>CM050650.1:31711303-32961303 GCA_027574665.1 Rhynochetos jubatus
GAAAGAGAAATTTACCCAGCAACAAACCAAAATATTTTGCACTGAAGTGGAAAGGTATTTGTAGTATATTCAAGTTAAAACTCTGAGGTTTATACTTTAACGTAACCCATTTGATTGATTTTTCTTGATTTTCTTTTATTCAGCAACCAAGTGGAGGGTGGGGCAACCCTTTCCTCTACTCTGGAATACCTGTGATGGTCATTACTCAGCAGTACATTGGGATACATGCTTTGAACCCGTTTCTATTCAGCAAATTATTTACGTTAATTTTAAATTAACACGTTGGGGCTTGCTCAAGAGTGAGAGATGATGGGGCTGAAATCTAAACAAATTATTAATGTTCATATAAATATCAAATAAATATTACTGTATTTTCCAGGATGATCACTCAGGATTAGTTTAATTGGTAAGTTGAGCTACACACAATGGAAATATGTAGGACAGTTGATCTTTGTCTTAGGACTTAAAATGAAGAGTAAGTTGTAAAAAAAGAACAGTTAGAACCAATAATGGAGGATACATATGTGCATGTATGTGCAGTTTTATAACAAGTCTTTTATCTGCATGCACCTTGACCTGTTCTTACTGGAAGGCACCATGGAAGAAACAGGACATGTGGACACTGTTCAGGGAAGGACAGTGGTGGTGATACAGGTCAGACTGGGCAGATTCTTGAAAATTGGAGTTTAAAATCAGGATCCAAAAACTATTCAGCAAGACTTAAATATGATTCTAGGTTTTCAGAGAAACTGAGCAAACAAAAACTCCTACCAGCATCTAGAGTTTATTCAGACCAAAAGTTAAATGCCTACATTAGTAGGTACTTTCAAGTGCCTGGGGCAGATGTATAAGACGAATATGTAGGAGGGTCACAGCCCCACTGTCTCAGGGACTTCCTGAGCAAAGACGGTGTCTGTGTTTAACAACCTGTTAAGCATTTTCTTGGGTTTTTATTTATGCAGATCTTGTCCTCCATACATCAGGCTACAAGGAAAAACACACGTGTCACAAGGTTTAAAATAAAGCAAAGGATATGACTCAGTGTTGTCATCCTAAGTGGAGCTGGGGTAGAGCAGAAACAAAAATAACATTTGTGAGCTCATGTTCTCTAATCCTTTTCTACATAATTTGCAGCTGTCTTGTAATCAATAGAGAGATTCCTCATACCATTTGTGATCAGTATATGTAACCCGGTGGTCAGTAATAAAATTATCAGGTGCCTGTGACCTTCCCATTGATCTGTTGCAGAATCATAGAACGATAAAATCAGAATGGTTTGGGTTGGAAGGGACTTTTTAAAAGTCATTTAGTCCAACCTGCCACAATGAGCAGGGACATCTTCAACTAGATCAAATTGCTCAGAGCCCCGTCCAGCCTGACCTTGAATATTTCTGGGGATGGGGTATCTACCACCTCTGGGCAACCTGTGCCAGTGCCTCACCCCTCTCATTGTAAAAAAATTCTTCCTTCTATTTAGTCTGATTCTACCCTCTTTTAAAGTAATACCGTTACCCCTTATTTCAGTAGGGCAACAGGCCCTACTAAATCACTAACCTCTGAATGAAATTTTTGTCTAAACATTTTCTTGGACTCTTCAAAGTATTCCAGCACTGTCCTGGAATGAGATCTGATGTTACATGCCTTGGAGTGGAGTGGCTGCTGGTAGGCGGAGTACATAGCCCTGAGACACGCCTGTGTGTGACTGAAAGAGGACAGTACTGCTGTAATACCCCAGATCTGAACTACTTTGAAATAAAATGAACCAGAAGGGCTTTTTGCATTGATTTCAGAAGGTGATTTCAGTTATTAAATAGCTTTGGATTTCTCATGTTACTGTGGCACCTAAACTGGATGGTATTTTCTCTCTCAAGCTCATTGTCATATTGCATGAATAGCTATTCTTCATACAAATCAGAGACTTTATGTTTATGAGACTTGTATTAATTTTGAACCATTTTCTCTGTCATATAATCAGGACTTGCTGTCTGTGAACTATGCAGTTCAGCCTTTTCCAATCTGCCTGTTGTGGGGGTTGTCAGCTTAGGCACAGTAAGGTTGTGGGTTTTTGCCCTATGCTACATCAGATTTTGCATTGACATGTGAGTATCCTCCCAAGCGATGCAGTGAGACAAGAATAGTAAACTGGGGAGATAGGTAGTAAAGTTAAAAAGTAAAAATAGTCCTCCAGGTAGATCCCACTGGACTATTTTTTTGTTTCCTGTTTTTATAAGAAATATGGAAATGAGCTGTCAGGACTCTGGGGTTAAGGTCACTCTCAGCCTGCAGTGTACACGTAGCCATTATTATTTCTTCTGCACAGAGCAGAGGATGGAAAAGTTTTTTAAAAAGAGCAAAGTAAAAAAAATCTACTGGTTTGGGTATGGATTTCTGGATGACTAATTATTAGTGGTAGCAACTGCAACATCAACAGTCACACAATTGCCTTGCTGTTTTCTGAATGGTGAACAGCAAGACACAATGTGCATCTACTAGTCTAAATGAACCAAATTCAATGCTTTCATTCACAAATATAATTGCATATACTTACAAATCAAGCTATTCTATGTGTTCAAACTGGTGTGATGATAGCAACAACTGAAAATGTTTATGGATATTCTAATTGGAAACTGGTTTTTCGTAGGCTGTGCTTGTGAGGATGGGTTTTTCTGTATGCAGTGTTATGTACAATGCAGTCTTACTGCCTCCCTCTATCTCTATGTAGTTTCATTGCCCGTTTTCTGAGTGCCATGCACAAATTACCATTATAAGCATGTATACATATTGTATAAATGAAAATTACAGCTTTGTGAAAACAGCACTCTTTTGGTGCCTGAGAGTCCCTGCAATCAGGGGGCATATGTCAAGTGTATCAACACATCTGGAAGCATAATCCTTCCTTCCTTAAAGGGGATGAACATAACTCAATCTTAATAGGGCCCTCACGGCAATAAAGGTTAACTGCACGCTACCACGGCAGCTATTAGAAGGACCTGCTAAAACCTTAAAAACCTCAGTTAGATTAACAGTTCGGGGGTTTGAAACAGACCGCTGCAATCCTGTTCTTGTACAATCTATAAAGCATGAGTGGGAGGACTGGTTAAGACACAGACTCTGTGACAATACACAGTAACTCAAGGGTTCATATCTAGATTGGAGCTCATCTAAATCGTTACCTGTGAAAGCAGCAATACCATCTTACACTATAGCAACCATGCTCTCCTGGGCTATGCAGCCTGAAGGACCAATGGGAAGTTTTCATATTATATTTCCAGGGCATGTTTTCTTTTCTTTTCCCTTGAAGCCAGCCTGCAGATATTTCTCTTTCCAAATGCGTATGTCTGCCCAGTCCCACTCATATGGACACCTTGCTGTGGCTTAATGGTGCTGGTGCACAGAGCAATTCTTTGCTCTTACCAGCTGTGCCATTAAAAAGAGCCTCCATCAGAAGCCATTTCTACCCTGTGTTATTGTACGCTTTATTTTCAAAAGCTGAGGTAACTATATGCATTGCTTAAAATGTTGGGGTTTTGTGTCTTTGGGTTTCTTTGAGTGTGTCTATGAAAAAGATGAGGGAAAACAACAGAATGAATTTACATTTGTTGATGCACTGAGGGAATGGTGAACTCCTGTGTTTTCCAATGGGGACACATATTCTCCTCAGGAGCTGGTGTAAGCTGTTCCCACTAAAAATCATTATTGGCCATGCTGTAAGCTCAGAAGCTGAGCTGTAGTTCAGCAGCCTAATTCCCTATATGTTCCTATCTGACAGTGCTTGATGGAATTTGGCCCAAAGGATCCTGTTCATAATTTGGTCCTGTAATTTGTTTCTGACTGGTCCCTTCTCCTTGGCTGTATTTTGATTCACTGCGGCAGCACTTTCAGAGCATTTCCTGCAGTCTGAGCAAACTAAACTGGCTCATCCCAATTGCCCAGGTGCTCAGCCACTCCTACTGTTTCTTTTTATTGCTAGGTGTGCTTTTGCCTTCCATCACTACAATGCAGTATGTTAACCAGATAGGGATTAGCAGCCTGGGTAATGCTAATATTAAAAAAAAAAAAAAAAAAAGTCCTCAGCCATATCCTACACAAGGCTCCTGTATTCTTTTCTTTTTCAGGGCAAATGACTGGAAGACATAAATGAATTTTACTATTGCCCTGCCAGGACAAGTTCAGTACCTCTCTGTTGTTATTTCCATGTCTTACATTCAGTGTTTTATCACCACAAAGTCATTCACAAGTTAAACCTGTCAGTGCCTGTCTTAGATAAAATTCCATCTCTGTTTTCCCCTCCCTAAATAAAATAAGATTCATTTTATCTTAAGTAACCCAAAGTCTTCAGGAGGAATACTGCCATAATTAGCTGAGTCTTTGATATCTCTACAGAATATCCAAACTTGTGTCCCAGCCAGGGAGGGAATCCAGGTCTTGGTTACTGCCCCTGGAGCACTAAACCACATTGTCTTAGGTGAGGACCCAGTGGCTTAACACTTGCCAAGAAATCAGTTTCTCCCATTATGAACCTGCAGTCTTGTTGAAGGAGATCTTAAGTCAAATGATAAACCTTACCTCAGTTGGAACAGATTTCCCCCTGGAGATGCCTCCAATGCTGTGTAGAGACCAGTGCCATGTGCCAGGAACACAGTGATGGTCTGAAGCCAAACTGGAAACCAGTGACGGGTGTGAGGAAGGAAATGGATGGCAGTGGCATTCTGCAGGCAGACGTTGGTGTGGTCTGCCCATGCGTTTAATCAGCCAGGACCCCGTGCCCGAACACAGTGCTAGGCATGTCTCAGACCCACAGACACACAATGGGCCTCGAGAGCTGGTGCTCAGCTCTGTGCTCGCTGCAGTCACAGAGCTACCAGCCCAGTTCACATGTATGTCAAGGGAGTTCCTTTCCCTCACATCAAGGCCAAAACAGTTTATGCCACCTGAAAATTATAAAACCATGTCCCATTTGCATGCTTTACATTAAGGTGATCAATGAGCTAATGTTATGGGGTCTCTGTAAAGTGACAAAGAAAAGTAGATTTGCACGTTTGCAGCAGTCTCCATATGTGAACGTTCTGAAGGAGTCTCAGTCTTTTCTGCGAAATTTGTATGGGCACAGAAATGAAGAAGCTGAACCCCCACCAGGTTTAATCATTAGCACCAGGCAGTCACCTTTCCATGAACACATGGCTTAGAGAAACAAAAAGAATGCTCTGCAGAAAGAGCATTTACCTCTGATGAGACAGTTTCCTGTGAATTTCTGTATCAATGCCCCCAGCAGAATCAAAGGGCACTAGTCTTGGCTCCTGCAGAGACATTTCTAGCATTCCAGTCTCCTCTTACTAATATCAGTCTTTTGTGTTATAATGTTACTTTTTGGTTGTTTTGTTTCTGAGAAGTAAAATGGATTCAGATAAGATGGAAAGGTTTCAGACCTAGAGGCAGCAGGTCTAAGATGTTGCGGTTCTTTCTGAAGCTCAGTGGTACACTCTCAAAAATTATTAAAAGCCAGAGTGACTTTACTGAAATCAATGGCAGTGCTGCTGATTTTAATCACAAGTTTTTGCTATAGTGTTTTATTATTATTATTATTTCAGGATATACAGATGATTAGATCTGTAACAAAAAATGTTTGCTTCATCCTTATCCCCAGATCACTGAGTGTTTTCATTACAGGAGGTTTACTATCATTTTGTTGTTTTTAATACCTTGAGACACTTAGCTAAGTGCTGTACTGTGATACATCAAGAAGACAGTATTTTTAACCTTATAGATACAGATAGTTTTTAGTTATGTAACTGGAGGAAAAGAATCTGGTCCTCAGCATACCTTTGGTTTTCAGCACAGCCAAACCAACAAAATTACTAGTAAGAGCTGCGTTACTAAAGGAAATTTCCTATTATGTCCTGTTTAGAAGAACTAATTATAGAAGAATATTCAAGTGGACTGTTCAATGTTCCATATTCTAAGGTCTGACAATTTAGGGCAAAGTCTTCCAGTCACCAGCAAATGTACACTATTCATTTTTCTTAATAAACTTACCTTGTTCAGCAATCCTTTGCCAGGATGGGCTAGGCAAAGAGGGAGAGTGAAAATTTTTGCATTTTAAACAAAATAATATGTTTGAGATTATTGTTAGTGAGTTCCTGTAATTGCTAGTGAGGGACAAATCTTTTGTGAGCAGTTGAGATAAAATAGCTGTGCAAAGCTAAGTCACTCAGTAGGATGCAGTGTTTAAAGGACAGTAAAGCAGTGCATGGTGGCTGCAAAGCTTCCTTGGGGCCCTCTGGGTGCCATTCACAAGCTCTAGGTAACTGGGAAATCTTTCCAAGCTTTTCTGCTCCTTGAGACAAACTGGAGTAACCTGATGGAGTTCACTTTGAAATGCCTAAAGTCCTTACAGCTTTTCTAGCAAGTACTGATTGCTAAATGTCCCCTAGTGCCTCTGTCCTTGTGGAGTTGCAAATATGAATTCAGTTCACTTATGGCTGAGAAGTGGTCCCTCCTGAAAATTTGTCCTTGTAACTTGATTCACAAGAGGGCTAGAAAGGAAATGATATTTTGATGGAATAGTAGGTTTTAAACCTAGGACTTCTGACCTAAATGTAGGCATGAGCTGAGCTAAAAGGACCCCCTCTGTTATGCAAGACTTCAGTGTGTTCATCAGCCTGGAAATGTGGCCCAGATACCGTCAGAGGGAGACACAGCACCATGCTGAGGAGGGAGGAGTAAGATGTTTGGCTTTCTTAAAGTAGAAAACCTTACGCATATCGGAAAACCTACTCTGTGCAGGAGGTGACTCCGCCAGAGAAGGGTTAGCTCTTTTTCCCCAGAGAGACTTCCCTTCTGCATGGGCTCTGAGGTGTTAATCTTCAGCTTCATGAACCACCAGCAACCAAGATAAATGGAGGCTCAGGGTACAGTTATGCCATTCATTTCCATTTACTCTGATCTAGTTTGGCATCTGCACAGCTCTGCTTTATGCCGTGTACACATATTTTCGGTAGCTACTTAGCCAAGATCATGGGAGATCATCCTTGCTCTTTCTGATGAGTAAATAAAGCAACTACAATATAATATACAAAAAGGACAGAAAGATGAGAAAAATGTATATGTTTTTCTTTAAGGTTTTTTCAATTTTCTGTGTTTGCTTCAGGCTGTCCATATGAAAGGAGGGCATCCACAGGAAGAAAAGTTGTACAGTGTGAAATCAGATGTATAAGGATGCAGGAACAGCTTTTGCACAGAAAAGATAGAAAATACATTTTTCCTGGTATTGTGAAAATGTTTCTCCAAGTGGAAGAAACTCGGCATAAAATGAGCATTGAAAACATTTGACCTTAACCCATAGCTGGACACTTGACAAACTTCTTCCAGAGGCTGACATTTATGTTTTTGAATGGGGCAGCTCATACTTGCTCATTTTTGCCTCTACTTCGATGCTTTCAGATTCTCAATGAAATGAAGAACAGAAGCAATGCAAAAGACACAAGTGCTGTTCTTGGACTATTTTTGACTTGAACTGAAGCAGCAGGTGGTTTACGTCAGTCAAGGAAGCCTGCTAAAGGGGACTGGGGAAATGCTCAGACTTATAACTGCTTTTGGAACCAAACCTTGAATTCTCGGCTTTTCTGAGTTCACACATTGTGATAGCCATCTGCCATATTGTTAACCTTTTGGAATTGGTGCTTGTAAATTTATGCAGGGGGATGCTGATGTTCCAGATTTATACTAGTCTCATTTAACTAACTTTCAGAGAGTCTCCCAATATAATTCGTATGAAAGAAAACCAGGAGAGATACATTTATGTCTATCATTAAAAAGTGAGACTGACTGCTCAACAGTTTACAGGCACTTCAGTTCCAGTGCAGTGTAAAATTAGATAAAGTCATTTCAGGAGCATATTTTATGTTTACTGAAGGCAACAGGACCTCCTAAAGAACTGACAATTTAGAGTAGATGTTTTGGTCAGGTGTGAAAAATACATCTCTCCTAGGCCACTAGGTTGTCAAAGATATGTAGCAATTTTCTGGCACAAAATGAAAGGCCTAAACTTTTCCAACACTCGTTGTGTTGTTATTCTCATGCTATACATGTGAAATGACCATTTACTTATCTACTCGTTCTCACCTTAGGCAGAAAAAGAAGTTGTTTAAAAATAATTCAAAATGCAAAATAACCTACTGCTGCAAGCCAAATTTGCTTAATTGTGTTATTCTGATAAGGGTGCAGGTTTTGTTATCTTCCCTTACTTCATTAAAATTACAAGGAGTGTTTTCAGTGGACAATTTTTACCACTTCTCTGTACTCAGCTGAGTAAAATGAGTTTCATGACAGTATGTGTGGGAATCCCTTAGCCAGGTAAATAGAAAAGAATATACTGACGTTTCTGCCACCAACTATCTGTTCTATTAAGTAAATGTATTATTGGCTATATACTTCTCCATCTATGACAACATCCAGGTTCAAACACAGGCTTCCTTCTGCAACAGCTGTGGTAGCTGAATAAATAAAATTTGTTCAGCTATGGACCTAACAGAAATATTGGAATGTTGCACGATGTGATTTCTAGGTATGAAATTAGGCAAGTATTTTGATTTTTCTGCTTTCTGCATACCAGACTTTTTCATTTTTAAGAATTTGTCATCTGCAGAGACAACTGTCATTTTGTGTGGAAAAGCTCAGGCAGTTTGTGATATAAAACACATATAGGTCACATACTTGCTATTGTATTTTATTACAGACCATTCCTTTGTTGTTATTTTTCAATGATCTAAATAAAAGACATTTGGATCAGGGTCATAAATTGTTCTCTGTGGGTAACAACCATTAACACTAATGAAACTTAGTGATCAATCTGCATTTGAAGAATACTGTGGGTGTCACTCACACATCCTATGTATCACTCTGTGCAGTATTCCTATAGCTCCAAGCAATCTAATTGGGCTTCAGATCCACTGTGCCAGACATTGCTGAAGAATCACTCTTACCCTGAAAGCTTCCTTGTTCCAGACATCCTCTGCTTATGAAACATGTAGCACCTCCAATGTAATCGAATGAGGACACTTTTGTCATTCTCTGCAGCACCCCACATCCCAGAAAACTAAATGGGAGCAGAGTCACTAATGCAGATCTCACATAGACAAATGCATCACTATGTTCAGGCTGTTATTAGCTTTGCTGCTGCTGTTATGATTATTCTTACTTCCTGAGTTCAGCTGGAATGAAGTCATATTTAGGTTTTAGATTCCAGCCCAAAGTGTTTGCTGTGTCATAAATCCAAGGGGAAATGTACTTTTCATTTAGTAAAGTCCACATAAAAAACTCCATTGTAGCAGCTCAGAGAAAATAGGAGGGAGAAAGATGCTGCTCTGATTCTTGCATCTTTGTATACTCTCCCTTGTGTTACACACCTAGTGTTTGTAAAAGCAGTACTTTTCAAAAAATGAATCAGTATGTGGTTTTGACAGTTTCTCTTCCTTTCTGCCCAAAAAGATCCATTGTCTTTTCCTCTTCTGTTTCTTCCCCACCCCCTCCATTCTTTACACCAGGCAAGCAGAACTCTGTGTTCGTTGCAGCCTTCTGTCAAGGTTTTACATAGGATTAAAAGCACTTTGTAATCCACAAATGTTTCGTTCCACAATACCTGATGGAAACAAAATGCTATTTCTTACCATTCTGTATCAAGAGCTTTCAGTTAGCTTTAATCTGCAATGGCAACATGCATTTGGATTTGGCCAGGGTTTCTGGAAACAGAGTTGGATTCATTTTTATCTCTTTGTAAAACGGTATCTGAAATTCAGATGTAAAGTTTAATTTCCTTTGAAGAGATAATGTCAACCAAAACACATATATTTAATAAGCTAGCTTAAATTCTTTCTTTAAAAATAATGCTGTGTTGTAAAGTAATGGTCAGAACCTGCGTATAATAGGGTTACTACACATTACTCCTCATTCTTACCTTTTGTCATTTTGTATTTGGCTTGCTGGCACAGTGAAACGTAAAAAGTCCATTTCAACTCTTATATGCAACCTGTTTAATTTCCTGTTTCCTGTACATTTAATATCAGTATATATGAAAGGAAGAATTTACATTCAGCAATATAGTGATATAATTACCACTTCCAAATTCATCTCCACTTTCTATGAGGGTTCCTGACTTTGCGTGGCAGGATAAAGAGCTTCATTATTTGTCACCTTTCTTCCAGATTTATGTAACTTTTTGTTCCTGTCTAAAACTTCCTTCCTTGCCCTTTCTCTTTCCCCCAAGCACACACATACAGAGTATGTGAATGAGATTTGGAAAGAACCAGCTGGCTGCATGGGCACTTTTCCCCTTGATATTCTCTTTGATGTGAGACTCTGTTGACAGATTTTCATTGCATGCTACCAGAAAAAAAGGAAGTTTTATGAAGTAAATAAAGTATGGTACTGCTGGGTCTTAAAATGATAGGTCCTTGGGATCCCAGGAAGAATTTAATTAATCAGATTAGTAAACAAGTCTGTGAGATTTAGACCCAGGAAACAGTACAAGAAAGAAGAGAGTGAAGCAGCCAAAGAGCGTAATAAATCAAATGTCAAATATGACATTTGATTTACTGACAAATTTGTTATCCAGCTTTGGTAAATATGGTTATGTCATAGTTTAACCCCAGCTGGCAACTGAGCACCACACAGCCACTCACTTGATCACACAGTGGCATGAGAGAGTGGATTGGAAGAGTAAAAGTGAAAAAAAACTCATGGGTTGAGATAAAGACAGTTCAGTAATTGAAATAAAATAGTAATAATAATGATGATTATAGTTTAATAGGTAAAGAAAAAGCCATGCAGGCAAGCAAAGCAAACCAAGGAATTCATTCACCATCTGCAGGCAGGTGTTCAGCCATTTCCAGGGAAGCAGGGCTCCATCATGTGTAGCAGTTACTTGGGAAGACAAATGTTATAGCTATGGACATTCCCCCCTTCCTTCTTCCCCCCAGCTTTATATGCTGAGCATGATGTCATATAGTATGGAATATCCCTTTGGTCAGTTGGGGTCAGCTGTCCTATTTGTGTGCCTTCCCAATTTTCTGTGCACACCCAGCTCACCCACAGGTGAATCTGTGTGGGCACTGCTCAGAAGTAATGAAAACAACTTTGTGTTATCAACACTGTTCCAGCACAAATACAAAACACAGCCCCATACTAGCTACTGTGAAGAAAATTAACTCTATCTGAGTCAAAGTCAGCACAGGAAATGAGTAATCACAGAAAACAAGGCAGGAAAGGACCTTGAGAATGCATACAGTTCCTCCTTCTGCCCTGATGCAGTATCTCACACATCCTATCCTACCCCATCCATGAAAAATTCCTACCTAATCCTTGCTTAAAAATCTCCACTGTTGGACATACCACATCTTCATTAGGCAGTCTGTTCCTGTACAGTGTTTTTATTGTCATAAAGTTATTTCCTGGTGTGTGGCCTCCACTGCTTTCATTGTATGTCTAAATGTCCTTGTAGGAAAGTAATTCTCACCTCATATCACATCAGTTCAAACCACAGTAACTTAATTGAAGTCAAGAGTGGGAGACCATCACGGGATGAGAAGCAGACCATGATATTTTAAGATCTTCCCAGTAGTGCTAAAGGCGGTAATACCACACTGGGACTTGGGCGAGGCTAGTAACATGGCAGGGAGCTGCTTCTGCAAGCAATTTCTGAGAGCAGCTTTTTAAGTACATGAGCTGCATGAGCCCATCTCCAGTGTGAGCAAGTACCATGGACTCTTGGCTTTGAGATATCTGGCAACATTCAATCTTGCCAATGCTCTTGTATTATGATTTTCTAGCCTAGTTTGCGATTTTTGGAGGTTGGGATGTCCCAGAAAACCGGAAGAAGCTTGCCCTCTCTCTCTCTCTCAAAAAAAAAGTCTAGGATAAGGAATATATGAACCACTTTTTAATATATTTTTTTATTTTATTATCAAAACATATTTATTCTTTTGTTCTGGTAGGATAAAAAAGGAAGTTGCAGCGCATGACCTTGCGATCCAAGCAAATGTTCTTCACTTAGTCAAATAAGACAGCTTTGCCTGCTGAAATGACCTTATCCCTGGCAGGTCAGTCACTTCTGAACTGACTCCATTAGAGTTTCTGGTTAGCAGCCAATGAGCAGACCTAAGCCTGTAGTAGATGGCTGTCACTCCCTGCTCTGACTGCTTCAGTGTTGTCTGGGAGCAGAGCACAGGACGGTGCTGGGTCAGCAGTACCTTCTGCATTTTACCCAGGCCAGGCTGCCTAGGGGGCAAGTAAATTCTCGGAGAAAATAGTTATGAAGTTTTGGATGTGACTTCCCTGGTTCAGTTCATATGAGAAGTCTGTAGAAGGGCTTCCTCTGAAGGGAACAACATGGATCAAAACCCAGGCTGAACCACAAATTAACCTGCCATTCACTTCGTGCCACTAAAATCATATTGGCTAATGTGACTTTATGCCTAGGGTTTCATGCCTGAGCGAGTGGTTCAGTTCTGTTTAAAGGGTGCTGCTATGTTGTAACTGAGCATAGGGATCCGTTAAGAATTGCTTTAGTATCCTGGATCCCAAATTCCTGTGATTCAAAGCTCAGCATTGAAGCCTGATCCCTAATTTCTTCAGTTAGAGTTGTATGTCAACATTATTTGTCTGCTCAGGAGCCAGAGGTACTTCCAGACCCTTGCAGGTCAGCCAAAGATCACTGGGAAGCTGGTGGTTTCACCTGCAACCCACCTTCCTGCTGTCAAGGTGCAGCACAGGCAGCATCTCCTGGAAGTTTGGGTGCATGCCACAGGGCAGCCCTCTCAACCCCTCCTGTTCTGCTCCCAGGAGCACTCCCACACAAATGGCAGGCTGTTATTAGTTGCTGCTTGTGGGAAGAGCAATAAGAGAGCCGGGCAACTTATAGACATGGAGGAGGCACAAGCAGCACGTTCTGGCTTTTGAGCAAGGAATGCTAATGAGAAAGAATATGATAAATATTTGCGTTCATGGTTTTTTGTTTCACTTGCTTGTGCTTTACTCTCAGGGAACATTTTCCTCTTGATATAAAGTGCTGAGGCAGGTTGGAGAAACAAACATCTGACAGCCTCATTTGGCTAAGATTAAGTATACAGAAATTCATTTCACATATCGCTGCTCTGTGTTCAGACTAAACAACACCACCCTCCTTTGGCCTAATTTGCTTGTTCTTGATGGTCTTGACAGTGAGGCAAACCATAACATGTAAAAAAGGTATGGGTCCAAACCAAGCACGTCCACAAATGTGCTTGAACTGTGGGGTCGTGTTCTGTTCCCGCAAATATCCTCTTTTTAACTCCTCTTCCTTAATTTTCTCTCTTTCCTCTCCCATTTGTATTCAGATTAGGCTGATTCCTCCTTCTTTATCATGCCACCTGTGTGTAAGCAGGGCAGACAGAAAGCAGGAGAGACTGGTTGGCCTGGCATCTGCTGCGATACTGTGCCTTGCAGCAGTCAAAAGGCCCCATTCTATTAACACCCACAGCCCCAGGCCAGTCTGGGCCTGGTCCTCTTGAGAGGGTGCTGTCCAAGGAGTCCCTCCAACATGCATTAAGACTGTGGTCCAATTTAAGTACTGAGCTCCACCACCTCAGGATTGAGCATGACCTGAGAGATTTTGGCAGGTGTCAAGTATATTTCCCAAAAGGAAGCCCATTGCTGTCAAACTTTGCAAAACCCAGAGGTACCAAAGTGTCTCAGTAGAGTAAAAATTTTCTTTTTTAGCCTGAGAAACCACAATTTTATTCTTGGAAACTGCACTTCCTTTTTGCTGATTGACTTTTGCCCTCAGAAATATTTGTCTTAGTGAATGTGAGTGAGGACAAATCAACCTGGGAAATGTTGGTGAGAATAATCATCTTTAGGAAAAGTAACTGGAAATTAAATAGGGAAAAAAAACCCCTTAATATTTATGGTAAGGTTATGATAAGATGCAGTTCACAGATGAGGTGAAAGCAGAATCTCTGTTCACTAAATCCTGCAAGAATAGAACTAAAGAGCACTTGACAAAAACTATTAGGCTAGCAGTTTAAAACAGGTAAAGAAAGAAGCTCTTCACACAGTGGATAGGGAACTGGAAGTTGCTGGCCCAGCAGGTTGCAGAGGCATCAGTGAGCTCAAAATGGGAGTAGGCAAATTCCCAGACAACAGAGCTGTAAATGGACACTAAAGGGAACAAGCAGGGATTAATTCCCTAATCTCCTGATCCAACAGAAGTGTATGCTGAGGAAACATAAAGGGACAGAGGAAAGTGTCCAGGCCTGTGTGTTCTCCCTGGACAGTCTTCCACTTGATCCCAGCTGTGACCAGAGTGCTGGATTTGGTGGACCACTGCTGTGGCCCAAAAGGGCCGTTCCTGTACGCCTAGTAGTAGGTATATCTAGGGCATAGAGTACAATTACCTATTTCTTTAAGAAATGCAAGATTTTATTCACTATATTTTACGTTACCAATCAGCTTTTGTCTGGGCTGAAATGCACAACACATTAAAAATAATCTCTGCTGTATTAATGGAAAACAGCTTTTTACTCTAGCATGTGTTTTTTTTTTTTTTTTCCTTTCAGAAAAATAAAATTATGCCTTTAATTTAATTTATTTAACATTTTGGGTTGAGTAATTAAGAGCCTTGTGAAAAGCCTTAATTCTCATCTAACAGAGGAATTTAATCACAGTTCTGTTAGGCTTTCTTAAAAAAAATATCCCCCCCTGTTAAATAGATTACTGCTTTTTTAATTAGATAGTTTAATTACAGCTTGTTAATGGAAATATTACATAAATAGCTCTCAAAGCCACACATGCTCATGCATTATCACAAAAGAGAGAAGTTGCAGGTGCCCCTAAAGGAGCAACTTTAAATATGGGTAAATGGAAACAGAATAAAAAGCCAGAACAAACCAGCTCCTAAATAGTGCAATGGCATCTTCGTATGGGTAGCCATGGCTGTTGGGATGTGGTGACACTACAGCAAGTTACCAGCTTAAACAAAGTTGGTTGCCTAGCATTTAAATTCCAGGGATTTCTGTGTGTTTCCTCCATGCTGCTGTAAATCTGCAACTGCAGTTATCGATCATTTTACTTATAAGTCCATCTAGCCGTGCAGCAAAGTCACATACAACTTTAGTGTTGGAGGTTTGAGCATTATTTCAAGGCCTTTTGTTGTCTTACTATGTGCCCTTTAAGTCTTGACTGTTTAACTATTAAAATGGGGGAAATATATTATGTTGAAATAAAAAACGTTCATCTTCTTGCAGAGCGTTCAAGATTGCAGTGAAAAGACTGAGTCGTTACATGATTGCTGCTGTACACACAGGCGGGTGGACTCATACACGTAAGGATCATTGTGCTCTGTATGTGTGTGTTTCAGTTCAGTGGGCAAAGCATCTGTTGCTTCTAGGTATATCCCTTTGAATGCCAACCTTGAAAAATCAGAGAAGGGACACGTATTGAAAACATTGTTGACCAGAAATTCCAGGTACTTCAAACAGGGTAAAACCAAAGGTAACCCCAAACTCTTTATTACTTTGGTGGTCTGGGCTTCGTAGATAGATACACTCCCACTTGGATATGTATGTGTATATGTAAGTGATAAAAAACATGTGAATGCATCCACATCCAGGTATCCTTACCTATATTTGCAAGTGTGTGCTCATCTGTATTTAACTAAGAAATATGCAGTGCACTCACATATGCACTGTGACAGTTGGGATTGAAGACAAACCATAATATACACATACCCAGCAGGATTTAAGATGGGTTGGTAAGGTCTTTAAATACTGAAGAGAGAGAAGGTAGTTATTTGAGTTTGAGTATATTTGCTCATTAAGAATGTAGAGGGAAATATTTAAAGCTTCACAGACTACAGTAAAGGGACAAATAAGAGAGCAGAGTGATTCTGGCTGGGCCCAAGAAATAAATTGAAATGAACTGCAGAGCTACACTGATTTATACTAAAAGACAGGAGAGTGAGGCATCATTGAATGTACGATCTAGTAAATTATGTTTGCTTGGGGAATGGTAGGATTAACTTAAAAAAAACCCACAATATCTTATTTTGGGATTTGGAGGAAGGCATATTTCTACTTCTGATGAGTCGCTTCTTTTCATAGAAGCATACAGAAGGTACAGTTCCTTGTACAGACTGTGACTTCTCCAAAAGAACTGTCCCAAGGAAGATTATGGAAGTTAGGCCTTGTTTTCCTTTTCTCTCTTTCTAAGAACGTGACTCAGTGGATTGGATTGGTGTAGAATTGTTGATTCACAATCCTTATGTGATTCTTGATACATTACCTCTACAAACTCAGTGTAGTGGGAAGTTTTACCTTATTCAACATCTGGAAAGAGGGACATAAAAGTCTGATGAAGCCTCTGGCTGACAGAGACCTTTACCAGGGGGAATATTAGCCCTTTTCTCATCTGCTTGGAGAGTCTTGCCGTGTGATTTTGTGTCATCAGCAAACTTGCTGTGCGTACACTCTGCCCCATCATCCAGATCATTAATGAAGATGTTAAACAGGACCAGGCCCAGTATTGACCCTGGGGTATACCGCTAGCTACTGGCCTCCAACTAGACTTTGTGCCATTGATCATGACCCATTCCTGTGTTATGTCTCCTGTTTCTTTCTTAGCATTTTTTCAATCCATCTAACATACCTGAATGGCTAATCCCATGCTTGCTGAGTCCTAAGGAGAGGGGAATTTGCAGCCTGAGGCTTATTTTTGTGTTTGCACAGCTGCAAGGAGGTAAAGGCATCTGTGGAGAGACTAGTCTAGTTCAAGGGATCTAGGTTTAGCACACAGCTTTATGCTCTCTCACTTCTTCAAGTGCAATAAACACCACTTAGCAGCTCCTCTTTACCAGCTAACCTTTTAAAAAGGAGCAGTCAGTGTAAATCCTGTCACCACCAGCATGCATGCTGGAATGAAAATTAAGAGAAGTTACAAAGTGGTCCAGCACGACAAGGACTTTGTGCTCATGGTGAATAGAGGATTCAGTGTGTGCAGTGACTGCTCTCTCCCTCTGAGGTGAGCACACCATTAGCATTGGTGCTCACAGACTACTTCAGCAGAGGCTGGCAGAGACAGCCTGAGGAAAACAATGAAAACAGTTTAGCAAACAAAATCAATTTGCATCAAAAAATGCAATTTCCTAGACTATGAAAGGTTTTTTTTAAAAAACAAACAAAAATAAAGAACCAATTTAGGCCTGTCAATAGCAGCTAACTCTTGAGTTTTAGGAGGATGCTGGAGAGTTGTCACATGCAATCATTTTAGGGGAATTTTCAGGTGAAATTTCAGAATATCAGTATTAACTGGGAACTTGCAAACCTGCAAACTTGTATTTCTGCCACTTCTAATGGAAGGAATGTCTCTAGAGAGGGATACTTGCACTTCCTAACCCATTTCATGACTCTGTTAGTTCATTTGCTGTTTGTTAGGAAGGAATCAGTGTTTTGCCAGAACTATGTTTCTGTGCAGTCCTCAGAAATCAGCTGGGGCATCCTGTTTCCAGTACGAAATCTGGTCCCAGATACCCACACTTTTGTCTTCTCAAGTGTGGATTAATTTATTACTTTTCCTATGCTTCTGAAACTACCTGGGAACTTCTAGACTGGAATGAAACTCTGCAGAATTCAAAACAACATTTTCCATGACCAGCAGATTATATCAGTGTTCAGTGAACTGCACTGACCGCTAAATGGATTTTCAGTTGAAGTGTCAGGCAGCGGTTTGGACTCACAATGATTTGGCTTAATATCCTGCCATGCATTCCTCCCAGCTCTGGGGGCAGGGATGTTGAATGGTGGTTGGTAGACATGCATACAATGTTCTGTGCAGTGTTAGAGGTCAGGCTTTTCTGAAAAATTGCTACACATTTGGTATCATAAAAGATCCCTAGATACCACAGTAAAGAAGCAGATAGACAGATTCTAATACGAGTCAAGATTAGGGCTTATTGTATGGTACTGCAGGTCCTTGGTAGAGTCAGCTTTTCTGTAAATCAAATAATGCCTCAGCATGGAGCCATGTGCTGACGGCATTTTTCTTGCATCAGTATATCAGTAGTTTAACATACCAT
Organism: Rhynochetos jubatus; assembly: GCA_027574665.1. NCBI lineage: Eukaryota > Metazoa > Chordata > Aves > Eurypygiformes > Rhynochetidae > Rhynochetos > Rhynochetos jubatus. The sequence goes on from CM050650.1 coordinate 31,729,404, forward strand.
AAAACTAAGGAGTGTAACGATGATGATCATTTTCTACTATATTAGTTGCCAGAAGCCTGTGCATTTTATAAGAAAACTGCCAGATCTAAGATTTTGTTACATTTAGCTCTCCTGAGGGTTTCTAAGTTGGAGGAAAAGAGTGCTGTTGATGATAAGGGAACTCATACAAGTGCGAGTGACATTTACCTTGGATTAAAAATTGGTTTTACCTTAAAGAAAAAAATAACAAAAATGTAGGGAAGTAACAAAGAGATATGCTCACAGGTATACCGAAGGAAAAGCCGCATGAAAGGAGCCAGAGCTGGTCATCTTCATTTAGTTCAACCCCTGTTTCAGTTTTGTTGCCAAGATTCTAATGTCTCCAGACTTTGTCCACCAGGACACTGTCAAAGAGCTGCTAAAAGAGTGCAGATGATTTTGATGCTACTTTTGATCTGACTACCTGGCAGGTTTGCTGCTAGAGCCCAGAAGGAACCTGGGCTCAGGAAGCAGCACCATTGTCTGCTTATAAGCCCAGTACAAAACTGTCCTCCAAAAATCTGCTGCAGGCACCCTCCTGGGGTTGTCTCTCCTATTTTTACTGTGGCTGCTGTCATTGTCTGTTCCTGGCTTGCTGCTCTCAACGTGAGCTCCCTCTCTGTAATTCTTGCTACCTAGAAGAAGGTCCTGTCTCACTTTACATCACTCTGTCTGTTATTTTTTACATCTTTTCTAGGAGTGCGCCTCATTGTGCTCGTCTCTCTCATTTTCTTTAAAGTTTCTTATTAGACTCATAAGTGAAAGCTGTGTTAATTTTTCACTTTATAGCCTGGTTTAATGTAACCTATATGTTATATTCACTGCTGTCTCGATTTTTAGTCTCAAATAATTTTAAACAACAGTTAGTTTGAAGGATGCTACACAGAATGAGTTTTATTGTATAATCTTATTACACACAGCAAGAGCAACTTCTTCCCCTTCGCTTTATAGGCTTCACAGTATCTTTTTTTTAGCACCTCAAATGACACAAAGCCAACTTTGAAATGGATAAGGAAAAAGGAACTGGACTGGGAATGGTTTTGGTGGAGACAGAGAGAATGCTATACCCAACCTCTTTGTGATTCAGATAATGTCACCTTGCCATTTGTCTAGGGAGTGATGCTGACATAAACTGAACAACACTGTACAGGAAAGACATCATGTCCCAGAGTTTATCTCTGGGCCTCATGGTCCCTTCCGGCCTTGTGAATGGGGACGAGTGGTTGTGCATCTTTCCTGTCTATGGTGCTCTGCAGTCTCCTTCCTTAGAGGAAAGGGATGGTGGTTGCTCACCCTGGTGTCTTGCCTGAGCAGACGCCTGACCTGTAAATCTGGTGCACAGGCAAAAACTGCAGCTCCTGTGGGATACTGCAACATCGCTTCCCAGTTAAAGCATTCTGGGTTTGGTCATGCTTTTTTTTTTCAAGAATTTATTTGACAAGTGCTTCGTGTCCACCCCTGCCCCCCACCCCCCACCTCCCATTCTGAAACAAAAGCGAAATCATTTTGTAAGACTTTCCTACTAAACCTAATTGGGAAGAATTCAGAAAATCCTTTATGTCAGCTCTACATTTAGGCCCAGGGCAAACTACCAGCCATTGCCCATCTGCCTGCATTACTGCAGGGGAAAGTAAGCCTGCCTGGCATCCATGAGGGGTTCAGGCTCCAGCCCTTCTGCTGTTTTCTCCCCAGAACATTACTCATATCCTGCACACTTCTCTCTCCTTGGGTTGTACATTCTTCAGATGCTGGTGGCACTATCCACTATCCTAAACCCAGCCTTCCTAATCGTTTAGACCTCCTTCCCCATATCTACAGCAATTACATAGTGCTTGGGTTTACTGGGGGTTGTGAAAACATATGCTAATTAATTATAACAAATTATACATCTTTAGTTCTTTTAGTCCTCTTTTTCAAACCTCAAAATCTCCAGCTTCCTAATTTTTTGTTTGTTTTTAAAATCTATTTGCTAATTGGAGGAGGGGGAAGGAGAGGGTAATCTGGCATAATATGCCATTTTTGTGTAATATGAAGTTTATTTTGGTTACAATTTAAAATTGTCAGTGTTTAAAAGAGGACTAGGCTGAATAATTTGTTTGACTTCTCCATGCTGTCAGCATCTTAAATCAACTTACTGACTCAACTCTGTATCTACAGAGGTCTGGCTAAAGCCTCCATTTCCTGCGATTGCCGGACCCACTTGGCAAGCTGTGGGGCCACCTCTCTGTTGGACCCTGCTGCTTGCATATGTCCCCCAAAATCTATCACGCAACACTCTGAGATCCATTGTCAGCAGAACCCAGATCTGAGCATGAAGATTTTGCAGGTTCAGGTCTGAGAAATGACAACAGGGAGATTGGCAGTGCCTCATTCTGGCCTGTTACAAAAATTACTTTCTCCTTAACCAAGTGTGAAAGTTAATTCAGATAAAGTGTGAGACAGTAATGAAATGGGAAAAATACATTTTAATTAGAATGTCAGCAAGATAGCACAAACCAAATACTAAACTCCTCACCATTAAGGTTTCCCTACTGAGCCCTCCTGCCATTGTTACTCTCTCCTTCTGATTGCTTTTTAATAACAGCTTCTGTGTGGCCTTTGTAAATAATCCTCTCATTACAGGTTTGCTTGAAACATGCAATCAATTTATTTAGGTATTTTCCAGGAGAAATTAGCAGGTAAAATAAAGGGTAATTATTCTGGTACTCATTCATTTTTAAAACCGGAGGTTGACCAGGTGCCACCGTTGCTTCTGCCAACCTCAGCAATCAATTCAATGGCATTCAAATTACAGCAATATTCAGATTAATCCAGGCTGGGTAGGCAATGGCATTTTCAGGAAGACTGAAAAATTAGAAGTTATTTACATTTTCCTCTCAGAAGTAGTCATTGAAACAACTAGAGAAATTAGATTTTTGATTAGGTAATTTTTGGTACTGTTTATATACATCTTGTATGTGTGTGTTTGATACCAGGAGTGAATACTAATTCTTAAAAAGAAAATATCAAAAATCAAAAAGTAAAGATTGAGAGGGAAGACAGGAAGCATTATAAACCTTTATTTAAAGATCAATGTTTAATAAATGATGTAGTAAATAATAGACAACTTCCTCTGTTAAAAAGGAAGACCACAGCTGTAAGGAGAATGAGTTCAGCTGGCTGGCATGAGGAAACTTGAAACTCCTCAACCACAGTTCTCTGTGGAACAGAAACACCAACCTGAAATGGAACCATTTTGGGTTTGAGACACAAAATAAAAGAAACATTTTTGACTGTATTCAGTAATATTTCAGTTCACATTGTTTAAGATCAACCATGTGAAAAGAATTACTAATATCCAATAGGTCTTCATCTTTTCTGAGAAATGAGCTTAGTAGATGGGGACTATTGTTTGGTTAACAGATGTATTCACGTGAATTACCAAGTATGACTGGAAATAAATGGCTATCTGAGAGAAAAATATGGGAATATGAGGATCCAGCTGTTCTTCTAGGATGGGAAGAAGTCTATTCATGGCAGGACAGGGGCAAAGAAGGGAAATTATGCTGAGGATTTGGAGGGTGAAGGTTTCTTTTTGGGGCAGAGAAGAACAGGGCATTTTCAGTGAAGGAACTGATGCCAGAGCTGAGAACTTTGCTGTAGCTCCTTTATGAAGAAGAAGAAAATTACACCTGTTGTCAGAGCAATCACTGTAACATCCCTTATCAAGACAAAGATTACATTTAATATATAACCTACGCACATTTAGAAAACAATTTTATTTTCCATCCAGTGTGATTAAAGCCAAAAATTGAGGCTATGAAATTAAAAAAAAAAAAAAAACAGATTTTTTCTGGATCCTTTCTCAGTATACTCAGTATTTTGGTTTCGAGCTCAAAATTAATTTCTTCAGCTCGCTAGAAGGGTAACCCTGCCAAGTGCATTAAAAGCGTACCACCTCACTATGCAGTAAAAAATAGAAAGGAATGAGAAGTCAGCTGGTCATTATTGATGTTGCTTTGCTCAGAAGACAAAAAGATAACACAGCTGGCTTTCTCTGCATTGTTGACAATATGATGTTTCCAGCAAGCTAATCAGAAATGACTCAGAAGACATACTGAGAGCACATAATGGGAGGTACCATGGTTCACTTCTGCAATGATGCTTCTCACGTCCAGATTTGAAAATGATGTAGAAATTAATAGCCTCAAAAATCTTGTCTGACTGTAACTGAGAAAAAGTCAGCAAAGTCAGCTGAAAAATGCTATTTCTACCATTGAATGTTTATTCCCTCAAAGGTTGTCTTTATATAAGTTAAAAGAATCTTGTCTAACTTCTGTTGCTGTGAATTGCCTAGCCAGCTCAAAACATATCAGTTTTCTGGTGAATACTGGTGAAAGAATACATGTGCTTTAGTAGAAATAATTTTAATTCAATTCTGTGAAAATGTGTTGTGGGTTTGCAATCATTGTTTTGTTCTCTCCTGAAAAGTTATATGCAAACTGAGTTCAACCAGTAGCTGGCTACTAAATGCTGAAGCTGTGCCTTATCTCTTGCATAAATGAGACTGTGGATTGCTAAATAGCTGCTAGAAGGGCCCTGCACAGGGAAGACTTCTGGTCCTAAGGAGCGGTAGCTTCTGGTTATTTCACGTGGCTGACTTGAGCAGGAGATGTTTAGGATTTGTTACCTAGGAGGCTAAAGTCCCACAAATATTTGTACAAACTGCATGCACAGAGCATTGTACAAGTGCATATTGAAAAACAAAGTGGTATGAATTAATAAATGTACTCTTACAAGCACCACCTCCCTGGGGAGATTTAAAGCAGAGGTTTAGAGGAGAAGCTGTTTAAATTTGAGCTTCTTGAGCTATCTAGTACTGTTAATGGAAACTATTAGCAGCAAATGCTAACGTCAGAGGGAGTAGAAGCATATCATCATATTGCACCCTTTGTGTTACTACAGACAGATCACTCTATCACATTTGTCCGTGGAAGGCCCAGTTCTTGCTAGGCTTCAGTGTTGTTAAGGTCCAAAATGTGAAACCCTGACCTTTAAAAAGTGTGACTGGGCTTTAGAAAAATATAGGTGAAATGAAAGCTACATCCAAGTTATGGTTTTCACTAGCAAAAAATAATATAAAAGAGACTTCATTTTAGCTGCATCTTTATTCTGTTTTTCCTTGTTATATCCCTGACTCAGTCTTCCGCTAGGATTCAATCTTTCCTAGTGTTCCTCTCATTAATACCTTTCTGTGTTTTCAGTTCTCAATTCAGGTTCTCTCTGTTCAAAGGCTGTTCTCATCTTCATCACACTTCTGTGGAGCGAACCCAATTTTGCTGCTAAGAGGGAGCTCTATTTAACCAGCTGATTCCCGAAGAGATCCATCAAGGTTCATTCTGGCAGAAGAAATCCTGAAAGGATACTTGTACTCCCTCTTTCTCTCTCTCTCCCTAATATTCCTTTTATCTGTCTTTCTCTTCAATACAGCTACACTCATTCATCAATCCATCTGTCTGTTAATTTATCTCATCCATCTGTCCTTCCAGATCATCCATGTAGTACATCCATGTATTAGTCACTCCCATAGGGCCATCAGTCAAATTCTTCTCATCAGTGTTTCTATCAGTCAACTTTTTCTGTGTGCTTTATCCAGATAATATACTCCCCCTCAATATACTGGTGCTCATGCATAGTCAACCATTTTATCTTTACACACTACACATAATTATGAACATTTCTCCACAATTAACAGCATTGGCTATTAGAATATTTTCTGAACTAAGGGTAGAAAAGAAGATGGAAAGATGTTTTTATGGGCGAAAATAGAAATGCTTACAGCAACGAGAACTGAACAAGAAGGCATCCAGTCCCTCCTCAAGATGCAGTCTTCCCATACCATGTTAATACCATAATTTTTAGGAGTTTGACTCTAAGCAAACCACTTTGCAGCAGAGCAAACCAAGCAGAATTTACACAAATATTAAACTTATCATGCCAATTTGTCCTATGATGTAATTGACACTCATGCCTATACAGTGGAGGATTATAATAAAAGAATTTTCTGTTGATGGAATAAGATAAAAAAAGACAAATGGTTACTGTGTGCCTGAGAATGGGGAGGATGTAACAGAACACAGGAGTATCTGGCTGAACTACACAGTTTGCATTATATATTTTATAGAATCTCGTGCAAAGCTGTGGAGATAACAGTGATCTTCTGTCTAACTTTGCAAAACCATCCATTTTTTCTCATGCTGAGCTTAAGAAAAAAGAAGTAGTTTGAAAAAGTGGAGAAAATTCAAATTTAGACAAAATAAATTATGACAAGGTTGGAAGGTGAAAAGGATTTGATCATAGTCTGATGCATTCATAATAGCAATATAAAAGATGGAAAGGAAAAACTAATTCACTGTATCAGAAGATGAAAGGATAAGAACCAATAGTTGGAAACTGTGGAAGGGGAAAATTAAGGTTGATAGCAGCAAAAGATTCTTAAATTGAATTCTTACAGTACAGAGCCACTGGAATTAGATGGAGTGTTAAGAAACAGGAAAAATTGACCTACTTAACAGCGAAAGGAATAGGACAATAATGAGAAATACATGTAGGAAGAAGTCTTTGGGTGTTTACATGCACTGTTTGGAGTGTTTTGTAGGTTTTAGTGCTGCAGCTTTTCATGCACCGACATACGGAAATCTGTGGGGGTCTAAAAGACCTGTTATACTTTATCACTAACTTCCTGACTTCATATTTGGGCATGATCTGGTGGGTGCCAGCCCTTTCACATGCACATCTCTGTTATCCTGATTTCAAAGTAAACCTCAGGCACAGGGACACAGAGAGCCTGGGCAGACTCGTGCCTGGTCCTGTTGTGGATGAAGTTGGTACTTTATGACACACCAGGGATACATGTAAGTCCAGCTGGTAAACCTGATGAGGAAATTACCTCACCTGATTTCAGGCATTAACACCGTGGATGGCTACTGATGTCATAGATGCACTATACTTCCATGTAACCACAGGAGACAAAGAGGCTCTTCTAGAGCACAATTCACCTCGTCCAAATGCAGATGCCAGAAACAGGCTGAATGGATTCTTGCCCCAGTGTTTCTTTCTGTTTTCTTGATTGTAGGCAGAATCTGGGCAAGGAGCTCGGATTTGACTTGAACATCATGTATGTTTAGGTCCAGTGAGATCAGTCACACTGCCAGGATCAGAGTTCCCCTGAGAACTGTCCAGGTGGACACATCCTGGGGATCTTCTCGTTGATCAGTTTCATGGCAGCCTTCTTCTTGGGTCTGAGTCTGGCTTGTTGGACTCCTCTCTATTAGGAGAGCTAGTCTGTGTAAGGATGGAGGCCCTGAGACAGTTGTACTCTAAGGGAAGAAGTCTAGAAGAAAGAAACAAAAACCAGAAAAGACTGAAAGGAAGACATAGATGTGAATGTAGCCACTCTGAAAAGAGATAAACAGAATTAATTATCACTTTCTGCACGATTCAGTTTAAAAATATGGTTCTGGAAGTGAAGAAGGCTGAATGACCCTCCTAGCTTTTTTTTAATCCCTTCTTCACCATCTTTCAGTCTCCGCAGCCCAGGTGGAGGAATGGCTGAGCTCCATCCTTTGCCAGTTAAAATCAGAAGTCAATGTCACAATATGAATCGGGAGATGTGCTCGGGGTTAGTGGGCTGCTCTGAATTGCTAGCACAGGATTTTCTTTCTAAAGCATCTTTTTTTTTTTTTTTTTTCCTTCTAAGGCTTCTGGTGCATTTGGACATTTGATTAAGTATGAAGTCTTGTGTGATAGTTAATTAACATTCAGAAGGAATACTTCAGTCTATGCATGTTATTTGCACGGGTTAAGTATTCCTGATAAGACTTCTCAAATCAGACAGGCTGAATTTAACTTAATTAGACCTATGAATACTCATGGAGAAGGTAAAAGGGAGCTTGCCCAAGCTTTTGTACCATGGAAATGAGGAGAAGAAGGGGCATGAAGGGTAAGTGTGCGGGAGGGAAAATCACCCCTAATCATAAAATAAAATAGACAAGAAGAGAAAGATGTCACCAAATGCTTACAGCTATTCCTGTGCTCTCAGTCTAGCAAAGAATGGAGAATGACAAACTCTTTTAGAATCATCTTCACCTAAGGAACAAGCTAAGCAATTCATTGGTTTATTTTTGGAAGGAGAATTAAAGACATAAATGGCCAGAAATATTTTAATTGCTACTACCTGCAGGCACCTGCAAATGTATGGCTGCAAAATCTGCTGTGTCATTGTGGCCAGCCCTTTGGATGTATTTTTTCCTTTTCCTAAAATTAAGGGCAGCAACAAACATTGTAAATAGAATCGTGTTTCATTGTGACATGTTGTTTCATCAGCATCAAAATGTTCCTGGATGATATGTCAATTTTGATGAAATTTTCATTAGAAAGGGGCTGAAACAATCACTTCAGTTGTCTTGTTTTATTTTGGTAATGTCAAAATATCTTTTTTATAAGGTAAAAACATCATTTTGACTGAACTATTTTGATTAATTGATTTATATACAAATTAATTTTTTATATTTAATTTATATGAGATTTTAAATGGTATATTGTACTGAAGATTGAAGATTATGTTATAATGTTTTCACATTAAAAATAAAGTATTTTGACAAAATTAAATGAAACATTTCAGCGTCAGCAAACCTAAACAATTTGACACTACCAAAATGAAACATTTTGATAGTTTCAAAACCCTTAAACAGTTGTGTAGTTCTCATAATTGTGAATATAAGAAGTTTTGTTTGAGGTCAAGAGAAAATAAATCTTTTAAAAGCTGAATTTTCCTTCACAGCAATATTTCAGTGTCTCCTGCCTCTAGGAATCAGATGTATGAAGCCCAGAAGCAGTTCATACTTTGAGATAACACTCCCACTTGCCATTTAGTATCCAGGCACTTATGTGGAGAATATGTGACGGAGAGATACTAAGTTCAGAAATTAGCAATAAAATGTCTGGATACATGCTGCTGTATGCAGATCAGTTCACCAGTTATAAGGATATGACCTTTACTGTTCTCTACTCAGGCAAATGTCTACTAAGAAAGAACAGTTGGTTACAAGTGAGCATAGGATTTCCTTTAATGGGCTGGCCAGCCTATACTTTTTGATATGTTCTCTTTCCAGTTGTATCAAAAAACCAGTGCAAACAAGATATGCAACTTAAATAGTTACAAATACTGATATAGTCAAAACCAGAAATAATCTCAGGAGAAGAATACAGGAAGAGAGGGGGAAAAGTGCTCTTGTACCAATTGTTGGGGTTTTTTTCCACTGGCTTTTTATTTTTCTCAGTTTTTTTTTTAATTCTGTAGAAGATACACTTTATTACTATAGCATAATGATCTATAAACAATAATGGTAAGTGGACACTGAGGCTAAAGGCTAGTGCCTTTAATCATATATGTAAAGCCAAGCACTAGATTAGTGCTTGCACTGCTGTGTTTGCTGCAGGGTATGCAGATACACAAGTAGATTTTGAAGTACATATACAGACAAATGTTAGAGGGTGTCACACTCTTGAAAAACACAGAATAAGGAAGCTTACCTGAAAGAGTCACTGTGTGGTCACCTTGCCTCCAAAGCTTTATGTGAGCATTCACTAGTCAAAGCAAAATACAGAAAATAATAAATATATCTTGAATTTTTGTGTCAATATTCAGAAATACTATCAAGCCCACTAAAAATGTGAAATATAGGCATTTCTTAATAAATTTGGCAGATATATGAAGAACAGAAAATAGTTTTCACAACAGTGCTTATTTTTTGAAGCTAACAGTTTACTTGGATATTTTATCAAGATTACACATTGTGAAAAGATATGACACATTGTCATATAAAACCACTATAGTAATACTGTGTAACTCTGTAATAGTATAAAGGGAATTTTCTTTGACCTCCAAGGCTGACAGTCTTGTGTCCCAAAACATAAGAATGGTAATATTTTCTCTTGTGATATTTTCCTGGACAACAGTCAGCAGATGTTAATCTTGTGTATATATCTGCCAAATCCTTTCTTCAAATTTACAAAGCTTTTTGCCTTATTGAGAGAAATAACACTGTGGAACTCAGAGTTGCATACTAAGCAGATTAACTTTACTGATTGCTCTGTTGGAAAACAATGCCCTTTTTGTCCATCGTAAATCTGTTGCCTTTAAATGTCATCAAGGACTTCCCTTGCATTGCATGAATAAGTTGGCCTTCCTAATGTGGGGCATGTTTATATACCTTGGTGTTGTCTTCTCAGCTTCATCTCATGACCAGGAGACCTTTGAGCACTCACTACCAACAAACATCACTAAAATGTTATCAGACAGAAGATGTCACAAAAGGGAACTTCTGCAAGGGGTTTGCTGGTGGGGTGGATATCTGCCTGTCTAAGGTCTCCGTTGCTGCTGGCCAAACTTTCAAAAAGAAAAACTTTCCCAAAGACTGTATTTGTTTTCCTCTTTCAGCCTCCCTTCCCACTGAATAAGTGTTCCCTCTGTCTTTAGATGATCCCTTAAGATCACACATGGGGGAAAAGAGAGACCTTACCTTTAATGGCAACAAACTCCCAAATACCTGAATTTGAGATTCCATCAATGTGTGAGTTTTATCAATTGAAAGAAAGAAGTAAGATAGAGGATAGAACAGGAAACCTCAGCTCCAGCCATAATCCCACTGTGACGGACAGAAATGTGATATCTTTCAGGTGAGGAGAATTAATTAGCATCTCTACTCCTCTACAAGAGGTGGGTGACAGTGCAGAAAGTTTGGTGGTTTAGAAACATGTGTAGCAGCGTGGTTGTCTTGTTCATATTAACAACAGTGGAAAACACTGTAGTGAGGAATTTGAGGTAAGGAATAATGAATGGGGTTAGTTGCTTTTATAGCAGACTCCTAAAAAAATTCTTGAAATCAGGAACTTTAAGATTTGCTAGCTGTTTGTTTCTATTGTCCCAGTGAGGAACAGTGTGTGTGAGGGGGCGTTGATGTGTCTTTCATCTATGATGGAGGAAGTCTTTAGTATAGCTGTAGCCATGTAGAAAATATGGTAGATACAACAATTTGCTGTGGGAGGTGAGTAAACAGAAATGTCAGTGGATTAAAAAAAAAAAAAAAGAAAAAAAGGAACCCCCAAATCACAACCAACCACTGACACCAACACTTGTTGTGGATGAGCATCCTGCTGGGCCTGGCTGGTCAGAGTGGAGTGTTGCTGTGTGCAATAGATGTTTGCTTAGAGGCAGATGGAGAAGAAATACTGTGCTATAAACCCTGCCTCTGACCTTTTTTAGCAGGTTTCCAAAGCTCTTTACCTGGGCAGAGTGTTTCAGATGTGCTGCAATAGGGCCTCAGCTAAATCTAAGCCTTTGACCTGAGAGATCTCCTGGATTAACCACCCAGCTGAAATGGCCTGCTAGGCAGGATTTTATTTTAGATGCTCAAAGCTGAGGTTAACAAGGTCAGAAGGTGTGAGCTCATTGGAGATTAACACTGAATTCAGAAGTAAATTCTACAATTAACTTCCTTTGCAGGTTGCAGATATTAATAATGCAGGAGACATACACAAACAGATGTAGGCATTAGTATAAAAACAGCATTATTTGCTCAGAGAAGGGACTATCTGGGCAGTAAGGACAAACAAAGGGGAAGCACAATGCGTTTGCTATGAGTTTCCTCCTGCTTGCTGCTATACCATGCTGAAGGAGTAGTGAGAGTGAGACAGGAAGAAATCACTTCCACTGCTGCTAAGGAAAATCCTACTCTACGTGCATATGAAAGCACAAACTTGGATGCCTTTAGGCCTTTCTGGGCACCCGAGCAGTTCACCTGCCTTGCCATAATGAGGAGCACGTCATGTTTGTTCAGGTTAGCAGTGGAATGCCAGTTAAAAGGGCACAGCACCAAACCCTGAGGGCTAGAGGTGAGCAAGCATGCTGCTCTGTTTTTTTTTTTTTTTTTTTTAACATAGTGTGGCATTTTACAAAAGAAAGGCTAAGGATCCTGGTCTGTGCTGTCTTTGTGCAATGAACATATAAGTAAAAGGGAAGCCTGCCTAAAGGAGGGGTAATGAGGTTGGTGATGTGAAGGTGGAGACTGAGGGTTTCTGGAGTCCAGGCTCTGCTAAAAGCACTTTAGGCACTTTAGCACGTTTGGCTGTACCAAGCTGCCTCCAGAAATCCCTGTGGCCTGACCCTTTCTGCAAGTTATCTGGCCTCATACTCAGCAGTAAGTTCTCCTGTCTTCTTCACATTTCTCTCTTCATCCCCTTCCCTATTGCTGTGCATCTGGGTCCCAGTGCAGAGTGGGATTATTGGCCAACTCTCATTCCTTTTGATAGTGGAATGTGGTACAGGTATGAGCATAGTACCTCTCTGGTTTTTGAGGTACAAGTGAAGCTTTGTTGGGTCAGAAAAATGGATTTGAATCAGACCAGTTTCAACACATGACTGGTTTCTTTGTTGCTGTTTTTATTTTGATGGTGTCATGACAAAGGAAAACCCTTTGAGCATTTGACCAAAGCAACATAAATGTTTATTATTAACCTATTTCATTACTGTTGGAAACCCCCTTTGAATAGATTAATTTCCTCATATGATTGAGAAGTTAATATATCCCTGCATAGATTTAGGGTATTATGGGAAGATGTCCATATTACATGTCTAAAAATCAACTGAATGGGGCACGGGAGAGAAAATCCTCTGAAATACCTAACTGGGGATTCAAATTTTGGAGAGGAAAAAGAAAAGGTTGGGTCTTCAAGATCTTTTTGTCTCTGTATCCCAACCTATAGATGTATAGAAAGGCTAGAAAGGAAATGTTTTCAGGAGGTTTCTTTTCATGGCACGTTAGTGGCTATATAGACTAGGACACTGCTTAATAATCTAATATGGCTCATTACCTGGGAGTATATTAAATCAGGAAAAGTGAATTGGGTAGACACAGATAGAAATCCTCTGAGAGTACCACATGGTCTGTCCACTGGGTGTCATTCTTGACCTACATCTGGATTAGCATGCAGCCCTACTTTACCTGCTTCAGGAGAACAGCATCTGGAAGCCAAACTGCACACTTGAAAGAATCTGTCCCTGCCCTTTCCTCTGGCTTCTACTGACAGAAGGTGTTTGCAGCTATGCTTCCCAAGAAAAACCTTAGCCATCAGCACTCTCTTGGGCTACAAAATCAAGCCTCTTAATGTTGCCCATGTGTCCTCTATAATTCAGGATGGAGCTGCTTGGAAGAAACAAGGCAAAATTTGCAGTTCTCTGCATATAGAAAGAGCAAGTGTGTTAGCAAGTGTAGTTGCTGTTGGGTTTGAGCAGTTCTATCAAAACTGTTCTCTGTACAAGAATAAACTCTCAATCCATGCTCAAATCAATTGTGGAGATTACTGTTTTTTCATAATGAAAGAAACATTTTGTTGTTGTTGACCTCTATACCACTCTGTGTTTTAGCTACTATGATTATCTAACAGAATTTTTTTCCTTTGAAAAGTTTACATTTAGCTTCACTGATGCATTCTTTCTGAACTCTTGGTTGTGGAAGAGTCAGTGATTTTTGCCTTTTTGTGAGCCCAAGTGCTACAAACATCTGTAAGTTTGGTCCTTTTGCTAAAAAGCATGAGACAGCTGTACTGATAAATATGAGCAATATACACAGTCTACAATAATTCTGCACAATCAGGCAGGGAGGAAAAACAATTCTTTGACTTTCTCGTACTTAGCCACAGAACAATGTTTGCATCTTCAGCAGTCTGAAACAGATGAGGTTTCAATACGATGTGAAGGCTGGTGACAGGACAAAAGCCTCTGAAATGGATAGTTAATCTTTGGCTTCTGTTAGGGGTGAGCTGCATTCAGGCAAAGGAGACGAATTCTGCTCTCCAGCCACAAAGGTGGGTGTCCTGGCAGTCTGGGACAACGATGCTGTGGGTAAGGTCTTCACAAAAGTGCAGTATAACTTGGTGCTGCAAAAAGATAAGAAAAATCAGTGCCTGGATGGGCAGGGAGAGTGGGAGAAGGATTTCTCAACAAGTAAGCTAAGGATTATTAGAAACAGTTCCATGACAGGCTGACCACAAACACTTGCAGTTTAAATATGGGGAGTGAAACAGATCTGAGCCTCAGGCCTTCACAGCACCACCAAGTGATGGCATACTAGGGTGAATCCCAACTTCATGCTTTCCTCTCATGCTGCACAAAGACTTCTGAAGATGTGCACAGCACCTACAGAATCATTTGGGGCTGGGAATAACACTCATTGCAATGAGTCTGGGTGGCATTTGTAATTAATGACATGCAGCAACCTGTGAGAGAAAACAAGAAACTAATGGAAATGTCAACAAGGTATTTCAGCTGTAGCAAAGGAGGGCTGATGAGTAATTTAATATTTTTTCTTGGATGGGGTTCAGACTGATTCCTCATTGCCAAACTGTTTTCTCACTCTTATGCTAGCTGGACAAGGAAAGAGGGAAAGTATTAGTACAGGAAAACTCTGGTGTTTTTGCAGCAAACCAGGTTGTGATTTCTCACATTTGATGAAATTGATGCATTTTCTTCTCATTCTGACAATGCCTCTTCTGATTAGAGTCTAGGCATTGTGGTAATGGCCTTTACAAGCTGACGCAGATGTCAAACAAAAATAAAAGTTGAGAATGTCAAGGGGAAGGGGCATGACAGGTAACAGCAGGAGGGGGGGAAACGTTTAACAGACTGGCCTCTGGGCATGAGTTTGCCTTTAAAATGATGGCTTAAAAACAAGTAAAGATGGAAAGTCCTGCTGACTTTCTCCAATATATTTCACACAGTGTAACCCAGAGAAATACGAAAATAATTACTGGCTTATTTCTTATAAGATTGCACTTGGGAAAAAAAGGAAACGGGGCGGGGGGGGTGTGTGTGTGTGTGTGTGTGTGGAGGCGATAAAAATGAGCAATTCTGACTTAATTTTGAATCCAGCACATAAATATTGTGCCGACTTTTTTTCTTTTTTTTAAAAATTGAAGAAGTGTGACCATCTAGATCTCCTTACTTGGCACGGTTACATTTTCCAAGGGATGAGTCTGACATATAAAAAGGAGATATTCTTGTGTCACACTCTATTTCCCTGCTCATCATGTTCTGGCATTGTAGTAAAGCTGCAGTAAGTAACATGTCTCGCACCTGTCTCAGGTGTAGCCCTGGTCCTCTATCTTCCTGAGAAATTACATCTATAATTCAGGAACATCCTTATCCTTTTCAATAGTATCTCTAGCATAAGAGGAAGAATAAGTTATCCAGTCTTCATAATGCAGTATTATTAAGCTTTCTATAATAAGGCCTCAATTCAATGGAGTATTTTGAGACCTTCATGAGGGAGGGTTGCTCTTTTTGCCTCTTTGCCTGGAAAACGTCTTTTGCTTAAGTAGCTGGTTGTCTGTTCTCACGTGTCTGCATTCATTTCAGCAATAACAAAGCTTTATCTTTCTACCCAATGAATTGAAAGCACCTCAAAACATACAAGAGTAAACTTCATTAGCCTTTTTTAAGAGAGCCATTTATTATCTCTGCCAGAGAAAAGTGAAGCAGAGTTGTGCCATTTTTGAAGGCACGTTTTTTTCCCCAGGGAGCAATAGGCATCCTACGCGTCACAACCAACCACTGACGCCTAAGACAGGATTAGCTAATGGTAAGGCAACTGCACTCTTTGACAGCCGAAATATCAGGTTAACTAACATTTCAAAATCCCAGGGATATTTTCATCTAATTTTCCACTCACTCGCATCCTTTACAGATGAAGTATTTGCAGCGTTGTATTTCCCACAGATAAAACAGACCCCCCAAATGAATGTACTGCTGTGCTCATTGTACACATGTACCTGATTGTACAGGTCATTATTTATTCTGTAAATGCAGAATGATGATGAAAATGATGCTGCTTTTATTATGAAACACTCAAAAGTGTGAGCCTTTTGAATGCAACAAAACAAACCTCAGCTGAAATCACTTGGCCTGATACTTCATTGGCATTTGTGGTACGGCAGAGACATACAGGTGGCGTAACACAAGGGGAACGCACAACCTTATCAAGCACTGATGTCCTATGTCATAACTCATATTTTCTGAACAAGACGCGATAGAGAGAGACAGTAAACCCTGCCTAAAACTAACTTGTCACAATTTCCTTCGCTTTCTCTTCCTCAACTGCCTGAGCTTTATGAATTTTTTCATGCTTTCAGCCAAAAGTCACTTACATTTCAATACCTCAATTAATGGGGTGGTGTTTTTTGTTTGCATTGCAGCTGGGGTCCCAGTGAATTTGCCTGCAGTTAACTTGATGGCCAGCTTTGCTCTGAACTGTATGTCATCGATAATAGCAAGTGACAATCTTGCCATTCCAACAACTTGATAAATTGACCAGGCTTCAAAATAAGTCAGTTTCACCTGTCACAAAACGTGGCAGGCTTTGTGATTTAAAGCCCCAGGATCAAACATTTCTGAAGGAGATCTCAAAGCACATGAGTCGGCAGGCACATGGGGCCGTTGAGGCTTTTGGTAGAGCAGATGTTTACAGTGTGAAGGAATGAGGGGTGCGAAGGTGTGGAGTGGAAGCATTCCCCCGCTCTCCAGGGCTGTATTTGACTTGCTCTTTTGTATTGCTTTTAGAACAAATCAATTCTCAGCGCACTCAAGCGTTTCGTGTTAAATAACTCACTGCACCCCACTGTCACGTGCAATGTTCACATCAGGGATTCTCGTTAAGACAGGTATGTTTCTTGAGGCTGTCCGCATCAGCAGTCAGCATCCTAGGATGGTTTCATCTGAGTATCGTTTAAGATGCTGTGCAGTAAAAATGAATGGAAGGGGACATTTCTGTGTGCAATACTCCATTTTTGCTGGGTGATGGGGAGATGACTCTCTACAGATGTGCCTGAATGGGACAATCCTGCTCTCTCTTGCAGTGTTAGAGAGGCCTGATCAGCAGTCACAGACTTTGTGGCCACTAGGCATACTGTTGTAGGTACTTCTGATGTCCCCAGGACCTTTTCTGCCGTTTGTATAAAGGGAGTCAGAATCTTCCTTGAAAGCAATTTTTAATTATTATTTTAGGGGATTGGTGGTAGGTATGCAATTGAGCATTCAGGTACTTTTGTGGAGCTATGTCTTTTCTTATTTCACTTTAGCTATATCAAGTAAATTATTGTAGTCCTCATCAAGAAACACAGCTCCATTGGTAACACTTCTAAGGAGTCCTCAAGGCTTTGTTCTGATTTTACAGTCATTTTGTCAGGTTTGATATTAAGAAAGCGACAGCAATTCCTGTTCCATTTTAGACTGGGAAAAAGAGTGCAATTTCATTTGTACATCTAAAAGATTGCTATATGACTCCAATCCAGTCATACTGAGCTTCCTTTAGAGGCTATTGAGACAAATGGATACTTCCAGATCGTGAGTCAGGTGCCTACTGCAGAATGTCTGAAGCCAAATCAACACCTCAGGCTTATGCTAGCACAGCTGTGTTGATCTGGGCTGGGAAGAAGAGAAATCCCTGGCAGATTTAGATATACTAACATTTATCCTACGGGTGACCTAGCTATACTAGCAAACCTGTGCTTTTTTCTATCATAATAGGCAATTGTGCTGTTACAAAAGTGTATGCACTTTTGTGGGAACGCTCTTCCGCGTGCTAAAAGTAATACACTCTTGGGGTTGGCTTTGAAATAACAATACAGCTTGCTAAAATGCTGTTACAAAACTGTAAGCAGGGGGAAACCTTGATTCCTCCAGGCAGTGGCATATTTATGGTTTTCTTTCTGCCTTTTTTTTTTTTTTCCTTGCTTTTGTTTCTGCTGTGAAGGCAACTGGATTAATGTGGGGAGATATGGATTAGAAGCATCTGGCACAAGTCACATTCTGCTTTTGCTATGCCTGTAGCAATTTGCATTTGCTCTTGATGAACGTTAGCATAAGAAACGTTATGTTTACGTGAAGTAGCGCTAACATTTCTTCATTTAAAAGGAAAAGTATGATCATGTTGATATTTTTTCATTAAAAATCCACTAGATATTTCTGGAAAACATAAGAATTTGATAAGCATCTAGGATAATTTTCAAACAATTTATGGAGATGGTTATAATTCACCATAATTTTAAAGTCTTAATAGAAATATTTCCATAAAACAGCAGTCACCATTTTGATCAGCTCTCAGAAAAAATTAATTTCAAACACACAGCAGAAATATATTTCTAGCAGAAGCTTACTGTATGGTAGTGGAGAATGCTGAATTATCAGGGAATAGAAATAACACCGTAAGATTTAGGTACAACGGGAGATGACCAATATATTGTTTAAAACAATAAATAATTTTTACCAAATCCACAAGCTGAAATTTGTTCATTAAAAATAATCTTCCAAATACCTGTGAACATTGAATCACAGAAATGCAGACAAGGAAAAGACCTCCAGGGACCAAAATGGCTCTCTTCTTTACCTCACATTAAATATACTGTGAACATACCTACTAGATATTTGTAAAACCTATTTTTATAAACCTTCAGGGAAATATCTCTTACAGCAATCCCTCCAGAGTCTATTCTCATACTTCACTCTGGTTTAGATTTTCTTTAGTATATAGCTGGATTTTTTTTTTTTTTTTTTTAAATAAGATTCTTACAAACTCCTCCTTCATGTATTTTCTATCCTTACTGGCCCTAGAGAGCTGTTGGTGTTCTTTTTAAAACAACTAACTGTAAAATGTCAGAAAGTTACCATATCTTCCTTTTCCTAGCCTAAACAGTTCAATCCCCTACAGCCTTTCCTCACAGGTTATGTCTATTCATATTATCCTTCTTGCTCATTTCTCTTCATACTACTGTCCTTTTATCTTTCTCAAAACGTGTCATCCAAAACTGGAGATAGTCATTTCTGCCTTGGTACCAGCATGAACTGAACCAGAGTCATGACTGTGGTTTCTTCTGCAGAGCACTCCTGCATAATATGTTTGGTATGAACCCTTCCCTTTCTACACCCGTGTCCCATTAGTTTCATCATACACAATTTGTGGTCTGTTGTACTCACTGGTTCTCCTCTGTGCAGCCAGCTTAGTCACTTGTTCACTCAGTTTACTTTGGTCTGGTGCCAATTTCTTCTTATGGATTTCGGAGTGGCTTTCCACTTTTTCACAAAATCATAGAACGGTTTGGGTTGGAAGGGACCTTAAAGATCGCCTAGTTCCAACCCCCTTGCCATGGGCAGGGACACCATCCACTAGACCAGGTTGCTCAAAGCCTCATCCAGCCTGGCCTTGAACACTTCCAGGGATGGGGCATCCACAGCTTCCCTGGGCAACCTGTTCCAGTGCCTCACCACCCTCTCTGTGAAGAATTTCTTCCTGATATCCAATCTAAATCTCCTCGCTTTCAATTTATACTCATTACCTCTTATCACTACAGGCCCTTGTAAAAAGTCCTACCTCAGGTTCCTTGTAGGCCCCTTCAGGTACTGCAGGCTATAAGGTCTCCCCAGTGCCTTCTCCAGGCTGAACAAACCCAACTCTCTCAGCCGGTTCTCATAGGAGACGTGCTTCAGCCCTCTGATCATCTTTATCGCCCTCCTCTGGAATCATTCCAACCAGTCTCTATCTGTTGATATCTTTTCAATACATTTTATTTTCAGTCCTGTCTTCCAATGAACTTGGAATCTTGTCCAGCTTGCTTTTTACACAGTTTTTGTAAGCATCCTTGTTCTGGTCAGTTAAAATCATTAATGAAACCACAGCCAAGCAAAAATGCCTATAGGGTAACGCTTAAAATCCTCTCCAGTTTGACCATAAATCAGCTATTCTAACTGCAGTTTTGCATTCATTTGGGGACACATTTCCCTGGCTTACTTATGAGGCTGGTTTCCAACATCAAGGAACTGTCTGTGGTCTAAGATTTTGGTCTGACATGAAAGTCAAGACCACAGACTCTATGGACTTCTGGGATTTGCTTTTGTGATACACGTGCTCTCATTTAACAGAGCAAGGGCATCAGGACTTACTTGTGTATTCATAGCAGGTCTGGATCTGTTGCTAAAACTGGTGGATTTTCAACTTGATTAGGTTCAGGTTCAGCTTGCCTTTGTGGGTCTAGCTTGTTTTTATTTTATCCAATGGATTTTAAAGTTCCTAGAGAATAATATATTTTCAAGGAAAAAAAAAGAAGAATCATAAGCTGGTTTGTACTTAATGTAAAACAATAAACAAACTTCCAAAGTAAAACCCCAGAATTTTTAATTTGAAGAAAAGAAGCAGTGAAACCGATCATAACTTTAAAATACAATGGATATATTTTTTGCTTACTGTGAGAACACCTTACGTCTCCTGTTGCTCCTAGCTGCTTTGACATGTGGCACAAGTGCCAAACATATGTGATGAGTTTCACTGTAGCTCATAAATAAAACTTTCATTTATTGAAAACATGTATTGCTGGTATTGCAAGAAGCTTCCTTTTGTCTCAGAAAAAAACAATTTGGCAATTGAAAAGGACAAATTCAATGGATTTCAAATCACTATTCTCTTCTAATTGCCCTTCTTCTAATTATTTTTATTTTTTGAAGCTGGGCCGTAAATCTAGGTTTGTCTAGTGCTGTGCCATCTCACGCAGGAAACTTCAGCCCAGCTGTGAGAGAACATTTTGCAGTGGATTTGCCTAAATGAGCTTGCCTTCAGGCCTACTCTCTTTCTCCACAGTTGGTCTTCCTGCCTCTGCTCATTATCTCTGATTTTCAGCAAGTCTTCAAATTTCTGCCAGGCATGGTCTAAAAGACTTTCAGGATTGCAGACTTCTAAAAGACTTGCAGGATTGAGGAGGAGTAAGAAACGTGAGAAGGCGAAAGCAAAGTCTTCTGGTGGGCTGGAGATTTGGAGAGGAACATGCAGAATCTGAAAGGGGCGATGAAGCAGTATGCCTGCAGGGTGTGGGGAGACCAACACCTTCTTTTCTGGGAGGACTGTTTAAAAGCATTTCTTTCTGTGCCCTTACGGAGATCCATGAGCAATCTCAGCGAGGGTGAGCATGCCTGTTCTGTTTGAAGGCGATGCTGTACAGAAATGCCAGCTCCGATGGCAGTGTGAACGTCCTAATGCAATTATAGTGAGCCTGGCTCCAGGTGAGAGCTTGTGGGTGTTTGCTTGAAGAATGTAGCCCTATACTGTCTCGTACAGCAAATGCAGGTTGCCAGAAAGGCCATGTGCCGAAAGACAGAGTGCTGTAGGAACCTCTGGGGAGCAGAGCAAGGGAAAAGATTGAGGGATGAGGATACAAGGCAGAGAGAAGAAAGGCACTCCGAGTGCAGGCGTGTACTGCAGATTCATTCTCAACACCTTTTCCTGCAGGCTTTTGTTAAATCCTTTAAACTTCACTGAAATTCACCCATACGGGGGACATTCACACCCGTGTGCTGACTACACGTGTAGCAAAAGCAAGGAAAGTTTTACTTCTTCATATAGATTTATTTTAAAAGCTTTTGCGCACTCTATTAGAAATATAAATGTCTATTAGCATCATGTTGCATGATGTATATACATACGTGGATGCGTTTATAAATGTAAGCTTGTGTATATGTATCTATACAGATCTGCATGTCTCTCAACAATGTCATAATCTGCACTGTGTCATTATAAAAAGCTTTTATGCTGTTTTAGATGAAAGCTGTCATGTAAACCTAGGATTTTGTTATTCCTCTTCAAACTAAACAACACGAAAGAGATGATGCTCACATTTCAAAGATATATCTCAAAGGCTACAGAACCGAAAGGAGTAGGGGAGAATTTTCTTCTCCCAGTTTGTTCCAGGCAAAATAATTACTTTAAATAATGAGAAATGTATTACAATTTCCACAATTACTCTGTTATATTGTACTGGGGCAATAAATGACTTTAAGCCCAATGTTTGTCTGGTTAGAAGTTATAGGCACTTAATTTTAATAAAAAATTTGGCCTTTTTCCAAAGTAGAAATTCAGATTTCCTTAACAATGGCAAGTAATTTTTTTCAACTATTGTCACATAATAATGTCATTACTGAAGGTTGAATTGAATACTTATTGGGACAATGCATTATAAAAATTTCTTTAGACAAGTGAAAACAAAGGATCATTCATTTAAGTATGAGTGGGAAGAGACCACCTCTGGTTTCACAATGCTTGAGGATGCAGAACACTCTTGTAGTGATGCATAAGGAAGAGATTTGCCAGCCTGGTCCACCGTGAAGTGATGGCAAAGGACTGGTTGGCTCTGTTTCTCTATAATGAGCACTAGATTTATTGTGGGGCAGTTGTACAGCAATGGCTGGACGTTGAAAGCAGAAAGAGGGAAGAGACAGCAGTGCTGGTGATGCCCAGCCTCTGTCCCAGGTTCCCATGCCCTACCTTGGACATATGACAGGACCATATGCTGTGCTTTAGCAAGTTAAGTCCATGGGTGCAATTAGGATTTTTTTCCTATGAGCACCTTGGTGTGAGGAACACGTGTGTCTAAGACAAAGCTGGGGATGAATGGGGGCCTCTTAGTGTGACATGAGTATTTCAGGAAGAAATCTTCCCCACTGGCTTTCCCTCCCTATACAGTCACTGTTTACACTTTGAAACTCCAAATGCCCTGTGCAGAAGAGCTCCTTTTATACTAAAATGAATATAAACATGATTTTGTGCTATTAAGTGATTGTGGAAACCACTGGCATTGCTGATTCTGATAGCTGCAAATTTCAGATGGACTTCCTCCAGGAAATGTTTTTTTACAGAAATACTGGGCTCTCAAGCTTAATAGCTACTATCATACTGGTATCCCTGGTCCTCCTTCTCCTCCAAAATAAGCCTCTTCTGGCTATTGTTTCTCTGCAAGTTGGGGTCCAATTCTTATCATGAGGAGATGGAATAATTTGTTGTCTGTAAGACAATCAACAGTTGTCTTTCTGCCCTATTGCTTTAAGCACAACTTATACTGACAAGGAGGATGTCCATTCAACTACCGTGTTAAAAGGTGTTACATTATACTTAAAACCCTTTCTAAGGTGCCATGTGACAGGAATACCTACGTACACACAGACACATGTCTGCAAGGATCAGTAGACCTAATGTCAGACAAGCCATGCTGTCCATAGGATAAAGTGCACATAAATCACTTATTGAATAACCGCAGATAAATAGTGTGAACAACATATTTAAAAAATGAGTCTCTATCAATCAGAAGAAATTTTCACTAAGATTTATTTTACCACCTCCTGTTGTTATGAAATCAACTTGGTTGTATTCTCCAGCACAGTGGGGTGATGTTCACTGTGAGCCAGTGGTACTGATTAGACCCTAATATGTTGGAAAAAATGTGGTTTATGCCACTAAACAAATCAGAGACTTCTGCACCAGCTGGAAACTAACACCTGAAACCATCTGAACAGGACTGTCTCTGTTGCTGTGGGTCTGATTCCTCTTCTTACAGTGGATACATGAACACTCAATATGCAATGCACATCAAGTAATTTCCCTGTTCTAACTGTTGCATCACATTTTTAATTTTCCTCTCCTTATAATTTAGTCTAAATAAAGGCTTTGGTATTAATTTAATTTTTTGAGAGAAAAATAAACCCTGCAAAAGCAGAGACGTGCATTGCCCTTTCTCTAATCAATTTTATAACAATTTTTTTTTTTATTGGTTTATCCCCTTGAATGAAATTATCATTTTCAGATGAGAGACATATTAGAGTCTAGGCTGCTAAGCCTGCCAAAGCTTGTCTCCATGGCAGGACTGAATGTGATTTTCATACAATCATTCTGCTCCTCAAATTGTACTAATGACAATGTGGGGGTTTTTTTTGCAAGTATTTTCCTGGGGGCTCCTTATGAATGATGCAGACAAAGAAGCTTTTATTTTTTTTCCCCTCATTCCTGCTGTAAGCAAGGGCTGCCTACAGCTGTGAGAACAGGCTTTCACACCACCCTGAGGGCAGAAACCTGCCCTCATGGGGCAGTTCTTCCCAAGGCTCCTGTGATGAGGAAAGCATGTGAGGTCTAGGAAAGCAATTAGGGAAAAGGTTAAAAGGTGTGAAATTGTTAGATTAAAGCAGAGACATGGATCACTGCTGTTTCTCATGATGTTTCTTAGATGCGGTAAATCAGAAGCATACCTTGATTACTATATGAATCCAAACCACCATAGCTGATATAGGGCTACACATGCGAATTGCACAATATTTGAGTTTTTGTACAGTATAATAGCATGGAATTTGATTGCCTGTCCTATATGGACTGGTTTTCTTTCTTGCTTTTTCATCAAGTTGTTTAGGACTGACATCCAGTCTGGGGCACAGGAAAATCTGGTCTCAGGGGGTTGTCTACTCCCTTTCCAGAGAGATGATTATGAGAAGTTTCTGGTAAACAGGGGAGACACTGAGCTATTCACAAGCTTGTTCATGCCTCTCTTTAGTGCGGGGCATCTGTGCTGCTGTGTTCTCTGCAGCTGACTGTCTTTCTCTGCCCATCTTATAAAACATGGAAAATTGCCCTTCCCCCATCTAACTGGCTGGCTGAGGAAATGCTTTAAAGGGCAAAAATGCAGCTCCTTCAAAGGCTGTTTCACAGAAGAACTTGAGCTTTGATTTATAATTAGAGCTCTGAAAACCTTTCATTACAAAGCTGGGAAGAGCTAGGGAAAAAAAGCCCTCCTCACCTGTTTTCTGCCTCACTTCACTGTAAACCTGGTTCATATCTGTCCCCTGGCTCTGTGCTTGCAATGGTTTTGATGGTACTGGTTATGAGCCAATTTCAAAGAGAAATTTTAAGGCAAAAGGAAATGGGAAGAATCTTCCTTCCTCATAATTTTGGTGCAGGGATTTTTGCTTCATTCGAAACCAGTGAAATGCTCAGACTTTGTGACTGTAAGAAAAGGCAATATTTGCTCTCACTTTTGTCTTCTTCCCTCCTTTTCCCACTCCCTCCCCTCCACAAACAACAAATATTATTTCTCCATTTCACAACCCTGGTGACTCTGGGAGTTACAATTTCTTGTGGACACAGGCTGAACTTCTCTGTCTGTTCACAAGACAATTGGAAGGGCTTTTGCTCATGAGCTGCCGTGTTGCACAACTTGTCTAATGCCACTTCTACCCAGAACAAGAGAGAAGAAACCCCAATGCCACCAAAACATGTCAGTTCCCTCTTGGCTTCACTCTCCTGGAAAAGGGAGTCCACACAAAAGTAAAAGCTACTTGTGAGGGTACATCTTTGAAAGAAAGAAAGGTTGAGCACAAACCTTAAACAAAAATGTTCCCTCTACCTATGCATCTTTATAAATCTTCATAATTTTTTCTGGTTTTCTGCTCATGTTCTTTGACATCTACTTCTTCCCTCTTTTTCTTTTCTCTTGTTCTCTCTTAGTGGTAGTCCTTTCCCAAAACACGTCTCAGGCTCCTTAGGATGGCTTTTTATTTTCCTCTGAAAAAGGAAAAAAAAGTTCTCAAAACTCTTCCAAAGAATGCTTAGAGAAACATGTAATCTCTCAACATCCAGAGGTAGAAACTGCAGGCAGATAATTGGATTTGAAAGAAAAATAAGGATTTAGTTCTGTGCCACTTTTTAATCAACCATGCTGCCTATGTCTACATGGACAAAGCCAAAGAGCTCTAAAACTTGCTGTCCCAACCCTTGAGCCCCTTGAATTTGTACTTGTACCATACATCCTATCATGAGCTTTGTGAAGCCTCTCCACATAAGAGGTGATTGTCTAGTGTTAGCACTGATCCTGTGCTGTGGTATCATGTGCAATGCTATGCTCAGCTCAGCTAATCCTGTTGAGAAGGAAAAGAAACCCGCACAGCTATTATACATCTACCAACTTTTCTTACTGCTTCTAGCAATTAGTTCTGAAGTCTTGAAGGCTAATATTTGTGATTAATACATGTACATAAAATGTATAATTTCTTCTGCTGGTAGTTATATGCCTTGGATTTCTTTTTCCTCTATTTTTTTTAATTATATCACATAACTGGACGTCACTGTTAGTATTCTGGTATGACGGGGTATTGCTTCAGTTAGTACTTTGTGAAGCTTAAGAGGGCAGCAGTTTCTCATTTTCTCAGTTGTGTTTCACAGATAACTATACTGGAAAAATAACTATGAGTGATGTGGTTTCGATCGTTTACCCAAGACCTCACAGAGCATGTAAAAAGTTTTTTTGCAAGTAGATAGTGTTTGAGTATGTGGATGACAAGAAAACCTTTGTCAATAGAGTTAGAGATGGAAGAAAAATTAACCAGAAAATTTTGTGTGCATATGAAAGTGGACAGTGTAAACCAGGAAAGAGATGAGGAGGAAGATGCTTCTCTGTGAAGTCATCAAGCTTCACACCTGTGATCTACAGCTATGAACTACAGCTGAATCACGGTTACTGCTGTGTAATGTCAAGGCTTTGGGCGTTGGTGGTCAAATATTCCAAGACCTGAAACTCAGATTTTAAGGGAAACTACTTTTGCCTGCAAATAAGGGAGTTAATTCCTTTAGGAACTGGAAAGTGAATTATGCTGGCAGTAAAGCAAACCTGTCATGACTTCTAGGGGGAAGCAGTGAGGACAGAAGGATCCATTCATTTTCAGAGTTCAGTACATGGCATATTGCAAGGCGTGCAAACTGTGATGGATCTGCTAAGCTGTGAGGGGGAGGCCTTCTCTGTGTAGCTATGACCGTACAGAGAGGGGCACTGGGGATGGCAGTGTTTATAGACTTTTCTTGAAACAGGTGATGTGTGTTTTGTATGGGTAAAAAATAAGCAATCACAGTTTCGCTTTGTGGTCAGGAACACTCAATTTGGCTTAATCAATTACATGAAAAGCATATCAGGTTTATTATCTTGGTTCCAAATGTGATCACTGTGGTTTTGATAGTTTAGAAAAAGAGATATGGAACTGGACTGGAAGGCTGGAGCACATTCTTAGCAGCATAATGGCATCATCATCACAAAAACCCTTTATCACACCTCCACTCTCTGTTTCCACTGAATTACTGAAACTATGATTTCTATTTCTGCAGTTTTCTGATTTAACTGTCCTTGTAAGCTTCTGTAACCCAAATATTCTGAATACTGATATCCTACATCTTTAAGAATATGTAACCCTTTGACATCCAGAAGTAAACACTAAACTCCTTGTATGCTGTTTACCCCGACAGCATCAAAAGATGGATGTAGAATTAGCTATCACGTAGGCTTCAATTTGAGCGGTGGGTATATTAAAATACATAAAACCCCTCTAATAAAACTGAACGTGTAAAAAGTTAATTTTATACTTTCAAATAAATCTGAGCAGTAAGCTTGCCTAGGGGAAAATACTGAATAAGCATAGACTTTAATGAAGATAAAAATCATTTCCAGATAACACTGCTCCCCTCCCCCTCTTTGGAACAGACTGCATTGCCATCACTGTCAACTCTGTCACAGCAAAGACTAGCCTACGAGCTGTAACATCTCCCATGTGCATATCACTAATTAGCTGCAGTGGAGAAGCATGTTCGGATTTTAACTACACAAAATAACAACCCAAGCGTACGGATTATGACAACAGACAAATTTTAACGTCTTGGAATCACAACGCGTTGGTAGCTGAGACATTCCCCAGCCCACACAAAGAACAAGGGGAATGTTTTGCACTGTCAATACTTCTTCAGATTTCAGGATCCCAGGGGCTTTGCAAACAGAGAGTGACAGTGACCTCAGCTCCTTGGACTAGCTACAAGGTCTGGACATCACTTATGTTCCACTCAGGGGTTTAAATAGTGTGCAGGTTTTCGTCATGTGGGTGGACTGAACTCCTAATGAAGTGTGTGCCTCCCTGGGAAGGAGTTGTAATTAAACCCCATTTGCAAATGAGGAAAGACAAGCATTAAGGGATGAAATGACTTGTCCAAACTCAAAATGAGATGTAAGAAGAACTGACACATAAGTAAAAATCTCCTTACACTCATGAACTTTTGAATCACAGAGTCACAGAGTGGTTGAAGTAGGGAGAGGCCTCTGGAGGTCATTTGGTCCAGGCCCTTCTGCTCAAGGAGGGCCCCTTACAGCAGGCTATTCAGGACCATGTCCGGATGGATTTTCAGTATCTCCAGGGATGGAGACTCTACAACATCTCTAGGCCACACGTGTCACTGCTTAGTCAGCCTCACAGTACAAAAGGATTTCCTTATGTTCCGATGGAACCTCCTTTTGTCTTACCTATTCTTTTTTTCTCCATTCACCAGTGGTCAGGACAAGTGCCAGGGTGACTGAGAAAAACAGTGGCTCTTTGCTGCCTTCACAAAATAGGAAGAAATGCAGCGTCAACTTGCCTGTTCTCCATCTCCCACAGGAGAGAAAGATGGCCTGCCTGTCAGTTCCCCACATTGGGAAGGTCAGTGAGGACATGCTATAGGAGGTTTTATCATAATGAACTATAAAATCTGGATCTTCCTTCCCCTCTATTATCTGTTCTGTTAATCAAGGTCTGCTCAGGATGAAGAAAAGCGTTTTTTTTACTTCTGTACTGTATACATCATATTTAGGTGAATGTATCTGTAGGTACTTTTTTCCTCCTCATCAACATAATCTCATTTTCTTTTTTGATCATTAGTCATGAAGTCACCTTGCTTTTCCTTATTGCATCACTGGAAATCTTTTTTTTTAACCTATTAACAACATCCTCAGCTCTTATTGTCTTTCCTCTTGACTGGTGTAATTCTTGTTGTTGCTTTTGTGTTGGACCATATCAGGCAATGCAACATACTGCTGCGAAAATCATCTTTGTTCCCTGACATTTCTGCATGAACAACTTTTTCATGTTGTTTAGTGACATAAGTCCCTGTTACAGCTGAGATACCAAGAGAGAGGGATAGAGGGAGGGATAGGAATATGGCAGAATATTTAGAGTTTCAGCACACTCAGATCTGCCTTCTGTCTCTCCAGACTATGGTTGCACTCAAATGCCTACTCCCATACACTCCTGTTCTTGCTTGAACTCTATTATTTACTCTTTGCTTCTCACCTTCTTTCATGAACTCAGCCTCTTTCCTTCCATGTACATAAAGACAATGATTACCTCTCAAATCTATTTTTTTAAGAATCCATAAATTTTATTATATATACTGTCACATCTTTACAGGTTTCTCCCCTTTGCTTCTCCCATCTTTTTCCTCAGTGATGACTCAGTTGCTGAACGCACCCTGAAGAGATGCATAAAATGACTTTGAAGAACTCAGCCTAGTGAGAGTATTCTGTAAAGAGCTGTATTTGGCTTTATACATATTTGATCCCAGCATGAGCCAGTGGGAGGAGAGAGCCAAATGAAAGATACTCCTTAGCTGTTCCTGAACCAAGAAAGCCATAGAAAACCTCTTCATTCAAGAGGAGGAAAAATTCCTATGTGGCAGGGAAAACATGAGAATATCATCATGCTTTATAGGCCTTGTGCATGCCTCCTTTTATTTTCAGAGGGGAGTGAGAAAATGGTTTAAAACTTCTTCTGAGGACTGAGAGGGGAATGTGGAAGTGGTTTGGCTCTAATTGTCCAGCTTGCTGTTGCCTGAGCTATATGCCAGAAGTGAGCTGAGCTGTAGACCTGAAGGAAGTTCCTTGTTGGAGACAATGGGGAATGCCAGTGGTTGGAAATTAGTTATTAAAGGTGATCTCCCCTCTGGAGGCCCTGTTGAAAGAAGCTGGTGATTAGAACTTGGGTTTGTGAAAAAAAGGAAGAGGATGAGGGAACCATTTGATAACAAGAAGAGGAAGGATGAGGTAGTGAGGCATGATGGTTTTTTCTGTTGTGGCACCAGATTAGGACAGCATCTCTGTTGATCTCAACACGCTGGGATTTTGTCCACCTTTTACTGCTGCTTCTCACTGACCTTATAAGAGGATGAGGTCTTCCTGGGTCTTCTGTAGGAGGCATAATTGAGAAAAACTGACTCATAATGAAAGGGGATTAAATACTTGAGAGAAATAGGAGAGGGACAGTCTCCCTTTTGAAGCTCCTGTGCTGAGAGGTAGCTATGAGAGATATTGGAGTAAAATCATCCATCTACCACAGTATCATCTTCAGCCCAAATCCATCTCTCTCTCTTTTGTCTCCAAATACCTCTGACTACTGTTTGGTCACAGGCAAGTCCCTTCAAGTCTTTTTTTGTTACTGTTTTTAACAGTAACAATAAAGCTTATCTTCTGCTTTATTGTCTATGTAATGCTACTCATTGTTTAAGTACTCACAGAGTTACAGACCCTGTACAAGGAAAGTGGTTTCCAGCTTCTGTGGGGCTAGGCGTTGAAGACTAAACATGCTGAGTCACTTGTAAGCAGCCTGCCCAAGTCAGAATATGATGTCTCAGCCCTATCTTTGGCCTGAGAAGAGGTTTAACTCTAAGGGATCTCATAATTCAAAAAGCAACTACGTTTAGGATTAAAAAAATATGAGGTAGACTCTTTCTGGATAGCCTACATACATATATTTATGCAAAGTACATTATCTGGAGTCTTTTGCAATCAACCTCTAAGAACAGCATCTCAGTGAGATGGAAGTTTGTAGGCAGCATGGAAGTGCAGGCAGCAGGAAAAAGGTGTGACACTTGGGAGATCAGGGAGATCATTCTTTATGCACAGCCAACACGCTGTTTTTGTCATTGAGTAAATCAGGCCCTCATTGGGCCAACCCAAACTGATACCTCAGCTTCCTCCTTTTAGTAGAATTACAAGGATGAACTTTTCTTTATACTTGGAAGTACAAGATCTGTGGATTAAAAGATCTATTATTTTTGTTAGCCATTCATAAGGTATGAGTTCTTCTTTAAATATATTTTTCATACACATTTCTTTTATTAATTCTCTTTTTTCATATTTTTTTTCTTAAGTATCTTTTCCTCTTATCCCTTTTGTTCCTCCTAAGGTCTTAGATGACAGCATTTTTCATTACATTCCCTGCTTTTTTAATCTCTTTGTCTCCATTTATGTAAATTTGGCATGTGAACTTGCAAGATGATGGAGTTATGAAAATCCTTGGAGCCTGCTTTAAAATCTCATGAAGGTCTAATTAAATATTGCACACTGGGAAAGACATATTTTCCAATGTATGTGAAAAAATTAGTTTGATTGACATGAGTACTAGGTCTTAGATCCAATATTTCCTGACACAACAAGTTTCTGGTTAACCCAGATTTCAAAGTGATTTTTACCTTCTGTTGCACATGGAGACAAGGTTTAAGATAACTCCACAGTTTCTTATTTGTTTTGTTCCTTATCGATGTAAAGGTCAAAACTAAACATAAGCTATTTTATTTCCCTCCTGCCCCCAGGTTGGGTGGTGGTTGTTGTTGTTAAGATTATTATTCCTACTGTCATTTTCTTGCAAGTTGACTTTTTTCTACTTGCCGTGTAAAGAGAATGAGCAGTGAATGAGGAGAGGAAACCTTTAACTGAGATTATCCCTTTATCTCAACAGAAGTAAATCTCTTAAATACAAATGAAAATCCACCATCAGCTGATATAATCTGTCAAACATGACAGCAATGGAGAAAAATGAATTCTGATTCTACTTGTTTGATTCAAAGAAATCTAACGTAAAGATGTCAGTCACTGCACTACCATGCTAGCCAGACTAGGATCTTGCTGGAATTCAGAGTCTACATTTTTACCGATAAATAAAATCTCCAGGGACCATTTTTACCCTGAAGCGCAATGACACAAACTGACTGCATCCATACTTCTTAACACTGGCTCTGGGTGGCACCATGTTTTAGCCCTAGAAGGGTCAAAACCAAGTAGGTCAAGGGCCAAACCAAAGAATAGTGTTGGAAGATTTTGCAGGGAGATGAGAGCCAAAACTGTTTATACCAAGTACAGAAGAAACTCTCCGATACGCACTGTCACCTGAGCTGTGTGATCCCTCCTTGGTCCTTGTGTGAGCCCCTGACTCATGCCTCACAGTCATTTTGGAGAGTACTAGTGGGCCAAATCCATGCTACCACTTAGAAAGGGTGATTTTATGGCAATCTAATGACTGCACATTCTCCCTAGCCCTGTTGTATTCACCTGTAGAGATTTAGAAAGTCTCAGTAAGACAATGTCTTGTGGTGGTTGTATGCATGCTGCCTCCAAAAAATCCTGGGGACTTCTGCTCAGCAGGAGGCTCTGACTCAGGCACACTTCTAAGTGCAATAGCTGGTTGGTTTGACAGGCAAGGAGATCTGGGAGAGGGAAACAAGTGCTATGAGCTGAATAAATGGCTCTGTAGGAAACGTACCTTCTTCGTGCCCCAATTAAATTCCCTATCATCTTTTCAGTATCAAATGGTGAGGGTGACAGAAAGTTTAGGTATGTTCAGGCATTTGTCTCGGTTCAAACCCCCCACTGAAGCTGTGGGAATGGTGCCACGGAGGGAAGCCTTGCAGGCTGGCCATGAGCCATGATGAGGAGCATTCCCCTCCCTTCTCTGGATGGGTGTCTTTGTGCTGTGTGCTGCCTGGGTGCTGTGGGAATGTGCAGCCATGTGGTCCACAGAATAAGCATTATACAATTTTTATAATTGGATAAAAGTCCTTGGCACTTTATGAAAAACTCAGTGTTTTCGATAAACTGCTGAACTTGGGGTCTGAATAAATAATTAAATTTCTGCATAGCACTAATATTCATGCTCACTTTCAGCTGCAAGCTTCTTCCCTTTCACCCCTAATCTTCAAGACATCCTCCAGCTGCTCCTCTGCTCCACATCAGAGAGAGCTTCATATCAGTATAGGCTGAAAAAATCATGACATGAAGTTTATGATCCTTCAGATCAAATCTCTTGACAAACATTATACAAATGCAGTTCATCAATAATAAAATGTCTTGGGTTTAGAGGTCTGGATGTTGAAGATAATATATGAGAAAGTTCATAGAAATTATGAGGCTAAGTTCTGCTTGCAAAGACAGCACGAACGAAGATGAATTACCATGTAAAGGATTTCTAGAAGCATAGAACTGCTATTCTAATGTCTCAAATCAGTCAATCTTTGCACTGTCAGGCTTAGTGTTTATGGATAAACTGAAGAGACCGGTCTGCATCAGTCTGAAAGGTATTTTTTTTCTGTTTTCCTTTGGTTTTCAGATATGGAAGTGGCTCTCAGGGGAACCCTTGTGTTAGGATTTTTGCCACAGACGGAAGTCACAGTGCCTTCATATCTGAGGCCAATGTCATATGAACTTCAGAGCAGATTTACAGAGCACATTTCATTTTTCTTGAAGCAATGCATTTCTAGGTTGTGATGGTAGATCAGATCTCAAAACACTCATTTGAGCTGCACAGGAACACAGTAGAAAGCTCTTATCACGTTTTTACAAATGGAAAAAGAGTACAATTCATGTGCGCAGAGTCATACTGGACAAGTGCAAGAACCTGAGGACCCTCCACTCCCGTGGCAGGTTCACACCACTTGTTCTATCATGATGTAAGGTTGTGGCTGGAATTTGGGTTTGGTTGGTTGAACACACTCCAAATCTATAAAACACACAATAATGCATTTGAAATTTCATCCGTATGGCCTTCCAAGTGAGAGAGTGCCAGCCCTCTGTGCATGTGACAGAAAGTTCTTCCATGGGGGATTTCAGTTCGTTGTCTATGGGTCCCACTGGGACCTAGAAATGTTATAGGCACAACAGATGTGTTGGATAGTTTTGCAAATGTAGTAAGATCTAGTATTGTCAAAAGATTCAGTTTTATGGGTGTCTTGTTTAAACTAGATCAGGTTGGGTTTCCTTTATTTATAACAAGTTTCAACTTTCAGTGGAGGGTGATTTCACTCTGTTCCGAGCAACAACAGAATCAGCAATAGGTTCCATCTTGAATTAACTCTGAACATTATTACACTCTTTTGTTTTAAATTTCTTTCCACTTTGTTAACATGGAAACCTCAAGATAAAGTTAATTTTCCATTTTACTAAGAAGAAACCCTATGCTATACAAGAATAAGCACATAAATAATTTAAACAGTATTGCCTTCACTTTAAAGAGAAGGATATGAAGCACAAAAAAAAAAAAAAAAAAAAAAAAAAGGTGCAAAAGGTCAAGCAGGAATTCGGCAGCATAAGGCTGCAAAGCAAACCTGGTTTCCTGAGTCTTAGACTTCCATCCTAACTACATAAATAACTTTCCAGTCTCAGTCAGGTAGTTGCATCCCTTACATTTGAAGAAAACAGCATCCTCATGTATTTCTTACCTTGTAAATACATGCATGGTACAGCTACTGCATTTTCAATTGCACTTGATTTCACAGAGCCCTCACTGAAATCCAGTAACTTGTTGTGGCTCTGGTACACTTTGGGATATTTTCAGAGCTGTCCGTGGCAGGCAAAACCTTGCCATTTCCATCTGTAGCTGGCTTGTCACAACTTCTACACTTCATGAGAGAGTCTCATTTTCATTTCTAGACGTGTTTCGAAAGTGCCTTCTCATGCTGAAAGCAGAGCTCCATAATGGACTTCATTAAGGGAGAACAGTTTTCTCCTAGGAGGCTTCAAAGCATTTTTCTCTGTCCTGCATGCTGCTTTATCTGGCAGACAGGCATGCCCTTATACAAAAGGGCATTCCATAGATAGAAGTTTCACACTCAAAAAAATTTTAAATAAAATATCAAGTAAAATACAGCTTTCTAAGCTATACTCTGCTTGTCACATCTTTCAGTCCATTAGCTCTCAAAGATACATAAAGCTGGGTTTTCTTTTACTCCTTCCTTGTGAGTGCTATTTTTGAAATATCTTCTAAAATCATGTTAACAGGGAAGAGATTTTTAGATTATTTCCCCTCTGCTTCCCCTTTCCCCTTCAAAGCATAGTATTTGTTTATGGGTTTAGCCCTGGATTTTGGAGGCATTACTTCATCTGAACTTTCAAGCTATCTAGATCTCCCTATGAGACTGAACTTTCCAGCTTGATTGACACCTTCATCAAAACTCCATCTCTGCATATCAGAGATGGTTCTAACTGCTGTGGCTCTGTGCCAAAAAAATCTCATATTTCTAGTATGAAATAATAAGGAGGGGCTAAACACATAAGGCTGATTAAGTGTGAAACTACCTTGTTATCAGCAAGGTGAAAGCCCACCAAAACTAGAGACAATAGGAATTTCACCTATGACCGCAATCCAGATGTCACCATTCATAGCTCTGTGTCACTTTTCCTGCCATCCCATCATAACCTCTCCATTGCTGTGTAGGTGGTGGCTTCCTCTTGCAACACTCTTCCTGACGGCAGTACAAAACATGGCTAGCTCTTTTTGGACAGCAAACTAACAGGGTTACCTGTTAAGGCACAGAACACCTTTCTGAAAAGGGACTTCTCCCTCAGTCTTCAAGACAGCTGTAGATATGTTTGGATATGCAGAGAAACAAGGATGGCAGTGGGCCATGGAAGTTTTAAATGAAAAAGATATCTTTTCAGTGATTAAAACAAGATAATAATCCCAAAGTCTTTCATTTACGTGGCATGCTGATGTAACTCTTTCAGATAGGCAACTTAATCTATTATCGTGTGGGAAGAAAAGCTAACCCTCTTGATTTCACAGACGTTATCCTAGCCATGAGTAGCCAACAGTAGGCAGTGGACAGCACTTTTACAACAACCTCATCTCATCTGTTCATCCACTTAGCTTTTCAGTCCTGAGGGCTTTAACATGACTATGCTGGTGTACTAAATGTGGGGGGTTAAGAAAGGCTGTTCCATATAGTTCATCATCTAACAGGTTCTAGGAAGGTGAATATTTGGAGAAACCTTTCTGCCACCCCTAAAAAATCTGCAGTAAACGCAGGTGCATGCATGTTAGCTCATAGGTAGAAGAAAGAGAGAGACAATTCAGGTTGGGGTGGTGGTGGGGATGGAGGCTCAAGCCATGTATGTGTCATTTTCCTTTGGAGAGACCTGTGCATAGTATTTGCCTTATTAAAGGAGATACTGTGTTTTTCAGAGGCCTTTTTCTGATACCATCAGTTTTGCTATTACCCTTCCAAGCAAGGTCAGTCTTCTGCCTGCTGTGAACCAGTTATTCTCTTCCTCTATTTTGCTCAGCCATCGTTAACCATAATCAATGAAGGGAAGAGCTGTCACAGTTATGATTGAGATGAATGACATGGGTACTGCTCAGTCTTTGGAAGCCCAGGTTACGTGAGACTCATGCAGAGAGCACTGCTCATGACTCAGTCTGATGATCTCTTCCTTGTCAGTCAGTCCCTACCCTAATGTCATGGCACAGTGAGAAAAATTGAGGTTTTTTGCTGTTTGAACATGGTGTTGCTTTAGCCATTAAATAGCTCCTGCAGAATACATTTGTCATTTCCCTGCCTTTGCATACAGCCACACATACACGCAGAGAGTAGGCTGCATATCGGGCTACAGGCATTTCAGCCTTGCAGTGCTGAAATTACCCATGCTCACTTCCAGCTTTGCAGAGAGCAGCTAGCTGTTCAAAATAATTGACTGAATAAAAGAGGGAAATAACTAAGCTGTCCACTCCTAAACTGTTGGTCTATGATTGAGGGCAGCTGAGTTCAGCTCCCAGCTTCCCAGTTCCCAAGATGAGGCACTCTACATGAGTTATGCTGAGCAAAACGATGCTGTGCACGGGTTTTTGATTTGTTTCTAAATGAGCCAACATGGCTCTTGAGCTCAGTGCAGCCCTTCCTGTGTTGTCAGCCACGCTTGAAGCAATTAGAAAAGCTGGGCTAATTTAGTCTGCGTGGAAGAGCGTGCTGAAAAGATTGTACTACTTCCAGGCCTTGACTAACACAGGCTGTGATGCTCAAGGCTCTGTAGAAACAACAGTTTACAGAGAGATAACATGTGTATGCCCAAAATGTTACTTCCTTACTTGAGGTTTTTTATCCTTTCTACGTCCCTAGGCAACTCATTTATCCCAAATTCTGATCCAATATAAATTAGGGATTTAGCTATCTGGGCTGATTTGCACAGATCATGTGCAATCCCATTCCTCATTGACTTAACTGCAGGCATTCACCTGAAAACAGAAACCAAAACCAGGCCGTTTAATTTCAATTTTACTTCTTTCTCCCTACCTGCCCCAGCAATGATGAAGAGACACTTCATCTATGTCTGTGAGTGTTTGAGGTACTACTATTGAGAGATCTGTATACCAAAGTCTAGTTGTAGAGACCTCATTATTGAGTTATTGCTATTATTTATAGTATACATATTATTTTTCTACTGCTTTAGTGTTGTAGAGGTAGTAGATTCCTTTGTATGCAAACAGTATCTGAATCTCAAGGACCAAATTTTGCCTCCAGTTTCACGGATGGGAAATCAGCAGTGACTGTTGAAGTTGCTGGAGTAATTCGGACTTTATCCTGAAGCTAATGAGAACAGAAATCAGCTTTTTGCTGCCTAAGTGCAAAGTTAAATAGTACTTTAAACAGACTAATTTAAGGAAACAGGGAGGTTAATGCTGACAAATCATTTTTATATTACACCTAGTAAAATGCTTTACACTTAAAATGAAACATATGATCCCAAAACAGTGGAACCACTTGGCCATGTGGGATATAATAATCTTAGAGGTTACAACTGAACAATGGTCTCTAGACCCCAAGCTGAGAAAATAGTTCTTTCAAATAAGATTGTAACGTTACCCTTTAAACTCTCTTTGGTTAAAATGACCAGCATCAGGCTGTCCATCTCATTTTAGCTGATGGAGTAGGTACAGCATAAATACACCTTTGACATTCTTACAGAAAGCTGTCCCTGTATCTTTTGTTCCTTTCCTGCTGAGCATGCTGCTGTCTAGTGCAGGCACACACCCTGGTTCAGGAAGGTGGCTGGGTTGTTTTGAACTGTGGGACACAGATGAGAAATTTCAGGGAGCATCTTGGTGGCTGTGAGGATGAGAAGCAGTTCTATGTGATATTAGCCCCTGCCACTGTCCTCCAAGGGACTTTGCACAGTGACAAATTCTTGTTCTCCTTCCTCAGGAGATGTGCTTTTTTAACATGCCTTTCCCATGAAGAAGGTTTTAACAGCATAAAATTGTTATTATACTATCATATTTAATTATATAATTATTGTATTAGGGTATGATGGTGAGATTAAGCATTCATAGGCCGCATTTGCCCACATGGAACAATTTACAGTCCTAAGCCCTTTGTTTGGGAAGCAATTAAAAGTGTCTCATTCTGAGAAAATATTTGATTTTTGCTGCCTTGAAAAGGCATGGATTTAAACACCTTCCTGAGCTGTGGCCACAGGGCCTACTCCAGAATTCCACCCCCCCACCCCCCCAAATCAATGCTGAACATCCTTGTTCATTGTATGTCTATTGAAAAATTGCAGCAATCTGTATTGTTCAGCAGGAATGAGAGTGCTGTATAATTAAATTAGAGCAAGGCAAACACTGCAAGAAAGTTTCTATGAATAAATACGTTTAATCAGTTTATTTCTATTAAGTGCAGGTCTCTTGTGTATTCGCTTGGTGTTTCCACCTGATTGTTGTGGAACTCGCACAAACTTGAAAGACAAATTTCAAAGCTACATGCATACATTTTTCAAAAATTCAGAAATTTAGATCCCCACAAACAAATATTTGCATTGCAAGTGATCATCCAATCAAGGAAAATGAACCGTTAACCTTTCTAAGGCATTGAGGTTGAACTTAAATTTGTTGTGATCAATCCCAGACTTCAAAACATTTGAAATAGTATCTTCACAATACTGATGCGTCTGAGGGAAACACAGTTGATGAATATTTAGCTGGCATGTTAAGGAAGTTCTCCTCAACACATACACCAAATAATAATGATAAAAAATACATATATGATCTTCCCCACTGTTGCCACAATAAAGATGAAAAAAAGAGAATGAAGCACATATAATTGGCTCATTCTTTCCAGACTATTTTCCATCCCTGCTGTCACCTAATGTTCTTGATTTTTGTGATTCTAAGTTTAAATTTCTTCAGATCATACAGTATCCATCATGTCCTTTGGGAGGCTATTCTTCAACCTAGTGGATCAGAAAACAAATTTTTTTTTTCCAGATTTGCTGACCGAATTTTCCTTTGCTCAGTATTATTTGGTGACAGTGGATTATATTTCCTTTTACAGTCTTAAATAATTTATTTTATCCTTGTTATTTACAGTCCTTGCCTTGCATGACCTCCTTTTATCCCAACTATTCTGTCCTCTTAATATTTTTTTTCCAGGAGTCCATCTGTCCCTTAATAATTTGTTGTTGCATTTCTCTGAGTCTTTTCCAATTTACTGGCATCTTTCAGGCTCTAAGAGGCTTGTGACTTTATGCAGTATTCTTAGGGTGAGGAAACCATTCATTGATTTAGCACAGCCTCTTTGGTACATTGTCCTTGGCTTTCAAATACATAGCGTCTACCATTGCTTCGGTATATATTCAAATGCCAGCACACTGGCAACTGTGAAATAAGGAAAGGAGGGAACTAACAAGTCAGGATGTTTTGTCAGTGCCCTCTGGAGATTCCATGGACAATACTAGAGTGAACACCTCATATACCCTGAATAAAGCATCAGGTCAGCCCCAGTTATTTCAATGGCCTCACTTGATCATCACCCAGTCCTTCCCCTTATTCCCTCCTCAAAGAAGCATAAGCCTGGTTACTCTTTCTCCTCTAGCAACGGTTTTGTTGGTTATATACCTTTAAATAGTATTTATGATAGGGTTTCCCTTGTAATTCCTACCTTGGTTATCATTTCTGCTAAGCTTGCACCTCCCAGTTGTTTCATATGTTGTCCTACAGTTTTACACATGCTGCCCTGTTAGTGGTGGCCTAGGTCAGGGTGGACCATCTGCACATACATTACTCTCCTTTTGTTAACCATGAGATCCTGCAGTTGCTCATTTTGTTGTGTTGTTAGCAGCACCACATGTCAGGATTCACTATCCGTGTGCCTACCTTAGCACATCTTATTATGGATGCTAGGATGACAAATTTTGCATTGGCATGCCTCAAAATTGGGCATCACGGTAGAGCTAATCAGTTATCTATAGCACGGAGTACCTTACTGTAATCCCCTCTGGAGTGATTCAGTCCTGTTGCTGGTGCAACAGAATTCTCGTAATTTTCACCTCTGACTTCCTTGTTCTTACCATTAAAACTGTAGTGCTTTTTTTAGAGGACAACAATCATAGATCTGCACCAAGAGCCATCAATTTGGCAAATTTCAGTCACTGTTAATTTGGTCCTTCTGAAATTCTCACTCTTTCTTTCATAAAAAATGAGGTGATTTTAGGGTTAAAGACGAAAATGATGGTGAGACATTGGAATTCTAGTCCAGTTCCAAAAGATATTCTGTATTACCATGGGCATAGCACTGGTCCTTGTCTGCATAATAAGATATTAAATTTATATACCCCCAAAAAGATCTTTGAGGATGCAGTGTGAGAGATATACAGAACAGTCAATATTGGAAATTTGTTTGAGACTTCCTGCCCCTCTTGCAATTTAATTGTAGCTAACATGAGACGGCTGCTGATTCAAGCAGCCTTCATGGACACGCTGACGATGGTAACGTGCAAGAGGACCTGCATCATTAGCAGAGGTACCAGGATATTCTGGGAAGTTAAAGGAAAGGGTAGACAGGGTGACAAAAGCTGGGATAAAGCTGTTAATCACTGAAAATCCTTAACACCACACACAAGATGAAACATTTTTCTTCTATGCCACATAAGAAAAAGATACCGTAGCCAGTGTTTTATATTTAGTTGACTATCTCCTAGTATTTTTTAAATTAAAGCACTGATGTAAATTGTAACTTAATGCATAATACTTAAATTTTCTCATACTGCAGTCAGAAACTTTCCTACACAGCCACTTACTGTAACAAATCTCACTTTTGTGAGTCACTGTCAGTCAGTCTCATTTAGAAAAGCAAAGACGTTATTTTAAGTTCACACTCTTTGGCTTTCTATTTATATCAAGACTCGCATGTGTTAAACTTTTAAAAGGAGTAATATTAGTAAACATGACCATTTATTATACAAAACAATGTTTTTAATTGTGATCCATGTTGGCAAATGTATATGTTAGTATCACAGCAGCACTATATTTAAGTGTAAAAGAAAATTCTCAGTGATTTCTTCTGCTACAGTCTCTCACATCCAGTGCTCCCACTCCCAGTGTATATGCATTTCTCCTGTTGCTGATTTTTGCAGGGACTCTCTGTTAAAGATGAGTTTGCTTTCTTTTCCCACAGGAGAGTGCATATTGAAAAGGAAAGGATGTTTCAAGAGAAGTCGTCTTTGTAAATGGGTACTGGATAGCCTGATGTGTTCCCTGTAAGACATTGTATTAATAGCCTTTGGAAAAAGAGAATACTATGAAGCTCTTTTTAGGCCATTTTGCTCTTTTTAGACCAAGAAAGCTACCAATGGCTGATGAGTGCTATAGGTTAATAATTCTCCGTGGTCTTGGGAGGTTTGCTATCTGTATTAAAATACTAATGTTCAGAAAGGAATGACAATCTTCCTTCCTTCCCCTGATTAAAAGGAGCTGTCTTCTCTTGCTGCCCCTTGCAACTCAGTCGATAAAAGCTTCCTCTTTCAACCTAGTTTCACTAGTGGTTAATATGTATGGCACATCCTTAGCATTTGCTCTCTGTGCAGAACTAGGGAAATATTCAGAATATGAAAAATTACTGAAGACAAGAAATCTTCTGAAAGGTGAAAGAATTTGCAAGCTTATCCCATTTACCTGAATCTCCCAACAGTGCAAAATTTGGATGGATGCATGAGGACTTTCTGGTGGCATTCCAGCGTGACTCAGTTTTGCTTAGATGTAAGTATTTCAGTGCTGAGCAAAACCAAAAAATAATGTAAAGGGTAGGTATTACAAGCCTTTGTTTTTGTTTGTGAACCTCAAAGCAGCTTGAAGTTTGGGCTGAATTTTGAATAAATGTTCAGGTTTTGTATTTTATTAATTCAGACCAGTTAATCTAGTCTTAACAGCACATTCCATATTTCCATATAAAAGCCAAGACTTCTGAGGCATGCCCTCTCAAAATTTATTCAGTATTTTTGCTGCCAGAAGGCATGGAATAGTTAACAGTTCCTTTTATTTTCTTTTTATTTCTTCTCTTTCTCCCTCCAGATATAAAAGATTAGTACATCCTCTCTTTTTATTTGTTATTCTTGGCCAGACAGTGTACTAGATATAAAGTAAAACGGTAGGGTGGTAGTCCGAAAGGTGTTTTGTTTCCTGAAAGTATGTGATCAGTTAACTGTAAGATATTCAGGAAGACTGCTGTGGTGTGAGTCTGCACTAGGTGCTGGGAGCTTTAAGCCTGTGTTCTGCATTAATAACTTGACTTTATCTAGGCACCATCCCAGGAGCCTTTTGCAAGTATAACCAGGAGAAGCCTGTGCATGTGTGCCAGAGTCTGATCCTGCCAACGCAGGAGCGGTTGCTGCATAGCTGAGATGACAAACCCTGCTTTCAGCAGCCAAACAGCTTGGGCTGGCTGAGTCTTAGTGGGGGCTGGAGTCCCGGCAAAGCAGGCTCAGGGATGCTCCATGACTGCTGTGATTCAGGCACCCAGCAGACATTTCCAGTGAAAACCCGATTTAACGTGGGCATTACCTGCTAGAGCTGCAGTGGGAAATGTCAGGAAAGATGAGTTTTGGCTAATGTGCTCAGTGACACCTGGTAAAGGGCAATGCAAGTTAAGGGTAGTCAGACTAATAGCTGTGATGGTGTACCATCTATCCATGATTGATTTTGGTAGTGTGGGAAAGTTATATGCTTATTTATGCCAAGATAACTAATGGCTAAGCTCGCATTTCCTTTGCTGTTAGTCTCACTAGGATTGGATTGGGTTCTGTGCCTACTGCTGCCTGCAGATTTAGCTATGAAAAAGCAGATGACACAAGTTTGGATCTCAACGGTAAGCAGAGTTCCCCTATGAAGTACAAATATTTCAGAGTGTTGTAATTAAAGCACACTAAGGGAGCTCGGTGAGCAAACCTTTTTTATTAGTATCATTAATTAGCTTGTTTTAGGAGGAAGAAATATGAAATGTGCTTTTTAATTTTTTAACTGCCTTCAGATATAATGCTGTAGGTACATAGAAATGATGGAATGAACAGAGACTAGAGCTAAAAGGGAGCTGGAAGCCATCTCAAGAGGTCATCTTAACCGATTTTTTTACTCCAAAGCAGAATCAGCTATACCCAAAGCATCCCTGACAGGCATTTGTTTTATCTGTTCTTCAAGAACTTCAGTGAACAGATAGCACTGTTTCCTACAGGAAACTTCTCCAGGCCTTCACTAACCTTACTGTTAGAAAATTTCCCTTTCTTCCTAATGCACTACCTCCTGTCCTAACCACTAGATGCACAGACAAATTAAGCCCGTGTTCTTTGCAGGATGCTTCTGCATTCCACATTATGTTTTCCTGACATCTTTTCTCTGAGTTGGATAATTCTTTTTTTACTTTATTTTTACTTTTTTTTTTTTTTTTCCCCTGCTTGGGTCACAGTTTTTAGATCTCTGGCCTTCTGTGTCTCATCAGTTTTCTCATACCAAACTATGCAAACTTTTAATGAAATCCCATACCTGAAACCAGACTCAGTATCCCAGCCTAGGTCTTATGAATAGAAGGGTTATTTTTGGTATTGTAGATCGTATCCTTGTTCATATACCTAAGGGTGACATTAGAGTCTGGGAACTTCTTTGATTTCCATAATATGTCACAGTTGATTAAAATTAACATTGTCACCCATTGTGGTCATAAGAACGTTTCTTGCACAGTGAACGCTCACCCAGTTGTTTTCTGTCCTGTCTGAAGTGGAGTATTCCTGCTGGCCTGAACTATCTTACACTTGAGTTTATTGAATGATACCTTTTTAATTCCAGACTGATCTTCCTTTTTGCAGAGGTCACTTTGTATTCTGTTAGTGTTTTCTGGAGTGCTGCAGCCCCCCTCAGCTTTATGTCATCTGCAAATTTAGTAAGTGCACTCTATTCCATCACTGGGTCTATGAATGGAAGTACAGATAGCAGGATACCAGACTCTCCGAAATCACACTTGAGACATTCTCCAGTATGACTACTAATCAGAAAGTGCTATGACAGATCTGTAATAATGCATGAACACTGCTTAATAGTCAGAGTATGTGGTGAGCCCACCTCTCAAGGAAACTCTGAAATATGATTCATTTATCAAACTGAACCTGAACTAAAACTATTGTTTAGAAGTCATTGATTAGCCTCAAGCTAAACTGATTCAAGCTGTTAAATTTTTTCTGGCGTAGAAGTGAAACTTAACTGTTCTAGACAGTTTCATGGATCTCAAACTGGAATTAAATGGAAAGGTTTCAATTGCAAATGGATCAAAACTGAAACTTAAGTTAAAGAGCATTGATTTAATTCCCTTCTTACAATAGT
This sequence comes from Rhynochetos jubatus, assembly GCA_027574665.1. Taxonomy (NCBI): domain Eukaryota; kingdom Metazoa; phylum Chordata; class Aves; order Eurypygiformes; family Rhynochetidae; genus Rhynochetos; species Rhynochetos jubatus. The sequence continues at coordinate 31,773,838 of CM050650.1, forward strand.
ATAATACAGACTGCATTTTTTAATCTTGCCCATGAAAATGCGAGGAGACTGACAAAATGCAGTCTGGATCAAGGCAAGCTACAGAATATAGGGATAAGGAGATTGTAACACTTGCTGCAGCCAAAGACTGGAGTGAGCACAAGCTCCTCAGTCACCCTCTCACCTAAATGCACTTTGTCCTCATTTCAGCCCCAGCTGCTCCTGCTTCCCCATCCACAGAAAGGGGGAAGAGGAGAGATTTCTTCCTCAGGCATGTTTTGGTGCTTAAGTTAACTCAAAGCCTGAAGTTTGTATGTGCCCAGGTTTTGTGTTAGAGTATCCTGCTTCATCTGTCACCACCACAGCAAAATTGCATTGAAAGAGCAAGAACAAGTACAGCACCCAGCATTTTTAAGTTCTTCCTAAAAGCAAGCATAAATATGTAAGGAAGATAATTCTGCTGCTGTTACACTACCTTAAATCATGGATCAAATTTGACATTGGGAAGTATAGCAGAGAGCGAAAATTGCCTCTTCTTTAGTAGCAGAAAATATGTCAAGCTACCTTTTGAGATATCATCTTTACATGCATGGATAATAAAGCTCCAAGTGATGGTCTTCAAGTTGCTGGAGGAAGTATGTAGGGCATGTTTGCAGTCAATGTTACTGAAGACAAAACACACTCCTGAGCCTTTCAAACATTTTTTTGTGTAGCCTGACAGGCATCGGGTTCTTGAATGTGATCAAGGGAAGGGACTATGTAGCACATTATGACTCTCCCATCTGCTAGTTCCTATCGCTTTGTTGAGGTATAGAAGGGGACAGAGTCAAAAGATCACTTAAAGGAGTTAGACAAGGTTGAGTGTTAGGATTGCAAATGAAATGGGAATTTTTAATGCTTGATTCAGAACCATGCTTTTTTTCTCACCTGTAATTTTAGTAACTACTCTACAGTTGCCACAACTGGCAGGTTGTTTATAATTCATTACCTAAGCTATTCTCTGATTACTTTTATTCTTACTGTTAATCCTTCGTTCTTTTCCCCCTTCCCTGAGGTTCAGACAGAGCTAACTTTTCTCATGGAAGATTAGCAAACTGCTCCATAAAACCTAAAAGTGACCCTGAATGCTATTCCATCTGTTAAAACAGACCAAATCTGAAACTGTTAGATGGTTTCAGGGTGTTTAAAGGTTCAGAGATATTTAAATTGTGGGAGTTCATCTATGTAAAGGACATTTTTGCCAACACAGCACTGTCAGTCTTAGTGGATGGGATTCAGCTGGGGAATAATCTTAGGAAAAAAAATCAGCTAAATTTAAGCTCTACAGATCTTTAGGATGTGTCCAACAAGCCTTCTGCTCCAAAAAGTGTTGCCATTATGAGAATGGTATTTGCCAGAATAGAAACCCTTCCCATGCCTAAACCTAACAAGCCAAAAGAATAAAAAACAGCCAAGAGGACCAAACCCCAGGCAGATTTCTCCTCTGGTGGTGAGATGCTGGAGTGTCCAAGTTGTTTACAAGGGACTTCACTGTTGTTGCTTGTTTCATTTTACCTGGATGGTGCTCAGACTCTAGGAAGATGCAAAATCTGACAGTGAATAAAATCTTTACCTGGGGTAAATCAGAGTAGCTTCATAAGAGTCCATGGCTGCTACTCTGTCCCTTTCAGAGTCTCTGCTAGAAAAAGCAATCTCGCCCAGGGACCCACTCTATGTAACATCTGCAGCAGAGCACAGAGGGGCATCTGTCTCTGAAGAGAGATGAGAAGGCTTCCCTTCACTCACAGGCATAGCACACAGAATGGACAAACTCCACCCCTTTTCAGTACCATTAGCTTCATACCCCCAGTAAGTAATGCTAATTTATACAGGGCTGCCTAATGAAATCAGTGTCCATGCAACGATCTTATGCTTTACAACTGCTGCTAAAGGTTATTCGACCACACTTTCCAAAGGTCAGTGCACAAAACCACAGCTGTAGGAAAAAGGCACCGGAGCAATTTGCTCAGTGCAATAAGGGTTGTGGTGACCTTCCTTTTAAGAGGGTTTTAACCTGGTTATTGGTCATACGCCAGTGTGGCTAAAGGGTTAGTGCAACCACTGCCTTGTTAGTGCTTTTGTGTCTACATGAACTTAGACACCACAATTTTCTCGTCCTTAAAGCCTAGTGATTTATAAAGCTTGGAGACTCCGTCTCCATCACAGTCTTTCTCTTATCTCCTCATCCATGACATGCAACATTCTTATTTTCTCCATATTCTTGTCATATGTACTTTATCTTTCCAAGTCAGAGGCTTCTTTTGAATTTATACAACTTTAAGCACATATTTCATGCTTCTGGATGCTACTGTGGGCCAAACAAATTAAATAAATTAAAAAAAGGTTTCATTATAAAGTCTATTTTAATTCCATTCTGTTCATCAGCAGAAAGCCCTCACAAAGTCCAAGGAGAGAATAGTCTGTGTATCATCTTCCCTCCTGAGCGATGTGGTGCTGGCCTCCTCTAGTAAGGAGTGAGATGCCTGGGGATGTACAGTACAAAGAAGCCTTACAATGTGATTATTATCCAAGTTTGGAGATGAACATAGGGTGTCAGTATCTGGATCTGCTCCTTTCTCTTGCATGGGCTTCTACTTGAACGTAGTCTGTTCCTTAAAAGGAGGAAAAAGTACTCTTGGAAAATGGGGTCTTGAAAGAAACTGAGTGATAATTTTAAAAACTCACTTAGAGGAGTCCACCCACAGACTTTTCACAACAGTTGCAAGATGGTTATTTACAGTAGGATGAGACCATCTCATCTGAGGCATATTTGTTCATAGTGGCAACTGTACAGCCCTTATACTACCTGTATATACTGCGTGGATAAGGACTGACACAGCCTGGGTCTCAAAACTGGCCTCATTCAAAAGGGGTGGGAGGATTTGCTTTTGAAATAAAATACAATATTATGAGGGTTAGGACTCCTTATATAACAGAATGGAAATATATTTTCCCAAGACAGAGAGACTGTATTATTAATGTGTCTAAATGCAGTATAGATATGCCCAAAATATCCTCTTTTAAATTCACTTCCAAAACTTCTTAATCCGATTGATGATCTCTAGCTTCTTATATTCAAATCACTTTAAGATGTGAGCTGAGTATCTTATAAAGGAAATGCTAGTCAAAAATACTGAAATTAATGTCTCTGGGTAGTTTCCATTCTCAAATCTCTTTTCATTCAAACACTACTTTCCTGAAAGTCATTTTAGACTGTCAGTAGCATCTTTCTTTTTTCTTTTTTTAATTTTTCTATTGAGTAAAATTTTAGTTTGAAGGGAAATGCAAAAGAATATCTCTTTCTGTCTTGGGGTTTTTGTGTGTGTGTGGTTTTTTTTTTTTCCTTTTTTTATTGTTTTCTTTTTTTTTCCTGTTTTTATTATCAACTACATGTATGGATTACCTACAGGCATTTTCACATAACTAAGAAACAAGAAAAAATGCCTCTGCTTTGGAAGATTAAGTTAAAGGTAGAATGAGAAGATGGTGACAAAGATTCTAATGGGACTTCTAAAGCAAGATACAGGTGATGTAAATATCAAATATATGTTAAGGAATAAAAGGAAAAATGGAAGTTAGAAGTAGCAAGGGAAGGCAAAGCAGAGAACACAAAAACTGGATGAGTAAAGCTGTGTATTATGTGTGGAAATATAATTTGAAATATGCCCTAATTCATATACCCAAGTGCTTCATGTTAAAGTTGTGCAGGAAACTCTAGCCAGTACCTCCTGGAATTTTATAGTTGCTTTGACCTCACAATCTTTGTATGTGTGTTCTTAGGTAACACAAGTACATCACATTAAATGCTAGCCCCATATAATGTGAAAACAGGATTGTGGATATAGAGTTCTATTCAATATATATGTGGAAATCCTAGAAAACACATGTTTTTAAAAATATTATTTTTACAAAAATAATCATGTAACAAATGAGATTTTTCAGTAGTCTGTCCCTTTTTCCTAGTTGGCACAGTGGACTCTTACATTCTCTTCTTGTTTGACATATCTTAGCTTTACCTTGATTGCCTCAAGTTTCAAAGAATTATGTCTCAGATACCCTTTCTTTGCATCCTTTAGGGGAAATAAAGGGGGAGAGGAAAAACCCGTGATTTGTTGGGACTGAAAACATCCAGTCAGAGCTGGTCTTTTCCACTGCTGTCTGTGGTCGCTCCACAGGCTGGACCATTCTTGGGTCACTCCTTCAGTCTTTTCAGCACCTCCCTTGTGAACATGAGGATGACTATTAACTGCAAATATTAAAATTTAAATACATTTTTCATTTTAAACAAGCATTGTCAAGATAAAAATGACATTGAGTAGAAGAGAGGATTGTGAAAGACATGGTCTAACAATAAGACTTGGGTCCTTATGAGACAGTTACATCTTTGGAAATCCCTGACAACAGCAGTTGCAACAAATTCTTTTTCTTTTTCAGCGCTGCCAATGATTATTCTGCTGAACGAATATATTGGCCGTGTATTTTTCTCTGTAACTAGTGCTGTTGTGTTTCTATTTCATTCCAGCTGGACATGTGTCAAATCATTTTCTGTCTTTTAAAAGATTCATTCCAGGGGGTGTTTAGCACACAATGGTTTTGTGTGAGTCTGCACTTTAGATGACAGAATTGTTTAAAAAGAAGCCATGTTTAACTGCGTCTATCTCCTCCCTGCATGTTCACACATGGCTCTACTCCCTGCTGGGACAGATGGCAAGTGCTTGAGCAGGGGCAGAGTGTAAAGGAGAATTTCTTTGCTCAAGCACAGTTCACTATGGGGTGTGCAAACTGTGGTGCCTCTCCTGCACCATGTCTGGGATCCCTTTCCCAAAAAGGAGTGTGAAATCCTGGGCATGTGCTCTGACTTTTGAAACCTGTGGGGTTGCAGGACAGTGAGGCATTGTTCAAAGGACAACCTTTAAGGTCTTGCATTCTTCACCACTTCACACATGCTTGTTCTTCAGAAAGGCCTGGTAATGATATTTAAAGATCATTTGTGTTGCCAGTTGGTGCAGCCAGCATTTGAGAGTTTCCCTTTTCCCTGCTCTTCCTCACATTGTTCATACCAGCTCAAAGGGTATGCAGGATGTTGCAGGAGAGAAAACCGTATCTTTTTACATGGCAACAAGAAAGAAGGATCTAATGCTGATGTCTGGAAAAAGAAAGGGACAAATCTGAGAAAAAGTGATTAGGTCAAGCTCTCACAATGCAGAGAACAAGAATATTAGAAGAGGGAAACACAGAAATCCTGTGGATGGAATTAAACACCTGACTGTCATTTTGCAAACTCTAACAATCAAGCAAAAGGACTGGATGTTTTGGCAGAATTTGGGTCAAAAAGACCTGAAAAGATAAAAGCTGCAGCCAGGTGACTGTTCTTCTACACACTAATGACTTCTCATTGTCAATCATGAATAGAGCTTGTAATAAATAGTGTTTTGAATTTATAAATCAGTGGGTGCTGAATCTTTTCTTCCAGGAAAACTCCCACTGACTCTGTTAGTTTTCAGAATTTGGCATTTGTCTGATCTTTCTTCTTCCTAGTACTGGAGACTTCAATGGGAACCACGGGTACCCAGTACCTTGCAGAGGAGTCGCCCAGTCATGCCATCACCCTCTGGGAAAATTTTCCCTATGTCATAGGGAAGTGTAAGATAGGATGTTGCCATGGCAGGAAATAGATTTATAGCTTTAGTGTTTTAACTTATACACAAGCACCCTGTGAATGTTTCCCCGCACATCCTGATGAACTGAGTACCTACTTGCTTCTGGCCACGCTACTACAGACATTTTAAGGCAACTAGAGACCTTTATAAATGTAGCCCGTAACTCCTAACCTTTGAGGTTTTCTTCAGAGTTGTTGGCTGCCCTTAGCTCCTTCTATGATTAATTCATTGTGAAAACAATGTAAATCCTCAGACGAGAGACATGTCAATAATATTTTTAGGGAAAATATTATCCTGGCACTTTCCAGCTCTCCTTAAGACTTTGTCAATCACTTATCCATGCTTTTCAGAACTAAGAGGGAACACAAGGTGGTTAGGATTTGCTGTGCCTCTGCTTATAACATTTGGCAAAGATGGTTCTCACTGGAAGAAAGTTTAAACATACAGATTTCCAAGCTGCAGACCCTTCTAGTCTGTATATTTTGGAATTATAAGGTTTCTGGGTTGTTTGTGGTTTATTTAGGGGCGTGAGATAGGGACTAATTTGCTTCTGGTTTTCTCCATGGTTTTGGTGACTTGTAAATGATTCATGTATAGGAGAGAAACAAAGGCCCATAAACTCCCCATTCATTAAATGAATTATTTGGACCCCAGCTTTCAGGACACCTTCTGCTTGTCTAACCTGTCATACAGAAACCCTTTATGCAAAGAGAAACTTGAGCAAACAAACAAAGCCTGTAACAAAAGCCTGCCAGAATCTTCTCGTATGAGATTTCTCCAATTTTCTCTGCTTCTTTTGGGTTTGACAGCAAAAGGAGCAACTCAAAACAGAAGGGTGTCATAATTGTTTTATGCCTGCACTTCTCTGGCCCTTGCATGAATGAAGTTTGCACTGGGAAGCTGTGTCAGCAGTGGGAAAACCTGATGTGGCTGCAGCTCATCTTTACCAAGCTTATTGTAAATTCTGTTAATAGCAATGTCAGTGTTTCAGATACTCATTGTAAAGGCAGAAGGGACAACTGCTCTCTCCGTGCTCTCTCTTTCTCATCTTAACTGGAAGGATCAGATTCTCAGCTGGTGTAAACTCTTGTAGCATTGCTAATATCAATGAAGTGCCTTTTACTCCGTCCAAAGTCATGATTCACAGGCACTGAGTGAAGGATAAGAGAAAAAATGCATCTCAGGGTACACAAGAGTATTGAGAAGGTGCTGATTTCAGCGATCTGGCTTATAAAAAGGGTTAGCACAAAGCAAATAATACAAGCCGTTGCTTAAATTTACAGTCACAGAAACTGGGGAATTCTACCCATATTCAGACTCCAAACATGTTTTAAAAAATGCAAACCTGCTCTGCAAGACCCTTGAATTTATTAAAAATATCCTGTGCAATGATCTATGCTGAGCTTGTCTCCAGGACCTAATTCTTGCAAAACATGTATGGCAGTTATTAAGCCTGTTGTATTAACAGCTTTAAGCACACAGTGTTCAAGAAGGTTGTTGCTGAGTTTTAGATTATTGTTTTTTGCAATTGCAATGTGTGGAAATCTTGGCAATAAGAAGTAATTTGATCAGTTCTTATTTTGCTGTCATAATAGTAGAGGTCACAAAACTGAGTTAGAATAATGAGCATATTAACTGTCAAGAGATTTATTCAGTCGGGTTCTCCGGAAAAAAAAAAAAAAAAAAAATCCAAGCAATTTACCTGTATTTCTTAAGGCACTATGAAGTGTCATTCTGGGTCTATCCAGCCCCAAACGTTCCTTCCCACAGCTACAAATAGTTAGGATGAATATAAGAAGGAGAGGATAGAGAGGCTGGTTCTTTCCTGGTGCCCTAAGCCGTCTCCTTCAGAACTGACAAATGCTAGGTGTTGCATCCCTTCCATCATGTTTAGCAGCACACCAACAGACCTGTCCGCAGGAGCTGTCTAGGCCAGATTTCAATACTTGTAAACTTTCACTCACCTCTACATCTTGCAATAATGAGTAAGTTATGTAAAAGTAGTTTTATTTGTTTTGTCTTTCTAATAAAAGCATTGGGGCACCTCTAGTTCTTATATTCACTCAAGATAGCTTGCAATTACTGCTTGCCTGCTAGTTACGATTGTGTAGACCTCTTTGGTAACTTCCTTCAGTCTTGTCTTTCCAAAATAAAGAGCTGTAGGCTGTACTCACACGGAATCTGTTCTGTGTTTCTAATCACCCTTGCCATGAAATTACATCGTACTGTTTCCAAATTGATTGAATTGGATTGTGTTCAAGATGTGAGCATGCTGTGGATTTATAAAGCAGTGCAAAGATATTTTCTGTTTTGTTCCCCATACAATTCCTAATAACTTCTAACATTAGATTTGCCTTTATGATCATTGCAGAACATTGTGTTAGTGTTTTCAGAGAACCATTCAAATATTTTCTGAATTATGATAGCTAATTTAGAAACCATCATCATTTATGCCTGCTTACATGGGAAGTTTCCCTTGTGTATTAATCTGCATTTCATCAACATTTCCATTTCTTCTGTCATTCTACTGCCTAGACAAATAATTTCATAAAAATTAATACTTAGAAAAACTGTAATTTGGAAAATTGAAAAATGAAAAGTTTGACTTTTTTGAGTCAAAATATTTTAGTCCAAAATTAAATATTAACTTTTGTATGAGATTATATTAAACTGACTCTTCTTTGAGTCACCATGATGCTTCTTGACAATTACAGTGTGAGGTCATTCATTCTTTCTCCCAGACACTGTTCCAGAGCTGGACAAAGCTTTCCATATCAAATAAGTTGCGTCTGAGGGAATTTATAAAACAAGATCTTCAGGTAAATTGTGTCAGGTTTGCTCAAAATACGATGTATTCAGAAAGAAAATTTTATATTTGCCATTATGCGTTGTAGACTTAGGAATACACTGTGTTTGTTTAAAAAAATCTTATGATTTATATCAATCAGCATTAAAGAATAGTGTAAATTCTGACTGCTAAATATTCTTAATGAGTCACTTAGCAGCAGCTCCAGACTAGGACTCTGAAGTCTTATTCTGACACTGAACTTAACAAGCTGTCAGCAACCCTCTCAAAATGTGTAAAGTTAAATAGCTACAGAATTGGCTTTCAACACTTGTTCACCAGTTGAATTCTGCATCAAGCAACAACAAACTTGAGGAATGAGCTGTCCAGTGCTCAGGCAGGAAAAAATAGCAAAATAAATCAGAAACATTTTTTCCTAGGAGTAACCTATTCAACTGTAATAAGATTACCCACTTAATATTCCATTCTGAATATAGATAGAGTTTATACAATTATATTATTCCACGTATTTCAATGAAGGCCTACTTATATGAGCAAATATATAGGATTAAGGAGTATTTTCATAATTTCATTCTTAAATAGGTCTTGGAGAAAGGGTGAACCATGAACATTGTGAAATGTTTTCAAGATAGAACTGTTCTTTTTTCATTTCATGACAGAGAGAAAATTTAAATGAAAAGAAACAGCTAATGGAAAAGTACTACTTCCCTCATGCTTTGGCTAGTTGTTACTGTGGTCACCAATGATGTCCTAATGTTTCTGGCAATTTAAACAATAATAAAAGCTACAGCCTTATGAATTCTTTCATAATAGGCAACTATTCTCTCTACCAGGTCTAGATAAGACAAGGAGGAAAACAACAACCGCCTAAGATAAAGAGGTCCATAGAAAAGTACCATAGTACCTTATTTACTGTAGTAGTTTAATGGTGACATTAACAATGTCATAGACTTTTACTATATTAGCATAATGCTGATAACTTTCCCATTCATAATTTGGTAACCAGCTCACAGTCTACATCCAGAACATGTTTATCTCTGCTATATGGCTGGGCAGGGGGGAAGCAAATAAAAAGAAGGGGGAAAGAAAGAGTGTTGCAGCAGTCTAGAATTTTATTCACATGACTGAGAAGCAAAAGAACTGAGCAATTACATGAGCACTCTCATTTTTGTAGAATTTTCTGCTGCTGCATTCAGCACTACAGCAGCTTTGATTTCACCCTCACACCATAAGGTCTCTGAGAAATTTGTAATGTGAACTGTGATGGAGCCGTAACTCTGTGCCAGTCAGGACACCATCAATGGCACTTTAAGCTTATCCCTTTGGGAGGTCTTTCAAAGTCTTAGCACTCAGGTCTCTGAAGGGTAGAGCAAAGAATGGATGCAGACTGGGGGTTTGATTGGAGCATGTCCCTGAAGCCAACCACCATACACAACAGAATAGATTCCCTGCCTCTCTGCAAAGCAACCTGCTGGGTGGAATTGCCCATTTTATTTTAATTAACAAGCTAGAGATGAGGTTTAAGTGTCCAACTGCATGCCCACAAAAATATACTTGCATACTGCTAACCAGGCATTTGCCAAGATTACCATATTTAATATGTGGTATAGGAAAAAGAGATTTTTGCAGAAACAGCTTAGTGTTCTGGCTTGATATCCACCAGCTTTTCTTGGTTTTGCTGTATCATGTGCAAGAAGGGCTTTTACACTGATTGCCATACATTCAGTCTGTCAGATAACCACAAAACATTCTCCAGGTTTTTTATGTTCTGCTGCTGGTTAATTAATAGATGACATTTGAAGTGGTTGTCTGGAGTGTTGTTTAGCATGCTGGTAATTGGGTTTTAACTTATATTTGCAAATGAATGTATTTTTTGAACTTCCTCCTCAAAGGAAATAAACTAGTACCAAACCTGAGGGAGGTCCTCGGTTGAGAACAGTGCTGGCTAATCAGAATTTTAGAACTGAAACAGCAAGAACACACAAACAGGCAGAGTGTTTTTTCCTTTCTTGTCTTGCCAACATACACAGTAGGTGGAAATACAGATGGACTGGGCAGCTCTGGCTCCTGCCATTGCAGCTTTTCCCCCTCGTACATTTGCTAGTGTGGGACTGGGCTCCAAGTCCCTCCCTTCATGGCTGGATCAGCCTAGTAAAGTTGTATTGCTATTACCTCTGACCTGGCATAATCCCACCACTGGGAAGTGGGAAAGTGGTATTTGGGACTTCTCTGTCCTAGATTTAGGTGAAGAACCTGGATACTAGGCAATCTAGAAGCTTGATATTACTGGTGTACAGTTTCTGAAATAACCTTTCCTTTCCTGCCTCACCAGAGATGAACAGGGCTATTTTGCAGCCATGTCTAATGGACCCAAGGCTAGACAGAATTATAGAATTTTTTGAAAAAAGATTTGGTGGGAAAAGACTTTTAAGATCATCAAGTCCAACCATTAACACTGCCTAACTCACCACTAAACCATGTCACTATGCACCACATCTACACATCTCTTAAATACCTCCAGGGATGGTGACTCATCCACCTCACTACACAGCCTATTCCAGTGCCTGACAACCCCTTTGGTGAAGAAATTTTTCCTAACATCCAATCTAAACCTCCCCTGGCACAACTTGAGGCCGTTTCCTCTTGTCACTTGTCACTTGGGAGAAGAGACCAACACACACCTCTCTGCAACCTCCTTTCAGGGAGTTGTAGAGAGCGATCAGGTCTCCCCAGAGCCTCCTCTTCTCCAGGCTAAACACCGCCAGCTCCCTCAGGCACTTCTCCCAGGACTTGTGCTCTAGATCCTTGCCCAACTTCCTTGCTCTTTTCTGGACACGCTCCAGTGTCTTTCTTGAAGTCAGGGTCCCAAAACACAGGATTCGGGTGCAACCCCACCAGTGTCAAGTACAGGGTGATGATCCCTGCCCTGGTCCAGCTGGCCACACAGTTCCTGATGCAGGCCTGGATGCCATTGGCCTTCTTGGCCACCTGGGTGCACTGACAGCTCATAGTTATCCGGCTGTTGACCAACACCCCCAGGTCCTTTTCTGCCGGGCAGCTTTCCAGCCACTCATCCCGAAGCCTGTAGCGTAGCGTGTGGCTGTTGTGACCCAACTGCAGGACCCGGCACTTGCCCTTGTTGAACCTCATACTGTTGGCATCAGCTCATTGATGCAACCTGTCCAGATCCCTCTGAAGAGCCTTCCTGCCCTCAGTCAGATCAACACTCCCACCGAACTTGGTGTTGTCTGCAATTTTACTGAGGGTGCACTCAATCCCTTCGTTCAGATCACTGATGAAGATATTGAACAAAACTGGCCCCAATACTGAGCTCTGGGAACACCAGTTGTGACCAGCAGCCAACTGAATTGGACTCCATTCACCACAACCCTTGGGGCCTGGCCAGCCAGCCATTTTTTTACCCCCATAATCTAACCTTTTTTTGTTTATTTGTTCTGGTTTTTCATTCACTTGAACAATGCAAATGAGACAAGACATAATGTTACAATTCAATCACGCATGTCTAAGAGGCGTCAGTATCCATTCCATGCATTGCAAACAAATGTATACCCTACACCCAAACTGTCTCAATCCTTTACCTTTAAATTTGGCCTCAGTGTTGGTCACTTAACCTAGACCCAGAAATTTTCTGATTTTTTTCTCAGAAGCAGGAAATATGTTTGATTGTGAGCACATGATGTTCATGTATGTGTGCATTGACTATGTGTTGGACAGACCCGGATGATATACCAACATGAGAGTCTTGAAACCATACAGTTCCCCATGCACAAGATGTCTTGTCTTGCCTTAGACTGAAAGTATTCCAAAGTCTTCAGCTGCACCTCATGAACCATGGTGATATTTTACCAAATTTACATCCAATCCTAGATGCAACTGTTCCATTTGTTGGTTTTTTATAATTAATTTCTTCCCTGTTGAGATTTCAGAGTTCCCATACTGTGGAACTTCAAACAAAATATCTCAAGACATCTCAAACACTATTAGGAAAATCTGATCGTATATTCATATTCATAGGTGTATGAATGTAGAACAGACAAAATGAGTAAAAGACATGGTTCCAATGAAATACAATTTTCCACTTTCAAACCCCAGCTGGCATGAAATGTAGCATGTAGAAATGCAGATGGTTCCATTCATAACCCTGGCTTAAGTGGTATGCAGAAATCTGGGCAGTACAAATGATTATGCAATATCAGTCCCATGGAAAACATGTATCGATGAACACAACACGTGTTGTGACAGAAACAGGCAAAGCTGTTGACACCAAAGAGCTGCATCTTAACTCCAGTAATTGCTAGAACACTGTGTGGAACAGTAATTGCCTGAGGTTTAGAGGCCAGAAGATGTGGGGGTTCTGCTGGGGTGGTGGGGCTGCACGTTAGTATCCAGGGCCCATCCCACCACCAAGCCAGGGAGTGAGGCAGCCGATGGAAACAGGGGCAGCCCCAGCCCTGGGCATCAGGCATCTCTGTGGAATGGGGACCAGTCAAGGACAGGCTGGGATGTCAGTCTGTGAGCAGGGCTCAGGATCAGGCCCAGTGAGGGGAACTTGCATCAGACACAGCCCTGCTATGTGCAAATACACACTATATTATGATGCTTACAGGTACAGATTAAATAATGTTGTATTTCTGAGAGAAGCTGCACAGCCTATACCTTTCACTGTCTTCTGAAAGTGGTGGGTGGTGTGCTGCAGACCATAAAGAGGTGCTTGGTATCTGAGAGGTCCTAATTACTATGACCACACAGAAGGTTGGACTGCCGGAAGACACCGTGCCAGTAAAACATGTATTTAAGCCAATATTCTGCTGTGAAAATAGGCTGTGCTGGATGAGGAAGCATTCAATTGGAGTCAGTCAGTAGTGGGATTCCCTTGGAACTGGTCTGGTGATCACTCATTAATTAATAGTTTTGTAATAATCTTGTATACTAATGATATGTGCAGATAATACATGGTTGAACAGCATCAGCAGCAGAGGAAAGCACTGGAATTTCACAGAAAGAAAAAAACCCACATTATCAGCAGGTCTGAAATGATTGAAATGGACAAATAATGCAAAGTGCAAGGGGCAAACCGGAAATTCTCCTATAAACTCAGGACCATCCTCTGGAAATGAGAAATACATTTGTACATTAATAGTAAGTTTTAGAATTTCTGCCAGTATTCTATGGTATATGAGCATGGAAAAAAGCAAATGTCAGCCTTCAGTGCAGAAGGTAAGATGTATTCAATGGGCAGAGGGGATTGCCAACACCATTTTGCAAGGCAGCTGGCAGGCTATAGCTGGATGCCCGTGTACAGGTGCAGTCAGTCAGGTAAAGGGAGGCGATATGGAAGTGGAAACAGCCACAGGGAAAGGAGGAATGGAGGAATCATGAACATAACTTGTGAGAGGGGATTAGGAAGGAGGATGTTTTCTAACTTGGCAAAATGAATGCTGAGAGACAACATGGTTGCTCCCAAGAAACAGATCAGTTACCGAACATTAGGTAGTAAGGACCGGGACTTGTTAGCACACAATAGGTAGAATTTTTTTCAGTGCTTATATTTTTTCTTGTGAGCCTATAAACAATGCACTTGCCAGTGCTAGACATAAGAACAAGTCATTTTCCTGTGAGACTAAAAGTCCAAGTTGAATCGTGTTTAAAGATTGAACGACAAAGGATGGCTTTGCTATGAAATCAGCTGTAGGTAATGGTAAGATCTAACTGTTGCTTTTGGCTCTGCTAATATGCCAGGAATGAGATCTGTTTTCAGAACTGTCAGAGAAGTCTCAGAGACTGCCAAAGTAAGAAGTAGATTATGGTCTACCCCACAGGCATCATAGGTACTTACGCAGAAGTGAGTTTCAGTGCATCTCTCCTAATGTGTGAAGTGCAAGAACTACAAACTCTATATAGCGCACAGACATGCTCTGGAAACCTGTAGTGCTGGTGATGGGATAACTGGGGCATGAAACTTTCTTTCAAAGAAAACTCATCAGTTTCTTACACAGCTTTCCTCCCTACAGTGTTACATATTCATATGCTCACACACTCACTCAGCCTTTCTGGAACTCCAGAGCTGATCATAGAGGACAGGTTTGGTTCTACCACCTGCACCCAGACAAATTTCATGTAGCCTTCAGACAAGCTCATTTGGTGACCTTTAGATACACACTTATGTCAAATCAGGGGTGAAAGAAGAGTAAGTCAAATAGAAACAGAAAACAATAACAGATAACAAAAATCTGATAAATTATGTTTGAGCTTGAGATATATTCATCTTCCTGAAATCCTTCTCCCATGCTAACTATAAGAATTCATGTTCATTCAGTGATTAGACTTTAATTTTACTAGAAAACTAATTTGTACTTCACTGTACATAGTTCTTGATGATTGATTAGAAATTGCTGCTATAGAAGATCTATTTTTAAAATCTCCAGTGATGGAAATTGTGCAGGGGCACTGTGAAGGAGGTACTTACAAGGAAGTGGTCTTTTGTGTGTGTGTGGGGGGGGTGGTGGTGGTAGTGATTTTTGGGAAGGAAGGGGTGGTGGTTATATTTTAGTGACTATCAGAAGGCATAGATTTCTACCCTGAGAAAAACAAACTCTCCTACTTTACTGTCTGTTGCAATAAGCAGCATAAGCGTAGGTCCAGATTTTCAAAGAAAACTGAAGAACTGAAGTATTTTCTTTTAGTGTTCCCTCCCCACCCCAAGCCCCAAAACATCTTAAAGTAGTATACATTTTCAATATATTCTATCAGTTAGCTATCCTATGAAAAACAAGACTTCTGAAAATGTAATCCCTTGTGTTTTGTTTGGAGGAGCTGGTGATCTAATTTCTAGCTGTAACGTTTCATCAGATATGAATTTCTTGTATATGTCAGGAGAGAAACTAAAGACAAAGCTCATTAATAGATTTGATCAAAAGAGAGGAAAATTTTCATTGAAGAAGATTTTTTTGGATGACATTCTTTTCATATGTAATTGTTTTGTAATATAGTATGATCTAGTTTAAACTAGTATAATGTAGCAGAATTATTCATCCATTATGAACCAACCCTTCTTTCAGGATCAGGGAATTCTTCTGTTTTGGAACCAATGAGAAGAAAGAAGAGAAAATAATGGAACATTACATGTGATGTTGCAGTTATTTTGCCACAACCAATCAGAAGCTGACATCATAAACTGGAGTGATGTAACATCATGGTAGGGCCAAACAAAACTTTTCAAGCTCCTACTGAAATCAAAAGAAAATCTATCAGGAAAATATCTTCAAAAGGGTTATTTACCATTATGTCTTTGTCAGGCTGTAGCATCCTTCCAGCCTAGGGAAATTTTTAGATCAAACAGCTTCAAATACATTCAGAAATACAGTATGTAACATAAAATATTAGAATAAAAATTCATGAAAGTTAACAGTGTAATTCATGTTTACATAACAGACCTAAAATATACACAGGTCCCAGTATACAAATTGTACCTTTTGAAATTTCAGAGTTGTAACAAGTCTGATTCCTCCTGGTTCCATTCCTTGAGCTCAGAGCATTGGCAAATGAAGACCAGATAATTTCATTAACTACAGACACTTGCACAAAAGGAAATGGGCTGAAGCATTCATATGTCAAGGTGTTATGCTCCAAGTCTGGAGCTGTGTGTATAACCCTGTGCCTTTCCCTATCCCCCTGTGTGACTTTGGGCAAATGACTCCTGTGCTTCTATTTCTCTAACTGAAAAATGACTTCATGGTATCACTTTGTAAAGAGTTTTAGACATAAGTGGCACATAAGGACATGTTTTCACACAGTGGGTATCAAACCAGACTCTTCTCTTGTAGGATCCTCTTGAATCCATTGGAATTAATAAAGTCACATGGATACATTTGAGTTCCTATATTGCGGTGGGCTTCCCTTGCAAGAAATAACCAAAGTCAGGGAGTTGGTTAGCAGCACTGGTTATGATTTACAGCAACAGTTAATTACTGATCATGGATATGGACATTGTTGCATGTTTTCCTTACCTATGCTTCTGTCCAAATGGGGCTTAAGTCAAGTGAGCAGCTCAGCTGCTTCCTTGTTGATGGAGGTAAGTCCTGTGAGGCAAACACATCTTAACGGTCATATTTTCCGCTTGAATGAAGAGAATCTGAATGTTGCCAGAACCTCCTGGGCGAAGCAGCCAGTGACACCTTGATTGCCCTCAGACAAGAAGAAGCTCCAGCACATGTTTAACTGAAGTGGTGCTCCTTTGATTTCTAAGGTAGCTCTCAAGCCACCTCAGCTGAAGCACATGGGCTGTTGTGTCAAGGGAAAGGCCCCACTGCAGTGCTGGAAGAGGGGTTAAGAGGAAGCACTCACATTTTCCTCCAGCCATCTCCTCCAACTGGTTTTGTTTTGCATACAGCTACTTTATAAATAAAGCTTCATAAATAAAACCTGTCTTCCCTCAAAAGCCGTACCTAAGTGTGAGGGCTATGCCATGTGCCTCTTGTTTTTCCTACTGGTTGGGTAAGGCTATGTCCCAAGTGCAGAAAGAACAAGCATGTGTGGGAAGAAGGTAAAAAGATACACACAGCAGTCAGAACAGATCCTTGAAAGCAAATAATGGAATTTACTCTTTGGCTTAGATCATCATTCAAGTGTGAGTGATACTAGGGAAAATTTTATATATAAACTGGTTATATTTGCAAACATTTTTACTCCAGAATTAAAGCTTACTTTCTGTCTCCTTTTCTTGTTTGAGATTACAACACTTCCAAAGCAGAAATAAATTAAAAAAAAAAAAAAAAAAGACATTATCATACTGTCCAAGTGTTTTTAAAGACAGTTATAGTATCAGTATAGGCCTGTGCTTTCCTACATTGATAAATCCTTGAAGGCATAGGAATCTTCAGCCTTTTATGTTTTCAGCAAAAAGAATTAGCTAGAGACTTAAAGATAAGAAGTGTTTTCCTTTCGTATGTGCATATTCTTTTTCCAGTCTTTTGGGGAACTCTGAAGTTAAACTAATTCTGGATAGTTATTAGGCTATCCAAAATCCTTTCAGTAACAACCTACCTGGGTACTAATAATAAATGACACAGTTACATAGTTCAGCAAAGGTCTACTGATGCTTTTCAGACCATACAGATTTTACTTCTTTCTTTGCTCAACCTGTTTATTACAATGAAGACACCACTGGGAACATTATAGCAATAGTTTAACAGTTAAGACAAGAAACCTGGGAGAAGGATGGGAGGAAAGAATCTCTCTCAACCTTGTAGCACAAATCTAGGCTAAAAGTCTGTTCCACCCACTTGGAATTAGGTCACAGTAACCTCAATAGAAAAGAGGTCATTCAGACTTACTGAAGGATCAAGTGGGGGGGGGCAGAGGTCCCCCCACTTCACAGCTGGCATACCTTACAAAGGATGAAAAGTGGCAGCAGGATAAGAAGGTTCCATAACATCAAAAAGAAATAGGCAGCTGATGGACCTGTATGGAATGAAAAAGGCATCAAGTGACAAAAGATAGTGAAAAAAAATTATTAGAAATAATCTCTAAAAGACATGAGATGCAGTGATTTTTTATCAAATTATCTAAAGGTGTAGTGTCTGTTTACTTCTCTCACATGAGTGAATGTTGAAATGTTTGGATATCTGATAAATCCCCTGAAAATATATCAATAAATATTTGAAGTTAGTCTTTACAGTCATCAAGTCCTATAAAATCACAGTGGGACAAAGAGGTGGTCAGGCTTCTCATAAAAGCAAAGTTAAGTTTTGTCATGTATTATGTAAAGTTCCTAGCAAAATCATTGGTTCTTTTGGGCAGCCTTCTTGTAAGACAGGAGTCTCCAAATCTTCTGAGTGAGCAATGTGTAGTCTGTGAGTGGCTTGAAGTTCTCCATGCGCAGCTGACATACCTGTGAAATTAAAGAATATAAGAATAAGCAAGTATCACACCAGGACCATTATCATATGGTCCTGGGATATTAAGTTTCAGTCTACCTATTGCCTTGGGTTTTCTGCAAATGGTACTTGAAGCTATGTGATGACAATACAGCAACATTGCATGCCCAAAAGGGAGTATGATGTAAAATGGGGAAACTGATGGGACTTGTGGAAATAGGTGTAGGAAACAATCACAGCCCACACAGCAGAATGCTTCAAATATTGTTAGGAGCTCGTGTTGGAGGATATTGGACAATTTCCTTTTGAGTACTGAAAGAATTAAAAGTAAGACTGTAGTTAACCACCATCCTCAGATAGTGATATATTCTTGGAGAATAGCGAATATGGTGCCTGAATTTAGGAAAGAGGATGAAAGTGATCCAGGAATGATGGACAGCTAATCTGACCTCAGTAGTATGGAAAACTAAGAATAATTTAAAAATGGAAAAATAATTAAATATGAGTACGAACATGGAAATGGGACAAAATATTATCTAAGGTTGAAAATAGCAGATTGTGGCATATTAACCTAGTCTTGTTTTTCTTAAATTGGTTTGCTAATGAAAGAAAGAAAATATTGTAGAACTAATTTGTCTGGATCAAAGTAAAGCATTTATTAAGGAGTCACAAGTAAACTAGAGATGACAAGAATTCACTGAAGAGTTTGAGCATGGCAAGAACTGGTTAAAATGGAGGCAACAGTATGTGATCCATAAAAGGCAGCTATCAGGGTGGAAGGAGGTTAGCAGAAAGCTCATTAGAGATGTGTCTTGGTACCAGTCTTTAAGACCTTCAGTCTAGAAGTTGGTTTTGGCTAACTATATTTGGCTAATTAACCAGTGTTCAAATAAACTTCAGCATGAAGAGGAAAGTGGGTGAGCTGGCAGACTGAAGTAATGGAAATGGAACTTCACTTTAAGCTGCAGACTTATTCACAGCATGGACAAAGAAAACAATAAGATTTCTGCAAATGGGCCAGATTTCAATCCATGAAAGGGGTTGGAACCAAAAAAATTGTTTCATGCATTAGTGAATCACAGGATAAATACATCACAATTAGTCAGTCATATCACATCAAGTCAGTCATAATTGTATCAGTGTGGTACAACATGAAACAGCAAACGTGTACCAGGAAAAATATTTCCATTAAATATCTATTATAGCATTAGTCCATCACAGCTCTGCTAGGTTCTTGTGTACCATGCCTTGCATGGTTCTGCTTATTCATGTTCAAGGAGACTGTAGTCAAACTGGAGATAGTGCAGAGTGGAGATGAGAAAAAGGAAAGATGTCCACTGAGAGAAGACTGATAGCATGACCGAAACAGGGTCAGTGTCTCATCCCAGAGTGTATAAGAACATAACACTGGACAATGGTGCTATTTCAGAGCGCCCTTCATCTCCCAGTTGAGGTTCTGCACCCTCAACGGCCCTCCTTGTTTGCTTGCTTCAGGTCTTCTGTGAGTGTATGTGGGAGGGAAGGGGAAGCAGATATTCAGATATCCATGAACAGGTGTTGGAAATGGTCCTGAACTGTAAGTCCAAATCAAGTGCTTGGGAATATCTGAAATAACCATGATAAAACTCAACATTTTATTGGAATGCCCCATATGTTAGCTACATCCTATACAAAACCTGTCTCAAATAGCACACTTGTGTAGCCAGGCAAAAGTGAATTCAAGAACAGCAATGATAATGTCAGGGACTTGGCACACAGCTGTACCCATGAAGCCACTGGGTGTTTTCAATCTCTCACACCCATTCTTTGCTAAGCATAATTAGTTGATTAACTATCTCCCTCACTTACTGGGATCCCAGGAGCTCTGGGTGAGATCTGAAATGTTTCATGTGAATAACTGAAAAGGGCAGTGGAGTTTAAGATGCTGTACATGAAGCTCAGGCTTAAATCTGTCTTGAACCTGTCTTCTCATCCCTACATGATACATGAGAAAAGATAAAGGGAAAGTCTATGTCTGAGTCAATAGACTGGATATTTGAGATTTACTCATTACAGGTTTTAGATGAGACAGCTGTTCTGAGCCAGCTATTTTCTCCCTGGGATGGTGATGTCTTCCCAGGCCCTGAAGATTGTTTCTCTGTTTGCTGCAAAAGTCCACCAAATTCCATCTTCTGCTGAGTGCTGGGGTGCTGACAGCTCTCATCAGCTAAGCTAAGGGGTTGCTATCATGTTGGCATATGAAACATCTGTCTAATATGATGATTCCTCAAAGCAGAGACAACTGCAGTCAATCACAGTGAAGAGAAACCTTTGCAGATCAGACTGATTTAGTGGTGGAGACAAATTATTGTTTTTCATATCCCCAGATAATTAGAATAAACTGGCTGGGCAAGCAGCCAAGGTGGAGTTTACACAGAGGATGGATTCCACCTGTGTTTGCCCTTTTGAAACATCGAGTTTTGTTGGAAGGTTAGGCTCATCATAACATCTCAGTCTTTTGAAACCTGTTTAGGAGGAGAAGAAGAAACTTAAGAGTGGGCAAAAGGAGTAGGAGTCCTTAAGTAAGTATCAGACAGGTGTAAGTGAATTCTGGGTCTGGTATTTACATGCATGGAGGAACCTTTCTGTGTGGACTCTCAGCTGCTGCCATTCTCTTTCCAAGTGTTGTGAGTGGCTTACATCAAGGCTGATTTCAGCGAGGGCAGCCAGCTGAAATGAAAGTAGTGGTGTGCCTTCCAGCCCTGACCAGTTCACTTTGTGTGATGGAGGAGCTGTAGCAGCCAGCACAGCTGCTCTGGGGAAATAGCTGTTGGTGCACATTTGAAAACCCACTGGTCATTGTGTCACTCTCATTTCTGGAATACTTAAAAGCTGCCTATGAGCAACTTCTGAGGAACATGAATGGATGCAGCTAATTTCCAGCAAATGACACAGTTCAATTGGTACCAAAAAATATTGGGACAGGTGGGGGATTGAAAAAGAGATCTTAATTAAGTTTATCTAGAGCCTCTGTTGTATCATGCATGTAGCAAACAGCGGTTTCCAGACATTTTCAGCTATAACTTTACTTAACAGCATCTATTAACTTTATGGTAATAAAGTTTAAATAATTAAATAAATAAGTGAACCAAGCCTTTGAACATCTAATTTCATGTCAGGCTTATGTCTCCTAACAATATGCTACCATTTCTGGGTTTGAGATAGATGTTTATTCACTTTCTATTCTTGTACCTCTAATGTAAAACCAGATTAGAACCCTTCTGAAATATGTCCCTCTTTCTTGTGTTCCACTCTTCATATTATTAGAAGTACCCATATAAATGATTTATAATGTAATACTTGTTTCCAAAATGCTTTTGTTCTTGGAACCATAACCTCAGAAGGTTGTGCCGTTGTATTGCAGTGAATTTAATTTGCAACTACTACTTCTAAAATGTTGCTAGACCTCTACCTTGCATAAACAGTTGCTGCAAATCCATAATGATTACGTGCCAGTGACCAGTTAGAAAGTGTGGGAAAAATGCATGTACTTTCCTGAAATCTTCAATATTCAGTGAGGAAGAGAGAAGACCATCCATACTAATTATTTATTTAAATATTTCAACAGTACTTACAAAGATTATAGGATGTTTTATTCTGTCTAGCACAGTGCCTATGGTTTGAGTAGTTTACTTGGTTTTGCTGTCTGTTGTTACAAATTTTGATTAGATATGAGCTGAGATTTTAAATGAAAAAGAAGATTATATATGGCTTTGCATAAAAAAAGGTGTGATATCAGTGGTTTCAAGTACTTCAGAAATAAGACCCCCAGAAAATCTGTAGTGTTCTGTAGGTTTGTTATAAGTGGTGTGACATGATCTGAAGTTTACACAGTACTAGAAGAAAATACAAGGGCATTTTAGGATAAGTGAGCAAATATGCGGCTTAACAATGAGTGAATGTTTTTCTGAAAATAGTGCAGAGGCATATTGCTATATTTCAGTTAGATAGGCAGCCCTTGTTACAGAACACATGAAGCATTACAGTTTTAAACACTTCAGTACAATATTTTAAGATTTTTTAATCACATACTGTATTGCTTCTAATTGTTAGGGGAGAAATGCAGGGTCCTTCTCCAGTAACCAGCTGCATTATCACCTCTAGACACTCATATAACTTAGAAAGTCCTTTTAAATGCTCTCTTGTGACTGATAGTTCAGCAGTTAATTCTAGATATTTTACTGGACAGGGGACAGGATGTGACCCTCACTCTTTCTTAATGCAGCCTATATTATTGCACTCTCTGGTGTCTCACAAATCCCTTCTCATGGGGGGGGCGGGGGGCGGGCAGAAAGGGAGAATCTGCTCTGGGTTGATCCAGCTCTTTCTTCAAAAAGGACACAGAAAAAAATGTTCACTGAAAACTTCATTCCACTGCAGTATAGGAATTACTCATCTGGTTAAACCAGACTTCTACATTTGTTTGCCTTGTTTGTACGATAACTGTGCATGTAATTTGAAGCGGTGACTTCAGTCTGAGGTCTTGCCCACAGGACCAGTTATTCTACTGTGTCCATAACAAGTTGTGAGTTGGTCTCTGGTCATCTCACTCCTCAGAGTGGCACGAGTGCTGCATCCTTTTACACACAGACTTCTTGTTACTCAGCAGCCCTTACCTGTTATCTCAACAACATATTTTTTAATCCAATATCAAATAAATTGAATGTCCTCCCTCAGATATCTTTTTCCCCCAAATCTCAGCTGAAAATGGAGTGCCATTCTGCCTTGATTTAGATGCACTTGCTCTGTTATGTATGATTATCCTGTAACATGGTTGAGGATGCAGTCCTCATGGGAGAAATACAAAGAAAGTGAAATAAAAGTTCTCTGTGTGTAGGCACAATACATACAGGGAAAGATAGTACACACACAGAATGGGAGATTATCTTTCCTTTCATGTATTCAGACTTAGTCTAAATACAGAGGCTGCCTTATTCTCTGCACTGGACTCTGATCACAGCTGGAATGCTACCACAGGTATGCATTATTGTGATAAAGTAAGTATTACTACACAATTAGGGCTTCATCATGTTGAAAGAGAAAGTATCACCAGAAAGGAAATATGGCACAATAGTTTTGCCAACTGCGAGTCCAGAGAGATTTGTTGTTTTAATTTGATTGACTATCTTAATTGTTTCAATTTTACACTAGTATTGTGGAAAATAGATTGCTTTTGGGGCTGTACTCTGCATATGGATTCCTAGGTTAAAAGAACTGATATATATCAGGCTCTTCTTTTATAAAGATTACCCTTGAATGAGAAATCCTCTGCTTTTAAATGATCCACCTTATGTGTTCCTTCTTCTTTGCAATAAACCTTTGTTGTTTGATCTGCTTACTGCAACCTCAGCATTATGAAGAAATGCCCTTTCTGACTTACCACAGAATCCCTGAGACTGGCATCTCTGGAAAATGCCTTTTTTTCTCAGAATTCAGTAAGCCTAAAATGGTTTTGGAATTGCCAGATTCCAAGAGCAGGTGATTAAAATGCTGTGTGCACGGATGTGCAAGTAAAACACCAGACTCTGGGAATTCAGCCTCCCTCTTTCTCTTCTCTTGCCAGTCTTCATCTTTTTCATCCTCATTTCTCTCTTCCTCTGAACCCCTGCTTTTTCCCTTTCTGCCTTTCTACATATGATTTTATTTTTAAGGTAAACATTCTAACAGTTAAATAAGGCATCATCCCTCTGAGACCTTCACACTTAACTGCGTGGCTCTGGCACCATGGGAAGACTTGTCAGACTCTTTGTGGAACAAAAGACATCTGTTTGCTGTGTCTTCAGTGCTGTTGTTGCAACACCAAGAAAAGAAGACATTAGAATAAATGAAAAGGAAAGAAAAAGACAGGATGGTTTGAGTATCAAGATACAAAGATACGGTGTTGGAGGGCAGAATTTGTAAAGGATGCTTTACATGGAGCAGCATTTTCTTGCTCAGCAGAAAGGATGCTTCACATGGAGGAGTATTTCCTCACCCAGCACCTGCTTGGTCTCTAGCAGCTGGAGCTCATGGCAACAATAGCCAGGCCTCCTTGGTCCCTTGTTGGGAGGGGTAGTAGGGTAGGGAGATCAGGATTACTGCTTCTTGTCATGTTTCCGGGGCTGGGGTCCTGCACCAGTGCTCATGGTGTTTGTCCTTCCTGCTGTGCCCCACCTCCACAAGAGCCTTGTGATTCTCCCTGCCATGTTCGCAGCCATTCAGAATGACCCTTCTGTTCTTCCCATTGCCAGCACCTCTTTTCCTCACTGTCACTTGGTAGGTACTCACACTCATTTCCAGCTCAAAAGCCTTTCTGGTTCAGTTTTTCTCCGTTACCTTCATTCTATTTCTGCCCATTGCTTTCTCCTGCACATTTATCCACTGCTGGTTCCCAGACTACACCTTAGTTAGCCAGGCACTTTCTGGCTGTGTGAGCTCTGTAGATCGCTGCTCATTCTCCTTTTTCCTACTCAGGCTGGTGCTCATTTTCTTTAGGATATTTTATGCCACTCTGGCTGTGTGCTGCAGCTCTGAAGTGGGAGTAAGTGTAATTGATGCAGGAAGAGATTTTGAAAGGCACAAATGGTAGCCAGATATCTGACTCTTGATGACTCTTAATGGCAGCTGGATGCCTGATTGGTGTTTATGCTTTTGAACATGTTCCCCATGCTTTTTAGATTGTAAAACACTGAGAATCAGATGCACAATTAGATTTTCTTTGACTACCCAGGATGAACTTTCTCTAGGTCTAGCCAAAAAATTTCTTCTCCCTTTTTATTATCTTTCTTCTTTGGGGCCAAATCCAGAAGCCAGCTGAGTTGGTGGATACATACCCACATTAAAAAAAGAAACTAAATCAGGATTTTTGGATTTGAAGCAAAGAGCTGTTCATCTGTGCGGAGGCTGGTGTGTGAATTATCTCCTTTTCCACTATCAGTCTCTACACTTTGTATAATTCACCATTTCAGTATAGAAGGAGCAGTATTCATTTGTAATTACAGTTGCATACCCATTGCTAGCGAATGTCCTGCTCTAACTAATGATGCTAGAAGCATTTGTGGAAGTCTCCTGTATAGAGAAAAATTACTGAAAATACCAGTTCTCAGATTTCATTCTATTTACATTTCAGTTGTTTTCTTTTAATTTCATTTCATTCCCCATATCCAATTCCAGCAGATACCAGTCATCTTGTCTCCCATCTTAACCTGTCACAGCACTAGAACTGTTAGAGGAAGGTTACTTTGCAGAGAGACCAAGCAGTCAGAGAAGTAAGAAGTTCGAAATGAGAAGAGGGTGCTCTCTTTTGCATCAGGAGCCATTCAGTTCCTCAGGAAAACAGAAGGACACAAAATTATTTCCCTTTTGGAAGTGAATTCCCAGAAACTCTGCTAGCACTCTACAATTCAAATTTTGGGCCCATTTTAAATTTTGGATAAGAAATCCCTAGAATGAGATATAGCAGTAAGACAGTAGTCGTGAGTTGCCTTGCAGATTTAAAGGAAACAGCCAACTCCAGGTTATGTGATGACACAAACCACCATTTCTCTCATTCCTTAGGATTCACTGCTTCTCTGCAGCCCTGATAGAGAGGCTGCTTTCCCCTCATATGCACAGTTCCGCAGCTTGAGCACAGCAGGTAAGTATTTTCCTTAAATGAAAATCACATTAATAATTTTCCAACTTGGCCTCTGAGTGAGGGATTTCAAGTGTAACAAGTGTGATAACTACCAGAATGGCCTGGGATCAAAATGAACACCCAAGGAATGAACAGGTTGCTGCAATTTCAGTCAAAGCTTAGTAGCTAATGCTAGAACCATCTTTCTTCCCTAAAGACTGAACACAGAGGAGTGAAAAGACTCAGTAATTGATGCTCACTGGTGGGCTGCAAATCCCAGGAAATAGGGGCTTCTGGTATAGGGACTCTTCATTCAACATTGCTTCTGCCCTACTGCTAAGAACAGTTTCAAATTCTATTTTAGCTATACATTCCTCTGCATTTTTGAAAAGATTAAAATGTTTCTGAATAACCACATTACAATTAAGCCAGCACAGTTTAGCTATAATTGGCAAGATTCTCATTTACACTGAGATTCCTTTAAGACCTCTTTGTGTGGGCAGAGTGTTACAAAGTGCAATTACACTTCATTAATACTCACCTTTAAAGCCCCTTCCAGTACCAGAGCAGTAGAAAGGCATTACTGTGAAAATAAGAACTCAGTCCAAGTACTCAATAGTCTCAGTTCCTATTTGCATTATGGCCAATTTCCCCACTTTGTCAATATAAAAAGACAACAAATTCTCTTTACCCACTTTTTAAGGCTTTCTTTTAGGAGGGAAGCAGTATCAAAGCTATTAGTGTAATGAAAATCAGTCCCAACATCCTTATGTTTAGTTTCACATTTCCAAATTAATCAGAGGAGGATGGTAATAAAGCCCCTTTTCAATTAAAACTGTTCTGGTAGATTGAATGTGTGCCTGTGCATGGGTGTGTGTGAAAGGCCTGAGGTTCCAGGAGTTTCACGGTCTGACTCCCACGGGCTTCTCACTGCCATGTCCAAGACAGACTGAGGACAAGGGTCATTAAAACAGGGCTGACTGAAGAAGTCTTTGGAAATGAGTTTTTCTGAGTAGCCACAGTCTGTCCATCCAAACTGCTGATTCTCACAGCAAGCTCTGTTCTTCCCAGACATCTGGTATAAGAAAACTTTTAAAACAGCCATAAGAAACTAGAAAGTGTTCTTCTTTTATGACTGAAAGTAGAACATTGCCATTCAGAAATATTATCTGTCCCTGTGGGCAGGACAAGCTCTACTTAAATGATTCCTGACAGATGTTTATCCATCCTATTCTTCAAGGACCAATGGATGCTCCACAACCTTCCCAGAAAATCTGTTTATTTCAATAGTGCATTGTCTCTACTCCTAAGATGTTTAACTTGGCTCTCCCTTGTTGCAGGAGAGATCTTTACTGAGATCTTTACTTGTCTTTTCTCTGTGATTGAAAAAGGATTATTGGTTTCCTTTCTGTGCCAGATTTTTGAGACACCTCCCCATAGCCTGCTCATCTCTGGTTTGGCGGGGCTCAGCTTGTTCAATGTTTCCCATAGGCCATGATCGCTAAGGCTCTGATCACACTTACTGTACCCCTGTGAACCCTCTCCAGACCACCACTTCTCAAGTGAGGAAACAAAAATTGGAAATTCACGGTGACCTTATCCATGCCTAAGAGAGAGAGGACAGTCCCACTGCCTTTACTATTTTATTTTGCCAACAAAGTGCTTTGCACTGAGGCAGGATATGACCAGGGAGTTGGAACCTTACCACCATACTTAGTTCAAGTAAAGTTTGTTCCATACCAAATGAACCTTATTCTGTGTTTATGTGTCTGTGTAAGTCTTTCCTTGCTAGACCAATTCACAGATGGTTAAAGAAAAAAGAAAGCTCGACATGAGAAAGAGCAAAGGACCTTATAAATATTGTTTCTGGATGGATTGTGTTGGATAAAATCCTTGTTAAATAATCAAACCTTATGATCTTGATCCTCTGATAATTATTTATGAATGTGATTTATTGACATTAGTTATTTGAACATTGCTGTTTGAAATACTGGCTGAGGTTGCTGCTTGATGAGCCAGAGTTATCAAGATTTGAGACCATAAACTGTGCTTCCAAATAATACATTCCCAAGTTTTCTGAGACAAAAAAGCCTTACTTGATTCACATTTACACATTTTATATATGCTGCTTATCTCTGAGTAAGTACTGAAATAAGGAAAGGCCTCTACAGAGTGTGTTAAGGTTGAACTGGAAGGCAACTGATTACTTACAATAACTACAGAGCTCTAGGTTTTTCATAAGAACTGTGTTAGAAACCCAAGAGCCTGGAGAATTACATACAGGGAGTTAAATTCAGGTCCCTGAAACATTCACTTCATTAGGACTTGTCCTGCATTATTGCAGAGTGTTGTTGAGGATTGTTAAACAGTTGTCGTGTTCCTCTCAGGAGATAGTTTAATTTCAATGGTGGATAAAACCTACCCATCTCTATGAATCTTTTGTGTATTTCGTCAAGCAGTACAAAGTCACAAGTGCCAACAATAATTCAACTCCATTGCAAATGTTGGCATTCTGACTAATACTATAGGACTAAAGTTGGACATTTTTGCTTATTTTTGAAAATGTGGAAGAGGTAAAGGCAAGTAACCTGCCCACCTCAAATTAGAAGAAGGTCTATACCCTTTTTTTCTGGGAAAGTTAAACCCAAAATTACAGTGACTCTGAAACAAAGTCTTTAACCTCAGTCTCCCATTTTCCAGGTACATGTACCTTCACCAAACTGCTCTCCTTGTTTTGAGCACAGCTTCCAATCCAGATTTAAGAATGTCAAAACTAATGGTTTTATGATGGCACTTTCTGGTTTTTGGCATTCATCTCAAGATCTCTTCAGACACCATGGGAAAAAAACAACAGGTGTGCTTTATCTGATGTATTTTAGATTTCTATTTAAAGAAGATGAACTGTGTACTAGAATTGTCTCCTCTCCTTTGGACATAATGGCATCCTAGAGTCAGAAGCTAAATTTCCCTATGAATCTAACTCTGGAGGTCTTTTCAGTCCTAGATACAATAATAACACAAGCCCACTGCTGAAAGACACAGAAGATGGCCAGAAATGTAGACCTGAGCTCTTGCCCATGAAATGGACTTAAATAATGTTCTCATCTGGAGACCAGCCTGGACTTTATGAAATATAGTAATTCTCTGTACATTGGGACACTTCTGGAAAGGTTTATATCTTCAATGAAAATGTATTTTATTGGAAATTAAATCCAAACCTCAGTAAAAGATGTATATGAAGCTCATACCTCACTGAACTACATGGCACCCTCCGCACCCCATCTGCCTTTATGACTCTAAGTTAATCCGCTTTGTGACCAGCTCCTACTTCTTCCTAAGGAAGAGGACTTTGATAGTAAATCAATCTTCATGATACTCACAGGCTTCAGACCAGCAATGAGTTGGACACAGTGTACAAATACTTGTTTGCTTCTAACTCTCCTTGAACAGAGTTGTCAAGGCTGCCTTTGAATGTCTGTCTTGCCTGCTTGTTTCTCTTCCTAATGAGTGGTAACCTCCCTAAATGACCAGACCTACTGAGATTACAGTGAAGCTCTTTCTCACTGCCTTTTGCCAAGATCTTATCAGGAGAGCAAAGAATAAAAAAACAAGAGAAAGAAAGGAAACTGGATGTCTACAAAGCCCTAGTGTCTCATGCTGCCAATCCCTTTAACCTTCACAAGCTGGAATTACTTAAAAGACTAAAAAAAGGCTAGTGAATGCCCTTCTGTTCCTCTGTATACTAATCATTTTATTGCCATGACAGCTATGCTTCCCATAGGCACTGTGAGTGTGACTGCTGCTCTTCACGAAATATGTCACTTTGTTAACCTGCCAGCCTTGCTAGCTACCTCTGGGGTTCCAAATGTAAATCAGTGGGAACATGTGAACCAGCAAATTCATTGGGTTTATGGACACCATTTATTAGAAATCACCTTCATTCCTGAAAAAACCTCATTGTGGTGGCTCAGCAGGGCTGTTAAAAGTTCCCATTTTTGTGAGAAAACTATATTGTCCTCTATACTTCCACTCTGCCCCCTCTCAATATTGCTGCAGAGCTTTCTTGGGAAGATGATCCTCCTTGGAGCTGAGCGGGGCAGGGATTTGGGTATGTGACATCTCAGCATATTTCTTCTCTTTGGCTTCAACTGGAATAAATGGGCAGTGCTTTTGCTCTACTCTCTGTGTTCTTGTCTCATACCTGCCCAGCTGCATTCACAGATCAAAGACTGGGCTTGTGATGCCTTCAAAGTTGTGCAGGAAAACAGCTTACAAGTTGTCACTCCTTTGAAGACTTTATGCCAGCATTTCAAGGTGTAACAAGATACAGCATGTGGATGTGGGACCATGAGAGCAGGTGTGTGTGTTGGGATAAACTACACCATTGCACACACTTACAGAAGAAAAAAATTGTTTCTGAAATTCTTGTATTTGTCTTTGCAGAGTCTGAAATGTCCCACTCAAAATCAGGGATTCTCTGTGTTGTGAATGGCAAATACAAACAGAAATGGGCTGTTCCTGCTGCAAGCAGCTTGCGGTCTGCAAAGTCAAAGAAAACGCAAAGTAGGTGAAGGAAAAAGATGTGATGTCAGAAATAAAATAGCTTTGCCAGTAACACACATCTTACCAGGGTTTTGCAAAACAACCTAGGCACCACTTCTAAACAAGTCCATGTCTCTACCTCCCAAAGGGGAATAAAGCCTTCGATCGGTAGCCATCTATAATGTCAATACTTAACATCTGTAATGCAGATTGGGTATGGGAATCTGTCCTCTCCTCTTGTGCTGTGTATTTCAAACTGCCACCAATAAAATACTGTCTTTCTTTTTTTTTTTTTTTTTCCTCTTGCCCTGCCCTGAGGTCCCCTTTCTACTTAAGTCAGAAGCTTAATTTTATTTTCACGCCCCAGGTGTTTGGTACCTTGCGGACAATTCACACTCTATCTGTAATTAGATTATTATTATTAAGAAAACCCAGCAGCTAGTAAGGCAATTGATATCAGTCACATAAACTCTTCAGCTCTGGGGATCAGAGACTAAGAGAAAGTGAATAAAAGATGATGGTAGATCTGACTGTCCATCTATTCATCTTTCCTATCATTCCTGTCTCTTTTACTTCTGTTTTCCACAGTAGAAGGAACAGGTATGTTTCCCCATTACAGCTGCTGATGTGTTTCTTTGGAAATAAAATCTGCAGAACTCAGCAAAACCAAACTGATATAGAACAAGAGCAGATTTATTGAATGATTAGTTGGTGGTTCTGTGTACGTGCTTTCTTCTGGCACTCACTTGATATTTAATCTTTGCCATAGACATTCAGGCGATACCTCTGGCACAGCTCAAGTGAAGTCCCAGTCCCTGAGAGATGAGGATGTCTGGGAGACTTGATAATTCACAGAAAACCCACTGGTTACATTGTCAAAGACAATGAAGTGATTTTTCATAGTAAGGCTCATTTTCCAAACAGCTTAGACAATTTTATTTAGGTTCTTTCAAAAATGTTCCTTCAGCTCACTACGGGCAGAACAAGCAATTATGGTATCCCCAAGCACTTCTGAATCTCAGTGTTCCTGAATAATGAATTGTTTGCTCTGCAGTTAGAATGTAAGACCACATATTCTGGTGATCTAAAATCAGTTTGTTACAACATATCAGGAGTTTTTATTAAAGAGTTTTCTCCTGTTTAAGGAGAACTGTGGATTTCTGAACAGTGCATTTGGATTGAAAAAATTTATTTTGCCATCTGAAAGTTCTGAATGATCCTGTTCCAGTTGAAAATTTTAGAGGAAAGTGTTTTAAATAGAAGTCTAAAGGAATATTCTAGTCTGTGTGAAAGTCTAGAATTTCAACTCTTCAGTGTCCACTCCAGAAAATAAAACCCAGAACACTAAGTGTAGGAAGTTTCTGGTTTATTAATTCTATTTTTAAAACAGCTATCATTCTTCTGTTTCTTATATATATGGTTTTAACTCTGTGTTTCTAAACTGTGTAACACAATCAACAACTATGCGACACTCCCACTGTTTTCACATATCAGGGATATCACTGAATTGAAAAAAGTCTTCCTTTGGTTACTTCCTTTGTCACTTACTGAACTTGACTGAATTCAGTGATAGAAATACTGCTCCTGGATCCCACCAGTCATATATAATCACTAACACTATAAGATAAAACACAGCTAAACCCCTTCTGACTAACACCTAATAGTTACCAATGATTAGTTCACTGTATTTTTGTCCACCCTTGTGTCTAAGTGTACAAAACAGGATCTAGAGCAAAAGAGTGGCCCTTCAGGATTAGAGAAATTTATTTTCTTTATTCTACTGGCATTATGTAGCCTATTGCTACATAAAAAGATGGTTGAATTCCCTTTTTATCTGAAATGGGAAGACAAGGTATATGGCAACATATTGTGTTCCTGAAAGTTACCAGAACCCTCCTAGTGTAATTAACCAAGGCTGCATTTAAACAATATTTTGTTAACAAGACACTAACAAGGAATAGCAGTTTTGTAAGTCATCCTGCCCCAGCCAATTACATCTAGCAGCTTTGGCACAGATAAAGACCTAGATTGGTGAGTGGGCGTTTACGTTTCCATTAAAGGTTTAAAAGGGTTCACTAGTCCAAGCTGGTCTTTCTTTGAAAATACTTGAATTATAGAACAAACTCAGAAGAAAGACCAGTTATTAATAACTGTCTTGAAAAATTAAAATAACACTGTGAAATGATAACTGGGCTGCTAAGCTGTAAAGAAGCCCGTCAGATGCAACTTGCTGGATGATACAGTTAGGACAATTTTCTTTTAAGTTTCTTGATAATTTACATTTGCCCTTGAAAGTCTCAGTTCCTGGAGTTACAGGATTATACAAACTCCACAGCCATCATGGATAAAGAGAAAATTTCTAGTCCTTGAGTTTGGGAAATAGAGGAGTTGGAGACTATAATATGTCAAGCAGCAGAAGGTGAAATGAAAGACTCAAACATATTTTATTTACATCCTAATATATAGCATTTTATACATTTCAAAATACTATGCAAGGTTATTTTTAAAATTCCATCAGGACTCTCACAGCTGTCATGAGTCTGGAGTGGCAGGTGGTATTTCAGAGCCTGGAAGAAAGCACAGGCAACAACAGGCATGTTTAAAACAGGTGTGGACAGCCTCTAGCCAGATGAGCTGGCTATATGTCTGTCTTGCTACAAAGCTGAGGATTCGGTTGAGTAGTGTTCTGGCTCTTCAAGGGAAAGACAAAATTGATTACTCAAACCATTATGCCCTCAGATATGCATGTTGAATTCCCTGTGTGTTGAATGCATACTTAAGGCCCTGAGCATATGGGAATTTAAAGGTTAAATTTCCATAAATATTTATGGATACAAGTAATAAAAGTAGCTTTTCAAATCTTAAATTTCATTCAGGAGTTGACTCCAAACGGATATTGCATTTGAAAGCTGGAATTTGATAAAAGCATATTTTCTCCTGTCTTTTACCTCTCTTGTCTCTAATGATTGTGAGCTGTTTGCTGTAGGGGCTGTCTTTT
This sequence comes from Rhynochetos jubatus, assembly GCA_027574665.1. NCBI lineage: Eukaryota > Metazoa > Chordata > Aves > Eurypygiformes > Rhynochetidae > Rhynochetos > Rhynochetos jubatus. Next base: position 31,807,391 of record CM050650.1, read on the forward strand.
ATTAAATAAGTGTACAGTGCCTAGCACAATAAAGCCCTGACTTTTTTCTGGAGTCTCTAAACACCATTGCAATGCAAATAAAGAAGTTCATCATTCGTGTCTACAGCAAGAAAGTCTAGTTCCCTTCACTGCAGGAATTACTGAGGGATATTTGTGTTAACTATACAGACACAGGAGTTCCTCGTGGTCTAAAATATATGTATATGTGTGTGTGTGTGTTGCACAGGACTTGTGATAGCATAAGATAATTCTTCTACTTGGCTGAGGAAAGATGAGAGAAGCGGTAGCACTGGATGGTCAAATGAATGTACTGAGAGTGAAGATGTTCAAGGTGTAAGGGTATCTCAGCTTGGGCTGAGTTCTTTAAGCTTAATACTGCTGAAAACCAACTCTGTCTGGAAGCTCATCTCAGACTAAAAAGAGAAAACATGCAGTCGCACAGCTCAGTGACAACCTGGCATACCGTTCCATCTACTTACTCCTATATGCAACAGATTGCTGCCTGGTAAATTTGGAGCTTTCTTTGACTCATACAGACTCTCCAGGTGTATGACATGGACCATACCTGAGATGGCTCAATAGGTTTGTGATATTTATAAGCAGAATTCATACAGCTGCCCTCAAAACATATTCTCTCTTCTCCTTACTTGTTACCTGAACTGCCTGGTACCAAATAAGCTAAATCCAACCTACTGAAGGAGCTATAGATTGCTTTTTGACAGTACATTTTGCATGTGCTATCTGCCAGAAATGCTGCTGGTGTTGGAATTAACTTACTATGGTACACACATACTAGTTTCTTTTTATGTTTTTAACGTGGCATGGAGCTGATGAAAAACAATCCAGTACATTATTGCATAAGAAAAGGACAATGGAGTCTGATAAGTGAGAATAAGCAATGAAAATCTTTTTTGCAGTGATCCTTTGTCACTTATCTGCCTTTTCCTTACATGGGTAGAAGCAAGTGAGAAATTACTGGCTGTGGGTTTATTTCAAGATGTGGGCTGGGAAAAGGTGGCTTCAGGTTCCCATATTAATTCACTTTTTTTTTTTTTTAAATTCCAAAACTCCTACAGTTTATTTGGTTGACTTGAGCGATTTACTGCCATCTGAATTAAACAGTTTGTTTAATCCCAGTGAGAGAGAAAATGTACAGTATGAACTCATGGCAGGATGCTTGTGACAGCAAGCAAGGTCTGGTCAGAGCTGCATGATCAATCTCTGTTTTAGGCGATGACACTGATTTAACTCATCATACCACATAAGCCCTGTCTTCTGTTTTCCCCATAGAAGATGAAAATAGTGAACTACTTCAATGAGGCACAATCTATCAACTCTACGAGTGAATGCAACTTTCCCCAACATTTGGGGATGAACTAACCCACAGAACTGTCAACTCAAACTTCTAATTCTGTCATGTTAGAAAGAAATTTATAGAGCCATTAGAAGGAAAGCTGAAAAAGGTAACAAAAGGTCCTCTAGTCTGTCCTGCTTTCCTGAAGACGAGATTAATATCTACTTCAACTGTTCCTAACAGGTGTTTGTCTAGGCTATTCTTAAAATGTGTGAGGATACATACACTGCTATCTCCTTATGCCATTTAGGATCTTGTTTAGATTTTATATTTTAGAATTTTTCCTAATATTGAGACATACCTTGTCCTTTCTGCAATTTAATCCAGTTTCTTCTCATCCTGTGCACAGCTGCCAGAAGTCAGTCATGTCACGTGATATTATGTATGGACATCCCATGTGAGAAAATAAAACACCATTTTGCAATACCAAATGGAGGCACATGGGTACTCAGCAATGAGGTACTGTAGGCTACTCTTTTAATTGTAGTCTTCCTTATGAAGAAAGGTATATATAGAAAATTATTATTTAGGGCCAGTACAAGGGCTGCTGAAATCAGTGGACATGTTTTACACTGACTTCTCTTTTGCCTTGCAGCGGAAAAATGAATTAATTTTCAAAGTAAGAAGTGATTTAATCCTCTCTCCTGCCATGAGTGTGTACCTGTAGCATTTCACTTGGGAATTATGTCTGTTTTCTAGTTGCTTTTTTAATGGAATTGGCCTTCCTTTTCATCAAGGAGAGAAGGAGGTCTTCCATTGATTTAAACCAAAATCAATACTTTACTTTGCCATTAATTCCACAGAAATCAATAGGTCATTTCTGAATTAAAATGTTATTTGTTATAAAAATGTAGACCTGGATGTACATAGTGGACTGACTTTTCATGGCCCTTTGGTTTCACGTAAGTATAACATAACTGGTCTTTTTTCTTACCTACAGTGTGTAAGTGGACAAGCTCAGTATCGGGTGAGTGTTGCTGGTACTGTTGTGACTGACCACCTTTGCCACAGACCATGGCAATTTCAGTTCCCATCTCCCTGTGCACAGGGAATGTATGCAGGGCATTGCTTCCCAAATGTTCATACCAGGGACAAGATGTGGACTGCTTCTTCTATACTGTGCTTCATAATTCTTTCCGGAAAATTCTATCCCTCTGTCTTCTGCCACAAGAAGTAGTTGATCCTACCCTCTGATCTGCCACTCACTCAAAATTACATACCTGTGTTGCCATGACAATGTATCAATGTGTCACAACTCCCAAACCAAACCTCCTGTGACGCTGAAGAGGGAGAGCGAGCATTTAGAAACTCACTACCCAAAATTATTTTTCAGCAACTCTATGTTCAACATCCTCGAAAACATCCTTTCATTCACATGGGGGGATATCTGATCCCTTGTGGGATCGCAGGTCTTTCATGGTCTGTTTTCATCTTTCTCTTGCACATGTGTGAAGAAAGTGAACTTCTTACCTCAAATTATCAGAATTTCTACATAAAATTGTCAGTGTCAGAACCAATTATCCACTTGAAGAAACACAACTAGAAAATTATGAGTTTGACAAATCAGAATATGACAACAAAAAGACTTGCAGGCAGATGTCCCAGAGTAATAAACACAAAACTATATAGAGGTTGCTCCCTGAATCCATCTTGCAAAAAATACATACTTAATCGCCATCTTTTGTGACCATGGTGCTCCTTGATTGCTTCTGTTGTGCCAAGAAAGGTTATTTAAAAAAGACCACTGCATCTGCAGGGCCCAGAGAGCAGCCTTTATCAGTTTGGAAGGACTGCTCCGCTGAATGTATTTTGTCCTTTGTCTCCGGGATGGGATAGCTTTTCTAAACATTTGCAATGATCTGCCAAAAAGGGATGAGCAGATGACAAGTGAAACGTATGGATTGGCATATTAGTAGAGCCTGTGGAGGGGAATTTATACAGACATGTGAGGGAATAAACAAGGAGACGACACAGGCAAAGATTCACAGGTGGAAGCTGCCGGTCTGGCACCTTTCCACCATCACTAATTTACCCTTACTCTAAACTTTAGAACAGTAACTAGCAGTGCATGCTCTCTGGAGGGTGACAAGGAGTGTTAGCAGCTGGAAGGATCTGCAAATTGCAATAGTTTTTCTTAATCAAGTTAAAATTTGAACTGCCTTGAACTTCCTGCCCTGTATCCCACCCCTGGCATATACTCTCTTTGCAATGTGTAGGTTAAAGGTTTTGGGAATTGCAAAGGTCTTGTAGTAAGTACTACTGCTGGTACTGAGCACACTTGTCTGTCAGCCTGTTAGCAAAATTTCTGTTTCCTTCCCATGTGGGCATGATGAATGCACCCGCTGCTGTTCCTGCACAACTTCCCCTTAGGTGCCATGCTCCCTTCTTGTACTTCAAAATGTTAACAACTGCTGTTCAGGAGCTGCTTAGCTACAGTACTACCAAAGTCTCAGATTAATTTCCAATATATGGATTTAGGGAAAAAGGAAAACAAAAGAAGGAGTGGAATATTTGTTCAGGATTAATGAACAACCACTGACTCTTCCTAGGCATTTAGGTTCAGATTCCCAGAAGGATTTAGCACTAAATTCTGTTAAAATCAATTTAGATTAGGTGTTTTTTTAAACATTCAGGCTTTAGAAAGTATGCACTTCACAGCAGTGATCAATATTTTCAGACACCCTAAACTTACACAGTGTTGCTGCAGGAAGATGAAGAGGTTTATTAACTATAGTTATTATTGAGGGTGTTGCAGCAAAGTTATTAATGAAGAAGGTTCTGTCACTGACAAAGTGGCAGGGTTCTCTCTTGATTTCTTTAATGTCTCATTTGATTTCATATCAGTCCCAAGAAAGTCAAAACACAAAGATCCATAATGGGGATTTTTTCAGACATGAGAGTGAGAAATAGAAGGGTGGATGCAATCAAAACGTCGTCAAGTAAAACACCCTGATTTTTCAGAAGACAAAGCATCTGAAACCATATAACCATCAGATGTTCCTGTTGATATGCCACACTTCCAGTGACATTGATTTTCCAGAATGCAAATGGTGTTAAACACACTGCACTTCCTTCATTTAGCTCCTGAACTTTACAAAGCCCCCGTTGCTCTTTTTGTGGAAAGGCTAGGGCTGAATTTCCAGAACTGCTGTGCTGTTCTGCTGCATATTGAAGCACTGAATAAAAGAAAAATTGGAGGAAAACAAGGTATGAACAGGAAAGTGTTGGTAAGGCCTTTGTCATATTTCCATTGCTCTTAGTTAATACTAGGAATATATACAGGCTCAAAAAAGTATTTGTACCACATTAAATTTGGGATTATTATCTACCCTAAACTCTGGAGATTGAAGGGTCCTTGTGTTCTTGCTATTCTGAAGTCCTCAGAGGAAGGGGACTCACATTTTCTTCTCGGTTCTGACGTACTCTGAATGCTAACTCTAACATGAGGGCTGGATCTGAATGACAGAGAATATCTGCTCTTCTCCTCCAGAGATAAAGTATTCACAAGATAAGAGGAGACAGCAGAATACGTACATCTTGTCAAATGACACTTTAACTGCAGTACAACTTCTTAACTGCTGTGTTTGTACAAATTTAGCATATAGAGTGATACTGGCAAGCACCCCTGGAAATTTTCTGAGCTCTAGTATGTACAGCATATCTTTCTCCTCCCAACATGTTCTTGTGCAAACTCTCTGCAGTAAGAAGCAGAACAAATCTATTTCAACAGCGCAGTTTGGGTCTTTAATTTACTACACTGATGGCTAGAGGTGGCAGAAGTCATCGTCAGCACACATTTGTTCCATGCAAAACAGTGTGAGCACCACTCTGCAAAAGATTACCAAACTGTTGTCAAAGACACATTAGAAAAAGGGTGGGTGGGGATGGACCTTTGGCATGGAGCTGTGCCTGCTTAGGCAAGTTAAATCTACTGAAATTGCTATGAGCATATTTGCACAGATTTGTTCTTCTTTACACTGTTTATATCCTAATTCATTTACAGTCTGTATCCCTGATGTCATTATGATCACCTTGCAGTATTTTCTATCTCCCTCTTTACCATCTTAGACAACACCACATGCAAATCAAATATAATGGCACAATATTTCAGACAAAACTTCAGACAAGAGTCAGTGAATACATACAACCTATTCTCTCTGCATAAGCCTTTATTCCCTCAGGTAATTCTATAAATATCAGCTTATTTATTTCTCATTTAGGCCAGTGTCACTGAAAGTGAATCAGATCCTTAATATTGTTCCTTATATTTATTTATGCTGACCATTACACTTATCACTCTCACAGAAAGACAGGATCTCTCTTTCTGCTGGAGCTATAACATGAGGAAGCCTGAGTCAGGAGGACGTGTTATTAGAAAGAGTTGGCATCCCTATAGACTGCTTCTTGAGATGGATCTCATGGCATTTGTAAACCTTATGTCTCTGTAGAACATTGTATTGTAACTTGACACTCCATGTTAATTAAGGTATATAGTTTGCATAGTCTATTGATACAAGCCAATTTATGCAATAGTTTAGAAGAGAAAAAAGGCAAATGTAGCCAGTCAACTGGATGAAATCAGAGCAGTTAATTATTTATTACTAAATGTATAATGTGGACAGCCCAGCAAACTTACACAGCAGCAGTAAACAACATGTCAAACAGTAACAGTCTCCTAAGTGCATGTGGTCGAAAGGTATCAGTGTCCTGTCTGCAGCATGAGAGCAGAGTGCTGCTTCTTTCTTAGATCTAATTGAAAAACAGCAAAATCTCTTGGATCACAACTCCACAGCATAGATTACAACCCAAACTACCTGTATACATGACAGCAAATGTGTTTTCTTCCTAATGGGCTTCAGTATCTGTTTGGCACAGCTTTTTATGAGTCAGAGCAAGCTGTGCTGTGACAGTTTTGTCCTGCTAAGAGTTTCACAAGGTGAAGTGTTGCTGAAGAAATAAGATGTTAAATCTAATGCTCTAATAGTCCCTAAAAGGGTTCAAAAAAGCAAATGTTGTATAAGGAAAGGGTTAGAGATCTTGAGAAGCAATATACCTGGAAACTAAGACTGTAAAGTTAGAGGCTGCTGTTCCTGAGAACTGGTTTTGATAGGGATGTGTGGAGATGCAGAGCTTGAATAACCTGGGTGATACATAGCAACAGGGTAGAGAAACACTTGTTTCAGCAAGACACACCAGCTTTTAAACTGGCTTAAAACACTCACTAAATTCATGTATACTACACAAATATCGACGCGTGCACACACTCAGAATATTGATAGTCGTACCTATATCCGTATATATCTATAGCTACCTCTGTCATACATCCAACATACAACCATCCTCACAGTTAATACCCTACTTTCTCATAACGTCTCTAAAAACAAATGAAATATCTTGGATATCTGACAGCCTTTTGCTTTATTTATTCACACATACAGTATTTCCCATGCTTTAAACTCATTGATTCAAAAGATAGGAGCACTTGTTCACTTCTGATCATTTACTAAAATGGTTCTTCAAATTCTTGCAGTATTTTACTTCTCTTTGTAAGAAGATATTGACATGACAAGAGGTTTTACATCTTAAAGGCAATCTGAAAAGAAAAGATGCTGTCTCCCTAAGCAAGTAAACAATATTTGTTCAATAACTACTCTAAAAGAAAGTAAAAATGAAAGAGGTGGACCAGGCCTGCTGGCTAAGGACTGTTTCTACTCAAGAGCCATTTCCTTAAGTAGGTTATCCAGTGGTCCTGCAGGTTTTCTCCTTTCCTCTGACTCTTTCTGAAGCATGATTTATCAGACACTTTGGCTGTGGCTGAGGTTTCAGGGAAGTGGGTCATATTACAGTTAGCTCATTTATTCAGAACAATATCTTAGTCTTTTGTTCAGTTTTAATAAAATACAATTATTACACTGTCTCTCCTCATGATTAATTCAGACGATGTTTACAGACAAGGCGCTCTGCAGATCTCTGGCGTTATTGCTGTCCAATGAATTAAACCACATTCTTCTGCCAGTTGTAATTACAGATCCATATCTTATTTCTCTCTCCTCTTTTTCCTTCTAGTTTGTCTGTATTACCCCAAACAGATTTTAACCATGATTCCTAATGGTGTGGTGCTGTCTATGCTTGCAGAAAAATTGTCTTCAGCATCAGTCAACTGTGCTATGAACTGAATTCAAGGAGCTTATTTGTAGCGCATAACACTTATAGCATTATTGAATCTATGAATGTATGAACAATGACACATTTTATACTAGAAAATGTCATTCCTGGTATTTAATGCATTTTAAGTATACCCCTTTATATAGCTCTGTCTCCCGTAACACCGTGAGCTTATTGATGGTGATAACTCCTCACAACAGACTATTTTCCCCAGACTCCTTTGGTTAGTGATGGAGAATACAGGTATGAACAGACATCGCAAGATCTGCTCATGTGAGTAAAGACTTTCTCCAAAAAGTCAGTCAGGAAACTTCTCTCTCTGAAAGAGATTTGATGCAAGGTTTGCTAGGTGAGATTATCTAGCTGTCAGAAGTCAGCCAAGAAGGTTAAATTGTATCTTCTTACCTTTAAATGAAACAATTTTTAATTTAAAAAAAAGTTGAAGCTAATGGAAGGGTATCCATATGTTACAGTGAGCTCTATGCTAGGTATTCTGCAGTGCTCCACCACCCCCACTTTTTCTCTCTTCTTTTTCCTGAGTACCATTTAGGAATCCCATGTTCACGCCTGACACAGACTGGGCTTTTTCACAGCAACAGCCTCATATCGGGGAAAAAAGCAGATTCTGACACCAGCAAATTCTTACTAGGCTCTGTGCTTAAATATCCCAGTGACGCAGGGCAAAAGAAAATAGCCCTGTGGTTTCATCCCAATGAGCCAGCTTTCCAGTGTTCTAGTCTTGTACCCCAAAGTATGAGACTGAGAGCCCTTGTCAACTCTTGCCTTAGAGTAACCTTTAGAGGGATGTGCAAGGGGAAGGTGAATGAGCTCTGCTTGTACTTAGAGCATGTGAGGCAGAAGCCAAGTATCACAAAACCCCCACAGCAGTTGCTGTTGTTGAACTTGTCCTTGAGCTTATGAAATCAACTCTTCAATGGTGTGAACCTCAGGAAATATTCCAATACAGTTTTTACAGTCTTTGGCTGAAGCTGACTGACACCCAGCACGTTCAAAACGTGGAAAAGGACAATCTCTCTACGTGCAATTGGCCATGTAGACGTGCTCTTGGGAACACTCCAGACGTTATGCTCATTAATGTGATTATGGCAACATTTTTCATCTTTGGCTTATCATGATTTTTTGCTTCTGTGTTTAAGGTTGCCTCCTCCGTTTTATTTGTTCTTAAATTTCACATGTATTTCTGTTCTGAAAGTGTGCTGCTTTGCTTTTTACTCTCTGGCATTTCTCTCCTGAAATGGTACCACATCTATGCCTCATGGCAGTTGTGGTTCATTTGTCCTATCCACCTCTCGTATTCTCCAGGTGAGCTTTCTCTTCACAGAGCTTCTCCAGCTATCAACTGCAAGCTTGTCTTCTTGTGAGGAGGAAAGGTACATAACCGTACAGAATCAGGGGAGTATTTTGTGAGTAGTGGACAAATTAATGTTCTTCCTGCAATCCAAATCCCTTTTTTCCGAATCTCTAAAGCTGGAGATAATAAAATTAATCTGCTTTTATAATTTTTTTTCTCTTACATCCTTGAATGTGTGCTGTCATGTAACTGCAGTGTATGAAGTAAAAAAAATCCCACTGTGTATTTCCTTTCTTTTCCTCTACAACACACAGACATAAGGTTGCAACGGCAGGTTGGGAATAACATGAGAAGCAGTCAATTTAAGAACATGACTTTGGACTGCATGCAAATGTCCCTAGGAATATTAACGTTTCATATATGCATGTTATGTTTGAATTGAGGCGAAAACCTCAGAAAATATGATGTATACTAGCAAAATTCCCTTCAAATCAAAGTTGTTCAAGGAATTCTTACAGCATCAATTACTTTCATAATTACTTTTTCTTTTTAAACAAACTGCAATTATTTTCGTAGAGTGGTGCTTTGTCCTGTGCCTGTCTAGGACAGGAGATATAGTGGAGAGTACCCAGAAAGCCCAATGCAGCCTGAAAGCTGGTTTATAACCTCACTCTCCTTGTAACTGCAGTGCGAGGACAAACCTGATCAACTGTAATTTTTTTTATTGTTGTTTTTGGCGATCTCAAGAAAGCAATTTCTATTCAGCTAGCAGCCGACAGTCAAGTACAAGTAAACATGGTGGTTGTGGACTTTTATTTCGCAGTTAAGCCTTTATTACCAAAGGCACAAGTCTGAATGCATTGCATGCATTAAATACAAGACAATTGCTTGAGCAGTGATTTGACTGCCCATAGTCATTGGTGAGAACTGGGGGTGGGGAACTTGGACTTCTGGTTTCTTATTTTTGGATAACTTGCTGTGTGACCCTGGGCAGTTTTACTTTCCAGTATCTCAGTTTTCCCAGCTGCGAGATGTTGATAAGAATTAGATATTATGCATTGAGGGACAGATTCTGACACCTTGATTCAGAACTGAGTAGTGCAATCGATTTCAGTCTGAGGAAAGGGTAACAGCATCTGGCCATTAGTGTTTATAAAGCAACTAGACTCTTGGCTGATGGATTAGATTAGATTTCAGTGCTGAGATGTTACCATGAAGGGTTCTTCAACACGTTTAAAATAGATTAGATAAAGAAAGTGTTTTGAGAGGTTTGGATAAACAAGATGCACAGAATCCTGATGATGATGGGAAGCACAGATCCAAGGACAAATAATAAACACGAAGAGAGGCCTTTCCCAGAACCAAACAAAGTATGCTGATTGTGGGTTTTTTCCTTTGATGATTGAACAGGAAAAAAAACACTAAAGGGATAAGACATAGTCTAGGTAAAATAAAAGCATGGTTTGGGTTGTTTATCTTTACCTCAATATGATTTAAAAAAAAAAAAAAACTATTATGCTGCCTTTTTCTTTTTTTCTTTTTGGAGCTATTTAGGCCTTTTAAAAAATGTTTTATTCTTTCTTAGAGTGTTCTGCTATTTTTAAAAATAATGCTCTGAAATGAAAAGTTGAGAAATTTCTCTTCACAAATTTTAAAAAGAAATATTCTGTCATTTTTCAAAATTGATGGCATCCACAAGGAATTTTTAATGTTCTTTTTTATTTTCATTGAATTTATGTTTAATTTACTATTTCATTTGTTGTGAGAAAAAATAAAATGCTCTATTCTGTTCAACTGCCCCTCCCCAAGGACATGCATACCCTGTCAGCAACCATCTGCTGCCAGGTTCTGGGTTATATGTTCTCCAAAATCTATTTTAAAGATTGTGACTCAGGGGTGATAGGGAAAGAAAAGTGTAAACCACAGTCCGTCTTACTGAGAGAAGCCAAAATGTATGAGGTTTCATGTTCACTCTCTGGGCAGCGCAGGGACCTGGAGGAAGGGACTGTGGGCACAGGTGGAGGAGGTGAGAGACTTTCTCAGCCAGCCCAGACTGAGACAGCCCAGCTTGCGAATTAAAGCTTAATGTACCTGTAAGCCAAAGGTACTACTGGGATTGACATTTTTTCCAGGTCTACACAAGCTAGATCATTCTGTCTGACTGAGTTTTCACCAGAGTACTGAAGTCAAGCACATTTTACTGAAGGATACCTACTGTCTTCCCAAAGACTTCAAGTGACAATGAGCTGTCCCTTTATCTTGTATACTCCCCCAGTTGCTGCTAGGAAATTTGATCCTGTTTCAGAGATGCATTAGATCCTTTACAGTCACTGACTCTTGTGATGATTTCCTCCAAATGACTGAGAGGTTCATCATGAGCATCTGCTCTCTACACAATATTAATTATGATGAGTGGTTATGTCACCCCTCTGAAAGTCCTTTTACCATGAGACTTACAGGGGTTTGCATTTGCTTCTTAAAAAGGTGTGGAAGAGAAACGAGCCAGAGGAAATAGAGGATCACCCAGCACCATGCACTGGCCCCTGGAGCAGCCATGCCATGGAGAAGTGCAGCATTTTGGGGTGTTTGGCCCTTCTCTGTCCTTTCCTGTGCAAACTGGGACCCAGAGTAGTTCTTGTTGTTGAATAAGTGGAGTGTTTTTTCATTCATTGAAATTCCAGTAAGTCAGGACCTAGACCTCTAAAGAGAGATGTGACTGCTGCCTAAGCAGCTTGGGTCAATTTCCTAGTTTTAAGTGACCAACAAGCATAAATACAAAGGAGTTTGAACATCTCAACCACTGAGGAAGGCAATGTTCCCTCCTACCATCACCTGCTGCTCAGCTTCACTCTTCATTCATTTTTTTTTTTAAATTCAGTGTGAATACTCCACGTATTGATCAAAATACTGCAGTATTGATCAAAACCTCACAGATGGTATGTTAAACATTTCACACAGGGAAATGATTATGTTGTGTAGAGGGTGGGAGATTGATGGCCGTTCAAAGGCCACCAAGATCATGCAAGCCTCAATATTTTTCAAAATCCATCAAAATTTTCACCCTGAAAGCTCTCTTCCACTCAAAGACTGATGTTTCTTGGGTCTGGGAAGGCCTGAACAAGGTTTGGAGGAATGGGCAAGAGTGGATCTGAATGGCTCATGATGGAATGGGCATCCAAAGACCTAATCCCATGATGACAGAGTCTTAACAGGGATAGGGGCAGTTAGCAAAAGGGTGACAAACATGAAATAAGAGCCCAGAATAGAAATGTATTCTGGAGCCATGCAGCGTGTAACAGATCTCTCACCAGGCAAGGTTTGGGGAGCTATCACTAGACTGGCAGTGAAGAAAGTCCAGGTCTTCCCAGCTGCTTGTGCCCTGGCCTATGCTCCTCAATGGGAGGAAAATCCTTGCTAGCAGTCAGGGCTTGTGAGCCATAGAGACACATCCTGAAAAAAATCCGATTTCTGCCAGCAGAGCACAGCAATCCCTCTCTGTCTCACCCCCCCACACCATTCTCCCCAGACTGATCACCACCAAAGTTTGAGGGGGGGGGGGGGGGGGGGGGGAAGCAGGAAAGACACTGTTTGAAAGACGTATATTAAAAATGACAGATTAACACTTTGCATTCTGGAAGCATGAAGGTGGCCCCCCTTCAGCTTCCAGCCACCTCCCCGAAGATAACAGTGCTAGCTCAAATTTTTAGATCCAGAAGCAAACACAGATCAGGGTACAGTAACTTTGTTCAAGCTATGCTCTGAAGCTCACATTGGCTTCTGGAAATAAATATCATTTGCAAACCTTCTCCTCAGATTATCTCATTTTTCATTTTGTCCACAGGAAAAAAAGCATAACGAGAAGTTTCTGTTAAATTAAGGAAGGAGAGAAAATAACTTCAACCATTTCTTTTACGGTCTTCACTAAGAGAATAGGAAGGATAAAAACCAAGTGACATTTTTTAAACTCTTATATTGATATTTGTCAGAAATATTTTGAAACAAAATAAATGTTTGCTTTAGAAATGTCTCTTGGCTGAAGCAATATATTTTTTTAAATTAAATAGAAAGCTATATGTGAGATTTCTTTTTACCCCTAATAGAAATAACATTTTCAGCCTCAAAATAGAGTTGACTCTCTTTCCATCTAGTAGCAGCTTTTGCAAGTCTACTTGGGTCTTAGAAAGGGAGACCTGGATTCTCCAGTTACGCTCTTTGTGGCTTTGCGATTGCTCTTCATTTTCCACAGAGGCCACTCCAATACCACCATGTGGATCCAAAACCCAACATCCTGGGACTGACAATGAATAATAAACGTTCCCATTGCTCATGCTGATCCTTTGAGATGCTCATCTTCTTGTCTTTGATATCCGTGATTTTCCTTGTTCTTACAAAAAAATTGCTTCACTTCCCCACAAGGCCCAAGTGTGTTCCAAGCCCAGGGCTCATCCTTGATCCTCATGGTGTTGTTAGTGGGAAGGTGGCGAGAAATCATCTCAGATGTGCTATGAAAGGGAAATCATACCACAAACATATGCCACCCTGCTTTCTTTGCATAATCGCTTTGTTCAGATTTCAATCAGTTCAGTGTACCACTGGCAGTAGATGAAAACTGGGTAAACAGACTAAAACCATCCTGTCTTGGTTTTCTTTGCCATGTAAGCTGATCAAAAACAAACACAGGGCTAATATACAAAAACATTCGCATGATGTCTGGCTGCGTAACCACTGTAGGTAGTGAAATTAGTTTAGGCAGGCTGGGTGTGGGCCAGAATGCAAAAAAGATGCATTTCAAGCAGCTAGCAATTCAATTGCATTAAACAGCCCATTGATATCCTATACCTATAGCAGCTGAGTACCTGCAACGGTTCATTAGTTTTTATCAACAGCCATTATGAAATCACTGTACTGCATTCATATTTCACAGGGATGTTACTGCTGACCCATGGAAAAACAACTTTAAATGATGATGGAGTGGTGCCCCATAGCCACTGTCTTAGAGCCGAGGAGGGGAGGGGGTGAGGTGAGGGTATTTCCTGGCTTCTGGGCGTGAGGAGACATCTCTGCTGGGTCAGAGATGCCTGAGACATGTATGGGCTTCAGACCTGAGGAAGAAGGATGATAGATGGCTTGTTTGTTCGTTGATCTGAGTATGGAAGAAGTGTCATTGTTCACATTAATCTGTCTCGTGTCTGCCTTGTTCTGGGCAAAAGAGAAAAACTGGAGTGAAAATCCCCACCTCACTGTTGGTTCTACCAAAGCGTTTCATCCCCTTTATGCTTTCAACAGCCCTTGTTTTCCAGTCCTCACAACACACCTTAACTTTGCCCTGTCTTGCTATTTTATATATTTCAGAGACTGATTTGCAAATATTAAAAGCACAGTCCTTACTACCTGCATTTATATGCAACCCTCAAGCAAGAATGATATTGTTTATATTGGATACACAACGTGGATGCTCAGGCAAACAGGTTCACAGAAGTTACTTCTTTACTTAAATCTTCTGTAAACAAGAAATAATTTCAAAATTAACCTTTTGAAAATTATTCAGCTGAGTTATTTTTACACCATGAAGTTCAACCTCTCCTGTAAAACAAACCAGTGTTTATAAGTACAGCTACCTTACTTTCATTGTTAACGTGGGATGTGATTTCACCTCAAGTCCTAAGGCACAAATGTCAGGAGAAGGCTAACCTTCTAAAACCTGGAGCACCCTGAACTCCTTCACAGTACAAGTATATACAACATAGCAGCCTGTCACTCAGAATAAAAATTAGCATTGTCCAGATTTTGACACCAGCTCCTTTTCTATAGGCTCATGCTCATTTATTCCTAGTTAAGAGGATGACCTTGCAACACCTTTCTTCTATAGCTGTCATAAAAAAAAAGAAGACTTCAAATCTTCTAGATATGTGGACCCTCCAAAATTTTATTCACAATTTGCAGAATTTATTTTAAAGCTTACTGAAGCTTTACAAGCTCAGAAAGCTCACAGCATCTTTCTCTTTGTGTGATGAAAAAGCACATTTATTTTTTGGTACATTTTGGAAAAATGACATCTATTCTGAAATATTGTTTTGGAAAATCTCCTTACCTGTGGCACAAAATGTTTCAGAGGTGGGTGATGGCAATGTGGGTAATGACAGTAATGGAATATTTTTAGGTTTTTTCTTCAAAATGGATATTTGAAATAAAACTCATAAACTGAAATCTGTTCCCATTTTGTCATTTTAGGCAAGCTTTCAGAAAAGAACATTCCCAAAATACTTGTATTGAGTATCCTACAAAAAATAAAGATTATTTCATAACTGAAAATAATTCTATTGCAATATTTTACATGAAGTTGGATATCCATATTGTAATGAATTCTACTCTATCTACTGAACTGCAAAGAAAAACATAGCTGGAGACAGGAATGATCCATCCTTCATGTATGTTAGGATAAAATTCCAGTTATGCTAATTGACAAAACTGCCAAGTGAATCAGGAGTAAAAGAAAAAGGAACCACAATTCCAACTAAAAGAAAAAAACAGAATAAACATGGAGCAGTAGAAAAAACAAAGGCTTGCTTATTTAGTTGCACCTGTGGATATTTATTTCACTGAAATGGTGAAGAAAACTATTAAGACTGTTGTACTCTGTAATATGTTAAAAATTACTCATCAAGCAGTGTTGTCTAAACTTTTAAGAAATTTCTGATCCGATGCACTGTTGTGTTCATCACAACATGGAAGAAGCATTCTGGGGGACAATACAGGCTTCTGTCTCTAATGGAAAATCTAATTTGATTTCCTTCTTTAGATAGTGCAGGTGGGGATAATTACATATTTCTGTCACATACTCCCTGCTCTGTGGGAGGGTAGGAGGCGCAAACGTGCTGGCCTGACCACTGTAATGGAATATTAAAACCCAGGGAAAACCAGCTGATGACTCTTGTCTTGGAGACTGCATGGTGGGCTCTGTTTTGTCCCCTTAACCCTGCTGCTCTGCAGACTCTGCCGACCTTATACAGCTCCCTGCCACTGCCTGCACCTCCATGGTGATACACCCTGAGCACCAAGCACTCCCCTCCCATGGGCAGCCCTGTCTCCTTCTCCTCAGACCAATCCTCTGCAAGCCCGTGACCTTCCCAACACAAATCTTGCCTGAGTGCTTCACCTCATTCCTTTTCCTGAGCTTTGCAAAGAGCTTTGCATTTGCACACTGTAGGTTAATAATGTATGTTTGTATATATTTGCCACTCACGGTGTTTAACTTGGTGTGTTTATTTTATGTATAATGAGACACAGCTAATGTGTTTACATTCATGGTTCAGCATCTCGAATAGGTCATCAATATGTCCAACTTTACTGCACTGATTTATTAAATGGCTCATGGAAATGGCCTCTCTTAGTCCATTTTCTCCTGTATGGTAATAAAATCAAAGGATACAAATGTCAAAATACATACAGGTATACTAAAATCCAAACATAAAACAAGATAAATTCATCTTGTGTGTATATCTGAGCATAAGCACAGAAAACTCAATAATCCTGCTTAAAATCACCAATATGCTTCAAAAAAATGCCCCAAACCCCTCAACTAATACTTCAGCGCATCACTGAGCTTGTGCCTCGCTGCATTTGATGTACTTCTTTGAATATTTTCTCCAGCTGATCAGGAAACGTCTGTCTCCCTGCCTCTCACCCAGTGTTTTACACTGAAGCTGTGTAAAACAATTAGCAACCAGCACCCAGGGCAGGCATTTCCCATCAGTGTCCACCTTCACCAGCTTCCTCCCATTTTTCTCCCTGTAATTCTCTGGGCCATTGTATTCTCACTATGAAGCCACTTCAGTATCCTAGTATCACACTCTTTTCCTACAGGGTGCTGTCAAAATAGCCTGCTAAAAGAGAGAAAGGAACAGATGAGCAAAGTATTGCAGATGGAGCGAAGAAACAGCAATGCCATTTTCATTTGTAAAGACCCTGAAATTAGATTACCATAGGTGGAAAAGAAGGTGAGGCTGGCAGCATTGTAACGCTCAATTGGTAAACTTCAGGGGTTTGTGTAGAGGACAAATTACCCGTCTTCACATCACACTTATGGCCCCATCCAATATACTTGGGAGCTGTCACCATACCTACCCATAAAGAAAATTTTACACATTGTCTGGTCTTCCGGCTCAATAAGGCTGAATATTTCTGCAGGCAGTGCAGGATTTTTTTTTTTTTTTTTTTTGCAACTGCTGCCAGCGATTGAATTAACACCATAGTGCTGGTTAGCTGTTGATAGCAGTGAGCAGATGAGCTTTCAGGCTGCAGTATCTATAGATATGTCATTATAGGATGAAAAGGATTATTATGTAAAGCTTTCACCAGCACAGCTCCAGATGAGGTCTTCCCTCACATCCAGGTAAGAATCAGAGGACATGTCAATGCTCTGCTGCCATTTCTAGTCATGCCAGATCTGTAGCACAGATTTGGTCCACAAATCAGTGGTAGTTGGCTGAGTTTTCTAAAAGCAAGGCTGGCTGACTGAACACGTCTGGAAAAAAAAGAGAACATCTGTGAGCTTTTCACCTCCTCATCCTCTTCAAATACAAACATTACTCCAGAACTGAAGTTATGATGTGACAGTATAGGATCACAACAGTCCAGTCATGTATATCTTTGAGGACTACAGGGTCCTTTGTCAGAAAATGCTGTGAAAATTGTCCAGATTTGCAAAAAACATCAAAGATGATGGAACAAGAGAAACCATACCAATATCTATTTTTATTTACTTTTTGTTTATTTTTATTTATTCTTCAATTAATTTCTCTGTTTTGAGGTTAGTGACGTGGAACACACAGCAAGAACATCCACCGCCTCTTAAGATAGGTTTATGCCATTTAATTCTCAGGATTTCTTTTTCAGCCCCTAGAATGTTGGCCAAGAAAGCAGTTGCTTGGCCATGGGGTTGATAGTCACTGGTTGAGATTGTGCCAAATCGGTAGCAAATTTCAAGAACAGGCAAAGGAACAGAGTGTGCCAACATTTGCCTGTGGGTAAGATAAAGATTCATTAGGATCCTCATCAGTAATGTCCTTTTTGTCTCTTCTCCTCCTCCTCGGAAAAGAGGACTCATCCTCTTTTGGTTTGCTGCTTATCATGCATCCTATAACTGAAGTAACTCGCTTTCTCTGGAATAAAAAGTCTTTAAGTGAGGCAGAATAATATTTTACTTGCCAGCTACAGCTTTGTGTTATATGTTTGATTGTAAACAAGCGAACATTTACTTTGCAGAAAGACATTGAAGTTCATTGAGTCAGAGCAGGAAAGACGTTTAGCACGCGTTATGCACTGCTCTTATTTCTTGCCAGGGACACACATAGAGGAAATGTGAACTAAGAAGTTCATGGCCAGAATTGTGCACTTACACCTACTGACATCTGTAAATTTTATTTTATTTCTTCCTTATATGCTAAAAATTCACTCTAACATAAATATTAGATCCAGGGATTTCAGACTGATCACAGCCCTTGCCAATAAATCTCAGGTGATGCTGGCTGTTTCCATGTCATCAGCCATGTTGCAGACTGACTGTACTGGAGAGGTCAGCCCTGCTGTGACACTTACACAAATCCAGTTGCCATTGTGTGGGATTAAAAAGGAAGCCAAGCCAAGCCCAGATCCCTTAAGGTATTTTGACATCTACCTGACACTGGCTCTGAAATGAGCTGAGCAGCTGCAGTGGGAGCAGAGGTGGCCATAGCATCCCTGTCCTACCGTATCATCAGGAATCCTACTGCACAACCTAGAGGTTTGTGGTTTGTAGCCTCCCTCACTGCCACTCCCACACCCGATTGCAATTCATTAAGTCTCCTGATAGATCAGAGACATCCATAAATATTTATGATTGCAGGCTGACATGACTTTCTCAAAGTCACAGAGGACTTGCATCACGGAGCAGAAAGCTCATTTGTTTTAACCGGGGGGTCATCCTTCCTTGTTAAACAGGGATGCCAGGTACCCACCTCTGCCCAGCAGTGCAGACCTCCTGAGGACTATGGCTCCGCAGCATCCCCTCCACAACCAACCCTGCCCCTGTTGCCAGGGTACCTGTCCCCTGATCTGGCCCCCTTCTGATCCTGTCCCTCAAACCTTGGCTTTGCTAGTGCAGGCTGAGCACTGAGCCCCTGCCAGGGCTGCTCTTCAGGCTGGCTGGCTCAGGCAGAGCAGCAATAAAGAATTGCAAATGCTTTTATGGCACATTGACTTTCAGAACTGGTAAATACAGTAATTTTAAATTTATTTATTTTATTATTGGACATAGCATCTTCTGTGTATGGAATGTGTTATTTTCTCCCTTTTCTGGCAAGAGATTGCAGGGTAAATTAGTAATACATTATTAACAGGAAAGTTTTTTGATAGTTAAAGAAAATACCTCCCCACCCAAAAAAAAAAAAAAATTGAAACAGTGAATGAAAGCGAATTAGGAAATATATGAAGGGATGATCTTTGTCCTGGCACAAAATAACAGCTGAAGAGGGAGTAATGGCAATGAAATGTCACTGATAAACCTTGCCTGTGCAGGGATCTGGAAGATGTATTCCACAGCACTTATCTTCCTTCCTGTAGGAATGAGTGATGTGCTCTTACTGTCTGTGTCAATATGGAGGGAAGTTGAGTTAGCTAAGTCACAGCTGAACATTCAAGGGGGTGTCTGATTGTTGGCACCTTCTTGTTTACGTAGCTACTCCAAATTAGAAGAAGTCTCCATACAAAAAATTGACCTCTTCAATGTCTGCCACATATTTAAACAAGGACAAGACACAGAACTAAATAAAACTAACTTCAAGGCAAGTTTTAAAAATCTGACATAAAAAAGAGAGCCTGTCTGTTTACCCTATAGTTGAGCAGCCTTTGCTAGTCTTTATTTGAATATCTTTACAGAAATTGTTTCTTTGGCAGTGAAAATTAAAATGAAACTTAAGAAAAAAATCTAAGGCTACAGAGCCAAGCATTGTGTGTGGATAGATTAGAGTTAAGGCTCATTTGCAGGAGAAAAGACATCACAATATTTGCAGTGAAAAGAATAGAAAGGATCTTGCCCCCACTCTTTCATTTAATAGAGGTAGTTTGGGGAAAATTTCTAATGAATCCTATCCAACCATAAAATCATGTAGAAAATGAATTGTATCTGACAATAAAATAAAAGTGAACCAAATTACAAGGTTCCTATATTCGCAGGACAAATTAATTTCATGTTTGGAATACTAATTGTTCACTGTAGGGTCTGACACTATTTATTGTCATTGCTTGGGTTGTCACCAGAAGAACTTTTGCAGGCAGAGAAGGGTATGGTTTTGGCTGTACCATCAAAGGGAAGGGAACAAAGTTTCTTGCAGCAGAAGGGGGAGCTTCCCATGTGCCACCTCCTCACTTGGCTACCCGGGACAGTTTGTGGAAAGGCTTCTGAAAGGTGGGTAATTTGTCCTTTGGAGTTGGAGGTAGAAGGAAAGTGAACCTTGATGGGGGTTGTATTTGTCCCTCAAGGATATCATCTGAGGGAACAGAGGTGAGCTCTATGTCTCAGAGAAGACTGGTTGTCCCGCCGCAGGCAGCATACTGTTAAGATCTAAGGGGCAGCTATCATTTCACATGACTTCAAGGACTATCAAGCTAGCCCAAGCCTTAATGATCCTCCTAGGCCACTTCCCACCTCTGAACTGTGTATGTGCCCTGAGACTGACGTACTGTGGGATGAAACACTTCCTTGGCTGCTATGGGCCAGCTGACAGCACTGTGAAGTAAAGGAGCTCATTCCTGCCTGAAATTGGCACAAACACCTTCCCCAAAACAAAGAAGATTTTAAAAAATGCACAGTAAAAAATAGCTGAAGGTTGTGTGTATGCATAGTTTTAAAATGTTTTTAATAATTAAAAAAACCCTTTAAAATAATACAGCAGTTTAGAGAAGTGATAATTCAATGGGGAAGGTTGAATGCTCAGTTTCATGATGAGTTACATTAATATGACTGTTTCTAGGAGAGAGAAATCAGAAGTTATTGCACCCAATAGGAAGCTTAGAGCAATCTTTTTTCCTGAAGAGAGTCAATTTTGAAATGCAAGGCTTCTCCTGAGCTGCCAATGGCTCCCTCTACCTTCTAAAAATTCAGGTATGTTTCTGACTGACAGGTCTAATGGCAGGCTTTTGCATGACCTGATATTTGAATTTAATTCAGAGTTGCATGAATGGCTCTATCCTGCCTAGGACCTTCTAGCTGTACTCTCTCCACCCTTGATGAATTCCCCTCTGAGGCAAAGTTAACCAAAAGGCTGGAATCTGGTGACCCAGATTATTTTGGGCACCTCTAAGATCATTGAAAAACCTGGACAATGCAGTGCTGAAAATGAACCAAACTACAGGGGCTTCTCCTTGTCCAGCACCTCTGTCCCAGTACCAACTTCTCCTCCACTGGAGCAGAAGTAGTAGTGCTGAGGAATTTCTCAGGTAGAGCAAGCAAGGCCTAAAAGAGCTGAAGCAGAGAGCTGGATCCAGGATCCTTGCAGGATAGGTGATGTGCTTAGCCATCTGCATGCTCTGCAAAAAAAGAGAGGCCAAATACGTGAAGTGATGGTCATCTGGGGAAGGCTGAGTGCTGCAGCCCGTGTCTGTCAGTGTTCTGGTGGGATGTTTCAGTGCTCCCGCTTCTGAGGAGGGAAAATGAGATGTTATGGCACTGAGCAGAGCACTTAGAGCATCCATTTTCCTTGAAGATAAAATTACGAGAAAAGTTCTCAGTTATGGGACAGTAGAAAATCAGTGTTTGCCTCGGAGGCTTCTCCCCCTCTGTGTGATAGAGAGGGGCCTTCAGCAGGCCAGAGGGAATCGTTTGCACTGCACACCCTGTTTCATTTCAGTGTCTTCACACTAGTCTATCTTCTATTTTCATTCATTTCTTTGCCCTGCTAAATTCACGTTTGAGGGGGTTTGGACCAGCTCCAAAGCTGTCTTGCATCAGAGGAACAGTTTTTCCTGTTGACTGAGATGAAGTTTTGACTGAGAGTACATATGCTTCTCACGTTTTTCTCCTGCCTGCCTTTTGCCCAAATCCATGTCTCATTCCATGTGATGTACCAATGTGTTATGCACTTACTTGCTCATCCCCCTGATCCCTGTCTTCTAGGTATTTAAGCTGCTGTTCTCATTCTATGTAAAACCAATTTTAGACACTTTGACAGGATTTCCCACAACTTACAAGGGTTTGTGTTTAAAATACATGTCTGCCAAGAAAGCTCAGGTTTATTGTGACAAGGACTGCAGCCTTACATTCACCGATCGGTCCTGCTGATTTAGTATTGCCCTCCACCAGACCTGCTTGTGTGGCATGCAAGTGGCTCCCAGGCTCCTCCTGCAGCTGAGTCCCTCCAGCATGCTTTCTCCACTTGGATTTCAATTCATCTGGAGCGAGATGGATGGGCTGCCCTGGGATTTCCAAGAGGGAAAAAAAATGTCATTGAGTTTTCCTAAGAAAGGATTTTAAACAGATGAGAGAGAGCTCCTTCTCAAATAGGAAACAGAAGGCATGCAGAAGTAATGCAAGATCGCCAAGGAAAATAACTGCTGAAATTCCTGGAAAGCACTGAATGACTACATAGCAATCGTTTCAGAATGAACACAATGAATGGATCAAGCCTATACTGGAAGAACCAGTGGGATGGGTAGAAGAGAGAAATGTTGCACACAGCAGTGATGGCTTCCTCAATTTTGTTCCAATGGATTTGACCCTCCCCACCTGAAGCACTTAGGTTCTGAAAATTTTCTTGGAGTAAGAAAAAAGACAATCCACCTTCACCTTCACAGAGCAGAGAAACAAAATCCATTTCACACCTGCACTGAGGAAGAATACAGTGTTCTTTTCAATTCTTCTGTCTTTGCAGGAATAGCACACTCTAAGGGGTTTGCCAGGCACAAAAAGAAGGACGTACAGGTAGAGACAGGACCTTTACAGGAGAAGATATTGCTGCAGATCTAGAGAAGAGAGTGGAAGCTTTAGAGAGGGAAATGAAGATGAAGGGAAGGAGAAAGAGATTAGGACTTTGTTAGAAGAGGTTTCACCTATAATTGCAATAGCAGTGAAGAGGAATCTGTCCTCCAAAAAATTCAGAAATATGTTAGTTATCTGTGCTCCTATATTACCACTGAAGCCTAATGATTGCTTTTGAACGTTCATTTCTGCTTTATCTGAGTGCAGATGCTGTTAGACAGCTCAGCAAAATAATAGTTGATAGCTGAAAATATGATTGTTTTAATAGACAAATTTACTATCATTATAACTATCAAATAATGTTCTCAGTAACAGTGTTCTGTTCTCTTCATCTAGCCACCAGAAATCCAATAAAAAGTGAGTAAGATGCCCTGGAAAGTATCAACCTAAGATGCTTCCCACCAAAGACTATCCATAGACATAGACAACTTACTGTGGATGTGGTCAATACTGTGGACTTGCAGCCTGGGGTAGTTGGAGCCATGGGCTACCAATTGAGCAGACCCCTTGCTGTCATCTACAGAGGCTTGACACTGTGACTGGTTGAGAGCCTGGATTCTTGCAGATTCTGTGCAATATGCAGGAATGGGAACCACTGACCCTCTTGGAAACAAAGTAATTTATTTTTGCCAGAGACAGCCCGGCTCTCTGACCCAGCTGAGCCCAGCATTCAGCAGCAACCAGAATCAAGTACTTCCACCCACAGGAAAGAAAAACAAAGATACCTCTAATTAGCAATTCCTTGCTTCTGGGCAAGCCAGCAGTTCATGCCATCAGGCAACCATCAGCAGTTCCTCCATAGAGGCAATGTACCATTGGTTTGCTGATCAGTGGTTTCTGCACAAGACCAAAGTCCAGAAGCATATTGCCAGATCAGGTCAGAACATGCTGGCGATGTGAACATCTCCCCTGCGTGGCCATGCTGATCAGATGGCAGCTTGTTAATTCTCTCGTCTGACCACAGAGGGGGTACAGCAGCGAAAGCTACGTGCTAACCTTTTCACTGTGCTGCAGGCATATTATCATTATTGAGCACCAGGGTATTAAGTCAAGAGGAAGCAGTTTTTCTGTGGCTGTGACATGAGTGCTAAGGTTCTCATGTGGCTATGTGGGCTGGTTTCAGTGGAGTGGACATGTTTTGGGTAGTGTTAACTGAGACCACAAAATTCATAGCACACCCTCTGGCAGCTTCTTATGAGTAAAGAGAGGTATAAGCTTTATACTTATAATGGGAAAAGAAAAAGTTGTATGACCTCTTGTTCAGCCAGTTTGCCAGTAAACAAATATTTTTGAAGCAAGACCTGCAAGTAAGCATACTGTAGGTATTCAAAAAGATGAACTCAAGGCCTTTAGAGAAAATGAAGGAATAGGGAAATTTTTTTTTATGGCACTCAAAATTCCTATGTTATCATGATAATAATAATCATCATTAAAAAATGTGCCCTATACGCTTGAGGTTACAAAGGAATAAAAATATCAGATGTCATTGAAACATTGCATCTTGAAAGCCAGTGCAAATAAAAAGGAGTTTTATAACATAATTACATTCCCATTAATATGTTAATCTCATATATACAGACATAGAGAAGCAAATACATTACTTTAAATAATTAACTCTGTAGTGAGGTTTTATTGCTGGGAAAGAAGATTTCTCTATGGAAGGGTATTTAACATTTTAATTAAACTGCTTTTGATAGATGTTTACTGTTGCTTCTATTTCTGCCTAAAACAAACCCATATGATTAGGAGAAAATGTAATTTTGTCATGAGAAAGGAATGATTTCCTTTTGAAGGAAGGACTAAGGTTCCCTCTTCTTTGCTGTCTAGTCAGTGAGCAGCAATGCTGTAGTGGGTTTTAAGAGACGCATTTCTTATGGAAAGGTTCCATTTTGCTTTTTTTTCCCTTTCAATTATTTCTTTCTTTTTGTACCACTGAACATTGCCATCGTGTGTGACCTTCCACTAGAAGGTTGCTTATGTTTTGCTGAGAGGAGAGAACTCAAGAAGGATGTAAAAAAAGAAATCAGATGCTTCTCAGACAAAAGCTGCTAAAGGAACCCATAGCATTGGAAAAGTATCCCTAAGGAATTGCAGAATCACAAGATTTATACAGGAGAAATGAAAAAAATGGACCAAAAAAGAACCAGGCTGAAAGACTTAAAGAAATGAAAAGTCTAGTAAGGATTGCCAGGTGGAGAATCTGGACAATGTACTTCTATGAAAAGAAGTCAGGAAACTTCATTCACAAACTGGCACTTGAGCTTGATATATAAACTGATAATTGAAAGGCTTTGCAGATGGACACCTGTTTTCTCGACCTGAAAAGGTGGATGTAGATAAGCTAACCCTGCACTGACTTTCTCTGGTGAATCTGAGTGTGACGCTATCTGCGTAAGAAAAAGCATATGGTCTCCACGGTTCACAGACAGTGCTTGAAGCTTCCAACTGGAAGAGTCAAATTTGAGGACAGATACTGTCAACATGGACTCTTGGCCTCACTAGGAACAGTCCTGCAAACCCCCATTTAATTTCAGATAGGTTTCTGGATAGCCAAAGTATGGGACACAGACTGCTTGAAACCCAGACAGTGTGTGAGATAAATAACAGATCAGCACTACCCTGGTTCCCTGAGAAAAACACTACCACCCTCTCATTTTGGTCCTCTCACCTGAAAAGATTTAGAAGCCATGTCTGCAATTTCAGAATGAACCTATAGACATACGTTTTGAAAAAGCATGAAAAGTCTCATAGATGACAAACATAAGACTGCCTCTCTGTGTGCCATCTGAACACCACCTGCACAAGATATGTGTTGAACTATTTACATGGGAAAGTGACTTTTCAGGCACTTATAAGAGTTCTGGACTCTATGTAGCAACAAGGAGAGATGAGCACTGAGGGTATTTGCCTTAAAAGGAATTAAATAAATACAGGAAAGCTCTGTTACAGTAACATTTGAAGTGTTGTACTGAAAAAAGTAAATGAAGCCAGAACTCCAGGCCACTCCATCCACTCACTGATAGGGATTCTAGATACTGAAAAATACACAGATGCTGAAGTGAACACCCCAGCCCAGGAGAGTTGTCCTGTGAAAAACCACAGGGCTCTGTCTCTGATTCTGTAAACTCTCAGATTATGGTGTGGACCAGCTGGTTTAGCTCCAGGAGATAGTGTCTCATTGAACATGTAAACCCTATGGCATTGGCGAACGTGGCAGCTATCACTCCTACCCTACAAATCCACCTCCTGGGGATGGCTGAGCAAGCAGGAGCAGCATGACTCAAACTGACACAAAAGCAGGACATTTCTAGATTCAATTCTCATGTACATGCTGATGACATGAATGGATGGAGAGAGAGAATGGGAAATCAGGGAGGGTACATTTCTTTATCCTTAGGAGAAGCAATGAAATGAGCTCATGTTGGAGACTGCAGGACAGCGCTGCACAGGAGTCTCCCACATCTTTTGCCTGTGAGCATCCTGATGAATAACCCTGCTGAGCTCTAAGTGCATTATCCACATTAGCCTACAGACAGAGAGGGGGGATGAGGCCTCATTAAATTGTCTTTTTTCTGAGTTCAGCACTACATGAGGAGAAGTTGGGAGAAGGTGGTCATTTTGGGTGGGACCACCGTGAGAAAGATCATTGCTGATTCAGTCTGATAAAGTGGCAGGGTGGAGCAAGGAGTGTAAACCGCATTGTCCTTGCACCTGTATGTCAGGCTGCAGCTTTCAGCTCATCTTTGAAAGAGGCAGGGGGCCGGGGTCTCAGGAGAGAAAGTCTTCAGGTTTGGTTGGCATTCTCCTGAGATACTTATTCCCTCCTGATCTGGAAGTCAGGCACAGAGATTGTTGAGCTCTGTACTACATGCAGGTGTTATCTGTATTCATGTCTCTTCCTGAGGCAGAGCAGACATGATCCCAAGGCTACCAAAATACTGCCACAGGCTAAAGTTAACATAATGGAAAAACAATAAAGTAGTCACAGCATGACCAGGTAGTCTTTTTCTTGATGTAGCAGACAGAAGCTATGTCTGAAAGGAAAAGCTTTGACCACCAAGACTAACTTACAAGGTTAGCAAGACAGTCTTTAGACTAAAATTACTTCCTGCTACAAGAAGTCCACCAATACCTTTTCTTTCTAAGGGTCCATTTCACAGCTACTACCCATTGATAAACTCCAGATGACCCTGTGTCCTGTTCCCTGCACCCTTCCACCACTGATTCAAGGCAGATTGTCCTGCTCTTACTCCTATTGAGTAGTACCTTGCTGCAATTTCAGTGGGATTACTTGTGAATGTAGGATGCTGATCTATCTTGTAACCATGCAGTTCCCTTCTCTGTTTACTTATTTTCTCTTCTTCAGACATCATCATGAGGGATTCCAATAATCCTGAGTAGTATGAAACTTCAAATCCCTATCTTAATTTTATGGGATGCTCTGTATCTTTATTTATATCTGCAAGTGTAACACACAAAACTGCAAACACTTTGTCTGAAGAAAGCTAAGCAAAACAAAGCTGTATTTCACTGCCAAGAAGCTTTTAACCAATTCCTGAGGAATTTCCTCTGCCTGTAATAAGATCCTCAGTAAGGGAAGAATAAGAAGGTTATTTAAGAATAAGACAGGCTTTTACTTTTGATTTGGAGAGCACAAAAGCCAAGAACAAACAAAAGCTAAGTCACCATAAAAGAGCAGTGTGTCTTCTCTGTGAGGTACAGAGGAAATGGCTGCCAGCAGGTACTTCAGTGATCTAAGGATACAGTACAAAATAAAAACACAACCCCAAACCCCTGTGAGCCATATATCACAGCGGTTAAACCTATCATTTGTGCAATCACATCCTGCCCAAGTAGCCTTGAGAACTGGTTGTCTGGTGGGCACTGCACTAGCCCACTTGTTCATAAAGGTCGGTGGCCATCTGTGCTGAAGTGCCACCTCCTCTGCTGCAGATCCCACCATGTTTCCCACACCTGGCTCTGAGTGATACTGCTAGCAAACTAAGGAAAAAGGTGCCTGCTGTGTGCTGGGCTAGAAGGTAGAGGAGGATATGCTAGTTATGCCCACGGGGCGGTGTGGAGGGAGGACACCAGGTTTGCTTTCCTCATCCCAAGAGCTGTGATCCTTTGGATCTCCTCCTCCTCTGCCTCTTCCTTCCTGAAGGACAATTAAAGCTCTTGCTCGGACATTATGTAAACACAGGAGCTGCACCCCATGCTGTGAAAGTATCATGACAGAAAGTACAAAAGGCTCTGTGGCCTCGTGAAGCACTGAAGAAAAGGGGACATTTTAGCTGCGTAATGTCATCACTCCCCCTCCACAGCTGGGTTCGTGAGGGCAACACTATGAGCTCTTTGCTACTACAGAAGATTGCCATAACACTTATTTTACATAAATTCTAGCATGTCTTTATGATGGGGAAAAGCAAAAATGGAATCCTGCTAGTATGATGAACTCTAATTTTTCAGAGATAACAACAAGGAATTTTCAGGGAAGGCCAAGTGACTTTATTCTCATTCAATAGATGAAGGGAAATGGGCAAAGAGGTGCAGTTCCCTGTCACCATCTGGACAAACAGTCATAGAAGGAGGATTATTCTGGTCCCTAAAGTGGATAGTCCTATTCTCAAACTATTCTCAAATGATAACCAATTAGCAACATATCCCTGGGTCTCTTAGCAGCTCTCCTGCAACCTTGGTCACATCACATCCATTGTGTTTCAACTCTTCCACCTCTGAAGTGAGGATGAACTGGTAAGCAGCATCGCTACCAGACATGAGTGACTGTTCCTGAAGCTTTCTGCGAACCTCAGATGCAAGAAGTGGACTGAAATGCAGAGTTGCTAATTATTTTAAAAACCCTTCTTGTTCATATTAATCAAAGTGTCAAGCTGATTCTCTCTAATCTAAATAAAGAAGACAGATCTTTCACAGTGGGAAATGCTTTAAAGTTCACCATGCTTGCATGACAAATTTACTGTATGTTTCCTGCTTGCTGGCTCTGTGTGTGCCTGGGTGAATTTCTTTTGCTGTTGCTACTAATTGTCAGAACTACTTCCAGTGGCTTTAAACAAATGTTGACTCAATCCTGCTGTGACATCTCGAAGATGAACTTTGGTATCACAGTTTGCTAAGAGACACAGATATAGGAAAAAAATGCTACTTGAGATCCCACCTGATTGGTGCAGAGTGGAGCTACAAAGACACAGCCTGACCCAGAAAATGTGTTTAATAGACCAAAAAGGAAGCTTTTAAAAAATGCATAAATACATGTATAAGTGGATCTAAAATATGCATTTGCAGGAGCCAAAACAAGATATTCCTAGAGAGAATGGACTGTCTCCTGGGAAAACATTGCATGTTTCATAACCTTCCATGGATGGTTTGATTTTGCTTTAGGAACTAGCAAGAATTTCAGTGCAAAATAGACAAATCTACATTTCATTCAAACATTGCCAGTGAAACAAAAGAGTTGATGCAAACTGACAAAAGCCAGGAAATTCCAAATGCCTTGACCCTACTCTTGCTCCGCAGTTCACATCTTTAATGACAGTACGCATTTGTGTGGCAGTCATAACACAATGTTTCCTAGGCATTTTGTCATTTTGATCATGTCTGTCATTTCTGGGAACTGTTTGTACCAAAACACTAGACCCAGACAGCCATGCACAAAGCCATTC
This sequence comes from Rhynochetos jubatus, assembly GCA_027574665.1. Taxonomy (NCBI): domain Eukaryota; kingdom Metazoa; phylum Chordata; class Aves; order Eurypygiformes; family Rhynochetidae; genus Rhynochetos; species Rhynochetos jubatus. Next base: position 31,836,913 of record CM050650.1, read on the forward strand.
CCTCTTTCCACTCTATCAGTGCATCCTGTCACTGGTTGTGTTGGTCCCCAGAAGGGACTGAGGCATTGTTGAGCAAGGGGTTGCCCAAAGGAGAAGATGGATGAGGTAATTGCAAAGCATGGGCATCATCATACTGTAGCAATGATCAAGGTATTAAAAATCAATGGTCATAACTTACTGTTAGCCTCAGTGAGGACAAGACGGATTGTTATAAGGGATGTCTTCTCTCTAACAGGATCCGCATTTATTCCTGTCTGTACGACGAATAATATCATGCAGATGATGACCCTTGATACACAGTGCAGTAAGAGCTGGCATTTGAACTGTACATAATTACCTTAGCTTAGCTGAAGCTATAGCTATTTTCACCAGTGTACTAGCTGAAGAAATAGCCAGTGAAGAGATCTCATTTTTCCATCTTGTGCCAACCTCTAAAATAATGTTTCTGTCGTTTCTATTATTTTTTCACTTGAAGAACCTCAGCCTTGTTTAGGAGAAAAAGCTGTAGTCCACCAAACGCTGTGGGTGGAAGAGCTGTCATTTGCAATGACAAAATGTTATTAATTTAAAAAAACAGCCTGTTGTTTTTATTCACTCCTCACTCCCACTCACTGCCATTTTGGGGGGTGGATTCTAAAATTATTTGCATGTTTCTCACAGCCATGTCAAACTTTGACATCATACTGGTCCATAGGATGGGGTTTTTTAAGCTGGTTAGGGAATATAGCCACAAGCATCCCTATGAAATCTACTGGGAGGCTGGATACAGATGGTTCTTGGAGGCTGGAAGGCTCCTGGGGGTTCCTGGAGTATGTAGGAGAGAACGTTCTGACCCAGCTGGTGAGTGAGCCAGCTAGGGGAGGCTTCCCACTAGACGACTTGTTTGTCAACAGAGAAGGACTTACAGGGGACGTGACGGTTGGTGGCCGTCTTGGTCATAGCTATCATGAATAGAGTTTTTGATTCTTGAAGAAGTAAGGAGGGGGGTCAGCAGAACTGCTATCTGGGACTTCTGGAGGGCACACTTTGGCCTGTGTAGGAGTCTGGTTGACAAAGTCCCTTGGGAGTCGGTCCTGAAAGGCAAAAGACATTTATGACCTTTGGAAGAAGGCCAGACAACTCAGGAAAACTACAACGGTGTTGGGAGGTTTTGTAGCGAGAAAATTAGAAGGGGCCAAAGTCCAACTAGAACTTAACCTGTCTACTGCCGTAAAAGGCAATAAAGATGCTTCTATAAATAGTTTAACAACAAAGGAAAGGCTAAGGAGTATCTTCATTCTGTACTGGATGCAGGGGGAAACAGTGAGTACAGATGAGGAAAAGCTGAGGTACTTAATGCCTTCTTTGCCTCAGTCTCTAATAGTAAGATCAGTTGTTCTCTGGGTACCCAGCCCCCATGATGGTAGTCAAGGTTGGGGAGCAGAATGAAGCCCCCACGATCCAAGGGGAAATGGTTAGTGACCTGCTACACTACTTAGAAATACACAAGTCTATGGGACCAGATGGGATCCACCCATGGGTACTGAGGGAGCTGGCACAGGTGTTCACTAAGCCACTTTCCATCATCTATCAGCAGTCCTGGCTAACCAGGGAAATCTCAGTGGAATGGAGGAATTTTATACCAAAATGACTATTTTTTTAAACAAAACAGGGAACAACAGCAAACCAGGGCAAGTGGGTCCACAAAAAAGACAGAATTATTCTGAGAGTAAGAATTTTTCTTTTTAGTTGCTTCCCTTCCAGCTCTCCATGCAGTCACAGGGGCTCTGTTTTGTGGGGGCAGATGGTCAGTCAGTGGTACCTGTCATTCAACTCATGGTACTCTGGAAGCTCCCAACTTTCCAGATTTCACCTTTCATCTCAGAGCAGTGGAGAGACTGTGGGAGGAAAGTCCTGCTGGTGTTAGTCTAGCTGCAGAAGACACTTTGCTTTCCAGTCTGGCTCATTGCGCTGTCACTGAATTCACTAAGAGAAAAAGAAGTAACAACAAGAAAAGATGTGGGGTTTGTTATTAGCTAAGTCCTGTCTCTGTTGTAAGACTTCTTAAAAAATAATGCTAGGTGCCTTAGGTGAAGGTGAGAACTAGCTGACATTCACACCTGGCAGCACATCAGAGACATTCTGGGGATAAAATTAAGACACGGACAACGTGAAAGCTTGGCAGTCAGGCCAAGACTAAAAGTAGGGCTGAGGAAGTGACGTAAGTTGCCTCAAAAGGGTTTTGAACCTCTTAAGAACCAACAGTAGAAATGAACTAATTTATTTCAGAAAAAGAGTTTGTGATTTTCCATCCAGCAGATTGTGTTTCTTCATGACATGATGGAGCCTGGAGGCTAGCCTATGCCTGCCTGTTGGTGACCTTTGAAGGAGGATGAGAAAGGTGGTACTGCTGCGGGGTGAAGGGTGCTGAGCAGCCCGCAGGTGGTTCTGAGGGGTGCCAGTGATGGCTGCTGGAGTGAGGAACATGCACCTCATTCCAGGTCTGCTGACACCTTTTTTTCTAGCAGAGTTCACAGAGATGGGAACTTTTCTTTAAAGAAGAGAACATATATTCCTGAAAAATAAATGTTTGATTGAATTTTTTTTCCTCCCTTCTTCTCCACCACACACACATACATCAGAATCAAACAGCAAAAACTTCCTGCTTGAGCTTCTACTGCTGGAAAGATGCTGATATTTTCTGAAAGTGTATAAAGTTACGTGATTCAAATATCTCTGCTCTTTCCATAACTGAGTTTGGCCTGGAAATTTATTTTGCAATCTACTTGTTATTCTTGTTATTTTTCTTTTTTTTTTTTTTGTTATTGTTGCAAAGAGAGAAAAGTATTCCCCAAGAAAAAAAAGCCCTAACCTGTGGCAGTGCTAGGGATGGTGCAGAGAGGTTTAAGGGCAATACTGAAACTAGTCATCCCTGATGGCTTCCTATTCTGGTTCATAGTATGGGCTGTAGGATGTATTTTTTTCCTGTATTTTTGCACGGCTACAAATCTGGTTATTTCATGTCAATCCATTCACTCAGTTCACAGCTAAATCTGTCCCAATACCTGTTCTGGTTCACCAGCACTCTCTCTTGTTTATCATCTCTGCTCTTCTGTGGAACACCAGTCTAGCAGAGGCTGCTGACAAAGTCATAATTATTGATTTGGGTTTGTCTACAAAATGAATGGAGCACATCCCCATGAAAGCAGGTCAAAGGATTACAAATTATAATTTGAGATATGAAAGAAGAAAAAAACACTACTTTTTTTTTTTTTCTTGTCTAATATTGTCCTTGTACTCACCCTGTCCACTGAGATACCTACTTTACCTAGACCATCTAAATAAAGCTAAAAGTTCAAGTCAGATGTTTGCTATTGGAATCTCTAATCATCAGAAATCTCCATGGGGACATGACTCTTGATCTACAGTTTGAAATAGCCACAGGTTAAATTGAGACCTTGGTTCACATTGTGCCTGGGATGAATGCTTTTCAGAAACTGAATTCAGCCTTACAAGTACAGAATATCACTAATAGATATCTATAAAGACAGTAAGAAAAGATACTACTAAAGTCAGGAGTTAGGAACCAACTTGCTTTCCTTTACAAATGAAATGCCAACCTCTGTATGCTGGGGAGGAGACCAGGGGTTATATCCCTTGTGCAGCTTCCCTGGAGACAAGACAGAGATGCTGGTTTACACCAGAGAGGGCTCTGCCTTCCCGTTTTCATGTCCAGCCACATTTTCCTCTAGAAGTACAAGACTCTTGCTGCCTCCTGATATATTAAAAAAAAAAAAAAAAAAAAATCACCAATGCTTAGTGTTAAGTGGACACAATGTATGAGCAGATGCTGCTACTGTATGGATTTATATAGTCTATGAAAATTGGACAGCACTTTGTAAAGACTGCCAAATTAATTGTCCTTCATTGATACTCTATAGTAGTGATGATAATCATAGTGAACACTTTGTTGATGGTTGCATGGATGTTGTAGACAGCTGTGTGGGAAGTCCATTCCTTTTCAGCATGCACTAGTGTTCAAAGCCCAGAGCCATCCAGGGACAGTTCAGAAACACCTCCAGTTCAAATGGTTCCCACTCACAGGGTTTAGGTGGTGAGAGTGGATGAGACTGGCTATGACAAGCTGAGGTTAATAAAATCGAACCGTGTCTGTTGCACAGGCTTGGGAAGAAGGTTCTTGTTGCATGTCATTGTACAGATTAAGGGAGATGCCCTCTTTAAAGTATATTTATTTTAGTGGGGAAATTTCCCAGACTATCCAACACTTAATGTAGAAATCAATTCAAGGAAATCCTGCTTTGAAGGGATGTGTATACGTGTCTCGTTTTACAAGTAAAGGAACCAAAGGGATTTGGGATTTGTAATCATGCCAGATTAAAAATTATAATCAATACATTCATCATGCTGTTCCAAAAACCTGAGGACACTTGCCTAGGCAAGAAAAGAAACCAATACCTTGCACTTTCTCCCTATTTTGAAAGAGCTAATAATATGAAAAGCTGGAAGTAAGATAATGGATAGGCGGGCTCAGGAATACACTGGGAAAGGATAAGCTCAGCTTGGTATTGCTAGTCAGATATATATGACATCTGCTGATTCTGATCTCTTCATTCACTCTGGGTGAAATTCACCCCTCTTTAGACTATCAGCTCAAAGTCTGGATTATTTATAGTATCAGAGATAAGGCTTAACTGAGTATTTGAATGATTTGTAAATCTTATGCTTGTGCTGTGCACAGCAGTGAATTACCTCTCAAGGACTAGTTTGCCTATCTATGGATGTTCAGTTCTGGCCCTCACTGTAGGAGGAGGCTTTCTTATCAGCTCTCTTCCCAAAGAGTAGGAATGCAGTACTCCTCACTAAGTACTGTTCATTTGCACAATTTTTCAAGCATCCAATATCAACCCTGTGTGAAGAATATGGGTAGACTATGGTTTTAAATTGTCTCTCACCTGTTTCGTAAAGACTCCTGTGGAGGCTTTTGAAATGGCAGGATGGATTTTGTTGGAAACTCAAAGCAGCTCATCAGTACAATTCTTCAGAAAGTTACTAATGTACCATTCTGCAGTTATAATGGGAAAGGCTTTGTAATCTCAGCTATAATCTTTTTTTGTCATAAAGCTGTGCAACCTGTTTTACTATCAGTTTCAAAAGAGAATTTTAAAGTGTTTCTTTGGCATTAAATGAAACATCTGCTCAAATCTCAAGCATTTATAAACATATTTAAATAAAAATTAAGAAAAATATAAACTGGAACATTATTTTTAATGAGGAAACATAAATTTAAATCCTTTAGAAAATGTCAAATTATAATATTTTTCCCTGTATGTGATTTTCTTCCTCTTCTCATTCCATAAATAAAGAATATGGTATAACTGGTTACATCAAAGATTAATATCAATATCTTAGATATTTCCAAAAAGCGTTTTTGCTAAAGAAGTTTGGCCAGCTTTTCTGTCATATAAATTTTATTAAAAAGAAATCCAAAAAGCACTTGCAGACTGAAAATAGTTAATAGCGATTCACACAAATAATGTTATGTGTTTTCATGATGATAAAGCTGTGTGAATAACAATTCCCTTACATGAAGGGTTCTTAGTCCAACCTAGTGTTAACCTTTATAGAGAACCTGGTAATTCCATGTGAGGCTTTTATACACAGAGAGACAGAGTAACACCCCAGACCTTTTTGGGGGCGATAGTAGCTTGCCATCATGAATAATATACTGCTTAGGTGGGATGGGATGTTTTCATTGTGGGAGACATCTTCCTGCATTACATCAGTTCTTCAATGCTAGTAAATGGATTTGACACATCTCAATGAACTTATGCATGTACGAATTATTAACAAAAACTAATAATCAACAGCAAAATTGGTGCCACTAATTAGCTTCTAAATGTTTTTCCCATTTCCCAATCTCAGAGCACTTACTTTGGAGTAATAAGCATCACAATACCTCTAACTGGTGTATTAGGAATTTGTTATTCTCTCTTAATATTACAAAGGAAAACAGTGGTACAAGGGCATTTAATGACTCACCTAAGGTCGTAGAACAAGGTCTTGTCAGAGCTAGATTAGTATCTGTGTCTTTTAATCCCCTGTTCCTGTCCTCACCACAAAACCGGGCAGTTTCCCCAAAGCAGCATGCTGTCTGGCAAGGGCACATCAAGATGACAAGGCAAATACGAACAGCAGAGAATACAGGAAAGCAGCCAGGTGCGAAAGCTTTAAATGAGGCTTGCAAGTCCAGCAAGGAATTGACCCAGGGACCTTTTCATCTCAGAGCAACAGGGCTACCTATTGTGCAAAAGAAGTGGCTCTTTAGGTGAAATCATTAAGAGCAAGCACAGAGAAGCAACACAACAGAGACTGCTAGCTATTCACAGCAGTCACTCATCCAGACCGCTGAGAGGCCTAAATCAGCTTAACTTCGACACAGACAAAACCAGGTGCTGGTGGGCTGTTTATTCTCTGTCATCAAGTGGGTTTCCCTTTGTCACTCCCGACAAATGCTGGATGCTCACACATCGGATATTTGTCACACCACAGGACAAATCCAAGTGCAAGGCTAGAGAGTAGGCATCTGCCTCTCCCCCACCGAAGGCCCCCTTTGCACCTCTCCAAGGGTGCGGTGATCCTGGCTGCAGCCCTAGCTAACATCAAGCTAATGTGGCTTGCTTGTAGCACCATGACCCAAAAAATACCAAACTTATCAGGACCCAAGGAGTACTCCTCAGTCCTGGGCTGCTGGGAGACCATGCAGTGTTGGTGGACACACTTTACCACATTAAAAATAGTAGGGACAGGAAAGGACTTGACATCCATCATCTCTTTTCCTGCCAGCTTTCCAGGTGTGTATTACTGGATCCCCCCTGAACTTTTTCCAGGCTGCCTGGTTAGAGCATCCTGTCGCAATTTCAGCCTAAGCTGGGGAAGGATGATGCTGTGTTGAACTCACATATAAACTAAGTGAAGACAAAGAGCGCAAGATTAATTCTGCCCTTTCATGATTTTGAAGGCATTCATTATGCTGTCGTAATATTGTTTAAGAGTGCAGTCAAATGCCATAGTCATTTTATGAATGTTACTGTGTTAGTACTAACATACAACACCCCAACGAAACCTTTCTGTTCAACGTATGCAAACAATTTTTTTCCTAGTCTACACAGAGCAAATAAAGAAGGTCCACTTCAAAAAATAATCAATGAAGAAGCTGACTCTTTTAGTATGGGTACTTCCCAGCATTAAAGCAAGTCTATTTTCTACAGTCTAACAAAGAGCTTTGCCTTACATTACATCTTAAGAGGTTACCCTTCATTTTTTTCTCCAAAAGACAGCACCTTTAGCAGCATGGTGCTTAGAACATTGCTCTGGAACAGTGGTTTTGTACTGATTCAAAGGGAGAATTGTTACCTGCTGAATGTCAAAACTACCACCGCCAGTGCTTTCAGATTTCTCTCAAGTCAGCATCTGTCCTGTTCAGTTTAAGTGTGCTGACAAAACAAATCACAGAATGAGGTATGGGGCATCTACAAGAAAACATCTGCATTTAGCCATAGCAAAATCATCTTCCTGGTTATGTCCTAAATAAATGAATAAATAAATGTAAATAATCCTGTAGAATGCAGTGTTGTGGAGAGCTAGAGAAATAAACAGAAATTAGTTAAAAGCATCATCTGAGGAGTAAAATGAAATACCAGAAGTCAAGTTGCAGTGCTGATTTAAGGTAACCATAATGGAATTTTCAAATATATTTACAGATGAGAGCTATGGAAAGTAAGAATAAAAATTGAACCACTTATGGAAATATTAACAGCAGTAGACTGGGAATTGGATGCAGAAGCAGAAGACCTGTGGAATAGGTTCTTTCTCCTTTGCTTCTCTCTCTGCTCATCATGAGCATTTACCCATGACTGGGGTCAGATCCCACTACCTGATAGAAGATACTTTAGAAAGCGTATGGAGAAATAATGCCAAGGGGAAGACAAGGTCTGAGGGACCTTAGTCTTGCATACCAACACTTTATCTTTAAAAAGGGAAAACCATTTTCCCTATCTTTAAAAACCGCCATTGTTAAAAAGCGAAAAAAAGAGGACCCGATGAACTACAGGCCAGTCAGTCTCCCCTGTGCCTGGTAGGACCATGGAGCAGATCCTCCTGGAAATTGTGCAAGGCACATGGAAAATGAGGAGGTGATTGGTGACAGCCAACATGGCTTCACCAAGTGCAGATCATGCCTGACTAATATGGTGGCCTTCTATGATGGGGTCATGAGCTTGGTGGATAGAGGATGGGCAACCGATGTAATTTACCTGGACTTGTGCAAAGCCTTCGATACCATCCCGCACAACACCCTTGTCTCTAAACTGGAGAGGCATGGATTTGACAGATGGACCGCTCAATGGATAAAGAATTGGCTGGATGGTCACACTCAAGAGAGTGGTGGTCAACGGTTCAATGTCTGAGTGGAGACCAGTAACAAGCAGCATTCTACAGGGATCGGTGTTGAGACCGAGCCTGTTTAACATCTTCATCAATGACATGGACGATGGTATCGAGTGCACCCTCAGCAAGTTTGCTGACAACACAAAGCTGTGCAGTGTGGTTGACACACTGGAAGGAAGGGATGCCATCCAGAGGGACCTGGACAGGCTGGAGAGGTGGGCCTGTGCCAACCTCATGGAGTTCAACAAGGCCAAGTGCAAGGTCCTGCACCTGGGTTGAGGCAATCCCAAATACAAGCACAGGCTGGGTGGAGAGTAGATAGAAAGCAGCTCTGAGGAGAAGGACTTGGGGGTACTGGTGGATGAAAAGCAGGACATGAGCCGGCAGTGTGTGTTGGCAGCCCAGAAAGCCAATCGTATCCTAGGCTGTATCAGGAGAAGCGTAGGCAGCAGGTTGAGGGGGGTGATTCTCCTCCTCTACTCTGCTTCTGTGAGACCCCACCTGGAGTGCTGTGTCGAGCTGTGGAGTCCTCAACATAAGAAGGATATTGACCGGTTGGAACGAGTCCAGAGGAAGGCCACAAAGATGATCAGAGGGCCGGACCACCTCTCCTATGGGGACAGGCTGAGAGAATTGGGCTTGGGAAAGAGAAGGCTCTTTGTTCAGCCTGGAGAAGAGAAGGCTCCAGCAAGATCTTCTAGCATCCTTCCAGTACCTGGAGTGGGCCTACAAGGAAGCTGGGGGGGGACGGGGGACTTTTTACAAGGGCATGTAGTGATAGGACAAAGGGTAATGGGTTTAAATTAAAAGTGGGGAGATTTAGATTAGATATCAGGAATAAGTTCTTCACAGAAAGGGTGGTGAGGCACTGGAAGAGGTTGCCCAGAGAAGTTGTGGATGCCCCATCCATGACTGTCTTCAAGGCCAGACTGGATGAGGCTTTGAGCAACCTGGTCTAGTAAAGGGTGTCCCTGACCATAGCAGAGGGGTTGGAACTAGATGATCTTTAAGGTCCCTTCCAACCCAAACCATTCTATGATTCTATGATTTATGTCAAAATTCACAATGTGAAAATGACAGGACATGCTTGAGGATGAATCTCTGTTGTTTAAGCTGGTAAAAAGTCCCAGCACCGTAGCCCTTTCCTGCAGCCCACTTTAGCGGGCTGTGATGAATGTCAAAAGCTTCAGAGAATGGACCAAGCCATTTTGGGAGAGGTGGATTCATCTCTCCTTCCTTGCACCTGAACAGAAGCACATGTAACTGACCTCGTGCTTATGTATGCACACATCTCTGAGGGCTACTGAGGACCAGCTGGAAATAACCCTGCAGGAGGCCACACTCATACTCAGACATGAGAGGCCCCTGGGATGTGGCAGCTTCTCACCTTTCATCCCAGAGGCTACTTGGGCACAGATTCTATTTAGAGCTCTCCATGTACAGAAATATGTTTCCAATTTTACCTCACTAAGATCCCAGTCTGCTTAGATGAGTCACTACTCAAAGCTTGCCACATGTGTCTGGTATGGATGTGAACTGGTGGCAGAAAAGACTATGGGTAGCTCAAGTCCTCAAGTGCTTTCTCCTCCATGAAGAACCTGAAAAGGCAGTCTATAACCAGGTCTAAAGGTCAGGTAGATGTAGATATCTCAGTCACAGGACCCAGTCTTCTGGCATCTCATATCCTGGCCTTTGCCTTTCCCTGGTCTCCAGTGGGCCAGGAGCAGCCATGCTTGCTCTGCAGAGTCCCAAAGGCAGAGAGGCAGCAGCTCTTCACTTACAATTGCAGAATATGCTGCTAGAAGCAATCTGGGGATTTTAGTAATTTGGCATCTGTAAGAAAGGTTAAGAATCTAAGAGCAGGCATAACTGGGTCAGGACAAAAATCAACCTAGCACAGTATCTGTTCTCCAACATTGACCAAAAGTAGAAGCCTGGAAAAGAATAAGATTGGGAATTAAAAAAAAATATAAAACTCACCCCCTTCTACTCTCCTACTCTAAACTTTTTTAGGTCAGGGACTTCCTGACCTATGACAAATAGGGTTTCTAAATATTTATTAATCCTCAGTAGGTTTCTTTTCCAAACACTTTCCAGTTTCCCCGTGAGGCCACAAGGCAAGGAGTGCCAGAACTCCACTGTGTGTCACTTGGAACCTTTAGCTCATTTTGAATCTGACTACTGCTTAGCACTATAGGATGCCTCTAGCTTTTTCTTTGGTGAGACAGCAAGCACTCATCCCATTTTTCCCTCGCTCTGTTATTTCTGATAGATTGACAGATATCCTCCTTTCAATGTCTTTTTCCAGAGTAAAATATCCCTGTATAGTCAGGTATGCCTCATGAAGAAGCTGTCCAATGCCTTTGATGATAGTACTCCAGTGGTCCTATGAGACAAAAGAACTTGAATCACAAATAATACTCAACATGTGTCTAAGCCTTGGATTCATACTGTGGCAAAAAAAAAAAAAAAAAGTTCTCTGTTCTGTTTCCTAATGTTTTCCTAGTATTTTTTGTTCTTTTTGACTGCTACAACACCCTGAGTTGGGTTTTTCATAGATGTATCTGTTGTAACTCTCAAGTCCTGAGATACAGTTATCAGCATTGTACCCATCATTGGACATATGAAGTTCAGAGTTTTGTTGTCTGGATGTGGATGATGACATTTGTCTGCACCGAATTTCACCTGTCATTCTGTTGCTCAGTCATTCTCTCTTTTAAGACTGAGTGGCTTGCAATATAATGGCAGATGAAGTTACTAACAAAACAGGAGTGAAAGGCAAAAGAGACTTTCCCCACATGAGAGAGTGCTTTTGGATTCTTGCTTGCTAATGTTGTGAGTTAATGTGGGTGGAGTTTGGCCCTATGGCTTTAGAGTTTAAATATTCAATAGGAGGTTCTAGCTCAGAAGAGTAAACTACAGTCCTCCTTTCAAACATCCAATACAGGGAAAGAAAACAAGGTGAGTGTTTTCATTCCTTTATTTTCTGGTCTCATTTTCTTCACATCAGTCACAGATGAAAACTAACACTCCCATGCAGGGTGAGGACCATGCTAACACTTAATACTCTGCCCTGTGATGGTCAGCACCATGTAATTCCATCAGTCCTGTCAAATCCCCTTCTACAGCTCCTATATACTCCTGACAAGTCCTAGATCAAGGGTAAAACCTCAGGCAGGTCAGCATCATGGGGTATGCTTCTTGCCAGGGCCCGGGGAACCCAAAGGAGGCAGCTGCAAAGCACTCTGCCTTGGCCACAAATACAGCACCGCTTTCCCTACGGTGTGAAGATGGATGCACCGGCATCTTTCCTTTGCCTGACCCACAGGAGAAGGATCAGTAGTCAGGGCCTCAGCGTTGTGGCTGGTGGGGACGTTTCCTGCCCCAAATGGAAACAATTCCCTGTGACCTTGGTAAGCTTTAACTTTGCACCTTTCCTGGCATGCAGTGTGATGGCTACTGCTGGGAGAACAGCAATGTCTCATCCTCCCATGAAATCACATTTTTTCACTGCCAGTGGAGACCTGTTGCTCAGTATGAGATTTCAATGGGTGAGAATGGATGGCTTTGCATCTCTGGGCATTGCATCCAGGGCTCACTGGATAATTCAGCACGCAGGCAGTTTTTTCCAGCTAGTAGACAGAAATTACTCTACCTGGTCTGATGCCTCACAGGGAAAAAATGTCCCTGTGCCCTTCCCCCGCTTTCAAAGCATGTAATTAAAAGTATCAAAAGGGAAGTATCACTGTCTCATTACAGTCCTCATTTGTACAAATACAATATGCCAGGAAATTATTTCAAGCATGAAAGCAATAGGAAAATCAGCCTAGCAGTGGTCCAGTCCAATGTTGCAATTTTGTAGATAAGAGACTGGAGACCTAACTCATAAATTAAAAATAAAAACCCCAAACACTTTAACGTAAGTAAAGAATTAAAATAATGGATACACTACATATATTTCTGTGATTAACTGGCTGTGCAACTGATTTTTTCAGTAGGTATAAATTAAGGTCCCTAATAGTATAAGCATTTATAACTGTTTATACTTTGTAGTACCTCAAATGAGAGTCTTGTCCTAATAATTACTCACTTTTCAGTGTTGAGGTGAAGTAATTTAGTAACACTTTTGTCAAATTAGAAGTTTAATGTAAAAGGAGGCTTATTATCAGCATGCCAGCACTTGTTTCCCAAAAATGAGTGCTCATGTACTTTACTGAGGCAATACACTAGAAGAGCTAATGGGAAAGGGAAGAGATGGAACAAAAAAAATTGAATGTAATAGGACAGTGTGTCTGGGAGCAAAACCCAGGTCTCCTGCTGGTTTTTTGTATCTCTGTTGCCAGCTTCCTGTTGGATGCAAGATTTCCCATTTGTAAAATAGGGATATCATTGCCGAAACACTAGTAATGAAAAGGACTATTTGTAGGACTGGCATGCGTTTAGCGCTCATGAGAAGTTCCACTGATATCAGCATGACACTGCAAGGGGTGAGCTAAACATAAGAACTCTTCAAGGACTTAAATATATGGAATTTTGCCAATATTCTGTTAAATATATTAAATGTTTTTAATTTGTAGTGTATATTGACGAGACAGATTTCCCATTAAAGTGTAACAATGAAATACTTATATACCTTCACAGAAAAGCGACACAGGGAAGAAAACCAAGGCTAGATATCTAATAAACACTGTCTGAAGCAAAGCAACAAAAGTGCCAATTCAACACAGAAGCCTTATGCTGGGAAGTATCACGAAATAACTAGGAAAAATTGCCAAATTTCGCAGCCCTCTTCATTCACCTCTGTCAAAGATAGAGAGAAGTCAAGTTTAAAGTAAACTATAAATTTGGCTACTAAAAATATTTTATTGGTTTTTTTATAATATCACCTAAAAAATGCAATGAAACAGCAGGCCAGCCTGTACCCAGAGTGCTTGCAGTTCAAGTACTGCTTTGCCAATACTAATTGCAAAGGTTTCCATGTTGTACTTTGAAGACGGCTTGTTAGAACTTAAATGTCACAATCCCAATAGGGCAAAACCATGCTGGAGCAGTAAAAGCAGACAGTCAAGCCTCTTGTCCTTCTTTCATTGCTGGAGAAGGCAGCTGGAGGAAAAGAAATGACAGAACAAATGGCAAAAAATAAATTAAAAATCTATTTCAGGTTTAATGATCGGGGGTGTTAAGTAAGGATTTATACACGTAATTTTGAAACTGATGTCTGTAATTAACTGATGATTTTGCAGAGCTTATATATTCTCTGAGGAAACTGTAAACTCTGCAGTTTTCATGGTTTCAAGAAGCTGCACAACAACAGGCTCCAGGAGTTGCAAGGGCAAAGGCAAGACTTGGACTGTCCTTCTGACAAACCACTGACCGGCACCACCTGAGCTCAAAGAGAAATATTTATAGCCACTGGCAATAGGGTCCAGCTAACTTTTCTTCAATGGGTGGATTTTTAGGTTATAGATTAATTATACCACAGTTACACAGATACCCGTGATGGCTATATGCAGAACCAGCTCAACTTGACTAGGCTTCAGAGCACTACAGGAATAAAGCTGTGTTTTTTGGGGACCATCTCATGTGCAAATGCTCTTTTTTTTTTTTTTTTTGCATCAGTTTGTGCAGGCTCCTCTACGGAACCCAGGCTGGTCCATTGCAGAGCCAGCATCTACAGCAAGGCTTACTAACATCAGTTGACCTCTTGCTTTGGCTTGACAGCACACAAAGTCCCTAAGGCTCCATCTATGCTAGGAAGATAAATGGGGAAGGTCACAGGCATATGTATGGTCTCATGATCACCTCTGCTGTACAACCATTGGCATGCTTCTTGCTGCATCCAGGCTAGTGGCGATTTCCCCACATAACGCTTAATACAATGTAGGGGTTATTATGGACAAACAGCTCTAACAGGTGTTTTGGAGCTGAACACCCTGTGCTTGGGATGAGGTATGAGCATGACTGTGTCATTTGATCTCAGTGCTCAAGAACAATCACTGGATATTGTATTTCCCAGTTTGGGTGTTACATGAATGGCTACACACACCATTCTTCAGAGCTCCTCTGCCTGGAAGTGCATAACACTCCAGTGCAGTGCCGCATAAATACCCAGGACTGCAGGATCCATCACTATGCTTGACACAAGCCCTTCCAGAATGGTGAGCATTGGGAGTTCAGATGCAGGAATGGGTCAACTCCTGGAAAGCTGCTTAAATCTGGAAGTGAAAGCATAAAGGACAGAGCTAGAAAGTCCCACAGGACTGCAAGTACAGAGGTATTTTCACATCACATTGTACTGGGTCCCATAGAATTTATTGATCTGTCATGACAGAAGCAGGTGTGGCAGGATCTTGGTAAGTTAAACCAAACATGTTGGACTTAAGATCTGGAGCATTTGTCCTCCCGGGTCCTGTTTGCTGCTGTTCCCCTTCACAGATCCAGCCAGTAGCAAGGCTGACCGTGAACTACAAAAACCAAAAAACCCACACCACCATACACACACCGCCAGCCACACACACCAATGCGGGCAGAGAGTAGATGCCTTTATCAGCACCCACACAAGCACACACCACACTGGTATCAACAACTGCATGGGTACCTGATCCTGCTCCCCTTTGTTAGCTCACCAGGATTGCACTTTCCACATGGGCATGCAGACACCACGGGTCTCTGGATTTAAAGACACATGAATTCCCAAATGGACATTAGGTCCATCCACAATCCTGCCTGTCTATCCCAGCTCCAGCCTTGGGTTTTTCAGTTTCTGGTCTCCAAATCATGGGCTAATCCAGCTTGCAGTTTGATAGCAAATCACATACATTTTTCCCTTGCATATCCAGGAAAGAGAAAAGTCAAGAAAATAGAAGTAGGATTAAAGGAGACAACAAGATAGACTGCTGTGATCAGGCAAGCTCACTGACTGGCATCTTGGTTAAACATGTCCAGTCACCTTTGTCCCCCTTCCTCTCCTCTTTCCCGTTCTTGTTCCCCAGCCCACCTTGATGCCTCCCTTTTCAGCCTTTATCCATCTCCTAAGCATTCCAGACTAAGTTTTGCACAACCCCACAACCCCTCAAATATCCATATTAAGTTTTGTCTTTCCCTTGTGATCCCTGGTGATTTTGTTTCCCCCCTTCTTACCAGCTACAGAGTCCTGGTTGACTCTCTCCGACATTTCACCTGCACAGCTACTAACCAGTTGGTCTCACAGTCCACGTGTCCTTGCTGTCCACACATGTTTGCAGACCTCACTGCCCTGGGGTAGAACATGGTCCCAGGACACGAAGGCTCTGTTTTACCTGGTAGCTGACAGTGACATCCATTCTAATCATAGAGAAGAAAAGGTGGACATTTTGGAGATTACTTTACTGTGACAAAGACAAAATTCATTAGGAAACTGCTCAATAATTTTTGTGCATTACATTTTAAGCCACAGTGTATTACTGAGGAAAAATGGACATGATACTATGCAGAGTTCATTAGAAATTATTGCTGCCTGAACTAATCTAGGATGGACAGTCCTAGACAATGCTATGTTAGTTAGACAGATTATTATTTTCTTCTGACATATAATGCTAAACAGAGACATTAATTAAAGTAAGACAAGGAATGTGTGGAACCATTTGCATATTCTTATTCTTTTGAAAAGTGAAATAAGTCTATGCTGAATTTCCACCATCTGGCAAACCAAAAGACTGTCAATATGAACAGTACTGTCAAGCCACCATGGAAGGAATTACAGAGATAAAGGTGATGGAGGCAGCACCGTTATCACTTGCTGGGAAGCTTTACTCCTGAGCAGAAAAAGATGGTTTTCCTACAGCAGGAATTTATGTGGCAGAGACTCTGTGACAGCAGTATCCATCTAAAACAACAGAGTGATAACTCATTGTCTCGTTGAGACATATTTGCTGTTGATTTTGTTGGACACAGAAGACCATACTGCAAAGGTGTCCAAAGGAATTCACAAGAGGAGGAAGATTTTTCTGAACTTTCATCAGCTTCCTTATACAGGTTCAGAGAACCTCTTGCCATAGGTGCTTCCTTCTCCTTCTTTTAGTCATAAAACACTTCTTGGAACCATATGAGAACCTGAGTGATTGTATTACAAAAGACATAATTCTGACAATATTTTTATCACTTTACTTGTGTTAGAAGAATATCAGGCATGCTAATTAAGACATTCTACAGAGAAGCTATCAAAAATGCAATGCACTTACAACCTGGTTTATTGCAGTATATAGTGGGTCAGCCAGACAATAAACAAGAAAAGATCAATTGTAGCTGTTGGGAGCATTGGATAAGAGTTATGTTCGGGCTTGGATAAAGTTCTGGGGCAATGACACTTTTCCAGGAATTTATTAGGCTAAATTCCACGTGAGAGTGAGTTGAGCAGCTGTATTGAAATCAGCTGAGTTGTGTCAGTATCAGCCAATGGAGAGCTGAAGCCAGGCAATATAACGAATCTTCAGCTCAGATGTGCCTCTAACTGCTGGGTCTGGGAGTGCAGCAGCTAGACAGTGACACAGGAAAGGAGGGTGTCAGTAAGTAGTGCTTTTAATAACAATTTTCTGGGCTGTCAGTGGGTAAGAAGGGGTGCAGTAATGTTTATGTCTTGAGTTACGGGTCTGGCTGAGAACATGTGACGGGGGTCATGAGGTAGCTGGTATTCTATGTGTAGACATTGTGTTTAGCTACAGAAGTGCTACAGGCTCATAGCAAGGGAGGGGAGCAGTGTTTATTCCCCAGGAGTTTGTAGAAAAACTATCAGGTAGGCTAATCAACTTACTAACAGGAGGTGAAGAGCATTAGCCTCTATGCTTGAACATGTGATGATGACTTCTAAATTGCAAGTTTTGCCTAGCTGAGGAAACAACACTCAGTGTACTTCTACTAAATGTGAGCTGTTCCTTCTGTAAGTTAAACTCACTAGGGAATAGGTGAGTAGGTATGATGGGGAATAGGCTCAAGGCCCTAGGTGACTTTAAAATAACATTAAAAACTCTTTGAAATTTCTGAGCTCTAAAAGCCAGGTGGAAGGGAGCTCACTGACACTGCTGATTCCCATAGTGTGTCACACACAAATGCATCTGCAGAGTGTGGGCAAAACTCCTACCAGAGCTGGCACCAGGCATGTCAGAATCCCAGGCAGGGCAGCATTCTGAAAGAGCCCAGCCGTTGTTTATCCCTGGGCTCCTGGGATGACTTCTGTGCCTGTTCAGTGAACAAATAATTGCTGGAAAGTGAACTGGAATAACTTTGGGTTTTCTGAGGGGGCAGGGAGGCATTTTTTTCAGGTCAGCTCATACTGAAACTTTCTATTTTGGCATTTTCTTAGAGCTTTAGATTTGCCTAATAAAGACTAATGCAGGGAGGAGGGCAGCAGTTAGCTCAGTGACCTCTCTCCTTTACCAGCCAAACAAGCAGTTTTCCCTAGTCCTCTTCCCAAAGTAGGTTAGCCAGAGGCCAAATTATTCTTAAAATAGCTACAGCTTTGGAGATTGACCCTTTCTCAAATTTTAAGAGAGGGTGAGAGTGTTAATACCTTTGAGGAAGAAGCAGAAGAGTAGAAAACCCTGCTTTCATCTAGGGAGGTTATCTGAGTAATCAACTACTCAGTCATTTTGTCCCTTGCTTTCCTACATCTAAATGCAGTTTCTTTATGCCTTCGCTATCAGGCTGCTGAGGGTTTGCTGTGAATCTTCAATGGATGGCTTGCAGTTGTGGCCATTTGTATATGAAAATGTAACTTCAAAATGAAATTTCTTTGAAAGTGTTGGGTTACAATATGAGAGCTCTTCAGGTATTTTTTCCCCTGCTCAAACACTGCAGAATATAATTGTAAACTATTTCAGCTACTAGGGAATAATGTGTTCATTTTCTCCACTTGCTCAGTTCTGTTAGTATTTCTGGTCACTGTTTTTTCTCCTTACTATGCTGAAGCAGAGCAGCAACAGCAAAGGAAGAAGAAAGGTGGAATAAGTATGTTGCATACCTGAAATGAGGTGATTTCTGGTTCCAGTTGAGAGGAGACAGAGTAATCTGTGTATGTTTAAAGACAAAGTAATTTAGGAGCAATTTTGAACAGGGGTTATTCTTGCAGCAAGCAAGAGAAATGTGTGAGGATATCATATCTGGGCTCACAAAAAAAAAAAAGGGGGGGGTAGGGGTTGCCTACTCTAACTGTGAGTTTATTATATTTCTTTACATTCTAAATAGGCACTTTGAGGTTTGAAGCACTTCTTGCTTTGCAAGAACAGGCCAGGGGCTAGACTTGGCTTGGATTTTGCTTCTGCTGCATTATCCAGTGTCAAATCTGCCCACTCCTTATTCTGAGTGGCTTGGACCTGGCAACTCTCACTGCTGGCCTATGCTTGGTGTTTGTTTCAGGCAAGATCTGTTTTCTATCAGATTCATTGTGCACCATTAGCCATGGTGAAATGCCAAGGTCTACTCCCTCTTCTTTCCATATACTTCATCTATCATATAATCCCTCTTTTGAGAAAACACTATTGCACTGATTAAGGGGTTATGCAATGCTCATAAATCATCCACTTCTCAGTTTGTACTTGATAAATTGGGCTTGGCCATAGTTGGAGAGGCCGATGACTGCCAAGTGCAAAATACCCATCCTGAAGGCAGCATCTAGGGCATAGAGTTCAAGGTGGCCAAAATCATAATTCATGCAAAATAATCTTCTTGGATGCTCCAGCTCTTGTAGCCAAATCCTACAACACTGCCAGTTTGTTTAACGGTAAATAGCGATGCACATCTTGCTAAATCAAGCTCCAGACAAGGCAGACTACTGAGGACTGGAAGAAACCTCTAATGTATCTTCCTCTGGCAGTCCTGTGAGCATCCCAGCCAGGATGACAACAGACCAGCATATTTGTTTGTTATATATATATATGCTCAACAAACACAATTTGTTCTGGTAGTCCTGCAAGAGGACAATCTGGTCTGTATATCTTTCTCCTTTTTGACCCAATGAGCATGACCCCAGGTGTAGCAAACAACCACTTTTTTTTTTCTCAAAAGCAGGAGATTAGAAGATCACAGACTATTGGGAATGACATGAAAAGCATTTTTATGACCCTTTCTCATGAATTACAAGATCTGTGATTATTTAGCAAGTAAATGAAATTTAACCTTAATGTTTCTGGTGCTTGCTAATTTCTTTAAGTGAAAGTGACTTTTTTCATGAAGCAGTAAGAGATCCTTCCTTTTTTTCTTTTGCAATAGTATAGGTGGGAGGCCAGACCCTCCACAAAATATCTTGGACCAATAAAATGCTTGTGTCTTCTGCTGAGCCTCAGTATCATTCCTCTCCTACATTATAGTCTACAAGGTTAACAATATCCCATGTTCCCTTCATCACTGAAACAAATACTCTGGGATTTTCTGTCAGTTGCATCTGGTCAGAGCAGTATTGATGGATATTGCAACAGATGAGTTTCTAGCTTTGCTTGTATAGTTTTGCTGCATGAGTCACCTCTGCTAGCTCTTGCAAACACTCAAGTTCTCAGTGTAATGTAAAAAACCACTGTAATAGAACAAGAAAAAGTCATCCTTTCTAGCTAGTTTGGATATCTCAGCTAGGTTCCAGTGGCTGGGTGTTGTTTGTTCATGTGCATGTCCACTGGGCAGAAAAAAACCCCCACAGCATATGACTTATGACATCATGAAACCAGTGATATTAAGAATGTATGTCCAGTATGCTCAGTACAGTTGCATTAAGAATTCTCTCTTCAGTAGCGTGGTTTAGAGGAGATTTTTGATTTCAAATTCAAACATGAGAATCTGACTCTAGCACAGTACTTCAGACTTTATGAACAGCAAACTGTTGCATCTAGTCCCGCAGTCAGTCCCAGTTTCACCCAAAACAACAATATGTCATACGTGTTTGGTTCCTTGCTAAACACTTCTGGTTTTTCATGTGATAGTGCTGTGAAGCATCTTCATATGTCTTATTTTTATGTCTATTAAGACCTGTACTGGTACAGAATGCCCTTGCAGTCTCATGGGAATATCTAGGTGAAATCTGGTTCATGAGAACAGTTTTTAAGTAAAACTGAGAATTCAGTGGATTGAATTTGGGTGCAGATTTTAGGATCAAAAGACAGACTACATCACTCTTATAGCTTAACACACCAGAATACCTATTAGCACCTTGCTAGACTATACCACTATATATGGAGACCCAAGCCAAACATCTATCTGGTGGTGTACAGAGATACTGTGTCAGTTCCAAAAGTGTATATTGTGCCGGTTTCAGTCAGGATAGAGTTAATTTTCTTCACTAAGACATATATAAACAGGTAATGCCATGATAGTTCATTATTCCAGTTTATGATAAACCACATATTGTCTTCCTGTGCTGGGAAATCCACTGTTTTGTCTGCTTAGGCAGTTGCTTCAGTATTTATTTTAGCTACAAGTATATACTTCTATCACAGTCTTTCCTCAATTTTCCCAGTACTCTAACAATGGATATCAATAATCCAAACTTTGAAAATGCCCTTCAATTTTATTAGTTTAAGTGGAAAAAAAGAAGTGGTAGACCTAAGTGACTGTGCAGTGTTCCCTCTTGTGATTAGGTTTTGTTTCTCTAACCATGCACAATGACTGATGTGTCATTCCCTAAACAGGTAATTTCTGAGACTTACAGAATTCCTGGATTTGCTTGTCCAAATTATTCTTTTGAACAAATATTAAACTTTCAGTGGGTTATACTTCATGAGGGATCCTCCTAACAGATTAATGGAGGTCTGCAGTCATGTATTCTCACCTCTGGAGTCCTGCTGAGCCCTGCTGGTTGCCATTAACGAAGTCAGAAATGGAAGACCTGAGTGATAGTTGAAAAGCAGAAAATCCTGGAGACACTGACTTGGGTGTTACAAGAGGTAAGAGGTGGTCAATGCCTTTAAAGTGAAAGGATCATGCACACTTATGCTCTGCTAAACTCCTTTGATAAAGCAAAATGCACTGTGCAAAACTGTGCTTTGAGGTGAAAGTGGCATCATTCCTCCTGAAGAGAACATGAGAACAAAGCACAATCCCATTCCAAGGGAAATGCTGAGCTTCTAGCCTTTGTATAAGCTCGCTTATTGACAGGGGTTTGTACTGAAAGCCAAGGAAGAATCAGTGCATGCAGTTCTAGGTTGGCTTGCTGCATTAATATCTGCAGCAGAGACTAATGTCTGTTGTCATGTATTCCCAAAAGAAGTAACATCCTAGCCAGTGAACTCTGAGAAAGTTCCAGGAAGCCTTTGGCATTCTTCTTGTTCAAACAGTTTGGCATTTTCTGTACTAGCAGTGGATACTAAAACCAGCACATCCCCAGCTTGGGAAAAGTGAAATGAGCCCAGAATGGCTGACGGTTTCCAGACTTGTGCTTTTGTCCCCAAGTACTACCACTATACTGAAATTTCAGATTCTTTTTAACATATCTGTCACCATGTTCAGCTGAAACGAATGTTAACTGGATGTATTCAAGGCAGTATTACTGATCCATTTTATCACAGGGTGGATCCAAAGGTGATATAGAATAACCAGTGTTTTCCCCTCACTCTACACAGGCTGTTGTGTAAATTGTCAGGTAGAAAATGTCTGCATTTCCCCCACCCCCCCACCCCGAAATTTAAACCCTATCTTAGTATACAATTGCTGAGTTTTCTCGGCATTTTCATTATTTATATGTGTGATGGTGTCTTCTAATTCAAGCATGTGGCTTGCCCCAATCTGATGCTTTATTTCCTAAAAAGGATCTAGGAGTCCTTGATTTTAGAGACCTTGATTCTTCCTCTCATTGCAAACATCTTCACTGTACCAAATGTTGTTGACTCTGGCTTTGGGTCCTGGTCAGACACTGGGGATGCTGAATGGGTGATTGCACCTGTTGTCCCTGATTTTAGTTCTGTGGTTTCTAATGAAGCTAACTGATCCAGCAAACAGCACATGCTGAGAAAGTTGTGCAAGATGCATAAATTCATGGGGAGGAACACGAATGTCTCACTGCAAGGCTTTCTCTTCTTCCATTAGTGACCCTTAAATAGACTTGCTACGCCTTTGAAACCTACCTAGCATATTGTTTATTTATGTTTATTTGATTTATTTAGTAGATTATTATTTCAGATTATGAAAATACTTTGTTATTTCAGGAATATTTTTCTAAAAAAGTCCAAGAGGCTTATTTGTAAGTTCAGCATCAGGGTAGGACAGTCCTTCATCTTTATTTTTGAAACAAAATTACCTTGCAGCACTATTTTAAGATGCTTATATCTCACCATGACAAAGCTTAAGTGAGCCCATGGTTGTGCTCAGGTCAACTGGGATGGATACAGAACAGAGCTGGATGATTCTTCTGTCAAAGAGTGAAATCACGGTGATCCACTGTTATTGTACTCCTTTGTAAGAATGAGAGTTCTGGGAATAAATTTAGGATACAATATTAGGATATAATTTCAAACACATTCATCTCATCGTGTTTGCAATATCATCTTATTAAATTCACCTGGAAGAGAATTTCCCTCTACTTTCCCCCCAAAGGAGTTATTTCAAAACATTTATATAGCCCTGTAAAATTTACACAGTGCTCTACAATGCTGACATGCTTCTTACCTGGGTGAGCAGAGACAAGAGCAATACATGGATGATCAGCCCTTGCTGATGAAATGTAAGGAGAGAAATTAAGCAGAAGGATTAAGGAGGAGCAGAGGAGCATTGGGCTACGAGCAAACTGGGGCCAAACCCAGAGGAAAGTTATTGCCAACCATAGGAAAAGAACGTTACATTGTTTCTGTGTGCCAACACTTTGAGAAAGAATTAAGAAAGCAGATCAACAAAGCAATGTAAACAGGGGGAAGAGCAGATGTCTAATTAGCCTATTTTTTTTTTTTTTTTTTAGGGCAAAGTCATTTCTAAATGTCCCTGCAGAAGTGTGAGCCATTTCCGAGGAAACACAGCTAGTTAAATTAATGTAGCAGTGACATTATGTTTAGAGACAATAGAGGCCCAGTTATCTTCTCACATCCACCCACCTAAATCAACTGAAACCACAATTTCATGCTATGGTAAAAATTATGCAAGGAAAGAAAGCAAGCCCTAGGTCTATGCTGCTTAGGAATTATTTCCATCATGTGTGGATAAAGAGTGTGACCTCTGCTCTATAGACCTAGAGTGCAGGAGGAAGATCTCCCTCATCTTGTAATCTATCTGCTCTTATACCTAACTACAAGAGAAGTATTCTTAACCTACACTTGATTAGAAACCCCGTTTTAGCACAAGTGAGGTTATAGCTCATAGAGTAAAGAATTACTACAGAGTGTTATATATATATGACTGTACACATTTCCAATATATAGCATAATCTGGAAATTATAATATAGGTTCTCATGCCATTTTCACACAAATCTCCAACTAAACTCTGAACATTCTTTTGATTAAAGGCTGCCTAAGGATCAGATAATACTGCCAATTTACAGAGGCTGAGGATATTGTCAAATCTTTTGTGTTAAACGTAGATTGCAAAAGATGAAGTATTGGTGCCACAGGTCTGTGTGAACAGCATTCAAGAATTTGGTTGCATGCATGCAGTTGGCTGCCTGCCATTTGTGAACTGGATTTTGTTGGGTTGAGTTCCTTCAACATTTGTTTTCTTGCATCAAACCTCTTCAGCTCTATGGACTTCTTTGCCACTGAAGTCAGTAACAAGAATGCCTGAAATCTTCATGGTAATCCAGATGGAAATTTTCCACACACAGAGGCAATCTGTACATGTGTATACATCAGGATCTGTGGAAAGTTGGCCAAAGCATTCAATTTTTACTCCTTTTGGGGTTGTCTTCAAGGGCTACTTTCTCATGTTTTAAGAGCTTCCAAAAAT
The DNA here is from genome assembly GCA_027574665.1 of Rhynochetos jubatus. Taxonomy (NCBI): domain Eukaryota; kingdom Metazoa; phylum Chordata; class Aves; order Eurypygiformes; family Rhynochetidae; genus Rhynochetos; species Rhynochetos jubatus. Next base: position 31,861,241 of record CM050650.1, read on the forward strand.
GTTAGGATTCTCTTCTGGGCTTTGCTGCCTTGGCTCAGAGGTGCTAATTAGAGAAAGCAGAAACGTAATGGTTAAATTACTGAGGTGGATGTGCTATTAGTTTGTGACTGGGGAAAAATAAACAATTTGTATATGTAACTTCAATAACCCCCCTAGAAGAACAGCTATAATATAAAACCTCAGAGCTGTATTTTTGAAGACCTGGGACAGATTGACTATTGGAGCCAGTGGAGTAGTCTCCATGTGGAACTAAGATTCCTGATTCTAATGCAGTAAATGCTTGCATTGGAGAACCTACCCTTAATAAACTCCCAATTCTGTAAAGCCCTACAGAGCCAGACTCAGGAGTTTCAAAGCAGCACATCACCTGTATGAAGAGGTCTTCTTTAATAATGTCAAGATGGTATTAATATATATTACTTCTTTTTCTTACAAACACTCAAAAATTCATCATCCATTTGAAATAGCTTATTCTTTCCTATAAAGGAACTTAATTTTCAGCACTACAGAGGTCACTAAAAGAACAAACTAAATCCGCATAACAGTCCTTTTCTTGATCTTCAGATAGTCAAGAAGGAAAGAGTAAAGAAAATATAAAACACTAAATGAAGACATAATGAAAGTTGCAAGTGACTCAAAACTGTGTATTGAGTGGCTTGGATACTCAAAGGTTATGGAAGTGTCAGTCTTTTAGGTCTTAACAGTACAATTTTTTCCCTTACCTTGGTTACACTCAGAATGCTCTAGTTGTATTAAAATTGTGGGGAAAAATTTTACAAACTTTCCCTTCTTTGTAGAAGGCCAGAATAAGCATACTATGAACTTTCCTATGATGGAATCCATTCTGTCTTTCCTGCATGAAAAAACCCACTTTCAATATTGGAAAAGGCACCCAACAATAGTTTTGGAGGAGGAAAAAAAACAAACAAACAAACAAACAAAAAAAAAAACGCCACACTTCAGTTTCTGCCTTTCCGATAACTTTAGGGGACAAAGGGTTTCCTAGTTACGTCTCTAGTCTTAGTCTGGGTATAAGGTGTTGAAGTTTTTGCCTTTTTTTCCTGTATACAGTTTAATATCTGCTAGATTTCTTTAACCACCTTTATAATATGCTTTTTAGAATTTTTTTCAGGTCAATTTAGTTTTCTTCTGTAGTTGTCTGGAAGTAATACTTCTATCCCAGAAGTTTTTGGAAGAAAAACCAAAATGTTAGCAATCACCACTGGGGAATAGCTAGCTGGCAATTTAGAACAATTGCTAACATAGAATTACTGAAGGTTAAACACGTCTGGATGGGATGTTTGCTGGATAGGGCTGCTTGAGATCAGGTACAGTTGGTAGCACAGAGCAAGGACAAAACTAATGAATTCGGTTGAGACAGACGACAGTATGACATATGTCCATGAAAGTGGCCATTCACATACGTGTACAGGACTTGCACTCCTGGTTTCCCTCCTGCTCTGCCTGGAAAGGTACAGGCTTAGGGGAGCTGTCATGTAGAGTACACACTGGAGCACCACCTTCCTTTATTTACTGTCATAAGGTTAAGTATGCGGTACCAAATAATAACTGAAGAAGGTGGACTTCTACATTTGTAAAAGTTAAACCTTGTGTGAAAGGTGTTGCTCTTTCCAGCTATGAACAATGAAGGGGATGGGAAGATGTAATTTTTCCCTATAGAAGATGGGTAGCAACACTCAGCTTGGTTCATTCCATCTATGCTAAAGCAAGGATAGATGTGACTTGGTGCTGTAATTCCTGAAAGCATAAGGTAATCCTTTACTCCCCCTGGCCACTGCCATATCTTTCTTGTCTTCTTGATGTCTGAATCAAGTTAAACAAAGTATGAAGTTAAAGTCATGATCTGACCAAACTGCCTCCCTCTGACTACTGGGTTGTAATGAAAGATCTCCATATCAGAATCCAAAAAGAGCTAAGGAGGGAGTGAATTTAGAGAGAGAATATCTGCTTCATTAGAGATGATTAATGTGAAGGAAGAGCTCATTTATCTGGAAGGCACAGCACTGCAGCAGACTCTATGGGCAGGAGGGGGAAACGTTTTGCTGGAGCAAAGGCTGTCACTGCAGAAGGAAAAAGGTAGAGAAATAATCTCTCACACTTAGCAAAGGATGCAGGAAGATGCAGAAGGCAGAAAGGTCCTTCAGAAGAACAGCCTTTTTTTTTTTTTTTTTTTAAAGGGGGAAAATATCTTTGCTAAAGGTCTTAGACTCATGTGGTTCTTCTTCCTTGCATCTCTGGCTGAATACATATGGACCATCTCTTCTCTCTGCCACAGATGTTATTTGAAACAGATACTCTGCACCCAATGCTTCATGATATTATCTTGCCCCCATTTTCACCTGTCCAATTTTCCCATGAGCCTGCAGTACATACCACTATCTGGCAAGGTTTGGCAGTCCCCTTGAGACTGGAAACAAAATACAGAAGAGGTAGTGACAGGATTCTTATATCTACATTCACCTGATGACACTGGTGTGTAGAAACCAATACATTTGGTGGATGTGGTTGAAAAAGAATGCTATATCCTGGAAGTTCCTCAGTTTTTTTTTCTAATCAATATTCTCATGATTGTCTGGGCTTCTGCTCCCCATGTGTTCTGGAGTGTAGCAGCACAGTGGTTATTCTAATCTTCATTTCTGGGAAGTCTCCTAACTATGACCTCTGAATACTCAGCAGCAAATGAACTATGATGGGGAATCCAAGAGCTACCTACAGGACACTCTCTCTGGTATCTGTCTTTATAGTGCTTTGCTGCTGAGTTGTTAGCAGACCTTTTTTAATCATTGCTGCTGGTGGAAGTGAACTAAATTCACTGGCTTCTGGACCAACAGCACATTAATAATCTTTTCTACATGGTGGTTCAAGATTAAATGGTTTAGGCAAGGAAATCGGAATAATTCAGGGACTTTTCAAAGGAGAAAAGCACTAAGCTGCACTAGTATGAGCCAAAAAATCTTGTGCTTAGTGCTATATAACTGAAATGAGTCAAATGTCAGCAAGTCCTGTCTTGGGAATCTGTAAGCCTCATCATACCTCCATTCCTTGGAAAGTTTTGATATAGGCACTCTTTTGATGAAATGCTCGGGGGACAAACTTCCAGAGGCAATTCAGGCAGACCCAGTATAAGAGGAGTCACAGCAAATCTAGTGAGTCTGCCTCAGAAAGGAATCTGAACTCATTTGTTCAAGTTATTTTTAGGAAAAAATTCAGGGTCATTGTGTGGGACAAATTTGTGTTGTGGCTGCTATGCAAATCTTCTGCTAGTATCTGCTGTGTGTTACCATCTCTTATCTGGAAGAGATCAAAATTATTAACTTGAAAAGAAAATGGAGAGAAGCATTTTGGGATGAGAGAAACATGGTTACTGGGGGGCTTTTTCTAAGAATCAGCAAAATTTTTATACAAGTATTTTTAAATGAAAAATAAAAAATTCTTAATTATTTTGTAAAAACTTAAATGCAAATGTGTAAAAACACCATTCAGAGTACTAAACCAACATGCCCTACTGGGAAACAAATTATAAATTAGTCTTGATCTGCTAACATAGGTCTTAGATGCCTGTCTTGTTCAGTTTGGGAACTCAATAAAGGTAAAACAATCCTGTAGCGGACAGTGAGCTGGTAGAATGTAGGGGTGAGTTGAAGAGACTCAAGGTTGGCAGGGTAAATGTAAGTTCTCCCTGAGCAGCTCAGAGGTGTCTGTCTGGGGCCAAAGCCTTTCATGCAGTTGTATGTTTGTGTCTGAATAGGTCAGGTAAATACGAAGATTAGAGGCCCTCTCCTTAACCCCAGTGTGTGACAAGTAATAGGAACATCATAGTATGACATTCAGTTTAATTATGCCTATGTTTGTTACAGGGAGGTTTGCTTTGTGTCATGCTGGGTCTTGTTGGCTGGACAATGTGGGGTCTGAGAGCTGGAGCTCTCAGTGCCCCCTGCTGCTGGAGTACTTTTGCAGAGCTTTGGGTCTGAGGCTGGGAGTATTTTATGTTTTGGGACTAAAACATCAACATGTGAGGAGCCATGTGGCAATACAAGACATGCATCATAGGTAAAGAACATCAGCAGAGAGGATACACTGAAGGGCTGCTCTTTCCCTGATATTTGTCTGCATTATACTTAGTCTCAGGCAGCTGCTTCTGTAAAGACATGAGTTTTCATGAGCATCTGTCACCACTAACTAAATTTTATTCCTAAATCTGGGAAAGACATTGGAGACAGAGGGGTGATGGGAAGCACTGGTGAACTCAGCAGACCTTATCCAACATCTGAGCCTGGCAAAGCCTCTTACTGAATGTTTTGTCTGGAGCTCCAAAGCTGAATCTTGCTGAGCCACTCTTGCACACAAGACCTGACAGCTACTTTCTCCCCCAGCCCCCCACCCTTTCCATGTAGGCTGCTGCTTGATCTTTCTCCCTGCACTGCCTTTCCTTTTGAATAGACAGCCAGGAAGGATGAAGGGGATATGCCCTGTTACCTTTGGGACAGAGGAAGCAGAGCAGCTGACTGGCAAAGGCAGCATAAAAAAAAAAAAAAGTGAAATCCTGCCACTTACACTTCATGGCAGACATAGTAGGGGCTGGTGTCTTAGTAATTGTTCAGCACACACACTCCAAGACCCAGTGCAGGTGATACCTGTAAAACTTAGGAACCTGATGGCTTTGAGATTTGTTTTGAATCTGAAGTCCTCAGAGCAGTTCATAATAGGCTGTAGCCGCTGGTTGGGTCTGTCCCTGCGTGCTCCTTAGAGGATGTCTCTGGCTGTAGAGGGCCTTCCCTTTCAGGGGGATTTGGCAGTGTCTGTGCCTTTGGCTGGGGAGCATCTGCCTGGAAAGGATCTGCTTCCTTTTCACTCAGTTTCTAATTACTGCCTGTGATGTGACTGTTCAGTCACGGGCAGCTGCGTCCAGGGCTTTCTGGGTGCATTAAGCTGCCAAACATTTTCCATGGCTGTATGAACTGTTCCACATAGGCAGCTACCAGTGTAAAGGAAAATAACACTGAGGTACAGGCAATTGAGGCCAGACCCTGTAGTTTAATAAAATATTGCTTATACTGCAACACACCACAAGCTTCTAAACTCACGGAAAACAAAAAATGTCTTTTAACCTCTCTTTCTGTTCAGTTGCAGCAGTACAGTAAGTGGACTGTGGCATCCAGGTGTTCCAGTGTATCTTCTCTGACACTGGGTAGCACTGGGAATTTTGGGAGAGTTTCCAAAAACCGTGGAGATGTGAGATAATCTTTCACTTCCTGTAGTCTTCTGAACTTTCAGAAACCAACTTGAGCCTGAAAGCAACAGATTTTGTTCTTTGAAATTGTCTTTCCCTTCTTTCTTCCACATACCTCCGTTAAAAAGCAGCTGTTATAATACTGGATATTTTTGCTATGCATAACTTCCCCATTTGAATCCAGTCTGAGTCTTGGCACATTGGCAATGAGTTCCCCAGCCTGATTTCACACTGCATGAGTGATGTGCCTTTTCTCTTTTTCCACCTTCCACCTTCCAGCTTCCTTTGATACAGGAAGACTGGATGCTCCCAGCTTTTTTTCTTCAGTCTATACACCATTCTACAAATTCTTTACTTTTTTCACTGGTTTGTTTGCCGGTCAAGGTCTTTTCTGCTGTTTGTTGGATGCTAGCTTTTTTCCTAAGCAATTGCTCAGTTTTATCACTACTGAGTCTTTTCTAGTTAAGAAATGTCTTATTTGGATGGCATGACCATCACACTGTACTCCAGGGAAGGCTGTGCTGTTACTTCCTGTTCTAAATTTCTTGTCTAATGGAGACTTAACAGCCTATAGAAGGTAAACAAAAGTGCTGAGAATTGGGTATGACCCAGAAAGCTGGATCTAAGCACCCTTAAGCTTCAGGGAAACTTGGATCCAGATCAGAGATTTTTTGGCTCATATTTGGAGTTTAGTCAGCAATTACTTCCATGACTGCTGAACCCAAGCAAAAAGTTAGCAGAGGGTTATGTATAGCTCCTTTAATCTGCTTTGGAAAACTGCCCATTCCTGTGCTAGTCAAAGACTGAGGAATTGAAAAGGTGACCTAAAGCCGTCTCTGTCTCTGTAGCTCTTGCAGGGAAGACAACTTTCTGCACTAGAAGAACCATCCATTTGCTGGTTTAGTGCATGCTTACCCCTTGCACTGCATACAGCTCCTGTGTTGGGCCAGACCCCTTGATATCTAAGCAGTGCTGTAGGGTTAGAGACCTCCTGGGTACCTGTGTCCAGCATCCTGTGAAGAAATATCCTTCTGAACCTTTGTGTCAACATGCATATGTAAGTAAAATGGTCAAGAGGAGCTAATGTTCAGATCTGGAGATGCTTATTTTTCTTCATGCATAAAATTATATAAAGGGAGCATGAAGCACCTCCGAACTGCAACTTGTGAACTTACAGGAATAGGATATTGTAAAGGAAATGGTAGGGTTGGACCAGTGTGAAATACAAGGTGTTGGAGACAAGCTCAACAGTACTGAAAAATACTTTTATTCCTTGCTAAATTTTCCAGTTAAAGTCCTACAATGCAAGGATGAGGAGTGGTGATGAACTGACCTGCTAGGAACTAGCAATAACAGACCAGATACTTTTCTACTCTCACTCTGAATTTGCTTTTGCCTCCCCCTTTTTCTTGTCCTATTTGAAAATAATGTCCCCTGCTGAGGAGTTGGGGTTACTTACAGAATGTCCATATTCTCATTGCTGTCACTTTTCATATAAATACGGAGAAAGCATTGTCCTTATAGCTGAGAGACTAATTTATGGTATAGTCTCCTCTCCCTTACAATTGCAGTCAGAAAACTGTAATATTCATTGACAGGCATGGTAAACAGACAAGGGCTGATAGTTGAAATTGGAATGCTTAATGTTGCCAGAAAATGTATGTGATCTTGAGCATAAAAATATGTATAAAGGCAATACTATTCTTCTCATTCTGAGAAAATGTATAATTATCATTCCTAAGGATCAAAAGCTTGGATATTAGAATAATGTAAGGAAGATACAAGAAGACAGTAGAAGGCAAAATGTGGTAAAGGTACTACACATGCAGTGCTTGCACACGGGCTTCATAGTGTAACACTGTTCCACTGGCTAAAGGGTAGCTGCATTTCTGTCAGAGGGTTTAGTAGAACAGTATTGGGGGTTTCCACCTTTTAGGTTACACCAGCCTTGGACAGGGAAAATAGTTTCATGTCGCACTTGCTACTGCATTCTCAATGGCTGCTGCTATCAAAACAGCTTACAAGGCGTTTTCCTAAATCTTTCTGGAAACTGGCATAATTTCTTCGGGAGAAGCTAGTATACTAATTGTTCATAGCGTTTATGCAGATAGAACATGGATGGATCAAGGAATAAAAGAGGCTAAAAAGGAAAGATGTTGCTGCTTCCATATTTTTTTTTTTTTATGCATTAAACTTCAGATTTAATCAAGGACAAAGTAGAAGAACAGATTTTATCACCTTCCTTAATGTTTTCTGTTCTTAGTGCCAAACTTCACACACCCACACACACCCACACACACCCACACACACCCACACACACCCACACACACCCACACACACCCACACACACCCACACACACCCACACACCCACCCCCTTATTGCTTGCTACAAATCCATTTTCTATGCCACAGAACACTCTAGCCATTCTTTTGCTTCAGGATGTCACCTGGACTCCTTCACTCAAACCTTCTGAGCACTTTCTAAAAGTTTACATAATCCAAATCAAAATTATTTTGGCTCAGAAGACTGAATCCCCTCCCAGCTTCACCTCCTAAGCAAACAGTTTAAGTGGGTTCACTTTCTCTTGCTGTTCTTACTTCCAAGGGTTTGAGTATCCAATCTGTTTTGTTGCAAGGGTAATGCTTCCATGGTTTCATTCTCAGTGGAAGTTGAGGTTGTCTGTAATTACAAAACTTGTAGTGTTGATTCAGCTGAAGAGAACTTTTAAGGCATGGCTAAGGATGTCTTACCAGGTGCTACCACTTTTCCAAGTTTGTTCTTATTAGTAAGATGTGAACTGGCTCTGGTAGCTCTGGACTGAACCTTCTGGAGTAGTTGCACAGATTTGCAGTATAACCTTTTCCACCAGTGTTTCTCAGTGTTTTCAAAGAATCACTAAATTTACCTTCCAACCACCCCCCTCATTGCGTCTCCTCCTGAAAATGTGTACAATGTTTGCAGAGGTTAGGGAAATTGCACAAGGTTATGGAGTAAAATGACAATAGCCAGAAACATAACCTGGAAATCCTGCTTTCTGGTTCCCTATAACCTTCACAGTAAGACCTTGAAATGTAATCCAGAGGGTAACTGGCAGTCAAGAGAAGTTTTGTGTGATTTCCATTTTATAAAACTAGACACAAAATTACTATGTCATTTTAAAGAATAGCATTTCATATGTGTTAAGTTTAAACTTTTTCATGCAGGTCACAGACATAGATAAACTATTCAGTTTTCAATATGGGAAAGCATGTTCACTGTCATCTTTGGAACTGATGGCCATAGGATATTGAGGAAAATGGCTTAGCAGGGTTAAATGAGTGGACAGGATTAGTCACTTAGCACATCTGCCATTGCCCTGTGGAGCACAATTCACTGAGCTATTGGTTTTGGATCATTTGCTGTAGGCAAGTTCCTGTTTTTATTTCATCAACGTTCCCAATCATCCATTGATCCTGTGTCAATGTAGTGACAGATAACCATCTATATGTAGGCCATCTACAGAAATGTTTGGATGAATATTTTTGGACTTTTTTTTTTTTACCTGTTAGATATTTCACTCGTTGGATTTTTGGTAGCCTTGTTGCCTCAGTGATTAACAAGAGATTGAAGTGAAAAGTAAACTGTGAATTGCAAGAAGGAATTTGCAGATGAACCAAGAGATGAGTTGAAAATTCATGAGGTAAGGGAATGAACCCACTTTTTCATAGATATTGGAATATTTATAAATCGGTACTTTGAGTTTCCATGCAATACCAAATTGTGTATTCAGTGTATCCTCAAACTTACTGTGCTTAGCATTAACTACATCAGCTATTTATGTAAAAACACAACAAAGTCTCAACTGTCAGGTTTGAAGCTTTGTATTTCTTACTATTTAAACTGAAGACTCTTTTTTTCATCTTCTCCCTTCTGCTCTTTACTGATGTTTCTTCACAAAGCATTGCAACAGTGGGTTCCCTGTGAATAAAATGAATGTTACTTTCCAGACTTAGGCATTCGTGTGTCGAACACACACATTTGCTAGCCAGGGAAGTGTAAGTTAAGAGGTTTGTCTTAATTACACTCAGCATGAGCCTGCAACCATGTAACTTCATAATTAAGAACTGCTATTTGCAGATGAACTATTGTCATTTGCCTGCCTCATGTCTTTGACCCAAAGCAGTTGGGTGACTTATGCCTCCAAAATGGATGTGTTTTTTGATAGTTATTCGAATGTGGGAGTTTTTCCTCACCTCTGGGCAAACTTCCTGAGCCCTACTGCCATTCCCCTGCATAAAATCAATGACTGTACACATCTTCCACTCTGCAAATGTGTTTGCATGTTCAAGATCACCACTGTTTTACACAGGTCCTGTAAGATATGGGTTGCTACCAGGAAGAAGACCTAGGAAGGGGATGTTTATGCAACTTTGTGGCTTTTGTCACTAATCTGAGACAGGCCTTTTGTAGTTTATTGATGTATACAAGCAACAAAATACAATAGAAATAATTTAGTTCTCCATCTCTGAATCATCTCAAAGAGTAGTGTTTGGAGGGAAATACATGTATATCAGTAAAAACATAGTAATACGTTTAAAGGAAGGAATTTAGCAATGCTGGGTGACTTGCTAGTATCGTGTGGTTTTAATCTGAAATACCTCTTGGAAAAGCTCTCTGTGGCAAGAGGTCCAACAGCAGTGATGATCTGCAGTCTCTTTGGGGTTATGAATGTGTCCCAAAAAGTGAAATGCAGAAACTGAGACTGTTTCTGCCTCAGGTACCTCATTGTGGTAATAACTAAACACGTCTCAGATGAGATATTTGTGTTTATAATCCTGCATGGTATCTATTATGCTGTTTTTCTTAAGGATGGGGGACCTGAGACACCAACTATCGACAAGAGTCAGTGACTATCTTTCTAAAACCAGTATTGTCAGGGTAAAAACAATGAGATTCTCTGTTCTGGAAATATTTTCTCCAGTTCATTGCAGGGGCATGTCAAATAAATACAGTTTTGGAGAAACTACCTCTCCTGGTGTGATACTTTTCAGTGGATAAAAAGGTTTTTATTCTTCAGAGCTAAGCACTTTATGCCAAACTTGTATTCTCATAGGAATTCATATTTAAATCATCTTTTTATTCTTCACTTAGTATGGGAGAGATTGACTTCCTTGATTGTCATGTTTATATGAATGAATTTGTTCTCAGTTAAGTTTCTTGTACTGGCCATGAATGCTCTCAAGCTAGGTCCATTAATGGTAAATTACACATTACTGGTGTCTCAAGCATTTTGTCAGTTGCCACTGACACATCAGTCTCTACCAGGTATTATGAACACAATGTAATTTACAGTTTTAGGGTTTGAATAAGTGTAGGGGATTGAAGGCTGCATTGGCAGCTGGAGGGCAAAAGTAGTTGTGTGTACAGAGTAATAGAGCAGGTACTGGAACTTCCAGCACCTAATCTTTTGTGCATCTTTTGCATATTAAGAGAGGCCTTTGTTATGCAAAATACAGCCCCTGATTATTCCATTACAAGATTGTTCCTTTCCAAATGACAAAGTAACTAATTTAAAGAGATTTGAAAGGATTCTACTTACATTATCTTGGGAAGGGAATTTAAACTTTGACTATTGACAAACACTGTAGTGTGGTTCTGGTGGTAAGGGAAGCAAACTGGTGATGTGGTAGGGCAAAAGAAGTCCATTTCACTACAGAACTGGTAGGGTACACACAAAATGAGATGCCGCTTTGGTGTGTCACATGAATGTAGTGCATTCCCTCGTGCAATATTCAACAGCATATTTTTAACCTTTCTTCTGCGGACATGTACCGGTTACAGATGGACTACTTGATGCTTGACTTCTGGTTCTGGGTAAACACCTCTGCCTGTCTAAATATTTGTTCTTAAGACTTGGAAATAGCTCTGTGTACATGTTTAATGCCTGTACTATGTGGTTTGTAACATAAAAGAAACTTAGGATGATTGAAATGAACCCTTAAATATCTGTGGCTAGTTGTGATAGCTCTTAGAGGAAACACAAAAATTATGAATGCTAACCACTCTATACTCTGTATTGATTTTTCTTCCTCTGTCTAGTGGCAGTCTAAACCAAATTTTTTCTACTAAGTATTATAAAATTGATCAGAAAGATTAATGGTTTTATTTGTGGTGGGTTGACCTTGTCTGGAGGCTGCATGCCCACCAAACCTCTATTAGTCCCTCTCCTCAGGTGGACAAGCATGGGAACCTTCCACCGTTTGTATCTGTGATTCACATGTTTAAGAATTATTGTTAAAAACCACATTCATCTCTCAGACTTCACTCGTACCAACAAAAAAATTTACACCAGAACAAAATAGCATCACAACACTGAAAAGTTAACAATTAACACACAATAAACCCCTTGTCTCTTCACCGCAATTACAGCAACAAATTCCCTGCAGTCGCTCTACTCATCATTCTCTAGCTGTGTTCAGTCCATATCTTGCTCATTACCTCTCGTAATTGCTATCCTTATCTTGATTTCCTTATGCTTTATGTTGGACATCAAAAAGGGCTGTGTTAGGTTGACCCTGACTGGAAGCCAGAAGCCCACCAAGCTGTTCCACTCCTCTTAGGTGGGCAGGGGAGACAAAATATGATGAAAGGCTTATGGCTTGAGATAAAGGCAGGGAGAGACCATTCAGCAATTATCATGGACAAAACAGACTCAGTTCAGGGAAAAATTAACTTCTCGCCAATCAAGTCAGCAAGAGAACAAAACAAAAATCTTAACACCTTCCCCTCACCCCTCCCTTCTTCCTGGACTCAAATTCACTCCTTTTCTCTGCCTCCTCCCTCTGAGTGGCATAAGGAGATGGGGAATGGGGGTTATGGCCAGCTTGTCTCAGCTGCTCAGGGGGAGGACTTCTCATACTCTGCCCCTGCTCCAGCTTGGGTTCTGTTTTACGGGAGAGTCTTCCACCAACTTTTCCAATGTGAGTCCTTCCCACCGGCTGCAGTTCTTCATAAACTGCTCTGGCGTGGATCGCTTCCATGGGGTGCCATCCTTCAGGAGCAGCCTGCTCCAGACTGGGTCCCCCGTGGGCTCACGAGTCCTGCCAGCTAACCTGCTCCAGCCTGGGCTCCTCTCTCCACAGAGCCAAAGTTACTGCCAGGAGCCCGTTTCCCACAGGGTTACAGCCTCCTATGGGCTGCTGCAGTGTGGAGGTCCTCCCTGGGCTGCAGGTGGGTCTGTGCTCCACCATGAACCCTCCATGGCTGCAGGGACACTGCTGACCTCACCATGGTCTGGGCACCTGGAGCACCTCTTCCCCCTTCCTCTCACTGACTTTGGAGTCTGCAGAGTTCTCTCTCTTTCTCTCTGTCTGCAAAAATATCTGTTCTGTTTTTATTTTTCCATTTCTTAAACATGTTATCACAGAAGCATTATGACTGCTGATGGGCTTTGCCTTGGCCAGTGATAGGACCATCTTGGAGCCGACTATCAATGGCTCTATCAGTTATAGAGGAGGCTTCTAGAAACTTTTCACATAAGGCACCCTGTTACGAAAACCATGTCATGCAAACCGGATACAGTTTTATTCTACAGGAGCTTTCCATAGGACTTGATCAGAACTGTTTCTCAGTTATTTGGAACAGCCTCCCTTAACTGGACTGCTGGAGATTTTGTATCTTCATTGTCCATGCACCTTTGCCTTACTGGTATGATAAATGAGAGGTCAGGTAAAGACAGAGGTTGTTCTTCACTGTTATAGTGGACTTGTTTTATAATGTTCTTTTCTTTAAATATTAATATTTTAATAATTACTCTGAGATAATGGTATAGTTTCTCATTTCTTTATCAGGAAGTTTAGTTAGACCTTGAGGGCTTTCAATAGTTCTGATAAAAACCACCATATCTTTTTACTCAATGCAAAGTAGCTTTACAACTAACTGAAGAACTTTTGTAGAACTTCCTTAAAGAAATTCAGACTTCTCCACTATCCTGCTCTCTTACACTTAAAATTTAGATAACTTTGAAAACTCAACATATTAAAAATGCTCCAGAATGCTTTTTACTGGGGGGGCAGGGGAAGGGGGGGAAGCTGAGCCAGTTAGAAAATATCCTTTCCCCTGAATAAGTTGTTAGATGATTTCCTGAGGGATGAAGCATTATATCCTATCAGAATTCATGTTAACATATATATGTAAAACCCCTTATGGATCTATACATACACATATCATAACTCTATATAGATATATGGGACTATCTGAATGGAACTCTTGGGGGTTCCTTGAATAAGGGACTCTACTCTTTCCTAGGAACTTCCCAAGTGGAAGGCCTTCATGATATCTTGAGGTAGAGAATTTCACTCTTTCCTGACTAAAACCGGCACACCTAAATATTGTGGTAAAAAGCATTGCTTTAGGTCTGAGTATTTCACTTTCTGGTATGACTCAGTGTCCTTTTCCTCCTGTACTGCAACTGGGTGTCATCCAGTTTTCCTGCTGTGTTGATGTTACACAAGTTATCTTGATATTTTACATTTCTCTTCAGATTAATACAGACATTGTCAATATAATCCTGGTTTTGAACTTCAGATTCCCTGTCTCTGCACCCTCTTCCCTCATACTCCCTCCTGCAGAAAAAAAAGTGGCTGTTCAGGTCTGTTTTGTTTCCCAATGATCTAGATAAAGCCTTACTGTAACCTTTCCTTTTTCAACTCCCCTGAGCAACTTAATCAAAGTCTCTCACTTTCTCAGCCAGAACAAAATCATCCACCTCACTGAATTCTCTTCAACCTGCTACTATGCCTCTCAAACTTATGTCCCATTGGTGTTATACATGTTCTTCTCAATAAAGTGCATCAAGCTATTTGGTCCTGGGGGCACAATAACACTCGTGTCTCTAGACAGCAGAATTATCTGCTAGGAGTGATCAAAGAACACAGCACATGTTTTCCTCCCCTCCAGCCTGGCCTTCCAGTTTTATTCATTCTATTTGAATCTTTATTTCACACATTAGGTGTCCATCAGACCATTCACATAGCAGTTCCCTTCAACGGTGTGGTGCTTCACCAAAGACTTGCTCTGCCCATGGAGTAGACTTCAGAGCCACATCTATTGCAGTTAGGAAAAAAAGCTGTTTTGGTTTTGCTGGCCGATACATGCCTTGACAAGAACATCTTTTCTGCAGGTTTAGGTGTTGCATTACAAACCAGTGAGAGGAAAGCATGAAGAGTTTACTCTTATGTACTGACTGAGAACATATAGTCCTCTTCAGTAGGAATGATGAATTCAGCCTTAGGAGAGATCCAGAGCTCTCCTAGGGTGTTCATTTTAGGAAATGATGGCTTGTGTTTAAATACTACAGAGCATGGTATGTGTTCATTACAAAACAAGTGTGATTATATTACCTGTGAACTGAAGTTTAAACAGCTTTTCTGCAGAGCAGTCAAGGAAGACAACAAGATGGGACTGAGCAAGAGCACAAATCTCATTCTTTGTGAACCAATAGCTTTTATCTTGGTGATTCCTTTAAAATACCTCTGCTCTTGGGCAGCTCTCAGTTCCCAAAAGCACCGTGCAGACAATGGTAAGCATATTAAGTGAAGTCATTGAAAGACATGTAAGGAGCAGGAAGGTCTGGGAGAATTGCAGGGTTTCATAGGTTGATGTTACTGGCAAATGCACAGGATGAGTAGCTGTTTAAGAGAAAGGAAGGGAGGCTGAGGAGTGCTGAAGGCAGAGACCTGTGACCTCCTGTCAAAATGGCAAGAATTAGAAAATTAATTCTACTGAGAAGGAATTAATAAAAAACAAGGTTAAAATCCTTTGGAAAGATGATTTTACAGGAGAAGTAGTGGGGTTGTTTGTGCTGTGATGAATGGGCTTGGCGGGGGGTGGGTTGGGAAGGCAAACTAAACTATGAAACTTAAAAAACTTATTCTTTCAAATGAGCAGAGTGGGAAGGGGATACCAGCCAGGAAACAGCTCGGTAGAAAACAGATCTAGGCTCTGCTGCAGCTCATGAGCTAAATGCAACTGGGTTTTGTTGTGCTGTTGTGGTAAATCAGGTGTAAATGATAAATAGTATGTTGCCTGAAAGACATAAGGAATAAAGTGATCAGTGCTAGCAGTGTTTCATCATGAAGTAGAAATTCACTAGAAATTTAAGTCTTAAAAGAGCAGAAATACTAGGGGAATTTTAACTGTCTCTATTACCCAAATGGTGCTTGCTTCTGTGTGTTACTGCTGGGTAGTGCATCATGGAGAAATGCTGATAGTTGGAGGTAAGTGGCCTTCTCTTTGAATGATGACTAGCTAGACCTTACTATGGTTGGTCCAGGACTTCTAGTGGCCTTGTGTTGACAAACTGTGGAAAGAAATGGGCTGAATGAAATTGGTCTGACTAGAGGCGAGTCCCCTTTGCCAGGAGGGACTGCAGCCCTCTGCCACTGCCCCAGCTGCACAGCACTTGTCAGGAAGGTAACTAGATGGCTTTGGTCTCCAGAAGTGTATGTCACTTGCTGCTTGGCTGAATTCAGTTAAAATTAATGTAAAAAAATAAATTGGGATAGTATGGGGAGGTTGGAGTGTCTGGAAAGACCAGGACAAGCAAGAGTTGGTGGGAGTTGCCATTCACACTCAAGTCAACAGAACTATTTCCCATAGAGATTGTGTAGTAGTGAAGGATGCAATGTGAAGTAGTCTGGCAGGGAAGATCAGAATCTTCCTTGTGAGGAAAACCATAACAGAGGTAAGAAACAGAGTGTAGGGCCAGGGGTAACAGCTGAAGTGTGACAGTGAATATCAGACCTACTCTTCCAAAAGAGTCTGGGTGCAAATGGGCATAGATGGATGAGCTGGTTAAAAGGTGTTCTACCTAAAGAATGGCTTTTGTGTCTGAAAGGCTGTTTATTTCTATTAAGGCAGAAGATCTAGCAAAAAAAAAAAAATCAAAACAAAAACCTGACGACAAACTCTGCTTCTTATACTATCAGAACTACAAAACCACTACTGTTAAGTGCCTGTTTCTTTCTGTCAGCAGACAAACCCTGGAAAAAACTGCTACATGAGCAGTGCAGTGACCGTTGGCGGGTACATCTGTTGTATATTTACACTTCTTTCAGCAGTAACTGCTTGAATGATCCTGGTTCATGCTGTCAGACAAAGGCCACAGCAGCTTCAGAGAACTGTCTCTTCACGAGGAAATAAATATACATTTCAGTAGCTCCAAAACCAGTTCTGTTCCCGGCTACATTGTCATTAATGTGAATTATTTCAGATGAGGATATACAGAAAATGTGGGCTCAAATTAATGCAAATGATCATGATCTGTTCCCCACTTGTAGATGTCCTATATACCCAAAACCAGGTTCTGTTCCTGCTGTTATGGTGCAGTGACTACCTCAGTATGCTTTTGATCAGCAAGCAAGCTGTTTAGGCACCGTATTAGTAGCAAACAGTTATTCCAAGGAGCCACATAATGCTCTGCTGGAATAAAATGAACCCATATTCTGGGTCCAAGACTATCTTTTCCATAGAAAACCAGTTCTCAGCCTCTAGAGATGAGTAGCCATGATCTTCAATGCACAGTTTTGCTGGCTTACTTCAATGTGAGATTGAAGAAAGTACTTGGATACAATTTCAGACATGAGAAATCTAAAAGGGTAACAGCTCCCTTTAAGGGATATATATCCAGAAAGGTGCTCTCTGTAAAATAGGGAAGTTCCGACATAGTGCTCTAGGTAAGTTTCTACCAACACCCAACAGGGGCATTCCACTCTCGCTGATCACTTATTAAAACATTTCCTTGTCTGAACCACTTTATCTCAACCATGCCATCAGACTGACATGATGCTTTATTGAGCAAATTATCCCTGCTCAAGTACTACTTAGGGTGTGACAGTAGGTGTATTACCTGATTTTAAGAGTATCAGACCAGGTTTCCAGGGGTTTTACATTTAAATTCTCCAATTTGTTTTAGGTTCTAAAGCAGGAAATTGGGCAGGTTCTTTTGAGATACCATTTTTTTATTTTGGAAGTCCTGAGCACTCTATTGAATGAGCCCTTCTGGAAACTCTTGTGCTGATCAGAGATACTAGGTATCTTGTCTGCCAGTTGATAATGAGTCCTGAGACCATAGGGAAAATGGAACCTTCTTACCAATGCTTTCTGAAAAGCTACTGCAGTTTTAGTTCCTTAGGGACTAGATGCCTGCAGTGGCATCTGTGTGACTGACAACTGTGTAGTAAGTAAACAATGTCTTGCACACTTGTGCTTTATTAAGTTACTGTTATCTCCTCTAGCTTTCAGGAACATTGCAGGAAGCCTTTATGTGCTGAGTTAGATGCTGCATAATGAGTCATGACAGTTGGCATTCTGTAATCCTTCATGTAGCGCCGTAGCAATAAATTGTACGGGGTGCCTGTGGATCAGCTCAAGAGTTGGCAGGTTATGGTCTTGCCAGGCTGGAAGTAACAGTCAAATTGCCTTTTCTCATAGTAAATTGATAATTCCCATTCTGGAGAGGACTACAGCACATGAAGGAATTAAGTAAAATAGAAAAACACAATAAACAGAAACAGTTCTTGAGCTGCTACATTTTGGTGCATGGCTACATCTGCCTGGCAGTTCTGTGCCTGCTAATCCCCTCACAGTCCTCAGTGGGAGCCTGTGTAGCAACTGGGGAAATAGCCCTTGATGCTTCCTCTTGCTTCTTCAGTGCTGCTAACTTGCCATCATAAGCATGTCTGAAATGAGCTTAGTAGCTACTTTCAACACAGGAAAAAAAAAACTAATGTTGAGACCTTGGGGATCATATGTTTTGTCTACTCCCTACAAACTGTCCAATTTCTTTCTCTGGCCAAGGCAACCAGAGGCCACAAGATGATAGCCTCACGGGTTCTTGAAACCTAGAGGTTGTATTGTTCAGGGGTCTTGAATGTGGAGCCAGTCAAGAAATCCTGTATTTCAGGCCTGTCTGTCAAGCAAATTTCTTTCCTCTTTTCTGGCTTCAGCACCTCTAAATCATGTTTTAAAATTAAGTAATTCCCAAGCTGGAGACGATTTAAAGTGTCATCACACTTTAAGCTGCATTTTGGTTATGTATACTTCTTAACTGTTTTTACGTGTACTTTGCCTTAGCACATGTATCACCATTTACAAGTTATGTCTAATGCCATAACAAGTGATGGGGATTCACCTGATCAGTTGCAGTTATGACCTGTTCATTCCTACTCCAATTCTTTTTTTTTTTTCCTCTTCGCTCTGTACTATCTTAGTGGGTTCCCATGATACACAATTAGTCCCTAAATAGCTATCAGCTGGACCTTCTGCTGCTCCAACTTCTGTATTGTAGCTTAGAAGCAAAAGATGTCTCCTCTTTCAGATGAGTAAGTAAAAATAGCTTCTCTAGATGAAATTACAGAGGGAACTTGAGATGGTAGGCATAAACCTAAGGTGACTTTCACTATGACCTGTGAGTACAAAGCATCATTGTGCTTACTGATAAGCATCAGCAGCGTAGGCTTGAAGTGTCTCTTCTAAGATGCCACAGATATACACATATAGATCATATTGAACACTTCTCGTTATCAGCACATGCTTTTCTTTCATGTTTCATCCTTATCTTTTAGTATCTGCTTCACTACAGAAAATGAGTTGACACTTATGTTTGCTTGAGTGCTGCAGAACTTTGGGAGGGAACTGAGACAGACTCTTGCATCAAGGCCAGAGAAAGTTGCTTCTACTTCACTGATGTTTCTCTCAAAACAGAAAGGATCCACTGTGCTAGGCTAGGCTTTACTTGAAAACAGTTGCAACCTCACAACAATTGCTAAAGGCAGAAGCCAGCATTTCATAATGGATTTCTGTCTTTTGTTTTCAGGAAACTTATTGCTTCTGCCTCTAAGTGGTTAATGGCAACATTAAAGCCAGGTATCATGTGGACAGGTGTCATGAGGGTTTTGTTAATTAACCTCACTCCTAAAACATAGCTAACACTAACCCATCAGCATCTGCCGTTTTGCTGCAGCTCTTCAGATCTGAGCAGTAGTCCCCTTCACATCCACTGTGAATTGTCAACACATGCTGTGAGCTGACAGCAACGTTTGAAGTGTTGATCCTTGGTCCCTAACTGGTCTGCTGATGCCACCTGTAAAATCTCCTCTGCTCCTGCATTCTCCTCCAGTTGTCACACAGTTCTAGCAGATCAGGCCTGACTTGATGGCTCTCCTGTCATCTTAATGATGTAAAAGGCATATGTCTCAAACTACTTTAAAGTAATGAAAATACTGATCATTTCACTACCACTAGTGAACTTCTCAGTTGGGTTGCATATTCAATTGCCTTTGGATTTCTGACCTCAGCTGTTGAAATCACAATTCCCAAGGTATCTCTGGAATAGCTAGTTATTTTTACTGTACCTAGAACGTGGTTTCTTAAATCATCCCATGTTCAAATCCTGGGCTATGCAGCTTTTGTGGACACTGCTTTTTCCTGGCAAAGCAAATCAGGGTGTCACTTCCTTGACTGTCCTGAGTGGCCTACAAGGCTGTGGAGGTAATATTTTGTTTTATTTTTAACTATATCTTTGTAAAAATGGCAATAAGACAAGAAATTATGGCCATACAATAAGGACATTATCTCTAGGAGGGCTCTTTATCATGAGTTCACAGGCACACGATGCTTAGCATAGACAAGTTTGGTTAAACTTGGGTATTGCCTAATCTCTCTAACAAAAGGCAAATTCCTGGTTTTCTTCCTCTCTATCAGATAGCAGCTGCATTTGAATAAAAGTCTAAAATTATCCCAACCTGGACATTATAATAGACAAGGTACTGTTCAAACAAATCTTTACAAGCCAACATGGAGCTCACAAAAGAGATTTGTCTGTCCCATTGCTGTTCCTTATTCTGTTTCCACAGGGACAGATTAACAATTAAGCCATTTGTTTAAATACAGATTTCCTAGGGGGAAGTGCTGATTTTTTTGAATGCTACAAACAACCTCCGAACAGATCAGCCAAATTTGAATTTCAGAAATATGAAGAGGGACCCCAGTTGTTATTGAAGAATTTTTGATGTAGATGTCAGGCACGTTTGGACATTGTCTACATTTCTCAAGAGCATTGTGTCCTTTTGCAAAAAATAAATACTGACTTCAGTAGCTACTGTATCATGATATTAATGCAACTGAGAATAGAATCAAGATTCTGGTTTTAATGGTCTGTACTCAAGGAATTAGAGGTCAGACAAAAATTAATGCACTATGTCATGGGACTATGCAGTATTTCTATTCAAGGTGTTAATGCTGTAAATAGCAAAGAAAAATTCAAGAGGTCCAGGGGGTTCTTCTGAAAAGAAAGACTTTGCACACAAACTTCTACTGTTAACCTAAAGCGTAGTTTGTACTGGCAGGGGTTGGATGCCAGCAAGTTGATAAATAAAATATATAAGACAAATATGGCTGTCCTCCTTTTAACAAAATCTGAGTCTCCCTGTCCATGTAGCCCTCTGTCTGTTGTGTGAGATGGGGCTGAGTATACAACAAACTACCCTACTGCGTAGCCAATATAGTGGGATGCTAAAGGTGTATTTTACTAGAGTTTCCATGCTTTTCTGCATACTACATAAACGTGTGTCACAGCGGGCAGATGACTTTGGAGGGGGACTATAGAAGGGCATGAATATTGGGATGACAGCTATTGATTACTTCCACTAGTGTGTCGTACTTTTCTGTTATCTACCCTTTACCACACACCTGCCTCTACACCTCTGACTTAGCTTGATTCATAAGCTGTAGCTAAACACACAGATGCAGAACTTGCCAGTCAAATCAGCAGTAGTTATAACTGTTACTATCTCTGGAGGGTCAATAGCAGCTAAACAGTAATGTCTGATGCAAAGTTTTTAAAATAATCTAATTGACTGCCATCCAAGCCATTCTCCTTGTGTAAAACCCCTCTGACAGAGTGAATTGTTATCATTACAGTGCATGGGAATTTTGATCAGTTTTATAGGGTCAAATTTTGCTGTAATGAAAACTGAAATGCTTTGGGAAACACCATTAAAGGGATTCTGAATGTCCTTTAAAACTTCAGAGGAGTAAGGAAAGATGATGTTAACACAATTGGATGAACAGAAACATAAGAGTAAAATGTTTTGTTTTGCTTATTTGTTCCTTTCCTTATTCCCTGGGAACAGTTATTTCAAATAAAATAAAAAATTCTTGGAACACAGGTGATTACACCAAGAAATCACTTAGTGATTTTTATCATATGGCATATACTTCTATTGATGGCAGGCTATTGACTGATACAGTCGATTGTGCCTATAATATGTACTTAAACTTATTCACCTCATAAACCATTGAAGGAAATGTCCTTGTGAAGCAGGTAATTAAAACCTCTTAATTGTAAATATTGTAAAGATATTGAAGTACTCAGCTTCTAGTCTGTACTATATGTTACTGGAAAATCCTGCTGGCTTAAATAATTTTGTAAGATGGTAAACTATGAACATTTTGGCCTCTGTGCAGTTTCTAGTTTAACTGGCTTGACTCTAAAGGCAGACCTATAGGGCATGAGAAAAATCTAACTCAGTGAAAAAGGGGTTGGATATACAATGGCAGTGAAAAACAGCTATTGTTTATCATGTAAAGATAATACGGATATTTAAGATGTGTTAGTAAAGTCATAAAAGCAATTCTTCTCATACAAGAGACTGCAAAATAGCATAGATTTTCTTGTGTTGGGTTTGATTGTTTGGGGGTTTTCCCCACATGGCTCCATGGTTACTGAGAAGCTATAGAGAGAACGGAGTGTTTCGCTTTATGTTTTAAACGACAAGTTTCTATATAAGCTAATGCTGCAGTACAGAACTAATCATCGTTTCAGGCTCTGTTACCTGCTTTGCAAACTAGAGCTTGGAAATGGTGCTTGTTTTGTTCTGCAGGCTGTTTTTGTAGTTCAGTGTAAACAGGACAAATACTCCCTTGTGTCAAATGGGATTTTACGACTTCTAAGAAATTAGCTCTGTCAAAGTAATGTTTGGGAGTCTAGTGCTTGTAGTTTGAGAACATGAGAATTAGATCACTAACACAACTAAAATGGCCAATGAATATAAAGACATAGAGATGGGGAAGCCTGTCAGCACATGGAACAAGTACCCAGGGACAAACCTTATGACATTTTTTTGACTGTATATAGAGATGTCCTATTTCCTGACTGCAATTGAACAAAACTACCCTTTCTCCTGAATTAATGAAAAACCATTCAAGGAAAGGTACATCCTTATTGTTATTTAGAAAGTGGAAAAGAACTGTGGCTGAATGGTATAATACAAGCAAGCATACACTACAATAAATAGAATATATGCTGGCAAAGCATTGATCTTCATAAAGCTGACAAGATTTGAGTTTTGATGTGAGTCTTTTGCACAAAGACATTTTCTTGCATTGAGTTTCAGCCCTATGAAAGAGGTAAATCGAGGTCTTAGTTGATTTATCTCTTTTCAGGGGCAGAAATTCAGTGTGATATTTTAAAAGTGCACTGGGAAATAGGGTACCAAATCTCATTCACTTTCTGTGGCCAACAGTTGCCTAATCATTGTTTATACTTTTAAAATATATCTTTGAGTGTGGAAAACACTTGGGTGGTGCTCAGTGCCTGTGATGTGCCTTCTCTGCAGCAATGAGACTACTGTGAGAAATTGTGGAGGCAGCGATAAGAGGTGTTCATAAGTTATCTTAATTCTTGGGTACTGTAAATTTACCTCTGTGGTGTTTGTCTCTGAGGAAGAGTTTCAGTGATAAACAGTACAATGAAATTATTTTCTTCCCATATGTAAATGTACTGGACCCCACATGAACTTCAGTTGAAGACACTCTTCTTTAGTGGCTCTGGTTGCTAACAGGCACAGACAATTCAAATTACTGAATAAATTAGCCTCCCACCTCATAGGGTGGTATTAGACACTAGTGTCCTCACTCACACTGATGTTCACTGTTCTGCACAAAACCGTTATTGACAGGAATGGGCAATCAAGGTGGTTATCTTGTGATGGTCCTTTTCCTCATGCACCTCGTGGTGTTTCATGCAATGACAGACCCTCATGCTTGCCCTTGCTGTAACAACACCCACACTCATGCTCACTGTTCTCACTCACCATTTGCTGCAGTGAGTGGCTTTGTTTTCCACAGAAAAAGGCTAGCAAGGCACAAAAGGTTAACTGGGGAAATGCTAAGCCTGTCTCATATAACAAAGATGTAGTTTACTACCCTAATCAGTCTGCCATGGCTGATTAGACCCACAAAAATGTTGAGATCTGATAAAAACAAGATGGCAGTTCCAACCGTCTGTTAAATTTCCAATTTTCATTTTGTGTCTTTTCAGATTCTTTGAATCTCTCTTCTTGCCAGTATGAGCAAGCAAATGCTGTTGACTTTGAGCATCAGAAACTTCTGGTTTGTTACCTTTCTCTAAAAAGAAAGTCCAGGTAATAAATAAGGTCAAAGACAGAGCTCAGAAAAAGCAGGAAAGTGCTTGGAGTTCCTGCTATTACAGAGCCAAGAGCATAAATATGGTTGGTATTGGATAGACATGAACCCTATTAAAGACAAGAAAAGGTTGTGATTTTCTTGTTCAGGATAAAGAATGCTTTAACTCATGAATAGTTTAATGGAAATAAATCGCAGGTATAGTCAATGTAAGACTATCATGAAATGCCAAAAAAAAAAAAAAAAAAAAAAGAAGAGCTCCAGATGTCTGTTAAGATTCTTTTCTGTTCTGGGTTTTCTTTTTAGTAATGCCCTATTAAAAAATGTGAAGTATTAGTGGCCATATGTAGTTTATAATTTAAATGTGATCTATTATCTGAAGACTGGACATGTAAGAAATAATACCATTTTTTTAAAAAGTATTGTGGATCTGATCTAAATTGGTGGTTTTATGTCTTATGTACCGGTCATAACTGCTATTCTAGCAGCATATATATGAATGACCATGATGTATTGGGAAAGAATTGCCATGTATTTTGTATATTGAGGTCATTTCTACATTTGTATATTTGAATTCTTAGGAGTCAAAGATGTGGATGATCTGGTCAGCCATGACTTTTGTGGGCTGAATAATGGTCAGGTTTTACAGGTGAGAAAAGTTTCCAACTCTTTCTGCTAGGATCTGTGCTGAGATCAGTGCTGCTCAACAAATTTGTAAGCTGTCTCCACAAAGAAGTGAACGGTGATATGATAATATTTGTAGATTATAGAGGTTTTCATATTTTTTTAAAATAAAATTAAAGATGGGTTAGAAGAGCTACAGAAGAACAGACTGATATTAAGCGGGTGAGAAATCAGGCTGAGCTCAGTGCTGATATTTGCAAATGAAAATGTGAGTGAGGATATTGAGGATGGAGGTAACTGCAGCTATACAGCTATACAAAACTAGGAAAGAAATATAGGAGTTTTTGAAAAAAGTTTGATACAAAATACCTTAATACTCAACATCAGTTGAAAAAGCAAGTAGGAAGATGGGAAAGATGGGGAAGGGAATACAGAACAAAACAGAGTACAACATTATTCCATGATACATTATATTATTCCATTATTCTATAGCTCTTTTCCCACACTTTGAATACTGCATAGCATTGTTCAGGTTGGAAAAGGATGCTTTAGGTCTCAAAAGAAACGCCTGGGATATAGGACTACATAATCATAAATGACAGGGAAAATATGATAAATAATGAGTTAAATGTTCCATCCTCACAGTTGAATAAGCAGGGGAAACCTGACAAAATGTCCAGGTAGATTTAAAACAAGAGTTTGCCATGCACTTCTGTGAGCATCAGGCTGAAAGGTCATTAAATTTTAAGAAATGGAAACTCATTTCTTTGCACAACAGTTACAACTGCTGTACATTTCTATTGTACTGAATTTGGGAACTAATTAGGGCATACTTTTCCTTTAGACTAGGCACTCTATAATAACAGGTTTTTATTTGAGCCTTTTGGAGGGTACTACAGGACAAAATAGTGGGAGATTACTACACAAATGATGGTGATATGTCCTGGGTATTGATATGCAGACACTCGGCATATGCAAGAACTAAGTCTCATGGCATTTATTTCACTGCCCAGCCTTTATTTCTTTTCTTTCTAGTTATAACATGCTTGCAGAACAATATCTTGAGGAAGATATCTCACAGCAATCCCTTATGTGCTCTTCTTTGTCTCTTCTGTTATTTTTCTTTCCAGTGTGGTAAGTACTTCTGTACTGTCAGGGAGCTGACCTCATCTGGAGATTCTTCAGTTTTTAGACAAAGAGACCAAGCTCTTTGTCTGAGGTGCAATAGACTTATATGCACGTCAAGCCTGAATTAATCCAAAACTTGTGCCTAATAGAGGCAGAGAAAAGCTGCAGCTCATTTCCTTATTTATGTAGCTTCCTGTTTCAACACCTCTTTAGGAGCTGTTAGATGGAAAGTTAATTTGGTCTCTTTTTTTCCTTGTCTCTCTGTCTGAGGCCAAAGGGAAAACCTATTCAGGCAGAATAGCCATCAGCAGAACAATGTCTGAATTTTTAAAAGCACATTCCAAACCCTGAAAACTTCAATGTAGCTTTGTATTTCATTAGTACTTTTCATCAAAATGAGCTTGAAACTTTCTTTAGTTTGAAAGGAGCAGTACAGATTTACGCCTACTGAGATTCTGCTCCTGTGTGTCTTCTCTCTCCCCAAATACTCCCCCCTTTGTATGCTTAAGCTGTCAGCAGGTAAGAAGAGGCAGCATGGAAGAGATGCATGCTGCAGCTATTCATGTGGCAGCCCCTAGAGGTAATTACAAGTCCCTCTTCTTTAATTTGGTACCTTTCAGCTACACTTGACTTACCTGAAGGAAGGTTTTAACCATCAGGACAAAACAGATGAATGTGTGGTAGCTCACATACAATCTTGTTTGATACCTGTGTCATAAGTATATTTATAGACCCCCATAACTGTGAAGGTCTGTGGCTCTATTTTTCCTTTATTCCCTCTGATTTTTTTTTCTTGTGCTTTGCTGCAAGTGCACAGAAGGCCCAAAGCAAGAATACCCACACTGACCATTCTGACCACAAAATGCACTGTAAGGCCACCAAATAAAGTTGTATAAATAGAAAAGTCTTTTAGATTATAAAACGTTACTAGAATTTCACAAGTCAAAAGATGATTCAGCTGAACTTTTCTGGCATGTGGACCTCAATGCTAATAAATGTTTGCACTTTTTGTGCAGCTATTATTGTACCTCTGTAATATCCAGCCTGCAGCAATACTGGGGTGACTAGTATCCACACTTTTCTAGGTGTTGTGGTTTAACCCCAGCTGGCAATGAAGCACCACACAGCCATTCAGTCACTCTCTACCCCTTGGGGGGATATGGGAGAGAATTAGAAGAGTGAAAGTGAGAAAACTCATGGGTTGAAATAAAGACAGTTTAACAGGTAAGGCAAAAGCCATGCAGGCAAGCAAATCAAGGAACACTTTCACCACTTCCCATCTGCAGGCAGGTGTTCAGCCATTTCCAGGGAAGCAGGGTTCCAACATGTGTAACAGTTACTTGGGAAGACAAATGCCACAGCTATGGACATCCTCCCATTTCTTCTTCCCTCAGCTTTATATGCTGAGCATGATGTCATATGGTATGGAATGTCCCTTTGGTCAGTTGGGGTCAGCTGTCCTGGCTGTGTCCCCTCCCAGCTTCTTGTGCACCCCCAGCCCACTCACTGGTGGGGGAGTGTGAGAAGCAGAAAAGGCCTTGACTGTGTAAGCACTCCTCAGAAATAATGAAAACATCCCTCTGTTTTCAACACTGTTTCCAGCAGGAATCCAAATAGCTCCATACCAGCTACTGTAAAGAAAATTAACTCCTGTCCCAGACAAAACCAGCACACCAGGTGAGCATGAACAAGTTTTCTTTCCATGTCCTTGTACCATAAAGGCAACCAAATTCTCATTGTCAGTGAGATCCTGTAGCCTGGGAGCTGGGTGTTGTCAGAAAGCTGTGAGAAGTGGAACCAGTGATGGACTTCAGTGCCTAAAATCTGAACTCTGCAATGAGTAATGTTACATGTTGTGTAAGTGACCCAGTTGCTGTGGAGAGGGGTTGAGTGAGGGTTAGAAAGGCCATTGTATGGGAGAACCTCCTGGGTGAGGGCTAGTCAGCTCTGCTGAGGAAAGAGGTCCTCTTGCTCTCCCTCACTGCTTATGGAGGTAAGGCTCTTCTGTCCATTTGAATATCCCCAGTGTGAAAAGCCTGGAAAAATTATTTCAGAGTATTAAATTGTTCTTATTGTTTGTGAAAACACAAACACCAATGAAGAGGCCAGTGTCTACCTTTCTTATGTATTATCGCTCACTGGTGAGGCTTTTTCCATAAAAAGCAGAAGATTCTGGCTCAAATTTTGGTTAGTCTTGAAATAGTTCTAACACATGCTTCCTACTTCCCGTGCTGGCTAACCGCTACCCTTACTTTTGTAAAGGCTTGCTCCACTCCTTGCTATTATAGACCTCATGCACGATCAGTGAACTAATAACTGTATAGAGTAGTGGACAGTAAAGGAAGTGCAAGTTCTGTTCCAGTCCCTGCTTCCAGAACTGCTTAGTTATTTTATGCTGCCTTTTTCTGAGATAAAATCTAGAAACTATTCTGCACACAGGGCTCAGAACAGAGATGGTAATTGCAGCTGAATCATTTTCACAGATACTACTGTAAGAAAAGGAAAATTATCATCTACCAAAGTTGCCATCATTAACCTTTTCTGTTTATGTGGATCAAGAAGGGAAGAACGGCTGAATCACAGTAAAGAACAGTTTCTGAAGTGGTACTTCCACAGCCAAGTAAAATTGCTTTCAGATATTGTGACGGGTTGAGTTAAGCTTCTATGAAATTTATTATGTGTTCCAGTAAATCAGTAGAGCCCTTCCTGAAACTGAAAATCAGAAGCGGTAGTGCTGTACATAGCAAACAAAAGTAGATTTAGCTTGTGGTATATAATCTTAGGTAACCATATTTAAAATATTGAATAACTGCATTACTGAGTTTCAAGTTTGCAAGTGGTGATATGATGCAAACAAACAATCAGCTACTATTAGTCATCTACTGTGTGCTATTTGTCTGGAAACTGCATGCTACTGTCCCATGGCAGATGAAGTTTGATCTGGAGATGTTTGGTGGCCCCATGAAATTGTCCTAGTGATCATATCAAGGGAATTTTTAGGTACATTTGCAGGAAGAATGCTCATCATTGATTGAGAGAGGGTGTTATCTGCTCAAAGGTTGCTGAATTATGTCAATCTTTTCAGAACCTGATCTTCTCTACACCAACAAATTCCTTCAGAAGTCTTATCCAAAGCCTAAGCAGAAAGAGGGGGGATTTTGTTACATACACAAAATTTTAAGTAGCCAAAAATAGACACATCAGTATGAAAATGAGTTTACCCATGGCAGGGTGTGGGAGGTAAAGTATCCAACCTGCATTTCTTGTGACCATTGGTTAAAAACTGTTACATGTCCATGGGCTTGCATGACTTTATGACTACATGTCTATAAAATGTTTATCTGTTTTTTAATCTGGTACAGAGGCTATATTTTTTTCCCTTCAACCCTTACAGGTAAGAATTTAAAATCAAGCTGTTTACTCCTGGTTTGTATCATAGGCCTTGAGTATTACAGAAATCTCTCTACCTTCATTCTTAATCTTGTATTTGTATGTCCTAGTTTTTCTTCTTGGTATAACTATTTAGTTTGCACCCTCTTGAAACAGCAATGCTGCTGTTATATGATTTTCATTGCGTGGAACAGTGTAGTCAGCATAACTCAATCCTTTAATTATTCATGGAATTAAATATTGTTGTACTTGGTTATATACAAAATATATTTTAAATGTTGCTATATATTACGTTACATGGAAATTAAAAGATATGTAGGATGGGAGCCATATTTTGTGAGTTCTGGTTCCAACCAAAATAAAGCTAACGTGTTAGAGATTGTATTTCCCTTCTGAAAACATATATTTATCCTAAAAAATCAGGTAGCAGGAGCAAAGCTGCACATGCATTTGACTTTAATTGTAAGATGTAAGCCATATCCACGTTGACATGTGTATGAACCTGAACCTGTCATTACTTTGAAACAAAAATCTGTTATTCTTTGAATTGTTATTCTAATAAAAGCCCCAACCCATTGTTCTTCATTAATATGTATTGCTCATGAAAAAGTCAAGTCATTGCCCTGGTGACAGTACTTTCTTTCCAAGTCATCTGGCATGCCTTGCCAAATGTTATTTTTGGTAGAACTTTTTAACTACTTTGCTGTCAGTGGTCTGAATTAGAGATGTGCTCAGTCAGAACCGTACATTGCTGTGCCTAACATGTCATTACATAAAAAACAGTCAACAAATCACTTGGGGTTTACATTAGAGAAATGTCTCAGCTCTTTAGTTTTGTTTAGCTTGGTATTGACCTGTATAGCAATTTGCTACCTTAGGAAAGCATCTGCAGTGTTCCTTAAGTGCAGTGCTGTCAGCTGGGGACTAAATGCAAGAAGAGCTCTTCTGCATTAACCTCTGCTGTATGCACCCTCTATCAGCCCTCTGGTCAGTACCTGGCAATTTAGGGGCTCAGCATGAGTGGAGCAGCAGTGCTTAGATGGGACCCACTCTGGGCAAGTTCAGGTTTTGCTCCAGGCTGTGTCCTTGATCTCATTCTCTGGAGAGGAAACAAGTCCTGCTCTTCTCACCTTCTCTTGACGCTGGACCTGAAGAAGCTATCTAACACACAGAGAATCCCCTATGGCAATCTGTAGATCAGATCCATTTGCTGCAGTCCTTGTTTTTCATGTCACATTATATTTTAATTCTGTGCCTGAAACTTTTTGGCATCTTGTTATGGGAAACTACAGGTTTTGTGAGTTACAGGTTTTGCAGAAAAGGTTTTCATACACATGGTCATTACAAATATGGACTATATGTTCAGTGCTCTAAATCATGTATTTATTTTCATGATGGATTGAAACTGTGCCTACAGTTTCCATATTTACTTCTCATTATAAATATCAGTTACTTTATACAAAGTGAAGAAAATGCAGACTTTTGTTATCTAGGGTAGAATGCAGAGGATGGGACAGCAGAGTGAAACTTGGCATTTTGAGATTATAGGGTAAAACCATCTCTCTGGATGTTTAAGTGTTTCTGCAGGTCAGGAGCAGTGGTGACAGTTGAATTTTTTCTATAGGTTTCACTGTCAGAAGCCCATTATAACAAATAGCTCCTAAGGAACTGAGCTACTCTGTTATTCTCAGTCATGTGTCTTTATCAGGTTGATGGTACTAGGCTAACTGCAGTTCATGGTTTTGGGATTTTTGTCTTTAAACAAACAAACAAATGTTATATGAATAGTAAATGCTGTTTAAAATCTTTCATTAACAAAGCGTGATAACCAGGGGAAGGATTCCTCAGTGAATACAGTGCTTCCAGGATCCATGTTCACACTTTTAAGTCTGTACTTTATACATCTAAAGCCAGCGTAGCTATTATTAGGTAAACACTAGAAGCTATTTCCAGTTAGAGAAGAGATTTTAAATAAGAGATTTAACTATTTCAGACAGACAATTTGGCTTATGTTTTCAAAACATCCATGAACTGCAGGTATATTGGTAAAATCTAAACAAGGCTTTCAAGGAAATAATTTACTCTATGAACATAAGTATGCAATTCATAGAGGAAATTGTGCTTACTCTATGACTAAATATTACAAATTATGTCATCATAGTCATGTGAGTGGATTGAGATTTATGGTTACAGAAAAAGTTGTTACTGGAAAGATTTAACATTGTTGCAGAGAAAGTGCTCTTGGGTTTTTTTTGGTTTTTTGGTTGGTTTTTTTTTTTTTTTTTAAATTAAACATTTTTGAACCCAAGGACCTAAATGTCTTTGGTTTCTTAATTTTCTTTAACATTGACGTTTTAATCTGTTTTTTAATTGATGAGTGTTCTGAAAACCAGGGTGTTATCGTGTCTTTTGTACAGCCATAATGGGCGCATGCAAAGGTCTGCTGCAGAGGAGACTTGTAGTGGCAATTAAGTGGTGCATTTCAGTTTAATTAGCATTTGGCTGTGTCTTTGAAACTACAGGTTCCTCCGGGCAAAGACTTGTCAATGGTCCATAATGTACTAAGTAAATACCTGATAAAATGTTACTTGAAGTCTGCATTTGAAGTAAGGAGATTGATCCAAGGATTTGGGGGTGTTCTGGAGTACCTTGGTGAACAAGCCTGTTCTGCTCCTGTCCCTTAGGAAGCAAAGTGACAGCAAAAGACTTCCATTTGTGTCTCATTCTTAGGAAAAGCTGTTTCTGGGGAAATATTAAATCATCCTCTGCAGTATTTGTTCTGCTGACAGTGAAAAATTTCTGTAAATAAATATTCACTTCTGACCATTTGCATAGGAAAGAACTTTAAGTGCCTGGTCTGGGTACAGTTCCCCTCCCGTTGAAATCAGTTATAAAATCATACTTTCATTGAAAGCAATCACAAATCATTACTGAGCGGTTTTGAATATTTCACCCCACATTCTCTCTGTAATTTCCATGCACTTAATTAATTGTCTGTTATCTGTCTCAGAAGGTAAAATCATGCAACAGAGCTCTCTTCCTAAGGAGTGAGTAAGCTGATCTTTGTGTGTGCATGCAGGACAACTCGGAGCTCCTTTCTCAAGAAAAGCTGACGCTGTGATAGCAGTAAGAATTTTGACCCGGGGACTATGGATTTGTATCTTTGACATGGTTGTAAGATTTGTTTCTGGTTTTTTGCCCAGTTTGCAACAGAAACTTAGTTTTAAAAATAAGATGAGGAAATTAAAGTTGTCATTTTGGGTTTTTAGGAAAAGAAAATATAAAATTGACTAATTTAGGTTTCTGAAATGACATGTCCTAAGGACAGGTCTTACTGTGAGTTAAATCTATTAACCTGTAAACAGTAGATGACAGCATTGCAGGGTGACGAAAGTTTTGTTCAGTTGGTAATCATCTCCTTCACTCTGCTGACTGCCACTACTGTAATTTCCCTGACTTTAGGAAATCTTCCAGGCTTATATTAGTATGAGGAGAGGCAGATTCCAGTAATATTGGATACCACCCATGAAAAATTTTGCTTGGCTGGAGTTTACCCAACTGTGATCTTTGAGGCTGGGACTGTGGAGTCTGACAGAAGGATCCAGGCCACAGATTTGCAGCAGATGTTCAAATGGATGGACCACATGCAGACCAGATGTCCTGGCAAACATGAAAATGTGGAATTAATTCAGGAAGCCTGAGCCATCTTCCTTTACATCAGGAGCAAAAATGAAAAGAAAATAATAGAAGATCTGTCATGATGGCTAGAGGTTTGATGCTAACCCCACAAGTACCAATGGGAGTGCTACTGTTGGCTTTCTTTGTGAAGCAGCAGGTGGGTACTGAGGATTATAACTATCTTAATTGAGGATATCTGTTTTCCACCGGGCTGCTGTAATACCTTATTATTCACCAGCAAATCATGCCGCAGCATGTCCTAGGAAAGTCTTGCATCATCTCTTTTTTTTTTTTTAATGTGAACATTGCCATGGGTCCCAACTTTGTTCTCGCAGTCTCTGTCACATTAATATTGGATTACTGTAGTATACTTGAAAAGCAGAGCTGTCATTCAGGTGTATTGCAAAGACTATATGTTTGCCTAGGCATTTGAAAAGTTGGGGAATGGGGAAGAGAGTGAGAGGTCACAACAAGGGTTGTACTTGTAGTGCATTTTTCAAAATAATACATTTTCAAAGCAATATTCATGGCTTCAGAACATCTATCTTAACATGTTCTACAACACAAGTGCCTAAATACCTCTGAAAACAGCATTGACTCAGTTTAAGAAAGACTTAGGTATCTAAAATCAGCAGTTTGACCCAGAAAACTCCTGTTTAATGTCTAGCTGTCTGTAGGACTAAGGCTTGTAAGATACCAAGCGATATGTTCTTTCATATGCTTAGATCTGCATCTGTTTCAACAGAGCTGAATCTCTCTGAATGTGTCTCCTGCTGAAGCTATTTGAGATCTTGAAACATATTCCTCTGACTGCTGCTGAAGGGCCTGGTTTGCCATACCTAAAGCACCTGCATCACACTGAATATTGCACAAATCACAGGAGTCACAACACTTTTTCTCATTGAGCAAGAATATGAAGGTCTGAGCTGATGAAAAATATACGATTTATGGCAAAAATGGGAATGTGGATGGGGAATGTGGGAGGGGAGTCCTGAACTGTGGTCCACATCCCCATATTGTACTGAACAATGGCTGAAAATGCAAAAAATAGTTCAGGGAGCAAGGCTGTTACCCAGACAACAGTCTTCCAAATGAATACCGCCCTCACTGAGTGCAACGCTTATGCTCTTTGTTGCTTTTTTCTAATCACATTCTCTGATAAGCAATAGCAACGCTACAACAGGAGGGATGGAGAAAGTGTTGTCATAGGGTTTGTTAGCGACAAAATGCATTTGATGATTCAGGCTGCTTGATCAATACTGTGCTGTATGTTTACCATTTTCTGGCTCTTTTAGCTCAGCAACCTCTGTGTTCCTCTGTTGCCTCTGACTGCTGCCCCACCTCAAAGGTTTATGAATGTTTGGATAGATCAGAATTCTCTTTACCCTCTGACACCTCTACCCAACAGGCACCATCACAAAGTTGTTATTGTGAATTCACTGCTGTGGGAACAATTTTCTGCATACTTGTTCTGAAGTAAGTACGAATGTGACATCTTAAAAAGACAGGTAGATTCCCTGCTCTAAGCGTGTCCCAGTTGCAGAGCATGGGGTCAAATATGAAAAATATAAGAGATAAAGAGATACTGGAGGGACAGGAATGGGGGCAAGTCAGACACAGGGGAATGGAAATGGGAGAATGCAGTAGATGCATTGTGTTAAACTGTCTGCTTCATTGTTTCTGGATGGCATTAGAGATTTTCAGGGGGAGGATGATGAATTTACAGGAACTTTGATAGTTAAATAGTTAAAAAGAATAAGTAAAAATAAAGACTGAGTGAAGGTTTGGCAGAAGGCATGGAAATGGAGTTTACCTCATTTTCAGTTTACCAGTTCAGTCTCAGACTGGACAGTGATGATTTTGTAGTCACTTCTGAAAGTGAAATCAGCAAGTCTTTCTCACAGCTGGTTCCTAACTCTTTCTCATCCCTGAGAAGGTTGGTACCTCTGCCCTCCCTCCTTGTGCAAGCTGTTGAACTCTGATTTCCTGGTTAAAACCTGTACTCAAGGAGTGCTGGGACCTCTCCTCTTCCCAGGCAGTGCTGTCACTCAGACACCTTTCACCATCAATTAAATCAGAAAACTTCAAGAAGGCAGGCTTGAGCTGAAAGTTAAATGAATTTTTGCTTTAGGTCCCAAGGACCAAATCTGAAAGTCTTTTGGACATATCTCCTTGTTCTCTACACAAGGGATAAGGTTAATCCCCTGCAGATAAAGTCAAACTCTATGTACTTGCTCTTCAGACAAAGACAGTAAAAAGTTCACTGTCACTTTAAAGGGAGTTGAATCCATCCTCTCCTTTGACAGCAAAAGTAATGTAGCAGACTGATTTTCATCTCTCATTCAGAAAGCAGATGAGATTTGAATCAACTTATTTGACAGGTGAACACCTTAGAGATAATTTCAGTTTGTTACAGTATGTGTGGCTTCTTTACAATTACCGCTGAGCTACAAGAATGCAAAAGACTGGCCCATAAATGCCAGCCATTCTGCTTCATTTAATTCCCAGAATATAAACCACTGGTTCCTAATTTTAGACATGAAAAACAATTGGAAATGAAATATTTCACTGGGAAACAGACCTTTGTTTCTCATGTTGCTTTATAGTCAGACAGGAAAAACAGGTAAAAGAAATCACTAAATGGAAGGGAGTTGAGGATTGTGTTTTTTGGTTTTCTTCTTTCCTCCAACTCTGAATAAGATGAGTTTGGAGGAGAAATCCCATGTGCCTGCTCTGCCCCTAGCTTCAAAAGGGGCTGGTTCAGTGCGTTGAGCAACTCTGTACCAATGCTCTCCTTAAAAAACAGGCAGGGGGATGACTTAGGGTGTCAAAGGAACCAGATGTGTGAAATGCAGGAGAGATGTTGCTCCTCATATAGCACATGTGCTCATGTCTTCCTGCTGCAGCTCTGGAAGTGTCTGACATCCCTTTCACTTTAACACTGGATTAAGGTTTGGCAGTGACAGTGTTGGAGGGGAACCACCTGATTGCCAGTGCAATGGAAACAATCTTGCTGCAGTAATCACATTTCAATTCTTACAGAAGCCTACTGGGATATATCTTAGAGTGTAATAGATTCTTTGTCTTACTGGAAGACTGTCCCAGATCATCATACCTGCATTTGTTACAAAACTTTTAATTTTATTTTTTTCTAAATAAATCTATGGATGGCTTATATTCATCTGTTCTTGTACCAGCATGGTCTTTTAACTTCAAGTGTCCTTCTGTGTGTTTTCCATCAGCCCTCTTCTTCTTCTTGGAGCAATAATAACCTTACAAAATTAAACTGCTTGTTTTCTCTCATTTAGTCCTTACAACTGTTGGCTCTTTACCCTCATTATAAAATGCAGGAGGCAAAATAAATATTGGGCAGTTTTTAGGTGGAAATCAACAAAGGGAAAATTATGGGTCTTGTATTTACTCATCTACATCCTGAACACTTTATCATCTCATTTGTTCTTTCCATACAACTAAAGAACCTCCCCACACATTCCGTAATTTTCATACCTGATGTTATGTATCAAAGTGGAGCTGGACCAAATTGTAGGTTGAGGGTTTTTTTGTAACTTTTCCTCCTGTCACTGAGGAATGCTACAGGTTTTACCTAGAAATCTGGCTTTATCCACCCTCTCAGTCTCTCCCAATGTGGTTTTGATTTTCTGCTGTCTACACCACAGACCTGGCATCAATCACTTCAGTACTGCTCTGTGTACCATTTGTTGAAACTGCTGTGGTTGCATTCTAAAAGCAGTGCCCTTGTTTTTTTCTGTTTGAGGGTGTCCCCACGGATGCTTTACAAGTTTTAAATTGCTTATTGTGGAGAAGGATATGTGTGGGAGATGTTGGTTGGTGTGGTTATCTGTATATAAACTTCTCCAATTTGTTTGTCCTATTCCTGTAGGAGTTAGCCCCTGAAGCAACTACTAGGTTACCCCAAATGGTGCCTTTAAGACAAAGTCTTCGGTGAACCAGCAGAGAATTGATATCTACCCTGATTCTTTTCTCTTGAAAACATCTGCTGGAGCCTCTGTTCATCTTGTTCTGGGAGATAAAGCAGTGGTGTTTCACACTACCATATTCACAGCTACAATAGCAGAATTCCTTCTTAATGCAGAGTATTCCTGAGACTTCAGCTTTAAATGTCAGTGTTTTTAAGCTGGATGTTTGCTTAAATATAATTTCACAGACATCTAGTGTTTCTGAAAGGATACATCTTTCCCATATTTCCCTAATGTTCTTGTGTCAGTTTATATCTCTTTATTCTCACCTGCCCTGTGTAACATGATAGATGTCACACACAGCAAAACCTGCTGTGGCTTTTCTTCTCCAGCTGACTCTGCATGTGTTCAGTTTGCCACTCTGGCCTCCTGAACATCTGTAGGACCACACCTTATGGGAAGGAGAATTGCCCTTTTTTCTGTACGTAATTGTGAGCATTCATCCGTGGCATAAAAAAGATGATTTCAATACTACCTCCAGTTCCGAGGTTGTCTTCTGTGGGTTTTTTTTCCCCAAGACATTTATTAGATAACATACACATATAGTCTCTATAGCACAGAAAGGATCCCAGGATTTCCCTGAGAACTGGGTTAACTGGTAGTTCTATTCTGCCACTCCTTATTTCAGTGAATTTTCTAATGCAAAGTAGAATTCATTAATAGGAAGGACTTCATGTCCCCACCAACTTGCCCATAGTTGAGTGGTTAGGGCATTGTCATCTCCCTGTTGCTCTGGAGGAATTTCTAATACATGCAACATAGTCTAACAAGGGTATTCAATAAAGCGGAGTACTGCTCCCTTTTCTTGAGAAGATCCTTTAATGTAGTGCTTTAAAAAGTGTTGGGACTCAAGTCCTGTTCCTGAAAGAGATGACTTGGGAACCTCGTGTACTACATAAAGCTTCGAAGTTAAGTTTCCTGTCAGATTCAGAAACCTCCCCATGCTTAAAAATCAGGCAACTACCTCCCATGTTTTACCAAGGCCTCACTCACAACAGGGTTTTCATTGGTGTACTGATTCTTTTAAATCCCTTTCTGTGGAGTCTGACTTAGCATTTCAGACTATAATTTTGCAGGTAAATGGAAGGACTGAAAGACATGTAGAAGTTAGTCACTATAAAGCTGAGCATTAAGACGCACAATTGTCCCTGTGAATGTATCTGCTGCTGCATGGTTCACACACAGCGAACACAAGGTCACACACAGCAAACACAAGGTTATCCCTGTATTATCCAGTCCTTTTTAAGGCTCAGTAGGCGTAGAGGAATACATTATTGTCATCATATTTAGAATTTATTCCTCCTTCATCACTTCTTTTTGCAGTATGTGCAGTAAATTTGGGCTGTTCCTGTGGATGTTGGGTGAAACCCAAAGTGGTAGCAGGGCCAAGGTAACAGAGGGAGGAGAAGTGAGAAAAAAAGTCTGAGAAATATTTATACTTTCTCCTTCTAATTATTGTGCACATGAAGTCTCACCAGCTGACCTTTTAACTCCTCTAAAATTGCATTGCTTATTAATCTCCTTACCTTTCATCCTTTGTGAATCTTTCATTGTCATTTACCAACCTTCTGATCATCTAATTTGTGTTGCCTAATCCATCATGGAAGAGGTGAGTACCATACTGGAGAGAAGCAATCCTGGCTCTTTCCCTGTGTGCTCTCTCTAGTGACTCCACTGACTGTCCTTCCCACTTCCTGAATGTACCTTACAAGCAGTCCTCTCACAGTGAATCTAGGGACCTCTTCTGTTCCAGAAGATATTATGATGGACATATTTGAGAACAAATAGCACATAGAGAGGTCCATGGAGCAGAACTGTTGGGAAGAATGTACTTCTCTACCCTGGAGAAATGCTAGCATCAACATTTGCTTTTTCCTTGGTTTGGGGAAAAAAGTCAAATTTTCAGGTAACTGTGGCTTGTTTTGTTTTGTTTTTCTTTTTTTTTTTCTTTCTTTTAATCCTGTGAAGAACAATATGGAAAAGTGTAAACAGCCTTACTAAGTTTATCTATAAACATAATTCAGACACTCTGTTGTCATCCTGTTCCTACATGGCGTATGTAATCCAAAGGCCAGGGACAAGATATGTTCCTCTAAGCTGCCAAATGACTTATGGTCTGAGGAAAAGCTGTTTGTGCCTTTCTCCATCCAGCCTGATGGACCAAATTTTGTTTCTTTCCTGTGTCAGAGATCATCAGTATAAGTCTGGAGACTGTTTATACCTACTGTAACAAGCTGGTGTAACCACTCTATTGCCCCAGTTCTCTGCAAGTATTACTTATTCCTTAAATGAAGTAACTGGGGGAAAAACAGTTCAGAACTCCATCTCATTAGGAAATTATTTCAATATTTTTCGGTACTTTATTATGAAATGTTGATTGTTTGGAAACTGCAAGTTTCATGAAATGTCATTGGACAGCTGCTGTCCCACCGTCTAACCACCAGGTGTCTTCCCAGTGAGCAAAGATTTTTTTTGTTCTCCCACAGTTTTCTAAGTGTCCTGCAGTATTTGAGCATCTCTTCCTCCTCCTATGTATTCCCTGTAATTCTCATCACATCTATCACCCTACTGGCTGGCTGTCCAGATCTCCAGACCATTTCCTCTCACTCCTTGGAGAACTCTTTTCTCCCCTCTGCCTGCCATTCTGTAACCATCCCTCCCCTCTGTTGAGTGGTGTACTGGATTCTCGGGCATTTTCATTGTTCTCTGCTGTCGGCCTCCAAGCATGATTCTGGATGGAACAGGAAAGGATAGAAGACACTATTGAAAGGAACCAGGAAAGTAAGGAGTGAGTGGAGAATTGAAATTTTGGCAGAATATTAAGCATGCTGCCTTTCGAATATATCCCCAGGCTTGGTTTACCTTGCAGCTTGTCCATCTCTATTCACCCATGGTACAGTCACTTTCAAACATAGGTAGGGTTAAACCATGAAGAAATAAATACATTTCAACATTCTCAATGTTGAAGACGTTTGCATTAAAAACAGTACTGATGTAAACATGTAATTTGTCTTATTAATGCTCATTTGTCACTGTAGTCTCCCATCAGACCAGAGAAATACAAATTTTACTGATCTTCCAGATAATATTTTTAGAAAGCTTCTTTTTGAAGAAAGACTAGTTAAGTAGAATAGATGCAGGTGTAACAAAGAACCAGAAGGGGTAAACGTGATTTTCCAATTGCCTTAATTCTACCTTGAGTGGATAGAGGATGCCTAGTTCTTCCTCAACTAAACCCATGTGTTTCCTTGTGCATTTTCTTTATTGAAGCAAACCTGTGCAATGCTGAACACATCTGCTCCTCAAGGCAGAGGTGGCTGTCTGATAGTAGTGTTGAAAAGTAAAAATTATACTAGTGGAACAGGAGAAACTTTACAGAGATCATTCTGGTTGACAACACCAGTTTTTATTATTTCATTTAGACTTCCAACTAATTCTGTTGTGGATTATATTCTAGAAAGAACTTCCAGAGAACTGAATCTCTCCAGTGTTGAAGGAATTGAAAACAATTACGCATTTTACTTTTACTTTGAAACGTTTTGCCTAGAAACAACAAAAAAAGTTATTTAGGAAACTTTATAGTTATTCTCTGTTCAATTAATGTTTAAAAGCTATTGTCAAATGTGCTTGTTAGAAGTGAGAACACAGACAATGTTAGCCTATTACTTGCGACAATTGCATATTTATTTAATGGGTGCCTTAGCCAAGCAATGAGTTATGCCACAGAATGTAAGTCAAGACTGTACAGCTTTATAAAGGAGATTTATATGCAAAAATTACAGGCTGAAAGTGTTTCAGTTTTGAACAGTAGCTGCATATTTAATGGTATGCCATAAATGCAAAAATCCTTCTTCCCTTTTATAAATCCCACCATAGTCTGTTCATTTTGAAATCCAAAGTGTTCTGCCACTGGATTGATTTTCTTTCCAGTTTCATCTCTTGATGTATTGTTTTCCTTTTTAGTGGACATTTCCCATTCCAAGATTCTTGAGTCCCTTTACATATACTTCTCAGGTGTCAAAGTTTTTGCCACCTCACATTTTCAGCATTCTGTTTTCTTTGGGTTCACCTTATTTCCATCTGAGTTTCCCCCACAATAGCCCTGTAATAGCTAAAAAGAAAACAGTCCTGACACAGAAATCTTCTCAATTGTAGACTAAACAATGAAATTTGCTTAAGAGAGTGTAGGTTATTTGCCAAAAATATGAATGAGATTTATGTATCAGGCTTTGCAGCACAAGTGAA
Organism: Rhynochetos jubatus; assembly: GCA_027574665.1. Lineage (NCBI taxonomy): Eukaryota > Metazoa > Chordata > Aves > Eurypygiformes > Rhynochetidae > Rhynochetos > Rhynochetos jubatus. The sequence continues at coordinate 31,902,021 of CM050650.1, forward strand.
GTCTACAAGGTAAAGTTCCTTTGCACGTGACAGCAAGAAAGGTCTGGAAATAGGGCCCTTATCAGTCTCTGCAAATATCTTCCCTACCCTCAGACAGATCTTCCAACACATGTATGTGTGAAGACAAGTAATCAAAATAAGTTGTTGCTCTTTTCCTGTCTGCAGCAATCATTTTTCTTAATTATCTCATTGTTCAAGCCTCATGACTTTTGTAATTTACCACATATGACGGTTTGCTGCTGAACCGAGCAATGCTGTGCTGCTGAAATGCTCCGTGGACATGGTAGTACCAGACCCTCCACGGTCTTGTTCTGTGTCTGTGGGAGCCAATTCCTCATTAGGCTGTCATTCCATGAAGCATTATCAGATCTCCTTGTGGCTGAAGAGCTCTAGTAAACCCTGGGCTTGTGGGGAGAAGAGCATTGTCACATGCAAGAAAAACAAATAGCCTACAATATTGGCCCAATTCACAATAAAGATTTGTCAACATATATTAATTCATGTTCTGGGTCATAACTGTGATTTTCTTTGTTGAAGGAAATAGCTTTATTTATTTGTCCTTAACAGACTTTGAAATGTAGGGTCCATCGCTGATGGGCTAGTTTCTTCTGTAGTACATAGGTTGCAGACTGCTTTAAAGGACAATCACTTATGTAAGTGTCCTGTGGAACAGAGGGATGGTGGATGGCAGAGCTCAGCTTTCACAATCAGCTTTTGAATATTAAAGTCCATCACTGTTGTGTTCAAGTTTTAAGGCTATGTTTCTTCTCAAACACCTGCACATAAAATCTCTACTCTTAAGGCTGAAGTCAAAACAGGCCAACATTTCTCATGTATGCTTTATAAACAATAGAAAAGCAAGGAGAGGGAAAGCCTCAGTATCACAGTGGTGTCTGCAGTGACTTCTGTGAAGTGGCACTAGCTCTGCTCCTCCAAGAAAAATCCCACTCCTCCTGCAGACTGGGCACAGACACCTTCCTTCATCTGTTTTTTTCAGAGTGCTGAAATGATTTTGAGGTTAGAGTGGCTGCTCAAATGACAAAAGCAAAGGACAGTATTTAGGCAAACATTGTGACTTTTGAGAAGAAACAGAGAAATGCTTATTTTCAGAATATCAGCCCTCATAGTATACACTGCTTTTCTCAGAACATATTTTATAGACTATTCTCTTTTACCTCTCAACAGTCCCATAGCTCATGTACAAAAAGTTTCAGCATCACACAAACTGAATCAGAGCATTGGTGATTCAGGTCAAATATCTAATTCTGGCTGGGGTCCCATATCTTCAACAGATGCTTATCCATTCATCTTTGCAAAAGATAATTTTATTTGTCCTACTGAGAAGCTTTCTGTAATATACAGGCATATTCCATAAAGCAAAACAAAACAGCTTGCTTCCTGAGCAGTGCGCACACCAAATCCTCGTATACAGTGGGGCTATGTGTGGGGAATGGTTGCCCTGAATGCCTGGAGAGGAACAACTGCCAGTTAACCTTTCCTGTGAGGGGGCGTTTATAAAGTTTGCACTTAGTGAGGTAGCACTGCAGAACTTGCTCTCATCAAGGATGAAAATAACTGCCTTTCCTCCCAGCTGCTGTTTTTTCTGGCATTTGTAGTTTCTTTGTACTTCTAAGGCATCTGTCTGCCTGTTGGATTTAATTGACCAGTCGGCTAAGTTATCTGGGGCAGAATAGGGAGAGGAAAAGGTAGGACAGAAAGATGAAAGAGAACTACCTGTAAAGCTCCCTTTACCTAAAATATTTCTTTCCCCTTATCCTTAAGATATTCTTCCTTGTCCTTAATTTTTTTTACTTTTTGTAATTCAGATTCTTTTCTCTTTTGATTTTCTCCTCTATCAATTTAGGGCTTTTATAATTTGAGGAAATCTTAGCAAAGGTGTATGAGGTCACTGACAGTTCTCTCTGTGAGGGATTTGGTAATTGTTTTTTATTTTCCTCTGCTTTTTGAAACATCAAGCTGCATACTGCAAACCCCAGCCTTTTCAAGCTAGAAGGAATATACCTCAGGGCAGGGCACCTCTGGCACTGCTTGTCACTTTATAGTGGAAAGTCAATTTCTGGAGGCAGGGGTTTGGCTGCTCTTGGAAGCAAGCTTGAACTTGATCTTAATTCAGCTCAGGAATTTTTCAGTGGCAGTCACAGTCCTAAATAGCTATTTAAAGCTACCCAGGTGCCTTGAGCCAAACACTCGCAAAACCTAATTTTACAAAGCTTTTGATCTCTCATCCTGGGCAGCCTTGTCGCTGTTAAAATGAATTAAAACTGAAATTTTCAGGCACTTGGCCTAATACTTTAGGTGGACTACACTACATTACTTGCATGGTACCAGCGCATTTTGGAGAAGGATGCTGTCTCTCCTCTTCTCCTTCTATGGAAAGTCAAGTCCTGAATCATCTCTCTCACAGAGCGGGGTTTAATTCACCAGGAATCTTCCCAGCTTCAGGTTAAACAAGGTTGGGGAAAGGAATGGAAAGGAGTAGATGGAACACTTGTGTTCATCACTGATCTTTGCCTGGGTGCAGCTTAAATGGGTATGCTGGTGCCCTGTCCCGTAAGAACAGACACCCCTTGGTAGGGGGCTGCCAGCTGTGTCCCGCCTAGCACTAGGAGGTCCTGTGCTGCCAGCACACACAGTGTGGCAAGGGACGCTGTGCCCTACAGGCACCTCTCCCATTGGGAACTCTGGAGAGAGGTTTGGACGTATTCTTCCTGGTTACATTTTCAGCAGTAGAAGTAAGTGTTAGTAGTGACTTTTCCATGTGGAGTAGGCAGTCCCAACTCCTCAGCATCCTATCCTGGGCTTTGTGCCCCAGCAGCGTTTCTGGGTTTGCAGCACCATGCTGCACTGGCTGCAAGAGGGACTCCAGTTTTCCATCTATGAAGGCAAAGCAAACAAAATGAGAAGAACGACAGCCAACACTCCAGAACACACCCTGGCCGAAGTTAGAAAGGGTTCCTATTCCCTTTCTGTAGGATGCAGGCAACATTCAGTGGGCTGAAGTCTTGCTCTGAATTCTTTTTTTCTTGTTCTGTCCTGAAGTTAGGCTGGTGGTTACAGCAACCTTTCTGCTTAGCGTTCTTAGTTACTTCTACATACAGAACCAGCACTTCATCTACTACACAATGCTTGGCAATAGAATGAGGACATGTTTCTATCAATGTAATAGAGGCATATTGGGAATGACAACAAAAATTGAATATAAGGTCTAAGAAAATATATTCTTTAGATTCTACTAAAGTCTACAACCCTAGAAAATGTCATGAAAACAAGCTTTAATGATGGTATTCTTTGCTTCTTAAATGATACGAGACGAGGAAGAGTAAAATGTTTGGGGTTGGGATTTTTTTCTGGAGGGAAATATTTTTAAAATAAATCCTAGGCACTCCACACCTAGATCGTGTAAAAATAATTGTAATTCACTTTATAAAATTGGCCAGACCTGTTCAAGAGACAATTTCATGTTGGTAAATTCCCTGTGAGATGTACCTTTAAAGCGTGATGTGAATCCCTTTACAAACAGCTAGCATGGGGTCACAGATTCACTAAGCTATCAAGAACAGGTGTAAGCAAGACTGAGCCAGTGTGCTGATTCTCTGTACAGAGGTCAATTGGATCTTTAGAAAATGGATAGCTACTGTTTTTATAACTCTCACCTGAGATACAACTGCAGTTCTCTACAGATACAGGTGGACAGACCTGTGAACAAAATCCAGATTTCTTGGCCTCCTTATAATTTTCTCCACAAGCAGTGGATGTACATTTGTTCTGGCCTTCCTTATTCTTCCCCACCCAACTATGTGTGCGGTTTATGTCACAAAATGAACAGGAGCAAGAAGTCTGTCATTGCACAGTGAACACCCTCGAAGTTGTTTCACAGAACCTTCACTACCACAGTGGCTTTACTGGGGTCTGTATCTCACTGCTTGATAAAGGCAAGAAACCATACAGTGGGGACCATGAATCCTTTACTACCACTATTTGCATCGTTTTTAGGGCTGTTTCAGACATTTATGTAGGTGGTCTCAGGTTGGTTCATGATCCTTAGACTAGTTTGCATGAGGCTTGAATAGTAGAATTGTATCAGTTCTGCTGTGACTGGTGCTTTACTGCAGTTTAAGGGTCCAAACGTTAGCTATTTTTAACTTACTCTTTCTTATTTGGCTGGACCTGGAGGTGGAGAGAGCCTGCCCGCTCATCATATTAGATGCGGGGTTTCTTTATGGGGTATTTATCAGGGCATCATCCAGGAGAGCGCCAAATGACTGCAGTGATAGAACTGAAATTGTTTCCCTTCAGGAGACTACATGCATACCCTGTGTGTGCTTACCTGTCAGGTTTTACACATCTGCTGCATCCAAGTGCAGCTGCTAGACAACTGAAGGGATAGGCAACAGCAGTTTTCAGAGTGGGAACATGTGCTGAACAATGCTGCCTTTCCTGCCTTTGATAAAGACCTTGTGTGATGTTCTTTAGGAAATTTTGACTTGCAGCAGACTCCTGAATCTGACGACACTGCAATTTGGATGTCCAAATTTCAGCTGAATTTACCTTACCTTTGCGATTATTTTCCCTAAAATAAACAGTAAATTTAGGCTCAATCTTATATGCCTCCAAATTGCCTGCTTTTCTTCAAGATGCCTCTGGCAACAGTTTTAGAAAATAGTGTCATTAGTGCAGAAGTTTTGTGATGTGCATAGAGCTGGTCAAGAATAACACAGGGGAGGACTCACTAAAGGTTTTTAAAGGTTGCATGTGTATTAAAACTTTTTTTCTATAAAACTGATGCCTTCTCGGATCTAGTCCTGTCACAGATCCTTACTGAAACCTCAGTCAGACTCTAGAAAGCATAAAAAATGTACAAGATTTGCATGTATTCATAGCTTTGCATTGGTGATGTTACTCAGGCTGTAGCTGGAGTTAACAGAAGAAGGCAAGAGCTTGAATCTTAAGCATTATGTGGTTATTGGCCTTTTTGAAGTTTTTTCACTCCATTTGCTTGACAATGCCTAACAAAATGCTGTTTCTACAGGTTGACTTTGACGTCAATTACAGTTTAATTACTTCTCACCAAAGGAACTTCCTTCATTCATGCTCTGAACCTGGTTAGTAAACACATGCGCTTCTGGTTTTCTTAAATAATTTGCATAATTAAGTTTCTTTGCTGCCATCAGGGTTAGCAGTTTGTGTGTCTGCAAAGGGAAGTACTCAGTAGGAAACGTGGCACAGCTGCCATGTATTTGAGATGAACGTGAGTACACTTGGGATCTTGGCTTTGTTTTCAGTGCTACTTTGGGGCTTGAGTTAACCTTTTAGATATAACACTGGACTAGAATTGGCAATTGCACAGTTCAATGAAATTTAATTTGGTCAATTAAATTTTCACAGTTTTGCTTTTACACATTTTGTGACTTAATCCATCTTGAAAAAACAGTAGTATGGTTGGAGTAGTATGGTTGGAAACATATCAAACTGATGATATCTTTCATATGAAAACCAGTACCAGTAGAAGCAGTATTTTTAAGTAGGCCTATTTTTAATGTGAAACTATCTCTAGGAGAAAAATAAGGCTATTTTGAATTTTCAGTGAAATTTCAGGTTCAGACAGCCTAAGCACGCTTGAGAAGAGCCCAAGTCTCTGAAGTATTTTTACCTCCGATCTGTTTCTCCTCTGTGGGTGGACATAAAGAAAACTACTTTCTGAGGGACTCTGCATGTTAAGTTCATTCCTACTTGCCTCAGAGATCGGTTTTACTTGCATAGTTTTAAAAGCCTCATCTGATGAAACCACTGATTTCACATCAAAGGTAAAAAAAAAAAGGTGAATGAGTTAGGGTTTAGACTTGCATTTTAGATTAGAACTATCTCTCTCTCTTTCCAGCTGGAAACAAGAATGAAAAATATACCAACTCATTTAAAATTAATAACTTGAGTAGAGGTAGAGAGCACAGCTGTTTCTTTTTCTGGAAAGCTTCTTATGCCTCTAGATGGGTTAGCTTTGAAGTTAACTGTCTTACCCCTTATACTGCACCTGAGGAAAGCTATACTCTGCTTGAAGGTAAAGAAATGAGATTCACAGCAAATGGGTTGGTTCCCTGAACTGGTTGCTTCCCAGCATGAGGAGTGTTGTCCTGCTACATAAAAAGAATGTACTTAGCATTGTATGTGCTTATTTGGCTAAATTATTAAAATAAACACCTCAAAGAGAAAGAAATTTATAAAAGAACAAAGTATATGGCTAGCTTTATGTATTCATTAAGGTCTTATCTAAAATCCACTGAGGAAGGTGCAGTACATTTGTCGTGGTTTAACTCTGGCTAGCAAAATACCCTGAAGCCGCTCTCACAAATTCCCCTCCCCTCATCCAGTGGAGGGGAAGAATTGGAGGAAAAAGAAGTAAGAGAGCTCATAAAATTGAGATAGGAACTATTTACTAATTAAATCTAAATCAATATATACAGATACAAATAATAATAAATAATTAAAATAGTAGAAAATGAAACATAAGGTACAATATATACAATATGATACGATTTCCCACCATCCACTGACCAATGCACACCCAGATGTTGAGTGATGAAAATCAGACCCAGAAAGCCCAAGAGTGATCGCACCCCAAAAGCTGCAGGCTGAAGGCTGGAGCCCGGGAGCTAACGCAGCGGATTCCGAGCGAACCCTATCAGTGATAACACAGCCAGAAACTCTAAACAACCCACCGGCTCCCACACGAATGAGCTAGCACAGGAGTTGGTAAAGCAGCTAATGCAGGAGGGTTAGCAAGTGCTCGGAGAGATGAGCAAGGGAGTAAGGGAGAGAGAGAAGGGAAGAGTGATGGCTACTGGACCCCCTTCCCCACCCAAGAGGCCGGAACATGACGTACTATGGGATGAAATACTGCCTTGGTTAGTCTGGGTCAGCTACAGTATCCGAAGCGGACAAAAGACCTTGAGCTCAGTACAGGCCATCCCCAGCACCAGCTGAGGCCTGATCAATGTTTTCACTTACTGTCCAGCAACACAGTTCCCTGGCAACCAGAGTAAAGGGAGTTAACCCTTTCCTGACTGAACCCAGCACAACATTTTTATGTGATTTGAAGGGCTTTGGCCCTTTAAATGTCAATGGTTTCACAACTCAGATCAAATTTGCATGGACATTTGCATGCCTGATGATGCAGATGAGTGTTTAGTGGGCTCTTTTGCCTGGTCTTAGCAGGTTTGGCATCTAGCTGTTACTGGCAGCAGTGACAATTTGGTACCTAATTCATTATCTTTGCATGGGTGTCCCCTTTATCCAGGAAGAAAGATGTTTGGTTTGTTGTCAAATAATTTTGCTCTTGGCCTGTCTCAGCAAGACTCCAGATATGATGTGGATGTACAAGGGTAAACACCTGTACCAACAACCCAATTTCCAATTATAACAGGATAGTCCAAGAATTGAGTGGAAGTCTTAATCATTAAACCTGAGAGTGAGTTTCATGTTCTCTGACCATATTTTTTGCCAAGTCATGGTGTAGCTCTTTCTGTTTTTTGGCCAATGCCTTTTTGAATGTCATCTGTGGCTGAGCCATGATCCTGGTGTAAATGAGCAGAACTTGTCCAGCCAGAGAGATTACATGAGGGTGACAGAGCTTCTTTTCGATGTCTGCCTGTACATTGTACTGTTATGCAGCCAGCAATGGGAACTGGTCCTGGAGCCACCACTGAACCCCCACACAAACACTGGAGCAGGGAATGGATGACTGCACCCTGGATCCTAGTGCTGAGTGCTCTGCTCTTTAACATCTGCCGCTATTTTTGCTCTTCTGCACTCCCTCTAAGCATGGCATGTTTAATCAAAAGGAATGCACTGCCAAAATTGCAACATACATATATAAATAAATGCCCTTCTCTTCTGCCTGCATACATAAGAGAAAAGCACTTACACATATCACGTGAAAACAGAAATAATTTGTGTGTGATTGCATATCAGGCTTCCCAAAATGCATTCTCATCAGACACTCAGGAAACATTACGACTTTATTACCAAGGGAAAGCTTTCACTTTTATTAGTTTTGTAAGGGAAATTGTTCTGGATTCTAAAAAATATGATCTTCTAACTAAAAAGACTTTGTTTTGAAACCTTTGGCATGAAAGAAATTAACATTTCGGTTTCACAGCTTTTACAATTGCAGAGATTATCTCAGTTAGCTGCTGTGAAGCAGGGAGTTCTTGTTATGTTTATTTGTACAGAAGCACCCACCTCAGGTTCAAGGCACTCATGTTAATATACTAGTACAAGATGGTGGGTAAGCATTCAAAAATATTTGCAGCTTCACTGATGGCCCACCAAACGGTCTCTTTTGCCTGGTGATGCTAGAACCATTAGCCCGTATTTAAGTTACTGCCCAGAACAGAAAGGGAGAAGATGACCATAGATACCTTCTGCCCCTTTTTAGCTTCCTTATTAATTCCCTTTTTAAGTTCCCATATTTTCTTTTCTTACCTTTATTTTCTCCTCTGCTCTGGACTCCATTTTTTTCACTCAAATTCTCTGTTCTTATACACCTGTAAGTCTCAAAATCCTTTGTGACCTTCCTGTTCATGCTCCACTTTCCTGTTTCACCCATACACCTTTGGTCTCTGTTCTCTTTCCAGGTTTGGTTAGTCTGGCTCTACCATTCTCCTTTTTATTATTTTTTTTTAACATTCATTCTGCCACAATAGACAGATTCCCCAACTTTTCCCAGTAACCCTGGGAGACCTGACGGTACCTCTATTTCACCCTTTTCCTCTACTGCAAACCAGGAATTAAATGCTTATGGTGGGTTGCAAAGCAGTTCGACAGCACGGAAGGAGTAAACACATCAGGACATTTGTATCCTTGCCTTCCTACACCATCTCCTCCTATACTGCTGTAGCATTGGAGCAGGTGTGAGATCTAGAGACCCAGATGCTTTGGGTTATGTTCAGCCCTTGTACTCCTCACTTTGTAAAGCAGGATGGTATCAGTTTGATGGCGCCTGTTGGCAGCAGGTTTAAGTGCTTCTGTAGCCAGCTCCTAGACAGAAAAAGCAACTTTCATCTAAGTTCAATCACTGCAAAGTTGTGCTGGGTTCAATCAGGAAAGAGTTAACTCTCTTTACCGTGGCTGCTAGGGAGCTGTGTTCCTGGATGCTGAGAGAAATAGTGATAAGGTCTTAGCTGGTGCTAGGGAATGCCTGCACTGAATTCAATGTCTTTCTCTGCTTCTGATACTGCAGCTGCCTTCCAACTCTTGCTGTCTTGCTACAGGCAGTGTAGGGGACACACAGTTCAGACAGCTGACCCAAACTGACCAAGGAAGTATTTCATTCCATAGTATGCCATGCTCGGGGCATAGGCAAGGAGGGGGTCCGGGAGCCATTACCCTCTCTTACTCACTTACTTTACTTCCATACACTTGCTAACTCCTTTGCTGGCTCGTTCATGAGGGAGTTGGTGGGTTTGTTTAGTTCTCCCAGTCATGTTATTGCTGATAGGGTTTGCTTGGAATCTTGGGCTGCAATTGCTCTCGGGCTCCAGCCCTGGGGCTCTCTGGCTCTGACTCTCACTACTCAGCACATGGTTGTGCATTGGACAGTGGGTGGTGAGACACTGTATCATAATTGTATCATATGTTTTATTTTCTCTTAATTATTTATTATTAGTAGTATTTGTATATATTAATTTAGTTTTAATTAGTAAATAGTTCTTATCTCAATTTTACGAGTTTCTTTATTTATTTTTCCTCCAATTCTTCCCCTCCACTGGATGAAGGGAGAGGGATTTGTGAGAGCGGCTTCAGGGTATTTTGCTAGCCAGAGTTAAACCATGACAAAAGTGTAGCGATAGACATGTAGTCTTAAGATACACTCTGTGTGAAGCGCTCTTAACTAGAGGCCTGATCTAGTATCCGTTAATTTAATGGGCAGTCCAGAGATGGCTGGAGTAAGACCCCGTGGGGTCTTGGGTCATCAGCCATCCCACAGCTCTGCAGGCTTTCTGCTGTCAAGGAGACTGTTCTGACCAAAATGATGATCAAAGGGCCCAATTCTCTTCATAAGCACATATTAATTCATCTGTGTGACATCCTACCTAGTTTATAAGCCTTGTAGACATGGAAGGTTCTGTTTTGAATGTAGTTGGTCACCTGTGGAGTACTGTAGCCTTTGAAGGACCCCACTGTCCCGGAGGCAGCTCTCCAGCTATCACAGATTTTGTGTACATCTCTGTATATGTATGTATGTACACTTTGTATAATTTCACCTTTTCTTACACTTATTAAGGTTTTTTCACTTGACTAAATTTAATCCTATAATTCCCAGCTATACCTACTCTTCCTGTATCCTCTACCTTTAATATTTTCATCTGCCTAATTTTCATTAAAACAATTATTCCCTCTGCTATTTTTCATCCAGCTGTACAGTAATTGTCAATATGTTCTAAATATCCCATTTTATGCCCACTTACAGAGACAATGATTTCCAGGTAGAAGTGAAATATGAAAATATTTCAGGCTTCAGCTCTGGTGGCCTCATGTTCAACCCGATGTACAGAAAAAGGGGCAGCTGTCAAAAAGAAAACAAGAATTGCTCATTCTAGTTTGTACATTTATGTGCCTGATTTATTAGAGATTTCTGTAGCTCTTTCAAAATAATTTCCTTTTAACTTCTAGAGAGTATTTATTTGCTCTCTAATGCACCAACTTCCAAGCCTTATTGTATGTTTTTCTTATGCTGGTAACCACAAAGGCGTTTTCTATCTCCCCTGTAATGCAACAATGATAAAGACATAGCAGTTGATCAGTCATAAATCCTTCTGAAAATTTTATCCTTCCTTTATTCTGATCTGAAACTGAGCCTAAACTGAACAATGGTGAATTCTCCAGGGCTAGATCACATAGTAGCAGAACAGGTATCATCTGAGGAGGACCCTACGAGCTGAAAAGAACAGCAGTACAAGAAACTCATTTAATTTGTCATAGCTATGACATTTTATAAGAAAATACAGAAATGCAATCAGCCTTACTCACTCTGATGCTCTAGGAAGTACAGACTGTCTTCCATGTGTTGTATCCCTGAACATGAGATTGAGGAGGTTGGGGAAGAGAAGCAGCAGCTCATGCAAAGATTGTTCAACCTCTACAGAGCAAACTTACTGTTAAAAATTGAATTCCTGAAATTTTACATTGAATATTTCATTACTGAGCTGGATCACACATGCCTTGCAATATATGCTCAAATTTTTAATACATGAGAAAAGTTTTCCTCTATGTATGCTTATTGCTTACATGGTCTGTCTTCTCCAGTGCCTCTGAGCAGAGCTAAGACATTCTGAGATGCTCTGGACATGCCAGGTCCCACTGAAGAACCACAGGTCCCACTTCCCCTTGGAAGCTGAGAGCACAGAGGTCAGTAAAAACCATCACAACATATTTTGTATTGTGGTCATTCTTAAAAAACTAATTTAACTTCTTACCATGCTTGAGATAACCCAAAAACTTCAGAAATTAGTTCAGGTTGCCTGTTGCTATTTGCAGCCAAGTAGTTCTTCCTCAGCCTCTTTCTCACTACAGCTTAAATTTAGGTACTTTGACTTAGGTCTGGCATTCACTGATGTTTTTAAGACAACTGCCATTTTCTCTTTAATTTCTCTTAACATTAAGAAGTAAACGAGTAACAAGATATGGAGCAAGTAAGTAAGAAAGAAGGTGCAGAGTAAGTAAGAAGATATGACCTGGACTTGTGCAAAGCATTTGACACTGTCCCACATGACATCCTTCTCTCATGGATGGACCTGTTGGAGCAAGACTAGAGAAGGTCATGAAGATGATCACAGGGCTGGAGCACTACTCCTATGAAGAAAGGCTGAGAGAGTTGAGGTTGTTCAGTCTAGAGAAGAGAAGGCTCCGGGGGAGACCTTATAGCACCTTCCAATGCCTGGAGTGGGCCTAGAAGAGTGCTTATAGCAGCCTTCCAGTGCCTGGAGTGGGCCTAGAAGAGTGCTGGGGGGGACTTTTTACAAGGGCCTGTAGTGACAGGACAAGGGGTAACGGGTTTAAATTGAAAGAGGGTACATTTAGGTTGGATATCAGGAAAAAAATTATTCCTGGAGAGGGTGGTGAGGCACTGGAACAGGTTGCCCAGAGAAGCTGTGGATGCCCCCTCCCTGTCTGTCTTCAAGGCCAGGCTGGATGAGGCTTTGAGCAACCTGGTCTAGTGGAGGGTGGCCCTGCCCATGGCAGGGAGTTGGAACTAGACGGTCTTTAAGGTCCCTTCCAACACAAACCGTTTTAAGATTCTGTGATGTGATTCTATATGGAGCAATTTTCTCCCTTCGTTTCTTCTGATGGAATCAAATTGGAACAGAGGCTGAGAGAGGAATCCAAATCACTTGTTACTCTGACACTGTTATTCTGTGCAGTACCTCAAAATTTATTCCTTCTCCTTTTTTTGAGTGTGCCCACCTGGGTTATGAATGGGAGCATAAACTTCACACTTGCACACCCTGCAGTGGCTTCCAAGGCCTCAGGTGAAAGCCAGGAAGGATCTGTCAAGCCTTCCTTCCTATATACACCCACTTCATTGGTGGGAGGCTCAGGAGGAGGGTGCAGGAAGGCGCCCACCTTCACCCTGAGCTGGGGCCCAGCATAGCAGACAGAGGTTATGTACTGCCTTTTAGGGGGTGGTCTCTGAAGCTTTCACACCCCTTTCTCTTTCATGTTCCTTTCTGCATTAAACTTTCTCATATCCCTCAGGTTCCCAGTCAGATCCTAAGGTCATGCTCTCCCGTTTGTTTGTTTTCTTACATGGATTATTGCTGCTTTTCTTCTTTTCCACCCAAAGTATTTTGTTGAAGTCATGTAAAATATGTTCTAGGAAGACAAAAATCATGCTTAAGCTTCGCTAAGAAAAATATCACCTTTTATTGTTCCTTTGGCTCGGTGTACTGCAAATCCTGTGATACAATCTTAACTCCTTTCAGAGGTCTGAGATTCTTCCTACTAAGTGTCTGCCCCACGATCCTTGGAAAGCCTAATAGCTAGCAGGTAATTGTGACCACAGAAATTTTCTAAGTGCTTTGCAAATGGGCAGAATGGTCCTTTCTTACCACAATTTAAATATACAAACTTGAAAGCATCAGTGTGGTTCATAAACAGCTTAAACAGCCAACCTTGTCCTAGATGCAGGCTCTTGTCCATTGTATGTTAAAGTACCTGTCCTCTCAAATTATTAGTTTAAGACTAGTTTCACAACATTATCCCTGGTTGACAAATCCTGTCTAAGGGTTACCTGTCCCCAATCTCTCATGATTCCTCTCTCCTTAGAGGTCAAAAAAACCTCAAGCAACCCCTTCTCCTTCCAAACGTTTTTTTAAGTGACAATTAGAATGCAAACCAAGATCTGTAACATGTAACAGTACGTCCAGACAAATGGTTCAGCTGGTGCAAATGTGGGATTGGTAGCAGAGGCATTGCAGCAAGCCCCGGTCAGGGCAGTGGAGAGCCTGACCTCCCTTGCATTGCTCCTGTTTCCTGTGGAATTGCAACAGAGGATTGAAGCCTAGTAACATCCTCTTTAAACAGGGACCCCCTGCTGCATGACAAGTACTCTTTCAATAGTGAAAAAAGTTAGTATCCCTTATTTTGTGCGGTAAGGGTCAAAATATAAAATGAAGTTTCTTATCCACGTTCCTCTTGTGCCTTGCCTTTATTGCACTGACTACACATGGAGCATCCACTGCCCCTCTGGATTTTGGTGGTGGCTGGGAGCTTTCTGTGCCCAGAAAGAGGCAAAGCCAGAGGTTGCAAACCCCCCTGGACAAGGTCCTGCATCCTGATGGGCAGGCAGCAGAGAACTGCTGCCTCCAGGTGTACTGTGGAAGTTAATGCTGTATTTTCGATCAAATTAAAAGAATTGGGAAAGCATTGCCAAGACACACTCTTTATTCTGACGAACACTATGCTGAAACAGATGGCCATTAAACAAGAAGTTTGTTTGTTTGTTTGTTGAGTAAATAGATTTCACTGGTATCAAATAGCACTCTTTGGCCCCCAGTGGAACAAATCCACTTGTCTGGGAGAAACTTCTGCTATTCCTCATTTTGAGTTTTCTGATCAGGAGATACCCAGCTATAATTCATAATTATCATTTTGGCTTTTGATAACATACCAGAATCTTCTGATTCACAAAATGAAGTGCAGATTTTTTTTATTTTTTTTTTTTTAACAATGACAGCAATTAAAGATTGGACAGTCTTATAAGGAGTGTGGGGAATGAACGCTGCATCACTTCAAATCTTTAAATCAAGTGACTGTCTTTATAAAAGCTATTTTCTGTATCAGCCAATAGTATGAAGATAGATGCAGGAACCACAGAGAGGAATTCTATAACTGAGGTCATGCAGAAGGTCAAATGAGATGGCCATAACGATCCCTTCTGGTCTTAACCTATCAATCAAAGGGCATTAAATTTCACTCACTGAGCTGGACATGTGATTATGTAAAATAGAAGTACAAGGATTTCCCCGCTTGTAAAGGGAGAACCCAGAAAGATTAATAACCCTGGGACAAAAATATTATGCTGACCTTCTTTCAGAGCATCGACAAAGTTACAGTGGATCCTCTTAAGGTTAGCATGAGTATCCTGGATATTCCTGCTGAGATAAATGTTTAGAATGGAGTAGATTATGAATGTGTAATTGATTCTATGACATGAAACAACTGTTTCCTGGTGTTTGGAAATCCTTCTGCATTCAGCTACAAGATAAATTATGAAAGATTGGTGTAGAGTTTTTGAAGTATTTTAAAGAAGTTCATCTTCATATGTGCTATGCAATACTGGTCTATGCTTTTTATAACAGTGCATGTCAAAAGAAGCTTCTGTGCCACTTTTGTCTCGCCAGTAGTCTCAAGATTCATTTTTCTTCCACTGCACTGTGAAACATCTGCTTTCTGTTGGATCTCTGGGTCTAGAAATTCAGTAATAGGATTTCCCATCATGAGGTGCAGGAAATGGAAAGAAAGCATATTCATTTTGTCTGTTGGCTGGAGCTGCTTTTAAAGGCAGAGGGATGTGTGGGTGGAGGATGTGAGAAGGATATTTTGTACTGGCATATACATGTGTAAACAGATATTCAATGATTTGTAAAAAGCTGAGATGAACAGCACCCAAAAAAAATACATTTTTTCCCCAAATCACTAAAGTTTGAAAGCTGGTGGGTTCAGCTCCTGATAACTGTTTTCATCAGTAGGGTCACAGACCAAATGTTTTTTAAACTGTCCTTCAGTCACTGTAATTGATGGGCAGCCATTGATTAAACAGTCACGTGGACCAGTGCTGACTATTTCAGTTTGGAAGAGGGTGGGTAGGAAATGGGAATTGTTGGTGTCTATGTGTACATTCTGAAATATACTGTCAATCAGATGGCCAAAGACTTTAGTATGTTTTCTGCTAGACTTGGAAAGGAGAATCATGTTTGTGACACATAAAGTTGTCCTGGAGATCGCAAAAGCATCTCAATTTCTTTTTGTCTTGCTCTGCTATCCTACTTCAAAATTTTCTTGGGTTTGGTATTGTACTTGGCACTGTATGTCAAAGGAGAGCATCCTCATTACAAAATTTCTGTATCAAGCTACATTTTTGGATGGTTGCCAGTGTATAAGGGAATGTGTATGAATGTGGTTGTAAGGCCTTATGAAATCTCTTTATATAGAAATTATGCACTCTGTTGAGACACTGGAATTGTGGCATCACTGAAAGATTCAGCTGCTCAGCAATGCAGCAGTTTTAAAGGTTCAGTGAGCATGGAGTTAGTCATCTGTAGTCCTGGTGTCTCATATATTTTCTAGATGTAAGTCAGCAACAGGACATTTATCATTGACAGTTCTTTCCAGGGGAAAGTGTTGTGGGTCCATGAGATGATCACTACCTAGACAGAGCAAGATTTCTCCTTTGGCTCTTCGGGTGATGATGGGATTTCCCTGGAAGTGCACATGAGACAAAATGTAGCTAAAAAACCATATTGGCTGACCATAAACTAAGGCAGGGTTGGAGAGAGGGGAGGCCTGAGCAAAAGAGAAGAATGGAAGGGGTAGCTCTCTTCCTACTAGAATGACAAAGAAATAAAGCGGTTGATTCACTGAGAAGGTCCATACTTGTGAGAGAAGAAGGTTAGCAGAGAGAAGAAACTATGGCATGACGACCAGAGAACTCTGATTAATCTAAAGGGAAAGCTAAAAAGCACACTGGCCTAGCACAGTGGGAACCAACCACAACACAGCCTCATGAAAATCCTTTTTTAGTGACTTATTGCCAGGGTTGTATCTTCTTCAATTTTTCCTTGTGAATTGGTACTGTCACAACCGTAGTTGGTGAAAGTTTTTTGGAGTGTATTGATGGAATTCATTGATTTCTGTCTTTGCAAGCAATACTTTGCTTTCAAATCAGACTCTGAAACACTAGTCCCAGAGTCTATTATTAATTCCTGATGTCATTAAGAGATGTCTTCTCTGTCTGCAGTGCACTGACATTTATTTTATAAGGCACTGACATGATTAGAGCTTTGATTTGATTTTCTAGCCAACATGCTTGGCCTAGGATTCCCAGGAACTATGTTTAAAGTTAGCTTCATAAATTCATGTTTTGGTCATCTAGTACATGAAGTAATTTTTTAAGATTCTTAATGCTTGGTTCAGCAGTTATGAGCTTCTCAACTCTTTCTTTGACCAGGCAATTTATTTCAGTGCTCAGTAAGGTTATTGACTGTTGTAACTCTTGCTCTTCCTGCCCAGAAGAGCCTTTTCACACTGTTCCACATAAAGGTGAGGAAAGCTGGATATGTTGCAAAATAGGCAATTGCTCTGTCCACAGTCCTTCATCCTCTGTTTTACCTCAGTGTAACTCCCTTACATGCAGTCTTTACCTTAGAGGCATAGCGTCAGGCTCTATCCAGGGATAGATCAAAGGAGTGAGACTGGTAACAGTAAGGGATCTGAGGTTTGCAGCAGAATCTTTTTTTGCAATCCACTCCAAAAACCGTATGTGTTGCTCTATGCAGCCATTCTCAAAAATATCTTCCAAGTTTTCAGTTCAGTCTGGACTGACTTTCTAGAAGCCACATTTGATACCTGCACATTAGCTGAGTGACCCGGTTCTCCTACCTGCACTACATGGCCTCTTGAAATATATCTGATGTTTCCACCAGAAGTAAGGAGTAAATGAGGAGAGTAACTAAGCTAGATGAGGCTATGAAAATATACTTCTTGCTTTCCAGACTGAAATACCACAGCTCTTTCTGAACTCATGCTCTTTTTTCACACTGGGATGTTTACAAAGCATCAGAAGATTTTACTCTTTAGATCTAGGGTGTCTAAAAAGAGGTGTACTTTACGCCAGCTACAAAGGATATCAGAATCAGACCTTACGTGTTTAATCTGGATGTGCAGAGGCAGACTGTTTCGCTGCTCATGCTTCAGTGCATTAACTAATCTTTAAAGAACAGGGATTAAGGAGAAGCTTTGCCCATGAACATGTTAGCCCTGGCTGTCCAGCCCTGGCTGCATAAACTCATTCAGATTCCTCAGAGGTGTGTAGTACTGATCACTGTCCAGAGGCAAGATACTGGACTAAAGGGACCATAGGTGTGAGACAGGGTCACAATTTTCAGGTAAATTCCCACTACAAAATTATACTTGTTTCTTGGAGTTTTTTATTCATTCCACACGCATTAGAAACTGTTTAGTCTGTTGTTGTATTGATACTGGTGTGCGGTAATTTCAATGGGTTGGGGTTTTGCCTACTCTCATTTAGTCAGTGCTCATCTTTTTCCTGACTCTGTCTAGGAGCCTTTCCAACCAAGTGAGACAGAAAATGTGTGTATGTGTGAGTGTCTGGAGGGCTGGAGAAAGGAACCCACCAGTAAAGGGGAAAGGCTGATCAATCCTCCTGCATTTTATATTATTCAGGTTTTATTTAGACCTTCTGATAGCGTTCAGTACAAAGGGACAACTACTTCTCGCCACCAGCATTAGAAATAATATTTAACACAGAAAACCTTTGTGCATACTCTTCCCTCTGTCATTTCAGTTACCAAAATATAGCAAAGGAATATTCTTCCAGTACTGAATAGCATTAATGAAAGTGTCCTTGTATTTATCTGTCTCTATACAGATATATATGACTTGCACTACATTTCAGGCATTGGCACCACCTGCAGCTGCAGCTCCTGCATTTTGCAGTAAAATTTCTCTCCCCTTCCCTTTTCCCTCAGCTTCTCCCACCCCCAGAGAACTGACACGCTTTCCACTGACAAATGTTGAGTGTAGCTCCTGAGGATTTAGCATGTCAGGCTGTGTCTACACAGCTTAGGTTTCTATTATTACGCAATGGCTTAGAAGGCAGTGCTTTGCCACATAATTACAGTGCCAATCTGTATTAGGACCAGGAGTTTGGATGCCTCTTTCTGTACCAACTATTCGCCTCCCACCCACTCAAGCCTCCTCCCTGACACTCTTACTTGTTTAATAGCTGCTTTTTGTACCCTTTTCTCCTCTGGTTTGTGATTTCCTTCCCTTCCCTATGCTTCCCTATGTTTATTTCAGAAGCGAGGGGTCGGACTGAGTCGTGCCTGCACGGATTCCTATGCAGCACAAAGCACTTGCTGTATGTTGCATCGTCAGAAGAGGTAAGAAGAAATTCCTGAAGCTGCCTGCTAGTTCTCTCGGGTTTTTCCCCTCTCTCTCTCTCTCTTCTTTTTTTTTTTTTTTTTTTGGTGTATGCACACTGCTTGTCTTACAAGCCGTGCAGGCTCTGCCATCTAGAGCACTTTGTGAGATCACTCCAGTTTGCTGTTTTTCCCTTTTTCCATCTCTGCGTGTGTGTGTGTATCTCCCCGTCTCTCTTCTCCCCCCCCCCCCCCCCCCACGACACAACTCGACCCCCCTCCCCAACACACACGCACATACACAGAAGCTGGGTTTGCTAGCATGAAGACTTGCAGTACCAAAATGCATGTGTTACCTTGGGATGCACTAGAATCAGAATGCTTGAAAAACCTGCAGGCTGCTTAGTCCTCCAAGACTGGGGTTTTTAAACCAAACAAGAAAAGAGCAAGTTATTCACTTTTTTCCTTCTTCTTTTTTTTTTTTTTTCTTCCTTTCCCTTTTTTGTGCTTTGGATATTACTGAAAAAGGAGTCTCAGGGATTCACACACTTGGACTTTACTGAATCAGGCTGCATCTGACAAACAATCTACTCTGCATTTTGGTTTGCTAGAGATCAACCAGGATTTTTCTGATTATATCTTCTTTTGAAGAAAGGATGCATGGCATAGAAAGAAGGTCCAAGTGCCTGTCTGAGACTATTTTACCGAATCTGGGATAAATGTTACTTCTCAAAGGTAAGTGATAGGTTTTTGGTTTTTTTTCATATGCATATATAAACTATATAGCTATAATGTAAATTATATATAGACATGTACACAAATAATTTATACACAGTTACTTCTAATGGCAAAAAGATCTGTTCTCATGCATTTTAAAAGCATCAGAGAAATGTACAACTTTATTCCTTTTCATGCTAGCCTAGATTAGATTGTTCATGTGGAGAAATGAATCTCTGGTTTCTGCTTCTCTCGGCATGAAAAGACAGCTCAAAAAGAATATTTATTTTTTTAAGTGTCAATAAGGATTTTTTTCATGGCAGTTTTGAAACAATGTTGGAAAGAGATTTGAAAGAAAAGATAATAGCTTCCAATACAAGAAAAACTGAGCAATATAGTAAGGCTGTGAAAGTGATTTCAGCTTTCTGGAGGAATTAGTAAATCCTGCAAAGCTGAGGAAGAACTTTGCTGGACAGGTCAACTCTCCTGTGTATGAAAACACACAGTAAAAGAGGGGGAGACCTTGGCAAATGTCATGTGAAGAAATGGAAGGCATAGGAACAGCTAGAGAAGGGAAGGGAGTGAGGTGTGGAAGTGCAGTGAGCACCCACTTCAGTGTCTGCGGTCGCAGAAGTTGGTGTTCTTGGTAAGGTGATGCCACTGATGATGGACATCCAGAATTGGCAAGGTGGGCAGGTGAGGTATGGGGTACACAAGCAGCTATATGCTATGTCATGCCTGATTGACGTCATCAGACATATATGCTTCCTGCAGGACTAAGTGTACTGAGAATTTGGGAGGGGGGGGGGGGGGGGGGGGGGAGGGGAGGGGGATGGGAGGGAAGCATCTAAATGGCAGCACAGGACAAGATGTAGCAAAATGGAAACTGAGTCTCTCCCTGACTTGCATGGACACATGCATACTTTTGCATCACAAAACAAGTGCATGACTGAATAAAAACAAGAAAGAAACTAAAGGGGAGAGCAGGTACCAGGTATTATGTCAACAAGTCCCAGAATGGTGGATGAGTAAACTGGAAATGTAAAGTTGTCAGTTGTGGTCATGTATGTAAGGAAGGGTTCTTAAAACTGGGTAACTCCATTCTAACCAAAGGAGACAAATAAATTCGATTTAAAGCAAGAACCATTTTTTTTATTTTACCATGGCTGATCTAGTTTTTTGGGGGTAGTGACCCAGAAGAGTAAGGTTTATTTTACCTACCCAATCTTTGGGATTAATAGGGAAAAAGATCTCTTCTGATGAGAAGAGACAGACTTTGAAAGGCAAACCCTAAGATCACTTGAGTTTATAAAGTCACAGTTAATTAAATTGACACTTCTTAACTTTATGATACAGTGTTCACTGTGGATATGTCCAGCAGATGCCACACAGCATCTGGTATTTTCTGTTCCTCGGGAAAGAGGAAACATTGCCATGCAGGGTATCAATTTTCTTTTGGACCTTCCTGTGTACAGAGGCTGTACTAAGGCAGATTTGAGCTTGTGGTGAGAAGGAAGAGAGACACATAATTACTTTTACTCTTGCCGTGTTTCAGGCTGGTTAGAGTTGCCTTGTTTACAGCTCGCCTTGGGTTGGTGGTTAGTTTGCATTGCCTATGGATCACCACTTGAGCACAACAGAGCGCTTTTTGTGTGCACTCTGCTCATAGCTGCCTTGTCGCAGCAGCACAAAGCAAAGCTTCAGGTCTTCCCCGAAACTGCTACTGATTCTCAGGGCGGGAAGGGATGCAACAAAAAATAAACAACAATGCTAGGACGAAAAAAGTCATTATGTTCAACCAAGCCATTTTAACTTATGAATCCCAGCAAAGATCTGTGTCACCTCTCACATCAGAGACAGTGATGCTCTCCCCAGCACCGCTCTGTTTCCTTTAGGATGACTCTGGGCCCGATGTCCCCTGGTACCTGGCAGTGCAGGGCACTGGCAGGCACGCTGCATCCCCAGGTGTACCGTACAGGGTGAGAAGCATGACCCAACCTCAGGGCCACTGTTTGCTGCTTCTCTCTCTGCTCCACGCTGTTCTTCACAGCATTAGTGCTTTTATTTAAATTTATATTTGGAACGTAACTGTTAATTTTTCCCAATGGGAACTACAATTGGCACATGTAGCCTCGTCCCACAGGTGGACTCAAGCTGACAGCTCCCTGGCAATCACTATCAGAGTGCTCCTGCTCCCTTTCTTTGCAGGGGACTCTGGCCACTGAATGAACCTTGCAGTGTAGTGATGTTAGACCCATCTGATCGCCCCTTTTTTACATTTTTTTTGTCCTTGTGATAAAAAAAAAAAAAAAAAAACCAAAAAAAAACCAAAATGGGAAGCTGATTTGAAATTATCAAGGTTTACCTGGAAGTAGGTGGGAATATACTTAAGATGACTGAGAATGCATCTAAATCCCTTGTGAGGGGTTGCAAACTGTTAACCCTAGAGGCTGCATTTGCTATCCAGCCACACAGAGTGGAGGGAGGGGGCGATGACAGTGCCTGTACACCCCCAAACCCATTTTTACATTGCTATTATATTTCAGGCCTGACCTACAGAGATAACCTGGGGGAGAAAGAGTAGTTTGTTCCAAGTGTGTACTCAGTCTTTCTGGCCTGAGTGCTCAGCCTCACTTTCTTTGGGTTTGTCAGTGTGTTGCCATGTGTGTGTTTTTGTGGAGAGAGTAACTGTCCTCTAGGTGCTGGACTGAAACGCAGTAACACGACTTATAAAAGGCAGAAGGAAGACATCCCTGGCTCCTTCAAGACAGTCCTGATGACTGTGGAATCCGTTGTCCAACACCAAACGGGCCACTGCTGTATCCCTTATGTTTCCTCTTTGTCTTAACCATGTAGCCTTCAATTATTGTGACTAAGGATATAACCAAGGTGCTGGTATTTACTCTATCAGAGCCCGGAGGCCATGTGTGCTAACAGGGTGCTGAACACCTTGCAGTCATCAACTGGAACTTGTGACGAAAAACAAGGTTTCACCCGAGTGCACTGGAATAATCACAAAACTCACAAATCACCCAGTGTGATGCAGCACTTCAGTGTAGGGCCAGCTGTCACTCTCTGCCCAGCCCACCTCCACCCAGGATATATAGGAGGGAGGGAAGCTCGTAAGCGGTACTTCTGCTTCTAGGAACTCAAATTACTGTCTGCGTGGGCGACTGCCAAGCATTGGCATCAAATTAACAGATGTAAACTTGTCGTTAGAAGGCCCACAGTGATGCTGCATGGAAAACCGGGAAAAAGGCTGCTTCAGCAGTGGTTGTCTCCATACTTCAGAATACTTGCTTGACTGTGTTTCCAATTTTTCACTCGTCCTGTCATTTGCTCTGTTCTGCCCATGACCCGTGTCTCTGATGACATCGTCATCTTTATGGGAAAACATTTGTGACAAATTCAGGATGCCAAGTTCAGCATGCGAAATGAGCAGTGGCAGCAAAATTCAGAAAACATCTTTTCAATTAAAAAAATGCTGATTTGTGAACATGGGAGAAAAGGAAGGGCTATGCTGTTAGGGCCTGGTCCTATGTAGAATCCCTACTGACCTACACAGAAGGCAGAGGTGAGTGGTATTTTTTTCGGTGATAAATTGTCTTGCTTTTCTCAGGAAAATATAGATTTATCAGAAGAAAATAAGATAGGGAAATGGCCAGTTTTATGAATTTCATGACTGAAAAAACTGTAGGGAGAAAATTACCCAAATATCCCATCTTTCTTACTTTTTTTTCTGGAAAATAAATTTTATTATTTCTTTCCAGTTTGCGCATTTTGCATGATAACTGAAAATAATTCATATGAAACTTGATTGTAAAAGGGCCTATGCTCAAATCACATTTTGCTAAATGACAAGCAAATCTCTCTGTCCAACTGGAACTAAACAATTCTAGCTCATCAGAAGGCTGGCGTACTCTCTATCTCATTTTGTGCCAAGGAAATTGTAAACACTTTCATTTCAATTCATGGGACCAGAAAACTTTTGTCTGCCAAGCTCTACCTGGAAGTCAATTTACTTGGCCAAGTGGGATTATTCCATGATCATCTTGCCAACAAGTGCTTTGAGATATCAAGGCCTCTGAGTGTCTGCTCTTGAAATCAATCTTCCAGCTGTGGAAAACTTATGTGCTGAGAGGATATGCCAGCTAAACAGAATAGACATGACAAGATGGTTATAGCCATGGTATGAGTGGTACAATGGAGCATTTAGGAGGCTTCTGCTAATCGCTCCTCAGAAAGGAACTGGTCTGTAATCCTTCAGCAGATCTGCTATCACTGTGGTGTTATGGAAAGGTAAGACAAGGAGAGGGCCCTGGAATAGCAGTAAATCCAGGGTCCTGGCCCCAGTTAGTCAGAAGGTGAGAGGTAGGGATAGTGCATCCCAGTGCATACCAACGTAGGTTCTGAGCTGAACAGAAAGCTGGATTAAGGATAAAAATCAACAGAACGTACATGATGATTGAAAGCACCTTGTCTATTTTAATAGAGCTAATGTTGCACTGAAAATCCCTGGAAAACACGTGTGTGGTACTGGTGCTGAAAATTATCAGTGTGTCTCTCTCCCTGAAGCCAGAGGAGGTAGGTGAGGGCTCTTATATGTCATTATGTGCAGGACTGAGACAAATTGCTGTGCCTGTCCAGTTAACACTGTAGAGTTTGAGTTGACGTAGCTGGGAGAAGGATAGACTTTGGAAGACCTCAATATGATCACGCCACATGGATTGTGGGGATCAGAAACGTGTGATATTGGAGGAAATACAAGCTCCTGCCTTTAGAGCTGCAATTTACTTTGGCAAGCTGAGGAGCAAGGAAGCTCAAAATGGCACCAGGTGCAAAGAGTCCTTAGCCATCTCTCATCATGTCTAAGCTTCTCAGAAAAGCTTCAGTATACATGTCAGTCAGAATGAGTAATCCTTCCTTTGTTACAGCCTAAAGATAAAAATTAAGAACTGGAAAGGAATAGAGGATGTCTTAAATGTGCCGCATCCTCTGTTGCGGCGGCAGGATGGATGGGTTGTGTTATCAGTGAAAGGGCAGCACCTGTACGTGTGCTAGAAAGGAAAAACTGACTGTGCCAGAATTTATATCAGATTCCTCTTTAACAGCCTTAAAAAATGTATCTGCCCTTCCAGTACAGCATGAAAACAACGAGCAGTCAAAGGGCAGAAGGAAAAGTCGAGAGGAAAAAAAAAATTCCTGTCATGGCTCACCCAGCAGTCCCTGTCTGGTTTGAAAGCAGCCAACAACAAATGTCTGTCTCCACAGAGATAAAAATCAAAACCCTCCCAATCATTCAGTAGTCATTTGATCTCCCTCCCTTTATGGATATTCCTGTGACCGGGTAAATATGTGTGATACTCAGAAAGCTCTGCATGGTTTGTATGCAAAACAAGTGTGCTAAAGAAGAAAAAGGCCAAACTGTATTGATAAAACATAACTTAATCTGGACTGAGACCATTTTGCTGGTTTCCTAAACTGATGGCTAGTTGGCATTTTGTATGAGTTATCTCCAGTGTAAGTGAATGTTATCACTGCTGCTGGCACATATTTACTGTATATTGGTTTTTAAATAAGGCTACAACATTGATTCCTTGCTCTCCAAATTATTGACTGCACTTTCTCACTGTAGTCAGGTCAGATATCTTATCTGGAAATGTTCACTAGAAAAATGTGTTATGTCCCGGAAACTCTCATGAAGGAGAGGATAAAGGTGTTTTTGCAGGCTGCCTATAATCAAAATATCTTGTAGTTATCCCTAAAAAATCTCAATTTGCTTGACAAATACCAGTGTGTGGTATGTAAGTATTTTCTAACCCCTTTCACATGACCAAGTAGCACACCAAGCTATGAGTGCTTCAGTTGACACCCACTTTTCAAGGACAGTGTGACCTTTCCTTACCAACGCAGATACATCTTCTGCTTACAACTCCGCAGATGCACTTTGACAGTGATATCTTCTTGAGGTGGGGGGCAAGGTTATTGAGAATCTTCACAATTATTTGGTGTGGCCAGGAGTCTCACAGAGGGTAAGCCTTCCCCAGCCCATGATCTCCCAGCACTCCAACCTGACGGGCCCTGATGGTCCTCCCGCTGATGGGAGGAGAAGTTTCAGATGCCTCAATAAGTGACACTTTCTTTCAGATCCAGGGGTGGGTAACAGCACTTTCGTGTGAACTGGAGAGTACTGGCCTTACTGGCAGAGGATCAGAGGAGTTGAGGAGTAGCCCAATGGATATTTATATGAGCAAATGCACTAAGGGGAAAGAGGGTCATATTTGGAGAAAAACTGGAGAAATTTTGGTAGGAGAGAGTGGGAAGAAAGAAAGAAGAATTGACAGTGGTACAGCTAAGAAGATGTCTCTTTCTTTAGTTATTTGTACAATCCTTCTTGCTGCTGAGCCAGAGTGCCAGGCTAAGCTAAAGAAGGGCTTATGATATGTGTCTTTAATGACACTGTACGTAGCTGATCCCTCCTTGAGCCTCTGTGGGGTGCTTCATTTGTCACATCTAATGTGTTTTAGCCTTTTGGTGAACATGGGAGAAGTTATTCAAACCATTTGTGCCTTTGGTTCTGTTTTCTCCACCTTTCTTTTACCTCGCTGAATCAGTGAGTGGAATGAAGATACTAGTTATTTATTTTTCCTTAACATTGATCATAAAGTTTATCATAATCAGTGAGCAGATGAGTCACTGGTTAATAATCATATCCCCTCTCCTCAATTCTTAGTAGAACATAGGAACTAGCTTTCAAATTAGTGTGAGAGACTCTCTAAGATATGACAGGTCCATATTCATATGGCATCTTTTCCAGAGTGAGTGATTTGATGGGCTGAGACCTGTCTTTTCTATGCTGGACATCAAATGGCTGCATTTCATGCCCATCTTAGTGTTTTGTTTTCCTCTTTGGCAAATGTTTCACCTGCCTAGTTCTGTGAACAGCATAACAAAGATCTGTGAGGATCCTGTGGGTTTGGGGCTCAGGAAACCTCCCTGCATTTGAGATAGTGCCAAGAAAAGGAAGAAGTCTGTCCTGTGAGAAGGCTGAGAGAGGACATGGTGGATTTCTGTGCATTGGTGACTTCTACCCTACATCAGTGTCCTACCACAGAATGGAGAAATTAAAGTTACACTACATCCTATCTCAACTGTAGGATTTGCTTTTAAAAATAAATAATGCCCTCAGGCCAAGGAACAGCTGCTGCAGTTCTTTCCAGCACGGCTCATTGGTCTCGTCCTCTCATTTGACACATCCTGATACTCCCGTGTTGCCATAGTTAGCGTTACATCAGACAGATCACGTAGTAACCTAACTGAAACTGAGACCTAGTTAGGGTAGACTTTACACACACAGGCCATTGAATATAAGGCCGCTTAAACCACCACCTCACCAGGCAGTGGAGAAAGACCTGAGAATTAAGTGGGGTTTAGGCTGTACTATCTCTTTCTATTACTTACAGAGGGGTTTTTTACTTATTTTTTCGTTAGTGTAATCATGTTCGTTTTAAGGAATTGCTTTCAACTTTTTTTTTTTTTTGATAGATTGTGTTGTTTTATCATGGAACTGTGATGAGATTAATGCATGCATTAAAGGTTCAGTTTTCCACGAAAGTCCTTCTGTTACGGAAATCAAGCATCTTTTAGGAAAACCTAAAAAAACCTGCCTCCCAAGTTTAGTGTGTGATGTAGTTGCAGTCACACATTCTCACAATTATTCCGTCTTTTTTCTTTATTTTAACAAGTGCATAAAGAACAAAAATGAACTCTGCAGCCAGCTGTTCTTCCAAAATATATCTTTTTGTGCAGGCTTAGGTAAAAGGCAAATTGCAGCTTGAGACTTCATTTGCGCAGCAAATCTTAGTCCCCAGAAAATCAGGTCTGTTTTCAGAAGCCTGTTTTTTCAGTCTCAGTGTTTCAAGATGGGAAGCTGGGCTGTGTTCATGCCCCAGGGTGATTATGTCACATTTGCAGAGTCTTTAGTCGTAAGTAGCAAAAATATTTAAGAACAAAAGAACATAGTTTTGGACCTTTGTTTCCCTTCCTTTCATTCCTGATTGAATTTTCAGAGCCTTTCTGACATTTAAACAAAGCGTTATCGGAGAGATGTTTGGAAAGAATTAATATGGGATCTCAGATTGTTATTCTCAGAATAATTTCCACTTTGCCTCAAAACAAGGTCTCCTGTAGCTATAAATTTATTCTACAACATATCTTGGGGTCCTTTTATTGCTGAGTTCTTTTTTTTTAACTTTTTTTGTTTTTTTCTGTAGTCTTCAAGGAACAAGAAAAAACATTTAAATTTCCAACACACAGGTCTTTTTTGAACATCTTGTATTAGAGTAACAGGTATTGTTGAATGTTTATAGAGCATGAGGTAGTAAAATCATATTGATCTCAAATAAGAAAAGGACATATGAGCTTACCAGTGGGCATTTGGAAATTGATACTCAGGAGGAAGATGGTTCCTTATAATTCTGTTGATAGATACTTAGCTTTGGGTGACATTAAGTGTTATTGGTTATTTGGATTCCTATTAATTTTTCTGATATTTGTTTGACTAGTGTGATATTAAAATGCCCATGCTTTCAAGTGTTTCAGTCATTCAGAAAAGCAGCAGCACCCATATCACACATGATTAGTATGACCAACAATATGAACACAACATGAACAGTGATTAAGCAGATCATGAATATTAGTAGCTGGCAAATCACACATGGCTAGAATAGGAGGTGTTTGTTTGCCAAATATATATGAAACAATTGGGATTAAATAAAAAATTAAGTAGGGATTAAATAATAACAAATATATTTTTTAAATCAATACTTGTAACCAGCATTAAAAATTAATAAAAATAAAATGTAGACTGTATGGCAGTAAGTGGATTTTAATATTGATATCCAGTAAATCCTGACATCTCACAAGGGAAAAGAATGGAACTACCAGTCCCTCTGACATAGATATGTATAAATATATATATATTCATTTATTGTAGGATGAAACCAGAAAAAAACTCAAGGAGGAAGCATAGTCTTGTAATTAAGGCTTTGGTCTTCAAGTCAAAGTAGGTCTGCAAGAAACAGGCTATGCAGGAGTTCTTAGGAAAACTTACCAAAGGCAAGCACTTGATTGCAAAGAAAAATGTGGGAAAACTTCCATGATGACAATTTGCTTAATTTTGGAAATGTTTCCCCCTTTTGCATATTTTATGTTAAGTCACTTCTGAAATGGAAATGACAATCTGAAGTGAAATGCTCTGATAAGTCAAAATTATGTTTCCACTTCAGAATAAATAAGTATTTTTGGAAAGGTTAGAGTCTGAGTTAAACAAAATATCTTCCTCCTTTTGAATAAAACATTGCAAATCAGCTCAAAAAAACATTTTTATTCCTTTCTATCCCTTTTAATTTCTTTTTTCAAATCATTAAACGTGTATGTTCATGTACACATGTAGAGACATTTTACAAGGGCCCGTAGTGATAGGACAATGGGTAATGGCTTTAAACTGAAAGAGGGAAGATTTAGATTAGATATCAGGAAGAAATTCTTTACGGAGACGATGGTGAAGCACTGGAATAAGTTGCTCTGTTGTGGTTGCCCCATCCTTGGCAGTGGTCAAGGCCAGTCTGGATGAGGCTTTGAGCAACCTGGTCTAGTGGAGGGTCTCCCTGCCTATGGCAAGGGGGTTGGAAATGGATGGTCGTTAAGGTCCCTTCCAACCCAAACAGTTCTATGATTGTGTGATTCTGGGCTCTGTGTGTGTGTCCGTATGGTTAGATCCATTCTTGGCCATACGCATACATTTTACTTTTCACTTCTGCTTTTGTAATACGAGATAATACATATGTCAGAGACCTGTCTTAAGCCTGAGTGTATTGATGTTTATGAAGTGTTTATAGACTAGTGAAGATGAAGGATACACTCAAGAGAGTAACTCTGTGGTGGCGGAAGGAGAGGTGGTGTGTGTTGGGGGGGGTGTGTGGTGTCAGGTTATTTGGCAACATCTTTCTTTGCTTTTTGTTTTTACAATATTTTCAGTTGTAATGTTTGTGGGTTTTGTTTTAAAACATAATTGAACTTTTTATTCTGCGAAATGCTTTAATGTAGTATTTTATCCTATTTTTACAGAAAATGAGCTTTTGCATTTTCTAGAAAACAGACACTTTCCAAATTATAATTAGTCAGTCTAATCTAAGTAAGTCAAACTTTTCTCTCATTTTCTGATAAAATCAGGCTTTCTTAACATTTTTAGGATTGATGATAGCCATACAGAGATGGTACCACTTCTTGTAGAATTTTCCTTTTCTCCTTTCTCATTTCTTTTTGTTTTCTTGCCCTAGTAGGTCTGTTCTTTGTGGATGGTTATGCATAAAAGGAACAGATAGTTCAATGACTTCTCCAGATAAAATAAGCTGTAAAAATTCTGAATTTGCTTTAAGGTTTACAGGATGGGTAATGGTAATGAGCCATGGTATTGGAGTGAGAGTCTAGGGCCATAACAAAGCAGGCCATCACAGTTCCTGATCTCTGGTGAGAATTAACCTTTGAATTTTAGCTGTACAGAAGCACTGTGGGGGCAGAGGGGACATGACTGATCATCAAGGAATTAAAAAGGACTTCATCGCTGATGCTTCTGTAAGAGCTGTAAAATAAAAGAAGCAGTTGAAAAAAGTGAGAAGGTTCCACATGGTAGAGCAGCTGCATGCAGCGGTTTAGTCCTCTTCCTACTGGGAATGCTGCTGGCTGATACATTGTTGGTATTCTGTTATGCTTAAAAATGAAACTTGTAGCTACTCCACTTTTGAATGTGTTAGGGGTTATCCTTAACAGGTGATTCATCTCTCTCAGTCCTGGGAAAGGGGAATGAGGGGTTCCTAATGATTTAAGTCAAAATATTCCTAGAAGGCAGAGCTTTGGGGGCCTGTGAATTAGTATGCTGACACTGCATATGCAGTAACAACTCCATGTACTTTTAGTCTATCTTTGACTCAGGACTCTGAGCAAATATGAATAAATTGACCCTTGGCGCTTTCCCTGTAAACTGAGTTACCGTTACTGTTCTACAAGCAAGAAAAATGGGGCATAGATTTTTTCTTAAACTAGTCAGTGGTCACACAGAGTGTCTACAGCAGAGTTGATGATCAGGTCAGTCATTATAGTGGGTGCCATTGTGATGAGGCTTAGGGAATGGTGAGGTAGTGCTAAACTGGTGGAATGGAGGCCAGATCAAACCCTAGAGTTGTGCAGCAGCAACAGTCAGCTCTGCCTACACAAGTAAGCCCACCAGAGAGCTTCATTTAAGCTTTTCATTTCAGCAAGACTCTTATGAAAACAGTACTCAAACAGCAAGCATTAGCTAAAGTAGAAGCCACTGAACACTTTTGTACAATTGTTTACATCTGCCAACAGAACTGAAGAAAATAGTCATCACATGCATTATGTTCCTGTTTATTTTTGTTGGGTTTATTCAATAGTCATATGGGACAGATGCGGATATAATGGCATCTGAAATTATCCCAAAAATGCGGAAATAGTTATACTTTGCTTCCTATCTTGCTTGAGATGCTTGAAATCTTCCAAGTATATGTCCAGGCAAACCCAAACATCTTCCTATATTTTCTACTTATTATTGTGAATTGTTGATGAAATTAATATTAGGAGAAAACCTATTGACTTAATTATTTTACTCCGGTGACAGACTAAAAACTTATTCATATAACATATTCAATATTTGGGTATTTATTATGTGCTACACCTAAGATTTATTTGACTTCTTAATTTTGGGAGTTCCTTATTTCAGCTGAAGTTGTGGAGGATGTAATTTATCTCAGCTCATGGCTCACTTATTCCCTTAGGTTTTAAATGATGGGCCCAAGGACTTCTCATCTCTCTGTCCTTATTGTGCAGGTAAACATAACCTCAGCCTCTGGTAGTGAAAATGGTCAATCAAGCAAAATCAGAAAGCTAAGCTAACCCAAAATCACTGGCACAGTTATTCATTGAGAAAAATACAAACTGCTCATAAATGGTTCATATGGGAAAACCAAGTAGAATTCATCATATACAAGATTTGTAAACACATGCATATATCTAGCAAAAAATGTCTTAAGTCCCTTGATCACAGTTTTTCCTTGTGGCTTTTACAGGCCTTTAATTCTGCGCTGTCAAACAAACAAACAAAAATGCTATCAAAACCAAGATGGTTCTGTGTGGCAGCTGTCAACTACCCATTTCACATTTGGTGTCATCTGGCTGAATTGCAAGTAGTCCCTGATTCCACAGACTACAATTCACCCTCACCTGTCCAAACCTGTTACCCAAAACAGGGTGATGATTCTCCATGTCCGTTAGTTGCACGGATAATTCCCACAATTACTCAGACACACTCTGTCTTCCATGTCATTTAGTTAAATGAAGACGCACTGCCTGTGAAAGGTCCCACTCTAACTCCACTCATCATGAAGGCAGCAGCAGCATGTATACTTGTTTTTCTTGATGCAAAAGCTTCTAACATATGACTAGAACAGAGATAAAAAGTGACAGTAAATCTTCAAAGACAATCACTGTGATTAGCACGCATACTCCATAAGAGGAGTAAGAATTGTAGTAGTCATGAAATATAAATGGTTTACTCATTGTGTTGTCAATAAGCTTGTTATTTGTGAATTCCTGAGATTTTTCAGGTGATGATTCGTTCATTATTTTGTTTACTTTTCTGTACAGTGAAATAGAATGGAAGAAGATGCCACAAACATCTAATTATTTGGCAAGATGTCTTCCTGTACTCCCTAGCTCAGGAAATAGAAGTTTAGGGGTCTAGTCTCTTTAAAACTACCGGGCATCCCTAGAAAGTGCTGTGTGAGCTTTTCTGGTTGGTACAAAGTGGTACTGCTTTGTAGGTACAGCAGATGATTATCCGGTGACAGTAAATTGGTCATTGCCTTTAAGCATGACACTAAAGGGGATCAACCAGTAAAATTTCCTGTTTGTCTACAGCAGCTCACTTAGGTTCAGCTTGAACTGCTAAGTGACTTCAGTGCTCTTATCAATGATGTTGCACAGTTCTGGTCATGGAAAAGGAAGTAGAAAAAATGCAGAGAAGTGCAGCCTGGATATATGTAATATGGAGCAATTTTTGCACAAAGAATGATTGAATATCCTTGTTACTCCTCAGCCTGAAAAGGATTTACTCTGGCTTGGTATGATAAAGATATCTAAGACTATGAAAGATACTTTTGTTCCTTGTCTCTTCTAATACAAGTCTTAGAGGACAACAGATTAAATTGGCAAGTGACAGGTCCAGAACAAACAAAATAAAGCACTTGGGATTGCAAAAAGCTGTGAAACCCTTTCCTGCAGAATGCAGGGATTTCTAAATGTT
The DNA here is from genome assembly GCA_027574665.1 of Rhynochetos jubatus. Taxonomy (NCBI): domain Eukaryota; kingdom Metazoa; phylum Chordata; class Aves; order Eurypygiformes; family Rhynochetidae; genus Rhynochetos; species Rhynochetos jubatus. Next base: position 31,934,796 of record CM050650.1, read on the forward strand.
TGCATTGATTTATAGACCAATTGGAGAACTAAATGAAAGAAAGATACAGGGCTTTTATGTGCAAAGACACTATCTCCAGCCAATAATTTTGGCTAGACCACAAGTAGCTAAGAGGATGAGAGAGTGGGTATTCTGGGAAATTATCACTGTAGGCTTGCACTGCTTTTAAGTTTTTTTATTGGTTTCCCTTATTGACTGCTAGCAGAGACAAGATACTGGGAGGGGTATACCATAGGTATGACACAAATCAGATTTGTTCTGACTGATTTCACGTGGGATACTCTACATTCCACGGTCCTGATGGCACAGCCTAAAGCAGTGTTTGGCTGAGCCCACAGCTGTATTTCAGCAGGGAGCAAAGAGGTGCTAATTACTCAGTGCTGACAAGTGTGGGCAGAAACAGTGATCTTCTACCAGGATACTGAGACAGCTTCACTGCTGAAATTACTAAATTATTACCACCCCTGCTCCAGAACCCATGCTGATATAATCCCTGTCTCTGGCTTGAGTAATTCAGATAGCTTTTATAGTGTTTGACTGCTTGTTAAATTAAGGTAGGTCTATCTGCACCTAGTGTTGCTTGGCACGTGCAGTGGTTGGCTGCATTGGTGGGAACATCAAGAGGTTTGCTGCTGAGCTCTGGAGCAGGTAGGCCCTCACCTACTTCTTGGGAAGAAAATGTCAATTTGTATTACAGGTCTCTTTCTCTCCTGAAAAGCTCTTGATTTGAAAGTCTAATAATGGTAACTTCTGGCTGTGTAGAAGACAGGCCTCCTAGAAGTCTGTGGTTCCTGGTGGTGCAGGCCTCTGAGCTCCTGCAGCTAGGGTTCAACCTCTGAAAGAGGTTAGATGGTATGGCAGATAAGGGAAACTCTTGTAAGTGTAATTCTGACTAATAAACAGATATGGTGTCTATAGACTCTGCTGCTTTAATTTGGGTTTTTTGGTATTCATTTATGTGAGCTGCATTATTCACTGGCATCTGCCCTGCATTCCTAGGGGATTTTTTGCTGTTGCTGGTGTATAGGATCCTGTTGTAAGATCCTTCTAGGGACTTTTCAGACAGAAAAGAACAGAGGGAAGGCTCTAAGCCAAGAGGAAGAAAAGGATAGGGGAGACTAAAGGACTGGCAAATAGGCAACCGTTGTCAGGACCAGGAGTTCACTTATTTCTCGAGGCTGATGCAATTTGTTTTGTAATATTTCTTTAGTTACGAGCTATAAACAGATTTCTCAAGACTCAGCAGATAAGAACATCAGAAGACTGGCATATGTATATAAAAGAAACATACTAAATGTGGCAGAAGTAATATACTAAAATATGTCTTTATTTCTGCTAATTTAATGGAGTAATTTTCCTTAGGCTGAGTTTTTAGCACCTTTTTTTCAGCTGTTGGTGAGCTACTCAGAAAACCTCAGAAAATGCTGAATTATGTTATGAAGTAGTTGGATCTCAGGAAGGGGATTCTTTAGCCAAAGCTGTCTAGCCTCTTCTGTGATTTGAATACTGGTTAAATAAATGGATTTAAGTTGGGAGACTGCTTGCTTGCATAGACATAGACACTGTATTTTGACGTGGAATATAAGAAAGACTGAATGTATTGCCTTTCTTCCTAGGATCACCACATTCATTTCAACCTTTATTGATTGAATTTTTTTAGTATTTTTTAATGACCAGAATCTTTAGATTTTTGTAATGCAGTAGGATAAATCAAAAACTGCCCCCAAGAAAACATTGCACTGATTCTTTTCCTAATACCACCATTTACACAAGCTCTAAGTGTCCTAGGAAACATGAAGGCTTAGTGTTCTTTTTAGAAATTGTCCTACAAAGTTATCAGATATTATTTTTTCCTCTTGCTTTTACCTGCTCAGATTTTCAAGAAGTAGCTTTAGGCTGGAAATAAAGAAATTTTGGGGACAGGTTTTTTTATCAGCAAGATTTTTAGGGCCAGTTCTCTTTAATATCTTTATCAATGACCTGGATGAGGTGATTGAGTGCACCCTCAGTAAGTTTGCAGCCAACACCAAGTTGGGTGGGAGTGTTCATCTGGATCAGGGTAGGAGAGCCCTGCAGAGGGATCTGGACAGGCTAGATCAATGGACCAAAGCCAACTGTATGAGTTTGAACAAGGCCGGGTGCCGGTCTTGCAGTTGGGTCACAATAACCCCCTGCAATGCTACAAGCTTGGGGACAAGTGGCTGGAAAGCTGCCTGGTGGAAAAGGACCTGTTGATGCTGGTCAACAGCCAGGTTAATATGAGCCAGCAGTGTGCCCGGGTGGCCAAGAAGGCCAACAGCATCCTGGCCTGCATCAAGAACAGTGTGGCCAGCAGGACCAGGGCAGTGATTGTCCCCCTGTACTGGGCACTGGTGAGGCCACACCTCGATCCTGTGTTCAGTTTTGGGCCCCTCACTACAAGAAAGACACTGAGGTGCTGGAGCGTGTCCAGGGAAGGGCAACGGAGCTGGGGAAGGGTCTGGAGCACAAGTCCTGTGAGGAGCAGCTGAGGGAGCTGGGGTTGTTTAGCCTGGAGAAGAAGAGGCTGAGGGGAGACCTGATTGCTCTCTACAACTACCTGAAAGGAGGTTGCAGAGAGGTGGGTGTTGGTCTCTTCTCCCAAGTGACAAGTGATAGGACAAGAGGAAACAGCCTCAAGTTGTGCGAGGGGAGGTTTAGACCGGATATTCGGAAAACGTTCATACGGATGAGGTGCTGAAGGACATGGTTTAGTGATGTTATTAGCAATGTTAGGTTAACAGTTAGACTTGATGATCTTAACGGTCTTTTCCAACCTAAAGATTCTATGATTCTATGAGAAGATTTCCTGATAGCAATATTCATTATGCTGTGGAATATTCTCCTAACAGAGCTGATAGAAACTTTTTTACTTGGGATTTTGAAGGTAGCTTTGGAGTGGGGGAGGGGGTGACAGGCAACATAGCCCAAAACCCAAGCCTTAAAATGTACCAGGAAGAAAAAATGTGTTAGTAGAGAGAGGATGGACTAACTGGCTTGATAAGGCTATCTTTTTATGTCTAGTTTCTATAGATATTTGCACAGAAACATGAGCATTGCTAATTAACTGCTCATCTGCTTCATGTGCTTATGGCTTACCAGCTATAGTCAAATCCCATCTGTCACTTGAGGACAATTAAGTGGGCTGAGAAGCATCATTTTATGACTGCACCTGGCCAGGAGGAGGTATTCCAGATGGACATCATGGGAAGCAAGAGACACCTAGAAGAGGAAGGGGGGAGGCTGTCTCTTCCGTAGGCAATTGCAAGTTGCCAACACATTCATATAAAGCAAAATAATTGTTTTGGAGTGGTACTGGTAAAAGCATATAAAACTCATACATGTGCTTCTGGTATCAATACAAGAGCTGTGCAGTTTTCTTCAGATTGCTAAGGATTTTTTTCCAATCCTGTATGAGCTTTGTCACTCTCACTGGAGACAGGCAAAGATGTTTGGAAACTGCAAGAGCTGAACAAAAGTAAATAAACGGCATGAAGGGTGTTGGAGATGAGGAAGACATACTATGAGTCCATATTATCAAGTGAGGCTCAAAGCTAGGAATTGGGTAGTGATGCTGCAACGTAGGTGTATGATACTGCACCTTGGGTCTGTTTGGGATGCAATCCTGAGGGCTGCCCAACTGCATTATAGAATAATCGGGCACACTTTTCTATGGTGCTGTCATAGCTCTCTCTGCATTATCAGGCTGCTCTTGCTGTCTGGTGCCTGTGGCTTACAATGCGAAGGGCCTTTCATTTGAGCCAGAAAATATTTGAAGAATAATTAAATTTGTCCCTAAACACAATGCTTTCTCAAAACTCTTCAAGCAGTGTCAGTGGCTCTTTAGAGGCCATTTTCAAAGCTTACAGCAGTATCCTTCAGTAATGAGGTAATGATATTGCCTCAATTATATGCTGCAAGGGAAAATGAAGACTTAAATTGCCATTCAGCTTTAGAATTACTGCTGTAATTTTAAAAGTAGCTGCCCTCCCATTCTCTTTAAGCAAAATCATCCCACCCCATTTGTCAAGATATTGCTATCCATGGCCAGGAAGGACCTCTCCATGCAATGATGTCATCCCTCTGAAGAAAGCTATTAACAGCCTTGTTTTTTAATACCTAAATCCAGAGAGTTTAATTCATCTCAGCTGTACTTTGTCTGTTACTCTCCATATCTGTCCATTATGCATGACCAGGAAAGTGAAAAGGAACATCAATGCTTTTGCTGGTACTTCCCAGCAGAGACCTTGTATAGAAAAATACAAAAAATAGGCGTAGGTGGAAGAGAGACTTGGTTTCTTAGTAGTCAAAAAGAAAAAAAGGCTAAGACTATCCCAGAGGCAGTGATTACAAATCCTGGCTTGGTTACAAACTGCTTTGGGCTCTGAGGTGGCTCCCTGCAAGGCTGCACTGCCTGCATCCCCTGGCTGGTGCTCTGCTGGGGAGCATCAGTACTGCTCTGTGGCATAGGTACCTTGTTTCCCCTTTATTTGTGGGAAGACAGACAAACATCTGGCTCCTCTGTTCCTCCTTGCACAGTTTCCCATGGGGAAAGGTTTCAGATAAATCTACCTCTGTTTTGTTGAGCAGGGGTGCTGTAAGATGGTTGTTAAGACACAGTAAGAAGTAAGTCTGCTAACCATAAGCATTCAGAAATCAGCACTCTGAATGACAAATGAGATAAGCTTGTGTGGCATAATCTACCTTTTGTAGAGCTGTCTATTTTTAGGCTTCCTTCTCCAGTTTCTCAACTATTGTGGGCCATCCTTTTAAAAAATGAAAAAATAAGTGTTCCCTAACCACATGGCTCCAGAAGCTTGTGAAGTATAACCCAAACCTGCACTCTTGAATCTTGCAGCAAATGCAGAAGTTGGCATCCTCAACTCCTTACTGTTCACGTTCCCTGTGCCACTGTATCAGGAGCCCTTTGATAGTATTTTCTCTGTGCATTTCAAACTAAAACAAGAAAGCTTTTTGCAACAATGCTATGCAGGATTTTGTTGGTTTTCTTGTTGTTTTTTCTTCTTTGGTAAGAACAGATTACATAATGTAATAGCAGCAGGGTTATTTTTTTTCATGTCAGTGTCGGTTCTGCCCCTCCCCCCCCTCCCCTCCCCCCCCCCAGTGTTTCAAATATACTTTTTTTTTTAATTCCTGCTTACATATTCTGAGAGACAGAAACTTGCACATCAGTATACCTGTTGGTTCAAGAAATTAAATGAATTCTTAGAGACTGATTTGGCTAACCCTGCTGAGAAAGACGAGATGAAATAAAAGCCAGTAATGTAAGAGGCTGAAAAAGAATTTAAAATACTTTCATTCTCACTTATGCAAAAGATTTAGTAAGGAACACAGGAGAAACTATTAGACAGAGGGTTGTTTGGGTTTTTTTTTAATTGGGGCTCTTCTCATTTTAAAAAATCTACCTGAACAAATTTTCTCAACCAGAAAAGTCAGATATAAAATAAGTACATAGAAGTTTAGGCTTGTTCCTTCTAACCTGTACATCACTTCTATTTTAGAATTAGTATCCGTCCAGCTCTTGGCTTTTGTAAAAGTTCAAAACCTGTAAAAGCTCCTGTGAATTGTTATTAAAGCACATAGTTGTTTTAACTCTTATCACTTATATTCTCATAAATTTTTGATGCCTCATGAAGAATTTGATTGCTGTAGAGAAGCCAGGTTTCCCAATTAAAACTTTTTTTTTTTCCTTCCTGTCTTTGCTCCGAACTTGAATCAAGCTCTAAGGTCTTTCATAGCCCTGAATGAGAGATGATGAGTCAAATGTATTTTAACAATATTAAAAAAGATATATAAAATTCTGTTCTCCCTCTAATACAGAGATTCTGTCAAGACAAAAGTCACACTTTGATGCCTGTATCTGGCAGGAGTATAGCCAGCAGCCTGAGATAAAGTAGTGAGTAATGGGGAAGAATATTCAGGCGTAGTTTGGCAAGCCAGATACCCAGTTCCAAATGACTGTGATTATACTTTTCTTCCCCCTTCCTTTTCTCACTAACATGACAGCAAGCACATTTCCTTCAAAAAACACATTTTGAGCCTGTCAGAGATAATCATTTAGGGTCAGATTTTTCAAATGTGCTTGGCATACTGAATGCAGATGGGGTGGTAAGCTCTTCCTTTTTTTTGTGTGTGTGTTTTTTTTCTGTGATCCTACAATAGGACTTCTTGGTACAGAATAATGTGGAAAATTCAGCTTTCTTTTTAAATGCTTCAGGTCTGTGATAGCTGGTTCTTAATAACCTTTTGTTATTTTGGACAAAGCACCTTGGTTGTAGGATTTCCAGGCATTATCCCAACTGGCCAAATTCTGCTTTTATTGAAATTGGTGAAAATACTTTTAACTTAAATAGATACTATCTGATGCTGACCTGAGCCGATTTGCCCATTTGGTCCTACTTACCATCTTTACTGTTTGTCCATAGGCGTATGTTCAGACATAAACTTTACCTGAGCTCAGAAGCTGTGCTTCAACACAGGTCCAAGCCCTTTGTTCCTGTACTGTAGGTGGACCAGGCACATGCGCTACCAAGCAATTTACATCTTGGCCTGCCAACAGGTATGCTAACTGTGGCTTTTGTCCAAATCTACAGCAGACACTTGGGATTTAGATGCCTGTATTGAGATTTTTCTACATGTGATTCTCTAGGGTTGGAAGGGGGAAATACACTTTCATGGTGCAGTTCAGTTCAGCTGTGGTAGATGATGCCCCTACTATGGTAGATATCTATTGTAAGCATGATGAATCATGTCCTAGAACTACCTAGGTCTTTTGATTCATTCATGAATGTCACCAGATGACTAGCTAATATGCAGAAGTCTATATTATGAGCCTCAAAGCTGGAGTGAAATCCACTGCTGGACATGTTTGTCATCATGGATGGAAAACATAGTGGTTATTCATCTTTATCTTAAGTTTGCAATCTTACCTTATTTTTGCCCCACTGACTTCACTTGGGAAAAGCAATTCAATGTTAATTGCTTCTGAAATCTTTACATACAGCTCAGATGCTGTGTAGCTGTAGTCTCCACTGGCCATTTCCCTTTAAATTGCTTGGGTTTTTTATCGTGAGACAGTTTGTCCCTGGAACTGGTTTAGTAGCACAAATGCAGAAATGGAGCAGTGACTGATTCACTCTCTAAGACAACATGTATTTCATATTGTACCCATCTGTGGTATGATGATACCCTTCTTTATTTGATTATGTTCCTTGAACTCTCTAGATGCTAATTTAGAAAACACTTTGCTTAGCTTTGGTAAATTTTTGTCTCTTTGGCATTGTTGTTATTCCTAGAGATAATGAGCCGAAGGATAAATTCAGTCTATTTGCATGGGGTTTTTTTCTCTCTTTTTATGAAAAAAAAAAAAAATATATATATATATAACAGATCAACTTAGGATAAAAGAGACTAGATCCTAGAACATCAGTGCTTTTTGGTTCTGTTACTGTAAGTGGAATATATTTTTCGTTTGACTTGTCACAAACCAATATAAATCTGTGGTTGGTTTGCTTGCTTTTCCCCACATCATCTACCTCCTACTTTATAGAGCATATGCTGAGGATGCCACCCATAGCAGAAGATCACTGTAAAGCATCTGTTGCAAATTATCTAACCAAGATTGATTGAATTATTTTTTTTTCTTTAATTTTATGCATTCAACTCTCTTGGTCTAGATTTAAACTTAGACCTCAAATTAATTTCAATAATGATACATGCCAAGACTTGCCTTCTATAGAGGTCCTGAAATTCAATAAATCCAGCCTGTGCAATAAATTGGTTGATCTTACACCTTCCTAATAGGCCTCCAGGAAACTATTAGGTTAACATATAAAGAACCTTTCTGTAATGTCCCTCATGGGGTAGGCTTCCAGGGGTGGCTGGCACTGAAGTTTGTGGCCTTTCTGCGCATAAAGGTGGCTTGTTCTGGAACTCCCTGTGCTTCTCAGGTTTGCAGCAATCCTCCTAGCATTGTTTAAATAAGATTTACATCTAAGCAGTAAACTAAACTAGCAGTAAAAATTCTCAAATTACAGTGTTAGACAATCTTCTAAGCAGTAGTGCAAACGTAATCACTTCCACTTATGAGTCCTGATTTATCATTTTTGAAAGAAGTCCTGTACTCTGATGGCATTGTAGTCAACTTATTTGTTGTGGCAATAACTGCAATGTATGTTGTTTTCTTCCTCTGCATCTCTCAGCATGTACTGCTATTAGAAGTGAATCTCATTCAGTTCAATAAAGTCAGCAAGATAGATAAGAGAGTGGGAAATTGACCTGTGACCATCGTTTGGAGGAAGGGGTAAAGGTTCTTTGCAAGCCAACCAAATGGAATGGATGGTGTTTTCCTCAGCCCAGTTCAAACATTGAATGCTTGACTAGCAAGATACTTTGAGTTCAAATCTGCTTCTGTTCCCATTGGAAATTTGAAAAAATAATTTCTCACCACTTGCATGAAATGTTTATAGGTATACCAGAAAAGGAGATGCTGATGTAGGTAGCAAGAGGCTCTTCTCTAGCTGTACAAGGCAATCTCAGAAAGTAAAAGTTATCAGAACTCTTGGAGTTTGGTTTGTTTGGTTTTTTTCTTTCTAAAAGTGGAATGAAAAGTTAGGAATATGAAACTTTCTTTCTCAGCCTTTTGTCTCTGTTTTTTCCCTTTCCAAAAGGGTAAAGTGACACAAGTTTAGTGTTTTTAATGCTGTGTTATGGTACTGCAAAGCCTGGTGAAAAGGCAAATGTAGTTTGTTTACTAAGTCTTGGCACAGAAACTCACTTTGAGACTCAGCTGAGACCCATACATTGAATAGCAGATCGGTATGAGCATCTGTAGCTTTGCAAACTACAGTGTAAGGAACCAAGAGTCACATTTCTTCCTGAAGTCATGGCTACTTTTTATATTTCTGCCTTTCTGTTAAACAAGAAACCTGCAGTTAGTTAGTCACAGTGAAAAGAAAAGCTTACTCCTTGTGGGACCGTTGAATCTGGGGAAAGTACGCAGATGCAAACACACAATCTGAGTTACCTGCTGCAGAGTCAGGGCAGCAGGGGCTCTCCCAGAGCACACAGACAGGAAAATAAGAGATCTTGCACGTTTGGAGGGCTGTCCTTACCAACACAGGAGAGAAGTGAAGTGTGAGGCAGGCACGTGGCCAGGCTTGTTCCCTTACTCCATTCCTCAACAGGAACATGAGCGCAGATGGCCATCATCACCACTGACTCACAGGGAAGGGGAGGCCTGGGGAGATGTGGTCACTAAGGCAATATGCTGCTGCCTTTGCCTTCGGTCCTGCTTTGCAATGGGGGGCTTTGCTCTTTTTCTGGTCTTCAGTTTGTTGGTAGCTGAGCCTTCCTTGCTGCATTGCATTCCAGCAGGTGTACATGTCCTCTTTTACATTGTCTCATGCTGCCCTGCCTTTACCAAGGTAAACAAAGGGTTATTCCATTATCAGAGACAAGCACAAGACAGACAGAAGAGATGTTGCCTGTTCTATTCTTGTGACTGAGATGGGATTTATGTGTCACAAAACAGTTCATACAGTGTTTGGAGTTTTGCTTTTTGTAGCCAAAAATGACTGTGACAAAGACAGGCAAATTCTGTGTCTGCTTTTGTCACCTGAATTCATGTTTAGTGATAAGGACCAGGAAAACGGTCAGTCTTGTTACAGTAGTGCTATATGTCATCCTTTTACAGTATTTGCCTATAAACAAAGACCTTCATTTGAATTGGGGAGTGGGGGCAAAACAACAATGAAAAGATTTGCACTGAATTGTATTTATGATTTTTTTTTTTATAAATGAAGTGTAGTAGAGGCATTTTAGGTTAGAATTATGTCTATATCTAAAAATGTTTAAACTAATATTTTTTTTCTAAAACTACTTAATGTGAAGAGAGATGTAAGTCACAGCCACGACTGTTTAAAATAATAAACACCCTAGAACAGAATGGTCCTTCTCAGTGCATTACACTGTTTTCCATTAGCAGCAGTATTGAAAAGGTTACTGTAAGTACAGCAAACCTTTGCTCAACATGCATGTAGCACTGTTCTGGGAGGTTTAACACTGGAGAACTAGAATATAAAGTGTTACATCAGTTTCTGCTTTGAGAAAGGTAATTCATTCTCTCTTAATTTGCTAATGATACATTATTGTTTTAGTTTAGCAAGTCATGCAACAGGCTGGTTTTATTTCACAACGGAAGAGGAAAAGGAGTACAGGCTCAGAGGACAGATAAAATGTCCTGACTCTTAAACCTCATTGAGTAAACTTAAACCTTCAATTATGGCTTAACAATGGTTGAATAAGTATTTCACTTCCCAGAGTCCCAGCAGGTGTCCTACTTGCTGACAGCAATTCCTGAATCTCACTAGAGCAGATAATTTGAGCTACAGCACACATTGTCCCCTCATCTCTCCATCAGAAGGAGAGGAGGTGATAAATGTTTTCTGAGGTGTTTCTGATTATATGGGTTTCCCTGAGGTTGTGAACATTGATTACAGAAGTGAGTTGGAGTCCAGGGAAAAGGACATTTCTGCTAGACAAACCCCTACAGTGTGATTTCACTGCAGGTCAAAGATTGCCTTCTGCCAGAAAGAAGAATCCATATTAACTTTCAAGGAGGCCCTTGGAGTTAAGGGCCAAGGTAAAAGACAGCAGTTTTACTAAAGGGCTAGAAACTGTTTTACCCTGCAGAGCAAGCTTTGTGGTCTCAGACATCTCCCTGTTCTTCCCCCATGGAAAGATGGGACAATTAGGCTTCGGTGTTCATTTAGGATGTGACAGCCTGCATTCAAATCCCTGTTTCTCTCAAGGTAGTGCAGGAACATGGGCTGCTGTTTCCTACCTTCTGGCTAGATGCTGTAATCTCCTGGCTGCTCTGAAATTTGTTCTTGGTTGCTTCTGCTGCACCTGAACAATGAAAACCAGGCAGATGTCCAGGCTGGTGAGAGCAAGTGTGTGAGTGCAACTGGCAGTGGGGGCACCCGAGATGCAGGAGGTGTTTTTCTCGTATCATCTCTGGGTCAGGAAGCACAGAGACTAGGATTCCTGCCTTGCATAACTGACAGTCTGAATTAGTAGGTAGCCGAAGAGCTCTGTGTGTCTGCCCTCTCTGTGACTTTTGAGCAGAATAAGTGTAGATATCTGCTGCTCTGTTTCTTCTGGGAGAGGCTACCCATAAAACAAACAGCATTTCCAGCTGGTCCTTTGTCAGGTCCAGATATTTAGAGTAAGTTTACCTATTCTGGATGGCATACACAGCTGAAAGCTACCTATGTTCCTGTGAGATCTTTAAAGAAATCAGTTTCAGTACCTCTTATTTGTAGTGGTATCTGCCACTTAAAAAGAAAAACAGTTTGCAAAGACATTTAAATGGAACCAGAAATTATGATAAAAAATAATTCACATTGGGTTTAATGAAATATCCAGGGCTACTTCCTCCATCATCTTGAAAATCTCATTACAAATCAGAAATACTTCGGTGAAACTAACAGGGAGAAATTAAAATATCAAACCCAGGAACCTATTATCAATTCAGCTATAACTATGCAGTCACACTGGTTATGTTTGGTCATTTCTATGCCCCTATAGTAAGAATGAATCTTCTTTCCATAACTTAAATCTGGAACTTCTCATAGTATTAGTTTGGCAAATCTTCAGTCTAAAGTTCTGTAGCAGAAGAGTAATGTAGATAAGGACATGTCAGTTCAGATCTTACAAAAGAGAAACGTTTATCCTGGGAGTCATAACCATATCTGTTTGGCTTCCTGCTGCAGTGCTACTTGGAAGAAATAATCGTTTCTGTTGCATAAACTTTTGTTCAGTGTGAACAATAAGGATTCATTTTGAAACCTTCTTGGGTCCTGTTTCTTTAATATCAAAAATATTTTTCCAGGCTTCTCTGGGTTTGTTTTGCCTGCTAATAGACATTATGGGATCCTTGGCTCATGTCTCCTGCCTGATGAGCAGACGTAAATGGATGGGGAAATGGGTTAGAATTTTTTCCCAAGTGCTACAAAGCACACAGTTTACCCTAATTAGCTGGAAGATGGTTGTTTGTAGAAATGAAGGTGTCATATTCTAGGTGATTAATTTTGGCTGCCTCGAACCTCTCAGGGTGGGGAGCAGAAAGGGGGAGGGGGGAAACCCACATACACAAATGTATCTTGCTCTGCTGGTCTTGGAAAACCATTTTGCTATTAACTAATGCAAATGCTGCACAAACTTCCAGTGATTAGGGCTTTTATTGTTACTTGACAGATGGATGTGCTTGCTTTTAATGGTCCTGGTTTGCCTTGATTGTCTGTGTTGTATCATTTCTGGCTGAGCACAATGAAGACAGTGAATATGTTGGTACACTTCAGTGTAGCCTACCTGTGGTAGGAATATGCTTACAGACAATAACATTACAGCTGGAGTTAGCGCATTCATTTTATGGCCCGACTGAAGCATAACTTGTCTTTCTGGGCCCTGTGAACTTAGTAATTTCTACAATGAGCATCCTAGCAAGACAGGAGCTCCTTGTTCCTAGCATCCTCCTAGGGATGAGTGGTGTGAGGACTTACAAGGGTTGAGTGCCAGACTGCTGTCATTAATGGGTCCCTCCTACTTGTCACTGCCACTTGCTTAGTGAGAAGCTGGTTTTGTTTGCAGAGACCTGAGACCAGACCCATGTTTCTAGATGTAGCTCCTTTGCTCAGAAATGTGGCACCTGTTTATGTCCATGTGTTGTAATTTTGTGCTGTGAGTTTTGATGTGTTAGCCAGCAAAATTCTCAGGGCTGGCTTTAGGCACAGGCAAAGTTGGTGCTTTCCAGGGAAGCAGACAGCTGGGGGGCAACAAAGCAGCTTGTGTGTTTTTCTTGTGTTTAGGACCCTGGGAAGCTGAGCATGAGAGAAGACTTATGGAAAAGAGGCAGTAGTTGCTGCTGCAGAAGCAAAGCTACCATCCTTCTCCCTGGCAAACAGCAAATTCACCTCTCTAGATCTCTGTTTCTGTTCCTTATCTTTATCTTGTTTCTTTCCATAGCTGGAGTTATGTATCCCTGTTAAAGGCTTAACTTTTAAAGGCTTAACTTTTCATCCTCAGGGAAGTGAAATTCTCCCTCCAGTCCTCAAAAGCCTTGAGTTAGCCTCATCAATCACTGTACATCTGGATTCCTCTACCCTCTTGCATCCATAACTTAAACTGCATAACTATGAATCAGAGCAAATAATTTACTTTCCCATATCCACTCACAGAAGACTGAGTGCTTTTCTTTTTCTTTAGGTTGGAAAAGACCGTTAAGCTCATCGAGTCTAACTGTTAACCTAACATTGCTAATAACATCACTAAACCATGTCCTTCAGCACCTCATCTGTATGAACGTTTTCCTAATATCCAGTCTAAACCTCCCCTTCCACAACTTGAGGCCGTTTCCTCTTGTCCTATCACTTGTCACTTGGGAGAAGAGACCAACACCCACCTCTCTGCAACCTCCTTTCAGGTAGGCTTGAGAGCAATAAGGTCTCCTGTGAGCCTCCTCTTCTCCAGGCTGAACAACCCCAACTCCCTCAGCTGCTTCTCACAGGACTTGTGCTCCAAACCCTTCCCCAGCTCCATTGCCCTTCTCTGGACACGCTCCAGCACCTCAGTGTCTTTCTTGTAGTGAGGGGCCCAAAACTGAACACAGGATTGAGGTGTGGCCTCACCAGTGCCCAGTACAAGGGGACAATCACTGCCCTGGTCCTGCTGGCCACACTATTCCTGATACAAGCCAGGATGCCATTGGCCACCTGGGCACACTACTGGCTCATTTTATCCAGCTGTCAATCAACACCCCAAGATTGTTTTCTGCACGGCAGCTTTCCAGCTACTCATCCCCAAGCCTGTAGCATTGCAGGGGGTGGTTGTGACCCAAGAAGCTCCACAGCACATGAGGTAGACATGAGGTTTGCACATACCTGATGAACACTACCTGCTGCATGCTTAGTGGAGCTCTTCCATCTAAAGGGTACAAGGGAGGACTTAACACTGTGCTAAACGTGAGCGTAGAAATAGGCATAGGTGACTGAGTAATTCAAATCACTCCTGTCTGTAGGAGTGAGTGTATCATGCCTGAACATCATGAAGGGAGTGATGACAGCAGGCAGGACCCAATGGACTGCTTAGATTTTGAGGCATTGCAGGAGCTCCTCCAGTCTGGAGCAGAGTAGCTGTTTCAGTGTCCAAGCAGCACTGGGCTGATCAGAGGATGAGTCAGTCTCACAGAAACCTCAGGGAAAATTTGGCCAGCTTTCAACATTTAACAAGGTGGTGCTCAGCAGAGAGCTGTAATTGACACACGTGATGGTGCTGTCAGTTCCCTGGCTGCTGCCAAAGAAAGAAGCATGGATCCCTAGCAGCCCCTTTCATCACATTCATGTGCAGGCAGCGCACGGCTGCAGCTGCTGAGCCGCCCAACTCTCGGGCCAGCCTGGCTGCCTGCTGTGCACGTGCAGGCTGAACCCTGGGTGCTGGGGCTGGATTTCAGCAGCTGGTTTTCCTTCTCATCTGGGGGTATGTTAATGTTGTGTCCTGCCGTACCTCTGACTGATAGCTCTGTCGTGGTGTTTTTGTGGGGAATCTCCTCAAAACAACTCCATCTGGATATCTCTGGGCAAATAGTGCTGGCTTTAGTTGGGATAGAGTCACTTTTAAATGCAGTTAGTCTGTCTGAAATGAACTATACAATGCATGACATTGAGTAGGTTTTGTGAAGTCCCAAATGAGGAGGTGTCTACATCGTGCAGTCCTTTGCCACACCTGGTAAACAGGCATTTCTCCAGACAGCACAGCTTGAGGGTCAGTGATCAAATGCTCTCTGAGAGAGGTTCTGAAGCTAACCCGGTGGTGTCCGATATTAATCGTGTTTCTTCAGGGTATTCCTTCTATAGGAATTCCAGTGCCTAACCTTTTTTTTTGGTTTATCTTTTTTTTTTTTAAAGTTCCTGTGATTTGGTGTTGGTGAAAGATTATTTGGGGTTTTTTCCACTGCTGGCAAGAAAAATGGAGTAAATTAGAGTGAGTCAAGTCCCAGGTGCATGACAGTATGCTTCACTTTCACAGCTCTGCTGTTGTGTGTGCAGCCGCTTTATCCAGCGTAGTGGTGATCACAAACGTTACGGATTTAGTTTTCCTATGGGGGTGTAAGTGGGCTGGAGGAATGAATTTACTAGCTCAGATTTCATTCTTGAGCTCAAGTCAGTAGCTCATGAACAATACCATAGCTTTAGTTACAAGGGTCCTATGTACAATTGTACAGTTTCTTTGCATTAAACGTGAATGCTTTCATCCTGCTAAGTACTGTACTGGGTGTCAGCCGCCAGAACTATCCTGACTTCGTGAACACATGAAAATAGAAAGGGGCAGAGAACAAGATTCCATACCTCTGTTTAGTATGATCTTAACATCAGTCATGATTCTAATTGTTTATTAATAAAGCAGTAAGTCAGCAGTATCTACTTCTGGCTTTCTCTACAGCAATTCCAGGCTGTTTTCAGTGGTGACCAGGGACAGGACAAGAGCTAACAGGCAGAAACTGAAAGACAAGAGCCTTCATCTGAATATCTGGAAACACTTTTTCACTGTGTGGTAACAAAGCATGGGAATAGGTTGCCCAGAGAGGCTGTGGTATCTCCATCCCTAGAGATCTTCAACATACATCTGGACATGGGCCTGGGCAACCATCTCCAGGTGGCTCTGCCTGAGCAGGGGGGGTTGGGCAAGATGATCTGCAGAGGTCCCTTCCAACCTAAAATGTTCTGTGATTCTATAATCTCTGGTCCTGTCCCTCTTCACCTTTGCATGTTGAATGATTTCTGCAAGGGCAGAGAAAATTATGGGAGGGAAATAGAGGGATGAAGAAAAGTGGTAAGGGAAACTTCAGCATGGGATGAGGAGACATGATGGAGTCACTGAGATGTTAGGGAACAAGAGGCTGTCACAAGAAACCTGGAAATGCTGAGCAGAGGAATGTCATTAGCTGGGCACAGATGCAGCACGTTCAGTCCAGAGAAGCCAGTAAGCATACGGTGCTCTATGTGTGAACATTACTTATTTGCACAGGGACCTAGGACTGGAAAGAACCTCTTGGTTGTCAAGTCTTTTCTCCTTTTTATGGCACATCTCTTGTATGGAACAGTGCTGTAACGCTTATTACCAAGTACCTGAGGCACTGGCACTTCTTGCTATTGAAGTGACTTCTTCCAAGTCCAGGAATGGGTCATCTGACAGTGCGATCCCTTGCTATTCCAGGGAGCATATACTGTCATGGTCTTAGAGGCTGCAGAGAGAGTATCAGCCTCCTACAGTGTCAGCCCTGACATGCAATGAATGCAAACTGAAGGAAAGACTACTATTTATCTATCTGCTATAAAATACCAAATGAAGCTGTAAAATCACAAGCATTCTGTCTTCATTACCTTGACATAACCAGGAAGGCTGCCTTTGTTATTTTTATTCCCCCCCTCTTTGTGCTAATGTCATTTTTTTTTTTTGCCTTGTGGGACCTGGGGAGAGTCACTGCTCCCTCATTATGGGAAAGGTCCCTCCATGTCACAGAACAGACTGAAGTTGTGTTTCCCATATTATTTTGAGGACTTCTGTTTATTCAGTCATCTTGTCCAGTAATAAGTGACAGGTTCCACTCCTCTAAAGAGAAATTACATTCAAGCATGAGCACAAAAATCTTAACAGGATTTTATATTAACAATAGCTAACTGCATTAATGCTTAATTATCTTTTTTGGTTTTTGAATCTCCATTGCTGTGGCCACTTCAAGTTTAATCAGAACATTTATTGTGCTGTTTATCCATCATTACTAGCAGTAACCTTCTTAGTTTCCAGGTTATTGTTCCTTAGATGCTTTTCTTTCAAAGAGGCAAGAGTGTCTGTTGTAAATAGAATTAATTTATTTGGTTTTAGTGTTAAGGTTTTGCTTTGTTTTAAGCCTAATGCTAATTAATGGATTTTTGGTGCAAACTATATTCATCAGTGGAGCTCTTGCCATTCAAGGCAAGAGAAGTTCCTTGAGAGACTGCTGATGTATGTATGGGGCAGCTGGTGTTAGGGGCTGGCATAGCCTGGCCACTGCTGTGGGAAGAGACTATTGGAGAGATGTTCCTGCATGTGTCTCTGGGGTCATCTTCATTATCAATGTGTAGTTCTGTGGCACTGAAATATTCCAGCAGTCCTACAGAGTGGGAGCTGCAATGCTCCTGTGGGATGATGCTGGTGGTATTCTGAGGACTAGAAGCTGGGGAAGCTTCAAGGGTTGAATTGTGTATGGAAGCTTTTGGGGAAATTATCATCAAAAGAATTCTGTTTTGTCTTGTCATCTGAGAGCACCTCTTTGACAGGTACAGACTCATACCAATAGGAAAAGAGAAGCAGCTTTCACCAAGCTCCACAGAGCATTTCAGACCATCTTCAAAGAGTCCCTCCAGAGTTGCCTACTGGGAGAGTGTGTTTCAGAGGTTACCACGTCATCAACTGTCATTGCTATCAGTGGGGGAGGTTAGCAGGCTTAATGTGTAGGTTGAAGTGGGTTTTCTTTCATTTGGTTTCTTCTATCAAGGGGCTTTCCAGCAAGCAAACGTCTGGTGGAAAAAACACAAAGATTCCCAACATGAATGGGAGAGTGGATTGGGTGTTGAAAGAGCTCTGACAGGAAACCCTGTCCTCTTTCACTGTAGCCTTTCTAGTGCCTCTTTTGGTGTGTTGATGATAGCTATGCCTGAATACAGGCCTACTGTACCCTAGTTGTGAGCAGCAATCCCAGCTGCTGTCTTCTCCCCATACTGCCAGCATTTGTAATGCACATCTCTCCTACACTGCAGTAACATTGAACTTCCCTGTTTTGGTAACCATCTTTGCAATCTCCATCAGGTCACAAATTCTTGAAACTGAGTCTTCTCCCCTAACTGATTTTCTATGTCTCCTTTTCACTGTGTTCCTGACTTCAAGCTTTGTCAGTATGCCTTAGTCTAAACCTGAAGTATCCTGTGAGATCTAACTTCTGTTTGAGAGGAAAGTGCCCTCTGAAGTAGCCTCAGTGTTCACTGATGTTTCTAAGGTAAAAGAAGCTTGTGAGGGCTCTGGAATATCCAGAGAAATGTCATGTGTTTCCCAGAGATGTTCAAACGTTCTACAGTCTTTCCTAAACATTGTATTGTTTTTTCCCTGCAGCATTCACATAATCTTGTTTCAGTAATTGAAAGTTACAGAAATTGAAGCTTTATAATTTAATAACCTTCCTACTTGCTGTTTGCTCAAATGGCTATGATCTGGTTAAAAACATTATGTAAATATCTTTGATTACTTTTTGTTTATAATCTGTGGAGGGAGGAAGGTCAGAGCAGGAGTATACTTAAAATAAGACAGGCAAATAATATGCCTGAGACTTGAATTCATAAAATTCTGATCATTCCCAATTTTATGTGAACACAGTGCATGTACCAACCCTTTAACAACTGTAAAATTCTTACTTTCTTGTAAAGTGTTAACCCAGGGTATTTTGACTGACATTAAGTGGGAGAGGCTTAATATCTGACTAATCTCTTATTAGGGCACTTTATTCTCACTTGTCAGAAAGATGGACTCTTCCGTCTTTTATGTCTGTGATCTAAGATCTATACCTCTGCTATAGATTATGGTGGATTTTTGAAGTGGAGAAATATAAATCAGCAGCAGAAACAGAATAAAAGCTACTTGAGGGAGAGGAGGGTGAGGGCACCTGTTTGCATCTCGGTTTGAGCATTCAGCTCTGAGCCACTGCATATTTCATGAGGATATGAAAGTTGTACATTACTAGCAGAAGCCTCTTAGTATGAATGTTAGAGTACTTGATAAAGACCTGGTGGTTTGATCAATCTGTAAGAGAGATGAACTTTTTTTTTTAGTTTTCATGAAGAGGAAACAGAAAGCATAATTTCACCTGTTTTGGGGTAATTGGTGCTGCTGTCAGTGGAAATAGGAGGTGTTGGTGGCTTGGGGAATTTGCTACCTGAAAAGGAGGTCTTGGAGGTTTCAGTCCAGCATAAGTTCTGAATATATTTGATAGAGGAATATGATAATACATCAGCTAGTCCTGCATAAACATATACTCTTGGCCTCTGCTGACAATAGGGCTCCAGTGGTTTAGGAGAGGAGCCAAACACACTGCTCTAAGTTGCAATGCAGCAGGTATACAAACTTCCTAACAAAAAGGTTGGGGACACTCTCCTCGGGTGACTAATTGAATGCCCGTCAGAGAACAGCAAAGTCTACGTTTGCACAGGGCTGTTCTTGTAGCTCCTATCAAAAGATACGTAAATCCACAGACTTTTCCTTCTGATATTCACATCCAGCTGACTGTCCTGACTTTAAAAATTTGACTAGCTTTACCCAGCTTCTGCTCAGAGAAGTGTCTAAATCAATGTGTAACGTGGAGTTTAAAAGTGAGAACGCAATTTCTGTCCCCAGGCATCTCCTCCCTCCCAGGGCACTCGGTACAAATTTTATTGGAAATTGCTCCTGGCAGCATGTGCCACGTTTTTCCTTTAATCCTGTTTTCATCTCACCTCATAATGATTTCAGGAATGTTTTTGGTTTCTGAAGCCAAGGAAGCAGTTTCTTCTAGGCGACAATTGCATTTGCTGTTAAATAAAAAGAAATGCGCTCTTCTGGCTAAGCTCTGTAAAGATGATTGTACAATCTGTACTGTATGCTTGGAAACTGCCGCAACATGACATGTACCATATGGTGCATGTGGCATCCCCTTACCTCAAGTGCTTCCTTAGTCAGGCTGGCATGGTTAGTAATGAGCTCATTTTTGAATACGGAGAAATCTGGGTGAGTGTGGTTTGGTGTGGGCTGGTTTTTGGGATTTTTTTCTGAGTGTTGGGGAGGAGGTGTCTGTACATGAAAGAAGAACAGAGCAAAGAAGTGTTATTTTCCCTCATCTAAGCTAGTTCTGTCATCAGTTTTAGGTCTATAAAAGTCAGAAACTTCAATAGCATAGGAGAAAAAGGGAGTCTGTCAAGCAGAGGGTTAAATTTAACAAGATGCCATGGCAGGAAAATTGAATTTAGAAAAGAATGGGTTTAACTCGTCCTTCCCTCTGGGCAAAGCATTACCCATAAATATGTTGGAATTAGGCATAATAGGAAGGTGAAATGCAATGGTCAGCTGGCTTTTACTGAATGAGAAGAGAATGGGAGACCTAGTATCCATGGAAAATACTTCTGCATGCTGTTTTCTTTTTGGAAGCCACCTCAGAGTAAAACCCTAGAAGTGTGATACAGAGAAGTCAAAACTAAGATTTCTTGTGCCTGTGTGGTCCTGAAAACCAGAGGCAGAGAGGGGTATCCATTTAGACTATCACTGCTCTTAGGCAAAGTGGTTTTAGCACGTCACCATACTTGCTTGATCTGTCCTAAATAGCCAGTTCAGGGAAATCGCTGACCGATACAGACAAGGTGATGCAAAACACTGTTCTAGACTCCCTACTAGCATATAGTCATGATGTGTATCCTGATGAAGGATGTGCTTTCTGAAATAAGCAAATAGTAGACCACCTGAGTGTATGAAAACTTGAGATAGTTTTTTCCCTCTATCTTTCAGAGATGTTTTAGTCTATATTTATTAAAGACAAAGTCCACCAAAAAAAGACATGCTGCTGCCACTTAAGTGTGGCAGAAATCAGCACAAATCTTGTACATTGCATTCATAATAATGAGTGAAACTGACCATGCTTCTAAACTGAAAGGTAAATTGACATACTGCTTTGCAAACAAATGATACTGCTCAGATTTTCTTCTCATAATGAAAATAACATTATATTCTATGCCTGCAATAATATGGTAGCTCCATAGGCAGCTGTGAGTCCCTTTGGGCTATACTAGCCTTGACCATTTTCCTGATGGGCAAGTGTTTATTCCAGTCCTTTTGCAATCAGATTCTTGAAGACACTCAAAAAGAAAACAAGGAACAGAGTCCTGTGCAAAAACCTTTGTCACTCTCTTCCCTCTATTTATCATTGTGATTGTCAGGTATGTAGACTCAGCCATATGTCAGTTAAGAGTACTACTCTACTGCTTGTTCTTCTCAAAATAACGCTTGTTTGCTACTGCCAAGTCCATTGTAAAAGTTAATCTAAGAAGCCTGAAGCTCCTTGAAATGTCTGTTTTGGCTTTGCTTCTGCAAACCAATATGGGATTTATGTGCTGGTAGCTGGTTTGCTAAAATATGCTGTTTGTAGAGACTCTGATTGGAGAATCTCCAAAGGCTTGTATACTTAATGTGGAGAAGCATCTGTTGACTTGGGTTTTCAAGGCCTGTGGTCAATAGCAACCTCAATTGGAGCACAGTTAGGCATATTAGGAATGAATGCTCATGCTGCGTTATCTCAAGCAGAAGTCTAGAAGCTGGGTAGAAGGTTCCTGAGCTTATTTTTTCATAGCAGTCTGTTCTGATGTCCTAACATAGGATGAATCATGAGACCAAAAGTATTATGTTGATCCTAAATAAAGGAATAAAGCCAAAATACAATCTTTTCCTACAGGCTGTAAGTCCTATAAATCCTGTGTAGAACTTTTTATTGAGGACCATGACACTAGCCTGAGAACAAGGTGGGTGGGTTGTAGGATAAGGAGGCATACCAGGGATTGAAACTGCAACTGCATCCAGAGTGAGCTGCATGAAAAGGGAGGGGAAACAGCAGCACCCACTTATTCATGTAGTGAGCAAAACTAGCCTGGAGTCCCACTGTAGTTACACCATGACTATTGTCAATGCTGCCTTCCCAAGAGCTGGCAACTGAAGGGATTCCTAGTAGAAGTGTTCCCACCACAAGCGGTGTAATGAGGATCCTTGGAAAGTGAATATAGCAAGGGACTTTCCTGCTGATGATTCTTGCTGCAAGGTGGAGCTTTAGGATCCTTCCTTGAGGGAAGATGGTCCTACTACACCCTGAACTTCAGGGATATTCTTTATGTCAAATCTTGGATACTCACTTTCATCACTTGGGGCCAAAGGATGCGTAGAAAATAGGGGGTGGGGAAGACCGCATCCTTTTTGTGGTCCACTCCTATTGTTTTAGCTCAAGGTGCTTCAATAAGGATTCATGTCAAAAATATATATATTAAAAGGCAAATAACTCATACATTTCAAATTTAATGAGTTTGAAGATAGGCATCAAGAACAGAAGGTTTGATTATTAGACAAAAAAAAAGTTGAATTTTCTAAGCATAAATTGACCTTTTTTGGTGAAAAATAGATCTGTATTGCACTGACTGTTAAGAAATAAACAATTATCTGTGAAGTATTGCTAATCTTATTAAAATGCAGGCAAACATGCATTCTTTAAAATGTCCTTATCTGAAGTCTCCAAAAGTTCATGAGGGTTTCTTGCTGCTTTTTTTTTTTTTTATGGTGGTGGTCTGGGAAAGGAAAACATGCCTGAGCCAATGAAATATGTTTTCATACCATAATCATGAAAAAAATGTAATAATTACATACATGTGTATATATATATGCGTGCTCAGATTAGAAATCAATAAACATTTGCCCACTTCTCTGCACACAATCAGGCTTTAATTCCCCACTACTTCTCATCATTTATCAATCTGCAAAGCAGAATTTAAAATGCTATGGTGTTGTAAAAGGGCTTTTGCCATGTCATTAATTCGCACTGGTGGTGGAAAGCAAAGGAGAATCAGGGCCTGAAATTTCAGAGTGTGTCGATTCAGAAAATAGTCAGACAGGAATATGTGTCCTTCCACTCCCACATGGGAGTGGACTTGAATTACAAATCCCAAATTGTATTTACACTGTGGGTTGCCTTCTTACTTCCTGGTATGCACAAACCCAGTTCAAGGCCAAGGATCACTTCACTTTGAGATGTGAATGAAAGCAATTTTGCCAATAGAAAAATAGCTAGTCAGGAGCCATCGGAGAGAGATGATTCAAACCCATGTTTCCTCAGGAATACTTAATCATGCTTTGCAGGACAGAAAAAAAGACAATAATAAACCTCTGGGGGTTGTGCCATGGCCTCCTTGTCCAAGAGTTTCAGAATATAATATTTTCCTGGTATATAACATATATCACAGCTTCTGGGGAAAGAGCTTTCAAACAGAATATCAAATGTTGGAACTACAAGACTGGTCTTAATGACTTTTCACAATATACTGGCTTTCAGTAGCAGCCTCAATGTAAATAAAGTGTTGATCTCATTTGAAAGCCAAATACCCCATGAAATTACGTTGCTGCTTTTCCTTGTAAAGTTCAAGATACGGGCAATATTCAGTTTCCACAGGTTTTCCTTTTGGGTTCAAACCATGGTAACTCTGAGTGGATTTTGTTATGAAAAATACTTAGCTCTAAGCATGGATAAAGGTGTACAAGTTCTTTTTCTGTTTAGGGTGAGGAAGAGTGTTTGTTTTTGTACCCTTTTTCCAAAATCAATACTTGTACCACATAAATAAGCATTGATAATATGCTTACCCACAGTTCAAGGCAGAAAGCCTTGAAGACAATCTACTACTACTAGGTATTACGTATGTAAGCCTAAATCTTTCTTGAGGTTCTGAGCTGTGGTGAATGGAAACCTTCCCTGTTTTACACACATGGCGTTATCTGAAAAATCATTGGACTTGCTAGGAAATCTGTGTAAGATGTTCTGCTTCTCTGGACAGCCTTTTGACCTGAACCTTACCCATTGTTTCTCACATAATGTTATGTCAGGAAAGGATGAGATTAAAACCAGTTGCTGCTTCCAAAACTGATTATCAGCTTATTATTGTCACCTTGTTCCTCTGTCATCCTTTCAACACACACCACTTTATACATATGTATTGTATTCCTTAGAAATGCTTGGTCCAGCTGAAAGCCAGACTTAAAAGCATGTGGGCTGAAGCCCACCATAGTCTGCATCTTTTAATTTTCAGTGTTACCTGGTAAACCTGTTTGCTGGTAAGCTTCCATCCAAAGACTGAACTCTTTCTGGACTCTATTCCACTGTTACAAATATATATTGAACTATTTACTCTTCCTCTAGCCCCAGAAGACAATAGACAATGCTAGAATCTCACTAGTTCTTAAAAAAAAAAAAAAAATTTTTTTTTTTTTAAGCTTTATTGTTATGAGTGAAAGTTTAGGGATTTGATGCCTTTTCCCCACAGCTCAAAAACCAGTAAGAAAATAATACAGCATCATGGCATGATATGTTTTGACTTTTCTGTCTTTCTATTGGCTCAATTAATTTTTTTCTTTTGTGTTTTTGAGTTGAATTTCAGATTCCTGAATTACAAAGGTCTTATTTTAGATTTCCTGAAACAAAATTGCATGATGTCTTGCAGAGGTTTTGGGTTGAGTAGAAATTCAGATGTTCCTTCATTAAAATTGTAGCCCCAGCATTGTATCACTGTTCTGAGCAGAAATTAATTTAATTTCTCCAAAACTAAATGTGGTGACAGCTCTGTGTCTGAATGAGGACATCAGGATCTGAGTGGAGCTGGGAAAATAAACCTGCAGTATAATTCTCTTCTGGCCTCTAAGGATAAACATTATCTTGCAATCACTCAAATCCTCTTTGAAGCCAAGAAACATTGATATATATAATCAGGAGCAGGACAAGCATAAGGATACAAGCTGTGATAACCTAAAATCAAGTGAAAACTGTACACTGTTTTTTGACTTCTCCAGCATTCCCAGAAACTCCAATATTTCCTTCTTGTCTGATCCCTCTTCAATCAAAGACCTACAAAGCAGGTGGCTCACCCAGTGTCTGGAGCGGGAAGGGAGGAGGCACATTCAGTCCCACCATCAACAACCAGGCTCCGGTCCCAGCAGCAACAAGAAACATCTTTCTCCGGCAGAGTGGAGTGTTAACACCATATGGTTGTCAGTGTTTACAAATGAGGTGTTATAAATTGCCGGTTACTTGAAGGAAAATGGACGGGGTGAGGAGGGAGGAGTGACCTTGAGTTAATGGAGACTATTGTGACACACTATGCAATGAATAATCCCATAGCTAATAACTAGCTTGTTCCCATCCGTATCCCTTTTCACGTGCATCTTCTTTTATTACATCAATGATCAAGTAGTCAGTGCATATGACTGGAGGCAAGGAATTAAAAGGTATAAATAACGCACACTTTAATTGAAATCCAACCGTGAATGCCTGGCCTTCCTGATTAAACCTTTTATCACACGGATTGTCCCACCACAGGTGCATTCATACTACTGAGAACTACTTATCTTAAAAAAAAAAAAAAAAAAAAAGCATATCTTTCTTTCAGGTGTCCAAATTGAATCATCTGAGAATTTCTTTGACAGTAACAGGGCAAGCAGTATGGATTTAACAAATGTTTTCTTGAATGTATGCAATAATCTTCCTCTAGTCTCTTCTGCTCAGGTGCTGGTGGCAAGCACGTTGAATACACCAACACTACAAAGAGAGTGAGCATAAGAGCTGCCATTAAGTATACGGAGGGTCAGCTGCCTTAGGGTTTTCCATCCCTATTACATCCCATTAATGTGGTTCCTTGATACTTATTTTTTTAAGAAATCCTATCTACTGGGTCGGGCTAGAGCTGACTTAGATCAGCTTGTGTCCTGCCTGACTAGGGTTGCCTTAATACACAGGCTTGATGGTGGATTTCTCCAGGCTCTGTGCCTCCAGCAAACTTCAGAACACACATTTGAAGAGGGAACTGCTGAGCTAGCAGTGTGACTCCTGGGGGGATTTAGCTGTGAGAGTAGATCAACATTTGCCTGACAATAGGGGCACTGCTGGTGTCATCCTTTACACAATGTGTAGCAGAGTGGGACCTTGATTACTGTGATAGAAACAGGAATGGTAGTGGTGATATTTATTATACATCACTTGATGGGTAGGCTGCCTGCAATGACAATGAAGGAACGTTTTCCAAGGAGTGGGGGAAGACTAGCTGTTGATAAGCCTCAAATTTAGGAGTTTGGTTTGTTTATAACACCTTCTGGAAAGGGTTTTCCATGTATTATCCAAGATTTACACCTCTGTGATACGATAACTAGACTATAAAAAATAACCACTGTTCTTGGCAACAGAACCCAAGTATTTTTCCACTTCGGGTGGCTCCATCTACAATGTGATGGACTTCTCTTAAAAATGGAGTGTTGTTAGGAACTAGATGCTTGGTATTCCCTAAAGAAAATTATGTGGAGAAAAATACCTGCATCCAAGCTGCACAAAAGCTGATTGCTGTAGAGAATACAGGAAAATAATCCTGAACAAAGCTCACAGTCTGCATTAGCAATGAATAACCCTGATAATGTATTTTAAATTAGTCGGTGAAAGATATTTGGCTTCTCTCAAAGAAATTTATCAGATAAGACAAGCCTTTTTGGAATGTTTTGAACCTAAACTACATAACAGAGGCCAGTAAATACAACCCTCCAAAAGGAGAGAAGAGCTCTGGGAGCCATTAGAAATATAAATTATGTGGTTTTACTACAGCATTCAGCTGGAGGCTCTTCCTTGACTTAAATATGCTTTGTTTTTCCGCTTGCTGTCCACCGTGTTTGCACTTGTCTGAAGACAGTTAAGCCAGGTAAATCACACAATTGGTTTGTGCTGCTCTTAACCAACCAGGTTGTATTTATAGCATTGCAGAGAATGTGCCAAATGAATACGCCACTGTCGAATTGGAAATTTAGCTGAGAAATCTTACTTGAGGGTAACAAATGCTGGTAAAGGAGAAGCTTGAAACTGGTAGCATTAGTTATTTGTCTAAAGGAGCTAACAAACACCATAAAAGCTGTTTTATCCTTCATGCAGCACCTGACGTTTTGAACCTAAACTGTTTGAGCCTAAACAGTTAGGGCTTTCTTAAGCCTTACAAATTTTTACCATATTTAAGCTGCTATAAAGGAGTATGTGTTCCACGAAGAACGTCCTTGGCATTTGAAAGCAGAGAGTTCAATAGGCTAAATTATAGAGAGAAATAGATTAGGTTTTTACACCACGTCTTTCTTGCAGCAACGATTCCCCAAAGCCCTTTTCAAATCAGCAGGTTCCATCCCAAGAGAGGACAGGATGAGGGCTCACCTCTTTGCAGCTTAGACCAAGATTTTCTCTAATCTTGGTCTCTATCAGTCTCTATCAGCTTCCCTGAGACTGCTTTTGCTCTGAAGCATGGTAGGCAAAAGCAGAATCCTGCAGGGACTGTGCAGGCAAAAGCAACTGCTCTGATGTACTCTACAGTGGTTCATCTGCAGCTGGGGAAGTATAAAAGCTGTTTTATTGGCAAGGGGGATGTTGGCCAAGGTACCACGGTTATACAGTAGTGCCATGGGACCATTAGGTTCCACAAGAGCAGACACTGTACATTTTGAATTACTGTTGCCTTTTAAAGCATAATGTTGCCATCAGTGCTGTACCTCCACACAGTGGTTGTCATTCAGCACTCAGACTTTGCCAGCTATTCTGAAGTTCCACTGCAAATCAGTGTCTCTGAATTTCATGACTTCAGATCCTATGGTTGTAATCCTGGTATAAATGAAAGACTTTCTTATACAAAGCTTGGTAAATGTGAGAACATATATATTGTGGGGAATGATCCTGTGTTACTGAGCCTCGCACTGCTCAGGAGACTACGTATGTCTATTCTCCTTTTGGTCCCTTTCAATAACTCTGAAATAATTCACTTTTCCTGGAGCTTGCTATCTTTGTGCCTATCAGTACGTACAGGGTTAAAGATAAAACAAGGTAAAACTATGGTACATGCTATACCAAAAAGAAAATGTTTCCATCTTGTTAGACTTGTGGACAGATTATCAAATTTATTGAAGAAAGTAAATAAAAAAACTAAAACAAAAAAAAACCCCTCCAAACAAACACCCCCCCCCCCACCCCCCCCCCCCCCCCAAAGAAATTAAAAAAAACAACCAAACAAACAAAAAACCCACCCACAACCAAAACAAGCCCTCCAAAAAAAATCCAAACCACCCCCCAAAAAAACCCGGGGGGATTTTTATCACAAATAACATCCTACAGCCCAGTTGATATAGAACATCTTCAGTTTAAGTCAGAGAGTGAAGATCTTCTAGAAGGTTTGTGATCTGTTTATGGTTCTGATTTATTCTTATCATGATGTAAACAAAGGCAGGTTATGACCCAAAGGAGTCATTGTACGCTGAAGCCTTTTTGAGTCTTCCCTACCTACAAGATTTCAGTCTGTTCAGGCCCATCTGCTTTACAAGTCCAAGCTGTTGTGTGATGTGTTCACCTGCCCTTGATGGAAGCATGTAGTATTCATGTATCCTCAAAATGTCCTGGAAACCCATCATTCTCAAACACAGTAATAAGCTGTGATATATTAAATGTCATAAAACAGATTCACGAGTCCCCTGGCACATAGGGAATTGTATCTTGGTAAATGAGTGTTAACAGGAACAGTGTCTGCTTTGAAGATGATCCAGCTTGTTCTCTCTCCTTGAGGAAAGGTGTTCAGCATTTTGTGGCACTGCACAACTCAGTTGTCATGATGTTACCTGCAAAATTAACTTTATGTACGTGTATAAATTGGTGCTAAACTAACTCAATTTTCAGAGTGTCAGTCATGTTAAGAAAGAAAAGAACAAATAGGATGGTATTTCAAGCACATTTCAACAGCATGCATTAATTGTTATCACTTCCTTTAAGACTGCACCCAAATCCTAGGTGATTTTTATAATCTTAGATTTAGCTTCAGTATTATCAGTAAAAATTTGGTTCAGCATTACTTGAGCTTATTATCTAGGGGTGAAGCCAATGAGGCAAATGGAGGAGAAAGAATGAGTGGACTTACTATCCATATAAATTACTGGGTTTTTTCAGCAAAATATTTTGCCTTTTTCCCCTCTTGGTTTCTACTGAAAACATGGTTACCTTACATAGTAGATTAGGTCTTGTCAACACTTGGAAGTTTTGCTTTTAAACTGTGCTGATATCATTAAACTCGCAAACCACTGTAGTGTGAATACACTTATTACCGATGTAAAAGTGCTTATGTCAGTATATCTTATTCCAGTTCAGCAGGAGAAATAAGTTACACTCCCATAAATCACCTTGTGTTATTCAGACTATATCTGTGCTAGGGCTTTTATTGCAGCACTTCACTGGCAGTCAGGTTCACGAGCTCCCTTTTTACCCTGACAGTGAATCAGGATGTGCCAGTAGGTACAGCATTACACTTGACTGTGTTTCAGTTTTCCCTGAGCAAGCAAAAGGTAATTATGAGATCTTGTCAGAAAAAAAAAAAAAAAGTTGGAGTTTTCTCTTGGAAAGTATGAAATCCTTTCGACTTCAAATAGTAAACAGGGGAAATTTCAGGCAAAAAGCTTTGTGTGAAACTCGAGCATTTAAATTCAGGATTCTTCCTCCGTGTCTCCTCGGAGATACTTGGTGTTGCCAACCTGCTCTGTGCCCCTAACACCCTCGGTGAGACTCACCTTCCAGCTACCAGTCTTTCATCTTGCAGACATGATATAGCTCCTCACTAATGCTCTTGTCAAAGGGCAGAGGAGCCAGGTGGTGAATACAGCTCAGAAGGGAGGACTCTTACTACCTAAAAAGCCATGGAGGTATTTACATGTAGAATATGGAAAAGTTATTTGCCATTCATAACTTTAAAAAAAAAAACAAAACAAAACAACATTGGATTCTTGTTGTCAAAAGTTTTCATGGGAAAAGAATGCTCTGTGTGTGTGTGTGTGTGTGTGTGTGTGTGTGTGTGTGTAAAATCACCTCCAAACACTCTTTCCTTGATTGAAAACACTATTCCTCTTTCGTCAAAAGAAACAGACTGGGGGGAGGGGGGGAGCGGTGGGGAGGCACAGATGAACAGGCTTTTCCTCCTTTTGCCAGGAAGGGTGGAATTAACTCTTAAATGGTGAGTTTAGTTTTTTAAGTAGTGTGTCATGAGCAGCGGCTGAGATTATTCCCCTCTTACAGCTGAATATCTGTGCATTTTCTTTACAATGCTTTTCACTGGGATAGCTAAAATGAACATGTAAAGACCGAGCTTCAGGAAGTCATTACAAGAGGCATCTGGAGCATTTATTTTAGAAAGCAAAGCATGTTAAACATGACTTGAATTTTAACATGCAGCTACAAAATATAAATCCAGATGACTGACCCACCAGATTGCCGCTACTGTTGAATCTGAGGTTTTACATGGTTCAGTGTCAAACAGTTGTGCTGCAGGGTGCTGGCAGAAGGGAGAGCAGAGAGAATGCTGTATTGCTCTGGCCACAAGTACAAGTTCAGATTTCATGGTACACCAGAGGGTTGTTTTAGACTTTCTTACGATGTTGTCGTTAGCGTTTTGGAATCGGTGTACAGAGCTTCCTCTCTTCTGCCTTGAAATATATTTACAGTAGTATTTTAAATGCTAAAAGGTAATGTTCAAAGCATCTAGATTCATTGCAATTACAGTTCCTTGAGTCATATTACTGCCAAGCAATTCCTCTGAAATGCAGAAATGCATATAAGCCAGGGACCCAGACTGAAACGCTCATCAACTTCCAGGGAATTTAAATCCAGACTCAGGCATTTTACTGATGTGTTTATTTTATGTGTTTGGTATGTGGTTTGTGGGCGGTGGTTCTTTGGTGTGTGGTGGGTTTTTTTGTGGGTGGTTTTTTTTTTTTGTTTTTTTTTTATGTCTGTCCCTTAAGTTGCTTGTCTGGATTCTGATGTAATATTAGGAGAAAGCAAGTATCTGCAACTTCCACAGCCTAGGTAGAAACAGGAAATATTTAAAACCACTAAGAAGCCTTTTCTGGTTTTATGGGATTCTTATCTGCATTTTGTATTCCCAAGATTTTGGGACTAAAATCTGAGGTTTGCATGCTTGCATGAACAGAGTACCTGAGCCTTTTGAAATGAAGATATTCCCAGTTACAATCTCATCAAATTATAGATTGGCCGAACACTCATTATCCAGACCTTCTTTTTTTATTTGCATGATAGGGTTTCACCATGGTATTACCAGGCTCAATAGTTTGGAAAGTCAGGATTTGATTGCCTTCATTTTCGTACAGCTCTGCCTTGGCAATCAAGCATTCATAAATGGCTTCACTGCAATCAGTCTTCTGGGAGGCTGTGCCCCCAGTTATTCCAGTAACAGGGGTGGCCTCTGAGGCTGAGCACTAGGGAGGGCAATCCCACACCATGTCTTTTGCTGTATAGTCTGTGACATGGATCTTATCTGCTACTTTCTAGCCCTGATTCCCTCTCCTGAGTGCTTCATCCTTGCCCAGTTTTCATAGCACAGTCACTTATGCCTGCCCTGTGACAGTTGATGGTGTTCCCCCTGTCCTGCTCAACTTTACTCCCAGTCCTTATCTCCAAATCTCTGCACAGCTTTGTGTTTCTGAGATCATGCACTGGGCTTGATCTGAGCCTTTCATATCTGTTTCTCCTCACTTTTACAGATTTTCAACTGGAATTTCCATGGTTTCTCCTGCTTCCTGGCCACCAACCATGCTTTATGCTGAACATGGTGGTTAGCTATGGCTTTTGCCTTCTCTATGTTCCTGGTTTGCACTTGGTTCAAATTTAATATGTGGGTCTGCCTTGTTTTTATCCTAAGTGTCCTGACTGACACTTACAATTTTCCATGTTCTCATGAAGAAAAGGTCTACTGTACCAAAGTGAAAGTGTTCACCTCTATTACCCTTGACCTGAATAGCATTTGGGCCACAAAGATCTATCTTGTTATTTTCTCACCACTTATTCTTGCAGTCAGACTAAAGGATTTCCTGTTCTCTCTTTGGTTCAGCTACCGGCCATTCTGTTGACCATCCCTGTACTTCACTTTAATGTCCTCACATGACATGTGGAATGATCCTGCAGGCAGGCAATTTATGATAAAGCATCTTGCAGTGCATTTCAAATTGTTACTGTCCCCAAGATACATTTTCCAGACAGCTGGTTCAGCATGCTGAAGCTCATAACTCAGTATCTTCCATCAATGTCTTATGCACATTAAGATTGTCAAGGGGATTTCGTCAGGACCATTTGCAGAAGGAGTGGGCTAATAGAGAAACATTGGACTCAGTTTGCAAAGAATTTGCTAGGCAATGCCTATTAATAATAATGGTGATGGTGATTGTTATTGTTTGTTTCAGTGAGATGTATGTCATTCAGATGTAGATTTTGGTTTGTTGTGACAGTTTTATTTGTGATTCGGTTTTCCCAGCGGTGTGAATGGATTGCTGTTTATACAATGCAGCTGTGTTTTGGGTAGACTGGTACTTAAGCTCTGGACACGATTCTTCCCCGAGAGGCTCTGCTTTTATTTCACTGTGACAGCGCTAATATGCGGTTTTCGCAATTGGTGTGAATGGTGGATTTTCTGCAAATTCATCAGAAAATTAAGGAACACAGAATTTTCAGGCAATTATAACTAGTACTAATTATGAAGCTGCTGTAATTATAAAGTTACACACAAAGGAAATAAAAACTTAGTAAAAAAAATTTGGCACAAATGAAGATTTAGATCCAGATTAGTACTTCAGAACTGACCCTTCAAAACAGATTGCTAAGTTAAATGATACAGGACAACTGACTGCATATATGGCACTAAACTCTACACAGGGAATTCTTTGCAATATTACCATTAGGATTAAAACAGGAAAAATAAATGGAGAAACTTAAGATGAGGTAGGTATATGTTTTAAAACCATGTATTATGTTAGATGAAGTCGAAAAGTACTCCCATCAAATCTAGTGTCATGCTGCTAGTAGAGGTGGAGACCTCCAGCTGGAAATCCACCCTGAATGTATTCAGGTGGTGGTAGTGGCTGCTATCCAATGTCAGAGAATAGGGGCTGAAAGGTGGATTTCCTCCCTGTGCTTACTGAGGTGGGTCGATGGGATTGGACATGAAAGTTGATACTCTCCCTGAAAAAACTACAGCTCCAAAGTTTCACGAAACTCTGTAATAATAGAAGGATCCACCTAGGGGATGCTGGGTCTTACATCAGCCCCTTGAAGGGAAAATGGTTTAAAATTGTTATCTAATGCTAAGATATTCCATAAGGGAGGATGAGAGAGAAACATCTGGATGTATAAGAAGGCAAACCAGTCAAGGATGTTTTCAGACATAGCACAGTCTGAAAAAGAAAAGATCAACACCAGTTCTTCCTGATCTTTGGTTTAGAAGGGTCTGGGAATGAGACCAATGTATACAGAACCAGCATCATGCCACTTGCAGGGTGTCTATAGTTGTGTTTTGGGTTTTTTTTTAAAAGAAGTAAATAAAAACACTCTTTACTCCCCCCAAAAAACAAAACACCATATTGCATGTCAATTTCTGGGGCATGCAAAGTGTTGACTATATTTAGATTGGCCTGTGGACCAAGAATCTTGGACCTGATCAGGAGTCTGGATGCCTTTGTTCTGGAAGCTCTTGCCCTCTTTTGAGGGACCAGGTTTTAGTTTCTCATCACATATGTTCAGATACTAGTCACGAATACACCCTAAGCTACCAGTTGCTATTAAAATCCCCTGGCCTTCTGTTACGATATTCACTTCAACCTCTGCATATGCTGGAATGTAGGCATCAGTTTTCCACACGCTTGTGAGCAAAAACGGCAACTGCTTCTGTTCTAGCTGTGCACAACAGATGGGAGCCAAAAATGAAAGCATTCACACAATGCCCACAGATAGTTGTTTATATTGTTTGTTTCTTTGTATCTCTGGAAGTACATTAGAGGAGATGATTCTTTCCCCTCCTCCCCTTTTTCTTCCAAGATTTGAAACAATTTAAAGAAATGGGAAATAGTTTATGACTGCAACCCTGATGTTATAGCACTGAGAAAAGAGGAATACTATCAGGAGGTAGAATGCTACATGGTTGGAGAGCCCTAACTCCTTCCAGAATAATAGGGTCTTGAGGTATCTATTAGTATACCATCAAAACACAGATGTGATGCCTTTTCGTTTCTATTTCCTTTTCTCTATGGTTCCATTCTTTTTTTTCAAGGGTCCTTCACATCCCAACACTTACAGTAAGGCTCTGTGTGTGCTTTCATGTGCTTGTGTCTTCCAACACATGTACACGGATAATGTGATAGGTGAAGGATCCCTGAGCTGAAATATGTAAATTCAGACCTATAGAGTCTGAAGTTAATGGAAACCCTTCCCTTTAAGTTGAGAATATCTTTTTCTTGTAAGAACTCAATTTATAAAGCAGATCAGACCAGATTGCCATAATCCTATAAATCTATGTGTTGACCTTGTGGCTCAGGGCCTTCTCTAAGCTACAGATAGGATAGTAAGGATTTGCTAGCGTGGGCTTGGAATGATTGCATTAGTCACAGGTAAATAAACTGAATTGTGGGATTCTGTTTATAAGACCAAGAAGAATCCTAAAAGGGATTCAGCAACAGATGTTACTCAGTTGCTAAGCAGCCATGATTCTGTCAGGCCAGCCAATGGAACAATGACACCTTTGCATATGTACCAGGTATAAAGTAACACCACTGATAAAGTTTGGATGGGATCACCCACTAGATAATTTTTCCTGAGTTACAAGTTCATATTTTTTAAAATGCCTTACTGTTGCTAGTTTTACTGCTGTACCTGCACACAGGACATACTTTCATCCAGCCAGTTCCTTCATCTGGGCAGCATCTGCAGCATCACCTGCCCTGGCATTTGGCTGCAGGGGAGGCAGAGTTCTGCAGGAGGCATGGGGCTCTAGGCTCACCTTTTCTGTTGCACATCCCTTTTCATTCCCTGGTTTGCACTGTCCTACCAGGCCTAATCTGCAGTTGCAGACGTAAGAGCTTTATCCTCCGCAACGCTCTGCGCAGCAGTTCATCTCAGACTAATCCAGTGTCAGCATAAAACCAGCTCTCTCACTTTGCAAGGAGGCTTTCAGCAGCTTTTTACTGGATCCAGGCAGCAGGGACGTTGTGGTACCAGAAGAAGCAGCACTGTGTATGGACTGTTGGCTCTTGGGAAAGCAAGCAAATCAATGATAGTTTTGCATGGCCTCTGGTGTCATCCATCTGTGTGCACTGACTGGCATGTGTACCAGCTCAACTACACTGTGTTGTGAGGTGAGGAAGGAAGACTTTACTGTCTGTTGCTGAGGAGGCAAATGAGGCTGTGATCCTATAAATACATAAGTGTATATATGTGTATGTTTTAAAAATTGAAGGAATTTCAGTAACTTTATTTTTTGGGTAGTCCCAGTGAGATAAAAAGGATATATATTTTTGGGTTACAAGTATCCTGGCTCTTATTGGTTGCAGTGAGAGCTGAAAAACTTCAGCATCATTGAGAACTTAAACATGCCAGTATCAGTAAAGGTCAGCATCGAAACCTAGCCAAAAATCCAGTGAAAAATTATGCCTGTGATTTGTTGCAGGTCACATGGTCCTCAGTCCAGGGAAGGAAACCAGGAATCCTGACTCCATGTCCTAGAAAGCCACTTCAGCCAATTTCTAGTCCTATATATGATAATGGAAAAAAGGCCTCTGTGGCCAAACCACAACAGAAGAATTGCTCAAATAATTTGAGCATTGTGGTGAGTCTGTGGGTTCTGTCCTTCTGTGTCACAGGCGGTTTCATGTGGTTGACAGCTTGGCAGAGGAGTAATTGATTAGGATGAGCAGCTTGTGAATCTCAGAGCATTTTGAGTTTTCAATTTAGATAAATATCAGAAAGGTCAGATGTTTCTAACGATCTCCTCTAGTCCTTAACAGGAGAAATCAAATTGACAGGTATGTCACCTAGAGAACTATACTGCAAACTGTATCAGAAGTGCCAGAAGGTGCTAGGTTTCTGTTTAAATAAGGAACCTACTCTGATTATTGGAAGCTGTTACACATTTTCCTGATTCATTGGGAGAGCGGGTAAGGTTTGAGGAAAAAATATCTAATCCTTACAGTTTACCTTGGTTAGAAACTTAAAATGTCTAGACTTTGCCAGAAATTTTGTAAATTCCTCAAATGACTACAGAAACTGCAATAACCGCTATTTCGTAAATACATACAACTGACACCCTAGATCTTTATGATTTGTGTCCAATACCGTGAATATGAACTTGATAGAAATCCATGAAACAGAATGATTTTATCTTTACCTTCTACAGCCTCACCTTGTAATCTAGGAGTACCTTGTGCCAGTCAAGACCCAGTGCAGCTCTTTATGCTGCATTTTACAAGTCTTGCTCAGTCTATGCCCACATACCTCACATGACAAGTCTTACACCAACAAAGTGCTCCACAGTCTGGTCCATCACCAGGAGACTTCTGCTGCCACACAATCTTCTACCTTACCATGACGCCACTTTATATACTCTTTTGTTTTGTCTAATTAAGTAATTCTTTTAGATGTTAGTGTGATGAATAATACAGAGCAATAACCTTTGAAGGAGATACAATTAGTATCTTAGCAGTTGTATCCTTGCAGCTGATACTTGTTAAACTTTCCTACAAACCTATCCACTTTTGGGTGATGAAAATTTCTGAACAATAAATGACTTGGAGGAAAGTCCTATCAGGTATGGAAACTTTAGTAACAGGAATCTTCTTCCTAAGCAGGTAAATAACTCTGTTAGTGATATTGACTTCTGAAAGGCTTATGAAAGGTTTTTATCTGTGCCAGAAAGTAGGGTGCTGTAATGTGTTGGTAGCATGTTCTCTGGTTGCCTCACAGTCTGAAGTGGTTCCAGCTTGGCCTTCCTAAAACTTCTGAAAAACCAGACACTGAAATTAATTCATAACTTGAATGTTTCAGTAAAACTTGAGACTATTCTTTTATTTTGGACTGTATGGCTTGACATCAGTAAGAATGGTGATAGGGCACTGGCACTGCATCCAGGACTTTGAGCCAGGCTGTGGGGAAGGTGGATAAAGACCTATGTTTTCTCTGTACAGATTTGGGTCTGCTGACTCCAACGTTCACATGGTTGTCAGCAGAGTGCCAAAAAAAAAAAAAGTGTGAAAAGGGGAAACTACTTAAAAGACTGTGAATCATGTCACAGGAGCTGGTAATGATAGCCCTTCAGCTGCTAGCACAATGCCTGTAAATGCCTATTTAGAAAAAGAACAACATGAATTCTAATGCTAGTGATCAGCACTCTTATGGTTAGTAGTTACATGTGTGATGTCATTTTGTGAGGTTAAATCATCTCTTCTTTCCCAGCCAAGTGTTCAGAATGATTTCGTCTTTCTTTCATTGCTCATTAGAAAAATCAGAAGTGGGGAAAAGCCATTGTGGTTGATATGTTGCCACCCTCTGATACTAGGAAATAAAACTGACGTGTTTTTCCTGGAGGAATGTTCGTTCTTGTACAGAAAGTCAGAGGTCTGCGAACAGAAATGCAGGGTAGGGTTTACTCCAGCCTCTGCTCTGCATGGGTACCTGGCCATGATAATTTATGGCCTTAATGGTGAGTCCAGTAATTGTCTTTGCCAGCTCTGTACATGCAGTGCAATGTCAAATGAGTCAAGTCAAAATAGTTGCCATCATCCTTTTCTGTGAGATAATGTTCTGCTGTATCTTATTTGTCACTGTTATGATACTTTTCCTTCTGTTAATTACAGATTTAACTGTGTTTCAATTTACACCAACCCCATAACATCATCCATTTTTCCCACAAAATTACTTTTGCTTCTGTGCTTTAAACTTTAAATCTGCCTTTAGGCATATTTTATACTCGGTCTTATTTTCCCCTATTTCCTTTGTACAGTGGAATTGTGCCGAGAGTCCAGCTGCAAGGTCTAGGCATAAATCCCACTTGATCTCTGAAACCAAATATAATGAGAATTGTTCTCTGGTTTTGCTCCTGTGACTTGGCACTGACTGGAGAGCCTCCTTCAGTCTCTATACAATGAATTTAAATGCAGGTCTGGGGAGGGGGAGTCCCTTTCCTGAGAAAACAGTTATACCTTGTGGTGCTTTTTCATACAGCTGTATATTTTTAACCAATCTATTAATGACTTTTAGGGATATCAAATTTAAAAAAACAACCATGCCATCCTCCCCTCCCCCAGTCAAGACATGTTAAATTTAGATTAACTTGTTTCCTAATCATTCAGAATACAAAATACTAATCCTTGTTGTCTTTCAAAGAGTGAATAACTTAATTTTTCTCCTGGGCTCAGACCTTTACATGCTAAATTTCAGCCTGGAGCACAGTATTCTCAAGCCATGTATTGTATTTTTGGGTTGAGGTGATCTCTTTCTGTATGTCAGGAAGAATTAGACCTTTGGGCTCATGTTCAGTCTTATCATTACTGTTTTGAAAAGCTTGGTGTTTCCTCTGTACCTGTTTGGAGTGGAAGACTCAGAATTGCCTGGAACACTTAGATTTTTCTAATGACACAACACTGAGGGAGGAAACCTTCATCCCTACACATAGACCTAACAATGAGTCACTAGAAGGCAAAGGGAGATCTGGTTAGGGGCAATTTAGAGTTTCTGTTACATTTTCTTGAATGTTTCAATAGCAAGGCTAAAGGTTGGAAACATTTATCAATTCACTGTTTGTCATTTTACGTTTTTTTTTTTAATAAAACACAAATGAGGAGTTGATCCAGGGGCAGCAGCAGGAAAAGTATTGCTGGAGGGGGATTTACACTCAGAAATAATTCAGTAAATGCTATGCTTTATGATTTTACTTGAAACTAAAGCCATATGCAATCACTGCCTCTTGCCCTTCACTAGCTCTACTCTTCAGTAGAGTCGCGTCTCTCTGATTGCACTTAAACTCTCCAGACTGTGTGCTTCTAAAACCAGGCATAACCCCAGCCTGTTTCCTTCTCCCTGTCTAATATTTCTCTGGGATGCTCCAGTTTCACATTGGCTATCCCAATAAGTTGAATCACAGGTGTGTAGTCAAAGGGAGAACTTACCTAACCAAGTGTGGTGTTTGGAGAATACATATATCCAGCAATATCCTTAGCTCACATAGCCTGTGCAATTGGAAGATATCAGATCATGATGACACTGTTTTCTGCCTCATTTTATCCCCAGTCACATCACAACTTCATTTTATAATAAGCCTCTTAGCTAGAAAAGGAACTGGAAGATGAGCATAATTGAAGTTCAAAGACCATGCCCCCGAGTGCCAAAAATATCAAAACCAATCCAAACGACTTCCTTCTGCGTTTGACTGGCTTTCATTTCAAATAAAGGGAAGATTTCTTGGTCTGCCAGTTGTTACTGTACTAGGTAGTCAAACAGGAAGCTCTGCAGTGTCCCGCAAAACCACCTGCCTTAGGAAGTGGAGTAGCAGGCAGGCAAGCAATGGGGCAATGTTTCCTTGCCAGTAATGTTCCTGCAGATTTCAGATCCATTAAGCTGGTGTTTTTCAGGATAAAATCATTCTGCGGACGCTTCCGTGCAGCTGCTATTCTAACAATGGTGCCTGACAGAAGCAGGCTGGGAAATGTGTTCAGAGCCCAAAAGAAAGGCTGAGAAAGGCAAAGAGAGTGGCAAGATGGGGTGGGGGAGGAACTATGTAGAGCAGGAATTTGTGAGGAGGCTTCTGTCTACCCCTGATACCTTACATCATGAAGAAAAGGCCCTTTCTAAATCCCCATTCACCCTTATTGCTCGGATTCCTCAGCAGAGAACACAGCAAGCACCTATGCAACAACTACTGGATAGGACTGCATCTACCATGCTTTTCATTAGGCCAAATATCACTTTTTTCTTATTGATGAATTTAATTAAACTAATGTCTTCTCCTATTCTTCCCCACTTGTTCATACTGCATTCTCTTGACTGAATAAACACTTTCTATTCTGAGCTCTAGAAGACTTTGATACCTTGCTGTTGAAAAGATAAGTATGGATTTTAATAGCACATCACACATCATTTTGCCTCAGTAGTGATTTTCATCACACGTAAAGACCTGTCAGTGAACATGACTAGGGATAGGTAAGTATTTACATTGTGTTTGTACTGAAGGGGCTTCTTTCTCGTGCTAACGTGTCAGTGTCAGTATATATCTGACTGTTAAAACATGTACTACAAAACTGAGGGAAGTCGGTGACGATGTTATTTTCACTCTGACCACTATTGTGACATTACAAGATTCCTCATCAGAAAATGCAAATAATCCCAGAAGTATTTTGATAAGACAAATATTTTGATTAGTCTTTTATGAAGCCTGCTGCAGCCAGTGGGAGTTTTTCCATTGACTTGTAAAAGTTTGTGAAGCTGGTTGTCTGTGTTTGATGTATGGAATCCAGGGTGGGTGTGTACAATCATTCTCAAGTCTCTGTTATTTTCTCTCAAAGTAGAAAGATCATTATGTTCTCAAAAATTGCATTCCCCATTTCTGAGGTGGTCTCTTTCATACTCTTCAGTCTTTGGCTTCACAAATGTTATGGGTGTCCACTGGGAGTTTGGCACAATTGTTATCTGCTGTTTGCAGAACACAGCATTGCACAGTAAGGTCTCTGTGCTTTTAACATGTTATTTCCACAGATTTATTTAGGAAGCAGGGGTCTAGATTGGCCTCCAGTTGTGAGGGTTGGTGCTGTTTGCTCACTGTGTGTCACTTTGCATTACAATAGGTGGAGATAAAGTAAGTACAGACTCCTTTTCCTAGGGTTTGGCTGAACCCTGATCAGGAGACCAGAGTATGAAGTCAAAGGGAAGCTTTATTGGCTCTTAATATAAATAGCATATAAAGAGCACAGTGTCCTACTCTGCTGTGTGGGATTGCGACAGAGCAGTATAGCTCTGGACTTTTAATGCTAGAACACAAATTGTGCTGAAGAGAGATGTGAACCCAGCTCATTAGAGGTCATTCTTAATCTGTTATCAAGATATGAAAGGTTTCCTCCAAATAACATTATCATCCATCATTTTATTCATATATGCATTCTGAGCAGTATTTGCTGTAAATTTAGGCTTTTTTTCCAAATTAGTTTGGGTGGCATCTAGCCCTCTGAAGTAGGTGGCATAAGGACTGCAGAATTTTGTTTTAATGTGGCAGACTGTGCCTCTTGCAGTGTCCCCATTCATAGCCTAAACTTTATCATTGCCATATTCATGATAAAATCTTGACAGACTTCTAAGATGCTCTCATCTCCAGAAGTGTTCCTTGAAGAAACATCAATGAACAACATTCTGTTTTATCTAAGGTATCTTCAGGTATTTGTAATGATTTTTGTGCAAGTGGTCACCTGATTTCCTCTCTAGATCACTTGAAATAGGGGGATAATGAGATGTAGGTGTTAACAGATACTTAAGGTTCAGTTAACACGGAGGAAACTTTCATTACAACTGAAAAAACTGTGTGAACAATGAACAAATTGCTGCAAATAACAGAGCTGACTTGCAGTATCTGTGAATGTATTGAGGATCTGGGTTTGTTTGTTTGTTTGTTCCTTTCTGGTTTATTTTATGCTGAATTATTGCCAATGGAAATTATGCTATAAGGATGGTTAGACTATTGGCAAGATTATTACATAGCAACATGATGATGAGATTGTTTTGGTCCAGAAAAATATTTTCCTTGTCATACTCAACAGCATAAACATTTTGGAGATGCATTCTGTTTATCTATATACAACTCTAAGTGACAGGGTTCCTAAGGAAGATATAACTTCGGACAATGTGTTGAATTTTAGAGGGGAAAAACCAACCAAACCAAATAAACAACTCTTGCAGTCAGAATCAAGCAAATCAACCCTTCAAAACATAGTGCTGCTTTTGTGGCTTATGTGGCTGTACCTGCACTGAGGAAGCTTTCTGCCATCCGCAGTCCAGCTTAATTTATGGTAGGCAATCTCTCCAAATGAAGTTAGATTCCCTTCCTGCACATTTACTCAGATTTTCTTTCAAAGGATGATGTGCACATCTAGGGACCAAGTGCTTTGTAAATATACTTGACATCTGTTTAGATAAAACTTAGATCAACAGTAATCTGTGCCACGACTGTTTCTTCCTAGTAGCTGCCTGCTGTAACAATTACTAGAGATTGTGTTTAACTCGATAGCAGAATGGTTCACTTAAATCCAGCCTTTTGGTTTTGTTGCTGAAGACCCAGGGCTGCATCTGTAGTACAATTTACAGCAGAATATGGGGTTTCATTCATTTATCCCCAGGAGGCTGAGACAGTTTACAAGCTTTATACATTTCATAAGATCAAAGGGCTTGAGAATGAAAGAAGCTACTCAGATTTATTAGCATTCTTATTAACTTAAATGACAGTTTATGGTCAGTGGTATTTTCTTGGATGAATGGCAGGGTGTTTCAACTGTATTCATAAATGCTTCTACAAATATCTGTGGTACAGGTGACTGGCAGCTCTTTGAAGGCTTTGAAAGTAAATGAGAGCCTGTTACACAAGATGACCACGCATCTTGACTGGTTTGCCACCTTTTATTTGTTCGTTTTTTTTTTTTTTTTCCCCACAAATTCCCACTTGCATTCTAAAATATTTTCTTACCTGATGGTCTATCTCATTATATTCATCTAGAGTTAGAGGCAATAATGGAAAGTTGCCTTAAATTTTAACTCGAACGATAACCCATCTTAGAACCTCAGTTAACATGCTGCAGATAACAAATTGCTCCGCTGACTGCAGAGAGGTTAGTCTAGACTGCTATCTTAATACAAATTATTGCTAACCTGTTTCTGAAATTCCCAGTGAACTAAAGCCTACAAAACCAACTAACTTTTAACATCAGTATGATTTAATTATGATGAAAATTTCAAGCATATTAACTAGTATTTTAACATAAAAGCTTTGAACTCTAATTTAGGCAAGTACTGCTATAATTATTGATATGTACCCTAACATTCCTGGTAAACTAGCAGAGCTCTAAAAGTCTGGTATGCATATGGATAACTCAGGAGACAATGTAGCTGAAAGGACTAAAAGTCACCCAGAATTAAAATAAGTATGCAGTATGCAGCAAAATTATCTTCTTTGTATGTATTGTGTACATAGTTTGCTTAAAAAAAAAAAAAATCAGGATGTGGCATAATTTCAACAATAACGTACCAGGCTAATTTTGTAAAGAAAATAGGCGCGTTCCTGTTGCGTTGCTTGACTTCAGTATCATAATCCTTAAGAAGTCAGACACTTTATAAAAAGAAAAACAGTGCAGTTACAAAAGAAAATTGTTGTGATATTTGTGAATCGGAAAAGCTTTGTGCTTCACATAGTCCAAAGAACTGGAATGAGGAGCATTCAGTTTAGAGATGATTTCCTGTTTCCACAGTTTTTTCTTCTTCTATTTTTTCAACACAAAAGATATTTTTTCTGTTCTTTCTTGGATGCAAAACAATAAAATTAGGTCATAAAAGATCCTTTTATTTATTACTGCTTGACTTGCCAAATCTCCCCAGACCCTTTTTTTAATGGATTTGTTATTAACCTTTCTCAGATAAAATCTAACAACAAACAAGCCAAAAATCTTTGGTCACTTGAACACAAAAATAAAATAACCTTGACTTATAGTATACGGTTTTCTGTTTACT
This sequence comes from Rhynochetos jubatus, assembly GCA_027574665.1. Taxonomy (NCBI): domain Eukaryota; kingdom Metazoa; phylum Chordata; class Aves; order Eurypygiformes; family Rhynochetidae; genus Rhynochetos; species Rhynochetos jubatus. Next base: position 31,978,324 of record CM050650.1, read on the forward strand.
GTTGAGTTACCTTCTGAAATCAACTTTCCCTATACAGTCAACATACTATTGCTCAGCAGTCTTCCACAATAGCATTTGACTTTGTCAGGGTTTGTTGTAGTTACTTGGCCTCGTCTTTCTCTAGCTTCAGGGAAGCACTTTCTCCTTTCTATTCCTTCCTTTTTCTCAGCAATTTGAGAGATTCCAATCCATTTTTACCAGGCAGCAAAGGTGAAAGCATCTCTGTAATGAAAATGTGTGTGAGGAGAGCAGAGCGGTTTGCAGTGTCATAACATTATGACACTGGCATCACAACATAATGTGTGAATGCTGTGCTCCCCAGCAAGGAGCATGCCACACAGCCGATCCTGGCAGGGCATCAGAACTGTTCCTGACTTCTCTCGTCCCCTACTGCAAAAGATATAAAAACCTTTGATCCTCGTTATCCAGTGCTATTAGAATACAGGGCAGCAAAAGGCAAGGAGAAACGGGTGAGATTTTCTAGAGGCTTTTGAGGAAAATTAGCTGTGTCACCAAGGCTTTTCGACTTTTAGGTTAAGAGCACCAAAGTAGTACTCTTCCTGGGGCTTAACACTGAGGATGCACAGTTTAGTTTTTGGATCGTAGCTACTGAGGATTGATGATAGGGTCAAATATATTTTCAGCATCTCACAATCCAGATTTGGGCCATTGAACTGGGCATGATGGCTCTGTAGCAGACAGCTGCAGGGGGGAAAACCCTACAATCTGCTGAGCATGAGCAGCTGCCCCAGGTTTTATGATGACTGCCATGTTGTGATTCATGGGTTAACCATGAGTTCCCTTCAGCCATGTGTTGCTTGCTTTACTTCTGCAAGCTGAGGGAGCTTATAGCTTCAAAACTCATCGTTTTTAGGTAAAGAATGATGTGAGATCCTTTCCTGTTTCCCAAGCTCTGCTTTTTGCTTTTCGTAACAGCCATGGCTGATCATGCAGCCTGTCATCTCGTTAGGACAGCCCCTTTCTCCTGCTAACTTAGTAGAGTGTGTGAGGAAAGTTGACCAGGGTAGCACTGCAAAACAGGCTGCTCTAAGGTAAGAGCAACAGCCATGGGCCACAGAGGAGGTGTCGGTGAATTATCTGGTGGTCATCAAGAAAAACTTTACCCTAGCTAAAGTCAGGCACAAGCCAAATAACTGTGCAGCCAAAAACATTTGAAAATGGTGCTTTGCACTACTTACCCAAAGGACTTGGGGAGGTTTGCAGTGCACACAAAAGGACCCATCCCTCAAAGAGTCGTCATGGAAAGCGTACATGCAGGTAAGCAGGCTCATTGGAGATCAGGTCTAAGCCTGACAACTTAGGCCCTGCACTGAGGGTTGTGAAGAGCAGGTGGAGTATTTTACTGGTGGACTGTTAGTGTTTTGTAGCAGTAGCAACTATTTGGAATGCAAAATGTTTGGTACTTTTTTCCTTTTTGGTACTAATGATTTTGCTTAAGCACTCAAAGCAGGACTTAGCCTCTAACTCCTGACCCTGTGGCTGCAGCATTATCCGTGCTCTGTCAGAGGGGTGAGTACCAGTGGCTATCCCATACAGCCACTCTCACACTCCATGTCTCCATGCTTTGAACTTGCTACCATGGGGGGCAGGGAAGGAGTGAAGACAGAGAAGATGGAGGTGGTGTAAATCTGGCAGTGCTATAAATCAGTCCTTTGTGGAGCTGACTGGAGCAACTGGTCTGTGTACAGCATGGAGGAGTCCCTTCTACAGACAACAGTTTCAGCAAAAAAATACTCAGAATAACAATGTGAGGGGGAAGCCTCAACACTCACCTTGAGTTTTTCTCACATAAGGTTTTCTAGTGCATTATGAAGTGTGACTAGAGTGGTACTGCTTATTTGGGTGCATGTGAAGTTGAAAGGGGCAACAAGGGGCTTGCTTGTTTTGTTCACTGGAAAAAAAAAAAACCAAAACAGAAAAGAAATACCTTCTGGTATAAACATTTTGAATACCTGCAGCCATCATGTAAAAGACATCTGTAGAATCTTGATTCTTGTTAATTCCAGTTGTTTTCTAGTTGTTGATTAGCAAACTAACCTAGTGCTATTGAAACTCTTGCCATTAAAATACTGCATAGGAAACAAGGAGCATCCTACCTTGTCCAACTAAAGGAAGGACCAGCTTGAATACCTAAGCTCCATCATCAGCTTCTCCGTCATTAGGAGAGGGTGGTGTTAATGGTTCAGCTTAGCTGGCCAGCTGTGTGTGTCAGGTATGATGTGTTGTTCAGAGCTAGTTCTTGATAACACTTACTCTCCAGTGTACTTTATGAATACCTACAGACCTCTAACCCCTTGATCTGTACCCCTGCTTATGCTCCCCAAAACAGGTAAGGGCTAAGTGCTGTGATCAAGCCCTCTGTCAGAAAGAGAGACTCATTAGCAGGAGAAAGGAAAACATACTTCTAAACAGTTTGCAGTACTATGTGTTTGTGCAGGAAATGAAAGAGCCTGTCTGCTGTTTTGAAAACTGAGGGGATAGTTCCTTTCATAGTCACTAAACCTCAGTAAGGATATTTTAAAAATAATCAATTGTTCCAGTGTGAGTAAAATAAAATGTCTTGTTGACTCTGTATTGTAAAAGCACATTTGCGATTCACCACCTTCTTTTAGATATTTGAACTGATTTGATTTAACAGGACACCTTAAGTCTCTAGCCATGAGAAGAGAGGGAAGTGGTATGTGGCTGAGTTCCGCTGCATGCAAGGATGCTGAGGCTCAGCAGAGATAGGATAACCTCACAAATAAACAACAGATGGCCGATGGCCTAATGCTTTGCTTTGCGTGAACATGACAGGGATTTATTCTTTCAACCTGGAGAAGGAGCCTCAGAAAGGCTGAAACTGCAGAAATGCATGACATGCGGGCAGACACAGTTTGTTATGGGGATTCGTTCTAAGCAGATGGTATTAGAATACAGATCTATTATTAGGCATCTGTTTCCCATCTCAGTTATACGATGCATAAGATTTAGATTAAATTCCCCAAGGAACGCCTGGATCACTTACTAATTTGTATATGCACATCTCTGTTTTTCTTTGAATTCAGAAGATGGGCTATATCCTGAGCTAAGTTAAAGATGTACATTTGTAAAGTGACAGCAATGTAACTGGAGGCAGGATCTGATCTGTGTTCTCACTGCACAGAGATCTCCTTAGTGATAAACTATTAGTTAAGGATTAATACCCAAAACAGGCAGAAACCTCTGTGGTGTCTGAATTAATGTGCATGGGTTCACCCACTGAGAAGGCAATAACATGTAAATGTTTTGTAAGACTTACATTTAGGTAGAAACAACAAGGTTCAGGATTACTTTCTACCTTATCTACATTTTCCCTAGTGTTTTAGGTATATCGGTCCTATGGATGCCTTCATGTCAGCCTCCACTGGACTTAAGGCAGAAGCCACCCCAGGCCCTGAGAAGAGTAGGAAGGAGCAATATTCATCAGCACCTTTCCAGGCCAATAACCTGCCTCATACCAGGGAGCTGGAGCCACTGACAGCTGCCTTGCCAAGAATAGCCCAGCTTGGGTCAAGGATCTGACCATGTTTTACCAGCATCCCCCCCACTCCCTTCCCTCACCTCTGCTCCCACTGAACTAGTGTGTGGGAAGGACTGTGAGGTGTGAATTTCCTTTAATTAACACTCCCACTCTGAAGCCTTGGAGCAGAGAGGATCATCTGAAATACTGCACAGCTCTCCCTCTGGCAGCCATGTCCATGTCTCCTAAAGTCGAGGACTGCGGTTTCACCTGCTTGACCTCTTTATGGGACAGGATGTGCAGAGGCTGAGGGGAAACTTGCCCACTGAATTAGAGAAAGGACTCTTAACCCAGCATCTCAGTCTATTCTCTTCTAATATTTAGTAACAGGTATGTTTTACATCTAAGGCAGCATCTTTCTTGCAGTATCTCAGGTAGCTGAGGCTGTTGTGGTATCTATTGAGTTGCAGTGGAAGGGAGAGAAGGATCCTGAACTTCAGCACCAGCAAAGTGACTCTGATAAATATGTATAGTGAAATTCTGATTAGATCAAAGAAAATAATGTATCCGTTCAGCTGTACTTCTCTGAAGCAATTTCAAGCTAGCATAAGTTGCTTTATTAATAAATAAATATACAGATTTAACAAGCAGTTTTCTCTACTTACACAGAGAATCTAAGGAATGAAATGTAACTAGAGGTAAATCTCTTGCCTTTGAATTCCCACCATCTTCTGCATAGAAAAAAAAAAAGTACATTAATTTCCTGTTCTCATCAAATTCTTTGCCATGCCATTTATGGTCCAGGCTTCTGGGTTTAGGAATGACTGTAAGTTACCAAAGTTAGTAGAGTTTAAGTGTGAACAAGCTCTTGTATCTGATCCCAGCTAGAGTGGAAGAAAAGGTGTTAAGATAACAAAGTTTACCCAAAACTTGTGTCCTTACCTCCATGGTGAGCTGAGCCTGAATCCTAGGCCTGCTAGCATAGGGGAGAGGCCCTGGTTTTGTTGCTGAAGGCAATGTCCAACTCATTAGTAATGCGATTCTTCAGAGTGTATCAGGATGGGGCTACTATACCATTGGAACTATCCCAGTACAGGACTTCTGGTAGAGTCTAGGCGCTGCACATTTTTTATGCAGACTCTACTGATCAACCTGAAAAGGTGGTCGCTGTTGGTCCAGGATTTCCAGGTGTCCATCAGCTTTCAGACCTACAGCTACATAAAAGCCCATGTCTTTCTTTTTCCACTCAGACACATATCCCGGCTACTTCAGACAATGGTCATGGGGTGGAAATGAAAATTGGATGCCTCTTCCCTGTTTTTTCTGTAACTATAAATCAGTTTGGTCCAATTAAGTTCAGCTCATATGATTACATGAGAACAACTGTATCTCTTTCCGTTATGCTGTAGTTTCAACCTTATTTAATTGCATTGTACTTCATTTTTGCTGGCTACTGAGCTGATCTCTTGGAAGGTGGTAAGACAGGTGAGACATGATAGTAACACACTAAGTTCTTAGAGGAAAGTTTTCTCTCTATGGAGAGAGTGGAAAGGGATGGGTGGATCCCTGTAAGCCTTTGCAGGTGGGGAGGTAAGTTAATAGCTAGGGGACTAGTCAAACTATTTCAGTCCTGAAAAATGAGAGTCAAAAGCCATTGCACTGATCCAAAAAATGCTGTGGATTATTAAGTTTTGCATTTTCATTTTCAGTACTAAAAATAATTCTAAGTGGAGACAAAAAATAAATACAAAAATGGGAATGGAGAATAAAGCCCCTTTCATGACAAAATGTAATGAGCAGAGAAAATTGCCTCTTTTCATTACAGCCTTAAGCTTGACCTCATGCTCTGTCTCACAAGCTGTATTTTTCATTATTATCCTCAAATATCTTTTATTCTCTGTGCTTTTTCTTCCTATTGAACAAATTCAGACAATGATGGTGATGAGGAACCCTGTTTTATGGGAGCTAACCCGTGGCTGTTGTTCATCCACTCAAGGCTTCCAAAGAACCTGAAAGTGTTTCTTTCCCAGCATTTGTAGTCAATTAACACCTTTAGCCCTCAGCTGATGATATTTCAGATTGAGTAAACTGTATCTATCATTGCTAAAGTAGAGCTGTGAGATATATGGACCTCAGTTTGATTTCTTTAAAATACAAAAAAGGAAAGGGATAAGCTTTATGGATAGACAAATCAAGTAGGAGTCTACGTTAGCAAAGTTTGCACATGGCATAAACCAAAATGTCAATCTTTTAATCATCAGCAACGATTGTTTCTTGTTAAACTTAAAACTTGGCAAGAGCATTATATCTAATTCTCTCAGTATTTTACTGAGGAGGTAGAAACTGTTGGGATAGAGTGGCAAAAGTATTTATGCCTCCTTTAGAAAATAAAATAGCATCAGTCCTGAGTATTGCATTAGGCCTCACTAGAAATGGGCATTCTGAAGAATGAAATTAATTTATGTAGCTAAAATCTTAAATTACTGATATAATGGTATATCCAGCTAATGAGATTTAGAATGAGTAAGTGTCCTGAAATATGAAATTATATGAGCCTGTGTCACATCCCAGTTTATTGGGTCCAAGCACATAGTGGCAAGAAGGAGGGAGATGTATCTTGGATTGGCTGATTCCCTGGGTGGTTGCCTTGTGTTACTTGCTAGAGAAAGGTAAACAGAAAAATGAAGAAGATAGGAATAAAGGAATATTGTGAGCACATATGTCCAAAATAAAATTAGAAACTAATTAATGTGTCTACAATAGTTTGAAGAAAACCCAAGTTTGTAATTGGGTGGAAATAGTGTTGAAAGTATTCACTGTCTTTTAAAATGTTTCAATATTCTCTCCTTTTTTGACAGAAAAGGCAGATTCAAAATACAGTCTTTTTTCAACCATGAAATGATTGCTTTTCCATCCAATTTTTTGCTGAAAAAATATTGATAACCAAAAAATAAATGAAGAAAATAAAATTAGATTCAATTTTTCTTCCGAGAAGTTGAATTTTGCAGTCATTTAATGTGTAGCCAACATAAATCTACAGTAATTCTGCTATTTTGTACCATTTGGGAGTCTACAGCAGTATGTCAGAGGCTAAAATACTTCTTTTTTGTACTAATCTGGTTCAGCTGTGCATTGCTTGAATATGAACTCTCAAATCTCTTCTGAGATGGGAAGATCAGTTATCTGAAGCTGAATAACTTAAGAATTTAAGGTGATCATAAGAAACATGGTTCAGAAGAGCTGATGTTTTCAAACTAAATTGACACCCTGCATCTTTAACTGAAGTTGATAAGATGGAGTCTCTCTGTGTGGTCTTGAAAAAGCAAAATCACCTTCTTTATTCTTGCATCTGTCAGGATCAAATATTCATCATTAGCCAAGATAACATATCCATTATATGGGGCGGGGGGGGGGGTGGGGGGGCGCGGCGGCAAAGTGGTGATAAATCCCACAAGAGATTAACACATCCAGAGATCCTGGCAAGGTTAATTCTCTGTCTGTGCACCACTGCCTTCCAATGAAAGATTTGTAATTAAAGAGGAAAGCCCACCTTTAGCAAGTGTTTTCCTTATTAACATGGTCTTTTATTGTTTATTCATGCTCACTATAGCAGGGAAGACCTATTTTCTTCCAAAGAGTCTATGTATACTGCTTTCTAATTTTCCATTTCAATGGCTTTATGACTTGTCCTTCAGCTTTGCAGAGGTTTCTCTGCTAGAGTTTTTCTCCTCTCACAAACTGAGAATAACAACTTGAGGAAGAGTACAATGTAGATCTCCTTGCCAATTAAATCAGGTTAAAAAAACCAAACCAAACCAAAAAAAACCAACCACCAAACAAACCAAAGCCAAAAAACCCCGAGAAGTGTGACCGTGCCTTTTGCCCTTCTGTGTTTTCTTCCTGTGTCCTGCTGGCCAACCAAGTGATTTAAGCCTCAATTTAAAAAGCCAGAGCACAATGGATTCAGCCCTCTTTGCAGCTGTTTTGCAGGTACAAGAGAGAGATGTCTGTGCCTATTTGGAGTTGGCAAGAGCGAAACACTCCAGGGACTCAGGCTGAGACACCATGGTTGAGTAATCCACCTTCATATTAAATGCTGACATAGCTTGTTTCACTTTTTCAGCCAAGTGGTTCCTGTAATTTTCCATGAAAGCAAAGCGATACACAAAAGAAAAATTGATTATTTCTGTCACTTCAGGAACCACTGTGAGTTAGAAACACCCAAAGGAAACCTTGGTAAGGCATCGTTCCATACAGGGAAAGTAAAGTTCTCTTCTTGAAAGCACTTTGTAAGGTGATTAAGCTGTCTCAGAGAACACAGACATCCTCACTTCTAACTTTCTATGTGGAAAGTTAGGCCAGATCCCCTGATGCAAACTGTGCTGTCTGCAGTTTGAGGCACTGGGGACAAAAGTCATAGCCTCTACCATTGTCATCACACCAGCTACCTCGTTGGTCTCTCATGTGTTGCAAAGATTTTTCAAGCTTGTTTTCACTACTCTGGCTGAGCAAAGTTTCAGGTTGCTTAAGGAGCTACAGACTGTAAAACATGATGTTGAATTTCTACTCTCCTCTGTCTTTCTTGCACATATCACGCATAGGACTCAAAAGGGCTGCTTACTAGGTACTCTGGTAGATCTGTTTACAGGAAGCTTCAATATGGATCATGTTTATTTACCCTCTGAATGCCATGTTAGGGAATGGGAACCAGTCCATAATCAATATCTTTATCGTACCATCATAGAATAATATAGTTTGGAAGGGAACTCAGGAGGTCTCTGGACTGACCCCCTGAAAACAGGGTCAGTTTTGAGGCCAGGCCAGCTTGATCAGAGCTTTGTCCAGTCAGGTCTTGAAAATTTCTGAGGGTGGAGAATGCTCTAATGCTTCACTATCCTCATTGTGAAAAATTGTCTTCTTGTATATGACCTGAACCACTTCTGATTCAATTTATGGCCGTCTTTTTTTGTAGTTTCATCCTGCTGCTCAATAAAGAGCCTGGTGCTGTCTTCTCAGTAAGTTTCTTGTAGGTATTGGAAGGTTAGCTATGCTTTCACTTCTCTGTCCTGAAGTTGTATGTAGGTAGTTTTCCTTCTTTAGTAGCTGGTGCAACAGTCAACTAATACTGAGGTTTTGGCTATAGCTGTGTCTGTTTATAACCCATCTCTAACTATGAATAAATAAAATAAATTCTCCTCTCATTTGTCATATGATGATAAACACTAGTAGAGTGACCCACAGATCTATAGGCACTTATCAACCTAGTGCCATTCCCCTGTTTAGTCACATGGAAATGTGCTGTGTTTGGGGCTCATCTTTTTAATACTCAAACTTTGCCTACTGAGGTGTGGGAGGCAATGCTCCTCTACCTCACCGATGCACTGCAGGGCCTGTTGTTTCTTTGAAAATGTGGTGGGAGCTGACACAGAATTACCCATTCACTCATGGGATACAACATCTGCAAAGGGCTGAAGGCAATTTTCCTAGCAGAAGTATATTTTTGAAGATTTTCTTTTTAATAATTGTTTCAGGAATAGGGTCATGGCTCACTAGCTAAGAAATTTGTGTATGAATTGGGAGATGCAGTTTTGATTCCATATTCCACTATAGATTTTGGTTTAGACTGCATGGGTCTAAGTAACATGGCAATTATCTACTCTTTCTTCATAGCCAAAGAAGGAAAGCAGCTGTTTCCAGGGAATGATTCACCTCTAAACCAGATGCTTAGGATAGTTCAGCCCTATAAGCCACTCTTTTTGTCTAATGTCTCTTAAGGAAAACCTAGTTTCCTAGCTTAGGTACAGTGACCTGTGTTTCAGACTTCCAAAGTTAGGTGAGATGAACCCAGTATACTCTGTTTTTTGCCTTTAAAATTGTTGGCTGTGTCTTAGGAGGGATGAATTGGAAGGATAAGAGCCTTAAGGATTTTGAGGCATCCAGGTGTGTTGTAGTAGAGGGAGCTAGGAACTGTGGTTTAGTAATATTTATGCACCCAGTAAGATAGAGATAATATAGCTGTGTCGGGTGAAAGCAGTACAAAGAATATGATGGGACACCTGTAACTGAGGTCTTCTCAGAAATAGGCATAACATAGCTCTCAGTTTCTCTCTCCCGATCAAGGCATAGAGAAGGTGGTACTGCTTTTCCATGCAGGTGAATCTGTCTTTCATCAACAACATCATGCTAAAGAGGAGGAACCAAATTAATGAAACTCAGAAATTCACCTTGGCTTCCTCAGTCACAAATCGTGCTTTAAATTTTTATGTGGAATGGTGTGATGGGTATAATGTATTATTTCATTCCAGGTAATTACATTTTGCCTGCTTAAAATTCTCCCTGTAGTTTCCACTGGGAAAATGATTCTTCATTTCTCCCTCCTGCCCCCCGCTGGGTAGATAGTATTGCCGTTAGAGAATGGCTGTTGTGTGCCACCCCCATGCCCTCCACGTACATACATACACAAATTGCGGTGATGTTAGATTGAGCCCTGCATATGCAGATTTCTGTCCCGCCTGCAATTGAAATTGGTTGGAATTGCCTGAGCGTAGCTGAGAGCAATATTTGACCTGCAGTTTTCAAACCACAGGGGATGAAAAAAGCAGTGAAATTTCAGTGTTATACTCAGTCTTTGTACCTAGAGAACAGATTTTTATCAAGGATCCAAAGTCATATAACTCTTCTTCATTCCCCAGTGAAGCAGACAAATATCATTTGATGGATTGTGAAACCAGGTAATCTGAGGCAGGGCAAGTTGAAGCAACTTGCTGACTATCAGGCAGTATGAAGGGAGTCAGATGGATACTTGCAATAAAGTCAGAGCTGCCCAGGAAGCAGCCTCCCACCTAGATTACATGGTTCTAGAAAAGGTGATGTCATTGGTCCCTTTTACTGGACAGCCTAGGAGGACTTGTATGGTCACTGCCTGTTGAATGAGTTACTAACCAGAAGCAGACAGGGGATAGCTTGTCTTAAAGCTCCAACTAAACAGCCAACACTTTCTAACTAGGCACTGAGTCAATGGGAAGACACAGCTAAAAGGCAAGTGGGTACCAGCTTTTGCTTCTTCTGCCAAGCCCACGCACAGAGTCTTGTTCTGTGGCCCTCAGGGCTAGTCCCACTGCTTGTCTGGTTTTAAAATTCCCTAGGCACGCTGCTTGGTTTTGTTCTGTTATGTGGTTGTTTCACTTTTGGTTTTCCCCCATGAGCTGATGTGTGCCTCTTCCCAGGCAGCTGCAGCACTGTGGTGTGTGCTAGCAGTCCTAGAGCCTGCTTCCCAGCCGCATGAAATGGGGCAAGAAGACTCAGGTGTTCACTATGCAGGCAGTACTTCTTCATTCTTTTTCTACATTCCTGCAATTGATATTTTTTTTCCCAATTCCCTTGCAAATGTTTCCTTCTCAAGATATATTTACATTTTATTCATGACTCTGTCAGGATTAATTTCAGCGCTTCACGCTGCCTGTGACTCCTCATGTATAATGAATGAAGCAGCAGCTGCTGCAGCTGACAGCCTGGGCACTCCAAGGGCATATAGACACCAGCACCATTGGCAACTTCTTACCAGAAAGGATTTTAATACCCCTGCTGCCTGAACTGAACTTCTGGCCAGGGCATGCTTTAGGAAAGAATTGTGGCAGCTCTAAGCAGAAGGTACTTATGAAATTACTTTCTTGCTCTTTAATCACATGCATTAATAATAACAAAGACTTTGGGTTCATCAGCGTCTAAAGGCTGTAAGATGCTGAGTGTCTGGACCTGGTTACGTTGGTAAAATCCTGTACAATTACTTAGCTATCTAATTACTGTAAGAAACTAATCCTGGATATGAAGTAGCATACACATGCAGGTTTCATATTTCCTGTTTTATCACAAGATAACTTATTTGTAACATAACTTTCCAGAGACCAATGATCATTTTCACCCAATGTGCTCTTAGGGAGTCAGAGGCTTTGCCACAGAGTTCTTGGATAGCCATTGGCATGTCGCTTCCTCTTGGTGTCACATGCTCTTCCATTCAAAATGGGGGGCTAATAATATTTCTGGTTTTATTTTCCCAGCATTTTGACTACTTAGATTAGAAGCTTCTTTAGAGGAATGTATCAAATGTTTGGATGGACCCTAACACTTTTTCATCTTGATGTTTCCGGAGACTTTTAGGTCAAGACACAATATGTATAATTACAGTAATAAAAGTGGTTTAGAGGTCCCTAATTGAATTGCTGCTCTAGCTATGTATTACACCTATTTGCATTCCAACAGAAAAAGAACTGTAGAAGTCCTGAAACAGTGTTTTGTACCTTCTTTTTTTTAAATAATGGAAAAATCGATTTTGAGGTAATTTTGAAAAAGGTATTTCTGATTAACCTTTAGTGATATCTAAATATCAACATATCTAGATGATCAAGCTTGCTTAAATAGAAAAGGTCACCATTTTAAGATTCAATATTTCTAATGATTATGGACTTTGTTAATTTTTAGCCCATAAATACTTTTACCATTTTTGTTGTCTTTACCATTTTGTGGTTTTAAAGCAACTTCCAGCATGCCTGTCATCTCAGACTTTAACTCTGTTTTCGAACCATGTCAGTCAAAACCTCAGATGAGAGAACTCTCTTCCATCTTTAAGTCCTCTTGTGAATACAGTCCTCAAGGCAGGGATATCGAATCCCGTGTAGTATCATTGTTAACTATCATGTTTCTTCTGGATGATAAATTCATGCTTCCCTTAAAAAAAAAAAATCAGTGTTGAGTCTTACAAGGTGGTGTTCTTTAATATTTATACAGTATTTTGGAAGAATTTTTAAGTCTTAGAGAATAATTAAATGGCCAATTTCAGAGAAATTGGACAGATTAACTAGGTGAAAACCTGTTCATCCAGGGAGTAAGGTTTTGTGCTCTCACTCTTGCTGACTAATTTTAACACTGCCAATTTGCAAATGAAAGAGTTCATTAATTTTTCACAGGTGGGAAAAGTGAAGTCTGTGTTGTGCAGATGGTTTGTCATAGACTCAGTCACTGGAAAAATCATGATCACTGCTTGGAGGAATTCTTAACCTGCATCGCTGCGTACAGTCCAACATGCTCGGTTGGCATCAGCAACCTGAAATAAATGGTGAGCTGCCACCCAGAAGAGAGCACATACCTTAATGACGGCTTTTGCAGATGACATGGCTCTGGACCTTCACTCTGCCCACTCCTGCTGGGGAATATAGGACCACTATTCCTTACAGTGCTTGAACAAGGGATTTTTTTCGAGCTCATTTGTCCAGTACTTTATTAAAGCAGTTACACCCAATTACTGTGACTTCCAATAATTGTCCCTTCCCACAGTTCTTCTGTACTTACATCTATTTTTTTTTGTTCTGCTAGCCGAAGACAATGCAAGGTAAATTGTCCCTTTCACAAACCAGACATCTCTCCAGCCAAGAGGTTCAGATTCATTTAGATAAGCTGTCACTAAAGTAATTCTTCTTTACTTGTCTGCTTTACCCTTTCAAATTTTGTAACTAAAACAGGTCTAAGTGAATTTACTAAACAGGAGAGTTCAGGTGCTGGCAACTCAGAAAATGCTACTTTCCTCTTTTCAAGTGCTAAGTTTTTTGAACAGTTGTGATCAGGACACTAACCGGATCTGATCTCCCACGCACAAACCTGTTCATCCTTGTGATGATCATCTGCAAGGTAACTCCTCTTTTGTGAGACTAAACATCCTGGCCATGGTCCAGGCTGTACCGTTAATATATTCAATATACAAATTCTAAAATATGCCCTGCATTTTCATCTGGGTACTGTATTCTTTATAGCTCCCATAATGGTACATTTTGTTGCTATGCGTGGTTAAACACCGAGGGACTGCTCTGCATTCGTGTGGGTATCACTATTTTTTGTACTGAATTTTCTGCTATAGAAACTTTTAGATTCATAATTCCCAAACTTGTGAAAGCCAAGCCTTTTTTTCCTCTTAGGAAAATAAAGCCTGTCGCACATATCCTGACTCCCACAGGATGCTGAAAAAAGACCTACTTGTGCATAATCCGCTTCTTGGACTTTCACATCCCCCAGCTCAAGATGCCTTTGATTTTATTGCATCTGCTAGCTGTCAATAACCTGCCTTTATAGAAAGCCAGGAGACTCCCAGCAGAGGTTGCAAAAATATTCTTAGAAGCTGAGAGGGCATGAGTGTAACCTAATTCTTCTAACTTTCATACTCCTACATGGAAAGGTTGTTCTGCTGCTGAGTGCCTCTGAGAAGAGGACGTCCTTTGTATTGAATGTCTCCCTTATCCTTCTTTAATTTATTCAGATGTATTTATATCATAATGCCACAGGCTGTTTGGCTGTTTGATCCCAGCAGCAAGGAAATTAAATTGTGCATTTTCCTGTCATGGAAAAATAATCAAAAATCCTGGGGATTGTTATTATAGTCATTAAAGAAAACAACTTGTCAAGAGCACAGTGGATATCTGTCTCTGGACTGCTCTACCTGAGCTGGGGGAGATGTGTGGCTCAGTTTCTCATGGCTTGCTTCAACCAGGCCCATTTGAAAGACTTTCAGAAATAAGTCAAACTTGGGAGAAGGGGCAGAGTCCAAAAGGAGATAATAGTGAGTGGATTTTGAAAAGGGTGACCATGTGTGAAGTAGGCGCACTGATCTCTGACATTGTCTACCCCTGGGGTGGTCTATGCCATTAAGCGTTGCTCTGAGCTTAGAAAAGGCAGGCAGGCATATCTGTAGGTCTCAGTTCTGACTCTGCTCCCATTTGCTCCGTTTACTGCAGTGTTTTAGGAAGGGCAGCTTATTCTTTTCTACCTTCAAAACTGCAACTGCTGAAACTTGCTCACCAGTGGCAAGACAGTCATTGTCTCTAAACTGAGCTAGAGTGGCTGAGCAAGCCTTGCCTATTGCTGGCAGGGAACCAGCCAGATTAATCTTGTATAGTCTCATAGGTCAAAAAGTTGTATCCTGTACTCAAGCTATCAGTGGGGACAAGTTCAGTATTTTTTTTTTCAGCTTAAAACCTTGGTTGCAAACTACTTAATGTCCACCCTGAGATATAGATTGATGGCATTTTTTCAGTCCATGTCACTAAAGAATTCACAGAGAAATACCTCATTATTCAATTACATGTCCTGGTTTCATGCAGAGAAGAGTCAGAACCAGGAATGGAGAAAAACAAAACTCTTCTGGTCTGAAGACCTGAAGAGCCTGGTTAGAGGAACCAGGTGATAGGAATGCTTCTGTATACTTTATCTGAACTGTGTGAATAGCCCTATACTGTACCAAAAAAAGACAAGGTGATACTTGCTTTTGGCATGAATGATATTTTTATTTCAAGGTTTATCTTGTAATGTGTAACTTTGAAAAACAGTTAGGACTGTTAGCCCCACCCTCTGCCACAGGTTGTTCCAAGTTAGAAATGCATTTTCAGGAGCACTGTGGGAACTGTTTGTCTCCCAGTCTGAGTTTGTCCTTCTTCCTCCTTCACATTAAGGAAGGAGGTAATGACTTGTTCACTGGTGAAGGAAAGTGTTTCTTGTTCTTCTACAGACTTAGAAGTACCACAACAATTCCCTGGGAAGTAATCCAATTCCAATTGGGAACTGTATGTGTGTGTGGCTATGTACATACACATATTTTAAGTGACCTTTATTTTCAGTTTGCTAGCAATCCCTAATCCAAAGCATTATAGCTTAAGCAAATTTGGTACAGAAAAGCTGACCTTAATATAATTCAAGATTTTAAAAAGTGCCAGAAAAGGTCCCTGGGCACCCAAATCTAATTGCTCTTGTTGTTATGTTGCTAGAATGCTCCCTGGGGGGGATTTGGCCCATGCACTCTCCCAGACAATCACTCAGGAGGTAACAGAGGCTACAAGCCTCTCTCAGTAGGCAGCCTGTATGAAACTACCCTGTTGGAAGGTTGAGGGAATTCAGTGGTACAGATGTATGGCAGTCTTTAGCTGTTCTCCTCAGTGTTGAAGAGAGTACTGGCACAATTAATTTATGAGCACAAGAGGCAAAAATCAGATCAGAGCCTCTCTGTATCTACAGACAGAGCTTATTTTTTTTTTTTCCTCTCCAGTATAGGTAAGGTTCCTGTGTATACAGGCTTCACTTGCTCTTACATACAAGAATCTAAATTCAGAATAATGAGATAGAAATCAGTGAAAGTAATCCTGGTGGGCCAGTGGTAAAAGAGATCAGAGACATAGGAGAAATTTTCTTTAACTTTTCTTAAACCAGCTTCTACAATCACAATTATTAAGGATCACCTTACATATGAAACATGTAACTTGGGAGGATTGGTCTCACATCTACCCAGCTTCTGGACAGTTCTTTGCTCTCCAGACCTTTAGATTCAGTAACAGTGCTTATTGAGTAAAAGGAGACTGCAGGCAGTATTTCTGCAGTCAGTATTTCAAGAGTGCACTTGATTGCATTAATACTTGTATACGCTGTGTTACATAAGCAGAAAATGATTAAGACACATTTGTTGAATAGTAACAACTGTTGTTCTTACCAATAATAACAGCCACCATTATGCATGCAAAATGCAATCAGGTACTGTGCTTCAGGATGTCAGCTGATTGCTTCTCTTGCTGAAGGTATGCAGAGGAGGGTCAGAAACCTGTTTCTTTGCCTCATGTACTGCCATAATTTAAGGGTTGAAGGAGGGTGGACATGACGAACTGCTGGTCTTACAGAGAACAGCATGTATTCCTAAGATCCCAGTTAGATTTGCTTTGGTGCTTTGTCTGGGTGACTAGCATCTAATAAGCATTCCCTTTTCTTTTTGGTTTTTTTTTTTTCTTCTGTGCCATGAAGGATCTTTCAGAAAAACTGGGCTTGCCTCCAGAAGGCAGCCAGACCTTGTGCGTAGTATCCTGCAAAAGTCACTGGATGAGTAAGAAACGTTAACTCTGGTTTTGGGGCAGAGTAATGGAACAAATTGTAGCAAGATGAATGTCAGTGTGGCCTCCCATGAGCAGTTCCTCTTTCCTGAGCTGTCAGAACAGTAATTGTGTTTCTGATTAACCATTTCTTTCCAGAGCACCTATTGGAAACATCCTAGCTGTGTCCTCTCCCTTCCTATAAGGCAAACACTTGCTGTGCAGGTCCACATGCACACTCTGCTACCCACCTGCTTCTCCAGACCTTGTGCAAGGCAACCACTAAGGCAGGTCGGTCAGCATTTCCATTTCTTTGTGGACCGTCAAGATAGGCACAGGCCTACCCTCGCATACAGCAGCACCAAGCAAGCTTCTGTGGCCTAACTCCAGCTTTGCACCACAAAAAGAGGGAGCAGATTCAGGCCAAGCAACTGTCTGTGAGGGATTAGAGGCAAATGGGATTTGGCAAATATCGAGTTGGCAGGAGGTATTAGAGAGAAGCTATTCATCAGTGGGTTCCCCATGGTGCTTTGAAGGGTCATTGTGTGTACTGGAGGGATTCTCATGTTTCCTTGCTTCCTTCTTTCCAGAGGCATTTTAAGGAGGAAGATAATTCTCTGCCACATAATCACTTCTTTCCTACCTCTCCCCATAGCACACCATTCAGTCACAAACTTGCTTATGATGCTGAGCCATGAGGTGGGGTTTTGCTCTTCTGTTTCTCCCCTGTCCCCCTTTCTCTGCTTACATACTGCTTTTGTTGCAGAAGCAGAGCCTCAAGAGACTTTTAGTCAGTGAAATACTTGGGGCTTCTTGCTTCTAAGTCTAAACGAGCTCTGCATTTAATAGGACACTGACAAGGAATGGGGTGAATGCTAATGAGTGCTGATGAGGTCCTGCTTCGGGTTTATCCTTGCAGGTGTCTAAGGCACAGACAGAAAGTCTTTCATTACTACGAAAGTGACATCTTCTTCTTTCTGAAAGAAAGGGGTAGATGTTCAGGAAACTGGAGTCTGGGTGGTTCAGCCTTTTCTGACCATTTTCTTTACTCTGTAACAGATCTAAGCAAATTTCTCTTGCTGTCTAGATAAGGCCATTTACTGTATTAGGGCTGTATGGTTCATCTGGAGACCATCAGATCAGACAGGTAACCAGAGATTTGAACTCCCCTTAAATTGCTATATTCCATTCATCTTAGGGGTTAGAACTGTCTGAAGGTATAAACTCAGTCAGAGAAAAATACTAGCATGGGGACCTGGTGAAATTTGGGCCATTTGTTTCTGGGATTTGCTGACTTATTGGTGGCTATGGCTGTTTTGTAACCTTAACAGACATAATATTTGCTGTGGAGAGTGGGAAAAAGGTCAAAGAAAGAAATTGTGTGTATGGCAAGGGCAGAACAAAACCAACTGACAACACTCAGGCTGCAGGATGGATATTCATCAGGCTAGAGTGGAGGGAAAGAACAGGAGAGTATAAAATGAAATTTTATTTCAAAAGGCTGGAAGACCTTCAAGAAGGCCACAGGTTTTTGCTGCAATGGGGCATATAGTTCCTCCAGACAGAAAGACAAGCCACCATGGAGTCATGGGCTGTGTCCGCAGGTCCACCACACAGATGTGGTATGGTCCCCATAGCAATGAACAGGAAGATTTCTGTGGCTGTGATAGAGCTCCCCAGATTCCTCTGTAACCCCCTGAAGACTGGCTTCGCTGACTGGGAGGTGGAGTTGTGCATACCTGACCTGGCTGCTAAATGCAATTGTATTACAGTGCCTCTATGCTGGAAGGGGATAAGTTATCCATAGGTGCACTTCTGTCTGCAAATAAAATTCTAGGGTTTGTCAATCCATGCTTGAGGAGTTTAGCTTGTCCATACATTAAGCTGTCTGATGAATTATCTGAGCCCGGGTTTGCATGCTTTGACTGCGGACGGCAAACATATTGAGCAAATTCCTAATGAACTGATTACTCAGTTTAGCATTTAAACTGCCACATTTAACATCCCTCAACCCTCATAAACATGTTTAACTACTGAAGTGATTATGGCTGCAAGCTTTGCTGTGTCATTCCTAAAATTTAACCTAGGGATTTAATCAAAGATATAATCAGAAACAAGAATAAATGAAGGAGGTGCTGAGATGATAGGAAGTATTTAACTCAAACATTTTTTTTTCCTGAGAGTTAATTTTCAAGGTGACTTGCTGAAAGCAAGTGTAAAGGATACAGGTGTAATATTTCCCCTAAACACATATACAAAGTTACATACTGTGTTTGACCATTTTTAGCAAACACTTTCACATTCTCTGGTGTGTTTTGGTTTTTTTATTTTTTTAATTTTAATTTTCAAACATCTTCTTCCAAATTCAGTAATGAGGGGAAAACTGATGTATTCTTTCAAATCAGTAGTAAAATTTTCATGGCCTGTGGGTATTTCAAAACTTGGTGATACCATTTACACCTAGAGAAAAGAGACTGATCCATTTCCATCTATTGAAATATTCAGACAATGTCTCCTGCACAAAATCAAACTTAACTACAGTTATAGAGGCAACGCCTTCCACAAGTGACTAGGTTTGCAAAGGAATTGAAGACACACAGTTGTCCCTTTTTGATCATGAGATTTTTCCCATCTTGAGACAGGGAGCACCTAGCCACTTTCCATCATCTGTCAGCAGTCCTGGCTAACCAGGGAGGTCCCAGTTGACTGGAGGTTAGCAAATGTGATGCCCATCTACAAGAAAGACTGTTTGGAGGGTCCAGGGAACTTACAGGCCTGTCAGTCTGACCTCAGTGCTGGGGAAAATTATGAAGCTGATCATTTTGAGTGCCATCATGTGTCACATACAGGACAACAAGGTGGTCAGGACTAGCCAGCAGTGTGCCCAAGTAGTTAAGAAGGCTGATGGCATCCAGGCCTGCATCAGGAACAGTGTGGCCAGAAGGACTAGGGAAGTGATTGTCCCCCTGTACTTGGCATTGGTGAGGCCACACCTCGAATCCTCTGTTCAGTTTTGGGGCCCCTCGCTACAAGAAAGACACTGAGGTGCTGGAGCGTGTCCAGAGAAGGGCAACGGAGCTGGGGAAGGGTCTGGAGCACAAGTCCTGTGAGGAGCAGCTGAGGGAACTGGGAGTGTTTAGCCTGGAGAAGAGGAGGCTCAGGGGAGACCTGATCGCTCTCTACAGCTCCCTGAAAGGAGGTTGCAGAGAGGTGGGTGTTGGTCTCTTCTCCTAGGTGACAAGTGATAGGACAAGAGGAAACGGCCTCAAGTTGTGCGAGAGGAGGTTTAAATCCGATGTTAGGAAAAATTTCTTCACTGGAAGGGTTGCCAAACACTGCAAGGGGCTGCCCAGGGAGGTGGTAGAATCACCATCCCTGTAGGTCTTTGAAAGATGTGTAGATGAGGCGCTTAGTGACATGGTTTAGTGGTTGGACTTGGCAGTATTAGGTGAACAGTTGGACTTGATGATCTGAAAGGTCTTTTCCAATCTAAAAGATTTTATGAAAAGAAAAATAATCCAAGAAGGCCACTTAGAAGATGAATTATTTTGCTGATTAAAAAAAAAAAATAAGCTGCATCTCATCAGTTCTACAGATGTTTCTTGGTGTCTGGGGAAGGGCAAAAAGTCCTTTCATTTGGGAGGAAGAAAGTTATCAGTGGAGATATATTAATCCAAACCGTCTGAAAGAAAGGTTGGTCATATGAAAATGCCCTCATTTGTCAAATGTTAAGGAAGATACACAGTAGCAAGTGCCTATAATGCTTACTGGATAACAAGCCTTCAGCAGTGATCATGACTGCTAACACCTGATTCAGAGACCACCATAGAAGGATTTTTGTAGACCTTAGTGAACTTCAGCAAAGACTGCTGTTTCTATTTTATGTCCTCTTGACACCACAAGACCACAGTGGGGAAACAGTTCTGCCTGGCAAGTGACTTTGCCTGTGTGGTTGAGGAAAGCAAGTTGTTTCTCTTGTCTCTCTCTTTTAGTTCATGGCTATTTAGGAGTGTCTCTTCACACTCTAGACATCAGATCTGCAATCAGAGCTGAAAAGCTGTTCCAGGTATGTTTTCTGATCTCTCAAATGTCACGGCTACATCTTCACCAGCTATTCATATAGCACAGTAAAGGTGGACTTACCCACACTTTTCTTTCCTGCCTGGAGCTCTACTGTCTTTCATGTTACTTGACACACCACTAGATTTTGCCAAAGAGAGGGGAAGGAGATGAATAGTACAGAAAAGGACCAAACTGGACCCTCCAGGTACCACTAGGTGGCATGAATTTTTGCTCCAAATCCAATCCACATTGCCATCCTCTATTGTTCTCCTTTTACCATTTAAGAAACTGAATCACCAAATGTCATGCTGAATGATCAGAAATGTTAAAACCACTGGGAGCATTCATGCAAATCTTTGTTAGGAAACTTGCTGAACATCACCTAAAAACTCACTGACATGGGCATAGCTTGGACACAAGTCTCCAGAACAGTATTTAACTCTTTAAAAATCAGTCAACCACCCACAATCCTTCTGAAGCTTATGCTCCTTCACAGAAGGTTACTGGGAAAGATGTCATAACACAGTAGTTTAATTAGTAGCTTTTCTATAAGGAGATTACATCATGGCAAATCCCATTGATAAAGTTGTTTTCCCATTAGCAAAAAGGGTATAATGTAGTGATTTTTTGATTTTTTTTTTTTTTTAAAGATATACTAGCTTTTTCATTGCCTTTGCCATCACACCTCCCTTCCTAATGTCCCTGTCTCCATGTTATGTGTATATCTCTGAGCAAAGGGTAGGATGCTCACTGGACATCAAAACTCTAGAAAGTGTTCACATAGTCCACAAGAGTTAGTGAACTGAATTTCAGCCTAGGCAACAAAGTTTCTTTGAGAGGTTTTATCTGTGAAAAGGTTAATTTTATGAGTGAATTATATATTAATTTTTCTGTTTGTTTCAGTTAGCAGTGATCTGAATGTTAATGAACGTTAGAAAGTTAACAAATGCTTCGTTGATATTTGTTGTACCTGTTCCTTTCAATTGCTAATGTATAAATTGTAGAAAACAAATGGAAATGAATCAAAGTAGAAATCTGGCTCTGTGAAGAAGTTGTGTTGCTTGGTAACAAGGACCCTGGGCCTGCCAGACATTGATCATGATCCCCCTGCTTTGTACGGCGTTCGATTCAGAATAACTATTATCATGGGACTGCATGAAGTTTATCATGCAGCTGCATAAACTGGCTAAATGACTAGTTACAGATGTTACTGGCTCCTACATCCTCCTCTCTTGAGCCATTTCCTCTGGAAATCTCCTTTCTGCAGTGTATGATAATTTCTTATTTTTAGTGTGTTACACACACCATTAATCTTCCTTCTCTTCCTAGTTCTTGCTGTCACCTCCTTTCGTTGCTGGAAGGGATTTAGCACTGCCAAACAAGAAACCTCCTGTCCTGTAATCTGGTGACAGCACAGCATATCTGTTCCTAGCAGGGCAGCTTCAGGGGCTGTGCTCCCTCATGAACATCTACTGAGGAAGAAGATTAAGAGTAAGAAATTTCCCTCCTAACCCATCAGACAGGAAGATGCAGAAGAAACAAAGAAAAATTATACAGATAGAAGTAGCTACTGTCTGTGGTCAAAGTAGTTCCTGGCATGTTTTGCTGCTGAGTATATTTTTAGCCTTGTCTTGTGGATTTGGCGATTTATTTGAAATGCCCAAGGGATGTCAA
This sequence comes from Rhynochetos jubatus, assembly GCA_027574665.1. NCBI lineage: Eukaryota > Metazoa > Chordata > Aves > Eurypygiformes > Rhynochetidae > Rhynochetos > Rhynochetos jubatus. Next base: position 32,000,452 of record CM050650.1, read on the forward strand.
GAACAGATCTAAAAGTTGTGAGAGCCTGGGGTAAGTGACAGAAGGTGGGAACTTCCACCCAACCTCTTACTTTTTCTTTCTCCAAATAACCCCAACGGAGGGAGAAGATACATGAACATGTCATGACTAAAAAGTAATAATCAGCTGGGAGACAGGAATAGTAATATTATGCTGTATGGTATAAAAGAATGGCTAAACATAGGTTCTGGAGAGACTAAGGTAAAGTACTGTGAGGTCAGGCAGGGAAGAGAACTGTTTGAAGGAAGCAGAAAATGAGATGCATCTTGTTCAGTGCAACTCAGACAAGTATACAGGGGTCAACGCAGTTACAGCAAGCCCCATCGAGGGGAAGCTGTCAATGCCATCTGGAGCAGAAAGTAGCGTTTCAGCATGTTTAAACTGAAAGAAAATTTCTCTACTCTTAACATGCAGTATTGCACTGTCCGATGTCCTGTATATCTCTGTTCATCCATCTTCTGAAAAGTGCATCAGCTTCCAGGAGTTTATGTTCATCAGTAGTTATTAACAGTAGCTGGTACTGACTAATTTAGGCAGGCATGAGTAGATGCAATGTACTCCAGGAGGTTCCCAGGTTTTCAGTAGAGAAGGCACAGGAGCAAAATCAACATTTTGGTAGCAGTTATGTTGATATATGTTTTCTTGAAGAAATGACACAGTCTAAGTTTGCTGACTCCTTGCTTATCACAGGCAAAATGCAACATCACAGCAACAATAATCCTGTGATTAATTTTAGATAACATATCCGTAATTATTTTTAAAGTGGCTTTCCTCTCTTAATCTATTTTTCTGGATTTCTATGTATGCATCGTCTCTCTCCCATCTGAGAGCATGGCTGATGACAGCTCAGTGATACCTTACTGGTGTACTAGGAAGTGTCACTGTTGTCAAGGCAGAATGTATTTTTCCATGTGCCTGATCGAAGAACATTCTGTACTGTATACATTTCCTATGCTTAATATACCTGCCTCTTGTCAAAAACTAGCAAAAGGTAGAATTATGCTTGCTTTCTGCAAAAGAGGATGTTTTGCTTGGATGAATGCTAATCAAATGATTACATTCAAGCCAAGTTTCTCTTCAGTAGAGTATTATGGCCCAGCTACAGGGGATTACTAATCAACAGGTTTTGGATGAAAATCAGGTAGTTCAAGACCTCTTTTGACTAATGATCATTAGGCATTATATTGCTAATTATAACCAATGGGATTGTATACTCAGAAATACTTTCTGTACTAAAGCATGCCACACAGCATTATTTTGGCATTTCAGTGCAGACCGGCAAACTGAGGCCTTCATGTGCTCCAGAAAAACAAGTTTTATTTTTAAGTTGAAAAACAGCTTAGTTAGGCAGTGTTTGATGAACTGACACCTCAAAAAACTCAGGATGGTCTTGTTGCTCCATACCAAGAAATTCTTCAAAAATGCAGAGGTTGTCTGACTAATTCTGCCCACAGGTTGGGAATAGTCCGGCTGGACTAGCACAATGTCTGGCTGAATACCTTTATAATTCCAGGTGCATTAGCCTATGCAAAACATTGGTACCCTTGTTCTTGAACCTGAGCTTGGTTCAACATCTTGAACAGCATTGCACAGTGGGGGAATGGTTTCATGGCCTGGAATAGACCTTGATCCCAGATGGAGTACTGCATCCAGCTCTAGAGTCCTCAACATAAGGGTATATACTGGTTGGAGTGAGTCCAGAGGAGGGCCACAAAGATGATAGAGGGCTGGAGCACCTCTGCTATGAAGAAAGGCTGAGATAATTGGTCTTGTTCAGCCTGGAGAAGAGAAGGTGCTGGGGAGACCTTATAGCACCTTCCAATACCTGAAGGGGTACAAGGAAGCTGGGAGTGGGACTTTTTACAAGGGCCTCTAGTAATAGGATGAGGGATAATGGGTTTAAATTGAAAGCAGGGAGATTTAGATTAGATATCAGGAAGAAATTCTTCATGGAGAGGGTGGTGGGGCCCTGGAACAGGTTGCCCAGAGAAGCTGTGGATGCCCCATCCCTGGAAGTGTCCAAGGCCAGGCTGGATGAGGCTTTGAGCAACCTGGTCTAGTGGAGGGTGTCCCTGCCCATGGCAGGGGGGTTGGAACTAGATGATCTTTGAGGTCCCTTCTAACCCAGACCACTCTATGGTTCTATAATACTTTCCTAATACAAGCTTTTCTGAGTAAAGTATGCTATTTCTACAGAGATGTTGACTTACGGTTAAAATCCACCATGCAAATCTTGGAAGCTTCATTACTTTATTCTAGCAGCAATTAACTTCAAAGCTTGAGTAAACTGAGTAAAGAAGAGGTATTTTTGTTGCAAGGTATATGGAGACAAGGCCCATGGTATTTTACTGACTGTCAGGACAGAGTCCCTCTTTTCACGTGGCTGGCTGTGGACCTCTTCCAACACTAGCACCAGCCAGAATAGACCAAACTTACTTTTGGTGTCTGTTCTTTGCATTTAATCTTGGGTGACAGAAGCCTAGAAAATGAGGATATTCACAGAGCAGGTAAATGGGAAATGACTCATATTTCTTATACAAATATTATGAGGCATCAATTACCACTTGCTTGTTTTGTGTTCAAAATAATTTAATAGAGTTCCTTCTTCAACTTTCGGGTAAGCTGTGGCACTCCTTGACATTGAGCTATTAAATACAAACCACATCTTCTGTCTCAAAGTCCCTCACCTGCAATTTTTTGGGGCTTCTGAGAATATTCTAGAGAGATGTTGATAAATTCTTGCTCACCTCTTCACTAAACATTTCCTTTTGGCCACTGTTAGAGGCAGAATATGGGTTAGATGGCTCTTTCATCTGGGTCTTTCATTTGAGCCAGGATGCAAGGTTTAACTCATGTGTCCTTTAGTTCTAAAGACATTCAGTTTGCTATTTGACATAGCACTGTTCAGAGAAAATCTCTGACTGCCCAGAACAGTCAGTTGTTAAAATCATCTCTTATCATTATTGCTTTCTTATATAGATGATGTAAATTATGCTGCTTCTGTTATGACAAAGCTTTTTATCCATGTTTTTATCTCTAGGATAAAATAGTAGTCAGATCATTAGACTGTTTGGAAAGCTAGGTATTAGTTTCATATATGTTACTAGTTCCAAATACAGCCCCAAGCAAAATACTTCTCTGTGCTTTTTCATCTGTAAAACGATGATGATGATGATGACAGAGCTCTGTGAAACCAAGAATTTGGCCATATTATAAAGGAAAATGCTGTTTGATAGCTTAGAGCTTATTATCGCCATACATAATGCAGGCCTTGCAAAATCAGAGCATCATGAAATGCCTGATGTCCTCACTTACACAATTTACTCTATAAATTCCAGACCACTTCCATGTGAAGATGCCCATCAGATGGTAACATTATGTAAAAGAACCTTCCATATTTGTTTGGGGTTCTGGATCATACCACCAGCTGGTACAGCCACAGGAAATTATTGCAAGGCTCGTCGATCTTGGCCTTGCAGGATATTAGCCAGTGTCACCCAGGGCCCCAGGTCAATATACGTGACCAGCCAAAAGGGGCATGCAGATCTTCAACTCGGTAACTCCCTGGAAACCCAGCTTCCTCTGCCCACACAGGCAGCACTGCTGCTGCGAGCCCCCAGAGCTTTCCTTCCACTCACTTTGCAGTGACTGAGTTGTCTCTATTGTATTTTCTGTATCCTCTAGGCCTCTCTACTGCATTCTTTTCATATCGTCTTTTCTGTAGTGCAGTGTTGCTACCAGGCCAATGAAGCTATTTAATGAGCATATAATCTTGTTCCTTCATAAGGAAAAATTACTCAGCATTACAGTTTTTTTCCAGAGAGCAAACAGATTGTCAAATAAAATAGCATATTATACCCTAAATAATTAAATAACCACAGAGATATTTGTCATTCTGCTATTCAGCAGACTGGTGTCAGCTGAGAAAGCAGATATCTTATTCCAAATGATGTTGGCTTCTCTTTTAAAGTGCAGTTACAGAAGGAAAGCAATTGTCAAAACGTTGGTGTGGGGTTCCATATTTTTTCTCTCTGTGACTTCATGAGCAAATTTGTTCCATTTATAAGTCGCACAATGATTTTTCCAATTGCTATCATTGCTACCTCAGGATTAGAAAATTGCACCAGGATTCCTCTGTTTCTCTTGTGCCATTTCCAGAGTAGATATCACAATCACCATTTATCTGACAGGTCTGTTGATGAACAAAGCAAAATAGGATTTTGCTCGCTTCTCATAACAACAGCAGAGTGATTTTGTGTGGGTTTTTTTTTTTTCTGTCTTGTTTTGGTTTATTTTGGTCATCTGTGTGTCAGCTGTGGTGGAAGATAAGAGTGGTAGAAGGAATGTAGCACTTTTTCCCAATGATGCATAGTATTGCTTTAATGAATAAAAAGCAAGATTTCAGTTTGTAAAGCAGAGATATTTATTTAGTTCATTGTACATGAAATAGATAAACTGGACAATAGTGCATGTTTTGCATTTATTGCAGGAACATGTTCTAAATATGCAGTAATATTTTTATATATTAATAATGCTTAGAAAGTGTCTGTCATTCTAACAGATTTCAAATATCCCAAACCTCTGTGTGTGTTTATGTCCTTCCTTACTCCTGGCAGATTTTTCTTCCCAATCTTTCTTATACAGTAAGCAGCTTCAATTCAGTCCCAGACTGCTTAGATTTGTTGCCTTGCAAGTCATCAGAATCAGAAACACCTTCTGTGTCCCATTGGAAGGAGGGACGGTGAGGCTGTGATATACCTAGCATGTGGGGTTTTTCATTTGTGTCTAGTTGTGAGCTATGTGAGCTTAAAAACTGCACACCCCACACCCCCTTGATTTGTAGAGACTCCTGCTTAAGTAATATTTAGAGATATACAAAATGCATAAGTACTGGCTTTCTATCCCTTCCAGAACTGTGGACATAACTAAATCAACTGGCTTCACAGGCATAAGAGATACAAAAAATTGTAGCAATAAAGATTTTATTACTCTAAAGTATTTCTAAAATAACCTTTTCCCCTCTCTCTTAAATGGGGAGTAAATGGAATACATGATAGTGTGGCAAGAGTGTTTTATTGGCATGCTTGAGTAAGGCAGCCATTTCAAACTCATGCCAATAAAAGGCCAGCTCCTGCTGCCATTACTCATTTGTACAGTCCTAATGACTTCGATACGATGATATGCTTGAGCAATTTAAGTAGGATTCAGTACAAAATATTCATTTCACGACTGTTTATTGGAAATTAGAAATTTTTATCTGTGCTATAAATAATATTTTGAACTACGAAAAATCAATTGACATTTTAACATCTAATTCACTTTGCTAAAATAATGGCAACCTTTGAGGCTACTTGTTTACTTTTGCCCTTCCGTCTGCTGGACCCAAAAGTATACTGCTCTGTTTTACTTTGTATTTTCAATCAATCTCACTTTCCTGTTCACAGTCCAACGATGGGGGCATCAAAGCCAGAGCAATTACTTTTATCAGCTTCTCTTCATGACTTTTCTCTTCATCTTGAAACTAAACTGGTTCCCAATAAACCCCAGTTATGGGACTTCTGTTTCAAACAAATTTTCACTTGAGGCCTTATCTGCTGGAGTCCTTTCCAAAAAGCCTCCCTGATTCATCTTTCTGATGCCACTACTAGCAACGTAAGGACTGGGGCAGGGGGGCAACAGCACATATTGTGCACCTCCAGCTCTGAAGGTGCTGAGCTGATTTGGTCCCCACAGAGGATGAACTCTCCCTGTGATCCCAGAAACACCAGCCATGTGCTTGCCTCTGAGCACCTCCCTGCTAAGTGTTTAGTTGTGGAGGCTCAAACAGGGTTCACAGAGCTAATATAGGGCTTTCCAAATAACGTCTCTGCTGTATACAGGATTCCCCGAGAATTACTGCACAGTTACACTGCTGTGGTGAGAAGGTGATTTCAGGGAGCTGAAGAACGGGCTAATTGGGCTGCTTCTCTGTGCTTCATTCACCCAGTAAGAAGCTGTGACTAGGGCTCAGAACAGTAACAGTGGTGCAAACGCTGATAGCAATAGCAGTTGGTGCTCAGCAATTCCTGTACTCAAGCCGTCCCAACAACTGTAAGGCTGATGCTTCTCTATTGGAATGCACATGTTTAAATGATGAATCACCTCATTGGTTTTCCTGTCTCATTCTTCTTAACACATTGAACTCCCACCGTGCCATCATTTCCTGTTATCAGACACTTGTCAGTCATAAGCAATCAGTCAGCTACTTCACAATTAGCAGGGAGAAGATACAATTTCTTTGTGTTGGTCCCAGATGTTTAAAACCAGGAGCAGGATAAGCCAGAAAAGTGTTCCACCCTCAGAGTGCTGCAAGTCAATCTCCTGTAGCACGGCTTGTTTTCTTGGCCATGCCTTGTAATTTTTAGTAACAGCACAAGAAAAGGACGTCCTTGATATATTTATTTTGATGGAGTGAGGTTTAGCTGCTACTGTCAATGGCTGCCTTTGTATAAACCTTGGATTATTCTGTGTATTCAGTTTGCTTACAAGGATTTGGTACTGAGATGCTTCAAAACAATCTAGTTGTTAGAAAAAAACAAGAAAATAATGTCAGAGGGGTTTTCTTTCACAAGGAAAAAATCACTAGTGCAAGGAAGAAAAGAGTTGGGCCCAGAGCCATCTGCAATGGCAATGGACTCCCTCCAAAGCTGAAGTGACTGTTGTACTTTATCAGGCTGACACCAGGGGTTTTCTTTTGAGTAATTTTGCATCTGTACAGGTGGGTAACTGAGATTAGAATGTGTCTGTTCTGTGTAATCAAATCTGTGCTACTTAGCAGCAGCACTGAGAGCTCCCAGTTGCAACTGAAGGTCTGTTGCCTGTGTTCTGGTTCACATGCAGAAAGACGGCCAATGCTGCAGAGTTTCAGTCTAGTTACCCAAGGAGAAATAGGAATGGGAGGAGAGAGAATGTTCCAGAGCAATCGATGAGCACACTAGGCATATGAATCCAGAGTAGAGAAATAAATCTCATGAGAGTTATGATGATCTTGTTTTAGAGCCTGCCATATTATGTGGCTTGGTGGCATCCACTGCTGTGTCATGTTTTCCATAATGAAATTCAAAACCATCGAGAACTTGAGAGTGTGTGTCAGTTTACCCAGATGAAATACAGTGGGAGAACTGCCGTCGAAGATCAGAATATTAGCTTCTCCTTTTATGTCTTTCTAGGATAAAATGCAGCCAATTTCCACATGTCTGGAACTGCTGCATCTTAATTCAAGAAAACTGAAAGTTTATTAAATCTCAACCAAATGCTATCCATGCCTGGTTTTGGTTTTTGTTTTGTGGGTTTTTTTGGTGTGTTGTTGGTTGGTTGGTTGGTTGGGGGTTTTTTTTGTTGTTTTTGGCTTTTGTTGGGGTGGTGTTGGTGGTGGGTGTTTTTGTGGTTTTGATTTTTTTTTAATTATGGTAATAGGGAAAGAGTGAATGGGATCAAAATATTCTAAGTTTGTTGTAAAAACTGTACCTACTGGACATGTAAATAACATCTTGTGGTTTGTGTGATAAATCAAGCATTGTTGTTTTTCTCAGGGTTGAGATGAATTATTTCTGTCCCCCCAGATGTGAAACACTTTGCCTTAATATTTAATTTTTTTAATTTACCCCCAAAATTCTTACATAGACTTTTTAAAAGTCATCTAGAATACTTAAAGATAAAAGAGAAGGAAAAATGTGTGTTTGCAGGTTGCTTGTTACTCATTTAAATACATGTAATCAACAGTGCTAAACTGTCTTGCAGAACCTGGGTGAGGGAGCATTACTGTTTGAGAAGAAACCTGAAGTGAAATCAGTTCTCCTGCAAGGGACTGTGTCCTGTGGTGTAGCCCAAACCACACACCAAATTCCAGAATTATTAAGAAATACTACAGCCAGATTAAATAAGGATGGGGAAATTCTCTGTGTTCTTTTCCCTTCGAGCAATGTTGCAAAACTTTTAGCATCTTTACATCGTGAACCTGTGTCTGATCTAAATTCCTTTGGAAAAATTATGCCAGGGATTGTTGTTAAGTGGTGTGGATGATATGTTGCTTAGTCTCCTCTGGAGCCAAAGCTGAACTGTAGGGCGGATCAGTGGGGTCCAGCGAATTCTTCCCTGAGAAATGAAGTTTAACATGTAAGCTATCAACTGTTGGGTAAGGTGTGTGCACGCTGTTGCACAGCTACCTCACAGTAGTACTGGGGGGGGTGAGGGAAGGGCAGAGAACACGGTAGAGGGATGCTTTGCAGCTCTGCTATCTACTTACAGAAACCATGCTCAGGGATTCTTGAAAGCAGGGACACACTGCATTCTCATTACTTCTCTGGAACAGCCAGGATATAGCAAGGTACTGTACTGCACATCTGCTGGCAGTTAAATAAAACCAGCCTGAGTCCTGTTTGCTGAAGCCCCCTCACAGGTGCTACCAATATCAAAATCCACTCTCTGTTTTGATTAGCAGCCTGGGGAGCCAAGCAATGCTGTGGGAATGCCACATACAAAGCATTAGACACGCAGAGGAGGCCAGAGGAAAAAGGAACTTGGAGAATATTAACAGCTTTAGAAAGGGCTCCCACCTGAAGTCCCATTCTTTGTGGAATCAGATCTTATTAATCCGACACATTGGAGCTGTAACACTATTCATAGTAGTAAAAAATTATTTTCAAAGACTCTCTAGTCTTTCTCACTAATAGATATTTTCATGTAGTGAGGAAACATAATAATTTTACTCAAATTCTTACACTGACAATGAAGGTGATAGGTTAGTGTCTTGCACAAAGTCATTCATATTCACTCATTCTGAAATAGCGTATTTCCACTTTTTTATGTGTATTGTTTTGAAAATACTGCTGGTTTGATGGTTCAGCAAGACGTGTGGCTGTGAATATTTTGAAAAAGCATAGGTTTTCATCTTTACTGGGAGGAATATGCAATAAATAAGATACAACACAATGGGAGAAACAAGAGAAATATGATATATATACCCATCTTAAGCATCTACTCGTGAACAACATTGCAGAGGGGATGGACTATATAGACATCAGGGATGGACTATATAGACATCAGGTATGAACCAGTGAAGCTCTTCTCATGTTCCTGATGGCTATAGTAGAAAGAACTCCCGCCCTGGAGTACCTTTTAGTTGTAACACTCAGATTAATTTTGAAAAACCATTTTTGCCATTTGGCACAAAATACAGCTATTGCCATCCTATTTCACCAGTATCTTTTGTTATCTCAGCACACTGCAACAGTGCGTATCTGAAACCAGTGTACCAGAGTATGCCCTTGGGCACTGCTGAAAGTAAAAGGCACTTTGAAATCCCACGAAAACAATGTTCACAGGAGATGTTGTGTTTATTTTTAAAGAGCTTAGCTGTGAAAGCACAATGCAAATGATTCAAATATTTAGTGGTAAACGCTGAAAGGAAAATATTTGTTTGTGTAAAGCCAGGAACTTTCCACTGAGGGAAAGCTACTTATGACTTTGGCATTTTTCTTCTGTTTCTCTTGGCAAACTATTAGGGGTTGGCATTTTTCTTCACAGGTTTCAATTCTCTTGTCAAACACCAATCAGCTAAAAATCATGTTGTCGCTTAAAGGTGGGTATGACAGACAGTCGTTGCTTTTTTGTTTTTAGAGGAAACTGATGCAGTGGGAATTAAATTATTTCCATAAAGTCAGGGGAAAAGACAGGAGAGACTGGAAGAATCCCAACTAGAATTCTGAAACAGCTTGTAGTATTTTGAAAATAGTCTTCTGAATACCAAAATCCAAATGGTACAGGAGATCAGGAGGTCTGTGGAGTGAGATCATCTTCCGGAAGGCCAGTCTGGGTTTCTCCTTTTCTTTTCCTACATCTGACCGGTGATTCCTGGTATCTCAAGGATCTGCCTGCCAACCTCTTCCTTATGTTTCCACCAGGGATTTCAGATGTGATGAACCACATGTTCTGTTGATGAGACCTGTTGTCAAAACACTGCCCAAAGGCTTTGGGCCAGTCTATTTGCATCATGCTGTAGTTATGAGGCTTGGTCCTCATGCTCAGAGAATGCAAGAGTTATCTTGTAGAGTTTGAGAAAGCATCTTCTTCATCCCCTATTAGAAACATTTTAACAAGGATTGATAATATCCATATAGATCAAATTCAAGGTCAGTAACAGCGAGTGGGTGGTTCCTGTAGGCTGTCTTGAAGAACAGTAAAGAAGCTTTCTCCCAGATGGCATGTTGAGCAAACTCACAGCTTTATGGCTGGTGATATTGGCATTTTATGTCATATTGAAGTTTATGGCTCTGGACAGAAAACAGGCAGCAGCATGAATGGGCAGCCAAGCGATGCTGGTATGCCTCAGGGGAGGAGTAACAGTGCTGCAGGTCAGATTTTCACCATTTATGATATGACATTAAAGAAAGATAATTGAGCTATGAAGCTAGAAATCATCAGCTCTTTTGCTTCTTGAAGAGAATTTTAGTGCTGCTGAAAAGTGGCAGATTCGCAGCTCTTGAGCAGAGTCCTTTTGTTTATCAAAAAGCAGGTACTGTATAAACAGCACCAATATGTTCAGGGTGATGAGACTGCTTACTTACAGTCTTTCTCATTTTCTTTATTGCTATTGAGACTGTCTTCAGGGTAATAATTTTATTGGTGATTTTTGTCTGTGCCCTGAGTGCATAAGTTAATTCAGGCCTGCTCCAAAACCCACTGCCATGGATGGACAGCTCTTCATTGCTATAAAGAGAGCTTTGTCTGGAGCTCTATGAATGATGATGAGAATCCTTCAACAGCTACCAAACATCCATCTGTCAGCATCATCACTTGAAGGACCCATAGCCTAAGCATCCTGATGGCCTGCTATCAGGTTTACCAGAACGATTCCCTCTAAGTTGCAATGATCACATCATATGCCTTCTGATCTCCCTTAACTGATGGCAACTTGTAACCTGTCTCCACACCACTAAGTGCCACGAACAGACTCTACTAAACCAGTAATGCTAACAAATAAAAAGCTCATTCCTGAAAGTTTTGACCTGTCTGGAATTGCAGGTAATAGTTGCCAGCTTCCAAGTGCCTTGAGCATGTTCTTTGCCTTCAGTTATTTGCCTGTATATATGTGAGACACCCAGGGGATAAGCATGGAGACATCAAGCCTGGAAATGTCCTTTTTCAAGGGAAATAAAGTAATAAAAGTCATAGGTATGTATAACTTTTAGGCACTGATTTTGGGTTTGCTGTCATATGGAGTAGTTTGCATAAGGGGGTGAGAGATGTATTCAAAATAACTTGTATTCTGCCTTTCCAGACTAAATAATTAATTAATATGTATTTTGATGTTTTTCTTAACCTAGATCAGTGGCATTTGTTACTTCACTGGCTGCTTTTGACTTAGAAGTGATATTTAGGCAAATGAATGCAGTGTCTCAAAGAAAAAACACAAGGACCAGCCAGCTTTATTGTGCTTAGTTATCAACACGTTAAACATCTGCTGTAAGCTGATTGTTGCAGTTTCCTCCATACTGCAAGACAGGCACTGTAAAGCCTCACCCATTCTGTGCTTTTTACTCTAACGAGCTGAATATGTCTATTGGAAATACCTGTTTGTCTTTGCCTATAGAAATAGCTTAGACAATCAGATCTAAACCAGAGGCTTTATTTTTAGGCAATTAAAATTAGGTGAAATAATTTCTACCCTCAATGTGCAATATAATCATGAACATTTGTAATAATGACGTGTAGAAGCAATGTTCACCTTCCATGGCCAAAGCTGACCTAAGCTGTACAAAAAATTTGCTTCTCTGAGCTATTCCTACTCAAGTGATAGAAGGAGACTTCTTCGCAGGGGGTAAATCTCACATCTGAGTGGGGAACAGAAAAAGCTTAAGTAAGCTTAAACTGAATGAGTTGATTGAAGAGACCACTAACTTTATTGCAATGTAGTCCTTTCTTATCTGTTTCTTTTCACCTGCCATGAGAAAAAAAAAAAAAAAAAAAGTCTTGTGTTTGGTTAGTTTGGTGGATTTTTTGCTTAAACTTTTAACCTTATATGAAGTGTACACTTCAAAGTTTATATTAAATTTTAAGGGTTGTTTTGGTGCAGCAGAACTGTGCAGATGTTCCCCTGTTTTAGATTGGTCTTTCCTGTTTGAGTCAGGGAGCTTAGATCTTCTATACCCTCCTGAGAGTGAATATTTAGGTATTCAGAGAAATCAAAGTTTAAAGGATTAACAGGGATTTCAAGAATGGATATTTCCTAAAATAAAAAAGTCCTGAAACCATTGGTTGGAATTATGAGCTAAGAAGCAAAAGGAGGCTGAGCATGAAATAAAAGAGCAAAAATAAAGAATCAATGCTTATGCACTTCTGAAAGAGCCTTTTAGTGTTAAAGGTCAAAACTCATCTGTTTCTCCCATCAACTTAGTCTTAATAGAAATAAAATCATAGCAGAAATCTTACTAAACTGATTTATACAGAGTTAAGAAATGTTTTAATCCTTAATCCATTTGGCTGTATTTAACTATGAGCATGCTTTGTGGGATCCTTCGTGTTCAAAATCTAATTCAGTAACTGGGAGGTGGAACCACAGAAGCAGAAAAATGTGTTACCAGTAAGTCTCCTCCACCTCTTGTTACAGCAGGACCGTTTCCGACTAGTCATTGTAAACTTATTTTTCCTTGTTACATATTATAGACCTCTTTCATTTTCCTAAGAATATTTCCATAATTCATCATTGCATTTTAAAATTTAAATGAAATTCCTTATTCATCCTATTCATTATTTGTTGGACTTCTTTTATTACAAGTTCTCCTCTTACCCTTACTCTTCAAGCCCACGTAGACTCTGTCATACTTCTTTTTTCATTGATGGACATACAAAAGACATGAAGGTGTTTTTTTCTTTGTTTTACTTGGCAGGATCACCTGTAAGGTGCCTGTGGGCTAACTCTAGAAAATACAGATTGGAACAGGTTGCCCAGAGAGGTGGTAGATGTCCCATCCCTGGAAACATTCAAGGTCAAGGGTTCTGAGCAAACTGATCTGGTTGAACATGTCCCTGCTCAGTGCAGAGGCGGGTAGACTCAATGAGCTTTAATGTTCCCTTCCAACCCAAACTATTATATGATTCTAAGTCTTATCTTGGCTTATAGACAATAATGTGAAATATGGGTGTGTGGGGAGGGTAGCATGACTTTCCTTCCTAATACCTATAGTATGTTTCCTCAGCCTCCAAATAATATTACATTGGGATGTTGCACAATGAAAAGTATGTGGAGGGAATCCAGGGTAGGAGGTCACCTCCCAAGAGCAATGCACAGAGCTCTGTTTAAATGGAGAGGCCCCAAACACAAGTGGATACAGTGGGTTACATCAGTAACACAGCTTTGTCTGGGGTGACAGGAGGGGGATCATGAAGAGGAGTGTAAAAGTGAACACACATATATTTTCCTCATTGTTTTTTCCTTAAGTACTTCACAATAGGATTTAATGCCAAGTTCTAATATAGTTTTCTGTCATGGTGTAGAAAATGTTCTCATAGCAAGAGCACTGGCTGTCAGCCACTCTGAAATAAATCCACCTGTGCTGCCATCACTTCATGAAATTGTTGACAGCACCACAGTGAGTTTAAGTAGCAAATGATGGTTTTCTTCACCTGTCTTAATTTTTGGACGGTCCCTAAAGAGGTCCTACTGTTCTTTACTGAGGAACAACATGTTGAACTCCTACCTACCAGGTCTGAATGCTCAGATTGAGCTCTGGGTGGCAGTGCTTGTAAAGGGGAGGATCTGTCGTTTGTTATCAGAGTGACAGGTCTGAATGTAAAGAATAGCGTGGTTGTCTGTCTTTTTTTTTTTTTTTTTTTAGGGCTTGTCAGCGTAACATAAAGCACTGGTGTTGGTTCCCTCTAAAATTCTGCGTGGGTTTTTAAAAGCTTTGGCTTAAGGTTATGGTGGAATTCAACCTTGCACGTGTCATTATTTCAGTGTGCTGCATTAAACTGTGTTTCTACAATGCTGTTGGGGGAGGAGCACAGCCATCTTGTGAAATGTAATGTCAGGAGGAGAAAAAAAAAACCCAAACTGAAATGTCATTCACTCTGAGTGTTGTCATTACAGCTCTCATGGCCTCTTCTGTCATGTGAGTAACTGTGAATTACTATAGTTAATCCTTTTTGTATGTCTAGACTTCTACCAAAAGAGTCACCGAATTTACTTGCAATCTCTACTCCTGTATCTGCAACCTCAGAACTCTGCAGTGTGACTAGAAGTGAAGAATATCCAAAATGACCAGGAAATGTATTCAGTCAACAATTCACAAAGTTTTTATGAAGCACTGTTCAGATTGTCAAGCTTTCACTAGCAAAATACTCACTACAGAAAACTTGTGCTTCTTGCTGGTAATGTCCTTGGAACTAAATCCCTTCACAGATATATTACTACCTGTATATCAGTAGAATAGGTAATTTGAGACCTCCAGAGCTACTTGACTGAATCTAGCCCAAAGATTAAAACCTCACCTCATCCCACACTGACCTAAATGATAATGTACTAATATTTATTTTAATGGATAAAGATTGTACTTCAGGGCAGCTGGCTGACATTTACTCATCCACTTGGGGAGAGTAGAGTCATTTATGAAGGTTTTAGCCTTTTTCTACTTGTTTTATCTCCCAGTAAGGGGTAGAGGATCCTTTTGCATCTGAAGTGGACAGTACTGTTGACTAACATTATAGAGGAGCCACAGTTCTTTTCCCTAGAAACTTCAGGAGACTTAGATATAAAGGTCAGAGCTTTCTTTTTATGTTGAATTTCTGTTGCTTTTCAGTGGACTCTTGAATGACTCACTGGCCAGTTCCTATCTGTCAATACTTTAGTCAAATATATACACCTCCTGCTCCTTTTCTCGAGGTCAGGCAGTTATATTCAGGGACCTACACAAGTATGTTCTACAAAGCCCATTTTCATTTTAGAAGCCTGTACTGCAGCTGCTCTCTCTGTTCACTAAGGTCCCTGCAACAGAAAGTCACTCCTAGTAAAGTGGTGGGAAATAGTATAAACCCAGCAAATTAATTTTAATTTCAACTTCTGCAATTAAAACCGTCATATGGACCTGTAAGTTTTTAAGATTGAAGGTGTGGCAGTTAGATGGCTAATATTAGTGTTGCTGCTATAGGAATAATATTAAAAAAAAACTATATCCTGGGGAAACACCTGTTTACATTTTTCTTCCCTTTACTAGGACAAAGCAGTCAGGACTGGATACATCTTGTCTGTCTTCTGGCAGCTGAGAACATAGTAGTCACTTGATCCTATGTCTGTTGTCAAAGGATGGAGATAAACACCTCCAGATGATAATTCAGTTTTGAAGTATGATGAAAAACCCATCTCGTTCCACTGAGAGTGACCTTAGACTTACCATACGTTCAGTGTGACTTCCTTATACATCTCAAGTATTAGAAGAAATTATATAGATTAAAGCCAACTGAAGTTTCACCCATAAGTATAAAACTGTTTTGTTTCTAGATATGCAATTACTTTGAGTAAATTATATAGGGGGAAAGATGAGGGAATGTTTTAGTTCTGATTCCAGTCTTCCGTCTGCATTACAGATGCTCCCCATTATCTGCACTTGGAAAATAGGATGGCTGGGGAGAAAAAGAGAGAAAGAAACCAAGCATTTAAACAAAAACACACAGGAAGTTGGTTTTGGAATTAAATGTAATGGAAAATAATTGTGAACTTTCAATGAACTACTGAAAACTGATAAACTATTGTTTTTATTAAAAGTATCATGATTCTTCCCCTCAGATGGCTATTTTCTATTTAAAACTGCAGGAACAGAGCTGACCGATCTTTGAAAAAGGTGAGAACTCATAACGTAAAGAATTATTAATAACAAAGTCCTGTTGTTCAGTAATCTGGAACCACAACACAAATATTAATTTCTGAGAAGTCACAATACATCAGCCAGTCAAAATCAATACTGGTGGCATATGAGAACAAAAGGAAATGTAGCTGCAGGTCCATCACAGAGGGAATGAAGAGATGGTTTGCAGAAGTGGGAAACTGAGGCAACCATGTGTTTTAGTCAGATATCTGATATGCTGGAGATTAGAGCTATGGAGAGAGGGCAGTTCCTGTGAGACACTGCCATGCAGCTGGTGTCTTCCCCTTCTGCCAGACTCGGAGGTAACGTGGAGCAATGTTGGTCCTAGTGTGCCAGTAAGCTATGACAATGTCCAGTCTGTCGGTCAAGAAAACAGGGTGATTTTCTGTCCCCTTGCCCACACCATGACCACCAGAAACATCGACTGTCCATGTCAGAGACTGCTGCCAGACCCTGAAACAAGCTAGCAAAGCTCTCACTGTAACTGCAGGATCAAGAGAACTGTTACAGCCCACACCTCTGTATTTACCATATCCTCCTTTCTTTCAAAAGCTGTAAAGTCACATTCAAGATGATGTACTTTAATGCTAGGTGGCTTATGGACGTGAAAGCCCATATCAGATACCATTGATCCAAGTCACTGGAGAAACCAAACCTGGCAGCAGCTTGTCTCAGCTGCATTTTGTCATCTTATGCTCACAGAGAGTTACAAATTTAGCTGGCCTCACCTAAAAGAGAGGCTTTATGAGGTATTCTGCTGTGCAGCGATAGAGATGGTGGTAAATAGTGTTAATAATGAGTGACAGTCATGGCCTATTTTCCCCACTTCCTCCAGCTGTGAGTGGGTTGCCTTCATTAGGTGAAAGTTTCCTTGGACTTCTCATAAGGCTGAATTTTGGACTGAATTATGTGGTGCATACTCAGGGGGCAGGGATCTATACCTGTTAAAGCAAATGAACTGGAGATTTTGGGTTATACACATACACAGAAAAGAACAGGTAGACAAGACATGAGCATCTGTGAAATCTGGCACACACAGGATTCATACAACTTGAAATAATCCATAGAACAACTGTGAGGGGAACAGTATACTTCAGTAAATAAGCTACATTATTAAAAATGTAAATGACACAGAGCTATAGAATGAATGCCAGAATTCCAGCTTACTCGGGGAAGATGAAAGTATGATTGACAATTTTTTTCTGCAGTTTAAATTCTCCTTTTTTCAATATCCAAAATATAAAGCTATGGGCTGTAGAAAGTGTTTATGAAACCTAAAAATGAGCAATTAAAAAATTTACATGACCATAGTACAGTGATAAATGAGGAAGAATTGAAATAAAAGCAGTACCAGTGGTGGTGGTAGTATTTTCAGAAAGGCTGGAAAAGGGTATTGCTTCTATGATCTTAAATATAGGGATTGTTATGATAGATAAACATTTGAAAAGTCATAGCATGAAAGTGTAGGTGGTAGAGCTGAGAGGCTTAATTCAGTATTTGATCCTGGACCTATGAGAGATACAATAGAAAGTCTAAATAACTGATGTGATTCTTTTATGTGTGTACATAACTGTGGGTGCAATTCCCTGTGCAAATAGCTTACAAATGCTTTGAGAGATTTCATGATTAGTGCCACTACATAATGTGAGCTGTGATCGTTATTAATCATTATTTTATTACTGTTGTTGTAAAGCTCTAGAAGTAGATTCATCAGATATAAATCAGCACTGCTCTGTTGACTTTTAATTTGGTCATGCCAATGTGTATCACCAAGGAGTAGTTCCGTATACGGACGTAGATATAAGGGCAGCTTCCTACACGTAGAGAAAATGTGTTTATCTTTTATCTGAGATATATTAGTATATCACCTTTTACCTCATTGTTTTTAAAATGTGTATAACTAAACAGATGTTTACATGTAAAATACTAACAATTAAGTTAATATAAATTCAAAAAGTAGCAGGTGGTAAAAAAGAGTTCAGAGTAATCCTGGTGTTTTATTATTAGATTTCATCATATCAGCTTTTCCTGCATGATGAGCTGGTACCCTGTAAAGCAAAGCATGAGATTCATCTTTGTTACCTGAAAAGGCAGTTTGGATCTTCCATGTCAATTATGTGGCTTGTGCTGTGGTTTTGGGATCACTGATCAGACCAGAGGAGAGAGTTGCTCCTCCTCATCTGGGAAGCTTCACAGGGAGATGGATGCTGCACCAGGAGGGATGATGGCAGGTGGGAGACCCCCACGTGCCGGGGCTAAGCCAGAGCCTCCAGAAGGCTCCAGGGCACCTCCTGCAGCAGTGTGGCTGTTTCTTCGGTGAGCCCGACACCTTCTGCAATGGCAGGGCTCACATCTTCCATTTTCTAGTGTATTCTACCTCATTTATTTGCTTTCTGCTCTACTGAATTTTTCTATGCAGTTTCCACATCGCAGGATGCTCCTCCAGCTTTAAAGATGTGGGTTATTTTGGGGGCTGGGTGTTGAGGACCCACAGGAACAGTCACACTTCAGTAAGGGGGCTCAAAGTTGTTATTCCTGTATGCACAGTATCTGCAGTGCCTTGGGATCCAGTTCTTCTGGATGAAAAGAGCTATAAATGTAAGGTATTATTAACACATGGCTTTGTAGTGAGCCACCCTCAGGCCACATTAAGGTTTTTGATGTTTCTCAGTTACAGCCTCTAAAGGGATCTTAACATGATTTTGGAAAAGGAAAGAGGAAAACTAGAGAACCTTCAGTGTCTCTTTAAATTCTATGTAAAAATGAAAGTGCATGAATTCTGATTTCTGTTTGGAGCTGGTGTTAAGATGCAGGCTGAGCATCTTGATTATTCTTTCAAAACTGACCATGATCTTTTAAAAATACAAATTAAAATAAAAGATCTGGTGACCTTTTTATTGAGGTCTCCAAAGAGCTGAGAGGAGCCATCTCTGTCTCCCAGTGTTTCAGGAGTGCCTCCTGCTAGGGAACACAGTATCAGACTGCATTAAAAATGCCCTGAGGGCCATATTGATGAGGGAAACTCACTCTCCATGGCCTTTTTAACATTCAGCAATGGCATAACTTGCTTGTTTCCTCTGTGTTGGAAATGTCAACAAATGTCACCCAAGTTCTTTACTTTCCTTTTGTATCTTTTGACGTATTATTTGAGATGTGAATGTAGAGTATATTAATAAAGGAGCTTTGTTATCCAGTGAATTAACAGGGTGTAAGGCTCTACTGAAGAAAGGTTCCTTCTATTAGTTTTGCTATTAGGAATAAAATAGTGCTCTACAAAAGACTTATTGAAGAGTGATATAAAAAGAATACCTGCTATCTCATAATGGTCTATCCTTCTTCTAGCATGGAGTCTCTGGACATTAGTCTAGGATTTTCCTTGTGACAAAACCCTAATTTTGAGTGCTTTGTCCAGATCATTTAAATCTGCTTTTTAGCAAAGTAACTCCTGTTGACTTGCTGGGAGACTATTTCACAGTCAAGACTTCTTGGATCAAAATTTCAGAAGTCCTTAAATGTCTTTCATACCTAAATAAAAATTTGATAAATTACTCAGTTCCCCAAAAGTGAGATTCCCAAAGTTTCTCAATGATACTGAGAGCCTGTAGGTGCCTTAGTTGCTTTTGGAAATATGTCTGCAGTTCCTAAACCATGAATATTCTTTGAAATTGTCGACTTTGCCTTTAATGAGGCTGCTGATATTCATATTAAATTATTCTTGAAAGCAGTAATTTATTATACATTATAACACTAGGTACATAATATAATTAGAATAGGTAGAATATGACATTTAACATTTATAGGGCACTTTTTGTACTAGTATAATTATTTAATTAGAGCAGTGCTGAGAGGCCCCCAAAGCAATTGGGGTTATAATTTGCACATACTATGTGAATGCATAGAAAGAAACTATTTCAGCCCAAACTACTTTCAAATGTGTTGACAGGACAGAAAAACAATGTGAGGTGAAAGTCTTCACTTTCATTGTAAGGACAGAGAACTCAGAAGAATATTAAGAGACTTTCCAAAGGACAAATGCTAGTTGTCTGTGACAAAGCAGTGAGATTAAGTCCCTGTGCATGACAAGATCATCTTTCCTTTTCGTCTTCAGCTGTTTTATACACACTAAATTCTGATGATTTATATACCTCTGCAATGTGTGAAACAATTCTTTTTCATCTTTAACAGTCAGATGTTTCAACTATTTGTAGACAGTTAGTCATTGCTATATATATTTCGTTTTTGGTTTGTTTTTTATTCCAATCTGTCCTCCTAAAAAAAAAAATAGTTCTGTTAAAACATCCCTGGATCCATTTGTGAAATTATACCCTGCAAAACATTTAAAGACTATGTACCAATGATGTGTTGTCTCCTTAGTGCAATGTGCTCTGACTGCAGTTTTCAGCAGCCAGGGTGGGATGTGATGACAAGGTGAAGCTCCAGGCATGCAGCCATGCCACTGGCAGCAGTCCCCAGTCTCCCACCTTTCTTCCAATTTCCAGCCATGGAAATTTCCATGAAACCCTCACAAAAGCAAGGCTATGAAAGACAAAATACATGCCACTCCTGGATTCCCAGTATCAAGTAGCAGGAATCTCCTGAAATAATTCTTGAAGTAATATAATTTTAAGAATTACTACTATGAGAGGATTAAAACACCTCCCAGGAAAAAATAACAAGTCTTTTATAATTCTTCTATGTTCTAAAATTTGTGACCACTTTAAACCACCCTCTTAAAGCCCCATAATTAAATTTTGCCTTTCTTTTGCACTACAGGAAGGAAAAATTTTTTAATCTTTATATATGATTGGGGGACTCAGATGGGGAAATCTCATCTGACCTTCATTTCAATAACCATACTTTGTTACACTGGTGGAACCAGAACCCGTTATTCTTTTTACTGATTAGTTTAAAAGTAGAATGATAAACAAAGGGTTAAATGCTGGAGACTTTAACTGGTTCCAGTTACAGCACATCTGCAATTGAGGAACACCTAGAGTCAAGAAGATGCCAGTTCTTTGCATTGTTTTCTCCATGTTTGCTCTGTTAAGCTTCTCATTCAGCTCATTTCTGTACAAAGAGAGTGGAGGGCAGCTTGGTAAAATCAGCCCTTTGATTAACGACTATTCTCACCATGCCAGCAATCTCTTGCAGAAATAACAACTTCTTCCAAGGAACCAAGACAATTATAGTGACCTGTACCTGTACGTGGCTGGAAAACAGTGAATTAGTCACCTGAAATGAGATGAGACCTTTTGCATTTTCTCCCAGCTCTTTGTGCTTTGATTAATCATTTGTTTGCATTTTGATAAGCAGCTGCACTGTGTGAGTGTATCCAAAACTTAGGATGCTTGTATTATTTCAGTATATTGCATCACATAGGAAGCAGTCTCCAGATGTTTCCTGACTCATATTAGTAAAGAAGTAACTCACACTTTTACTGGATTTTAAGGATGGTAAATTTCTAGAAACCAAAGGTTCCTAAGCAATAGTCACGTTATTAAGAGAAGTTAGATTTCTTTCATGCTTCAATAAAACAGCTGTGGTTGTCAGGTTATGAATGGTTTGACAGAGGAACTATTTTGGCTGTGTCGTGGTTTAACTCCGGCTAGTAAAATACCACGAAGCCGCTCTCACAAATCCCCCTCCCCTCCTCCAGTGGAGGGGAAGAATCGGAGGAAAAAGAAATAAGGAAGCTCGTAAAATTGAGATAAGAACTATTTACTAATTAAATCTAAATCAATATATACAGGTACTACTAATACTAAATAATTAAAATAGTAGAAAATGAAACATACAGTACAATATATACAATATGATACAATATGATACAATTCCCCACCATCCACTGACCAATGCACACCCAGATGTTGAGGGATGAAAATCAGACCCAGAGAGCCCGAGACCCACAGCCCGAGAGCGATCGCAGCCCGAGAGCTGCGGCCTGAAGGCCGGAGCCCGGGAGCCTACGCAGCAGATTCCGAGCAAACCTTATCACTGATAACACGGCCAGAAAAGTCAAACAATCCACCAGCTCCCACACGAATGAGCCAGCACAGGAGCTGGCAAAGCAGCTAACACAGGAGGGTTAGCAAGTGCCCAGAGAGACGAGCAAGGGAGTAAGGGAGAGAGAGAGAAGGGAAGAGTAATGGCTACCGGACCCTCTTCCCCACCCAAAAAGACCAGAACATGACGGACTATGGGATGAAATACTTCCTTGGTTAGTCTGGGTCAGCTACAGTATCCGAAGCGGACAAAAGACCTTGAGTTCAGTACAGGCCATCCCCAGCACCAGCTGAGGCCTTATCAATGTTTTCACTTACTGTCCAGCAACAGAGTTCCCTGGCAACCAGAGTAAAGGGAGTTAGCCCTTTCCTGACTGAACCCAGCACAGGCTGTAAGACAGCTTTGACACAGAGATGTAAGCTTCCTGTATTTGAGATGAAACATGCTGTAAATACTTTGGACTTGTATGTCACTGCAGCGATGATGTACCCAGTTCCAGAGGCAGCAACAAAACTTGTACTGTTCTCAGGGCCCCAAATACTGGAGAGCAGTAAAGCAGCTCACAGGTATTTCTACAAGCTTCATTACTGGTTTAGGGTGTGCAGGTTTCTCCTGTGGGTCTTCTCTACCATTTTTTCATTGCAGTACCTGACTGTGTTCTGCAGCATGAGCTGTGGCCAGATGGAAGATATGATACTTGAAGGAAATATTTCCATATATCTGGTTAGGTTCAGTCTGTTTTCTGAACGTGTCTGTGTCATCCCTGAATTCTGTGGCTCTTTACATTATGCCAGATATGCATTCGTATCTCTGGAGATGGAGTTTTTCTTCAAATGCTGGAATCCCTTACGTTGTATTCGTAGGCATTTTATATTCAGCACTTTTTCTGGAAAGATATTAATATGTACTATTCCTGATGAACTTTACTATTGTCAGAGAAAATTTGCACATTCAGGCAAGGGATATTGATCCAATGAACCACATGCACTGAACCACCAAGCCAGGAAAGATGGGAAATCTGGACAAGCCAGAGAGACTTCATTCATCTCCATGCCGTAACAAAGCCTATTTTGTCACTATTCTCACTTTCTCTCTTTAGAGTGATGAGCACAAGTCTCATCCCCCCCTCCTTGCGCTATGACAGTCTTAGGTAAAAGTGAGATGATGACTTCATTTCCTGCCACAATTTACCTAAATGGGTGGAAAAAAAAACCAACAAAGGATGTAATTTCAGTTGATTTTTCAAAGTGAGCATTAATCTCAACAGAACGAATCTAGGACTCTTTCTTTCCTGACCATTATTTGGTTGCAATCATTCTCAGTCATTTTAACAAAGGATTGATTTCTAGCAATGGCTTTACTGTAATTTGTCAACCACTGCATTCTGACCCCCCTTTGTGTCTGAAATATTGATCCCTGAAAGTTGACTCTTCTCAGCTCTGCCTGGTACCTGATCCAGGACTACAAAGTGTGATAGATGAGGGAAAATTGTTAGCTTGTGTTCTGGAGAGAGGTATTTTCTATAATGAGAGCTGGTTTGACAGAATCATCTTCACTAGAAATTAATTTCCTTATGAATAGGGTTTGTTATTGTAATTCACTAGTCTAGTTACTTGTCTCCATTATGTTCAAAGTTGTGTTTGAGAGAGGTAATGTTGCAGACAGAACAAGGGCAGAAGCTGTTCTGGCTCTGCACTGAGATCAGGAATGTCCTTTAGATAAGTAGAATAAAAATATGCAACTAGTTCACACCACAGAACAGCTGAGTTTAGAAGGCACTTTTGGAGATCTTTAGTCCACCTGCCTGCTCAGAATAGGATCAAATAGAACAGGTTGGCCAGGGACAATGTCCAGTCAGGCTTTGAACATATCCTAGGATGGAGACTCTCAACCTTTGTGGGAAACCTATTCTGGTGTCTAACTGTCCTCACAGTAAAAAAGCTTTTACTTATGTTTATGTGAAATTTGCTGTATTTCAGTTTGTGCCTATTTCATCTTGTCCTGTCACTTGATATCACTGAGAAAATGCTGGCTCCATCGTCTTTATTGCCCCCATTAGGTATTTATACACATTGATAATATTGCCTCTGAGCCTTCTCTTCTCCAGGTTGAACAATCCCAGCTCTCTCACTCTTTCCTCATAGGATTGATGCTGGAGTCTCTTAATGATCTTCATGGCCCTTCTTTGAACTCACTTCAGTATGTCCATGTGTCTTCTGCTTTGGGGAAGCCAAGGCTGGACCCAGCACTCCAGAAGTGTCTCACCAGTGTTGAGGAGAGGAGGAGTAATACCTTCCTCAATCTGCTGGAAACACTATACCTAATGCAGCCCAGGAGGCTGTTGGTGTTCTTTGCCACAAAGGCACATTTCAAACTCATATTCAACTTGGGTTTCCACCATGACTTCCAGGTCCTTTTCTGTAAAGCTGCTTTCAAGTTGCTTGGCCCTCCATCGTCACAGCTGGGCTTCAGACTGTTGTACCTGCGGAGTCTTGGAGAAGATCCAGTTGATCTCTTTCTCATAATTTCTTATGCTGCACAGTCTGCTGACCTTCTCCCAGAGCTCCATGACTTGGTGATACAGACCCTTCACTAGCATGCACCTCTGGGTAAAGAACCCTTTTAGCCCTAGTCACTCCATGAGGTCCCAATCACCTCTGCAGTCCCAGATGTGCGGACCTGCATCCTTCCTCAGGAACTTGGCCTGAGTTGAGGTTTCTGATGTACTAGGGTGTTCTAGTTTTGGCTAGGATAGATTTCTTTTCTTCCTAGTAGCTAGTATAGTGCTGTATTTTGGATTTAGGATGAGAATAATGTTGATGGCAGACTGATGTTTTAGTTGTTGCTGAGCAGTGCTTACACTAAGTCAAGGATTTTTTCAGCTTCTCATGCTGCCCTACCAGTGAGGAGGCTGGGGAACACAGCCAGAACAGCTGACCCAAACAGGCCAAAGAAAGATTCCATACCATCCAATGTCATGCTCAGTATATAAAGCTGGGGAAAAGGTGGGGGGGGCTGCTGCTCAGGAACTAGCTGGGCATCAGTCAGCAGGTGATGAGCAATTGCATTGTGCATCGCTTATTTTGTGTGTTCTTTTATCATTTTTATTATTATCTTCCTTTTCTGTCCTATGAAAATGTCTTTATCTCAAGCCACAAACTGTACTTTTTTTTCCCCAGTTCTCTCTGCCATCCCACTCTGTGGCGGGGGGAAGGAGTGAACAGCTGTGTGGTGTTTCACTGCCTGCTGGATTAAACCAAAACATAGGCATAGATGCTCCCAGTGGGTTCTGGGTACTGTGCTCTGCCATGTGTCACCCCCAAGAGCCATCAGCGGAATTTCTGATCTCGTTCTGTGCATTAACTGCTATTTCTACTGTCTGCTTCTGTTCACTGGGCTTGGGGTACAAAAATGTGGCTTGCAGTTGAATTAACCCTGTGAATGTGGACATGTATTTAACACTTCCTATTGTGCTTTGCTCTAGGTCCAAATATGTAATCACCAAAGTGTTATTAATCCATTACATTGAACACTATTTTTTGAGTCTCAGTACTGTATACTGGGCAACATTATTTGCCTCTTCAGTTGTTGGGGAAAATAAAGCATAGAGACGAATAACAGTCAAATAAGTTACAAACTAAATTATCAGCAAAGGGGATCAAGCATTCTAACCCATGGCTTAGTGTCTGCATTATGTTTCCCTTTTATTTGCTCCAGTTCAGTAACTCTCTGCTGTTACCAAGAAAATGAGAGACTTCTTTTTGGCTTCTAGCACACCCACAGTGCATCCTTACTATTGACGAAGAGGAAAGGGGGCATGACTACACTCCAGCGCATGTCAGAGTTCCAAGAAAAAGCAAGCTATTGAAAAGAGAGAAACTAAACAAGATTATCTGAATGAAATCAAGAAATACCTTCAGAGGAGGTTTCACTGTTGTGATTGTTTAGGGCTTTCCAGCCAACTCAGAGATTTATGATGATTCTTTGGACAAATAAGTGTCAAATACTCACTAACGTCCTGGCAGTGACACCCTGCAGATGGCTTGCCACAGATGCTGTATATTCACTATCCCTATTATTGTTGTCAGCAGGCACCACTGAGTCCCTCTATACCGTGAGAACTGAGATATCCGTTGTGACACAGCTCCCAGTTAACATGATGGTGTACATTGGACAGGGGATTTTATACATTTTTTGCTGTCTTTTTCAAGGAGTCTGTGACTCATAGCTCCATTTTTTAAAAATCTTACAGTACACTTGGGCAAACCTCCCACAGAATTTGAGAATGGAGATTCCAGGACTTAGTCCAGAAAAGGGAGGGGACAGATCAATCTCCAGAGTTCAGACAGAACATCCTCCATGAATCAACAGTCATGAGACAGCATGAGTGGGACAATACCAAGCAGGAACTGATCTCTGTAGGGTGAACACTTCCCTCACCCTTTCCATTTTGAGCAGTTGTTACAAGGAGGTGAGTGTGTTTTTGCAGACTTAACTGTGAGTGAACTCAGAAGTGGGAGAATGAGTTTGGTGTGTGTTGGGCGGAAAAGTTTCATCAGGAAACCAGGCTGGGCTGGGGTGTCATAAAATATTTCTGAGACTGAAAGGTGTTACACTGTGAGTTGTTTGGTTGAGGTAAGAGATGTGGTTCTTGGGTCATTTAAATATACATGGGAAAATCAGTGGTAACTGTGAGATAGCAGGACAGATAAGAGTTACATTTATTTCTGAATCATTATTATCTTATTGTTTTAGTCTCTTCTTTCATATGAGCATCCATCTCCTGGGAAGACTTTCTGTGATTTCTCACACCGTGTTGTTATAAGCATGCAGATAGCATAAGAGAGGAGAGAGAGCTTTTCTCCTATATTTAAAAACTTGTGATGGTCATGGTAAGGAAAGAGGCACTGTCAAGATCTCTCTGGATTTCAGCATCTCTCACATGAAAGTCGTTGAGACCAGCATCTCTTTTCTCATGGTAGCAGGTATGCCATCCCAGTTTTAGCCTTCTGCTCTGAGGAATGGATGCTGTGGTCCTGAAGCAGCTCTGGTTTTAACCGGAAGCTCAGTTTCCTTGATGCTTTTCTGTCAAGGTCAAGCGTAACAGTTGTGCTGAAATTATTCAGACTGCTAGCTTTTGGCAGCATGCAAGGATAATGTGTTCATGCTGGTCTGCTTAAATTTGACATCATCCTTGGGTGGAACTGGACAAAGTGGATTGAGGTGTCTGCAGATCCTGTCAAGCAGAGAGCTGTAGTTAATTAGCTCAATCTAATTCAGGGAGACCTTTGCCACACCTCGTGCTCACTGAACACAGGCGGTTCAGTGGCACAGTACTGATACTGTGCGGTTGTCACCGAGCTCTGCATCCTTCTGGATCTCCACTAACTGCAGACCCTATGGAAGCAATGAATAGCAGCCATCACTGTGGACACATTTGACTGGAATATTGCAGTTTTCCCTCCCTGGTATAAAAAATGGTAGTTCAATTTTCCATAACTTTTTCTGCTGCAGATAGAAGCTTGTACTTTCCAACGGAAGAGTGGAGTGGTTTGTTTGCATATATGGGGGGAGTTCATTTATATCAGACTGGTATTTTACAAACAACATTAGGTTCTACCCAGTCTGGGTGCCATCAAGAGAGCATGTTTTGCTTTGTAAATGTTCTACAGGACTCCTGATCTTTCTTGAAACCATACATGTGTTTTCCCACCTGAAAACTTGAAACTCTTTCA
Source organism: Rhynochetos jubatus (assembly GCA_027574665.1). Lineage (NCBI taxonomy): Eukaryota > Metazoa > Chordata > Aves > Eurypygiformes > Rhynochetidae > Rhynochetos > Rhynochetos jubatus. The sequence goes on from CM050650.1 coordinate 32,028,104, forward strand.
GATTATTTCCTGAAGGGTGAAAGACAGGAGGAGAATTTAAGAACGGAAAGTCCAGTAGTGTTGGATGTTGTTTTCATAACAGCCCAAGAGAAATTAAATACACAGTCCTTTGGGATGTTTTGCAATTTACTGAAAAATGCAATCTATTCTTTGAGGATGCTTATGAATAATGAGGCAAGCGCATCTCTTGTAGTATGTGAATACCTCTAATTGTTTCCCCTTGATTTTGTGTTAATGCATCCAGATCTAAGGGCAGGGAAGAGTGTATTGTATCCACTGCAAATAAATCAATACAATTAACTGCTGATATATGCAAACTGACCTTGAGAGCTAATACATGGCTGCTTCTAATATCAAGAATCTAGTTTAGAACAGGCAGTACAGGGATCTGGCCCTGGATCAATGAAGGAAATGTCTTGAACAAATTGGGACCACAGAGGTCAGTCTTCTGAAAAACATAATTAAATTGGGCCTGAACTGGAAGACTCACACATCAAAGAACTGCAGTGATCAAATGATTAGGGGATGAAGGAAGAGGGAGGCAGCAGAAAGGGAAAAAGGCACGGCAAAGAGCATATGAGACAGCAGCTCTAGAGATGGTGTTTGAGAAGCAGAGGGTGTTTAGAGACATAAAAAAAGGAAATTTAGTCTAAGACAGATTAAGTAAAAAAATCAAAATGTTTGAAACAAATACCAGGATGTGTTGGCACACACTAGAAATCAAAGAGCATGTAAGGAAATGAGGAACAATAAAGCATGCAGAAAGACAATATTAGGAAGGCAACGAGAAAATCCTTGGGTAATGGAGCCTGTTGTTTGCAATATAAATTTAAATGCAGCATATGGCAGTTGGCCGCCTTTATCTGATAAGACTGTCATTCTGTGAGTAGTTGGTGAGCAGAAACTGCAAAGTGAAGCAGAATATATATTTGAAATATTTGGGGCTTATAAGTTTTATTTTATCACATATTTTCACTTCATTTTAATTTTAAGAGACTTGTTTTTTGCTGACTTAGTGCCAGTGAAAGGTGTTATATGGAGGGCCCTGGGAAATGAAGGCTCTTGTTTCCTCATAAATAAACATAGGAAGTGTAGCAGAAAAGCAGCTATCCTCATCTTGCCTTCCACTTACCTTCCTCTATCCTCACCTGGATGATTCTTTCTTGGGCCAAGGTCTCTGCAAACCAGTCAGGAGTTTGACAGGAAAACAGCAGTATGGTTTCACATTAAAAACCTTCAGACTCATCAACATGACTGAAATATCATGATTCACTTGTACTGTTTTTATTTATGATACAACAGACACGGGTATGTGCTTTCTGTTTAATTTCTATTTGCTTTCATGGTGCCATTTCCCTGTGTACTCATTTGCACTAGTCAAGTTTTCTTCACAGCCAGGAGATTTAGAAATGCACTACACTACATATGAACTTACTACTGGTGAAAGCTGAGACGCTGAGCTGTGGTTAAGTCATTGAAGAAGAATAATGTCAGGAAAGCTGGCAAAGCTTCTTTCAGGGGCTTCGGAGCTGCAGGTACTCGGGGCTCAGACAGGCACTGGGGACTAGTGTCACTTCAGCTGTGTGCAGACATCCCCTGCCTCTGACTGCTGTTGGCTGCCAGCCTTGGGATGATAATGAACTAGCTACTGAGCTAGGGAAAAGGCTGTAAAAGCTATCTGTTATCTTCAATCTCCCTTTCTGTGCCATGACAACAGACTTCCCCCTAAACTGTCTTTACTCACACGCACAGTCTCCAGGTACCTTGCAAACAACTGATTAGCAGAAGTCAATAGGTATATTTATCTTTATCTTACAGGGGAGAAAGAAAAGTTAAGTGAAACTCATCCAATGCTCTGTATCAAGGCAGTGGTAAACTAATTCAGGAGTTAGCATTAAAACCAGATTTCTTCCCCAGAGACAGGCTCACAGCATCTTTTCAATGTAATTATGCAAACACTACCCATGACACTAGATTTGTTAATACAAATTGTACAGTGATAGATCTTAGGTGTGGAAACACGACTGAGAAAAGAAGGTATGAGAGTCATTAGAACTGGCTTTTCCAGGAGAAACTTGCTGAGTAACCATGGGCAAGACATTTGAGCCAGGTTGTGCCTCTTCTTACTCACCTGTAAAGACAAAGTAGTAGTAGTCTCTTCTGTAAAGTGCATTAAGAACCTGATATGAAAGAAGAGGTATTATACCAAAAGTCCATGCCTCCTTTCTCTTTTCTGCCCAGTGAAACAGCAGTTTGGAAATATTAAACTGTATAATCAGACATAACATGTTCACTTTAAAAACCCAGTATTCACACAGTAGAAATAATGGGAATGTTAAGTAAGTCCTCCAGAGAAACAGTGAATTATCCTCCTGCATAGGAATCTGAATCGAAAATTGAAATAGAAAGAGAAGACTTAACTCACAGATCTATTTCTGTCCAAAATAAGTGAAAACCAAGAAATTACAGTAAAAAGCTTACCAGGCTGAAGAAAGAGCCTGGAGGCTGTGGAGATGGTGTGTTGTGTCATGCAGCAGCTAAGCAGGGATCATACGTTTCCTTCCCAGAGCTCTGCTGATCTCTTACCAAACTGTAAGTTAATGCCAAACCATACAGGTTATTTCCTGTAACAGGGGACCTCTCCTGCTGAATGCCCATGCTAACAGGCCTAGGAATCCTAATCTGTGACATTCAGCAAAAAATATTTTTTTACTGTCAACTCCAGTTTGCCTTGCCCATGTTTCATAACATCTCCAAAGCTTTGCATGTGACTTTGTGCTCAATTCAATTTATGAGTAATATCAGAAAAAGATCTTTTTGTGTGTATGCCTTGTTTCTCCTACCAGTGCCTCTTTGAGGGCAGGTTGTACATGAAAGGAAAACTGCAATCCCTGTTGCAAATAAAGAATACTTCCTATGGGATGTTGGACAGAGTTTGTCTCTAGGGCTAATGACATCTTGGCCTGTATCAGGAACAGTGCGGTCAGCAGGAGTAGGGAAGTGATTGTCCCTCTGTACTCAGCACTGGTGAGGCCACATCTTGAGTACTGTGTTCGGTTTTGCCCCTCAGTACAGGAAGGACATAGAGATGCTGGAACATGCCCAGAGAAGGGCAACAAAGCTGGTGAAGGGTCTGGAGAACAAGTCTTATGAGGAGCAGCTGAGGGAGCTGGGGTTGTTTAGCCTAAAGAGGAGGAGGCTGAGAGGAGACATGATCGCTCTCTACAGCTCCCTGAAATGAAGTTGTAGGGAGGCAGGTGGTAGTCTGTTCTCCCAGGTAACTGGTGATAGGACAAGATGAAATGGCCTCAAGTTGCACTAGGGGAGGTTTAGATTAGATATTAGGAAAACCTTCTTCACTGAGAGAATAGCCTGGCATTGGAATAGACTGCCCAGGGAACTGGTGGGGTCACCATCCCTGGAGGTGTTCAAAGAACGTGTAAACATGGCGCTTGAGGACATGGTTTAGTGGGTACGGTAGTGTTGGGTTGATGGTTGGACTAGATGATCTTATAGGTCTTTTCCAACCTTGGTAATTCTGTAAATGAAGGATCAATTAAAAAAAAAAAAAGGTACAAGCCCAGATAAAGAAAAGAATCCCAATTTTAATTATCCCAGTTCTCCTTTGATGTGGAAGGAAATATGAATATATATAGGTTTTTATAAGGATTAGAGTAACCTAGGGATAAAAGGCTGAGGAGTTGCTGTTATGGCCCAGAGCCAAGGGGAATTTGGATTCAGATGATAACAGGCCTTCAACTGTATTTGCAGAAAGCAATATGGTCTGTTGATGAACATTTAAGTTTCACGCCATAGGCAATATATCTGCTAGCTGCTCCTTAGCACCTGTGCAGCTTCCCTGTGTGTTTAAAATGAGTTAGAGACAAAATATCTGGTAACTTCTCTACTGTGGCAATAAAGCACAATGCAGGATTTCTGTAAAGAACCAGATTAAAAAATAGCTAAGGGGCTCAGTTTAGGTAACTCATGAGTATGTAGATGAAATCTGATGGAGAATGGCACACTGCATTAAGATAGGAGGCAAAAATAAATGTTGTGGGGCATCAAATGAAAAAAAAAAAAACAAACATGGGCTTGCAAATGGTCTGGGGGAAAAAACCAACCAACTAACCAACCAAAAAAAAACCCAAACCACAACAAAAACCAAAACCAAACCCATCCAAGCCATTTCTAATTAGTGCTGTTGAAAATGCTGTCCTGCATTTCCTGTGTCCTTCTCACTGGGAAATCACCATCCTCCACAGATGTGGCTGCATTGGAAAGTTCTAAGAAACAGGTCAAACTGAGCTGTTGTTGATGCAACACATCCCTATGCCTGGGAAATGGATTATTTCTTCCCCTGAAACAGCTTGGCTGTTTCGGGGCTTCTCTTACACTCCCCATCCCACCCCCAACCTGTAGCTTCTCATCATTTGTCTTGGGTAATTCAGGGTCAGTCTCTTGCCTGTGAAGAAAAGCGACATTGTGATGCAGATAAAGAAAATACACATGCACAAGCACATATCAAGTGCTGTTATGTAAGACTGTTTACCAAATGTCTACAGTTGGATTTTCTAAATGGCTTCATTCTCGTCAACATTTTTTTTGGTATTCTTAGAAGTTATTGTCAGCATGTTTATATTTTGTGCATATTCAAAAACCGTGCAGGTAATCAAGCAGTTGTGCTGTCCCAACGAATCAGGAACTTAAAGCCTGTGCTTTCCAGTCAGTAAAGGTAGAATAATGCAAGCGCAATTATTTTCACAGGTAAAATCACACTTATCAACAAAATCTGGCTATGATTATTAAGGTTGTAATGTGCCGTTCACGAGTTCTGGCTACAGCTAGATATTTGTTTCTATTTGACCAGATGTTTATGTGTTTCAGTCCATGTTTACCAAACCTATTTGTGAGATTGTTCAGGTTTCATGAGACCACTTTAGGAAAGGTATTAAATGAAGCATTCAAAATATTTGTTTCTAGTATTTCTGAGATGTAATGTTTTCATTTTGAAATTATGTGTTTTGGGTAGGTATTTGCCTAAAGTAGCATGATTTTGAATGAATGAGTAAATCAAGCACGCTTATTGTATTCACGCTACAGGACTGAATTAATTCAGTTACTATTATCAGCATTCAGGAATTAAAAATTGAACCATAAACTTCAGGACAGATACAAATGAAACTGACCTTGGCATTGAAGGTAAACACCATTTGATAGTAAAACTTTCCATCTTCTGCAGCACAAGGTATTTAGGCTAATTGCTAAGTGGAATTTTGATCCCATGCTTGTTTTGCTCTGTGTGTGCATGAAGGCTTTTCAGTCCAAGGTTTATGTGGCATTATGTCAAATCAGACAAGGTCTAGGTTATAATAAAATACTGGCACCTTTGGGTAGAAACCCTCTTAGTTTGTTAACTACTCAGATTTCCACAGTGTGTTTTCAGAAACAGCAGCCCCCACTGTAACAGCAGTGTAGCTATTTTCACAGATTTTATCTGAAGTGATAAAAAAGTCCCAAATGTATTGTGAGGAAGTGCCAGACAGGCAGATGCTCAGTACACAGAATGTGTTCACTAATTTTTATTTTTTCACAAAACAAACCTCAAAATCTGGACTAAGTTTGCACATTTCTTAAAACCAAATGGCTTATAATGATGTCTTCATTTCAACAAAATGCTAGTAAAAGTGAGATGGGATCTAAGAGACTTACACCTGGTTTCCTCTTGACTTAAGATCTCTTGCTGCATTTCCTAGGAACTAGGACGTAAACACAAAATGTATTATGTTTCCCCGGGACCAAAACCACTGTGAAAAATCCTCATGTAGACACATATGTGAACACATACACTTAGTGCTCAAAATGTCCTTTCCAGGTGATGTCTGCATACTGTACTGCAAGAAAGTGACTCTAGGAAGGGAATTTGTACCATGTATTTCAAGAGCTCCCCTAAGCAGCACCTGATAGTAGTAGTTTAACTATGTCAAACAGAAAAAGGTGCTGATATTTTTGACTGACTCTGAAATTTGTATGATAAGATTTGGGATAACTATTGTCTTTCAGATATTACAGCTGTAAAACCTTCATTGAAGTGTTCAAGGTTTGGTTTTTGGCCTAAGTAACCTGAAATGTGAAGAGGTGACAAATTGCAGGGGTTAACTGTGCTGGAACATTAGTATATGGATTTGTTTGTTTAGGGTGTGTGGAATGTACTGATTTCAATGGAAGAAATGAGATGACTTAGTAAACTAGGAGGCATGAAAGGACAAAAACATGAATCTGCATTAAAGCTGTCAGGCTTCTGTGCCAGTCACCATCAGAGTTATAGGCTTGTACTTCAGCAGAAGAGCTCCTGCAAGGTTGGAACTTCTCCTACCAAAATCCTGTAATGAATAGAGGTTTGTGGCATGTAACATAATGCATGTTCCACCACACTCATAGCCTGGTGATGCAAGGATGCTCAGTTTGTAAGTGAATTATATCTCACCTATCTCTGCTACTGACTAGCTACATTGATGATTTCAGCTTTCGATAAATATGTTGCTTCGGTCTTGAGAATGGTAAGGAAATTGGGTAAAGTTAGTACTTAAAAAAAGAAATAACATGACTAGTGTCAGGGAAAGATCAGGAAAGCATTATGAAAAATAAAGAAGTGCTTCCCAAAAATGCACACAAATAGACACAACTTTTGCCAATGCAAGATTGAAAGAGACCAATATCTTTCTGTGTGAGACAGCCCTGCCTAAGAAAATACTGGGTTATTTCCCTTGGGATCTGTTGAATGGATTAAATCAGTCTTCACACAGTTAGCCCTTTTGAAAATTGCCTTGTGTGGATTATCCTTACCTCTAATCTGGATCTAGTTACAACCAGTTCTTTAAAGACTGCAACCATAACAGAAACATTCCTACATTTAAGACAATCCAAGGGGTCAATTTAAGACAATCCAAGGGTTATTTGCCTCTTTAGTATAGCTTTTCTTAAATACTACAAAACTAGGACTGCTTTCAGGGCTGGGGAGCACAGAGCAGGACAGAAAGGTGCTTGGAAAGGTGAAAACAATGGAACACCACTGAAATGAAGCAAACTACATAAAAGAACCTCCTGGTGGTACTGGGATAGTAAAATGTGTTTGTTTGCAACCTTGCTATGGCTGCAGTAATCAAGAAACAGTTGTACAAAGGGCAATAAATTTTTACAAGTCCCTGAGTTCCTTTTTTTCTATTACTGTTTCTGTTTCTGAAGCAGTATCAATCAAATTAGTATGGGTGGAGCTTAATGAAGACAGCCACAAATACCTGGAGAAATGTGTGCTTATCAATGTTCCCCCTCTATGATTTAGAAAATGTAAGGTGGCTGGAGAAAGCAAGCACTTCATGCATTAGAGAGATTAATTATTTTCAAGAAAACTAGTTTCTAAAAAGGCCTAGCCAAAGTCTAAGCTGCACTGTGCATATGCACACCTGATGAACAGCTTTATTCCCAAGGAGTGCAGAAGCCTGAGAAAAGACAAAAGCCAAGCATAAGTCAGGATAACCGACAGTGGTTGGAGCCTCTAAGCACATAGGTGAGTAACTGACTTCAAACACCTGAACAGCCTCACAGATGCTCACAATGCTAGTAGTGGCTCAACACCCAACCCGTGTTTCAATGTGTGTAGTACTGAGGACAGATTCAGACGCAGAGAGGTTTACTTTCCTTACCGCCATTGTCGTTGCTTGGTGAGTTAGGCATAAACTGCTTGCATGGATCAGGGAGAACTCAAAACCTACCTTTCCCATGCAGTTTTTGGCAATGCAAGGGATTAAGGAGTAATTTTTGTCCTGACATGATCTCATCCCATTTTACACACCAGGGATTAGACTGGTTCAGGGAATATACGTGAAACCTTACCCATCACTGCAGTCCTTCAAGCTTTGCAGCTGGGGGGTAGATTTCCTAGTCACAGACATTCACTGAAAACAGAGATAAGAGAAGGTTAAGAAAAAGGAAAAGGGTATCCCCTGGAAAAGAAAATCCAACTACTCCCTAGCGCCTACAAAGCTGAAGAAAAGTATATTAACTCATCCTACAGTCCCTGGATGTTGGGTCCCAGGGCACTTAGGGACAGAAGAATCAGAGCCACTATCCATCCATCTCTCCTATTTCTTTGTCTATCTTTTTTTTCCCCAGCCAGTATGCTGCAGCAATAGCTTATTTGTCTGACAGTTACCTTGTACTTGGTGCTGTGGTACGCAAAGGTTATTGGAATTTATATGCAAAGCTCAATGAATATAGAATTAAAAAATGCCTCAGAGACATTCCTGAAATGAGATGCCAAATCTCAGAAGTTGTATCTTTATGAGGAAAATTTGAATACAAAACACCAAGGTTTATGACTCTTGCACATATTAATTCATACCAATCCATATTATAAGAGGACTAAAGGGGCTATTTTTCATCTTGGGCTGAGACAGCAACTCTGCCAGATTTACTGACTTGCTGTGAGAAATCTACTTGGTCTGGCTGATAGATACTTTTAAAATGTAAATCAGAATGGTGAGCTTATCACAAGGCTACTATTAGTAGTCCATAAAATGCTTGGTGTTGCAGGTCACAACAAATTTTGGGAACAAGGTGAAAAAACTGGTCAGCAAAAACAGACCCTAGCCTTGTCATTTTATTTTCTGTCTTATATGAAAGTTACTGGGGCTGAAATCAAAGCAATTTTTTATTATACATCCATCCCCTTGGCAACTAGCAATTACCATGACTTTGTGGGAGAGTCTAGATTTTAGAAGATACTATTATAATTGTGCAAACTCATGAATACTTATACCATTTGTGACACAGGCACTTTGCCTGTCTGTAGAGGAAAAGGAAAACCAGCTACTGGAACCCCAGGTGGTCTCCTTAAGGAGCCCTGACCACCTCAGTTTTCTCCACAGTCCTATAGATAGCCTTTTGGGTTTGTACCGTGTTTGCTGTGTCATGAACTGATCGCTGTAGGACTACGTTGTAGAGAATACTAAGGCTCAGAAGTTTGAAATACCGATGCTGGCAACAGATCACAAAGGCTAGCAATTTCTTCTGCATACAAACAATATTTACATTAAACCTTTCAAATGCATTCAGTAACTGGAATGACAGCAGCCATGGTATTTCCATCCTAGTACGGCTGTTACTGATTTGTCCTCCTGCTGGTAAAAGCACATATTGCGCTCTCTGTGTATTTTTCATGCACACATGCAAGCACACACAGGCAGATGATGAGCTTTCAAGCCATCTACAGATGGTTTCCCCATCAGGCTTCACTTTGCCATTTAGATCTCCTGCTTCACAGCCTCCTCTCAGTGTTGCAGTCCCTATTTTCTGTAATTAACTTCTGTTCCTCCCCCCTTTTTTTTTTTTTTTTTTTTTTTTTTTTTTTTGCAAATGCTTTTTGCTCTGATGCTTAGAGTCAACCATCTCCTCAAAGCACTGTGATATTTCACAGCATCCGGAAAAAATGTGGTTAGAGAATTGGGACACTTAAAGGAGACACTGCTCTCATAAGTGTGCATTCACAATTTTGAATAGATATTCAGAGGGTGGGAATGTAGATGAGGGAGAAGCTATGAAAGAGCTTATTACTAATTAACTGTATCTATTTCTCCCACTTTTAAACTGCTTTTTGTTTATCATTTCAGCTGGTAGGGTAATACACTAAATTAAAGCTGCAGAACACAATTATAATTAAGATTCAAAACCCCAATTGCCTGTTAGTAAACTACCAATTGATAATAATGTAAGGGATATTTATAACTCTTTGCTAAGCATGCCACAGATTTGCATCAATAACATGCTTGCTAATCTCCAAACATTTTATTCAGTAGTCTTTTATTTACCATTGAAGGTAAGATTACTCTTTTCAAGTCATCCTTTCTAAAAGTTTCGCGCTTTCATCTTATTTGCAGAGTTCAACAACGCAGATGCTTCAGCCCTTTTCCCTCTTATGAAATAATAATAATGGTATATAATTGCTAACATCACACCATGCAGAAAACCTTGCCGTAAAGAACATACAGTATATAGTTCAGCACTCATAACATCTTGCGTTTCTACAGCTCCTTCTTTCTGAGTCATCTTGCTTATTATATAGAGGAGAAACCAAACCAGCTTACCCAGGAGAGGAATCTACCACCTTTGGGCAGAGCCCCTAACATAGGACTCTATTTTTCATTCCTTTCACAGGGAGGTGGAGCAAGACCTGTTTAAAGAGTTAAAAATTTATTACTGAAGTGGTAGATTTTGTTTTGGGTTTGGTGTGTGTTACTGGGGCATTAATAACTAACCTTTATAATTTCTTTTAATTATTATAAGACATTCACTGTCATTTCAGCAGTGTGATGATGCATAAATAATTGCGTTGTGACTTTTTTGTGAAATGTGTTTCTTGCATCATGCGGTCCCTAAAGTTTGAGTAGCCTCGTAGTACTCGTTATTGGAGTCATTATGAGACGCTGTGTATTCTCCCATCATGCGTACAGCAGTAAGAGAACCAGCTTAGGCACAGGTGACTGCCATCCATTGCTGAGCATTGGAGGGGCAATTGATGAAGCATGAGATTGATCTTGTTCATCTCATGTCTCATCTCTTACTGTACCATGACTACTCGTAAAACACAAGTGCCAAAAACTAAGTGTATGAGCACCTGCACGATTAAGAGGAATGGTGTATATCAAGTACCGAGGACAGGTTAAATTGAGGCAAAATGACCACTTTGGAAATTATAGCCTGAATTGTGCCTGTAGCTACTGCCACAAGTAAGGGGCTTGGAGACTAGAATACACCATTTTGGTAAAAAAGCCTGGGAGATCCCTTACAAAAATAGAACGCTTTGTCAATCTGCCCCTTTCCTCAGTGGGATAATGAGGGTTAGAAGTTAATGATCTATCCATTCCTCAGCCCTCCTTGATAGCAGGGTCTGGGCAAGGGAGAGACAGAAAGAAATCAAGTTTACTTATGTTCTGCACATGTGGGAAAGAGGGCAGTGAACCTATTTAAGAAGATATTCCCAAACCTGAAGCAGGACTGCAACTTCTCCCAGCCACAGGTGGCCCTCTAAATCAGCCTGTAAATACATTTTGATTGTTCTTCAAAAACACCAAAGCTGGAAAAGCACGTGAGAGATGAATAAAAATGGAGATAATGGTGCAAAGACAAATGGGCAGGATGCAAGAGGGCCCTGGACACAGGTGAGAACCCTGCTGTCACCACGGAAAGGGTTGAGGCATGTGAGCATGAGGGTGCTGGAAAACTTTCCAGGAGCCTAAAATAGCACAGGTTTCACCTGCATCTCTTCTCTTTGGAGCGAGACGATGTCATCCTTCTCATAGGTTGGCTGAGTGCAGGGTGAATCCAGGTTACAATTATGTATGGAATTTCTGCTTCCTATGCTGCCTATCATGAATTTTATTAGGGGGGGGCAAGTGAACTGACTCACCCCGGGACTGGCCAGATAATTACATGGTCATTACTAACCACATTACTGAAGGGTAAATATGCAGTTATTTTTATCCATAAAATCAGCTCTTTCAACCCTAAGACTAATTCCACATTATTATGCAGCAGTATGTAATTACTATAAGACAGCTTCTACCCTCAAAGAAGCAGGCACAATTCCAAATGCAATCTTTCAAGGTTTTAAGTAAGCCGTGCAATTTGACTGCAGGATTTGTCCTCTACCAGCTACCCAATAAAAATTATAAAACTGTAACTAGAAAATAGGTAGTCACAAGACCCTATTACTGTGCATAAACAGTAACAATTCCTATCCCGTTAAGGTTTGGAACCAGAACCACTGTTTTGTTTTTAGAAAGAAATGCGTTATATGGACAAACATGTTGCTATAACACATAACCTTCCCATCCCAAAGTGCTGACTGCTTTAGGTGTGACTCCTGAGAGGAGGCACTGTGAAGTCTCTCTGGGGGTAGATATTAGGTGAAACGTAAGAGGAAAGGTAGCTATACCACAACTGCTGATGTTCCTTGTAACTCTCTTCATTTCTTGCAGGTACTGTTGCGTGATTTACCATGGAAAAATTGCTCTGCAGCATCCTGGTGTTTGGAATGGCTGTCATGGTCAACGCTTGTCCCAAATATTGTGTCTGTCAGAACCTGTCTGAGTCTCTGGGGACTTTGTGTCCCTCCAAGGGTCTCCTATTTGTACCGCTAGACATAGATCGAAGGACTGTTGAACTCCGACTTGGGGGCAACTTTATTATTAATATCAGCCGACAGGATTTTGCCAACATGTCTGGACTTGTTGACCTTACTTTGTCCAGAAACACCATCAGTTACATACAGCCCTACTCTTTTACTGACTTGGAGAGCCTTCGGTCTTTACATCTGGACAGCAACAGGCTGCCTGACATTGGAGAGGATATTTTGAGAGGCTTAATTAACCTTCAGCATTTGATTTTAAACAACAACCAGCTAAGCAGCATCTCTGATGAAGCCTTTGAGGATTTTTTGCTGACATTGGAAGACTTAGACCTCTCCTACAATAACCTCCGAAGCATTCCCTGGGAATCTATAAGGAAGATGATAAATTTACACCAGCTCAGTTTGGATCATAACCTGATAGATTATATTACAGAGGGGACATTTGCAGATCTTCAGAAATTGGCCAGATTGGACCTGACATCTAACAGACTTCAGAAGCTCCCCCCTGACCCTATATTTGCCAGATCTCAAGTAATTCCGTTAGCCGTTACCCCGTTTTCTCCACCTTTGTCTCTCAGCTTTGGGGGCAACCCACTGCATTGCAACTGTGAGCTCCTGTGGTTAAGACGACTGGACAGAGATGACGATATGGAAACTTGTGCTTCTCCACCAGGTCTAAAGGGAAGGTACTTCTGGTATGTAGGGGAGGAAGAATTTGTTTGTGAGCCTCCTCTTATTACACAACATACTCATAAGTTGCTGGTTTTAGAAGGGCAAACTGCCACACTGAAATGCAAAGCCATTGGGGATCCCACCCCCATCATTCATTGGGTGGCCCCCGATGACCGTCTCATCGGGAACTCTTCAAGGACAGCTGTCTATGACAATGGCACCTTAGATATCCTCATCACCACCTCCAAGGATTACGGGACTTTCACATGCATAGCAGCCAATGCTGCTGGAGAGTCCACCGCAACGATTGAGCTCTCAATTGTTCAGCTCCCTCACCTCAGCAATGGCACAGGCCGAGCAGCCCCACCAAAATCCAGGCTCTCGGACATCACCAGCTCCAGCAAGTCTACTCGTGGAGAAACAAAAGGCCCACCAGAAAGGGCTGTCCTGGTGTCAGATGTGACCACTACCTCAGCTTTGGTCAAGTGGACGGTGAGCAAGTCGGCCCCTCGGGTAAAAATGTATCAGCTGCAGTATAATTGCTCGGATGATGAAGTCCTGATCTACAGGTAAATGTAATTGCTGTTTTGTCATCTGATGATGGCAGGGGGAGGAAACCAGGATATAAAGTCTTTTATGTCACTGACCTGACTTTGAACTGAGGTAGCACTGCCACTGGTAGCATTAGCAGTGTCTGATAAATTTGCGCTGTGTCTGTTGGTTTATTTGTGGGTCTGCTCCTCATGTTTCTAAGTCATGCATTACAAATTTCTGTAGTATTTATTCTCCAACAATAGTTGTTTTCAGTAAAATTTCCGATTTAGGAAAAAATAGTACAGTTGGTACCCTCCTTACTAGGCTTAACAAAGAAAGAAAAACTTGACAGGCTAGAAGTCAGAATTTTCCCTTTCCACCTCCTGTAGGTGGGATTGAAACATACTACTGAGAGAGGAAGCGATGTGGGAGGAAGTTTATGCTGTCTACCCATAACACAGGCTCTAATTATTCTGCAGTTCAAGATTCGGGGTTGTTAGCAAGAGATTTTTCACCTACGTGAAAAAGCTCATTTCTTGCTTCACTAACATCTGTTTTACACAACTGTAATGGCTGACAACTTTGGAGTGTTTAATGTTTTATACCATATTAAATTCAAAAAGAGATAGAGATGATTTCAAAAGCAAGCCCTCAATGTTCATTATGCTCCTCCAGTTCTACAACTCCTCTGACTTGTAATGATGTAAAGCAAGGGTTGCTCTTGCAGTGAACCTAACCGGGAAACAGAAAGAAGCGATACATGATAGGGATTAAAAATGTGTAGGAAACTGTTTAACAGTACAGCAAAAGAGTGTTACCACTTTTTGCTTCTGTCTTGGAAGAATAATTGACATAGTATGTTCCTTCTAATGATGAATATCTAGAAACCACGCTTTCTTGCCTTTTAATTGCTGAGGCAGCAGTATAAAATGCATTGAGCTGAAGTCTGTCTTTGGGTATATGCGAGATACCAGCAGAAGTCAGAATCTCAGGACAAAGTAGAAGCAAACACACAAACGGCTATAGCTTTACAGGCATCCTGAGGCCAGTGGAGAAAAATTAGATCTGCTAGAGGAATAATGGGCTTTGTGTTTTGCTTGTAATTTGTGAGCAATCTCTTACCAGAACACAGTCAAAACTATTGATTTCCGCAGTAAGATTGGGGTTGCTATCTGCTGGCCTGCAAACTTCTCTGTTCTCCTGTTGCCTGCAGTGAGGTCTGAGGCTCCAGTCAAGTCATGGTACTCGGCCTCTAGATCCCAGAACAGGCCTTGCTATTTTCTTCTTTACCTTAGCGTAGTTTTATTTAACCTGAGAAAGTCAAACTGAGAGGTAGTAAATGTTCATGTGATGTTTTTCACTCATCCTTCCCTTACAATGAAATCTAATTTTAAAGTTGTTTTCAAAACTGGATATTTAGTTGACATGGAGAAAAATTTTGTGCCAGAAATACTTTTATCTCAATCAGTTGTAGAAGAAATAATAAAGTAATTTATTTAACTGCTCCAAACTTATCCGCTCTTTGCCAAAAGAAGAATTATTGACAAGCAAATCCAAAGAACAAATTTTTAAAGAATGTTTATTCAAATGCTGAACAAAATATGAGGAAATTCAGTTCACTGCCACTCCTCAATTTTAAAAATATGTTGAAATAATCAAATCAATTAGTAGGTGCACATTATTTGCCTTGTTCTGGCTAATGTACTGTGGAACCAGTGTGTTAGCTTTGGGACTTGCAACAAAGTGGAGTTAAGTAGAATGAGAAGATAAGATAAAACTAAGTAATGATAGCGTAACAGGAATAGAATGAAAGAAAGCATGCTAGTGTCAGTTTTTCCTGAGGCAAAGCTTTTGGCAAAAAACTCAACAGTAGTTAAGATCTTGAGCCCAGTGGAATTCTTAAAAACTACTCTGAAGGTTGTGCATACTCATATGACCCTGTAGAGTGAATTTGGTCCCATGAACAGGAATATCCCTGCAACCAGAAAGAGATGTTAGTGGAGGTTGTCAGGTGTTGTGATTGGATGTCTCAATTTACTGAGGAGGAGGAGGATGACCAGGGTAAATAAAGCAAACAGTGCATAAGCAAATACATACAATCTAGTAGATGGAGGGGTGACAATAGTGTGTCATGGGCAGAAATGAAAGAAAGATGCCATCTTGGCAGTCTGGTCTGGGGGAACAAGTGGCTGTCAGGGTGTCAGACACCCTAAATTCTTATCCTGTCCCCACTGCTGCCTCTCAGTGAGATTTTGGCCTTTTGTTGGTTTACTTGGTTGTGGCTCAGTTTTACAGAAGTACAGAGAGGACAGTGTTATTTCCATAAATCTCCCACAGGGGCTTTTTGAGGATTCATTGATGTAGCTCTTTTCATTCACAGCTCTCAAAAGTCCTTCACCAAAGAAAACAAATTTTATTTCTCTACATTTTGCACCAGGGAAAAATGAAGCATAGGAAGATGAAGTGAGTTGTCCAGCATCTGAGAGTTAATCAGTGGCACTCATAATATCAAAACCAGCTTTTATGACTTTCAGCCAGGGAACCACTCAGTCCCTTACAGTTAATTAACTAAAGCTGTTTTGCTTTAATTGGTCAGATGTATGTCACTGCAATGAGCACGTAGAAAAACCTAAGGGAAAACGATTTCTAGAGTGCTTTGCTCTATAAAATGCTGTGTATGTGCTAAATGGGTTTTGATACTGCTTAGCTGCTAAAATGATGGGCACTTAATATACGTTAAGGTACATTGGTATGCCAGGACCGAGCTGGCTGTGCTCAGCTTGAAGGAACCCTGCTTCACTAGTTAGACATGTTGCATGCCTGAAAGACAGAAGTTTGCTACATTCTCTGCTAAGAATTTTTCCTAAACTTTGTACTAATAGTGAAAGAGTGAAAGCAGAACTTCTTCCCTCCCCATTAATATTAACATCTCCCTTGATCGTTACCCAGGACACCAGTCCCATTCTCATGTGTGTCTCAGCTGTGGTTGTCAACTTCCAGGAGCTGCAAATGGTGCAAAGGGGACTGGGATGGGGTGCAATGACCTCATCAAAATTCAAAGGTGTGGGAGATAGCAGCAAGTGTTATCTGTGGGGCCCTCTGATTTCACTGAGCTGAAATGGTATCAGAATGTGAGGTTTGGCTCTGGATACACCAGTGCCATCATAATTAGGATTAGCAGGAGGAGCACTGTTTGTCTGCTTCCCCCATCTGACCTTCCTTGAATTTGCTGTCTCAGGGCCATTACCTGAGACACTAGCAGCAGGTTTTTATCTCTTTGAGTAGATTCAGGGTGCATGTTTCTGATACTGATCTAATAAGCAGTCTTGGCTTAGCACTCTGCTCTACAGGGCTTCTCAGAGTGAGGAGGACAAACTGAAGGGAAGGGAGTGATTACTTGTGCGAACATCTCAGAGGCAGCTTGGTCAATATCAACTTGCAAAGACCATGACTGCCCCTGACATTGGCACCAATCAATAACCTGAAGCTGCTCAGAGGTGATGTGCCTATATCATCTTTTCCACATCATTGGCAGAAGGGAACGTTCCCTCTTTAATGGACCATGCACTTAACTCTTGGTGGTATCTCAGAATGTCCTTTTTGTGCCTTGACCTGTGCTCATATTGAAAAATATATTACAAGAGGGGCCTGTGCTGGAGTTGTGTGTCACACACAGGCAAACAACATCGCTTTACTGAACCGTGTGTGTTCCTAATGGGCTCTTTCTCTCTCTCTGATTTGTCCTTGTGCTGTTTTTAGTAATCCTGCTGTCAAGATAATGATATTGTTACACCTGGAACAGAATCAGGATTCCTCTCTTTCTAGGCAGAGTGAGAGGAAAGCTTGTTTTGCTTTTTGGTTTGGTTTATCTTTTTAAATGCTTTTCTTGGTTTTGTTTTGTTTTGTTTTGTTTTTTCCTTGTTTTGTATTTTTTCCCTTTTCTGATTTAAGTTGCTTATTTGTTCCAAGTTTTCCTTCCTTTTCACTACCCTTAACTTCACTACCCTTTGCGCCATTCAAACCCACGCTACCCTGGATGGAGAAAATGGAAATTGTTGGCAATGTTATGAAGCCACATTGTGGCCAGCAGTTGCCACAGAGAGAAGATAATAAATTGCTGCCTGTATCTTCTGTTCATATACACAGGTTATGAGAGCAGGCCCTTTGAAAGTGGAAATTAAAATTTCTCTGAGAGCTGCTAGTAATGTTTTTTTAGCTGGTGTCATGTTATAAGGTCCCTTGGCTGCTACATGCAGCCATGGTTCATGCTGCTCTGATCCAGCAAGGCGGATATGTGTGGGAACTGATGCAACCCATGAATGCTGAGGGATCTGGCTAGATGTCAGTGAGAGGTCATTAACTTTGAACAATCATGGCGTTTGGGAAAGATATCTGAGGGCTGGAGGAAACCAAGTATCACTTCTATCTTCAAAACAGGAAAGAAGGAGGACCCAGGGAGCTACAGGCCAGTCAGCCTCACCTCAGTCCCTGGGAATGTGATGGAGCAACTAATCCTGGTAACTATTTCCAGGAACATGATGGAGAAAAAGGTGACATGGAGCCATCAGCATGCATTCATAAAGTCATGCTTGACAAACCTGATAACTTTTTGTGATGAAATAACTGGCATGATAGACAAGGTGAGAGCAGTAGATGTCTACTTTGACTTCACTAAGGCTTTTGACACAGTCTCATGAGTTCCTTGTAGAGAAGCTGATGAAGTGTGGGCTGGATGAGCAGTGAGGTAGATTTAAAACTAGCAAAATGGCTGAGCCAGGAGGGTTCTGACCAGTGACATGAAGTCTAGTTGGAAACCAGTACCTAGCAGTATACCCCAAGAGTCAATACTAGTCCACAACCTATTTAACATCTGAACCTAGTTAGTATCTTCATTACTGTCTTCCTTGGTGGCACAGAGTATACTTACAGAAATTTTGCTGATGACACAAGACTGTGAGGAGGCACTGACAGACCTGTCATCCAGAGGGACCTTGACAGGCTGAAGAAATGGGTTGAGATGAACTCCATGATATTCAACAAAAGGAAATCCCAAGTCCTGCCCCTGATGAGGAATAACCCCATGCACCAGATATTCTGGGGCCACCTGGCTAGAAAGCAGCTTTGCAGAAAAGGACCTGGGGGTCCTGGTGGACACGAGATTGAACATGAGCCAGCAACGTGCCCTTGCCATATAGAAGGCTAATGGTATCCTGGACTTCATTAGGAGGATTGTTGCCAGAATGTCGAGGAAGGTGATCCTTCCGCTCTACTCAGCACTGTGGTGGGGCCACACCTGAAGTACTGTGTCCAGTTCTGGCTCCTCAGTACAAGAGGGACATGGGCATACTGGAGAGAGTCCAGCAAAGAGCCACTACGATGATTAAGGAACTGGAGCACCTCACATATGAGGAAAGGCTGAGAGCTCTCTGGCTGTTCAGACTGGAGAAGAGAAAACTCAGGGGGGGAACCCATCAATATTTACAAATATGTGAAGTGAGGGTATAAGTGGACAGATTCAGTGATGCCCAGTGCCGGAACAAGAGGCACTATCTTAGGTGACAAGAGGTGCACAGGAGATTCTGTCTGAGCATTAGGAAACACTTTTTCACTGTAGGGGTGATTGAGCACTGGCACAGGTTACCAAGGCACCTTGCAAATTTTCCACCCTTGGAGCTATTCAAAAGCCATCTAGACATGGTCCTGGGCAACCTGCTCTAGGTGGCCCTGCTTGGGCAGAGGGGTTGGACAAGGTGACGTCCAGAGGTTCCTTATAACCAGTCCTGAGTGCCCCTCATGTGGGCACTTCCCTTTGACATTGTGAGCTAACCACTGAAGAAAAGATATTTGTAACTGTCCCTCTAGAAAAGTACAATACAATTTGCAAAGTCCAGAGCCAAGTGAATGCTTAGGCAAGGGTATGCTTAGACAGCTATGTGGGGTTTAATGCAGCAGTTTTTCCATTCTTTCGTCCTTTTCTGTAATATAAATCACACTTAAACACACACCAATGGCAGTAAATGTGTATTGTACCCATTGCTTTAGCAAAGACCAGAAGTTTGTTACAAAATGCTCAACTGAAAATCACTTCTTATTTGAAGGAAAAACATTCAGGAAGAATAACCAATTTCCATCAAAGGGATGGAAGATGACCAGAGGTCTGCAAAGCAATGTCTGTCCTTAGACATAGGGTTAAAGGAGCAAACGTTAGGAGACCTGCTTTATCATAGAAATCCTACCTGCCTCTATGAAAATTTAGTACTTTTTTCTTAGTCTAGACTCTCTTTTAAAAAGTGTTTTAGATGTTTAAGAGCATCAGATTTATGATCAGTGCATCTTAAGCACTGGCATAATTAATTCATTTTGAATAAGGCATTGAACTGAAATACAAAAATTTGGAAAACATTGGCTTGGACCTCAGTTTCCCGTCTGTAACCTGGGGTGACAGCACTGCCGTGCCTCATAGGGATGAAAACATGAGAAAATACTGCGGAACCAGAGCCCACATAAATGAATAGGGAAACTGTTGCTTTGAAGTCATTGTGAGGTCTGCAGCAACAGGGATAGTCATGAATGATTAAGATGGAGCATTATGTAACTGCAACACTTGAGTTCAAGTAAGGCATCTGGGGACAGAGATTGTGTCTTTTTTTATGTGTAGAGCACCCTACCTGATGTGGGACCAAATCTCAGTTTTGGCCATCGGGCATTGGTGTAATATATAAATTCACCACTATTTCAAAGATGAATAAATCTGCAAGTGTTTTCTAGAGCTTCCCAAGTCATACTGAGCCTGCTGGCTGTGTTTTGAATTAAAGCAATGATGCAGCCACTTAAAAATATGCATCTGAAGTGCAACAGTGCCATTAGATTTATGAGAGATTTAGGTCTGTTTTATTTTGTGGTATTTTGTACTAAGAGTGATAAAAACAACTGTACAAATTAAGAATTACTGTAGCACTATAGTCTCCCTAGCTTGTAAATTCAGCATTGGGGAAAAAAAGTATTTTATATATTTCTGAAAGCTTATTTTTTCCATATATATTTTATGTAGCAGGCGGTCTAAGCATTAAAATATGAATAAATGGCTCCATATCTCCAGTCTATTTAAACAATAGTGCCATGGATTTCATTACTTAAACAATATAACAATGATTTACATTTACACAGCTCCTTTTACTGCAAGTGCTTTACAGACTGGGTGAACAGAGATCACTCCACCAACCACTGCCATCCTGTCACCTCTCAGTTAAATCTTAGCTGCAGTTTGGCAGTCGGGTTATAGTGCAACTCCATTTTATGAGCAAAAATTTCAGCATTTACATTTATGGATACTTTAACCTAGATAGGAAGTAATTAACCGAATTTGAATTTCTCACAGGATAGTGCGATATATATATACCCATGCACTCTTCTAGTCATTTGCATGTCCATAAGAAAATATTTCATGCCTAAGGTGCTGCAGACTTCAGAAAGATCTAAGTTGTGTGAGGATGTTCTCTCCAACAGCAGTGCCACGGTGAACACAAGTCATGCATCAGAGGGGATGCTGCTCTCTAGATTGCTAATGCTTCTTTCAACGAAAGCCTGTTGTCTACCAGCTAAAGACTGAAAACGGAAGAATCCCTGCCCTGCTGTTGTTAGGGTAAATAATATCAACAGCCTGATGCTGTAGTAAAGCATAATTACATTATTTTTACTCTGAGGCAAGCTAGGAATAGATAGTTCTGGTATTTTTAGAAAAGACAGAGGACTACTTTATTACGCAAGGCACTAACATCTATTCTTACTCATGATTTGGACAGTGGGTTCATACAGATGAAGACTTCTGTGTAGGTGCGTGCCACCCTTCTACCCCTTTTTCAAAGTTCCACCCTCGTCTCCAACCTGGCTAGGCACAGACCTTCCTCCATGGCTCACCACTGGCACAAAACCCCCTCCTCAGGCTCCACACATGAGCTGAGCTCTTCTGCTTGCACTGTATCCAGGATACAAACCTTGGTTTGGTCAAAGTATTTATATATTTAAACACTGAATAAAACAACCACTGGGAGAAAGGACATCACATGAAGACATTAATCATCGTGTATTAATCATTTGTATTTGACAGGTTGAGACAGCAACAGTGTAAAAATAAAAAAGTGAAGTCACAGTACCAACGCAAAGCAAAATTATATAAGCAGAGCAGGGGAAAGTCTGACATGGACGTTTTCTACTTCAGGTCATTTGAGAGTGGTTTGCAGCAGTAGTGTGCATTGACTTCTAGAGGACTGTCAGCAGGCACAGGCTTGCCGAAAAGCATCAGACATAATGAAGAAGCTGCTTCACAGAAGCATGTATTCTGGGACTACGGGGTTTAATTTACTTCTGCTGAAAAAAAAAAATTCATCTAGCCTTTTATTTTGTCTCTCTTAATGGGAGAAGTACAGGGACAAAGGGTATTATAAGGTTGGTTTTTGTTTCTTTGGGGGTTTTTCTTTTTTGTTTTTTCCCTTTGCAATATGAGAAATCTTTGAAGAGTAAGAAAGAAAATGCAGTTAAAATGACAAAAATTATATGTATCACCAGAGAATGAAGTGGAAAATAGAAATATAAAATATGAAATGAATACGATAAAAATATGAAAAAAATTAAAAAGTAGATGTACCTCTTAGTATTGTCACTAAAGTCTTCTTAGATTGTTGTGACAAACTGTCATCCACCTGACACTTGTACAGAAACTGATGAGAAATCCATTGGTTAGAGCCAGTCCAGTTCACTCTGCACGGAGGTAGACCATACGGAGACTACCCAGACTGATATTTTCTTGCTTGATAACTGACACTGGTAAAATACTAAAAGGCCACTTATCCCTACAGGAGATGTGTGAGAAGTACGTGAGGGCATGTGTGTTGCTGCTGCCCATGCCGTGGTGCCCCAGCAGAGCAGAGGAGGGCAGAATAGCACCTTTTGTTGGCTTGGAGGCATTCCCATGTCCTTCAAAGTTTAACAACTGCCAAATAACACTTAATGAGGTATGTGGAGAGTTTTTATGCTACAGCTGTACCTGCGAGCTCTGCCTCAGGAACTGAATACAAAGGTATAGAGCCTGATTCTCAGACACTGTTGTGCTGCTGCGAAGGAACCCCACCGCAGCCAGGGGTGTTGCACAGGGTGGAAAGGAAATCAGAATCGGTTTTCAGCAGTACTCTTGTTTTATCTCTGCTGCTAATTATTTATTTAGCTCATCAGAGGCTCAACATTTTTACTTGAGGGGAATTCAGGATGAGCTAATGCTTGCCCATAACATCTGCTGCATCACTTCTTTTAGCTGCTCCAAACCCAAATGCCAGGAGCTGTCCCCACCCATCATTGCAATAACCAGCTACCCATCTGATGCCAAAATGAACTATTGAAATAAGATTCTGATTAAGCTACAGGTGAGTCAACAATTTGATGTCTAAATGAAAAGTTTTAGCATATTCAGATTTGTACCATTCCTGAATATTTAGAAGCCAGCACAACTGCACAGTTACCACTATCTTTCCTATTTTAAATCTAGGGCAGACTTACAAGCAGTTCATGTGATGCATTGTGGAAAAAAAAAAACAACTGTTGCCACTCGATGACTGCTTAACAGTGACGATTTCCCATGTCATTCATAGTCATGAAAAGTAATAATAGCACTGATAGTTATGAATGTTAACTGATCAAATGCTTGACTGAAGGCTTGACTCAGCCCTCAGGAATGAGTAACCACCTTGAACTCTGACGGGTTTGGTTCAGCCTGAAAATCTTGCATTTTAGGATTTACCCCTATTTTCTAGAGAGTCAGATGGAGCTAGAAGGAGGTTAAATAGTTTGCTTAAGGTAATTTGGTAAGCCAGTGGAAGAAACAACAAGCTTACAGAAGCAGAGCTGGGAGTAGTCCTGATTTATTTTTGAATGTGTTCCTAGTAAAGTCCTTCCTCACATTTCAAATCTGATAATTTCCCCTCATAATGTCATGATTTGGGGAGAAAACATAACATTCTTGGTGTTACTTTTGTTAAATATAGGTTATAAATCTCTTTGACTTGGGAAAGGCATCTTCAGTACTATCACACTTGGATCAGGGCTTCACTGTAAGCATGTATGTATACAACAGAGGTGCATCTTCTCCTCTAAGGAATAGTGAAAACAATGAAGCTTGATTTCCTCCATAGGTTGTAGATTTAAGTATCCAAGATGCTCCACTTGATGTCCAAGTTTTCACTTCAGGTGGTGTTTGCATCAGGTTCCCAGTACTCCTTTTACCTCCAGTGCTGGTCCATTATGTCCCAGGTGGTGTCAGAGATCCACTTTAAGACCTTCCTCGCTTTGGGTCACAGCTACTGATATCGGAATCCTTTTAGGAGATAAGGAATAAAGTATCAGTGACCACAGAGCATGACAACTACTCCTAAACTTTCTAATTCCATATCTGAAAACTTTCTCTCTCCTCTCATTTTAACTGTGACACCAGCAAGCAAGGTAAACTCCAGACTAACAAGAAATCTTCAGGAGTGGTGACCCTATGGCAAAAGTAGTGGCTGAAAACTACTTGCTTGAAGGAGAGGATGATTTATTTTTATCCACAGGTGTTTTGCAAGGGAGTTATAAATGAAAAGCTTAAAAGCATATTGTATTCCTGAAACATATTTAGTTCTTAAAATTTGCCTTGCCAGTTTGAGATCATTCTGCTTAACTTAGCTCCCACTTGCTCACGCGCAGGCTCCAGGCTGTGGGTAGGTGAGACAGGGTGCCTCCCCAGCCATCTGACACCCTACCCCGCACAGCTCCCCTCTGAAGTCACGGGATGCCTTTTTACCCATTTCAAAGCCATCTTTGTTCCAGAGTTTTGGTAGGAGGAACTTGGAGGAGGGCACCTGCTCATCTACAGCAGGTTCCAGATACTCCTTGTCTCTCTGGTGCTGACCAGTTGACTTCTGACTGTGGGCAGTGCTTTGGGGATCATGCAAGAAGTTATGTTAGTTTTTCGTGTAGGACTATTTTATCTATCAAATTCATGAGACAGGACAAGGAGGATGGCAGGGATAAGATAACTCAAAGTTACAAACAGTCAAAATCCAGTGCTGTAGCTGCAGACTCACCTATCTAATTGCTGGTTCTGA
The DNA here is from genome assembly GCA_027574665.1 of Rhynochetos jubatus. Taxonomy (NCBI): domain Eukaryota; kingdom Metazoa; phylum Chordata; class Aves; order Eurypygiformes; family Rhynochetidae; genus Rhynochetos; species Rhynochetos jubatus. Next base: position 32,052,626 of record CM050650.1, read on the forward strand.
ATTTCCTATTTTGCCCTCTCTCTTTCATACCAGTTTTCTGCTTGTATGCTCAGGCTGTTTTCAGAAAAACTGTACTTTTTTGTACAATGATTGCACTGGTTAACCCCAACATATGATAGCAATTACACAGCTTGTTTCCTTAGAGAAATTACTTAAGACTCATCATTTAAAAAACATAGAACTGTAAAAGACATCACTGAAAAAATAAAAAAAAGAATACGCAAAGCTAAATAAATTATATAGTAAGTCTTCATTAGCTTTAGTTCTCACAAGCCTGGTTATTTTTGGTTTTGCCTATAACAGATTTTGTGAGCAAAATATATGTATTCAGTGTGAGGAAAGATCATTGTTTTCAGGTGATCCAGTTCAAGGTAAATGAAGCATTTGTTTCTCATTTAAACTTATTTTGAGGCTTTCATTGAGATGTTGATAGTGAGTAGTTGTTGTTTTAATGCTCTGGTCAGAGAAGAATGAAAGAGGATTTTAGGCTGAGGAACTTCAAACTTGAGGTGGAAATCAGAGTCATAGTCCCTGTAATTTTTTGAGTGTTGTAGGTTTTCAATGAAGGCTTGTACTACAAGAAAGTAATCTATCATTTTTTTTTGTTCTTAAAAGGGTGCAGGAGAAATGTAACTCAAATTTTCAATGGTAAAGAAAGAAAATGCAAGGTAGTAGATGTCTCTGAAAACATGACATGCGTTATTTCATTGTCCTATGACCCTTTCCCCCCTCACGCGTCTTGTTCTACAGTCTAATATGAGGTCAGTAGAGACGTGTGCCCTGTAATCCATAATAATCTGTAATAGGGCCAAGCACAAAGGTAATCCAGTCCTACCTGAGGATAACAGGCTGGTAGGCAAACTAAAGAAACCTTGAAAATATAATGCAATTGCGAAATTTCTGTGTTTAAACTAAAAGTGCTGATTTTCATAGCAGAGAAAAAGCAGTCCAGCCATCAGGCTGACCTGCTCTACTGCCACAGCCCCTCTGATGTCTCAGACTCACAGTGTGGTCATATCAGGTCCTGGAGCATTTGACAAGAATCCCACAAAGTGACGTTACCTAGAAAGGAAATTGGAATTGGCTTCAGCCTTTGGCAGAGGGCACTGTAATGTTGAAGCAAAATCACCTGTGTGCCACAGTAACAGAGAGGGCTGCACTGGTGCTGGGTGAGAGAGATACCTAGCCTGGCAACCTCGAATGGGAAAGAGCTCATCCACTGGAGCCCATAGCCGTGCTTTAGGGTGCCTGAAAAATCCCTGTAGGCAGCGAGGTAATGTTACACCGTAACCCCCTTCTGTTCAGCTGTTCCTGGTTTACAGATTAGTTTATTTGCAGAGATGAACAGTTTGAGACAGCCAGCACTAGGTGTGAATTAGTGCTGAATTTGACCATCTGTCCTCCCTCCCTTCCCTTTGCATCATTTTGAATTTGCCTAGGTTTAAATTTTGTAATACATTTATTACCTCATAATTCACTTCATTTTGACAACAAAACAAATAAAAGATCTGTTTTCTCAATTCCATTTTTTTTTTTAATTATCTATTTGTTTATTTAATTGACTTGAATTCTGGAATTGGTTCTTATGTAGATATCCCGAACCGTGCTCTGAATTCTTCTCAGAGCAGGGATTGCACAGGCAGTAGCTGCCCGACAGACATATGGGCAGCTGACAGCATCAAGGCACCCCACCAGCAGCTCTGTCGTCTGGCAGATTGCCTCAGAGAGTCAGGCTTGATGAATCAGTCCTTCTGCCAGTGCTGGGAAGGGGGGGGGGGGGGGGATGTCTGCACCTCTTCTCCAGAAGGCTGCTGCAGAATGAGAAAGACACACGGCAGTGGTCACTGAGCCTCCCCACACTTTGTACTGCAGCACTGGGATGGCAGCATCCAAACAAACTTGGAGCTTGCCAGTTTCTGTATCTAGAGGCAGAATTTTCAGCCTGGTTACTCTGGGGAAAGGATGGGTCACTAGCCTGGGCCCACTCTTCTCTGCATGCAGAGATTCACAGCCTGGGAGTGTCATGGGGAGGAATTTGGCAGCGCTGACGAAGTGTGGCAATGGGAGAAGGGAGGAGGAATGAAGGTAACTGGTTTGCAACTAGCCCGTCTCTCTGTGCCTCTTCCCTTTCATCCCTAAAAGAGAGCCAGATGTTCACCTAAGCTGATCAGGGAAGGGAGCCAAGGGGACCTGTGCTTCTCTCCTCCACCCTTGATCTATGCTGCTTCCTCTGGTTGTTGTTTTGGTCAATGACATTACAGTGCCTTGCTTTCTGAGCAGGCAGAAGGCGGAACGGCTGCTATGGAAGGAGTCACCTTCAGAACCTGGCTTCTCCTGTCCAGGGCCTCTTAGCACCCAGGGTGGCTGCTGTCACAGTCTGCTGGCTGAGCAGAGGGCAGTAACAGCCCCATCTTCTCTGGATAGCACCAGGCAGACCGCCTGCACCCTCAGTGGCACTAGCGATGCTGCAACCTCCCTGCTAGTTAAACAGTGCAGAAGTACCTTGGATAAAAGCTTGGCTCCTGTTATGATTTGCTTAGGGAGATGAGCCGCATTGAGGACACAAGGCTGTATGTATGGCTAGTAGTTTAAATTCTGTTTTCTTTCTCAGGGAACACTAGTGTCTGTTATGAGGTGAAGGACTGCTTGCAAGGGAAGGATGAAATAAACACTGAGAGCAGCATTCACGCCTGTGAAGAGTGTTAAAAGCTTGAGGGACTGCAGCAGTCCTGTTTCAGGGCTCAGTACTGTACCTTTGTACAACACCAGGCTGGAGAGTGCGATGAAGAGGTGGAGAGATCTGTGCTATACAATCTCTGCCTAATGGAAGCAGAGGAGGTTTTAGCTGTTTGGGTTTTTTCCCCACACTAAAACATAATATTGTTGTTTGTTTCACCTTTTCTCTTTGTTTTCCCCATCCAGGCTCTCTTGTGGTAATTATATTGGCTGTGGTTTAATTAGCTAATTATGCCAGCGCTGGAGTATTTTTCAGAGTAAATCCTTTTATTTAGTTGTTTTTAAACAGCCTTCATTTGGGTTTTCTCCTAGAATTTTCTTTGTATTTAATTGTGTGGTAGCACAGGTGTTTATAACTGGTTTCATTGGGGTTTATGAATATGCTGGTTATCCAAGTGGAGTGAAAAGAATAGCACTTTGGAGGGCAGAGGTGGCATACTCCTGGGAGTAGCACATTAGCATAAAACTTCTGCAAAATTTAGTTGATAATTTGGCTTTAGTGTAGAAAATAATAATAATAATGGTATAGCTTTACTCCAGAAAAAGTGATTTTAACCTTCATATTGACAGTTTCAAAGGACACATTTTATCTAGCAAGTATAAGGCTTTTTGAATTTGGCCTTTGCATCTCCAAACAAAAAGAAAATTCCCTTTTCCTTAGCAGGCTTAGTTTGCCAATATATAAATCTTGCTTCTGTTGCTAGCTGTACTGTAGGTAAAGATTTAGGTGTTCACTGAGGTGCTGAACTAGAGGTTACAGGTAAGTGGAATCAAAGCTGTCTGGTCTTTCTTGGAAAACCCAAAGAAGACAAGGAGTAGCACAGAGAAGCAGGCAAGGAGAGCTGCTCTGAGATCTGATTAGCACACATAGTGGTAAGGTTTACATTGAGGTAATGCGTGTTTCTTCCAGCGGTGCCTAACTCCAACAAGTCCTATAACTTCCTGCTCAAATCCATATAACCTTGCAGTGGTGATGGCTGATCACACTTCTCCATTCCTTGCTATTTTATAGCTGTCCGTTCAGAGTTACTAGATGTTGTTCAACTATCGAAGGTGGTATTGAGCAAAGTCTTAGTAAGACTTTTTGCTGTCTCACTGCTTTCACAGTGTGTATGTAGGATTGTGCCATAGACAATTTTCTTCTTTCTTGGCACACCTTGAATGTGGCTAGTCACAGTAACAAGACTTGGACCACACATGAGGGAACCTGCATTTATTATAAACTTAGGATTGTGCTCTAGCTCAGGGTGGACAAGCTGTGACCTTACAGCTGCATGGTGCTGAAAAGTTTCCAGCTTTAGTAGTAACCTTAGGGACCCACCTGACAGTTTGCTGGGCCCCATACCTCCCCAGTTAAGACTGGATTAGTGTGCTTGCTGAGCTTCCTGTCCATCAGTTAGTGAAACTGTATATATCAGCACTAGGTTAAACCTGTTTTCTACTCCTCTTTACGTGATTTCAGCCCAGAAGTTTTCCAAGTTTCAGGAAAGCAAAGGCATTCCAGGAAAAGCCATAGGTGCAGAGTCCTTCTTCCTACTTAGAGAAAGTCCCCGAGGTCATGATCTGCAAGAGTCTTCAGAGTGTTTTTCTGGCTTCTGCCATTTACTTCTCTTCTGCTTAACCCTGGTTAAGCTTGTTGATGACAGGGAGGCATGTACTCAAAAGCAATGCAAGTTGCTTTTCAAAGCAGGTCACATTTACTAGTTCCCAAGCAAGTGATTTTATCTTGTGGAAATTTTGAAGCTAGTGCCTCAGTTTACCCAAAGCAAACCTTAATCTGCTGTGAGATGGGACAGGTCCACAAAGTAATTGATTGTTCCTTACGTTGAACAAGGAGCAGATTTAAAAGCTAATTAAAAAAAAAATCCGCACAAGTTGGTCTCATAGTCATTGCAGCAGCATGCAACTTCTGTCTAGCACACCCTCCAACCACCTGCCTCTGCAATGGCTATGAAGAAGCAAACCGTATATCAGCTCAGTTTTATTTTCTAGCCCTGTTTAAAATGGAATGAACCCTGGAATATCTGTCCTATGGGAAATTCCAATATTGCAACATCTGTTTCTGTCAAGAATCGGGCTGAAAATTCTCCATAACAGTTGCTTTGTTTTCTTATGGAAAGAAAACTTTAAAAGTATTTCATTTGGAAATGTGGAACTGTTGCTATCAGTCTCTTGGTGGGTGTTACAGCTTTGGGAGTGACAGCCCCATTCCCACCATACATCATGCCCCTTGAGGAGTTATTCTCCTCATGGAAGCAAAGCTCCCTAAATTCATCACATTCACTTTGTGTTCTCCCTCCTCCCCACAAAAGGTCTTCCTTCCCTGCATATTGTCCCAGCTTTCAATCCTTACTGGGGCGAAGGGATGGTTGGGGTGTAGCAGGAGATGGGTGGCTGTCTGTGGGAAAGGAGCAGAGGGTGTGGTGAAGGAAGCAGAGCGAGGAGCTGGAAGCAGAGCACCCATCACAGGTGTCAGGGAAAGGAAGAGCATTGTGGCTGCTCACAGCTTTACCTTTCACTTTAATTTTCCTGACGAGAGACAAGAAAAATATGGATCTAGCAGAAACCCCTATTTTAACACTATAGATGTGTTTTGTTTGATATATTTGACCAGCTTTGCCATTACCAAGGTTTTGCTAGATGTATGTAGTGTTAATGCCAGAAAGAGCTTTGAACGTTCAGCCTGAGGGACATCCAACTAATGCAAAATACTTGTGCACTTTACACAAGCTCCTTTGGGGAGGGTATAATTTGATGTGAGCAATGAATGGCTTTGCCTTCAGCAGTGGCAGCTGCAGGAGCTGAACCCCTCTGGCTGCAGCTCATGTCCTGGGAGCCATCATGTTTTTCAGTCATTCTCTGACAGTAGCAATAGATGCCACACTTGTCCCATCCCAGCTGCACCCTCGCGGCTAAGGTTTGCACTCTGATGAAACAGTAAGCCCCTCTCTTACATTTTCAGATGTTTTGCTCAATTTTGAGCACACAATGACTTGTCTTTTTCCTTGCAGTGACAGCACAACTTCCCAGGTGACACGCATTGCTGTTTATCTGCAGTGCTGTCTCTCACGTGTTGTTTTAATGGCAGTTCAAAAAGGCAGAGCTGCACAACATTTAGCTGAAGGCAGAGGGATGAAGATGGAAGGTACAATTTGAAAAGGTGACATATGTGAACACATAAAAAGGTGCATGAAGTCAGAGGGATCAATTTGGGGAAAAAATTGTTTATTTTTCCTCCCCTTCTCCCTTCCCAAATATGAAAGAAATACAACTTCGCTTAACGCAATCCCTGTTTCTTTTCACTTTGTTCCCCTGTAATTGTGCTACAAATCAACAGCCGAGTAGAACTAAGATAGTAAGTCAATGCAGACCACTTACTGGGGCTGGATGCTCTTTTTCCACTTGTGATTTAATCCATGACCAAACTCAGATTTCTTCTCCTTTATTTTCTATTTGGAATTATCAAGCTGGAGGTTTGGTGAGACCTTTTGCTAGTTTGTGTAATTATGAGAGCTATGACTTTCAACATTTCCGTGCAGAGATTTCTTTCTTTAAGTGTTTCTGTTAAATAAATAAGTTCAGATCTCATTTTATGATCTGACTGGCTGCTCCTCCTTATGCTGTCTCTTCTCAACCCCTATTTTGAGATACGTTTTACCCTAACTATTATTTTACTGAGCAAAGCTAGATGAATATATACTTAGGGGACAGTTTTTTCAGTCAACATGGGTTGTTCCTGGTACATGTATCTAACGCACAGAATGGTAACTGCACTTGAGGTATTCAGAAGTAGAAGCAACCTGCCATGAGGACTCAGAGATAAGAAATGCAGTATTGCTTCCAAGGATGGGTTAACACACACAGTTCTCTCAATATTCAGTAGTTTTTCTACTCCAGCACAGGGATAACATGAGGTGCTTTCTTTTGCTGTAGAGCAGGCCAGGAATGGAAGCAGAACAGCCTTTTCTGTGGGTTCCAGCCTATTTTGCATCTTCAGAAGCTATGGAAATTTCACTGCTATTCAGTCAGATTTGGATAAGGACCAAAATTTTGCGGAGACTGACTATTCAAAGAAATATTCAAGCTTTTCTTAATTAGGCCATTGCTAATTCTAAATATCTATAGGTAGAACAACTCAGAAAATTGTAGATATTTTTCCCCAAAAATGAAAAGTAAATTATGTAACATGTGTGAAAAATATGTAGGAAATTATATTCTATTCCATTAAAATTTTAAAGGTTTTCACAGAAAAACAAGCAGTAAAAAAAATCATAGGTTCTGCTTTTGAAAATGGATAGCTGAAAATGCTATTTTTTTTGTTCTTGAACCTGTGAACACTCATTAAAAATAAAAGATGCAGATAAAACTACATAATTTTATTTTTTTTTTTTAGATAAACCACAGCTTCTGAGAACTATGAGAGACGTCTCTGATATGAGTCCCAAAAAGCTTTGTTAAGCTTCAAAGCAGAACTTTACGCTGTGTAGCTGTGAGTTCCTACAGTTAGCATTTTGGCAATCTCACATGCCTTCTGTTTTGTTTACAAAAAAGCTGAGTGTAGTTGTCAACCTACTCAAACAGCCCACCTGGCTCCCCAGGAGAGGTTTCCATACCACCTAGCTCCAACATCTAGTTTAGGCAGTGATGGCAGAAGCAGCTCGAGGAGGGCCGCCCTTCTTCCTCTCAAGCTGCAGCATGCAGTCAGGGCAGAGTGACAGCCACCGTCCCTTTCCGTGGGGCTCATGTCTCAGGTGGACCCTTGAGCTGGCGTCACCAAAGACTCAGGCAGCAGGGCTGGCCCCTCATGTTGCCAGGATGGGGGCAGGACTCTCTCCATAGTGGTAGATATTAAGGTCTGGCCAGCTGGGAAGGTGGAGACTTATCACATTTGTAGATGATGCAGTAGCCTAAACATAGTCCATGTCTCTCTGATACATGAATTTGCTCTACACAAACAAAAAATTTTGGCGGCTAAAATTGACAGATATATCTCCGGATGACGTGACTGATGCACTACTCCCACAGGCCGTCCTTTTGAAGGCTGGTTCGTGATGTTATTATACAGCTGCTTTTGGGAGAAGTCATGTGCTTCAGAATGCACTTCCCACCACAACTGCAAATGAAATGACAGCTGCAGATGCAGATAGTGTGGACAATAAGTGGTTTCTGCCTATCTGACTTCTTGCAAAGTGAACAACAGTGAACAAGCCATAGAAAGTGAAAAGAAACAGTCTTAAATTACTTCAATGATTTCTCCTACTGGGAATCTGTTTTCCCCTCTTGTTTACATGCATATATTAATCTGAAAACTATAGCCTGACTTATGAAGAAACTCCTAGACACCTGGCAATTTTTTGTTGGCTTGGAAGGATTTATGGATTTATCTGTTCCAGGGATGTTCCATCATTCTCAAATGCTGAAGCTTTGAGTGAGTTATGGCCCTGAGGAGAGTGAAGTGCAACAATTAATCATTGGCAGCAATGGGATATCCTCCATGGGCATCATGTGCCATTGACAGTAGATCACAGAACTGCTGTGACCTTGAGTGAAGAAAAGTAAAGGATAAAGGTCATCTTTATTTCATCTACACAACAGAAGTTTTGAAAATGGTTTGTCATGAAAGTAGTAAAGAGCTGCTGTACAAAACCCTTGGGCTGAATGGTGCTGGCCTCCCCCCAGACTCCCTGATGATCAGTGTGGTAATAGAGGCACCTTAGAACTGAGTACTACTGTAGAAACTGTAATTAACTTGCTAAGCTGAAAACACATTGCTTTTATGTTTTTCTGTGTCCATGTGGTCCTGTCACCTTCAGAAAAAGCTTCTAAATATTTGGGGGTTTTTCTGTGTCTCTTTGAATGGTCATAATAACACACAGGAGTACCTCACAGTCATGTTTCAGGTGGAAGTGGCTGGATATAAAAAAAAATGTGCTGTCTCTGGACACTCCAGGGCTGTCTCTGAATACTTGGGACTACCTTCTTTCTCCTTTTACACACAGAATGTCATAGTCTTCCTTTTCCCATGGTGACATTGCATCCCCATCAATTTCAGCCATTTGCCCTAGGTCTTTTCCCATAAATAAACTCTGGATACTTGTCTTCATATTTATCGTGGCCTTGGGCAGATTGTCTGTGGCCACATGTGCTTTCTCAAGCCTATCCCTCAATCATTTTATGTATTTAATATTTTACCTATTAATCTATTTAACCAGTCATCTTGGTAAATAAGATACCATCCGTCACACATGACATTCTTTATATTACAAATGTCCACAACCATTGCCCTCCTTCCCCAAGTATAGAAGCCCTCTGACTCTTCCAAAAGCGAAATTCCCAACTTTAATAGTTCACAACAGCTTTAAATAGGCTGACTTTGTCTCCGTCTTGCTGCAAAGTCTGTTGTTTGCTTATTGGTTTGGCTTTATATGCAAATGTGTCTTCATTTCAGGCTGAAATGAAGACATATACCTTCAATTTGGAAATGAGCTGTGACATTTTAACCTTGTGATATGAATCCTCAAGAGGAGGTGGAGTCAACAACTCCTCATCCCCTGAGAAATCCTAAAGAACATATGCCCAGTCAGTAAACTGCTGTGCTGTGGCTCCGTGGAAGAATCCTTAGATAAACTCCTCAGCTTATGCTGGACTCTGCTGTCCACAAGGTCAGACCAGGTGACCATGACTACCCATACTTCTCTTAACATTTGGGAACCAGTCACCTACAAAGGCAAGAACGTAAAAGCAGTCAAATTGTCAACCAAAGTTATCTGCTAAAGTCAGCAGGTTTAATAAAACTGAACATCTCTGTGTACACTAATGCTACAATTGTGTGCATTAAAATTTCAATTTCCATACTGTCTCATATACTTCTAATTCACCTTTATCTGAGTCATCTTGCATCCACAGTAAACTTTTCTTCCACCTCTAAAAATGTGCATTCCTGATACTAACCATTATCAAACTTGCGATTTCGGCTTAGGTAAAGAGTTTGCGTTTTCCTAAGAGGTTTCCTAACTAGGTCTGCTTTTGTCATGCATTAGTAAACTTTTGTGTGGGCAGCTGCAGTATCCATTGCTCTACCAAACCTTGAATCTATTTTAGCCAATGCACAGATACATTGGGGGAGCCAACTCCCCCTGTATAAGGTTGTCTTGTCTTATAGCCAAGAATAGAGCCAGGTGTTCCTTCAACTCAGGGTAGCTGTCTCTTGAGTTCTATAATGCATTTCCATTAGAGGCTGCTCTAGTCAGATACTTTTGGATGTTGGTTAAAACATTCTGAAGTCCTCAAAGTACTTGACTAATACTGTAGTGAATTCCCATGGAATAATGACCCTTTGTTTTCATCATGTGTGTCTCTCTAAAGATGTTTATAGGTTCTTGAGGGAGACAAAATTGGAATCTGAGAAGATTGCTGCTTTGGGTAAAATATTATGCTAACATCTTCTCTCTCAAACTGAGAGCAACAGACATTTGTAACTTTGAAAATCTGTCTTTTGACGTGATTGCTTTCTTCAGAGACAAAAATCTGTGGCATAATGTCAGCAGACACTCCAGAAACTGAATTTCAGCCTATGGGGAATGAACCTAGACAAATCTAGGATGATGATCACAGAAAGGAGCATAACTTCTATATCTTTGTTTTTTCATCTTATACAACTTGTTCCTAGCAGTAGAGCGAATCCAAGTTTGCTGAGCAATACGTAAAAGTCCAGTTATAATGGGAGTGGGCTTTCCCCTCTTAAGGAATCATGAGCATGTTGGAAAGCAGTAGACAGAAAAATGCTTAACATGAGCAGTTTGAGAAAGAAAAAGCGATGCTAGCACCTAAATCCTCCATTGGGCACTGTGTGATAAGTGATCCATACAGCTACACTCCTACAACATAGCCTTTTTTTAGGCTCTACCATATGTTCAGGAGTAGCAATCGTATTTGTCTTTGTGCTGGAGGGAGGGTGGAGAGGTTCATTCCATAACAAGGTAAAGAAAAAAAAAAAAAGAATTAAAAAAATCCACATAGCAGTGAATTTAGAAATATGTCTATGAAAATTCTAGGACACTTCAGAGAATAAAGAGGCCAGTATCTGCAGACAAACCCAGAGCACACATAAGAAAGAAAGACCCAGGGGAAACCTGTGGCAGGCCACCATGTACACTATGAGTGAGAAAGTGCACTGGTGGTTAGAAAAACGTTTCCATCCATTTACCTTTTCTGTGACACTGCAAAAACTTGTCAGCACAGTCATTAAGTACCAACTAATTTTCTGAAACATAGTAATGAAGTTTAGTCATGACAGAATAAATTCTTTTCTACTGCTGAGGTGTTAAATCCAATTAAGCATTCTTGAATATTTCATTGAAATTTAATCACCATGAGTCAGTTATACCTTCATTAAGTGCATAGCCACATGAATTTAGGACCAGACTCATCCTTGACTTGTGGCTTATGGTCGGGCTAATGTGGAAGAGAGAAACACATGCATTGTGGGGAATCATTTGGCTCTGTCTGTTGGCTGAGACAAGTTAATTTTGATCTGCCTACAAGGCATGTTAGATAGTAACTTCTCCAAGTTATGTAAAAGGCAGCAGCTCATAGAGGTTTTCTGCAGTGCTGCAGCTATCTATCTCCATCCCTGAATGCAGCACTTTCCAACCACCAAATAATGATTTGTCACACCATCACAGTAGGGGAAATATTGCCCAAGTCAGGTCTAGGAAAATGACTCATGCTGAACCTGAGGGGATAGTACAAATACACACCCACAAAGACAGTGTGCACATGGCCAGGAAAGGGCTACACCCTAAACATCTCTTCCGAAAGAAATCATGAATCTTAAAGTGGATAAAAACCCATGAGGTGCTTGGACACAGGATTTTTCTTCCCTTTACAATCTGCTGGGAAAGGCATAAGGAACAAAACAGTGGTGTGTTGTGCTTGAGATATCTCCAGGTTCTGTGGAAACAAAGGCAGCTCCCAAGCATATTTGAAGGAGAAAAGCCCGTTCCTGTTAGACTGCTCCCATCTTGCTGCTTCTGCTACAGCTTTTGGGGGAAATGTGGACATTCCTCTTACAAACACCTGGGTGCAGGCCACATCCTCCCCTCATGTTTAGTCAGAGTTGCTGTTCAGCAGGTTTGCAGCTTCATCTTTTCTGCTGGTGTCTCTCTCTCCTTCTGCATTTTGGTGAAGGAGAGTAACAAGGAAGGAAATTACACTTTAAAAAATATATAAATCCTTCTCTCCAAAGCTGGCTGACTTCTCCAGCAAGAAAGTAGGAAAGGTCATCTCGTCAGTCAAGATGCTCTAATCTCATCCTCATTCTTTCCTCAAGCGAAAAAGCAGACACTGTGCCTGGTTGAAGTCCTGCCACAGACTGATGGACCAATTCCACATGGCATGTGGACAGCACTGTCTTGGCACAACATAAGCAAGGGGACTCAATCATCATTTAGAGCAGGGAACTTGGAGCCCAGCAGCTGTGTATCAAGTGGTGCAGAGGCAAGTTTAGGACTCCTCCCAGCCCAGTCCATTGAGAGAAGCCAAAATCAGCAGTTCTGCTAGCGGTGCACAGCTTTGCAGGATTTCGTAAGGGTTTAATATTCTTGTCTACATTATTCCCTTGCTCATACACTCTGAACTGCACTCCAATACTTCTGGGGTGATCATTTATTGAGAAAAGTAGGGAAGGGAAAATGCTTTAGTGAGGGCAGCACGTTTTGTTCTTTCCTGACTGCAGATGTAAGGAATTCTCCCAGCCCATATAGTGGTTAAGAAGGGCCATGTTTAATCTGAAGGATTACATTGGCTATTAGAAATGTTGAGTCGAATGCCCTTATTGATAAAACTCATGATAAATATATGTATGGGTAAACAGAGTCATGGAACTCTAGAATGCAGTGCTGGCTGTGCTGTCCAAGAAGTCTGGCATCTTATATTTCTGTGTAATGATTTTCTTAGATTTTTTAGGAGATTTTACTCTCCTTTCTTGCAATGATAGTGCCTGACTTTTTACTACTTAGTCTTTTCAGAGGGGTCACACTGAGGTTTTGATGCTGCTTGATGTCATGAATCAACATTCAGCTCATCTTTTTTGCTCCTACATATCAATGAACACTTGGTAAATTTTTACTACTGCTCATTTTGACAGGATGAGGACAGCATTCCCTTGTCTGATTGTAGAGGTGACAAATGATTTTGTATTCTCCAAGCGGGCAAAAATTGTGGGTTTAGTATCATTGTGTATTTGATTTGCATTTTATTCCTTATCTCCTTTTTTAGCTCTTAGGGTCGTTTTTGCATGTCCTACTTACTTATGCTGTCTGGAGATACAGTAGGAAAGCTCAGAGAAGATTTTACAGGGGGAAGAAGAGTGTTTTGCAGGCTTTACACTTGAAACTCTGCAGAGCAGAGCAGAGCAATCTGCCAGTCTCTTCCTTCATTACTCACTGCTTTGAAAGTTTTTCAAGCAAAGATGAAGAAAAATCCATTCTTTCATTTCACTTTCAACAGTACAGGGAGCTCTTACACATATGATTCCACAGTATTTATAGAACTTTTCAATGAAATTATTCACAAGCTGGTTTCCGTTATCTGTAATGACCTCAAATGGATGCCTGTAACATGTAGAAGCTGTTGTTCTAATGGGGGACAGTGAAATATTCATGACTGAAAAAAACCTTCAGATATAATGACTAATAATTAATCATGGTAAAGAAGCAATAAACATAGCAGATCCGGATGTAACTTTATCAAAAAACTGATGGCATATCTAGCTTTTGTTGTAGTTGGTTTTCATGTGAAAGCTTATTAACTTACTGATCAGCTGCCTATTGTGCGAATCTATTTGATTCTAAACCATATTCAGCAAAACTGCATAACTTAAGCTGTACATGGGTAAATCTCAGGAGCCAGGTAAAACTTTAGTCAATTGGTGAAGCTGAAACATGAGAAGAAATTCTAGTGTCTTCTTAATTCATCATCAAACCTAAACATATCTGTTGTGGTTCTCTGAAATAAAGGGGAGACACCAAATTCGGGCAGTCTTCTATTTGTAAACTCATTTAATAGGTAACCTTGCTGAAAAGTAGGATTTAATTTCTTTCCAAGTACTTCCAGACCTTCTGTGTAATTTCAGTGAGTGAGGAGTAACAGGAGGAGGGCCAAATATGTATTTGCAAAGTATATGGCCGGTACTCGGAAGAAGAAAATCCAGTAAAGACTGTTCATGCTTTCCTCTTTGCAGTGAGCTCACCATTTGGATGCACAGGCTGGGATTCTGGACTGTTTACATTCAGCATTTGGGTCATGCCATCAGCCTATCAGATGACTCATGTCATCTTCCTTCGGTTTTCTGGTTCTCATTTGTGATGTGTAAGGAACTAGTAGACTGCTTTTTAGTACATTTTGTTCTTTTCACACTAGAAATCTGTGACACTTGCCTAACAACCTTTAGCAGAGAAGCATATTTCTAGGCAGTAATATCATGCTAGTATTGGAATCTACCACTGACTTCTCCTTTTCTTTCTCCTGGGGTCATCATAAATTAAAACTTGTTTTATTACTGGATGGATTTTACTTTCCTTTTCAGTAATGCATTTGTCACTCTTCACACAGTATGGTTTCGGTCCATGCTCAGCTTTGAAAGAAGCAGGGTGTCTCTGGTTGCTGAGAAATGCTTTTATCTAATTTTGGTAGCACAGTCTGAAAGGATGTAACTGTGTTCTGGCCTTTTGTAGAGCATTCTGAAATTCACTGCCTCCATGTCTTTCTAGCCTATCTAGTCCTTCTAGCCTTCCTTTCCCTTTGCTTTACATGCAACACCTAGAAAGTGGCAAAATGTCAAACCACTGCTTTAGGTGGTTTAGGCCTTTATTACATATCTACGCTGCTTTTCCCTGCCCCCCCCCCAGGAGACAATGCTTTTGACCATTAATGATTTTTGTGCCCCGTGTTCTCATTCTGCAGTTGAAAAAGAAATTTTTTCCTCAATGTTACTGCAAAAGTCACCCTGAATCATCCTGGTTTTCTGTACCTTGTACATTGTTGTGCATGTTTCACAGAGATTTTTGTTGCAAAAGATGTTCACCCTCTTCTAACTCAGAAACTGAAAGTTTGATGATTGATATAAATCATTTGTTATTCAAACTTTCCCTTATTGTTTCTCAATACATTTTATTAATTTACAAGAAGCAAGCAATTCTACTGTATCCATTTTAGATAGTAAAAGGTATTTCCAGTGTTTTCTGAGAGGCTAAAGGCTTGGGTCCTCAATTTTACAGTTTTCCTGCTTCCTTTTCAACCTTCCTGTGATAGTAAAAATCTCTCCAAATAAACACCTTTTCATGTTTCTAAATCATGGTTGTGTTCCCTGAATATAGGTATATGCTGGCTGTATCTTTGGTGAGTTGATACTGATTTAGCTCATATTTTGAGAATTGGCAAATGCAATTCTCTCGTCCTCTCCACTGGGAATTAGACTCATGTTTTCAACTTCGTAATGAGAGAGAAGCTAAAGAATCTGGTAGATAACCATTCCCAACCTCTTGAGACTATCCACAACAAATTCAATCACTGAGGCGGGGGAACACTTACATGATATGTGATTAAACTTTTAAATAACACATAAATTGTGTCTTAAACTGACATTGAAAAACTGTTTTGTACAGAATGATATATCAGTGTATACAGTTTCTGTGGGTAGTGAGACCTCTGATTCAGCCAATAAGGTTCTTTCTTTTGGTTGGAACAGTTAGAATAGTGCTGTTAGCTGGCACCACACTTCTCTCACCAGCGCACAAAGCTTTTGTAACAGGGGAGCCTGAAACAACATGCTGGAATTTGCTTTGACCAGTGAATTACAAAACACAGTTGAACATAACTTCAAGCAGCGCCTGGAGTTTTTGTCACTCCAGCATAATCTTCTGGAGATAAAATTAGCCTGTGTGATAGGACACAGAGTTTCTGTAGGACACATGACTTGCAACCTAGCATAAGTGCTCTGTGTAATAAGCACGAACAAAATTGCTGGTAGGTCAGTGAAGATCCTCCTCTTCACCGCAGCTCACACAAGCTCTTAGAGAAAAGGGGATGGGCAGCTGTCAACCACTACAGGATCCCATTCAGCTCCCTTTGGTCCTCTCATAATTTGCACAGCTTTCACCGCCTGAAAATAAGTGGAAAGCCCCACTTGTAACTCTCAAGAAAGGACAGCATTTAACAGAATCTCACAGCTGTGTTCTGCCAGGAAAACAGCAGAATCCCTTCTGCAAATTAATTTCCTCTGAGCTCCTAGATGTGCTCATTACTTTTAATGTCACTTCTCTTCTGGGAACCTCTGTTGGTATGGTAGAATGACTTTTCTGGTGTAACTGTTCAACTCTACATAAAAGAGTTCAAAATTATTTGAGTCAGAGGGAATAAGCATGACACTTCAGTCAAGTGGATGGGCTATTTGTCTATAAAAACTTGGGCAAGGTGTGTCCCAGGTCTCACACTCTACTTGATGACTTCAACAGAACTTTGATGGATAAGTTTTATCTCAATCCATCTTTAGAAATGGGTAGTTGTTATGTGTTGTTACAACTATCAGTGGAATAACTTACTGACTTTAGATACTTTTTGATTAATTTCAAATTTACTGTCTGGCTTTTTGAAACATTTCTGTGAATTACGATAACTTTCTACCTCCGTTAACATGATACAGAGTAAATTTATTAGTATGGCTATGCATTGTTGCCAGAAATACTTCAGCTTCACATTTACTAACAGAAATATTGTGTGGGCCTTCAATTACTCTGCTAATGAGCTTAAATATGTTTTAGTTGGTTTTGAATTAGTGTAAATTAGTGTGAGGGTTTTTTTCTGAGACGGTATCTCAGATATATTGAATTGAAAAGTGTTTTGTGGCTGAATAGCTTGGGTGTGACTGGATTTTCCTCTAGTGCAGTCAAATATACCTAGGGTTTGTTTGCATTCCCTTTAAAGATAAAATTTATTGATCAGGGCACTAAATGTCTGCTGCTGTCACATCCACATGAAAGAAATGATAGCATAGAACAGGGAGCATGAAAGTCTAACTTTGTGTTGTCATACCAACATTAACCAAAATGAAGTTATCCCAGGGCAGTAGCTCACACCTGGACAGCTGAACTGAGCACCTTCATTGATTGAGAGCATTATGGGATGATTCTGGTGGGATTCATTCATCCCTAAATGCCTCACCAGTTCTGCCTGCCTGTGGCTCCATACTGTCCACAAAAATCTGGTTGGGAATAATAGAGAAGAACATTTTCTCTCAGAGCAATGGCCAATGGAGGGGAGCAGAATACCTTGTATTACTGTTCTCCTTTCTCAGCCTTGTGCAGTAATGTCCCTTATAAGCCTATGCTTTGTTCTGTCACCTGCTGAATAATTTCAGAACATCCCCAGGGGACACCGTTCAGCAGCCTATCAGATATCACCAGAAATTTATATTCTCTGAGCTAGTAGTTTAATGCTTGGGTTTTGTTTGGTTGTTTCCCACCTCCCACCCCCCCACCCCCTGCCCCCTGTAGCACAGGGGATATATTCATTATCAGTATCTCTCTGGCTCATCATGTTGTGACAGACATACCAATTGCTTTTGGCTCTATCTTCTCTTCCCCACCTCCCACCCCACTTTTCTAACTAAGAAGAAAAGAGCATAAGCAAATTAGGAAATAAAAATGAAATGATATGTACTATGTGTTTTATTTGACAAGACAGATTCTCTGAAGGGCAGCTGGATGCATGAATGATGAGACAAGATTCAGAGAAACAGGAAGGGATTTGTGTTTAATAATAAATGTTCCATCTGAAGACAAAATTATGATTGTATGTCATAAACCCTCCAAAAACTAATAAAATAAAAAATGCAGGAAATCATTCATGCTGGGTTGAGTTAGTGTTTACTGAACAAGTCTGGCTACCTCCTGGTATTATCTGACATTTTCTTATGTTGACATGAGTGACAGAGGAATTACTCCCTCTTGCTAATACTAACAACTATCTTTTTTCCCAGAACACCAGAAATACAACAGTCATTTTTTTAAGTTACAGGTCATGACAGGTCTCTGTCTTTCTCAAATTCTTAGATTAATAAGTCTTGAATCAGGCACCAGAAGGCTGTGAGATCTCACGCAATAATATACTTGGTACTTTGTATTTGTTTTTTGATTTCTGAGGCTTTAGAATGATCTGAAGATATATATTCAAGGGCTTTCTTTTGAAATTTGAAGTGTCAGAAATTAATCTCCATTGTTAGCTTACTTAATTTTTAATAACATTTCAGATTCTACTTTCATTCCATGACTGCAGAAACTGGGGCTTTCCAGGATAAAAACACAGCAAAAAATGACAACAGTATAAACCATAAAACTTTCAAGGAAATTACAAAAGTTGGCAGCAGAGAGGAGTGCCAACATTTGTAATTTGTCCAAATTTGTCAATTCCTTGCTCTTGCTCCTAAGCAATACATCACATGTGACATTTTCACTGCAATTTAGATCCTTTTAGTGTTCTCCTGATCTTGTTTTGCTCTTTTCTCCAGTCTCCTTAATATCTGTCCACCATTTGAACTCTTTCCACTGCCTTGATTCTCTTCACTATCTTTCTAATTGTCTTATTTCTGCGGAAAGATTTTCACGTATGTTTGATTGCACTCAACTATATATTGAGCTGCCTGTGTGATCTTGGTCCCCATTCAGTGGCCACCTGGACTTCTTCCATCATTTTGGTGGTAGCTATGTGCCTGATAGTGCCCTGTCAATGGCTGCTTTGAATTTGTTTGTCTTTCTACCATTTTCTTCTGGTCTGACACTTCCAGAGTCACCAGTGTTCATTATCCAATTTTCTTCTTGCATTCTCTCTCACTTCAACCTTTTCTTCTTTCTTCTTTCCTTACCTATCCTCAGTGAAATAACACCTCAATACTATCTCTGTCTGTTAAGAAGCAAGATCCATGTGCCTTTGAGCTACATCCACCAGGCTTTAAAGGATACTTTATGTGGTCCTTCTTGAGGCAAAATGAGCTCCATCCTCCAATTATCCACTCTTTTTGTGTGCTCCTTAGACATTTCTCCAGTATGTCACCACTGATACTTTCTCCCCCTTCTTTGCCATCCTACTTTAATCCCACTGGCACTGAATGTGGACACTCCACCTAAAAAGCAGAACTCTGTCAGACCCTTCTACAATACTTTAAAGGAAGATTAGTTGGAAACATAATTTTTTCAGAATTACCTGTGAAACTCGAATGAAGGGGAAAAAACCCAAAGATTTCAAAACAAAGGACAAACTTATTGACGAAATAAATTAATATTTTTGGCTTGAGATTTTCACTGAAAAATGAAAATTGGTCAGATTCCAGCATTAACATTTTCTGGATTGATTTCTAGTTCTGAGAGCAATCAGGGTAATATTTTGCACTTATGTGAATACAACCTTGTATAAGAGGAAGCTTAAGAACAGGAATGTACAGTGAGATCAATGTTTTCCCACTAAGAAGAAATACAGGAAAGTTACTGTGCTAACTAACTGGAATATGATTTTACAGAACATGAGCTGTTTCATCCTGGCACTCCTCTTCCTTTCCCCCTCTTCATTATAAGCTATAGTACATTGTGACAATGTTTAGCACTACTGTTTAGCAGTTGCTTCATATTTAGGGTAAGGGGTGCAGCTCTGCTGCTAAATTAATGAGGGCCAAGAAACCTTCCCATGCACCAGAACCCCGCCAACTATATTGCTAATGTCTTGGTACAGTTCCTTGCATGCTTTTCCCAGCATGGCTGAGGAGTTGTTATTCCAACGGATATTTTTCATACAGAGTTTCCTGAAGTCACTCTGGAAGAGAAGAGAATTTACCAGCAGAGACATGGACCATTTCCTGTCAGGTATCTGTCCTGGAACACAGCATGCATACATAGACTCTCACAGGAGGAGATTGGGTTGAGCAGTTTAGGCACAGAAAATTCCCACCCAAGCAATTAGGGGCTGGGCTTTGTTTTTCTCCCTCAGAATCAAGGATTTAATAAATTAGCACGATTTTCCATTTTAAACTCCTATCATTCACTTCAAAAGGAGAAATTATATTGCAATATAGATAGTATATAGTCCTAGATAATACAAAAAAAAGGTCCATGAGAAAAGCAGCATAGTCTAGGAGGTCGCATAAAGCTGAGTCTTGGGAGATGCAAGTGCCTTCCCAAAGGAATTGCCTGGACAGTTCCCTGGAAGTTGAGTGATTAAAGCAGTTTCAGGCTAAAACTAGATGGTATCATACCCCTCTTGCATGAAGGAAAGGAATAGAACTGCCTAGACAATTAGCCTAATCCGTCTTTTCTCTAATTTGTCTGTTTTGCATAACCACAGTATTTACCAGTAGTTCACTCCTGCTAATCCCCATTGCTACAAAGAAGAAAAGAACCCATTTGTATATTACAGTGTAATCATAATATCTACTAATTTCCTCCCATACACTACAGACCTCTTTTGAAAGGAGATTGCTGGCATTATCCCCATTTTATAAATGAGGAGACTTACAGTACAGCAAAATGATTTCTCAGGAACTGAGAGTTACTGATAAAGTAAAGCCTGATATCAGTGTAACTGATAAAGTAGAGAATAAAACTCAGGTCTCCTAAATTCTCAGCACAGTTCACTCTGCAAGATTCAGTGCTCACTTGCATCTGAGATTACAAGTGGAGTCTGCAGCAAACCTTATTTTCCCGCATTTCTAAGTAGTTTATTTTCTAATTTTCTTAATATCACCACACGCTGAAGTGAGTAATTACAAAATTGCTTGCTTTCCGTATGTTGTGTCTACAAGGACATGACAAGGACTCTTTTCGTGGTGGTGGTAGAAAATAAAGTTGACTTCAAATAAGGGTGTTAGCACTATCCTTCCTTTTTTTAAAGAGAGTCTCATGATCTCACTTTGGTGCTTTCACGAAATGAGACGTAAATCTCCGTGGATTGAAGCGAATGTATTGTTTGCAAAAGCCCTGCAAACTTTCATCTCAGCTTCATAGTTCTTCATCACATATAAACTCTCATAGGAGCATCTGTATATTGCTGTTCTATTTCAGACGCTTATGCCATGCCCCAATCCTGGCCGTAGATCTCCTCCTCTTCCTATAAGTGATGCTGTTGTGCCAAAGGGTGAGAGGTCTTTTTTGTAAATTAAGAAGGTCAGATGTAAGATCCCACGCTCATTTCATTCCTTAGAGGCAAGGTTTTCAGAGAGATCAGTACCATGTTCTTATATGAATAGTTTTCCTTGGAGTATTTTGTCTTCAGATAGATAGGATTCAGAAACAGCTTAAGAATTGGGTGACAAAATCCTGGCACCGAAGTGGAGGAGATTTGTCTGCTTCTCGTATCCCAAGGGAAAGAAACCAGAGGAGAAGGCAGAAATTACTGTGTCTTATGTGTCTGGACATAAGGAGATTTTCAAAGTTTTTGTTGTCCTAACTACGTCTTCATTTACACTTACACTGTGTTGTGGTTTAAACTTACCTAGCAATTAAGTACTACACAGTTGCTCTCTCACCTCCCCGCCTCTCCCCCAGTGCAGGAGGAGAGTTGGAGGAAAAGACAAGGAAGCTCATGAAAGTTGAGATAAGAGTTATTTGATAATTAAATATAAATTAAAATTATACTCATACTAACAATACTACTACTACTAAGTAATTAAAATAGTAGAAAACAGAACATATGATACAATTGCTCACCACCCACTGACTGACATAGCCAGGTCCCAGAGAAGCGAGAGTCCGAGCCCAAAAGCCTGCAGAGCCAGAGCCCCAGAGTGACAAGACCGGGACAAAAGCTAGCCAACCCCCCAACCCACTAACAATAGTGAGCCCACCGTTAACAACCCCACCAAGAGCTAGCAAAGGAGCTAACAACCCAGCTACCAAGATAGCCAAAGTCTTAACACCCCCCCCACCCTGGCCACTTCTCACCTCTGAACTGCCTATGTGCCCTGAACCTGAGGTACCGTGGGATGAAACACTCCCTCGGCTGCTTTGGGCCAGCTGACAGCACTGTGAAGATAAGGAGCTCATTCCTGCCTGAAACCAACACAACTGTTAACATGTTTGAGTATTCCCAGTTCTCACTGTTCCTGGGCTCCTTAAACTGTACACATTAAAGCCTATTATAATCTATCATTAGTTCAAAAATTGTGAAGTGTTTTGCTAGTTGATCTCCTCTTGCGGTTAGTAACAGTTACTCTTTTTTTCCTAAAGAAAAGCTAGTATCATATTTAGATCTCTATTCCTCTTCTGTGATAAGAAGCATCTCTGAAAGATCACAGTGCCCTGGAGAGCAATGGCTGGCTCCTTGCCTCAAGTTACTGCTGTAATTAAGTTAGTTTGCTGTCTGAGGGCTAACAAGTGATGATCTTCTGAGTCTCAAAAACTAACAACTTTTGAAAAGCTGTTGATGTTCTCCAATGAACCAGTCTATAGACTCTTGCTACCTGAAACCAACTTTCTGTGTTAAGCTGATGAGTTGACTGAACAAAGCCTTGCAGGACCTCTGCCTAGGCACAGTTTTAAAGACCACTCTTAGTTTTGTGGCAGCTCCTAGCTATTGAGTCCCAATGGCAGGTTACGGTGGTCCGTGATTAATGGTGCTAGATGTACAGAGCAGCCATGAAGACACTCCCCCTGTTAGGCAGCAAAACAAATATTGAAGTGGCATCTTGCAGCCGCCCATGCTGGGGACAATCAAAGAGTCATCCGTATCCCAGAGTGAAAATGTGTCTGCATCGATTTTAGGTGCGGAGAACGTTAAGAGATGTCATCCATCATAGCTGACTGGCAGTATGTTTGGGGAGGGTGGGATAAAGCGTGGAGGAATGCCAAAATACTCTTACAATTTGGCAACTTCATGACAAGATCGTCTTTCCTGCGAGCCAGAAACTGAATCTGAGATTAATTAATGAACTCCTAGTACTCTTGAACTTGGTGTTTATTCCTATGCTCAGCTGTTCTTTTACAATAATTTGAATATTTTACAAGAAGTTTATTTATGGAAACATCCAAAATTCTTAATTTTCAATGTATATGGAGAGTTGATTGCTTTTTCCGTAATTTGGATTGCAACTGTAATACTTTATAAAGCTATTATTAGTGTCAATATTATCATAGCTGAAGCTTGCAGGACTGACAGAGTTTAGAAATTACTCAGTTTCTTTTAAAGGCTAAGATGAACTTTCATGGCAAGTTTCAATAGAGTTAAACTGGTCAAGCTTTAGGACTGGTTGTGGTCTCTCTGCTGTACACTGAAAAGTGAACTGTCTTTACGTTTCATGCCGCTATCACTGCCTGCCAGTCCTTGAACTATTCCAGGCAGTTACATTTTCTTGGAAGCTTGTGTATTTGAAGAAAACTGTAAATGTTTGAAGTTATCAGTGTTCACTCTCTGTATTGGTATAGTGTGTTAGGCTGAAAGACTGTATTTCTATAGGCATAAAATATGTGCCAAGCTATAGACTATGTAAACCCAGTTGTTTGCTGTTCACTTGGAGAGAAAATAAAGTTCTCTTCATTTTTCACCAGTGCAAAACAAAAGGAACTACGCTGACAGATGGTGCTATGGCTCTGTTTTTGGAGAGTTATGACCCCAGCCCAAGACCCAGTTTATAGAGTTGAGTATTCTCCCTGCTAACAGTAATACTGATTTGTAATGAGGTTTCACAGTGAAATAATTTCTGAAGGACTTAGACACTGCAGAATCTTTTAAGCACCTGGTTGGGAGTGATGGTGGAAAGTGTATATAGCACTAGGCTGATAAAGAGGGAGATATGATGCAATGATGATATGATGAGATATGATGAAAGTGTTCAAGACTTTGAAGATCATAGGTTTGAAGATCAGTAGTATTCTGTTATTCCATATGTTATCCTCAGTGTGTGCATATGAAATTCCTTGAACAATTCAAGATGGTGCAGGTATTGCCCTAGTTGCTGTGGCCAGCAGTGTCATGCTCTCAGAGCCACAGGGAGAGGAGAACACTTTTAGAAATAATTTGAGACCAACTATTTTGAGTACTAGAAACCATTTTAGCAACTGTATCTGGAGTTTTCCGGGTGGGCTACTTTATGACCTCTCAGCTCATTTTGAATAGCTCATCTACGTCTGCAGAATATCTCCATTAGGATGATAAATGTGCCAAGAATCTCAAATATAGCATTGAGGAAACCTGCCAGGTGATGTTTATATTCCAGGTGTTTCTCACCAATATTTCTTTTCCTTACAGAATATTTTTGTGTGTTTGTTTGCTTTTTAAAAAGAGCCACATCCTCGCCTGTGGGCAGACTGAAGGGCTGTGTAAGTGGTATGAATGCATAAATGCAAAGATGATCAGAATCTCACATTGCTGCTTCTCTCTGCAGGTCTGCTCCCTACCACTGCACAGAAGGGGCTCTGCAGAGCTACAATTTTTGCTAGCTGTGATGAGGATTTGAGCTTAAGAAAGCCTTGTACTTTCACGAAGAATATACTTTTTTCCTCTGGCCAGGCCTTACCATTCCAATTATGGTTACACCAGCTTGCTGTGTGGTGTCAGTGTCTGTAGGACTCCCTTGTTGCTGGTGCTAAAGATCTGCAGCTCGCAGTCAGAATGGTCTGGGTTTGATTTCAGCTTTTTTCTCTAACTCACATCTGTTATGTGGAAGTAAAATGAAACAGAATCATAAAATCATAGAATGGTTTATGTTGGAAGGGACCTTAAAGATCATCCAGTTCCAACCCCCCTGCCATGGGCAGGGACACCCTCCACTAGACCAGGTTGCTCAAAGCCTCATCCAGCCTGGCATTGAAGTCAGCCAGGGATGGGGCATCCACAGCTTCTCTGGGCAGCCTGTGACAGTGCCTCACCACCCTCTCCATGAAGAATTTCTTCCTGATAACCAATCTAAATCTACTGTCTTTCAATTCAAAGCCATTTCCCCTTTTCCTATCACTACAGGCCCTTGTAAAAAGTCCCCGTCGTCCCCCCCCCCCAGCTTCCTTGTAGACCCCTTCAGGTACTGGAAGTGCTATAAGGTCTCCATGGAGCCTTCTCTTCTCCAGGCTGAACAAGCCCAAGTCTCTCAGCCTGTCCCCATAGGAGAGGTACTCCAGCCCTCTGGTCTTCTTTGTGGTCCTCCTCTGGACTCATTCCAGCCGGTCAATATCCTTCTTATGTTGAAAGCCCCAGAGCTGGACACAGCACTCCAGGTGAGGTTTCACGAGAGCAGAGCAGAGGGGGAGAATCACCTCCTTCAACCTGCTGGCCACACTTCTCTGCATACAGCCCAGGATACAGTTGGCTTTCTGGGCTGCCAGCGCACACTGCCAGCTCATGTTCAGCTTTTCATCCACCGTTAACCCCAAGTCTTCCTCCTCAGGGCTGCTCTCGATCCATTCTTGGTGTCATCAGCAAACTTGTTGAGGGTGCAGTCAATCCCACCATCCATGTCACTGACAATGATATTAAACAGCACTGGTCCCAGTACTGATCCCTGAGGAACACCACTCGTCACTGGTTTCCACACAGACATTGAGCTGTTGACCACAACTCTTTGACTGTGGCCATCAAGCCATTTCCTTATCCACTGAGAGGTCCATTTGTCAAACCCATGCCTCTCCAATTTAGAGACAAGGTTGTCATGCAGGACAGTGTCGAAGGTTTTACACAAGTCCACAGAGATGACATCGGTTGCCCATCCTTTATCCACCAAAGTCATGACCCCATCATAGAAGGCCACCATATTCGTCATGCACGATTTGCCCTTGGTGAAGCCATGTTGGCTGTCACTAATCACCTCCTTGTTTTCCATGTCCCTAAGCAGCATTTCCAGGTGGATCTGCTCCATGATCTTACCAGGCACAGAGGTGAAACTGACTGGCTTGTAGTTCCTCAGATGTGCTTTTTTTCCCTTTTTAAAGATGAGGGTTATATTTCCCCTTTTCCAGTCAGCAGGAACTTCGCCAAACCGCCACGACTTTTCGAATATTAGGGATAGAAGTTTCGCAACCTCGTCCACCAGTTCTTTCAGGACCCGCAGATGTATTTCATCAGGTCCCATGGACTTGTGCACCTTCAGGTTCCTCAGGTCTTACCAAACCTGATCTTCCCTAACTGTGATCGGCTCTCCATTCTCCCAGTTCCTGCCTTCTGCGACTCGTGGTGTATGGCTTGCCAGTGAAGACCAAGGCAAAAAAATAATTGAGCACCTCAGCCACCTCCATATCCTGGGAAACCAGCTCTCCCGTTTCCTTCCACAGAGGGCCCATATTTTCCCTGATCTTCTTTTTATTCCCTATGTACCTATAGAAGCTCTTCTTGTTGCCCTTGATATCCCTGGCCAGGTTTAATTCTGTCAGGGCTTTAGCTTTCCTAACCTGATCGCTGACCTCTCGGACAACTTCCCTGTAATCCTCCCAGGCTACCTGTCCCTGCTTCCACCCACTGTAGGCTTCTTTTTTCTGCCTCAGTTTCTCCAGGAGCTGCTTGTTTCATCCACACAGACCTTCTGGCATTTTTTTCCTAGACTTCATCTTCATTGGGATGCACAGCTCTAGAGCTTGGAGAAGATCCTTGAGTACTTGCCAGCTTTCTTGGGTCCCTCCTCCCTCCAGGGTTTCATCCCATGAAACCTTGCCAATCATTTCCCTGAAGAGCTCAAAGTCTCCTCTGCTGAAGTGCAGGGTAGTAAGCTTGCTGCATGTCTTTCTCGGCTTCTTAAGAATCTCAAATTCCACCATTTCGTGGTCGCTGCAGCCAAGGCTGCCCTCAAGCATCTCATTCCCCACCAGCCTCTACCTGTTGGTGAGAGCAAGGTCCAGCATGGCACCCCTCCTCATTGGCTCCTCTATCACTTGGAGAAAGAAGTTGTCATTGACACATCCCAGGAACCTCCTGGCTTGCTTGTGCCCTGCCTTGTTGTCCCTCCAACAGATATGAGGGTGGTTTAAGTCCCCCATGAGGACCAGGGTCTGTGAACATGAGGCTCCTGCTATCTGCCTGTAGAGGGCCTCATCCACTCACTCGTTTTGGCCAGGTGGCCTGTAGCAAACTCCTACCACAGTATCCCCTCTCCCTCCCCTCCCTTTAATCCTGACCCATAAGTTCTCAGTCAGCTCCTCATCCATCCCCAGCTGGATTTCCATGCACTCCAGCTGGTCTCTGACATAGAGAGCAACCCCACCTTCACGTCTCCCCTTCCTCTCCTTCCTTAAGAGCCTGTACCCTTCCATTCTGACACCCCAGTTGTAGGAACCATCCCACCATGTCTCCATGATGCTAGTGAGGTCATAACCCCTCATACGTGTGCACACCTGTAACTCCTCTTGTGTATTTCTATATTTCAATATTCTATACTGCTAATGCCAGTATTTCTTTTCCACTCACACAGAGGAAGGTGGTTGCATGGAGAAATTTCTGGCAAAGAAGTTGATAGTTGCATTTCTAGGAGATATTTTCCACAGTAGGGAGTAGGAGGATGGGGAAAGTAGGTGGGGGAGTGGAAAAAGAAACGGCTGCCTGTTTTGCATTTTCAGGGAATGTGAAAACTAAATGTAGCCCCTTGTCTTCATGAGGTAAGTAACCTGTGGATGTCACACGGTGAATGTTCAGGCACTCGTGAAGAGACGTGACAACTGCCAGGTTCAGACTCAGCAAGTGCAAGGGTCATTTGCACACTCAGAAAGAACTGATCTTTGTAGGCACACATTTTTATTCTGAGTTATTTGTTCAGGTTTGAATAAATTTAAGATTAAAACAGGCGCAAGTGAGGAGAAAAAAAACCCTAGACCAGTTTGGTCTGTTTTTTCTTATTCCCTTTAGTGCACATGTGAGAGATGGCCCTCAAAAGCTGCGCATTATTGAATGCTGGGATGTTGGAGCTGCAAGAGCTGGGAAGTTTGAATGCTTGTTTGAATTTTATGTCTCTGACTTGTCTCTGCCAGTACTCAGCACAGTAAACACCACACTGTTCTTAAGTCTGTTCTCCTCTCTTCACCCTTAGAGTCAAGAGTAACCAATTTCTTTTCTCCTTTTTTTCTTTTATTTTTGAAGGATGATTCCAGCTACAAGCAAAACCTTTGTTGTAAACAACCTTGTTTCTGGAACAGGCTACGACCTCTGTGTCCTGGCAATGTGGGATGACACAGCCACGACCCTTACTGCCACCAATATTGTGGGATGCGCCCAGTTCTTCACCAAAGAAGACTACCCTGAGTGCCAGTCGATGCACAGCCAGTTCCTGGGTGGGACCATGATTCTGATCATCGGAGGCATCATTGTGGCAACTCTCTTGGTATTCATTGTAATACTCATGGTCCGCTATAAGGTCTGCAACAATTCGCAGGGGAAGATGTCCAACGTCAGCAATGTCTACTCACAGACAAATGGAGCACAACCAGTTCAGAACGGAGTCTTGCCCCAAGTCAACCCCAAAGTGGTGGTGAGAAACGAACTTATGGAGTTTAACTGCCAGTCTGCGCGGAGCAGCATCTCCTCTTCCTCCAGCTCTGCAAATAGCCGTGACTGTGATGACTATAGCCTCCAAAGTGAACAGGGCACATTGTCCAGTAAGTGGAGGCCTCCTTCCAGGTCAAAACACAATATTGACCGTCTAATGGGAGCTTTTGCCTCCCTGGAACTGAAATGTCAGAAAAAGGAGGAGATGACAGACTCCAGAACTTCCACAGTGGCCCGCCATTCAGACAAAGAGCCACTGCTGGGCCAGCCAGAGTCCAAATTTCGCAGCCTCCTCATGTTGCCTCTGGAGGGCAAAACTAAACGTAGCCATTCTTTTGACATGGGGGACTTCACCACATCTCAGTGTTGCACCTACCCAAAAAAGATAACAAACATTTGGACAAAGAGGAGCCTCTCAGTGAATGGCATGCTTTTGCAGTACGATGACAATGACCTAACAGGGGCGAAAGGGACTTTTGGGAGCTCAGAGTGGGTAATGGAAAGCACAGTGTAAATATCAGTGTCTCCCCACCCTCTTCTCCCCTCATGTGTTATAAAGCATGGTTTGCTGCAGGGCCATGCATTTGGAAAGAGAGGTGAGGAAACGTTTTCAGTTGTACTGGCCAAAAAGACAGGTAAACAAATAAGTAACAGGGATGTTAAAAGAGAAAGCAGGTCATGAAATGTGAATAGGCACGTATGACACCATTCTCGTCTGGCCCCAACTAAACCATGCGTGAACGTTTCAAGGAATTTACTAGTTGTATTTAGCATTGCTTTCCGAAAGTTACGCAGAATCTTGGTCACACAAGATTGAACAAGGAGGATGAAAAGGGGTTTAACAGCACAAATTTAATTTTAAAGGGTTTCATTTTTTGTGTGTGTGAGGGGGGGTATTTTTCTCCTCATTTTAAGGGCACCTCCTTCTTTTCTTTTAACCACATAACTACACTTCTGTGGATATAAAACTGGTGCTAAGATGTATCTGGTTGTCATTGCAAGTGACTTTTTCAAAAGAGCAGGCAGGGCATCCACAGGGACAGATCAGAGCAAACTGTTCAGCATAATCTCATGATGTTAACTGTTGTGACATTTGGGTAAACAATACTTGTTGTTGAGTGGGCTTTTGGTTGGGATTTAATGATTTCTGTTCTGTTTTGCCTTGTTACTGCTTTTGGGTTGTTTATTGAGGTTTTTTTTCAGCAGAAAGCAGAAAGTATGTTTCCATGCATTTTTTGGTTTTGTTTTCAGCCTCCTCAAATCCCCCAGATGAAAAGAAGAATATGTACAAAGGTCAAATTTCTGATGTACTGTATAACCCACCTCCAATACCACCCCTTATGTCCTAGGAAAACTTAAATCTAGGTGCTAATAAATTTTAAAAAATCACCCTCTTTCTTCCATCTTCTTCATAGTCTCTGCTTGTCAGTGCTCAAGGAAGATTGCAGCAGCTATTGATATCTGTAGGGGTGTTGCTATGAGAGATGGGAAAATAGTAATCAAGATTTCGTATTAAAGGATAAAGAAAGGGAAAGCAAAAGCGGTTCACATAAACTCTCCACGTTATGAATACCAAATGATACCATTTGTTTCTGGCAAAGGTCACGCTGTCACTCCATTCAACTGACTAACAAAACACAGACTTTCACACCATTGTGACAAAGCTCTTTGGCTGTAGAGTCGCCATGACATGGCTTGACTGTATCAGTAACATCACAGAAAATGTAAGTTTTTGTGTATTTCAGGGGATTGAATATGTCCCAGTTAGCCATGGAAACTGAGTAAAATTTGGGTGTCTCAGAGGAAGGGATCTCCCATGTGTCCCCTGCATTACAGATAGCCTTTCTCCAGTCCCCACTGTACTCCTGTCCCCAGTTTCACCCTCACTAAGGTACTTGCTAACTAAGAACTGGAGCCCTTTAAGCCTTGTAAACTGATTCTCAGATTCATTTTTGGGAAGCATTGCTGTGATTGTGGAAATGCACATGACCCACCCAGCTGACTTCATTGTCTTTGACTATTTTACTGTGATTTGCAGCATTCTGGTGGCTACTGCAACTGTCCTTTCATTCGTTTATTTATTTGTTGGTTCTCAATGATCAGCTGCTGGGAACCATTCTGAAATTGCACATTGTTGCTATGATTTTGTAAAAGATGTGGAGAAAGGGTGCAAGGCACAGAGAAAATAACACATGAAAAAAACTCTATGTATATTTTTTTTAAAGGTGCAGCGATATATTGTGACATGGCTATGTACTTGATCTTGTATTTGTCACGTTTCCTACTTGGAGTTTTAGAAAATGACATCCCTGTGATCAGAATTTTTTTTCCTTTATTTTCTTTTTTTTGCTACAAAATGTAAAGTAAAAAACGTTCTTGGGGAAAAGTACCTGCTTTTCATTTATTTGCTGTTCTGTGGTCTGATTTGAAATCTAATTAAGAAGCAGTATTATTTTTTAAATTTTCTTGAAAATTTAGATGTTT
The DNA here is from genome assembly GCA_027574665.1 of Rhynochetos jubatus. NCBI lineage: Eukaryota > Metazoa > Chordata > Aves > Eurypygiformes > Rhynochetidae > Rhynochetos > Rhynochetos jubatus. Next base: position 32,083,340 of record CM050650.1, read on the forward strand.
GCTTTCTCTTTCCCTCAAACTATCTTTGACTTCAGGATTTTAGATATAAAGTAGGAATCAAGAAATACAGACCTTTTTGAAATACGTGAGGAAAAACCTTGTAAGAAGGCATTTCACCTTTCATTTATACAAATCTGTATTACTAATGTATTTTAAACCCTGATCCAAAATCTGCAGAAATACGAGGAAGTCATTTTAGGCTTAGGACCTGACTTTTTAGGTTTTTGCTCAGATTATTGCTCACTGCCAACATTAATATAATCAAAGGAAATCCAGTCAAACTTTGTTTGCAACATCTTTCAAAGTCTCTGGTTTTCTTATGTTTTCCAAGAGGAATGACACCTCTAGTGCCAGAATCTACATCATCCAACTGTCCAGATGGCACCATCATATTAACTATTAATGCCATTTACATTTACATTGTACTGAAGACTCTTAAAGACACTCGTGTAATTCTTTTCCTTGTTATGCTGTGATGCTGTTGGACTTATTTATGTTGCTGCTTCGCTTTGAAGATGATATCTGAGTTGTTTTTAATTTAGCCATTGAGTTCATCATCAATACTTGTAGCATATGCAGCCGTGAATTTTCAAAAGTAATATCCTATACTATTTTTTTAATGAAAAAGGAATACATCTCTTTCACTTTCTCCTACAAGATTAGAGGGAGTAAGGCAACAGTTGCTGTTTTAAAATAATGGATAGTTGCCAAAGAACCCAAGTAATAAAGTCCACAGTCTAACAGCTGCATTTATTACTGTTAATCATGATTTTAATTCATTTAGCTTTAATGAATGAGCCTCAATCCACATCAGCAATTTTGCAAATACTGAACAAAATGAAACAAGCGCTTAGCAATTACGTTTGGTGCTCACAGCATTTGTGAGGAAGAGGACTCTGGGGCTCATAGGTGAGGTAAGGAGTCCCATGGTGAGTCTACAAGTGGCCAGCCCTGAGAAAGGGTTGGAGCCAGCCCAGCACAGTGGTGCCGGTGGGTTGGGATCATCCTTCAGGTTGCACCAACCACTGCCCTGCTCACACAGCCAGACAAGCAACCCCCTGAAATCATCCTGTGGATCCCCCTTTACCCCTTTGAGAGCTGCTGAAGACAGGTCTGTCTTACGGGTTACATCCGGAATCCATTCCCTAATTGCTAATGCAAAAGCGTGACCCCAGGGTCCACACACAATCTGACCGATCTCTACCTTGCCTTTCTTTTGCCTCCATTTTCATGTGTGTACCTCACTCAGCATCTCTGGATTATTTTTCCATAATGTGGTAGGGATTCTTCCTTGCTCCACTTCTGAGCGCAACTGCACGTCAGTGGCTGGTGAAATGATATATAGATATCCACTTACCTGGCTGTAATAAATACTTTCACACATCATTGAGCTAGCTCCAGTGGCCTAGTCCCCTGGCCTTACAACCCTACACTGGGAAATTTATACAGGCCTCAAGTAACCATGCTGTCTCATAAATTAACATGTGGTGTGTGACGTGCAGCTGCACCAACTGTGCTTTAGATGCAGGTGTCAGGTAGAGCAGATAGTGAGGGGAACAACAGAGATCAATAAAAGCCTTTTGAAAGAGAAGCCTGGGAAATTAAAGGTGCTACAGAATTTCAAGTGAAGCCTGTAGGAGTAATTAAAGAAAACTTCCTATGAGTGTGTAACCCCTGTAAGTTAAGTTTTTTGACATGTTTTATAATAGTGATATAAGCTTTTTTATAAAAAAATATATGCCATTTCCTTGAAAGAATATTATATGATTCCACTGTGAAATTCTGCACACAGTCCTGCTAAAAAACCCAACCCAAATCCCCAGAATATCATCCTCGAGACTATTAAGCAAGATGATGAAATGGAAATTTCTGAAATTAGTAATGATGTGGATTTCATTTGATGTCTGCTAGGAACCAAACGGCTGTATGAAATGAAAATAAAAGCGTGTGTGCGTGTGTGTATGCCTGTGTATGTATATATGCATGGCAAAGCAGAACATATTATTTGCTTACAGTTTAGATCCTCCTTAGAGATTTCATGAATTGGAATATATTTCTGGTTTCATATGTCTTTTCTGAGTTTGCCAGCTCTAGAGAACAACAAGCAATTTGTTTTCCACTTATCCTTAGAGGAAAATAACCTTTTATATGTCTCCACACTACACCCAGTGCTTGGTTACAATTCGGATTAATTTGCTCGTAAAGCAATGCATAACAACAAAGCAATGAAAGGTACCTCTGCCCTGCATAATGCAAGACTGAAAAGCTGGCAGCTTTTTCTTTGCTAAACCTGTTTATATCCCACACCATGGGATTGATTGGCTCTGGAAACATAAGAAAATAATATTCAAAAAGACTCTGCTTGTTTCATTTCTCCCTCTTCACCCAGTAAAGGGTTGCAAAGACAGATGACCAAAAAGAGCCCTTGGAGGTCTCTGAGTGAGTGCAATAAATGCAGCAACGATTCTAACCTGGATTCCAATGAATAATTCCACCTGATAATCAAGAAAACATTTTAGTCTTTGGATAGCTTGAGTGTCACATTTGTTTGCAATGTTTTGTACCCATTATCCCGTGGGTAACTCACAGCACACCACACGGTGCATGCAGCACCCCCTTCTATCCCTTGCAGCCTATTTCTCTGGAACCGTTTCTCAGTCACTCTCTCCCCTCTGTGTTTAGTGTTTGTAATTCAATACTTGGGCAATCCTGGATGTGTAATAATATTCTGGATGCAGAATTAACAAGTGAAGCTATTAACGTCTTACATGTTTCACCTAAACATGACGAGGGCATCCCCCTCCGAAAATGTTAGATTAGGTCTGGTTTCAGGCTGTAAGCCAGATGAAAAATAAATCAGAGTACCTTGAAATTCTTACTTTCAATATAGGAATTTTATGTTCTGCAGTATGTTTTCCTTGTCCTAATTAATTACTCTTTAATCCCCAAAGGTACAGCATTCCCTAGCATTAGCTGTCAAAAGGCCCTACAATACGATACAGTGCCAGATGCTTATTCCTGGTACTACAATCCCAACACATGGCAAATGCCAGAGATATAAATATATATCCAGATATAGATATATCAGAAAGTGTGTGCATCTGTATTCATAGATACACACTCATGTGAACGTATGCGTACTTGTACATATCATGCTTTTAAACTGCGTGGTTTGTGATGTACAGATTTCCTAGTTTGATAATAAAGAGACTTTTACACTTTTCATTAAATACTAATGGGAGCAAGAAAGAGAGAACAGAAAACTCCGCTTTCTAGGAAGCAGATTAGTTCATAATCTGCATTTCATCCCAGCTTGGACATTTCAGGCAGGTGAAAGCATTCATTCATTTATTTCATATGACCACAGCAAAGGCTCAGCTCCTACATTAGGGCATTATTCACCTCATTCTCCCATCATACGGTGCAGATAAGTCTCCCGTCAATGAGGACACAAGTTTTGCAGGGAGGCAAGCAGCCATAGGGAGCTACTGTTCTGCATTCACTGCACCTGTTTGTGCTCTTAGATGTGCTGACAATGTTGTGCTTTACTTTGTTTGTTTTCTGGGAGAGGGCAGCATTGCATGTTATACTCAGTCATGTGAGGAGCCTGGGCACAAGGCTAGGGAAACATAAGCATTGAAAATCAATGGTCTGTACTAGGAGAAAGTAAATCCTGACGTTAAAATCCATAAATCTTAGTTTGGAAATAGGAGAGGAGAACGCTCCATTAGTTACCTGTACAGTTATAGAGGTGGGCATCAACTTACTGTTAAAAGTTGTTCAGCCATGTTTGCCCGTAATATTTTTAATGCAATGAGAAATTGAATGGATGTCTGTCGTGACACTTTTCAAGTTTCTTCTGTGGGACTAGCTATTTTAAAAGTATTAATACTCCTATCCTCTTCCCTGCAATGAACAAAGCAGGAATATTTTAATACTGAGCATTTAATTGCCACCTGTACCACTTATAAGTCAAATCACAAATCAGGTGTCTGCACAGGAGAAAACAGACTCTGTTGTTTCAGGAAAGTTGGTCCTCTTTGCCAATGCTACTGGTACATCGATATGAAATGTAGAATCTGAGAAGGCATAGGCAGGGCTGCATGTGGTGAAACATCTACTTTTCACCCTGTGTTAATGAGGCTTAAACAGAAATCCAGAGAGGGTATGTGTTAATAATCTTCCTTCCTTTGAACATGACTCAGAGATGTAAAACTTTAAATAATTAGGCTTGTAAATTTGATGTACCATAGAACAGAAAATTACACTCATTGGACTGATGTAATGAAGTATTATTGCAGCAGGGTTGCCTCTGCTGGTCACTGGTGGAACTTGTGTCACACATGAAGGCTGGGTCTGGTGAAGTGGGATCCCCAAGATGGGATTGCTGCACGGGTCAGGAGGCATGGCGATGTAGGAACATGTTAGACCTGGCTAGTGCAATAAATCATTCCTATCATCTATTATCCCACGATAATGTCAACACTAGTTCCTTCAGAGAAAATACCTTCAGGAAAACTCCAGAGAGGTCTGTCCCAAAGTCTGCTGGACTGTGAGTCCTTATCCTATTCTCCATAAAGAAGCAAAGAATTTCTTCCAAAATTCACACCTTGAGAATTAAAGCACAACTTAGAACTAAACTGGGACAAGAACAAGCTCTGAATGACTCCTCCTGTTCTGGAGTTTCTGTCTCTGAGCCTGTCAAGGCTGACTTCAAAGGAAAACAGTCTTCGTCATCTGAGACTGGGTTGCCTGAGGAGCTTGGAAATAGACAGGTGAGTACATACAGAGATTATGAGAATATTCCTCATTTGCAAGAAGGCCAGAGTGCAGCTCCTGTGTGTCTCAGTGTTGCTAAACAGAGACCAACGTGTACAGCAACAGCAACAATAAAAACAGTAGCAACTTTATCAAATATGAAAGTCTGTGTCATAATGCCAAAAAACCCCTAAACCACCATCATCTCAAAATCGGCTTTCTCACATAGTTTTGAGAAACGAAAGACCAGGTATTCTCTCTTTCACTCAAATACCCCCCAGGATATGCCTATAATAATACAAAATTTATATAGAAGAAATATCATCTTCCAAGGCACCATTGCACAGTACCAGGTTGCGTAGTAATATTTAGATATGAGACAGAAAACATTTGGTGTAGCATAAATTTGATCCTAAGAAACAGATTCCCTTAGATATAAGGTCTTTAAAAGATGTTGTCTTCTTGTTTAATACTAGACATATAGTGATGGCTTTCTAGTGAAGAAACTTTAGAGGGATTTTGGACCTTTAAAGTCTGCTTGTGAGGCCAGTGCAAAGCTTAATAAGTGCATGAAAAGGCAAACAGTCCTGGGGCCATTAGTACAAATGTTTTTAACAGCTGCCAGAGAACCTCAGCTTGCTACATGGTTGGGCTGCTACAGAAACACATCCAAAATGACTACACAGACTGAAATTATTGAAATGTAACGGCCCATGATACATTGAGTGTTGGCTAATGGTTACCATTGGTTAGAAGTCATGAATACAGATGAGAGCAATATAGATTTGGCTGCAACTTCTGGGCTACACTTATCTGCATGCTGCTGAGTGCCCAAATGACTGTGCCGCTGCTAGCCTTGGCCACCCTGAGGCTGAGGGTCAGAGCCGCCTGGGTTCGACTTCCTCCACAAAGACCACCAAACATGACCTTGGATGAGATTGAGGATCTTGTCCCTTCTTGAGGAATGTAGGTTACAGATTTCTCCAGGACCTCAGTCCAGAAGGAGACCCCTGCTTTTGCCATCTAGATCATCCTTTGCCAGCTTCAGTTTATCTGAGCAGGAGGGTTCATAGGTGTCTAGCTTGGCCTTCCAGTACACACCACCTTTCCCTCCCCACCCAAGTTTCATACCATCTCCATTCCCTTTCTTCAGTGTTTTATCATTTGATTTCAGGCAAGAGGCTATTTTTCATGTACCATACATCCCAGCCCAGCTGGTGCTATGAAGTGTCGGCACACCGCTGTAGAACAGGCAGGCTGAATATGGCTGGTGAGCTTTCTGGCCATACTTCTCTCTCAGTTACCCTGCTGCAACTTTGCTGTTGACTACAATGATTGCCATTCCAGTTGTTTGACTTATTTATTGTAACAAGCTGATCAGATGAACTGAGTTCCTTTGTTGCTCACAGACTGCTGACCTGAATTTCCTGAGAGGTACCTGTCACCCCTCACTGTTCTCCCAATAGGTGGCATGAACACAGTTCAGTCTTGGGGACCTTGCTATGTTTTCATTCCTGGTTAGTATTTCAGGAATACCCATTTCAGGATGATTCCTTAAGAGCAATCACAAAGCAAACAAGTCAATTGACCATAAATACACTGAGTAAACAGACCCATTGGTTTGTCATTGTTCCAGCAGGAGACAGAATATAAACCTTAGGAATGTCACACTGGTGACCCAGTTTTCAAACAGCTAAAAGGTATTACTGTGTCAGGTATGTTAGATTTACTGTTAATGCCACTATGTTTAAATTGTATCTGGCATTAATATGGATTACACCTGGTGAAGAGCTTCAGAACTAATCTCTAGGACAGGTGACCTGGATCTCATTTTAGTGAGGAGAGGATCTCATACTGTCCAGAGGCCTCATCCTCTCCTGGATATTTTTGAGCATCTCCTCTATCTATATAATGAGCTAGTTACTGTATGTATTAATTTGATATATCTCTGTAACTTCATCCCTATATATATGAAGAGTGCAGTGTGGCAGGTTCCCATTATCCATACTACTTGTAGTGGGTATAGATGGACCATACTGCTGTTCAGAATAAAAACCTGTACATTGCTCCAAATATCCTCCGAAATCCAAGAGGGCAAATCTCCAGTCTTTCAAGAATGGATTTATTTTGGATTTATACCCCAAGCACAAACTGGAGTGGGACAATTAGAGCTAAACATGAAATAATCTTGGCAGAAATATTCACGTATGCTTTCTGCACAAAACTTCAACCCCAAATGTGCTGAAGAGAGGTGAATCTGCATTCTTCTGGCCTTGACCTGCCTCATAACCCACAGTATAACCTAACCAGTGCTAAAGACCTGTATAAATTATAGCAGTTCTACAGGTCTAAATTTTTGTCTCCTTTTCTGTCATCCTCAGCACACCCAGCAGGATTTGTGTAGCAGTCCTTCCCGAAACAGCTGAGGGATAGTCTTTTCCTGCACTGGTAAGAGTATCCCTTGGCTGTTCTGTGGTGTTATTTTTCACGTGGTAGAGAGAGCAGCTGATGAGGGAATGAGGCTCTCTTTACCACTTCTGTGGTGAAAACACAGCCAGACACAAAATGTGTTTGATTCCAGTGTGGTTTGTCTATCCCATATTATCTTCAACTCATAAATATTGATGTCAGTTATTTTTCATTCGTATGACTGCATGGGGAATGGCCCTTCTAGCACTGCTGGTATTAGCATACAGTACTCCCACATGAGTACAAGTATTCTCCATTCATTATTTGCTGTTCATCATGTCTTTTCCTTTACTTGACCATAGAAGAAGTTATTCTCGTCCAGCAAGGGACTAGAAGTAATAACATTTTATCTACTGCAAAGAGCTATATAGGGAATGTAACAGCTGAAATTAGCAGTATAATCACAAATCCTAAAATAAAATGCCTTTCTTCAAAATTATGTGCAAATGAGACTAAGATTTGCTAACATTAGTGTAGGTCAGAAGCAATTCATGAATGAAAACACATCAAGACCAAACCAAATCAAATCAAATTCATTAGATGATTTATTAGGAAAATGTAAGTGTAAGAGCTTTAATGGTGATTTAAAATGGAAATGATGATGTTTCCTGAACTGCACAGCATTTACTCCATATGCAGTCAGAGCAGGAAAATCAGCTGTGAGGCTAACACAGAGTTATAGCATGCAGTTTTCAGCCCAACACTGTGTAATTTCTGAAAAGGTTGTGGAATTCCTGAAGGAGGAATGCAATTACTGGAACCAGGATTAACTAATAATAATTAATCACATTTGAATCCTAATTGGAAGGGCATTTCCTTAATGTTCCCTATGGAAGGGAAAAGAGGTACTGTATTTAACCAACTGGCTGAGAATGGATTTGCAATCCAGGCCTAATGCTCAGTTTACTCCTAGTCTCCAGATTACAGGAGATTATCACAGATCAAACCCCTTTAACAGAAAAGAACCTTTTAAATCCACCTCAGCATTGCCCTTATTAGGAACAAAGGAGAGAGGCTCCTTCCACGAGGAGGAAAGAAGCCCTTAATTCATGGCTTGTCAGAAGAAAGGCGCTTGCTTCAGCACCAAACTAGGTTAGTTATGGCCCTAATTTACACAGCAGCATGCCGTCCTGGTGGAAGGGACGACACCTTTAAGTAATAATGAACAAGTGTGCGTTGACAGAATAATAATCATGGATTGAAAAGGTTACAGCAGAGAAGGTGCTAAAGCTAAGTGCCTGCTTTAATTCCGCTGGGTGTCATAATATCAGGAGTTGGGAGCTGCACTTACAATATAAAATAACATTAGTGTGGCAATTAGGACTTAATGGTTTGTGGAGAGAAGTCTGCAAGACTTTATAAAAACATCCAAATTAGTCTGTATTCAAGTTTTACTTCACTCTCACTTTTTTCTGCCTCTATTGTCATCTCTTGCAGAGGCAGAGTTCTCTTAAAACATAATGAATAAATGATAGATGCATCAGCACAACTTCTCAGTTTGTATATATGGGTATAATCTCAAGGACACTTTTGCCAGTTTAGCCCAACTGATGAATCTGGCCTAGAGTGCCTAAGAATAAAATTGCTGACCTGGAAAAACCCTTTTGCTTGAGTGAGCAGGCAAACCCAAATTAAACTAGGTGTATATTGACCTGGTCTCCCATTCATATTTTAACTGCTCTTCAACCACATGAGACATCTAGTCCCAGTATTTAAAAATCACTACAGACAGCCCACAACACTTAGAAATGCATCACTCAAAGGGGACCCTTACGAATTAATTTAAATCACACAAATTTTGTTAGGACCTGCCTCTGGCCCCAAAAGTAGGAAATCACCCAGATTTCCGGGAGATAATCTGCATTTTTGTACATTTCCGCTTGTTTCTTGCGCGTCCCCGCCACCATCGTAGCAGGGTGCCAATAACATGGAGCAGTGGGCTTGGCAGGAAAATCTGGAGTGAGAGCACGTGGAAATTTCTGAGTGTCTGAGGGATAGGAGACAGGCAAAAAATTGATCCATATGCTGACAGTGCAACTGTTCTATTAGTTTGAAGGAAGATTTCAACACATTCCTTTCCTTTCAGGATACCCTTTATGTAGGTTTTGAGTGAAACAAAAAGCTATATGTATGTATATGCAGGATTTTGCTTTCGTTCTCTATGCCTGTGAAAACACACAGGTGATTTGCAAATGACTGGAATAAAACCAACTTTGAGAAAGAAAAATACACATACCTTTATATATATATATCTATATACGTGCATACATACACACGTATATATAGTAATTATGTCAGTCTCCAGTGTCAGTCTGCTAAAGTATTTCCATGGCGTTTTAATCTTTCGGTGCCAAAGTAAAATGGCCAAGGTCACAGAAGGGCACAGTGTCAGAGGTGAGAGGGTGAATGCAGACACACTGCTCTAACAGCTCTCTCCCTGCAGTGCTGACTGCGCTGAGCCTTCCTCATTAAATACCAGGGACTGTATTCACCCCTGCCTCTTTATTGCCCATACACACCATTCCCAACAGATGCATGCCTCTTTTTAAAAGAGACAAGACCTTCAGACACCACCCCGAAGAACGCTGCAGATGTCTTTTCCTTCTTCATTTCAGTGGTGACTGGGTACCTAAAAAGCTTCGGGGATCAGGATCCTAGTTTTGCTGAAAGACCAGCATGAGTCAGGTCAGTATGAGACAGGACAATGAGAGTACAGCCAGGTGGGGCAGGAGAGGGGAGCTTATTGACTCGCGGGGCGGCAGTGACACTTCACATAGGCCTCCTCACCTTCAAATCTCCTACATCTCTGTTGCCATGTCATCACGCACCTGCGGCTGGCAGTGCTTCTGACAGCCTGCTTGCTGCCGCCCCTTGCACTGCACATCCAAGACGCTGACAAGAGGGAGTGGGGAATTCTGCTACACTCAACTAAAATGGAGTGACTCAAGAACAAGTGGTGCCTTTCAGGACAGCTGCTCCCTAATAGCTCTCCTGCTATGCAGCCATGATGCCCCTACCCAGATTACATCGTTTTCAGCCTTAGGGAGTGTTTTCCAGAGGTGCCAGTAAGGGTCAGCGTGTGTTAGGCTTGGTTTACATGACTTTCCCATGGCCTTCTTCCCTTGCATGCTGTGGGGCAGAATAGTGAAATTAAACTCAAGAGCAATAAGTGTATGACATCAATGTCGGGTCTCTGAGTTCATCCCCACCTGGTGCATTGGAATTTGAATATTTAGTTAATGAGTTTATCCCTTTCTACAATACATCTTTCAACGTGGCATTCTGCTGTTCATTCTGTCTGCATGGGAAACGTAATCTCTTAAATTGATATATACTTATATGTCTGGTCAATGTATTCTTTTAAGTGGATGCCTCTGAAGCGGGAGGGATTTATGTATTAAATACCAAAGAACTGTACTCCCGACTTTGATCTCTGAATCAAGGGAAACAAAATAGGTTTGTCCAACAAAATCACTTGCAAATTATCTCATAGGGGAGCGGTGGTTGACTCCTAGAGTAGAGAAAGGTGGACTTGCTGAGTCTCTGGGAATTTGACTGTGTTTTCTTGTTAACCCCTTAGGCCCAAACTCCATTTGCCATTTTGCTGGGACAGCATTTGAACCCTGATATTTGGGTAAACTGTAGGGAGGGGAACACTGATTACCCAGAGAACTGTCCCCCATCCTTTGGGTTAATAACCACGTTACCATGTCATATTTGTGGTCCTGTAGTATTGAATCCAGTGTATTTAGACCTGTCTGAAAAGCTAGACCTGGTGCGTGAACCAGGAAGCCCACTGTTCTAACAGGAGGGACTCTCTAATCAGACCTTATTCACGTTTTTTCAACTTTGCTTTATGATCACATTCTTGTAAGGACAGAGAGAGAGGGTTTTTACAAAGGTATCAAGGCCACCTAATTGTGAAGGCAAATGAAGAATAATATTTACAAAAGCATCTAGATTATTGAGTCTGATTTCAAATGTCTAAATCCAGGAGTTGATCCACAAAGTATTTATTCAAGACTTTAGATATCTCATTGTTCATGTGTATCTGTCTCCTGGTCTCATTTTTCATGTCCTCAATGCTGTAGGAATAGGGGGCTTAAAAAAACTGTGTTGCCTCCCTAGTCTTTGGCCACTGTTAACATTCCTGTTGCACTGGACAGGGAGATTATTTTTTTTCCCTCCAGGAGAGATCATGAACGTGCTTAAATTCTGTGGAATAGCTGACCTTACCCTGAACAATTAATGACCAGAATCACAAATTAGCCTGATTTCAGGTTCAAATCTGATCATTTTGAACAGAATCATACCATAATCTTCTAGCACTGAAAGATCACATGCAAAACCAAGTAAAAGAATGTATGTAAAAACATATAAAAATCAGTTCTTCATGGAAAAGAGAGACTACTTTAATTGCTGCCAACAGGCAGTGACCTTGAAATTCTTAATACATTTTAGTTTTATGAGCTATTCAGATACTGGATGGATGGGGACAGAATAAGTACCTGGGCTGAAACCACTAAATTATTAGGGATGATTTCTAGCTGAAAATGTTTCAGTAAAAGGATTATACATTTCATTTAGGTAAATAATGATATGATCTGTAGCTACTCTTGCTGGCATAAAAATTCTAAGGGCTGTCACTCTGCAAGCTTCAGGGCAAAAAAATGAATACAGTGTCAGTGATTTTTATCATGTCGCTGCTATATTTGGTGTCTTTCATAAAGGTCCTAGACTTACATTATTCTGACAGATTGTCAGCTTCCATTAAAAAAAAGTTTTACCCCTTCTGAGTGAGGCAAAAAAACCTATTGACTAAATTTGAAAATCAGAAGGTAATTCCAATACCAAAGTTATCATTTTAGCATGGTAATATCTTGTGATTGTGTTGGAGTGAGTCTTGCTCATGATTTTTGAAAACTTGAGGCCATCTGTCCTGTGTACCAGATTGGGTCAGAAGGAAACCACATCATTTCTCCCATCAGAATAAGGCTCAAATTAAGTACAGCCTGTTGACTTTGTCTTTTGTAGCATCTGGCAGAGCTGACAAACAGCTTAGGAAGATGAAACTAGAGATTTCAAGAGACCCACTAGCACTGTCAGTCCCTCTCAGTGCCTACTAGGGAAACCCACCACCGAGTGTTCTCAAAGGGTGCATTTAATTCAATATTGAAAGAGGAAATGAGCGAGTTAATGCATTACTCCTCGCTGTCAATTCGATGTCACCTCTCAGCTGAGCATCTCATGCTGCACCTGCAGCACCTTGCCTCGATGAGGACTCCTGTCTCCGTGCACCCTAAGCCACTAACCGGATCGCATTCCTCCTCCACAATGAGGTCATGAAATTTTAATGGACAGAAGAAGGTTTAAGGTTAACTAGCCTCTTCCAGAAGATTACAAATAATAAGATGAGGCAGGCATGTGAAAAGATGCTCTGAACTCCTGCGAGCAAGGCACAGAGCAGGGGAGCCTCCTGCCGCCCTGGTTGCATGGGCAGCTGGGGATGGCTGATGGCCAGCAGGTGCTGGCATAGGGGGCGACAGGGTTGTACTGGAGATGCCCCCATGCACGACTCTCAGAGCCATCTGCTCTGAATTAGACTGGATTAAAGACACAGCATGGGTAAATCCCTTCTTGCTGTTTGTGTGACACAGGTTTACCCAATGTGAAATATTGCTTAGAAGCAAGGGCTGCCTTTCTCACATGCTAGGGAAATGCAGTTAACAAGAAGAGCTTCTGAAGCCAGGTAAAAGTAACACTCCCCCTTAAATGAGAGATGACACTTTGGCAGGAGGTCTTTGTTTTGATAGCCCCAGCACAAAGCAAAAAAGCAGGGCAAGTACCAGAAGCTCCATGCAGGATTCTGTGCAGGCACAGAAAGACATAGGCAGGCAAAGCAGTCAGTACGAATAGGACCAGGTTCATAATCGCTTTACAGAGAGGAAGGGTGCATAAGGGGAATGAGAAAATCTGAGGCAATATGTCCTTAAGCACTGTTCTCATCACATGTCTAAAGATGACAAATATCCATTTCCTTCTTTTCCTTCCACCTTTCATAGGTGGTTGCCTTGGCATGGGAGCAACAACAACAACAGAAAAGCTGTAGAGCAAACCTGTTGTTAAGAAAGTTTCAGGAACTTGTACTTTTTGCCCAGTTCACCATTTTGATTTATTTCTGCATACATATTGGTCTCTGAGGGCTGTCCTGAACCCAGCTGTCATTACCCACCACAGCTGCCCAGTACTCAAGTTTGTGAGGCAGTAGGTATGCTTACTTATGCCTTCTACACCCATATAATGCCCCTTAGGTGGAGGTGATCTTTATTTGTTCCTTTTCTAAACAGTTTCTGGCTCCACCTTAAAGGTGCCCAATTTTCCTTATGAATGAAGCACACTGGAAAACATAAGGGAACAATCAAGCAATACCTATCTAACAAACATGTTGGCCCCCATCTTTTGTTTAGAGACACTGAAAAAATACAGTTTCAAGTGAAGTCAAGCCTGCTACCTGCCTCCTCAAATAATACACAGAGGAGTGCAAACTTTTCAGAAAGTTACTTGTACCCACCCTTCAATTCTTTTAGTATGAAAGGTCTCCTTACTCTTCTAAAGTTTGTGAGCAAAGGAGGGAGAAGGGTGACCATGGTGCCATGCAAGAGAATGGAGCAAGGTTGGAACAAATGAAAATTAAAAGGGAGAACAGAAAATCTAGAGACAAAGGAAGAGACTAAAGATTCACAAAAAATCATAAAAAGAAAGAAAAATGCCTTTTCTTTCCATATTCTGGGCAAAAATAGACCATTGTCAGAGAAGATACATCAGTGTTATATCAGGAAGGTTAAATGATTTACACAGTTTCAAGGAAATTTTGAGTCATGGTAGTAAGCTCTTTACAATAGTGAAAGTTACAATCAATTAAAGACAATGGAATTACCTAGATTTATATATATTATATTGGCTAGAACTGAAAAGGTTTTTTAGACAGTTATTGCCAGAAATCACTGATTAATAAAATAAAAACCAATTTATGTGAGTAGGTCATTCCTCCTGAGTTTTTTTACACATTGCAGAACTGTCAAAATGGAACATTTCATCTCCTTTTTAGAAATAAAAGGTATAGTTTTCCATTTGAAAAAGGTTTTTTTCTGCTATGAAATGAAACAAAATACAATTCAACAATGAAAAATAAATTAAAGCATTGTTTTTATTTATATACCAATTGGAAAGGAATTAGTTTTTTCTTTCAGAGTATTAAATTTTCATAGAACAAGAAATCCACTTCCTATGAAGTATTAATAAAGGCATCTATTTGGCTAATCATTCTTATTTGTTTCAATCCCATCATCTTTGACATAAAAAATGCCATACTTCCAAAAGCTCTAATTTTATACATCCCTTAAGACTATATCAGCCACATGACAGTTTTTGGCAGACAGTGTGCTGTGCTATGTGGTTGGTTTATGCTGCAAAGCTTAATAGAAACTATATATTTAGCATATGTTTTGGCTGGTCCGCACATTGTTTGAACAGCTCTGTATATAACATAATTAAACTAGTAAAAAGTTATGCAGGCAAATCCTTTAAGTATGGTGTTCAGTTTTTATGATCCTTGTGACAGGCATTGTCTTCTGTTTTACTTCTGTATGGACTCTAGTAGTGGTACTACACAGGCTTTACTACACATTACTGCAATGTTAGCTGTATTACTGTATTACTGTATAGCTGTATTACTTTACAAAATTTGGAGAAAATGCTGTTGACACATGCCAGCCACATTCTTAGAATAATTCTGGAAATGATGATCAAAATATTCCTGGATTCTGTTCACAGTTGGCGTCTCTACTTGTAAATCAAACAACACAGTTTTTGAGAAAATTCCCCGTATTTTATAGAAAGAAGAGAACAATTTGCCCATGGTGATATTTTAATTGCCTACATGACACCAAGATCATATGTAAGTCGCACAAGTAAGGTCAAAGGAGATTGTTTACAGTGTGCAGCGGACATCAGACTGGATCAGAATAATGTTAGTCTAGCCTTGCTATATCCTCTCTGACAGTTTCAACAGCATTTTCACCATTGCTTTATCATTATAAGCTAAATATAGACCCCTTCCTTGGTTTCACAATAAATTCTATCCAACAGGCTTTACAGGCCTGGCTGAAGTCACCAGTAAACAGCTCACTGTTGACAGTGGGAAAAAAAGCCCACACATACAAGTCTTTCTGGTGGATGAAAAGGAGGAAAATAAAGGAAAGATCAGTGTGTCTCTTTCACTGAGCTCTGTTTACAGCCAATATTGGAAGTTTCTGTGGTCTGCTGCTAATTCTATTAACTGCCACTTCATAATTATGTGCTCAGTCATCTGTTACTTAAGACAGATGATTGTCCTCAGTAGCTCTTAATAAAATTAAACCACGCCTTTATGGAGGTCTTAATTACTAATCTCGTGACAACTCTGTGATCTTTTTGATTCTCTTCCTCCTGCATGTTTCTCTGATCTGGCTGTTCCTGCCACTGCTGACTGCTATGTGGCACAACGATGCCATTGTCACTACCAATTACCCTGGCAGGGAGTTCAGCCAAAGGCTGTCGTGGACCTAATGAGGTGTACCCAATCAGGAGAAAAACGCGGCTCCATTTCCATCCCCTGGGTGGTAAATACTTTGTAAGACTGATCAATTCTTGGTTAGGTTAAGAAGCGGAAATAAACAAACATGCATAATTACCCTGCGTGATCTCCTGCACAGCGAGGGTGGGGAGGGAATTGGGCAGCCAAGAGTAGCACAGCAAGATCCACAGGCTGAGTCCTTTAACGTGCTCTGCTGCTGGGATAGCAGCATCTGTCTTTGCTATTTAATACTTGTATTTGTATCAAAAAAGAAGGGGCATTGAGCTCACTTCTGCAGTTATGAAAAGCAATCAGAAACTGCCACTGACTTCAGGGAGAGCAGAAGCAAGCACTTTGCCAGGACATAGCGCTGCTACATGCTCTTTAGATGAGGCTGGAGCAGGAGCACTGTTAAGAAAAGTACATGATAAAGAGGAGCAGAGCACTTAGGCTGGGATTTATCTTACCTACTTTTAGCCATCTAAAACTTAAGTGCCTAGCATATATTAGTCATTTAGGCTCCTGCAGCCATTGTGAAGAGAGAGGGATGAACTTCAAGAGGCTGATCAGTCCTTTCCACTCCACTGGCAGCACATAGGGGTGTCTTTCACAGAGTTAGGATGATGTAGTCCTCATAACTAGGTCACATAAATTCTCTGTGTGTCCACCAGCAGCAAAGATAGTGAAATCCTTTTGGGCATGACCCAATATCTGACTCTAGTCAGCAACCATCACACTTTTTCCATTGCCTTTAACTGATTATATATTAGTCCATTTTCACCAAGGAATATATTAACACCATCAGAGGATTTGGATGGACTACTTTAGGCAAAAGCTGTTTAAACATGAAGGCACTGTGGGTAGGGGGGTAAGCAAGCAGTAATGACAGGAGAGTAAGGAACAGCTTGCTTTTTTGTCTCTCCGATTCAGCTTCAATCTCTCCTGGCAATGTACCTATTGGCACTTGATGCTGTGACAGTGCAGGTTTGCCCAGTCACCCTCTCAAGCTGAAATTCACTCTGTGTAGGGAGAAACAACAGGAATTCATGACACAGAATCCATGTAAGGACAGAGATAAATTATTAGGGGCCTACTATATTCTGCAAGAAGAAAAACTTTTTTGGTCAAGTCACGAAGAGTTCGGCCGAGATGTGTTTGTCTTACTCAAAGTAAGTAGTCCTTGCTATAAATCACACTAATCAACAGTCAGCCTTTAATGAATAGTACAGTTCTTCAAAAACGTGTTGCATGAAGGATATTGAGACAGGCTTAATGCACAAAACTTTATTAGTGGGGTGTCGAGGTAAAGGCATATACACCACTTCAAAGTTACCCAAGGTATTAAAAACAATGGGAAAAGAAAAAGCGAGAAAAGGAAAGCCTCTCCCTGTGACCAGCTGGGAGTTATCGCCAGGCGAGCATCCCTCTCTGTGGTCTCTCCAGCACAGCAGGTTGACAGTGATGGTAGCCATCACCATCCTTATCCCCCAGCATTTTGCACGTTCAGTCCTAACCTGTTCTGGATCGTATGGGCTATTCCCTTTCATGATGCTCTTCATGCCGACTGCAGCATGCTTAGCACAGGGATTGCCCAAGGCTCGGCACTACACTTCTGTGCATGTGTTTCATTGGATAATCCTGTCCAGGTATATAGATGGTGACTGTCTACTTTGCGCTATGCTCTAAGTTTTGAGTTTCCCTAATAGAAACTAAAGCCATAAGATGAGCTGTAGGAAAGGGACTGGAAGGGTGAGTCTCCATGACAATGGCAATGGCCAGAATTAAACCATGACAATCCCCTAAGAACCATCTATTCTATCAGTATGTGGGCTTGTGGGTACCTTGCCATGGGGGAAGCCATGTGAGACTAACAGAATGAAACAGCAAGGGAAAATGTAGTGCCTGGCAGCTCAGAAAAGCCGTGTTACAGGACCCCAGCTGAACAGTTACAGTAAGTTTTGAACAGAGGCAGGTTGCAGAGCAGCAAATGGAAAGTGCTCAGCTTTACAGTGATTGTGGTACCTAAGGCACTGTGCAAGAACTGAATGTCTTTTGGCTGGAGATTTCTATATTCCAGAATTACTTTTCCTTCAAGTTGGAGCAAAACAACCACACTGTACCAAACACACTGTGGTTTACAATTCTGAAAAATGCTGCAATCTGGCAATTTGTTTCCAAACAAATGTTTATATTTTCAACTAAACTAAATCGACAAAAGTGTCATATTTTCTTTCCCTCAAAATTAAATTTTAAGTATATTTTTGCAACACATTCTATTTGTTTAAAGTAAAATGAAAACTGGAAAAAATATTTGTCATTTTCATTTCCGCACTTAAAAATCAAATCATTGAGCTGAAATCAGCTTTGATGAAACAATATTTTCTGTAGAGAGGGATTGTTATAATGTAAAAATATTGAAAGATCTCTCTGAAGCTTATATTTTTGTCTTTCCCACTTGCACATTTTTCACTATATGCTTCCCCTTAACCATCTGCATTAGATCTTCAGATACATACTTACACCTTCACATACACACATCCTGGCTTTTTACTGTTATTCTTTTTTTTCTGATAACGTTCCCTTTCCTTCATTCCCAACCTTCTTGTCAAGTCCTCTTCTCCTTCTTTGTTGTATTCTCACCTTCTTCTCTTTTGTATCTCTTCAACCGTGTTTTCCAAAATTCTTTTTCTAGGCTCTGAGTGTGAGAAGACTGTAACTGTGTTTCTACTCCTACAAAAACCACTCAGTCATTATCAGTCATGACTCAACTGGCCACAATCCATTGCGAAGGCACAATGCAAACAAAACCTGCCTCTCAGTTTATACAAGAAAGAATGCTTTCTTTTTAGGAACACATGAAAAAAAAGAGACCTGGAGATTTCCAATTAACAGGTGCTGTATCCCTCTGTGCTCAATGTTTAAAATAAATTCATTGGGATTATAAACCATTCACACAGTAATAACGGTGCTGATGCTGACCTTGCAAAGCACAGCTCTGTGCTTCATGAATCAATCATCACAGCCTGGAGCAAGAGGGAAAATAAAGCTCCAGCAAAACCATCGAAATAGCAGGTGAATGAGAAGTGCCTGCAAACATATGAGGACAGTGGTACCAAATGAACCAGAATTTGTCTCTACACCTACAGTATGGCAACAGAGAAGCATGATTCACCTGCAAGGTTACTGTCTTCTGATAGTATATAGGTATATTATGTTCTAGAAAATTCAGAGCAAAGAGTTGTCTCTTAGTGGATGCTTAGCATGTTGCACGGTCAGGCACCACGATTTGGCTCATGTCTGTACTGAAGGATTGATGAACAGATTCTTCACCCAAGGGATTACCACAAGACATGTTGGTTCATCCACTCCTGTAAGGAAAAAACATGAATATCAGCAAAGACCAGTCATAGAAGTAGTCACTTTGACTAGAAGAAGCTAGGAATCAGCACCCAATAGCGCATCAGAAAGCTGCAAGTGTTGAAGGGAAGAAGGTAAGTTTGCAATGTGGGGGAAGGATGTCTCCAGGTAACCTGGTCCAGCCAAAAAAGCACGTGTGATCTTGCCCTCAATTTCACCTCTGAGCAGCAAGAGGATCCCATGAGCACCTTGCTCAGCCACTGTCACAGTGCTACACACACATGTAACCCTTCTGCTGGAGTTGCCTACTTTATAATTTCAAATGGCTGGTGTAGGAATTGCTTCTTAATTTTAATGCTTGCAAATTTTCCTATTCTACTGAGTACTCAGGCTCACAAAAGCAACCTTAAATGAATTAGCAGTCAAATTACTCTGCACACTGGAAGATCAGAAAGAAAATCCAGAAGAGAAAGATACATATTAATGCTGTATTTACAATAAACAAAGAATTGTCTTTTTCTTTTCATATCCTGAATGACTCTTATTGGGTAAGGTGAAAAGACAAAAAAGGAAGAGAAAAGAAAATAAATCTCTTATAAAGAGGCACAGCACAGGCCTTTGTAACATGCTCCATCTCAGATGAACATAAAATGTTATCTCCACCAATAGACAGCAAGGTCCTAGAAATGTAGAAGTGCAAATCATGGAAAAGTGGTCACATGTATGAAATCACAGTACCTGGGATTTATTCACATCACAACTGTTGAGGCACTACCAGTATTCATAAAACATGCACAGACCTGCCCCTCTATGTTCAGGAAGTTTAGAGACAAGAAAAACTAGAAAAGACCCAGAGGAACAGGACATCTAAAACTAAAGAATTCCTTCACCATAAAAAATGTTTATCATAATACAAAGCTTTGCAATTAAGTGTTCTAACTGATAAATTACAGAAAGCTTTTGAAATATTAATACATGCTTAATTTCCCCAATATATTTGTGAGAATTAACTAGTTACCTTAATTTTCAGGTAGAGGAAACAGTGTAAATGATTCACTGAGCACTGCTATGAATGAAACCTTCTCAGTCCATAATTTATTTGCAAGGTAAACTTTTGGTTCTTTCCTTTTGTCAGCCTCCTCAACAGTCAATCTTTCTGATGAAGGGTTCAAACTATGAACATAAGAAGATAATACTAGAAAACAGTAGAACACATGATCACTCCTTCATTAATTAAAAATAAAAAAGGATAAATTCAATCACATTTCATTAAAAAATCAATTATTTTAATGGTCCAGTGTTCATTTCTGCAGAAAAGGGATAGACAAAATATCCTTGATTTCTGCCAAAATGGACTATTTATATTAACTGTTATGTTAGCAAGGGTTACATCAGGCAATCAAACACGTGGTTTATATTCATTATGCTTCATACATATCTTGCATGGTGATGGTAAGGCTCTAAATTTTTATGTAGTTGTTCTTCCTAAAGCATAAATGTTACTGTACAATCACAACATTTGACAGCACTGCACTTTTCACCTGCATAGCACCAAACACTTCAGAGCTGTGCAAGTATGACTTTCATTTCACAGATTGGAAAGCAGAGTGCCCAGACACACACCACAACACAGACAAGAAAAGAACACAGTTCTACTAACTTCCCATAGTGACACAGACCTGGACTTGTCCCACTTATATTTCAGATTTAACTAAGAAAGCTAAGTGAAAACCCTCTACGGGGAGGAGGGAGGAAGGAAAAAGGAGAGAGAGAGAGAGATCCATCTGGAACAAAATTGAGCCCAAGTACTCCAAGATCAGCTTTATCTCCCTGATGATATGCATAAAATGAGATACTCTGAATACCAACCAATTTCTTGTTTTTGACCACACTCTTGTCTACACCAGTGACTAAAATTTTTGGCACACTGAGAACACATGTGGTCATATCACTGTATTTTAATACAGTCACACTGGATAGCTGTTAAAAGTAGCAGCTTAGTAGCTTAAAACTACCTCCTTCATTTTAACTAATCCTGGTCACCAGTCTCACAGTTCCTGGGCTGAGGACTGAAGTAATCTTTCCCTTAGTAGTCCTCTTCAATGTACATCTCAAAATCTCTTAAAACCAGACCAGGGTTTTCTGTGGGCAACACAATGTTTTGAGTGCATTGAAATAAATTTTGTGAGGTTTGCAAGCCACAAAACACTTCAATATGTTTCATCCAAATATTAATATCTGGTTTATTTTAACATACATCTACTGAGTTTTACATTCTGAGAAAGCATTGAAGTGCCAATCACAGGTCCCCACAAACCTTGCAGTTAAGATATGCAACATCCAAGAGATAGGTGTAAATTTGAGCATCCAATCACATACTCTGTTACTTGAACAGGTGTTCTTCTCATTGATTTGTTACTAACGAACATCAGGGTGCTGAAGGAGCCAACAGTTCTAGGTCACTCTCTATCATATTGGAAGAGTTGAGGCAGTGGAAGGAAGTGCCTAATTAGTGGAAGAAAGGCAAATATTACACATATCTTCCAAAAAGACATGAAGGAAGAAGTGGAGAAATTTTTAAGGTCAAAAGGAAACATCAAAGTTGGTCTACTCTGGTCTGCTAAATAAAGCCCCACAAAACAGAAGCTAAAAAGACATACAAATACATACAAACACTCAAACCTGTCCTAGGTTTCAACTCAGTGATTCCTACCTCCAGCCTTGCTGTTAGAGAAACGAATCTGGTTAACCAGATGAAACCCCTGCCTCACCACCTGATTTAGCACAATAATGCCTTTTGGAATAAGCTGACAGAAATGTTTTATATTCCATGAACTGAAAATCCATGACAGAACTATTTACTCCAACAAGTCTGATAGAAGCTTTGTAGACTTCTTTGCACTTATCTTGGTCCACATCACTAGGACCGTTACTCACAACTTCAGGTTAGTGTCCACAAGTATTTCCAAAAAATGGAACCAAGGATTGCCCTTGGTTGTATCACTCTGGATTTCAAGTGTGTTGATACTGCCAGGGATACTACAAAGTAAATACCAGAAGGACTGAAAATAAAAGATCTTTATATGACCAACGTGTCTTAATATTTAAACGTAGGACTATGACTTTTAAAGCTATAAAAGCAACAAAATAGATTTTGCTAGAGACAGTAATACCACTAGTGAATCGTCATACATTTTACTAGCATGAATTTCCTATTGGACATTTGTATTGATTCTTTTTCATCTTCTCACTTTTAATTCAAGAATAATCCTACAGAAAAGGCATTTCAATAAGATACTGACTAATGTTTTACATGCAGAAACAGAATAAAGCTTCTGAGTCATATGTGGGCCAGCATAGTTTGGTTTACATAGTCTGTATCACAGGTTTTCATTAAAATCAATAATGAAGTCATATTAAGACAATGTATTGCCTTGGCTGTTATCTACTGGTGGCTCAACGCTCAAACATTCCACTGACAGAGCAGAATATATGAACATCAGAAAATTATGTACCATTTGGGAAATCACTCCATCCACCTCAAAGGACCAAAGTGAAGCTCTGAGATCAGATGAAGACCTTGAAGATGGTTGGAGAACAGCCTGTCTTATCAAAGTCCTTGAACTTTTGACATAGTTCCCATCCAGGACCATCTAGAAATGGAAAGTGAAAAGAACAATTTGGAATATGTCAAAACTATTAAGAAACAATGAGCTTGATGCTAAATATACAATCCCTTCTCTCAGAGATGGTATACTCTGCAGGATATAGTAATGTGTTCTGAGATTCAGAAACAGGTGAACTTGAGATGATATTTTGACTTCCAAATCCTTGGGCTTAGGCAATTAGCTATTCTGAAATGGCAAGTGTCATGCACATCACCTCCCCTTCCCTACTCTGCCCCTGTTATAGATTTATTATATATTTTCTTTTTAGTGGGCCAGAAACAAACTAGGTAATTCAGGGAACAATGTTTGAGTCTGTATCTTAAAATCACCTTTTCTTTCTTTTCTTGCACAGCAATAGTATTTCCCAAAGTGTGGGGTTCAGACAACACAGATGTCTAACTGTTTTGAATGCCCAACCGCATATGAAGTATTTGTATGGTGTTGGCAAACAGGATGGGAGACCTATGGGATGCTATGTCTTTCTGGATTGACAACTGGAAGGCAAAAATAAGACCATTTTAGCTCTGATGCTCTTCAGTTGTGCAGTTGTGTTTGGATACAGCTAGGTAAAACAATAATAGACATCCTCAGTCAGGTAGCTAAATCTCACTCATGGTGATATGGATTAGGTACTGGTCTTAAATGCCCACCTCAGGGCATTGAATGGGCTCATCTGGCTTTGTGACAAGGCTTAGCATGCACAGGTTTGATAGGTCAATTTACTTTGAACATTCTTAGTTTAAGAGAGACTTCTTTTTCCTGGATCATCAGTTGCACCAAACAAGGCTCATATATTTATTAGTTTCTGGCTAAGTACAAATGGGAGTGTAAAGGATAATTGCTGAGTAAGTCAGACTAGCTTAACAGAAGATATCTCTGAATATGGGATGGAGTTATGCTCTGAGACTTGCATATCTCTCATTTGCCACAGGGTGGAAACAGTCTCAGGAACTCATCTCCATAACGTAGCAGCTGAATGTAATAGTTAAATACCATATGCTGTACATCTGAATGCAGATGCAGCTGATAGCTTGGAACAGCTCTGAACTGAGCACATGATACAGTTTTAAGTAGCTGCCTGAATGCCTCTTTACACCTAAGAGAACAGCAAGGTTCCTCAGGTGCTGTTCCAATCTAGTATCTAAACAATATACTAGTACTAAAAAAAAAAGCTACGTAAAACCTGTTTTTCTTAATAAACTAGGCAACTATAAAGAGTCAGTGTACTAATAAAAGGAAGAAGATCTCAGATCCACAAGTGTGTTTAGGTATCTAATGCCTCTAAACATTTGTCTAAAAGTAGATTTTGAAAGGGCAAATTAGGACATAAACTGCACTTCTGAGTTAAGGGCAGAGGTTTTGTTTCCTAAATCACTAGTTTGGGAAGATTTCCTAGCTATCAAAGACAGCTACATCTCTAAAGACAGTCTTTTTAACAGTTGAAAGAGGAGACAGCATAACACACAACCCTTTTTGCCTCCATGGACTTGAATAATGGATTTGAAGAGAAGAACCTACCAAATGCTCATGTTTCTCCCAAATTAGGGACTGGCTAAGCTCATTTGACTTGATTCAGTGGTGTGTGTTGCAATGCTGAAGTTTGCTGCTGCTGAGCCAAGCAAGAAATATCTACAGTCTTTTTTCTCATTCTCTGGAAAAATAGAAGATTTCTCTTTGCTAGAGATGCCAATCCAGCAATTTTACAATCTCTTAATATTCAGATTGGAACGAGAGAATGTTTAGGTTTTGACACAAATTGATCAAAATCCATGAAATCTTGTCTGTTAAACCTGATACACTCCCACCCCAACAGCCTATTTGCCTTTTTATCCCCAGCTGCCTGTAGGTACTTCATTCTCTTCCTTTTACGTGTCATAGGAGGAAAGAACTTTTAAACTGAGAATCATGTTCCGTTTGTATTTTAGTGACTGACATTTCCAGTACAACAAGCAGCAGGGTTTAATCTAGATGGGAAATTGCTCTGAGAAAACAGCAGATTAGTAGCAACCAAGCAAATCTGGGGCCTTTACAAGAAAACCTGTACCTTCAGAACCCCCCATTTTTAGGCCTTGTCTGCTTTGGGGACACCTTGCAGTATTTTTCTCACAACACTAATCCCAGTCCAAGCCTTGCAGCGTTTGCAGTACAGGAGCCCTTCAAGCCACTGTGCCACTGCTGGCATTTTGATGGCTGCACAGAAGCGGCCTGGTAAATAATTGACAAGAGAGAAGTGTTGGCAAACTCTTTTCTGTCACTTTGCCATTCCCTCCCAGATATGTCATGTTTCTTACCCAGTGGATTTCCACATGCATTCACAGTGTAAAAGCACTCTGCACAGTTCCAGTTTAAGTCATTGCATTTGCCATCCAATGCCATTTCAGCACCTGGGAGCTGGGGAAGGCTGCCGGGCCCTTCTGCACAGAACTGACTAGCTGTTTTCTTTCCCCTGTCCCATAAAACAAGGGAAAAAAATGGTGACAAGTTATTAACAAGATCTTCTGTGTTTCGTTTTACGAGTGCCAGCTGTTCCCCAGCAATCACTCATATAAAACTAGCACTAAAAACTATCTGCTGTGGGATGTGAGTGAGTACCATGTAAGCAGTGAGCAGCTTTTCAATTGAGGCCAGAGTGGGCAGTGCCATGGCACTGTGTGGGCCCACAGGTTCCCAGAACTGGGGGTGCCAGGAGTTGAGGGGGATCCCTGGGCTGGCAGGGAGGAAGCAGGGCAGTCTGAGGGACACCTCCCCGGGGCTGGGACAGGCCAAGGTCAGGCCAGGCCATGGGCCTGTAGGTGGGTCTGGTTTGGGGTGGCCCATGACCAGGTAGAGCAGGGCTGTGGGGAGCTGGATTCCAGCCCTGCCATGATGTTGCTGGGGTATAGGCTGGCTTCCCCAGTGGGCTGGCATGGGGTCCTAGGCCATGGGCAGGGTTGGGGTGCCCTGGATGACTGAGCAAGGGTAGGCAGGGCTGGCAGTGCCCCCCAGGGGCCTGGCTGATAAAGGACATTACTCTGAAAATTGTGGAGTACTTTTACAATGAGGGAGGTGCTGATTTTGAAAACAAATTTTCTAGCCACAGCTCACATAGGTAAATATCTCAGTGTAGCTGCAAAGCTGCTGCAAAGCCATGAGACCTGGTAGTGGCTAGACCAAAGTCTGTGTTTCCCTGGTAATAAAAATTAATGAAATTATCCTGAGTTCAGTCAAGAGGGGCCAATCAAATAACAGCTACAATGTTAATAATCACGGAGACAAGGTTGTCTGCACTCATTTATCTGGGGACCTTCCCCTGAAATCCAGTGCTGATATCACACCAAACTCCTGGAAACCCCTTCTGTTAGTGCTTAGAAGGATGCCAGACCTGGAAGATTGAGCATCTGACAAACAGTATTCAATATGTTGCTTGAAGAGATGCCTAAAATAACCAGTAAGACATAACATGGTCAGGGAAGCAATTTACATCACAGTTTTCCAAGTCCACATCTCTAGATTGGAAAGGAGCTTTAGTGTTTGCTACTGATTGCTATGAATCCAGATAGTTTCAAGACAGAAACCTAGCTTTGGAGTCTTCATAGACATTCCTATTATATACAGGAAGATCAGCTCATGCTTCATTCTGTCAGTAATTTAATTTGGATGAAGGGACAGCCAATCAAAAAGGAAGAACAAAAGTCCCTATGGTGGAGAGAAGAGGATCTGCTGCAACATACCCTATCTGAAATGAACATGAAATGGCAGCAGCCTCCAGCAACCACTTGGAAGTTTAAAGATGTAACACACAGAAAATGAAGCCATAATTGTTCCCAACAGCAGCAAAATAAGCCATAGCTAGCAATCACCTGAACCATCTGCTCCCCCAAGTAGCAGCTCTTAACACAGGCATGAGATTGAAAGATCCTCTCACTTCAGGCATATACTCAATTCATGTTGGAAGATGGCAATAAAAATCGAGTGTTTTCCTCTGCACTTCAACATGCAGGAGACTCAACAGCAGGATTATCTATAGAAAATACAAAGATAGAAATTTTATCAGTCATGAAAGTCTCTGCAGCACAAGCCCAGTCTTGTTTCACACAAATGCTGACAAAACTGATAAGCACATTTTCTCCTCACAGTCAGAATTTATAACCTGAAGTGGCTGTTATAATGGAAAAGTAAATGATCCCCTAATACTCAAATCAATCTTGTGAGAAATAACCTGAATAATGAGTTACAATTGCAAGAGATGAAATTAAGACAAGAACAGTTAAATAAGGATCTAAAGGAACAGATAATGTTTAGTATGGTGTTGGGAGCCTAAATTAGGCTTTATAATGTATGCAGAGACAGAGGAAGAAGGGGAGAAAATAAGGAACTGAAGCAGAGACCTCAGATAAAGATGAGCCTTTTGATGAGAAATAATCAGAAGAAATGTCAAATTGGCATTATTTGAGGAAAAATCCTTGCTTCAAATAGAATTTTTGATGCAACTGGCTTTTAGAGCTCAGAACTATAGGAGGATTTCCATTTACAGAATAAAATACTCCAAAATGCTTACAGCTCAAATCAATTTGTTGCAGATGTGATTAGAAATTGTCTCTAAGAACATGCTGAAGCACGAGATGTGGAACCAAGCTAATAACATCTCGTTTGCCCTGCACTGTTTGGTGCCTCACACTGATGGATGGACTTGCCCCTGACAACAGTACAATGAAAGGAAAGTATTATCCCCATTTTAAAGGAAGAGAATGGATAGATGAATTTTGCATAATCACCTACAACACTAATGACTAGCTGAAAGCATTTATTATGAAGGAGGGGCACATAGGAACCTGTGGCAGGATCTTGACTACAATATCAAACCTGAAACACAACTAATTCCAAGAACAAGACATCTTGGTGTTTACCATTATTGGGTTAGGTACCCAATCCTTGTTTTCCATCCAGGTAAAACTTTGAGCCTATAGTCCTACCAAAAGTTGGAGCATATGAGGATGGGATATATCTCATCTGACTGCATATGTCTACAGTTTGACCACTTCACTGATTCCTCGAGCTTTATATCCAATGGGGAAAACCAGGATGTGATTCAACTTGCGTTAAATCAGATGTCTAACTCAGAAGACTGATGATATTGAATTTCCTTTCTGTCATCGTCCACAAAAGGAATCTAGTGGGATTGGTTCAGGTGTTACCTCAGACACTTACGCTGTAGATGTCCACAGGATAAGAGGAGGGCCTCAGGCACTGGACGATGAATATTAAACCCCAGGCAAGATGGTTTGGTCTGCATTTGGATTATGACACCACCATCCTACCCCCTTCCAATTTCTCCATGTATCTGTTCAGGACATTTTTAATTACAGGCCATTTTTAATTACATCCCATAATAATATAACTAAATCACTTGCTGGGGAAATACAAGAGGAAAAAACCTTGATCATTCAGACTTTGTCCAGAATATAGGGAGGAAGTGAGAGGGAGAAGTCTTGCAACCACTGATAGTAACACATGGTGCTTGATGACAATAGTCATCCAAGTCTTCCTGCTTGGCACTATAAGAATGTCAGAAACATAAGCAAGAATCTTAAAGAAAACTACTCTGCACTGGCAGGGAAATAAGTATGACATAATAGAACTTTACTACCATTTGCCTATTTGCATATCCATCCACTGTCTACCTACTTATTTATCTAGTTCTCTAATATTTGCATATTTATATACTTCCTTATGTAGATTTTTAAGGAATCTCTCAGGTTATTGGTCACCTTGGTGTCTGAGTATCTGTGCCAACTCCCATGATTCTATCCTGCAGGCCATATGATATGTAAACCATGAGAAGACAAGGCCGTTATTGAGAGGTTAAACAGTGGGAAAGATCCAAGTTTCAACAGATTGTTTCTGTCATGAGGCCAGTTACACCTGGTTGACATTTTCCAAATAGCTCTTTGCAACCATAAAAGTTGAAGTAGTTCTTCACTACAATGTAATGGAAAACATCAAAGTAAAACCCTGAGAGTGGCCCACTACTGTCCAATTTGGAGCAGCACAGCTTCTCTTCAGGAAACACTGACTTAGAAGACCCATAATATTGCCTGCAGTATTTAGTGCTGGGTTTTGCTTTGACATCAGCTGGCATTAAATCAGGACCTTCTAGCACAGCCTTGATTATCATGCAGAACCTGAAAGACGTTGGAATAATGAAGCTTTCATATAATCAAGGGCATATTTAAAGTATTAAATGTATACCTAGAGACACAACTGTGTAACAGCTAACAGGCAGCTACAGATCATTGGCTTTAGAAAATCAAAGACAGAAACAAATCTTTTATTTCATGTTATTATTAATTCAGTGACATTCTGTAATCCAACCAAATCCCTATTAAAAAATAATTAAAGAAGTTTTTATCTTTATTGTATTGTGCTCTTTATTATTTTCATGGCATCTCTGGAGAGGTTCTCCTAACTGAGGATGATTATTAAAATTAAAAGACATTGTAAATAATAAAAAAAAATCCTTAATAGCCATCTTTTCATTAACGGTGAATCTCCAGGTACACTTGGAAGAAAACCTGGTATGTTGCAAAAAGAAAATTGAAGCATGAGAAGATTCTATGACTTTTCCCTAACAAGTTAGAGACAGTAGCATCACTATAACCTAGACCATCTGCTTCACAGTCTTCTCTTTGATTAGGATACAGCCCTGCATGCTTTTAAATCAGTAGCCAAGAGTCTGTGTAGCACTGGATAAAAAAGACATGCGTCATTGGGTAACAGTAAGGCTCAAGACATGGCTTAGATTTCACATAAAAAATAAGGTTTGCTAGGTACCATATGCTCACAGCTCAAATCATACTAAGGTTGGCTTCCAATCATCTAGGATTCTCAGTATCTGATGGGTGTGTTGCTTGAGTTATAAATATGCCAGTAGATGAAAGTGCCTCTTTGGTGTGGACTCAAAATAGCATTTCATAAGAGGTGAAAGATTTGGGGGGAAAAAAAATCTCTGTAATTTAAACGATATTATACATAGAGTTTGTGAGCGTGAAAGGGACAGAACTGTACCTGCTTTGAAAAATAAATTCTCTGCATTAGAAGAAAGAACATCAGTGTGTATGAATCAAGGCCAATGTATATGGTGTTACAATGAGCTTCATAGAAATGAGTCAGAGCTGTAGCAACTATTATAGCTGAGAGTTACATCTTCAGTTCACACAAGAATAACCATGGGAAGTCCTCAAAACCTTGACTGCATAGGTAAATTCTCACTTTAAATCTGTTGGATGTGTGCTGTTGCTGAAAGAGGTAACAACTGGGCACACTGATATTAACTGCTTTTGTGAGTCTTCTGTAAAACCTCACCAGCACCATTAGCCTCTTTATGTTGGAAGCTTCAGCAAAACTGAAAAAAGCATAACTATTAAAGAAGACTGAACACCTCACAGATCCTCAGAAGAGGTACCTTCATTCTTTGAAAAAGACAGGTCAAATTCGAAGAAATTTTATGACCTACCACTGCCTATACAGTACCTTTGCTGGAGTAGAGTAGGTTTTAACTTTCAAGGTTTTCATTTCAGCATTTTTTTGCTATCACTAAATGTTTTAAGAAAGCAAAGAAAAAAAAAATCACCAAAACCTTGCAAGTTGGAAATTCTCCCAGATGCTGATATTTTCTGCCCATAGAGCAGAATTTTTTTTTTTTTCAAAATACTATCTCTAAGTGCAATGGTAGTTTGAATTCTTCTTTGTGTAGACATTATCATTATCATTGATTCTCTATTTTGCTCACTTTTTTAAACTTCCTATAATCCCACCTCCAAACTTCACTCCGAATGACAGTAATTCATAAAGTCATTTGGATCACTTGGGTTGTGAATGGTTTTAATCAAATGATAAATGCAATTTTCATTTCATTTCAGTCTCGTTTATTTCCCGCAAGAAAAGGTTAGGAGCTATTTTGCAGCACATTGCATTGTAAATCCCAATTCGTGTATTTTATTTCTATTGCTAGGGTCTAGAGTACAAGTTTTATGAGGAGCAGATGAGGGAACTGGGCGTGTTTAGCCTGGAGAAGAGGAGGCTCAGAGGAGACCTTATCACTCTCTACAACTACCTGAAAGGAAGCTGTAGTGAGATGGGTGTCAGTCTCTTCTCCCAAGCAACAACTGATAGGACAAAAGGAATCAGCCTCAAGTTGTGCCAGGGGAGGTTTAAACAGGATATTAGGAAATACTTCTTCACTGAAAGGGTTGTCAAGCACTGGAACAGGCTGCCCAGGAAAGTGGTGCAGTCACCATCCCTGGTGGTACTGAAAAGATGTGTAGATGTGGCATGTGTAGGGACATGGTTTACTGGTGGACTTGGCAGTGTTAGGTTAATGGTTGGACTTGATGATTTTAAAAGCCTTTTCCAACCTAAATAATTCCATGATTCTATTTCAAAGCTATGGACCGCAGTGAACTTGACAGAACTCACTGGGCTCTCTCCAGAGAAAGTCCTAAGACAAGAAATGGTTTAGGGTTCTACCAAGTCACTACTTACACAATGTTCTAGTGTCAGAATTAGCTTTGTAAAATGTAGCTTCAACCTTTCCATCCCCTATCCAGTGTAACTAGGATGAACAAGTGAGGAAGATGCATTTTTTCTTTCTCAGCCATGCAATAAGAATCTGACAGAACAGACTATTTTCAAAATAATCTGGGGAAGTAGATGGTAAAAATCACTTTGCAAAAAATTACTGTTCTCTTCTTGTGACAAAATATTCGACTCTTCTTGTGACGAAATATTCGAAGGAAAGAATCAACATCACATAATTTCTGTTAAGTTTGAAACCCGGACATGATCCAGCCACATACCCACACCGCAACTCAAACCTAATCTGGATACAAATAGCTCTTGTTCAGTGTACCCCTGATTAAAATCATATATACATCTGGACTCTGATTTCTTCCACTTTTTTAGTGATTACAAGACAACCAGTTTAGAATGCTCAAAGGAAAAGAAAACAGTAAACGTCTGATGTTTTGAAAGAAACATCCTGAAATAATCTGAAAAGGACTAAAAGTTGCACGAGAAGCAGATTCAAGTTGGGGGCTGGGGGGGGGGGGGGGGGACGGAACCCACAAAAACCTGTGGGATTTAAGAGCAGGGAAAAAAAGAAAACCCAGATAGGTTTCAGGTGGAAGGTAGGATGAACACTGTACTTCGATTCCTGCCCGTAGTTGTAGGAAGAGTGTGTCAAGCATGCCTGTACAGCGCATGACATTCCAAAGGTTACTGAGTTTGAGAATAGGTAAAATGATTCCCTAGATTCTTGAATTTTTTAGGATGAAAGATATATCTGGGACTATACCTCCATATATAACTAAGTTCTAGAGAAACAATAAAAATTCCTCTTGAAACAAAGAAGAGAGAAAAGACAATAGAAATTTCTGAGAATTCACAGGGGAAGCATTCAGGTGACTTCAATGGGATAATTATAATTTGCTACTATTGCTGAAGAATGAACCAAAGGGGAAAAAAAGAACAGGAAAAGGTCAATCGGATGAAAAAATTATGCCCCAAGTATGGCCTCAATGAACAATTATGTCCCTGTACAGCAATGAGAGCAATGGCTTTCTATTCAGTTTATTCACTCTGGCTTATCACACAAGAAAAGGGAAATAAATCAGACTGTTTCATGACCTTTAAAAACCACTGGTTCCTAGTGAATCATCCTGTCACTGACATCACTTGATTGTCTCAAGTCTCTTTCTACACATCCAGCAGCTGGCAATAACAGAGCTGTGGGCATTGTGTTTTCATGAAGCAGCCTTTTTCCCTTGCTTCTTAAGGTAAATAAAGTATAGCAACTGGAAGCAACTGAAACAGAAATTTATCATCATGTCCGCTGTGCCGGTAGAGAGGAAATCAGTAACAAGATTGAGATCTGCATGAACCTCTGTCTGAAAACTCAACATGGTATCTAAACATTACTTTTGAAAGTATTGAAACCTTTTTATTTCTCTTCATGTTTATTTTTAATGTGTTGTTCTGTCTTCCAGAAAGATAAAGTATCCAACCACTGCAAGAAAATCTCTGTGTATTTATAGCTTGAGCTGACCCCCAAAGGTCTGGAAATCTCAGAAAGACTACTTTAGGAATATTTCCACAGACATCCAAGAAATTAATGGAAACACCCTGCTCCTATGTGTTTACCCAATCTCAGCTTTGAATCCTCTGCTAGATTAGAATTGATATATAAGAAGCGTTTGCCATGTAAATATGACAACGATGTAAAAGAGACACCCATAGTTATTTGTGAACATTACAAGGTTCATAGTTAAACTGTGGGTATTATGTCGACATCAAAAACTAGGAATGGGCTAATTTTGTTGCACCATTTTACGTCATAAACAATGGGAACCATGAACTGGATACTACTCTTATCCTCCTTTCCACCTCTTCTCTAACCTTTTTTTAGACCAAAATAGATGACGTATACAAAGAAGTAAAAGTGCCCCAAAAATTTATTTCCTTCTCTGGAGTCAGAAAAGTAAGGAAAAGCATTTACTTTGGAACTTCAATGTACTTTCGAGAAGATATGATGGTGTTATGCAGTTTGTGAAAGACCTACGTACCTGACCTGTGTAGAAAACCATCGTCTGTCCTCCAACTGAGTCTGGAGACCCTTTGGATTCTTTACTGACTGAATATGGAATAGAAATGAAAATAGGAACTTAAGGCAAGTGAAGATCAAGAACATACAATATATAGAAGTATGTCAAATTAATGTCTCTTTCTTCTTATTGACCTTTGTAGCTGAACTTATTGAAAATTGATCCAAGTTGTCCATTTAGTTCACCTAGGTCACTGACTCCAAGGTACCAGAAGTAGTAACATCTTATAACTAGAAAACAACAGTAATTTTTGTGTCCCCCAATAATCTCACTAAATTTCACTAATAATTTCATTTTGCTGTTCTTATCATTACTACTTCAATCTTTAGGAGCCCTTGTTTCACATTCATAGACAGTTCACATCTATTTATTCTCATACCAATGTTTTCTTTTAGCTTAAAATGGCTCTTCTTCCCTGATCTTTATTCCCTTGGCATATTTATAGAGAACAGCAATATTCCCTCTCCATCTTTATTTTGCTAGGCTGAGTAAGGCAAGCTTTCTTCTAGTGTCTCTTGAGCAATAAATTCATCATTCTGCTTTTCATCTAGTAGCTCCTTTTTGCACCTGTTTCGGGTTGATTTAATCTTTCTTGACTAAGGCTTTCCAGAATTGTCAGTGTTGTAAAACATTATTACTGGCATGATTGGAATGTTTCCCACATCTGGCATATATTTAATTGTGGGAAATGAGTATCTATTTTATCCATTGTCAACACTGTCCTGTAGTTTAAATAGCTCTCTTCCTTCACTGGTGTTTATCCTCCTGTTTTATTCCTAGGTAGCAATCATCTGACTCCTCAGCTTGTGTTTTTCTAGGCTGAGCAGCCTACGCTCTTTCACTCTTCTTTCACAACTGGATATCCATTTTCTTAATCATTTTACCAGTCTTCCTTTTCCTTTGCTCTCATCTGAATTAATCTTCCTTACAGGTGGTGAGACTCACTCACAGTATTCCAAACAACACTTCCCCACGACTTTGCTATTAACACTCCCATATGTCTCCTGGTACATCCAAAGGGAACATTTGACTTTTTAATGATGGCATCATACCTGTAGTTCACAGTTACTGTGGGACTGACAGATATATACAGATAGTTTTCTTTCTCTTTCTGCTCTGGCCAGTGAGATCTCAGTGCACTGTGGAAATTCTTGTCATTTGTCCCTGGGTGTATGATGTTAAACAGTAGCTCATACGGCTTTCCTTTTACCCTGAATCTTCTGACATCCAATTCTTCATGTGTAACATTCCAAAAAGGATTTCTATAGCTGTTATCACTTGTGTTTGTGTCATCAGTTCCTTTTCTGTTCCAGGATCAGGATCATTCACAAAAAAATGTCAGATTGCTCCTAAGACTAATTTTTGAGAAAATCCACCAGTGTTTGTTTTACAACCCAAAAATTCTTGTTCTAATAGTACCCTTTTCTTGGTCTGACTTTAGCTACCTTCTTAACAGTTTCATGCTTTTGGCTAATCTACATCTTCCTGCCCAGAACTAGTAATTCCTCACACAACTGAAATCACTTACGTAATTCTGGCTAGGTAAGATCAAATGTATTTACTTTGTACAGGGAAAAAAAAAAATCACAGAAAGAAATCAGAATACCCTGACAGTATCTACATGTAATAAGCCTTTGTAATAACTTATTCCTCAGTTTCTTTAATTATTATTTCTTTCTGAATTCTTAATATACTTCCATGGTCTGACCCATGGATTTCTTACTTCCCAGTGAATTTCTCTTTCTACATAAAGGCATTGCATTTTCTTCTTTCTGGTTGCGTGCCTTTGCTAACGTGAAATGCAGATTTAAAATCTTTCCTTCCTGAATGAAGATTTCATTTGCCAGTTCTTTTAGGGTTCTAGGCTGGAGATGATCTACTCCCCTTGAGAGCTCTTTGAATTAGGTTTCCTCTAAAGTTCAGTTTCTAACTCCAAACTCTCATTCCCATTTACTACCTTCTCTTTTTCTTCATGCATATCATTGGTCATATTAAAAATTATTTATGCAATTCCCTCTTGCCTTTGGCATTTCTTATACAAGTGTAGGATACTCCTGAGCTTTCAGCCATCCACTTTTCCATTTGGCCAATTTTCTCCGTTTACACCCTGGTGGCAATTTTTCAGAATGTAGTTTTCTTTAGAGTGCACAGAATACTGAACTCAACAATCTTTTTAAATATGCACCAAATCCTACTTGAAGTATCTTGAGGGAAGGTGGCCTTTTGAAATGTTCCTCTCTGTTTGGATTTCCCTGGATTCTATCTTTACAAGAACAGAGCATGTCTCTTGTCACTCAAGCTCAGTCCTGGGAGTGGTAATTCAAAAAGCTTATGCACAGCAAAAAATAATCCCAGGCAATCAATGTTAATGGCAGTTTTCCCAGCTTCAGAAAGAGACTGCTTGTGATAATCAAATAATGGAATTTTTGGTTCACTGTCATGGCAAGAAAATAAATGAATAAAAGTAACTGATTCTGGTTTATTAAAACGATTTATTGTTATTGTTCACTTTTACACAAGTAATACTTAAATGCCAGCTCAGAAGTGGGTTGTTTCGTGTGTCAGACTGTAAAGCATACAATGAATGACAATGTCCCCAGAAAAGTTAATCCTGTGTCATGCTAAAGTATGTCCAGTGACTCCAGGAGGATTTGAAAATTCCCGCATGCCTTCTGGCATCCAAATAACAAACATAGCCCAGGACCTGTGGGCTGGGCAAGTACTTTATTTATGCAGGGGTTTTCTGAAAGAGGAAGGCTGTAGAAGAGAGGAAAGTCAGGTATATGTATGAATGTGAAAGAAAAATATAAACTTTTTGTAGTTTTAATGTAATAGTGAGTTTAATTTCTCTACAGGCTTTTTAAATCTCATTTTAGTTTCCTGTATCTGCTCATGGTAACTTGATCAAACCAGTGGGAGCTCTGCAGAGTCTTGAGCACCACATGGGGCACAAAAGCCTCCAGTTTCCATCAACACATTCTTTTCCACTGACAGCACTGGAATTTTTTAGGAAATAGCTTTAGCTTTCAAAAATTAAAACCCTCTTATAAAACCCTTTATTTCCTTGAATTTCTGAGTAGGATGGACATTTAATTACAAAAAAAGAAAATAATCACAACGACCTATCAGCCCTTACAATTTCCTTATCTATGTTGATGACTTCCAGGGGATGGAATAATTTATTAGGTTCTCCAGCACTGGCAGCATAATATTCCATTTTCATCAGTGTTGCATGTATCCAGCTAGTTATTTGAAAATGATTTCTGAAGATAAGGATAAAAAATTACTTGTGCAGTGGCCACTGAACATATGTAAATAAAGCTAATTAAAAAGTTTATCACTCCTCGTACACCAAATAACATCCTGCATGGCTCCACTGGCCCTCTTTGCTTATTTGTTGAAAATCTGTTAATGACAGCATATCTTAATTTGTAGATCATTATCTCCACAACACAACTAGCACAGAAAGAAGGGAGGTAGCCAAACCAGCTCTATGTAATCCAAGACATTGTAATGCCGGGTAAATCTGCTTACTAGCTTTGACCTTATTTCAGAAGGGAAAAACGTATTTGCAAAGCATTCTGACACTCCACTGTCCATTTGTCTTTCACTACAAATGACAAGCAGAGGCTCCTATCAACGCACAGTGCAATGCTTAGATGCCAGCCTTCCACATATACTTTCCTACTCAAGCAGTTCTTTACTGTTTCTTCTTCTTAGTCCTTCCAAACACCTTAATTTACAGCTTGTGAGGCAAGCATTACCGACTTTATTACAGGAGTGCCTGGTGCATTAGAGCTTCAGGGAGGGTGAAGAAGCCTGGTACAAGATAGCAACTGAAGAGTTTGTCAGCTGGTGGATGTTTTAAACCATTGGCCCCTATTAGGAAGCACTGTCACATCTACCACTAACACAGTAAATCTGTCTAGCACATTAAACTTACAACAAAAGACAGGTTGTGGCTGGGCTTGCAAACATATTTATGTAAGTCTAGCTGTGGCAGTCCCCAGGAGAGACCCCATGATGTGGATCTCAGTGACTATATCTGTAATATCTGTCACCAGCTTTCATTTTAATTTTGAGCCTGTCACATGGTCTTAGACAACTCATTTTTCTCTAATCACAGACTTGGAGTTCCCAGAGTTTTAAAAGATATTTTCAGACTGGTGGTTTTTTGTTTTACAAGAGCCAGGTGAGGCACATTCAGACAGTTGGCTTTCAAAGGCAGGCTCAGAATCTTATGGAAAATGATTTCCTTTTATTACTTTACAAGTTGGGCATCCAAAACTTCAGGCATCCAAAATTTAATGTCCTTTTTAAAATATTCAGAGATGTAGTTGATTATTATATTGAATGAACATCCATTTTGCTTACTTTTAAAAGAGCATCTATGCTCAGACATGGCATGCAGTATGTAATAGAATTTTTCTTCTAATCAGTCACTGAATTGGGATTTGAGTTTGGATGAAGGCCATGAAAACAATTTGAATTAATATGGTGAGAACTGCAGGACAGTACGGTCGGTAATTTTTACAGTCTTCCCCAACTTCTTTAAACATCTGGGCTCCCATTTAGTAGGGCAATTAAACATCTTAAAATATGCATCTGTGTGTTTTGCCAAAGTACCTCCCAGAATCACCACCACAGGAGAAAAAACATTGGTAGGCAAGTACAGTGCCCACACCTTGTGGCTTCAGATATTTTATCAATTTCTTAGAAAGACACATACATAGTCTACACATACGTGAGTGTGGGTTTGTCTATGTGTGAATATTTTTCCCTGTCTAAAATTACTATAGAGCAAGCAGCACAAGAGCGGGTATCCTTTGCTGTCCAAGTGAGAAGCAGCATATGTACCTACCACACGGCATAGGAAGTATTATCGGCCAAGATTTCCTTTGTTAGCTGGGGAATAGTACTGCACCTCAGGCATCAAAATCTTCTTTTAGGCCAGGTGAAAAATTAACTACTCCTCCTCCAAACTACTTCTCTCTCTCCTTCTGTGTCCTCTCCTTGCCAACCTTCAAGTTTCAATAATCATAACAATACTGGTGCTTTTTACCATTAATGTGATCCTTTGTGCTTCCTTATTTTTCCAAGGTCTAAAGGGAAGATGTGATCCAGGCAAATCCACTGAAGAGGCACCTGTATGAAACGGCAGTTTATAACAATTAATTAAATATTAGGGTTAGTCTCACTGTCAGGCAATGTCACTGCCTAATGATAAACCCCTAATGTCAGTGACAAAAGATGAGTTGTCAGCAATAAAGCTATTAGAAGTGGAGATCTTACATGTCAACCAGTTATGATCTTATTTGTCCACACTAGTACTTATCCCAAAGCACTGAAATTAATAAAAATACAACTGCCTGCTGAGCTGCTGATATGATTCAAGCTGATGTAGACTGACACTATAAACCTAGGAGGAATCTCTTTAAGGGTCTATCTTAGTCTCATTGTGCTATCCCATCACCTATTCACTCTGTTGGAGGAAGGATTGGCCCATAGGTAAGTACTCCAAAGTCACCGGACAGTTTGGGATCAGGTCTCCTGTTCCTAGTTTATCCTATGGATGGTCTACTGTGATCCTTCTCAAGAATGACAAGGTGTTAATGAAATTATTTGTAGATCTCCCCCAGCTTTATCGAGGGATACGTGTCAGTGCATGGGCTGTGATGAAGTGAACAGCTTTTCTGAAGGATGAGTGAAAACAAAGGGAACACATAAAATATTGGCAGATGAAAAGAGCCCAGTGGTACAACACTCAAAAGCGAAGTATTGAACGAAGTGCTCCTGCCACCCACATGCTAGCTGAGGAGAAGCACTGCGAAAAGAAAGAAAAAAAAAGGAAACGAAAATATGTGTAACAAATTGCTCTGACACCCTGGCTGAAAGCCAAGATAACTTGTAGGCAATAAATCATATTTCTGAGGAACTGAATTTCTTGCACTTGTGCTAGCTGTGTGCTGGATGTCATCACGGTTAAGCAAGGGTTAAATCCAGAATTCAAAAATTTTAGTTTGTTTGCGGCTTCTGGCCAATCATAAATGCTGCCTCTTAGCATAGCTTCTTGGCATTTCCCTTTGTGGTGACTGCTGCTTTGTTGCTTCTCCAAGAAAGTGCTACCTGGGAAAACTCTGGAGGCAATGGAAGGTGGAAGAGTGGTCCAAAACTGTCAGAAGTCCACTGAACGTTGATATGCTGATGGATAGAAATTTGGGCTTCTTGTGCTCAAAGTTGCATTCTGTAATGCTTGCCCAGAGTCTTCATAAGCCACTAAATTCGTGACAAATCACAGGAATTATGGTGATTGTTTTCATTCCTATTGAAGCTCCGTTGTGTTTTATCCAACACATTGTTTCAGAGGTGACTGTCCTGCCCTTCACACGGCTGTTGCCTGCAGCCAGGGCCATTTAGTACTAACAAATATCCTATTTCATGCAAGCAACACCTAAAGCTTATTACCCACTGCTAGCTGCATAAAATTACAGGCTGTCAGTATGTGTTAGAAGAATCCATCTGGAGAAAATAAAAGAACTACAAATGAAACTGGGTTTAACATTCCAGATAAACTGCCTTTTAAGGTTAAAAGGAAGAAAAAAGGACCAAAGTTTGGTTGCTCTCTTTCTCTTCATGCAAACTAAGGAAGAGGGCAAAGAGCTATTAGATAATGCAGTCATCTTCTTAGCTGTTTCAGAATTACATTTCTCAGAAGTTTTTTTATTTGAGATAGGTCTTCCTTGCCCAAAGGGTGGTCTCTCTTCTATTATTTATTGCAGTATTCTGACCCTTGTCTTTTAGCAGGACAAAGAGGCAGAAGAACTGAAAAATAACAACAAACTTGGTCTGGCTGGAAGCAAAGATTATTAATGCTCCAGGGGACAAAATCCTTTTCACAGACTTTACAGAGAAGTATGAAAAACTAGGAAAAATACATTTCCTTGGAATGGAAAATCAGGCCTGCTCTCAGTCATGTCAGTAGATCTGAATGTAATGATTAATGGATACTAGTACCCCTTAATACCTCTTTGGTAGTATATATAGACAATAAAATTGTCTTAAATTATGTTTACACCCATTTTGAGAGCCTCTTACTGAGGAAAGAAATGTAACGGTGTTGTACAATGATTAACAGGTCCAGTACTGTATTAATTTTCCTATTTACTACTCAAAAGAAGAATGGGACACTTGGATTAGAACTATTGAAAATTTGAGATAAAATGTGAAGTATATGATGTCCACTATGCAGTTCATCATAATCATAAGGCTATCTAGGTGCTGATGCATTAGCAAAGCACTCAGCTTTGTTTCATCTAGTTGTGAAACCATGCTGTTTGTTTTTCTATTTCCTTCAAATGGAGATGGGTGAATAGCTTTTTGACTCACAGTCTTGGAGACAAAGTGACTCTAAGGTGTAAAAAATTAGCTCTAATTCTTGGAAGCAGAGATAATTTTTTCATTCTGTAAGCCTTTTATTCCCACCCATCCACCCACCCCTTGTCTGCCTCATCTCTTTTCTACTCCTTTACCTCCCTTTCTTATACCACAGGTAAGGATACAAAGCCATATTTGGATCCTTGAAAACCCTATCCATAATATCTATGCAAAATATATAGATCATCCTAAATAAAGCAGGAAAAAAAAACCCAAACCAAAGGCACATGATTCCTCTGTACTGGGATATGTGAAGCCAATATATGTGCAAGTCATGCCCAAGTCATTTTAAGACAGGAGCCTTGGGTCTGCTCTAATGTGGGTAACAAACAGCAGATTAAGCCTGAGTGTAAGAGGAGAAAGGCATTTGCAGTCCCTCTGGCAGGAGAGTAAAATAATTACTACTGAAAAAGCTTTTTAAAAGTATGAACATTTTAACTCCACTGCATACAATAAAGGAGCCATGGAGACCGGAGAAACCTTCCCTTCCAAACAAATGCTGTAGAAGGATTTATTTGTTTTTTATAATTAAGCAATACTGTCTCCAACTGAGAGGCAATGTGGGGTGACAGAAAGGGGATTATCCATTATCCAGGCAATTGTATGAAAACAGGAGGAGAAGGAGGAAGAGTGTGTGGGTGTAAGTACGAGAGATTGTGCACATAGCATTTTCTGGCTCTGAGAGACACCCCAGTGCAGTGATTATCACCTAGACAAGTAGTAAAGGGGTTGGAAGTAAACCCCTGGCTTGGTCCCTGACCTCCAGTGTGCTACAGGATCCCACATAATGCCAAGCACTCTACCCACACCAGTGTTGGCATTCATCGGGGGAAGCTGCTAAAAACTTCTTTGAAATTCAGCAAATGAGAACATATTCAAAATGGTCTTTTTCTTTTTTTTTTTTTTGAACAGGACTGCCCACAAGCAGTTAGTGAATCAGAAAGGGGGGGGGGGGGGGGGGGGGGGGGGGGAGAAAAGCATTTTTTAAGTAAATACTGTCACAGGGACTTGTGTCACCTCCACTTGGATAACTAGATCCCCACTTACCCCAGAACTGGAGAGGATTGAATTGACCTCGTCAGCTGTACTGCACTACTTATTTCCTGGAGATATGCCTTCAATTCATGTTAGAATTTGTAGTAATTCTGCAGAATTGGAGCCATAATACTTTGTCATGATACTGCCAGAGCTGAGGAAAAGCCACGCATGGCAGGCCTGACTCCATCTTATTGAACATCACAGTTAGCCCAGGATAACACACCTAAGTCCAAGCAACCTGCCCTTGAAAGCAGTCATATGTTAGAGTGGAGAAATACCTCTTGCACATTTCTAATGAAGATATGGTGCCTAATCTGACAAGGTCATGGCAAAGCATGATTTCACTTTTGTCTCACCATGTGCTTTAGGAATAAGTCCTTTTCAGCAACCTGAAACATGAACAAAATAGATTCTCTTAATATCATTTTGAGTTATGTACAAGAGGAAACCTGGGACGGGAGCAGCCTGTGGGAAACACAATGCAGGAAAGAACAGAGTGGGCCAAGAGCAGTCTGTTGCTGGTAAACAGTGGGACACAATGGGGCATGCCATATAAACTGTGTTCAGTACACCATTTATCTACTAGATCTCTACATGTATTGTTAACAATGCTCCCAGCAAGTCTCTCTTTCTCCCACAGCTGAAGAGATCATAAGCTTTATGTTGTAAGGTGGGCAAGTGGGACCTACATCAAGTGCCTGTAGCATGGTTCCCTCCAAGAAACCTATTCTACTGAGTACAACGCAAATAATGTTTAACTAAAGCACTCAGCATTTAAATGGCTGACTCTTATGCTCCCTTCTTGTTTTTAATAGCTAGAAAGGGCCCATAAACACTGGAGAAGGGGGAAAGAATTGCAAAAAAGATTGAAATTCATAGTCACGTGGGTTTAAATTAAAAAAAGAGGTCCAAGTGCAGCAGCACAGCAGCCCTCCATGACAATCTACAGATACCGTTTCTGCCTCATTAAAAGGACTATGTACAGATTATAATGTCAAAAGGGCCTAAAACAGAGCTATTCTACTTTTCATTTCAAGGCTATGACCCTGGACTGTTCAAAAACTACTGTCAAGGTGATAAGGATGCACTGTGAAAGAACTAGAGATGAAGATGTCAAATAAATGCAGCAGAGAATGGAAAGAACTTGTGTGATTACCTGTACAACCAATTATCTTAATCCCTTTTTTACCCTTCATAAAACAATACAAATTTCTGTTGCTGATCCAACACCAGCCCACTCAGAGGCTAAATTACACATAGGCTGACTGACACAAGCATCTTTCACTGCTGGGTGCTGGGGGACAGCAGGTTAGGTGTTCCTAAAATTGACAGAGGTTCTAGTTCATTTCACACCACTGAAAAACTTCCACGATTTTACTAGTGTCACACTAGTCTAAACCTGACATAAATCATATCATAATCAAAGTCCTGTTCATTACCTCAGTGAAAATCTCTCTTCTGATTTACTTGGATTTTGGTTCAGGCAACAAGTTTGTAATCCAGAAAACTATTTGAAGACTATAAATTCAAGACTTCCATAGAGATAGAAAATAATTGTTTACTACTATAGTAATCTGAAAAAATATCATTTTTGATATATTATTTACAGCAGCTCCCTTGTGCTGCAATCATTAAGAAATGCATTAAAGTCATTGAAGTTCATAACAGACGTTGTTAAACAAAAATGGGTTACATTTGTAGGACACCCTTTAAATCAGATGAAGCCATATTGAAGACAAACAGTGAAAGTAGTAGGAATTGTCAGAGGTCTAGAAAAGTATAAGGAAAGATTGAGTAAGGAAATAACGGAAACAG
The DNA here is from genome assembly GCA_027574665.1 of Rhynochetos jubatus. Lineage (NCBI taxonomy): Eukaryota > Metazoa > Chordata > Aves > Eurypygiformes > Rhynochetidae > Rhynochetos > Rhynochetos jubatus. The sequence continues at coordinate 32,127,130 of CM050650.1, forward strand.
TCTGCAAATATGCAAGAGGATGTTCCAAAGACAAAGGGTATTAGATCTCTTCCTTGTCCATGAGATTAAGACAAGAAGTAAAGGGGTATAAAATGGAATAAGGGAAATTCAGGTAAGAGATTTAAAAAAGCCTTCTAGAGGTAGAGCTAATGACTCATCAAAGTGGGTCTGGAATCTCCATCATTAGATGTTTTAAAAACCAAGAAAGACAAACTTGCCTCAGATAATTGCAGTTAATGTCACTGTAACAAGAGCATGGGTAATATATCCTCTCAAGATTCCTTCTTTCTACTGTGATTTGCAATTCAACTTTTTCTATTTTAACAATACAATTTTTCCCCTTTATTTTGCTTTATTTCTTTTGTATGCCACAGACAAAAATAAAAAGCAGTTTGCCTGTTGAAGGATGGATTATTTGTATTGTAATTAAGCTATAGCTCCTTTGGGTCAAATTTAAAAACAAATTCCTGATTTGGAAAAATTACTAAGCAGTATTTCAACTCAGTTTTATTACGGGAATCAATCTTTTTAAAGATACCATTAAAAACAGCCATACAGTGGACAAAGCAATAACCTAGAATAATTGTTCAAATAAATGCCATACTCAAAACACGATGCCAGAAAGCTCTCAAAATAAGACTTAAAATTCTGAAAGGATTTATTTTCAAGCAAAGGCTTGCATGAATGTATCTTTTTATAGATTAAGTTCATACTTAAACTATACATGCAGACTTTTCCATCACTTAAATCTCAGTGCATGAGAAACAGGTTTGGGCTTATCATCTATGTAAAAAGGAGTTTCACCAGACCTGCACAGGAGGATCTTTACACATCTGTTTTAAATGCTCTGTTTCTCCTGTACTGTAAACAACCGTCCATGGATGAAATTTGAACGTGGGGAAGAATTTGGAAAATGGTTGCCTAAGGGTTTGGTTTTGATGACGTGTGGGTTTTTTTTTTTTTTGTTTTCGGGGTTTTGGGTTTTTTTGTTTTCCTTTTATGCCACAGTTGCTTATACTTATCATGACCAGATGAAACAGCGTTACTCAGATCCCACATGCTCTTGACATTTTTGTTGTGATTGCAAGACACAAGTTGCAAAAAGCTTGAGTTAGTTTTTCTAATTTGGAGACTAGTCAGCTTAGAATTATGAAGTTTTGATTTAAACCAAAAGTAACAGCTAACAATGGAGTATAAACAACATATAATATGTGTTTCACAAAATGGTCATGCAAAATGCACTGCAAACCACCTATGGGCTACAAATGATTCATTCACATTTAGTAATGAAAAGCTGTAAATTACAAACATGATAGAAAAAAAAGTACATTAGTTCATGAACAGTGTATTAACTCAGACACCGACAAAAATCGTAAAACATAGTTGGGCAAGTACAACATTTCATTTTCACAGAATATATGGTGTCAAACAGATTGGAAACTTGGGTTGAAAATTCAGCCACGGGGATCAAATGGCATTATTATGTTTCCACAAATGGAGGAGAAAAGGGAGGGAATGTGTAAAAACTCTTTAAAAAGAACCAACTGCAAATAACAGGATACCTTAACTGCAATTCAATAAAAGTAATTTTGCAGCTAAGACAAAGTAATGACCACATTTCTGAGATTTGTAATACAAAGCAGGAGCGGGGCCCAAGGGCAGTGCATACTTATTACTGGTAGCGTGTTTGCACTTTCAATACATATAAAATATTATAAAGCTTGATCCAACACAGTCAGCAGACAGTCTGCATATTATGTTGTTACAATGAGTCTAATTTTAAGAACAGCTTAGAGCTAGAAGTAAATAAATAAACTGAAGAATGAATAAATAAAATAAGGAACTAAGTAGAAGAACTAACCTTTCATAGGAAAAAAGGAGGAGAAAAGCCAATGTGGCTGTCCAGATGACCAGCTGCATTTCTGAAACATTATGTTCCTCTCTGAAGGTCATTGCACGTGGCAGAACTAAATTGTTGAAAAACAAGAACGTCAGGAAATAAGCAAGGGAGGGAGAAGATGAATTTTCTGTGAACATCAGCAGTCATGGAAAGAATAACTGCAATGCAATGCTTTTCTGCAAAAAACATCAGGGTATGGGCTAGTAACTCCTGCTGATAATTCTGGAAGGTGGACTCCTGAGCGTTTTAAATGATAGGAGACAATGTGCTGTTAATAACATTATGACACTGTGCAGAGCCTCCTGAAATTAGTTCCTATAGCCATCCCCAACCACCCAAGATCTAAGAACAAGCTATCCCTCATAAACATTAGCAGACAGGCGCTCTGATGTGGATATCGTGCTTCTGTGAGATGGACTCAAAATGCACTTTGGTTCTTTGGGAGCCCTTTTCCAGATGTGAGACAGTGGTATTGGGTAGTGAACCTGCCTTTCAAAGGGACTGAAGGCAGTTCACTTCCATACATCGCTAATCTTCTGAGTGCCAGTGAGTGGAACTGTCATTGCTTTTCTAGGTCCTGCCACATTAAGAAGAAGGATTCATCACCCAGTCACCCTGAAAATCTGACAGCTCATCGACTTTCCCCTGGACAAAGGAGTGGCACGGCTGATCACCTATTAAAAGGATTCTAATCCTCACAGCGAAAATATCTCTCTTTCCTAAATTATGCCAGGATCATAATTTGATGATCTTCTAAAAATCTTGGTAACTGAGGATTTGCTTGAAGATTAGTCTTGAAGATGTCATGGCCCAACCTCCAAACCAATTTGAAGTTTACTAAAGACCGGGCTAAGAAGTATACGTCATAGCTCATATCAGCATCCAAGGCCTGAATTATGAGGTATGTATCTTTTCTCATTACCTTGGGATCTTAACATACCTGAAACTTTTAGGATTTCTAGCCTGCCACTGATAACGGCCAAACCTGTGACATAGCTGATATTAGAATTCACCTTAGAATAGAGGAAGACAACATAATACCAACACTATTTTATGGAAAACAGCTGGTTCACAAAGTTGAAAAATAAGGATAAAAATTACTAAGACTATAAACAGATGTTTATAAAACATTGGTTTTGATATCATACAACATTTTGATTAAGCTGATAATAGAAGAATCAATGCACATCTTAAGAACATTGGCAGATCCCTAAATATAAATTAGGTGAGAAATTATCAACATATGAGTTAATTTCACTGAGAGATTCTGCAGACATTCTTGTTTGTTTGTTTGTTTTGTCTTACACTATTTAATATTTTCATTTGTGACCTGGATCAATCAATAAATGAGTAATTTTTCAGACAAAACAAACATTAAGTACTGGAAAATAAGAAAGAGGAAAGAGTGTTGTTCAGAGTAAACCCCTGATAAATGCTAGAGGAAAGAATACATCTAGGAGAAGTTTTTATCCCTGAAAGGTTGGACATGCTATTCCATGAAGAAATGACTGAAAAGAACTTTGAAGTCGCAGCACACAATTCATGAAGTGTAAGTTTTACTGTCATGTCATAGGAAAAAAGCTGCTTAGATTTAGGTATAGTAGAAAATACAGTAGGATAAGGAGGTACTAATATCTTTGTATTTGATGCAGGTAATACTGATTTCAGAACATTGTGTCCAAACTTCAAGAAAACTATTAGGAAATAGAATACGATTTCAAAGAACCACAGGTATGACTTAAGACGAGGAAAACATGGATAGTAGTGGGAGACTTCAGAAGTCTATTTATTGAACTTGTTAAGGAAAATACATAGAATGGTTTGATCACAGCCATTTTGCAACTACCTACCAAGCAGAAATTTTGTATGTGTTCTTCAGTTTAGTCAGAAAAAATTATAACTGATACAACACTTAGGTACTGAAGTTAAACACACCCCAATTTAAAAATTAATGCACTGATTTTGCCATGAAGATATTTGACTTTTGGAATAATTTAATAAAAATTGTCATGGTTCGTTTGGCAAAAGAAACATTAAAATAAATATTTTGGGGAAACTGTTTTGGCCTGCTGTAGCACACAGGAAAAATATTTTAATGAACATTCATGTATTTTTCAGAGAAAGTCAAAGTACCTGATCAGGGTGATTCTTCCTTACTAATCTTATCTAATCTAGATAAAACTGACAAGCCTGTATAAGTGCCTCCTCACAGAAAAAGTTACTCTCTGGAGCCTTTCACACTGCGGTCTTCTCATCATTTTAAGACGCATCTCAAATGTCCAAAATATGAAAAGGTAAACCCAACATTTCACTCCTCAAGTATGTGCCTTCAGTTATGGAGAATGTTTCAGAATTTAGGGCATCAGACAAGCTGACTGAGTCAACTTCAATAAGGCACCCAAAAGGCATGGAAAAATATCCAGAGTCTCTTTTACTATCCAGACAAAATGTCAAAGAAAATCCTGCTGTGTGGATGTCAGCTTTTCTGGAGGAACTGAAATGACCCAGAAGTCTCTGGAGTTAAATTATGCTTGTTAAGCAACCATAAGCACTTTCTCAAAAACTTAAGGTTGAATTGGCTTCGCCTAGACTAAACAGCCTGGTGAGTGTGTTGCACTTACTGCACATTTCACACATTAAAAGGTTCCACAGGATCTGAGTGCAGTTTTGTTGTCTCTAAACAGTAAGTTTAAGTTTCTTGTGTGAGTTGTATACTGAAGAGATTGAACCCTTCTAAACCAAAATACAGAATTTACCAAAACTAGGCTTGATTTGGAATTATCATGTATCATAAAGGACTGCAAGCAAAACTTAAATCAGAGACAAAATGTTGAGAAATAACATATGAAAGAGGTGAATGAAAGAAAGGTCTTTCAAAACCACCTGGGCTGGTACTAAGTGAGGTGACAGAAAGCGAATGACTGATCTAATGGAGAATTTGCTATTGACCTTAGTGACAACAAATCTCGACTTCCCTGCTGTTCAACTTAACCACTTTTTAGGGAAGTACTCTACTGGGAAAAAATATTCAGAGCTTACAAAGAGACATTGATTTCTCTCAACTCATTCAATCTGACTTGGGAAAGACAAATGGTAAAGGTGTTGAATGGACAAATGTGAAAGGTGCACATAGACTAACGCACAGAGCTACGATTGCTCACCACACCAGGATACTCTTTTCAGGTTTATTACTAGCCAAGATGAAGGATGTAAGTTGAAATTCAGAAATTACCCACCTATCACTCATGTGGTTTTTTGGACTTGGAAAAGAAAGTCACAGCAGGCAGAAGAAAATTACCTTAGGCCTTTTCAAAGTCTAAGACAGTTTTAATGCAGGTTTCAAAGTGCTCTGAAACCCCTGCCTGACCCAGCAAACATGAATAGGTAGGATGTTTATAGACAGTGACTGCTGGCTGGGATAAGACAAACAATTGTTCCTCACCTTATATCTCACCCTCCAAAACCTGTCGTCTCACAGCACTAGAAAGCTCTGAGCTCCATTATGCTTAAATTGCTCTATATTACTACATCCTACTGCTGTTGGAGGTGGTTTGTTATAGTTACACTCCTGCCAGGCAGGTATAAGGAAATAAATGACACATTTTGATACAAGGCTATTTTGCTGAACTGGGTGGATTAAAGAACTGGTAATTTTGCTGAATTGGATGGATTAAAGAACTGGTAATAAATACCTTTATTTTTTCTCTTCTAGACCACTGGTGCAAATCCAGTCCAGGTCAATGGTGACCAGAAGTTATTGCCACCTGACAACAGAACCAAATCCATGTGAAATTGATTGGCAGCTCTTAGCCCAGCTCCTAAAGACCTGGTCATGAAATTGCCACCACTTCTGACACAAATTGGCCGAAATGAAGCTGTATTAGCACCAGCATGCAAGGACAAGTGCAGTGGAACACTCCCTCTGCTTTTTATGGGCCGGGGAGGGTCAGGTCACAATTTTAATTTAAAAAGCTTTTTTCATACAGAAGTAGTTTTGTCAAGACTGAACCATTTTAAGGAAAATAGAAAATTCAACACAAAAATTGATCTTTTAATGGAAAGTGTAAAGCTGAATTTTTTTCTGATTTATCTTAAAAAGTTGTTCTACTTTGGAATTTTAGTATAAAAAAAGGAAAAGAAATTACATGTTACGATGAGTGTTTAAGATGACAGCTAGGGTGGGATTAATTTTACCTAACTTTAGACACATGTAGTGTAGTCGTCAGCCTCAGAGCTAGTCACCCCAGGTTTCCTTTATAGTCAATGGAGATAAATAGGTACCTTTAAGGTGTGATTCATCTGACTATTTTAAATATCTACTTTAAGGTGAATAATGGTCTTAAAATGACTGTCTCTCTCCACTGACTATGGTGAGTGACTACAGAGACCATCTCAAATGGAGATCTAGCAGAGACACCTACTACTGGTCAAATGGGCCCACTCCCAGCTGTCTAATTCTCTATTACACACCATTGCTTTCCATTTTTTTTAACACTAAAACCCTTAACTAATAGTATGTTTTCAGTTGAAATAAAAGAAAAGCTCCAGGTTGTTTCAGAATTTTCATTATAAGAATAAACTTCTTTTCCAAGCGGATTCAAAATTATAAGTGGAAAATCCTATTACCTATGTATGAAGCTGAAAATACACATTTTAGTAGGTAAGAAGGATAAAATTCATAGGTCCTCTGAATCATGCATCTAGCATGTCATCAAATTGTTTCCAGTTACAACTAATGAATTCAACAGAAAAGCTACAAGGCAATTCTGTGGGATGGAGAATTCAGCCATTTTGCTTTCAACTCAAAGCTGCCATGAAGGAAAAGGGAGGGAACAACACAGCTAGGATTGCAGAGGGGAGAGATGGGGACAGGTGGGATTGGTCATGGGAAGCATGGAGTGGCTGGAGGGAGCGTGAAAAAACAGATGATGTAAAGCGTGGCTGAAAAGAAGGGGCACTTGTGAAGGAGGGGAGAATGTCTGAAAGGAAGGCAGATGTACAAAAGGACATAGAATGGGCAGCAAAAGGATCTGTAGAGACATTAACGTTTTGCATAAAGTTAAAAAATCCAAAATGAGGATCGACATTTTCTCCCACTTCTAATCATCGTTTCCTATGTTGCCAGACACACATCAAACAAAGTAAAAAAGCACTGTGTATCCTGCCCTTCCCTCTATATTTAATATATTGCCATTCAACTCCAGAGCTGTTCATAGCCCTCCTTTCTCTCTCTCATCCTATACTTCCACAAATCCAAACCTTTTTGTTATAGACCTTTGGTTGCATTGGACTGTGTCCAGATTCAGCCACACAGATGGGAAAACAGTTCATTTCATTCAACAGAGCCAAGTATATTGATAAAAACAAATTTACATTGATTGCCTCTGAGCCTAACACACATATTTTCTCCTCCCCTCTGCCTAACAAAGCTGTGAAGGAGACTTTTGACTTGCCAATAATCTCACAAACAAATTAGCTCAATTTTAACTCCATTACTCAGGCTAATCTCTCTTGGATTTCTTAGCATTTACACAGGAAATGGTTCATTCATTATAGATGGTGTGTACACTTAGCTTTTGTAATTCAAGGAATGTGCTAGGTGGTTTGTGGTGACATTTTTCTTAATAATGTGGGCAGCACTGGAATGTCTTTTCCCTACTACCATTCTCTTGGTGGAAGCACATTATTTAGATTGAAAGCAAGAAACTCTCTCAGGTGGTTTGCAACTACAAGAGAAAGTATCTGCTGGAAAGGTTAGGAATTGAGCTGTGCCTTTTCCTTGAAAGGAATCCCAGACTGATAATGGGGTTTCATGCAATTACTTTATAACAATCTTCAGTTGCCTTCCTCCCCTTATCCCTTTTTATTCAGCTAGGAGGGAAAACAAAAATATAGGCAGCTGTGCAGTGGTTCGAAGTCAGACCAGAAACAGGCAGAAGTTTTAGGTATGTCTTTAACACTGATTCACCCTGCAGCTTCATACTAATGCATATTCTCTCTGCTTCGGTGAAACAAGTCTCCTAGGTGATGTCAAATTAAGCACCCTTCTGATCCTGTGCTCAAAACCAGACACTGCTACCATCACATGATTACTATGCAAATCTGCTCTAAAAGACAGCCTCAGCCCAGAGTCCTAATATCTCGTTGCTTTAGAAATGGGCTGAACTTCCCTTTCTTACACAGTCAAACAGTCCAGTGATGGGCAAAACAAGTGGGCGCCAGAGAACCAGACAGGCTCTGGCCTCCATATTTTCTTCACTGACTTCCAAAGAAACTATGTGGATATCTTATGTTTTGGTCATGAGCCATCGTGTCATTTTGAGTTCTTTCACTCCTTCCCTTGTCCTGCAAATGCACTTGTCTCCCAAATCCACAGAAGGGTGATATTAATATTTAAGGACAACAGCCGGCATTTTTGATGTTGCAGCTTATATTACTTGGCAATGACTTCCTTTCCTGAAAGCAGAGGATACCAGAATGATCTCTGACGCTGTCTTTTTGTTCACTTCTGTCATTTCCACACCAGAGTTTTTCAAGTCTTCACTGTCCATTTAGGAACTGGTCTTCACACTGCTCCAAAGGAACAAGGAACATTTGAAAGTTCACCTGGGAAAGATGCATGCTTCAACAATAAACTAAAAGCAGATCAAAGCCTTGAAGGGAAAGTTGTGATGGATAATGTGACAACAGGAAAGTCCTGCAACATAAATGACCTTTCCCATTAATCCATAAACTATTTGTAAACTACAGTTTGTTCCCTTTGTCTGGAAAAAAAGGTTTAAGGAAATAGCTTGAGGAGAATGTTAGCAAAACAGAGGACTAAGGAAAAATAGTATGATTATATGAGAAAGCTTTGTTAATCACTCCCTTCTGGTCTTAAGTGCCAAGAGACAATATCTTCCAGGTCTGTATGTTTCCCCAAATAACTCATTAATAAACTTTTATTATTCCAGTAGAGAATTATTTAACTTACAAAACCACTTAGATGTCTGCGTTGTGATAGATGGCTCATATTTAAATTATTTGCCATGCAGATCTGTTAAGCAGGAAAGAAATATATTGCAAAGGCTCTTTGCTCCATTTAAAAGCCAAGAGTGAAACAATAGAGCAGGAAGAAAACACCAGCTGGGGTAGCTTACACACAAGCAATTTTATTCACTCAGCAACTCAGGAGGTATGATGTTATGTGCACTCAAATTCTCATGTTACACTGTAGAACTACATACATATTCGATGGTACTAGTATTCATCGTGCTTAACACAGCTACAGGTGGTGTCCTACTACCACCATGAGGCCTTAATTTGTTGCTAGATACCAGTTTATTTCAGCAGCCCAGAGAGAGTGCCCTGCCAACCTTAGCCACTTTCATCACTGTAGCAAGTTTATTCTCATGAAGAGCCCTGCAGAGTGGAAGCAGTGTTCCTCTCCCTGGGAAACCTGGGCTCTTCACATCTGACCTTGCATTGCAACTGCATTGCAACTGGCTGTGGGGAACCCCAGTAAGAACCAAGAACAGCTCTGTGGTAATTAAATATGTCCAGGGTAATGTTTACAATCATATGAACATCACTAAAGATTTACAATTCAGCATTTAGCACAGACACACCTAAATAAAATAGTCTGTTCTAGGAACAGTAACTAATTAACTGATTTTTGTGGGTTTTGTTTGTTTTGGGTTTTGTTTTTTTTTTTCAAAAGAAAAGGGGTAGAGGAGAAGGAAAAACTTCTAGTTACTGTAGGAATGGACAAAAGAGAAATTCCTTTTAAAGTTTCATGACATCCTTCTTTCTAAGCCTCAGTAGATAATAGATTCAACATAGATTAGGTTTTACATTTAAGGGGGTGACAGCACCATTGTCAATGCTACAGAAGGTAAGTGCTGAGAGTAGTGTTTCTGGCCTTCTCTTCCCTGGTACCTTTGCCTTGATCTGCCTCTGTTGTCTCCCTTGAAAATTCAGATAAAGTAGGAAATCAGGATTAAAATTTAAAACCAAGCAAAACCAAAAAATATTCAGCAACAAATAGGAATCTGTTTTGAGCCAAGCCTTCTCAAAATCAGTTTAAAGTTTGTTCAGGGCTTTACTCCAGCCCAGTACCCTTGCCCTGAGTTTGTTCATTGTAGACAAAGCAATCTCTTTAAAGAGACAGCTTTGGTGGGAATCATACGAGTAAATACAGATGTTTCCCACACAGCCATTTATGCATGAGCTAACCAGATGTACTCTTCTTGCAAGAATAAGCCTGGTATATTTGTCATGAATTCCCTCCTGAACTATTCAACTAAACTGAGTCAGATTAACCACAAAATCAGAGTAACTAGTTCACAAGTGGACGTCTATCTTTCAGATATCTAAATAAAGACAAATACAGCACAGTATGCTTGCTCCAGAGCCCAGTAAAGGAAGATTTACAGTACCTCATAATAACATACTACTGCAGCTGTCCTTAGTAATAGTTGTCACAAATATGTCAGCACAAGTTTTAACCAGAAGCCCCCAAAGTGTTCATGTGCTGCCTGTTGACACACCCTGAAGCACGTTGCCATATCTTTGCAGATACCATTGCCCATATTAGCTACATCACAACAGTGCAGATATTATAGCAACTTTGTACTAACATCATTTTGCTGGTCAGATATATTTCTCATGTTGTTTGCAGGGGAAAACAAGTATCTTTTTCGTCAATGAGTTCAGAAGGCAGCTAGCACTTTGTTTTAGCTCATAGAGCTGGCAGTGACTAATTTTTCATGAAAATGCAAACAAAAGGAACAGGAAATCTTGTGATTCTTGTCTCCGCAATTAGGCTTTAAAGACATTAAAGTGTTCCTGACTCTCTATTAGCCATCATGGATCCTGGTCACTTCTCAAAATGCTGAGTGTCACCCTCATCCCTGGGAAAATATCACTGTTCTGAACCTGCATTCTCAGCTCATGTGGGGCTGTAAACAAAAGAAAAACATCCTATGGAATTAAATAGGGGCTTGGAACACAATCTGCATGAGAAAATCAAATGAAGGATCTGCTGATATGTTATTGGGAAAACCCACTGTTCTCCGAACAGAAACAATTTCCCTTTCCTGGAAACAGAACTTCCCAGCTGTATGCCGCATTGTCTGCTGTTAGTACCGATCGCTTCTCCTTCAGCCATGGTGATAAAAGTATGTGTGGGGGATAGTAAATGGCCCTGGGCAGTTATCTGATGGGTCTAGGAATTGGAACAGGATCTTATGTATGTTGCTCTTTATACAGCTAAATGTGTTTCATTCATATAAACTCTTCTCTCTTCTTTCACCTATTTTCTACGCAGTTTGTTTGCCTTGAAGATACACAGATTTGCTTGAATGCACTTGTTCTCTGCAAAACATTCTAGCATGAGAAACATTTTGAAACAAAAGAAAATGAAAATGTTCATATAATGTGAATTGCAATTTTACTTCCAAAGGTCATTCATTCATTTACAAATCCATTCTATCCATCCAGCTAATTTCACTTGCTTTCACACTCATGCCAAAACAAACTATTACCCAGAGATAAATACAATTACTTGTGATTTTTTTTTTTTTTTTTAATGAAAAAAACCCTCACCTCTTTCAGCTCCTCTTTTTTCTGGTGTCTCTCTTCTGCTCAGCCTCATCATAAACAGGCACTGAGTGCCTTCTAAGACAACCCATCTGTTACCTTTTCTTTGTGTGCATCACACCATGTCTTTGTCCTGCCTTTCCGTACTCATTATTACGAAGTGATCATATGCATTCATGAGACACTGTACCTCACATCAGCCTAGGTTCTGTAACAGGTAGCCTGGTAATGTGCAAGCAAGAGAGGCAGCACACCTCAGCAGGGAGACAACTAGAATTTGGAAGCCCTTAGTTTTGCCACTAACTATGTACTTTTAGGTACAACACATACCAGTTTCCACATCAGTGAACAGACAGTATTTTATTTCTTTCTTAAAATATGTTGTGATCTTAAAATTCAAAGTGTTAAACATAGAACAAAAAAGGTGTTTCATTGCCAGCTGGGGCTAAACCACAATGCTGATTCCCTGTCCTTATCTCGACTCACAAGCCTTTCTCTGCCCTGTCCTTCTGAGGAGCAGGAGTGATAGAGTGTCTTTGCTTGGCACCTGGCCTCCAGCCAGGGTCAACCCTCCACACTGGTAAAGACTGAAAATAAAGATAATAAAAATAGACTAAGAAAGCTAGATAGTGTTGGAAAATAAGTAGTAGCATTAGGCAACATTTCAACAAAATTGGTTGTTCACCTTTAAGAAATGTAGAACAGGAGTGATACTTAAAATAATGTCAGGGATTAGGGTCCTGGCTGGATTCATAGGTAATGAGGATTACTCGTGCTGGAAGGGAGCTGCTTCAAATATGTATAGGGAGACTTAAAAGGAACATCTAAGATTTTGAAGGATTCAATGAAGAATAAATTACTTTCTCCTTAACATGAACAGTTGAGAGGCAATTGAAAAATAAAAATTAAGATAAGCAAGCACAAAGATTGCAATGCAGGGAAGAACTGTGGACATGCTGCTGAAGCTAAGGCAATTGATGTTATTTGTTTCAAACAGGGACCAGACAAGCTGTTAACTAAGAACTACAGTTGTCATTGTGTAGTAAAGCTAATCAAATCCTACATTTCACAATGCCATCCAAACCAACCAATTTATCATTTGGTGAGGACCAATATTCGGTGGGCAAAAAGGAACTGGGGTACTTTGTGTGCATTCTGATTTTATTCTCTCCTACAGGCATTGTGAACTCTGTTCTCAACACATTTGACAAATTCACTTTAAAAAAATCTTAGCAAAAATCTTCCCTGCTTGCCCTGTCTGTGCCTATGGAAGTCAGATCTTTCAGCTACAAATGGTCTCTGATATCGAGCCTACATACTGCTTTTCACAGTAGCTGCCTGTCATCCTCCATTCAACTGTTTAGCTACCTCCTTCAAGAGGGTTTGGTTCTCCTTCTTTAGCTCAGAGTGTTATTTTATTCCACACATTGTCCACTGAAATCAATGGCACTCATCACAGAGAATTATTCTTTAACATAAATAGGAGAGACAAGAGTAAATATGAAAAAATCCTCATGGTGTTTTCCTGTAAGAGGACAAAATAATTGCCCTGGTAGAAAAATATGCTGAAATCTGTCCACATCAGAAATACATAGCAGACTTTGCCTCACTGTTCCATTGTCTTTAGGCTAGCTATTGTTAAGCCATTCCTGTAGTTGTGTGGGAGATCTGCAAAATAAAATGAGTATTGGTCTCCAGGATTCCTGCTCAGGAGACCATATACACCTGACAGAGAAACTAATAGCATAGCAGGGTTTAAGCTTCAGCACCTTTTCTGAATGGAAGTAGCCTACTGAATCACAGCCCTGTATTAAGCATTTAACCTGTTGGCTGCCACTCTGTTGTAAAGCAAGTGCAGATACTTGCTGGTAGAACAAGGGTGTCGAATCACCTAAGGAAAAGCTGTGATGACATTCTCTATTATGCTTCACAGTAGGAATTTCTTTTGTCTCCTTTTGCTTTATCTAATTTGTTAAATCAGAAAGAGAAGGAAAAAAGAGATAAATTTCTTTTTTTTTCCCCCCCCCTCAGGTTGACTGAGCTTCAAAGAATGTTAGGTCTGGTCTCTCTCGCTTTCCTTAGGATTGCCCAGTTGGCTTCTTTGAAATGGATCTGTCTAATTTTAGAGCAAGGATAGAGTCTAAAGCAAGGTGACATTTTCCTGCAAGCTTTGATGTGTTAAGATTCTATGGCAACATTTTTTTTTTTTCTTTCCTTTTGCTTGACTGTCACTCTCTCTCCTTTTTTCCCCACAGAGATGCACGTGCATTAACTGAAAATTAACGAAGCACAGAGATGTATCCGATGAACGGAGAGAGCTCTGCGGTTGGTTCAGATCTTAGCATGTAAAGAACACATTTACTTTATTGGTTTGCTGTGGCCAGCCTGAGAAAAAGATATGTTAAAACCACTGTAATATCATACTAAACTGGAGTAATGGCAAAATGGAGCATGAATTTCAGGTTACCAAATTGGTTGTACATGGAAGTGAAAGGATGAAATACATGTTTTTTCCTGTTATCAAAGCTGGGTATGTTTTGTTTGCTTTTTAAACTAATTGTGTTCTTGCTATATGCTAATTTATAAATACTGAAGCTTATGATGTATCCAAATCATCTGTCAATTCACACTCACTTCAGTGAATCATTAAGACACAGGTAGCTTTCCCAAACTGTTACTTCATAATTTTCCAAACAAATGGTATATTCCATTTTGGAATGAATTGAAAATGTTGTCTAAGCTAAAACTGAGAAAGATGGTCAAACATACACTGACAGACAGGTAGGTAACTAGAGTAAGTAGGATGAAAATTATTAAATTATTCTCACTGAATTATTCTCATTGAATATGTAAGTATCTCAAGCCTAAAATGAATCACTGCAGTTTTGCTGTGTAACAGTTTTCTTATGTTTAATACAACACAAAGTGGTATACACAAAGAAAATAATGAAGTATTTAAAAAGTAAAAAGCTGCATATAATTAGAGCTAAAGATCTGAAATTACTGCGGACAAAGGATACAGATTTCAAGTGAGCTTGAGATAAATTTTTAACATCCTTGACCTTCTTTTTAGCTTACTGCAAAATAGCTGGCAATGGTGCTTTGCAATTGCATGCACAATGCTTTAGATAATTTATTGTTCAGTTTGTACAGCCTTTTGTAATACAAAAGTCAGCCTTCAAAAGCAAGCTCTATTGTGTTGGATAGTTAAAATCCTAAGAGAAAAATGGGAGATTACACACAAGACAGGAAAGTAAACCAGTTTTGCCTTTGTCTGTCATGTCTGTCACCCAAAGAACAAGATCTTTGCAATGAAATCTTCAAAATTTTTATTATGTGAAATACTTAGCAGAGTTATTAAAGAAATATATAGTGACTATAGCCAAAAATACTTATATTTTGTCTGTTCCTATAAACCTGGCTCATTTGGGAGCTCCATGAAGTTCAACAGGCAAAGAAAGGAGCTCAGGCGGTGTCTCATATTAGCAAGTTGAGTTTGTGCTATTAATTGAAATAAAACTTAGTACTGCCTAAAGCTTCTCTGTTCTATCTTCAGTACTCTGGTAAATTAATTTTCAGCCCTCCTTTTCATTCAAA
Source organism: Rhynochetos jubatus (assembly GCA_027574665.1). Lineage (NCBI taxonomy): Eukaryota > Metazoa > Chordata > Aves > Eurypygiformes > Rhynochetidae > Rhynochetos > Rhynochetos jubatus. Next base: position 32,142,206 of record CM050650.1, read on the forward strand.
AAAAGGTACATCACAATAGGTGATTATTTATGTTACTTTGAAAGTTAATGTACAAGAGGTCTGATGGAGGATACTGGTGGAACTGATTGATTCTTACTGGCTCTGGCCTTACCACTGCAAACGTGCAGCTGAAGCCTGAACTTGAGGCCAAATTGACCACCACTTTGCCATGGCCTTCAAGAGTATTGTTACCTTGCATTCCTATGTTCTTTCTTCCCTGGAGATAGAAACAACGGTCCATGTTTTTCTTTAAATACTGTAGCAAAGTTCAGCGTAGTGGGTCTCTGATGCCCTGAGGACACATCTTTAAAAAAGATTTTGACAAAGGTATAGCTCAGCATCATTTATCTGCAGACTATTTTCTACATATTGTGTTGAAAGAATGATTCTTTTTGAGTTAGAAGAGAGAGGCAGCAATGTACACTTGGTTATTAACAACTCTGACATTGGACAGGTAGATCAAGTAAAGATCCTGCTCCCACAACTGATTTCACTGGAAAAGAAAACCTTTGCTTTTACTACTTTCATTAGAGAATTTAATAAATGTGATCTTCATCTGATTGTCTCTATATAAGAGGCATACATCTTGGGATAAATATTTACGTAGAAATATCGAGTTATGCTTCTAGAAAGCAAACTATTTTCAAGAAACTCAAGCTGTGATGAGACTTGGGAGTATTAAATATGCATAATATGACAGGGAGGCCCACTTAGAAGGATGACCTGAATTATGTATTTGTAATTCAATGTCCCAAGCTTCTTAATGTACTCTTGATGATAATTGCAGCTGCAGTACAACTGATATTAAATACAGTGAGTATAGAATTTTTGTTTTCCATTTTTTTGGCTGATTTTCTCCATCAGACATTCTTTTTATTTCAGATGCTAGCTATGACTGTCCCAGACCTCCTCAGTGTACACCTATTGCAGGCTGCATTTCCCCATCCCAGCTCTTACATTTAAAATGCACAGAAAATAACCTGAAGAAAGCTTCCTGTTGGGGAATGTGGTGGAAAGATGTCAATAGATAGCAATTGTCACAGCAGGAGATATTAAAGAACACAAAAGATAGCACAAAAGAGCACAGGAGCTGAGATGCAATAGTGTTGTGAGGAATGGAGCCAGATCCATGCCCATCACTTCCACGAAGAAACCAGGGCTCTGGATTCAGCTAGTGTCCTTGTAAGTATCCAAACAAGACAGATTCTCAAGGCTCTCAGAAGTCTTCATTTTCTATTTTTATATTGAGGAACAGATTTTCCAAGGATCAGGGTGTCATATGTAGCAGAGCCTTTGGCATCTGGACTGAAATGTAGCTAGGCAAATGATTGCTCTCACCTCTGCTCTCTTCCCACCTCCACAACCTAAAGGTAGTTACTCCACCTGCACATTCCAGCAATAACTTGAAGCCTGAGGACCCAACAGTCCCTCAGACCTTCTGCCAATCCAGATGCCAAAGACATCTGAAGAGCCTGTTTAGGAAGTCTGGTCCTTCTGGTCTTAACAATATGCTAGGACACTGCTATGGGAAGGTGTTCTTTTGCCAAAGTATTCTCTTATACTAAATGTTATTCTTGCAGTACTTTTTCTACTGATTATGTATGCATTTGAACATGTGAGACAATAATCAAAGAAACAGCTATGGAAGACAGATTTTGTTGACACAACTCAGACTTTGGACAGTACACATCATTTGATGGCAGCTCTTCATCTATTTGCCTCTCTATGAAAACAGATAGACTTGCATACCTTTTTCAATTAAGGACTATTCTGCTCCCATTTACACCAGTAAAATCCTCCAAAACTCAGTGGAACAGCACTGGCAAAAGACCTTGGATTTAGACCTTAGATGATTTACAAAGAAGAACCTCATGAAATAGAATATACAGAAAATACAGCCCATGGAGTTTAAGGATAATAGCACTGCACTGTTACACGTCAGCGACTCCTGTCTTGTAGGTTATGGACTGGTGCCAGTCTGTGAGACATGGACATTGGAATGTGGTCCATGAGATGATCACAGAGGAAAAATTAAAAACCAAAAATGCTCTCACCCATGGTCATGCAAGTGAGCAAACAAACAAAATAGGAGAAAGTGAAAGGAATAAAAGAACAAAGCTTAGACTAGTTTACATTTGGTTGTAAATGAAAAACACTGTAGCAATACTACAAAAGATAGACCTTCCTGAGACAGGGTGAGCCTGTAAATTTTTTTTTTAAAGGCTAAATGGTGTTCTGGCTGAAGAAAGTGATTGATATTTTATGCAGCACATTGAGAAAACTCAGCAGCACCTATGTTGTGATTAAGTTTATGATTGTTACAGTTCAGGACAAAGATGTATAGCACCGGCTGATGCAGAAAAAGTATAAGAAGACATGGGAGATATGTTAACAGAGTGAATTTATGACAGTAAATTCTGCTGTAGAAACAAGGGATGAGATTTGCTGCCAACATTATTCACACTGCGTCATTGAAAGACATGGAATTACACTGATTTACCTGTAGAGGTCTTGCCTCTTACCATGGAATTGACTACTGTGCTTTGGTTTGTAAGTATATGAAATGTTTCCATTCATAACAGTCAGGCAGTTTTCAATGAAATATTTTTCATATGAAGATACTAATTCTTCTTTGCCAGAAAAGGCCCATCCTGAAGAATCCAAAATGTTAAAACAAGTATCGAAAACAAACTTGTCAAATTATGAAATTTTTGTGAATTACATAACTGAATATTCCTTTTTTGTTTTAACATTCTAATGAATTCATTGTGAGAGGGAGGAAAAAAAAGCCAAGAGTTTGTCTTGATTTTTATTTCACAGACATATGTTGTAGATATCATAATTCAGACAGGAAAAAAAAAAAAAAAAAAGGTAAAACATCTTGAAAATTGCCTTGGAACAGAGAAAATAGCTATAACCAGATGCCTCTGAGCTCAAAATTTATCCAGCGTCTCCCGCATCGCCAGCATACCATCTCTCACTCTTACACTGCCACATGAGGAGAAATCATTGTATTAGCCCCTCCCTTTCCTATCACCCCTAATTGCTCCAAGTCATCATCTTAAGGGTTAAGAAAGAAACTTTATCAGGGACTTTGTCAAAGGAGTTTTCTGAGAACTGTTAATTTGCAGCATGCTATTTAAAGAAAACGTCTGCTCATCAGAGGATAATCTCAGAAAACTGTGGGTTTGGAAAGTGGCAGGTACCCAGCTCTCCCTTGGCTGAAAACAGCAGAAAGTTACTTTCATATCTACCTCCCACGTACAGGAGCTTTTGCCTGGGTTTTTCTGTTCAGTTCCTCATGACAAGGCATTTCAGGCTGCGCATTTGAACTTTGTTGGAAGTTTCTTTATACATCTAAAATGAGGGATGCTGAGCCAAGCGCTAATGCTTTCAGTAGAACTGAGACATGGGTACGTGTTGTCAAATATGATGAGGAGTTGTTCTGGAGGCTTGTGCTAGCTATTTCCAGGCTCAAATCTTAGTGTTTTCCATTAGTGCAGCCATGCCATCCCTTCAGTCATTCCTATTGTCCCTCTTTGAACATTTCATGGCTTTGCTAAATATCATTTCCAGCTGAGATGGCCAGAAGTAAACAGTTTTTCAAGATATGGGAATACTAGGGATTTAAGGTTTTAAGTTATTTTATAAACCAATAAATAAATAGTGAGGTAGATTAAGGGTGATATGTGAGCCAACACGGATCAGCATGGCTGTGATCTGTGACTGACATGCCAAAACTTATCTGGCACGGGTGGCTCTTGGAGAGCCAAAAAAATGCAGACTAATTATCTCCATTACTTGCTCTCTCAGGCCAGCAGGTTACCCCTGATTAATTTTACCTTTTATATTTAGTACACATCTCTCCTCTTGGCAAGTACCTGGAAAGGCCAGTGTGCTTACTATACAAACATTTAACTAGACATTTTTTTAGGCATTCAAAAGCACAAAACTTGTGTTTACATTTTATTAATCAAAACATCTTTCTCAGTGACACGAGTATACTTTTACTTACCTATCTCCTCTGGTTTTACCCAGTTGTAAACTGAGGGTACGATTCTGCTGTTATTAATGCCAGAACTTTGTGTATCAGGATCAGAAAATGTACAGAGAGGCAGTTCAAGCAGAGGCACGTTTCCACCCTTTGCATGGGCACTGCCAGGTCATCCACACATTACAAGAGGACCTTGTCTCTGCATGGGTCACCTATTTGAGATTGCCATCCAGTTGTCCAGCCAGCTGTGTTGAAGGCGTGCTGTTTCACGTGCAGTGTGTTTTGAACAGCTCCACAGGAAGGGAGAGATGAAAGGGAGCAGTGATGACCCTGTTTGCAGGCAGAACGCCTGGAAACTTCCTCCTAAAAGCAGTTGTGCATCACATCTCTGTCACCATTTGCACCTCGGCCCTATCCTTGTGATTTCCACAAAGGACAATCCTTGGAGCAGAAGCAGCAGACACAGGGACCTAGGTTCATTCAAGCCCTACAACGCCGTACAGAGATTGCCTGCATGAGGAATGAGCTTTCTCACACACTCTGAACCATACTCAGCTGGAAGCAGTATATATGAAGATGCAAGAGTGACCACAGTCTCTCTCCTTTTCTCAGTGTAACCAGCAGTAGTTTGCTTTTCCACACCAGGAAGTAGCGGTTGCTGGGACTGTTTACCTCTGCCATGCTGAGAGCTTAATATTCCTGTTTGCACCTTCTTAGCTGCTTGTACTGTGAGAGGAAAATTATAAAGGATGTTAGTGGGAATTCTGATGAGGTGGTACTTTGCAGTCACCCGTGTCTTTCAGAAGTGTTCAGGACCAGCTCAGCTGAGGATGAGGACAGCGTGACTTTGTGTTCTGTCTGTCTTGGGCTTCATCTGCAATGGCCCTGTCTTTGTTGATTGAAAATTATTCCTGATCTGTATGATGTGAGGTTGGCAGCCCACAGGAAAAGCACTTCACGCAATGGTTATGTTTGCCTGCTTTCTCATTTTCCCTCAGTAAGCTTGGCTAGAATCTCTGCCTCCTAAAGCAGCAACAGACAGATCTGATCACTGAATTGAGGATAGATGAATAATAAGTAATAATAAGCTCTGCAACGCAGTAAGGGGCCTGAACGTGGAAACCTCTACATCAGTGGAGCTGGAATGGAAAATTGCATTAATGAAAAATTGGTTTGGAATTTATGCTTGTCTGTGTGAGCAGCTGAGCTTGCTGGAAGCTCGAAGGATGAAGCTACTTTATTAGTTAGACCTTTTCCTCTCTCCTCTTGTTTTAATTAAATGAAGACATTTGATACAAAAACCTTTTAACATCTCTCCCAATCACATGTAGGTGCGGGCAGGAAGCTCATTCTGTGCTTAGTCTGGCTGGCAGTCACTCAAGGCTGCTTTTTGCTGCAGTCAGCAGCAAAGTATGTCATGCATACGGGCAGACCTTTGTTCTGATGACTGTGTTTGCAGGCACAAGGAACTGCACCAAAATCAGAGGGCATTGTAATAAATTTGGTTCTTCCTGCCAGCTTCTGCTCTCAGGTCTTATGAATTCATTGGAGTAACTCAGCAAGGTATAAAACGTCTGAAGACCAAGAACTCAGCATATACACATACATAAATAATTGCATATATGTATATAGGTACATGCTTACACACACATGGTAAACAAACACATGAATAATATACAAAAAATGTGTGTATACAGAAAGGATTTCTGTTGGCATCTATCATCAAATACCTGTTCAACATACATGTCCTCTGCAAGCCTTTGCACTGTCGACCTGATCAAGTTCTCACACTTCCAGTTAGGTATGTATCATTTTTGTTGGTAGTAAATTTGAGGAAGACTTACGAGCTTGGCTGCTTTTTACTACATAGTAAATTAACTGCTAGGTCTTCAGTGCAGTTCTGCTGCTTTCAATGTGCTTAGTTACAGGCTGGAATCAGAGTGATTGGCCCAATTGTCTCCAGAACACAGAACTGGCATGTAGTAATTGTCTCTTTTCAGTTTTTAAGTGTTCGTATGACATCCTAGCTCTGCCAGAAAATCTAGTAGGAAATAATAGGCACAACTGAGCTCTGCGTATCTCCACTGAATTTAAACTGAGCTACCTCATGGAAAAATTAGGGGTTTAATTATGCTTATTACTCTGTCTTACTATTTTCTCTTCATAATATCATGGTGATTTTAAAACATAATCAATAGACACTTGTCTGGAATCCTACTGAGTACAACACAAGAACAAGAGGGATAGGAACTCCATTTGTACAGCAAACGTTCAGCTCAGCAGAGCACGTAAGTCCACACAAAACTCAAGGCATATGTTTACATTCTATTGCCTTCTTCGGGACTTAATGGTCCCCAATTATATCTGGGTACTGTGCCTACTCAAATCCCGATAGACTAAGTCAGCAGTGTCAGCACAGTCAGTGACAACGAGGTATAGAAATGTCCTGTTTCCCTCCACCACCTGAGAGAACGTCTGGGTTCTACTGTAACCCAGAAGAAGCACAATTGCTATAAGAATCTACCATGATATTTGGTTCACTCAGGAATTGTGGAGGAAAAAATCTGGTCATGTTGAACATTTAGTTCATTTTTGTTCCAATGTGACATCTTCAGAAAAGCGCTACGTACCAGGTACTCATCCAATGTACAGCAAAGCACCTTAAGAAGAGGAAAGTGAAACAGTGATATGACAATGGTATTATAGGCAAGTAATTAGTAACTCCACATGAAAAATTCAATCAGCATTATTTTATGCTGGGTTTATGCAAGTGTGGAGTCAGATCTCACAAAAGTGGGATGTGATAATTCTATTCTGATTCGTGTGCCTATTTATGATACTGGCATTAAACCATACTAAGTTGCAAAGCACCATCCATTCACGTTCTGAATTTGTCTGGCCTCATCAGTGTCACTGGCATGATTCAATACTTCTTCTGGACTAGAGCTTGGCAGAGGGATGTACCTCTGTTTCATACACAATTCCAAAGCCACTTTTTTAACAGCTGGGAGTATTTTTTTTATTATCACAATTTTATACAGGTAATGAAACAGTTGAGGAAATAGGTAATAGAAATTTAGGTGGTGGTCTAAATATCACAGTTCATAGGCAGTCTAACAGAGGAGTGGGAAAGTGTTTCTTGGGGATCAATCATTTTCCACAGGTCAGTGGTTGCATATGAGATAACCCTTAGTGATTTTAATTGCTTGGATGCTTGGCACATTAAGAAAAAAACCCTTGTCTTCATTCTGCATATGCTGGTAATGGAGCTAGTAACAGTGAAAAGATTCAGAAGTTTAGGACCATCTAGTGCAACTTTAATACTGTGTTTGTAGGCTATCTGCAAATAATGTGAAATCTGAGACTATTTTGCCACTGATTCACAAATTGAAATGGGAGTGTGGGCTAAATGCATCAGATGAAGTATTCATAATACATAATTCAAGTATTGGAAAGGCAATATTCCCATCAGTTTCAAAGGATTAGTTGTATGTGTTTTCGTTTGCCTTAATCTCTTTTTTTTTCCTCTTTGCCTTTTCTTTTTACATAACTCTGCTCTCATCACCGGATATTTAACAGATTTCAGCTCTGAAAAAATTAGTCACCCCTTCCCAATGTATCAACAACCTTTGGTCAACAGATTGATTTAACATTTCATGGTATCCATAATCTTAATTATGATTGTGGGGAAACTGAGACAGAATCCTTTTAAATTCCTCTGATGCAGTTTCTAGATAAAGCATATATATTTTTTACTAGCATTTTTCTTCTTCAATGGAAAAATAATCGTATTTTATGGACACTGATACATACAATCCCCATATTTTCAGTGGGGCATTTCTTTCTCACAGTGTTAAGAGAAATGGCTGCAAAAACCCAGTTGACAGTTCCATTATGTTTAGAACACTTTGAACCTGAGCCTTCCAGTTTTCAAACATGCCAGAAACAAACATGAGTATTCTGGTGTTACTATGCATGTGGAAAGCACTGACAAAAATGGAGATCTGGGTCAGCAAGGCTTATGCACGTGGAAAAACACTCCTTTGTACTTCAAATGTAAGCATGCAGATCACTCCTAATTTCACATTTAAAGTGATTTTTCCAATCATTGTTGCCATAATTGAGAACTAAATCAGACCCAAATCTTCTGCCTAACAGAGGTCTGTGGAAGCTACAGAAGCAGCTCACTGCAAGCGGATTTGGGAGGGGTATTCCGTCACGTTTCAGCCTGCTCTCTCATGGTTACAAATAGGCTTAAAGTTTAATGTCCTTTTCAACATGTGTTAGCATTCACCGTTAAAGCGGTGACTGTGGTCCAAGGCATTATTTGTGAACTTCGTATTGTAGTCATACTTCACCACAGATTGATACGATATGAAATTTAGCTGGGAAATATTTCCAAGGTAACAAGGTCATTTGCCTAAAATCTTGCACTTCTGAGATTGCCTTCTAATTTTCAAGGACTTCTTCCCACAATTAAATAGAGATTTTTCAGTGCATCATTTCCCTTGCCCTTCTCCACATTCTCTGCCCTCCCTCAGCTCTTAAAAGAAAAAATCAAAGAATGAATGTTTGATTAAAAAATGTCCATCTGCAGCCAACAGAATAAAAACTACTTTGATTTTTGGGAAAACTTATGACTCATGGTCCTGGTGTGCTCAGCTGGAGAGATAGGGAGAAAGGAAAACATTGTTCACTGCCTCCCCCTGATTTTTCAACTGAACACACTTTATGGATTTGGGAGGTTCTCCCCAGCCAGAAAATCTCCAGAAATGTCCACCTCCTGTCCATGTATTTGTCAGGCGTGGACGGTTCCCCACACAGCTCAAAATATTTTGCTTGCACTTTTAGCAGTGGTTAGTCAAGTAAACATTCTTTCAGATTTTCTCTATCAATGTATTTTGGTGCCTTGTACCGATAGGGAGAGCAAGTGAATTTCAATGAGATATACAGAGATTATGGCAGTGACTTTATCACTGCCATGTTTCTACCACTGACATAGGAAGTGTGGTGGGGATAATCATCATGTACAAGCTAGGGCTCAGACCACTGGTGTTTGGGGCCCATTGGAGCACCAATCTGCAAGATCCCAAAGTTAGGAGCAGAGGTTGAAGATTCAGGGTCCCAGAAATGCCCAGGATTTTGGTAGAGCCCCGATCAGCAGTGTTCATGTGCACGTATCTTGACCCATAACAAGGCTGATGCACACAACCTTGTAAGACAACCTCACCTCACCACATCTGGGTCTGTGGCTCACTCGCATGGACTGCCAGTGTGGAGTGACCAAGCATGAGCCTCAGCAGCCAGAAATCACCACGAGAGCAGAACAGCCGGTGCTCTGAGCTACCCAAGTCCACATCTCAGGAACTTCCAGGAGCCCTCAGCTGAAATGCAGGCGCTCATTACAGCAGGACCCTGTCACTTGTATCCCTGGCTGGGCTCCTTGGCAGCTCTGCAAAGACAGCAGACAGCTGGGCTGTATAATTGGCCCCAGGAGAAGGTTAATCCTCTCTTTCCAAACAGCTGGATGTGCAGTACCAATGCCATACTCAGAACAAATAGGAGAAAGAACAAAGAATTTCATCTGCTCTGAGACAGCAGCCTCCTTTCATGTTCAAAAGGCAACTTGTTGATGAAGAGAGGCACTGCAGAGTGACAACTTCTCACTCCCTATTTTACCTGTAATTCATGAATTAAGTGGGATTTTAAGATGTTAAAGAACAGTGCTGCTAATCTGAGGAAGGCCCATTTTTTTCCACAGTGTGCTGTCTGACCTCTTGTGCTAAAAAGTAGTAACCTAACACACATCCAATACACCATATGGGATTTTAGGACTTGAATACTTCTACCACCAGTAACACCTATGAAATAATACCTATATATACTGAGGTGACCCAAATTTTTCCTCCAGGGTAAACTCCATTCACTGAAGACGACCACTTCTATCTCCTCATTTCTACTGAGATGTATCAATTCTCACTCAACCTTTCACATTCCATGACTGTAAAAGAGATTTTTGCTACCAACTTCCATGGCAACAGAACCAGACTGCTGATGTCCTTTTACTCGGTTTCCCAGACAATACAATGGAAATGCCTGTACCCCTTTCATGGGCATATAACCACACTAATGCTGGCCCTGCATGCTGAGATCCATGTATTCGATTCCAGAGTGTTATTGAAAGTGATTGATGCAGCTCATTACTGGGCTGTAGGCCAGACCAGCTTTTAAGCCCTTTCCATGGCAGCAAATTTTGGCTGTATAATAAATACAGCCATGCTTATAAGCAGATCTGTCATAAATATAACACATCTGTGACCACAAAACCTGAAGTTTATAGAGCAAAGAAGGAGTGGTGGGGTGGAGGGACTGGACCCGTGGTGGTGGTGGTGGTAAGCCCTGATCCTTTGGGCACATGTCATTGTCCCACGTGAGGGCAGACCTCTACATTTCTTTCCTTACTATCAGACTGCTGCTGTGTATATCCCCAAACATTTAAGCAGAAACATGTCTGCATGACTGTGCATAAGGGTGCACGCTTATCCATGGGCACACACAAGCCATGGATTGCAAAGGAGGTTGAGGGGAATGCGAGCACTCAGATGACATTGCAGTATGAATTCTTCATATGTGCTTTAGCTAATGTTTATTTCTTCTTTGGGGGGGTTCTCTACATATTCCACTCAGTTAGAAGAAAACAAAGCCAAAAAACCCACCAAACCCACAAATCCTTTCAAAACTTAAATAAGCTTGAAATAAACAAGGCCAAGGTAAAACTCATATTCAAAGATATTGGCAGGAGATTCCTGTGGGTTAAAAGACTGCCTTGGTTCATCCTGTCTCACTTTCCAAACATTTTTATTACCGCATTACTTTTCCCATTTTCTAGATCTTCACTCTTGCATAATGTAGTTTAAAGAGTGGAATCTAGTTTATTTCAGCCCTAGGGCCCCACCCTGTCATGTTTCATTACATCAGGTTTTATAATCATCATATATATTTTTCACCCTAATCTTACACAAACTGTTCTCTCTTGCTATTTACATTTTAATATACACTTCAGCTTCTCCAAGTTTCTTTCAACTTTTTATTGCCTGTGCTTATGTAGGCCCTTCAAATACTGCTGCTGTGCCATGGAAAATTCAGTATATGTAACTATGAAAAATACGACCTTGACCCAGAACTGACACGGTATAGAAATCTGACCTTCATTTATGCTGCCACAGAGAGGCTCCCTTATGATGGAGTTTTAGCAGTTCTCAGCACAAGGAATAATGGAGTTTTTCTACTCCTCTGTGACCCAGAGCTTGGCTATAAAAATGTGCCATCTGCTGAAAGGTTGTGCTCTGATTTAACATCCCTGAGGACTACTTTTTCCGTTCAAGCTATACCCACATCGCTAAAGGCATCTGTCTCATGGAGCTATCCTGAGCAGCCAGGCATAGCGGTTCACATCCAGACTGCACAGCACTGCCAGCTTCTGCAGAAACCTCAACTTATTTTTATCACTTACTCTAAGCCACATATGTTCATGAATCCTCTATAGGCACCCTTGAGGTAATTACTATTTGCATGTGTGATTTACCAGTCCAAAGTGCCTGAAACATCATGGCACCCCAAATGTGGTTTTTTATACCATGATGGGGCGTGGCATAAGCAAGAGGGAGGGAAATGGTGGGGTAAAAGGCCTGCTGAGGTAATGCTGAAAAAGCTATGTGCAGTAGAAAGAGACAAGTCTGGCATGGAAGGGTCCAAACTGCTGTCCGGTTGGGGCCACAAAGGTGGTTAAGGGAGTGCAGCATCTCTCCTATGAAGAAAGGAGAGGTGTGAGAAGAGCTGAGACTGCTAAGCCTGGAGAAGAGATGGCTTGTGGGAGGATCTTTTCAATGTATATATATACCTGAAGGGAGGGTGCAAAGAGGATGGAGTCAGGCTCTTCTCAGTGGTGCCCAGTGCAACACTAGGGGGAGTGGGCACAGACTAGGTCAGGAGGATCCTCTGGACATCAGGAAACACACTTTCACTGTGACGGTGACTGAGCACTGGCACAAGTTGTCCAGAGAGATTGTTGAGTCTCCATCCTCGGAGATATTCAAAAGACATCTGGCCATGGTCCTTAGCAACCTGATCTAGGTGGACCTGCTTGGACAGGGGAGTTGGACAAGATGACTGCTGGGTCTCCCTTCCAGCCTCAACCACTCTGTGATTCTATGAAAACTTTAGCAGGACTGAATTACCCAAAAACACTAAAGTTAACTTTTCACACTTAAAAAAAAAATTAGGTTTCTAGACATGTAGTGGAAATAATGATGCTTATTAAAGATGAACTGATTTAAATGTTTTTTAAGTACATAACTCAGTGCAAAAGGATGAAATTTTACTCTAAATTTTGAATGTGACAGAGGATATATAAGTTACCAAGTTTTCAGGGGAATTCACAAGTCTGGCCAAAGCTCATATTTTCATCTGTGGGCCCAGCTTGCCTGGCTAAAATTAGGACTGATTTTTCTTCACCTCTGAAATAAGGAGACATATGTCATTAAAGTAAAAATTGAAAGTCTTACCAAAGAAGAGTGATGACTCCACAGTTGCAGCAAAAATTTATTTTAAAATCACAGCATGAACTATCATCTTGATTTTGTAGGGGAAGAAGAAACTCATCAAAACAATGTTGGTAATCAATGTAGCCTGTTGTAAGAAAAAAAAAAAAAAAAACCAACCCAACCAAAAACAACAGAAGGAAGGAAACATAGATGAAAACCACAACCACTTTGTGATGCTCCATACCTGTCAAGACCCTCTTTAATCATATTTAAGGAAATACATTAGAAGACTAATGTATTTTTAAAGTATTTAAAGTACCATTTATTTCATCTTTCTGTAGAGATGCAAAGTTTGCTGGCAATTACTCTCTTCCCACAGCTTGCAGGATTCATGCCAAAACCCTCCTCCACATGGGTAGGTATTTCAGCTGTTTCTACTGAAATCAGCACATTTCTTTTAAAGTTGCCATGGCCTTTGATTGAGATATTTCCTTTCTGTATTTTGTTTTTGTAAAACTGACACAAAGGGCAGAAGTTCAGATCACTACATGAGAAACTTAAGGTTTTTTTCCTGAGACAGTTTTGTAGTCATCACTTTTTCTCATTACGTGCAGCATTATGCATCGGTCTATCTATTCATCCATCTGTTCATAGGATTCTCCTACCTATCTATTAATCCATCCATGCCATACACATCTACTATCTATGTTCACCCACTCATTCACGTAAAGAGGCATTCATCGTAAGAAATCAAAGTGCCTTCCAAAGCTAAAAGTTTTGGCAGCATTTTCTCTCCTATATTCGCTACCACAGAGAGCTGTGAATATTGGGGCAATTTGAATGAGGTCTACAGGGCGAGATTTCATGAGCTAAGAAATGCAAATCCTGATGGCCACTGCACACTGTGACAATCAGTCTCAGGCTGATCTCTCCTCTCTGTTTCCACCTGACAGCCTCAGTGGCGTGAAAAGCTTTCCTAATATTAGTTTTTTAAGTGAGGTACAACAGGACTAGTAGAGAATTGCTGATGGGAAAAGGGATGGAAACTAAGACATAGAACACACAGGTAAGCAGTGTACAAATCTCTGCTTAAAGGCAGCTAGCTAAGATTGAAAGGCAATCACTGTTGCAAAGAAAAGTACTGGTGATGGGCAGCTGGCTAACAAATACAAAAAGGCTGTGGAAAAGCAGGCTCTTTTAGTGAAGCACTCTTTCAGAGCACAAGGATCACCAGAGGAGTAAAGAGGTAAAAAATCCTGATGAAGGACCTAAATGGAAAACAGTACAATAACCACTCACAGGTACGGTATCTAAACCTGACAGCAGCTACAATCTTGAAGCTGCTCCAGAAACACACTTCTGTGAACATAATGAAGAATCATTTCCCTTAAATTGAATCAGTCTTTTCTTAGATCAAAACTAAACAATATAATTCCCAGAACTACTCTTTATCAATCTCTGTTGTACAGTCCATTGTCTACCTGGCAGGTTTTCCAGCCCTCTGCTATCAATTCCCTTTAACGTATTTAAAGAAACTGTATACATAGATTCATAAATCCCAGTGTACAATCAAATGCACGTAGTGAGAGAGATCATCTTTAAAATGCAAAATCAGAAGTGGTTCATATTTTCTGCAGAAGTAATAAGAGATCCAAATTTAAATCTAGTTTTCAGTTGTAACTCATCCCCATGATACAACACAGTGAACTGCATCATCACAGCTCAATGTCCTTACCAGTAGAAAGAGCTTGAAATACAGACTAAGATCTGAAATTCAAATCTAGATACACATGTGCAGCTTACACCTCTCTTGTACTCTTCCCGGCCAAGAAGCAATAACAAGTCAACTGATAAGGACAAAAAGATAAAGAAGAATTGCTGTCCAACAACAAATTCTTCTTTCCTCTTGTTTTATCTCACGTCTGTACTATGTCTATGATTATCTCCCACTGCACTTTCCACAGTAAGTCATACCTACTGCTTCTCAGAGGCATCCATCCAGGATTTCCTCCTGATTTCTTTTCTTTACAATTGATGTGTCTCCTTCAGACCCATAGCCTTACAGCATGGATATTCTTTACATGAGCGTGGTTGCTGGGGCAAAGCCCTTTTCATCTGACTTGTAAGAATGAAGGACTACCAAAATGTTGGGCTAAATTTTTGAATTTCTGGAAACACCAAGATTGCCTGGGAATGAAAAGAGTTATGGGAGATTGTCCAAGAGGTGAAAATGCATTTGCTGAACAGTGATAAGAATGTACAAGGGAAGAAATCAACAGTCAGTAAAAGCTGATGCTTTGAGTGTGCAATTGAATACACGGCCAAGTTTGCACTGTCTGAGACTGTTATTCCAATGACCTTACCTCTCCTTCCCTCTAAGTTTATTCTTATCAAGAGAAGGAGCAGTACGCCACATTGGCATCTACTGATGCAATCTGAAAGACACATGCACTGAGAGAATAGTCATACATTCCTCCAGGAAAGAATTTTGTTGTAGTTTTTCCGATATTACTCAGATAGGACAAATTTTTCAATAGCATCGACATTCTTGGAAGAATAGGGCTCATTTCCTGTTGTTTATAAAGTTGTGTGCTTTGTAGTCAGAAAGGACTGCTATGATCATCTAGTTTGAAAACTTTCACATAGAGGCCATGGCAATTTTTATCTAGACTGGACTAAAGGGTATCCAAAACTAAAGCTTTGTCTGAAAGACTCCAGGCAATGGCAAATCTATCATCTGCTCCATGGAAATTCTTCCAATGTTTAATTAACTGTAGTGTTCAAAAATGTGTTTTATTTCAAGCTTGAATTTGTTTGACTTCCAGCAAATTGGATTTCTTTATATCTCCTTCTGCAAGACCGCAAATCTTCTCATTATCATAGCTTTCCATGTGTAAGGACCTCTACAAAATAATCGGGTAATCCTTCAATCTTCTCTTTGATAAACTGAATAGATTAAACTTCTTGAAGTTCACATGGGAAGACATTTTCCAGTCCTTTTTTTTTTTTTTTTTGGCTCTTCTTTTAATGTAAATGTTGTGAGCAAAAAGTGATTTCAAAGGGGCTTACAAACACTGGGTATTCTCTTCCTAGCAAGTAGTGAACTTAACACAGGGCACAATGAAATTCAAGAGTCCAGCTCAAGCATCCCTAGGTGTTATGACCTCCTGTTAGATTTCAAGTGCTGTATCAGAAACTGCTATTAGGAGCTGTGGTTAGGGAGACAAACTTCCAGCTGACAGGCATTAGTTGTGGTAGGATTTGCTTGTCTACATATGGATGTGTAGTCCTATTCAGATTGCTAAGAGACATCACACATGGCCCCAGCTGCTCTTCTAAAAGATTGGGGTTTCTCCTATGTCCTGTGTCATATCTACCAGTCTCAGGCAGCTGAATCCAGTTTCTTAACGTACTTAAAATGGCACCAGATTTCTAAGTTTTCTAAAATTAATTGAATCTCACCTTCTGTGTCATGTTATAGTAATTCAGAGAAGTTATGAAATTTAAGAACATCCTCAGAAATTTGTCATTCTGAAGGCTCTATACCGCTGGTGAATTTTACTGGGAAGATATACCAAAGCAACCAACAGAAAGGAGTAGAGCTGCACCTATAAATTATCTTCCTACGGAAGATTTCACTTGCTGATAATCTCTGTTAACTATTGCTTTTTCAGCTCTGCTAGTGAGAGTTTTAATCCACTTAAAGTGTTCCCTGTTCATTCTATATTTTTTTTCTCTCAAGATGCCACGTGGTACTAAATCAAATTCCCTGGAGAAGTTCAACAAATCCACTGTGTCAACAAAGTTGTTTTCATTAACCCGATTTGTAATCTTGTCATAAAAGATTAAAGGTTTGTTTGGCAATGCCTACTTTCCACAAAACTAAGTTGCTTGGTATTATTTATATTTTTTAATTTCTAAGGCTTCATTAATAAAATCCCAAAGTAATTGTTCCATTAACTTATCCATCACTGAATCAACCTAACTGGTCTACTGTTCACTGGTCTATCTCATTTTTCTGTTTTAAGATACAGAAATATATAAATAGCAGCTCTCCAGCAATTTAGTTTGGTTTTTTTTTTTTTTCAAAAGATATATTATCATCAGCTGTTTACAAAATTCCATAGCTCATTTCCTACTTTTGCAGAAATTATCTTATCTTGTTGATTTTAAAATGTTTGTTTTCAAACCACACTGTTTAATACTGGCCTTTTTTGTGGAGGATGAGCCTTATTGTCAATCTCCATTACTGCATAAGCCAGGTAAATCTCTCTGCTTCAGTCTAGACCTTCCTAGGTAAGAACAAAAATCAGCACTTAGAAAAGCAGTTTATGCAGGTGCACAATGGAGGTAATTCTGAAGCTTCTCAAGGGCAGCCAGAGAGCATTCCTGCAGTTTTCTCTGTTGTCTTTCAAGTCATCACTGCTCCTGAAAACACATCCACAAGAGTAACAGTATTATGAGCAAGCACTGTGCATCAACATGTGTTGTGTTGTCTCATACCTAAGGCATAGAACTGTGAATTTAAAATTCTGGATTCCATTCATATTTCTCTGACTGGCATGGAAAATATCATTCCATCAGCTCATTTTAACCCTTTGTGCTCATTTCCTTTTTCATCTTTGTTATGTCTGAGCATTCAAGCTGTGAACTCTCTGGGACAAGATTAGTCTTGTATGACCAATAATACTTACTGAGCTTCTGATAAAATTAGGGCCTGAGTGTGGTACCTCCACTCAAATAACTGATAATACCAATGACTGGCTGTAAGTGGAAAACTGAGTGCATTGCTTTATGTGTAAATTATATATATAAGAAACAAAAATGGTGTATATAAATTTATAATTACCAACACAAGCTATCACAGATCCTTCTTCCCTGACATCCCAGCTGCACTTTTCCTTTTTCTCTATACTGCCTCTACGTACGGGAACACACACTTCACCCAGGATATTTTTTAGTGAGCTTCTGCAGCGAAGCACATGGCTCAGCAACAAGCCTTTATAAATAAAGGGCTGTGTAGGCAGCAAAACTGTTGTGCACATGTGAAAATCAAAGAAGGGAGATATGAATACGTGTATGAGCATGATGGCCCAATCTGGAGGTGACAGGAGCATTACTGTACAGCCACAGATTGATTTTTCAGAACATGCACAATATGCTAGTTAGTGTGCTGCAAAGGAGACTTTAGACCTTGAACCCTTTAAAAGAAGCAGGACTCAGAAAGTTAGCACGAACTCATCAGGAGGTAGAGCAAACCTCCTCCCATGTCTTCAAACACTTTTCTTCTCAGTCCTCTCTCTTCTAGCCCTTTGGCTTCAGCTGTATTTGCTTCAACTCACTACTTTGATGGACCCAGCAGGCCACATGCATAGGTGATGTTTTAAGTGCAGAGGATGTGAGCAGCACACAAGGAGGTTGGTGTATAAGAACTGATCTGTACAACCTTACTCACTTTGAAGAGCTACTGACATCAATGTGATTACTTGCATGGTCCAAATATTCACCAGTCATGACTGCACATGCCAGGACAGTGTCACCATTCTGCCTTCTTACCCATGCTGATAATTGCTTTGATATAAAATAGTCATCTAGTAAAAATGTTTGATAAATAAAACTTTCAGACTCTATATTGCTATAGATTTTCAAGCTGGCCAAGTCACTTCTGTGGGTTCACCCAGCATCTGATTCCTAAGACAATTGATTTTAGCAGCCTTAAGCTTTTTCTAATTTGCTGGTGTGCCTCAGTTCTGATACGTAACATGTAATCCTACACCTCTGTACATAGTCTGTCTAGAATATTAATTGCTAGCTGCTGTAGGTCTAGCAGTGTGTTTGCAATGTTAATGAAGATCACTGAGTTACAAGTGCCAAAACTGATCAAATATATTTTGATGACAGAATAATTTAAGTTTTGAGGTTTTTTCTCAAAAGCATTAAAAAATATGAGTTGTGATCAGATTCAAGATAAAATTCTGAAGTTGTAACAATGGAGAAAATAATGGTATGCATTGTACAATTTGTAAAGTAGCAACAGCAAGTTCTTAGAAAATTCCCCCCCACTCCCCAAAAAAGGCAAAAATATTGCTGAAGATGTTACATGGATGGATAAAACCCAAAACAGTGTCGATAAGAAAGGTCCCTCTGCTAGACAAAGTGAAATATAATATTGATATGGAGTGACCTGATGGACAATCAAGGCTCTCCTTGTGTGGTGCTTGGAACAGATAGAATTAAACACTACAGGTTACCAGAAAAGCCAAATACATTGACTGGCTTGGGAAGTTCCTTCTCTGGAATAGTTGCAGAACGCCAAAACATAAAGTGGATGGGGCAAGATTGGGGTACTGAGCTGGACAGGACATGGTGGAAGCTAGAAGGAACATAAAACTATATCCCATTTTCATTTAGTCCAGTATTCTGTCTTCATCAGTGGTCCCTAGTGGAAATCTAGGAAAAGTGAGACCAGGACAAGCAAGTATGATACTTTCTACTCTAATGCTTCTGCATGGATTTCTTGAATGTGGGATGTGGTACTCCATATATGAACTAGGGGGACTTGGACAGGAGGCAGTGACCACTGCTCAGGGACTGGGAATCAGTTGGCAGGTGATGAGCAATTGCATTACTTGTTTTTCCATTAGGTTTGTTTCTCCTTTTATTGTTGGGGGTTTTTTTCATTACAAATTATTATTATCATTTTATTTTAATCATTAAACTGTTCTTGTCTCAACCCATGAGCTTTCTTTTTCCCTTCCAATTCTCTCTTCCATCCCACTGCTGCGGGGAGGATGAGTGGGAGGCTGTGTGGTTCTTGGTTACTGTCTGGGGTTAAACCATGACAACCATAAAAGCAAGAGCAAGGAACGTCAGGATACCACCTTGAAGTGCCTACAAATGACTTGTTCATTTCTTTGTGTAGCAGCCTGAGTGCTCTTGAATCCCATCGAGATGATTAAGGACTTGGCAACTCAGAACAACCAGCTTGTGTACATCACGGGCTGAGCACACAAGGACTGCAGCATGCAGTGATCCTGCAACAGGGAAGAATAACCAACCCTCGGCTCTCTCTATTTGGTATACCAAAAAAATAATCTAGTCAATACCAGTGGATATCTCTAGTTATGTTAATTTTTTTCTCCCAGTTTACTCAGCCATTAAGAAAGGTAATACTTAAAGTTGTGAAACTTTTTAATCTTTACAGAACTCTTCAAGAACCTCGAATAAAAAATACTAGACTGGCAAAGAGGATAATTTATGCTTGTTGCCTATACTGCTGGAGCAAGCTTGAGTAAGGTGGCTCACAAGCATGAGGCTGTTCAGAAGTTAGTACAGGAGGAATATTCCAAGAATGTCACTCAGATTCTGAGTCCCATCCTCCTATCGCTTACATCAGTGCCAGTGCAGAATAGCTCAGGCAACTGGACAGGAATGGAAGTGTAAGTCAAGAATAATTTTCTCTCTGAACAAATCAAAATCCCAGCTGTTTCAAGGATCCATAGCCCTGATGATTTTACTGACTATAACTGGATGAAAAGAGAGCAATACTGTCATGTGAAGCCTGGCTTCATGCCCACTAATAGAATCCTCTTCCCCGGGTGCCCCACTGCTCCCAGCAGGCTGTGGCTGTGCAGGAGACATCCCCTGCAGCAGTTTGGGGCTTGGTTTTCTTGTCTTTATTAACACAGTGCCACTCATTAAACCTCTCCAAGATGCAAACAAATAGATTATTCTTATTACATCAATTATACACTCCCTAATGAAGCCAGAGAGAGTGCAGCTGCCAGAAAACCTTTTCTTTGCAAAGACTGTGCAGCAGCTTTGTTTTGGAGTTTTTCTTTCTTAGATATTATTTCTTTATGAGAGTTTTCCACTCTGTGTTAGTAGTGACACCTGGCTAGCTGATTATTAGGGCAGAAATTATTTGAATTTGTATTACTCCAGAGTTTCTGGTCCCTTCCAGTTGAGAACATCCATGTCTATCCATATTTTTTGCTTTCTGGAGCTAGTGTTGCAAAACTGATGCATCTCAATAAACCTGCTTTCTGAAATAATCTCACCAACTTCAGTATTATTACATGACTAATGTAATCTTATTCATGTGCTGAAGCCTGATAAAAAGAATTACCTGAGTAACTGGTGCTACAGTGTGATTTACTCTTACATTGCTGCTCAGGAAATAAGAAGGGATGAGCACAGCCTCCAGACACCATATTGTACGCTTTCCTGCTCTTTTTTGCCTTTAGTGCACTGCGTCTACATAGAGTGATCTGAATTGATGCCTGGTATTTGAGAAAATTGTGGGATGGCGTGGCAAACACATCATCTCAGGAGCCAGGAGATGGGGGGGTTGATAAGCAGATAGAAGGAGAGTTTGATTTACTCCACACATAGGTCACCTGCCTCTATGGAGGAAGAGAAGAAAAGATTCTGCACCCTCCAAATGATGTTAAACATTGCCTGTTTCACCCCCAGTGCAACCAGGAACCCCAATAAGAACAATTTGCTATCCAAAACATAACCACATCTCTAAACCACACCTCCCAGCATCCCTGTGGGAAGTACTTTGGTGTACAACCGCTTACTGTGGAGGACAGGCCACACACACCTGATAGCCCATAGCTACAAAAGATACCTGATGTGCCTCCTTCAAAATGCCATTCTCCTATCAAAAGAAATGTGAACTGAAGGCTTAGTTAAGCTTGAGATCCTTTGAAAATGTAATTTTAAATTCCAAACATTTAAAATCATTCCATTTTCACAGCTCCAGCTGACTTTACTGTTCATAATACAGTTATTCTTCTTACTTGTTGGCCTCTAAATTAGTTAGAGGAATGTTTGGCACTCTCAGAATTTGGAACACAATTTATCCTTTTCAGAAAAGTCAAGGTGTTTTACTTTAGTAAGAGATGCTTTGTAATTTTTAATTATCTAACTATTAGACAGTGACTCTAATTTTATCCATATTTTCTGGCATCTTTTGATTAATCCTGACATCTCCATTAAATTTTATGGGATCATTCACTTAGTGACATATTGCTTCCATTTAGTCTTTCCTCTTTCTACATCTGCTTCTCACTATAGGACTAATTCTTCTGTCGCAGCAGGATCAAAAGACCCGCAGCTAACAAAAAAAAAAAAAAAAAAAAGAAAAAGGTTTGAATCTCAGTGACTCAATAAGCTTTGCAAGGCTCAAGACAAAGGACACATGAATTTAAATCTCTGTTTTCAAGTAAAGCATTCAATCACTTTGTTTTCTTGCTTTGCTGCTGAACCTAAATAACACTAAAACCTCCCAGTTACACTTTTCCAAGAAACAAAGTGGGTTTTTTCATTATTTTCTCCAGTATCAATATGACTTTGTAAGATTGTGAAAAGTCTGCTGGTCTACCCTAAGCAGAGCGTAACTTAGGCAAGAAAACTTCAGATGATTACTCAGGATCCTTATCATTTTGGTTGTTTTCCCCAAGATCATATATTTTGGCAATTGAGCTGGAAGGACTGACATGGCACTGCTTATTCCTGAAATATTTAACTTCTGTTTAAGCTTGAAACTCTGTACTCAGCAATAACATGTCATTTTCATATTGCCCAGCTCACTTGAAAATCCATTTATTCATTAGTTTTTAAAATAAAATTAATTGAAGTGTATAATGTTATAAAGCTATTATATACAAGTATATGCATTAATAAGTTTTTAACAATCTTATTTTTTAATAAATATGTTATATATATGTTTGGGATCCTCAGCATTCTTGTGCTTTTCCCGCTGCTTTTTATATGCCACCAGGAGCTGTGATCCAAGCTAAGCATTAGGGTAGAATCTGCTCTATGTAGAAACCTTGTTTTATCAAATCCTGAGTTACCTTGCAGAGCTTGTTGGGGGTAGTGTGTTATTTATGAATTACCACACCCAAAGGGGAGGACACCTTGCTCTTCCTCTCCTATGAAGAAAGCCAGAGAAAGCTGGGATTGTTCATCTTGGAGAAGAGAAGGCTCCAAGGAGACCTTGTTGCAGCCTTCCAGTATCTGAAAGGAGCTTATAAGATAAATGGGGACAAATTTTTAGCAGGGCCTGTTACAATAAGGGGTAATTATTTAAATTAAAAGCGGGTAGATTCAGACTAGATCTAAGGAAGAAATTTTTTATTCTGAGGTTGGTGAAGCACTGGAACAGGTTGCCCAGAGGTGATAGATGTCCCATCCCTGGAAACATTCAAGGTCAGGTTGGATGGGGCTCTGAGCAACCTGATTGAGTTGAAGATGTCTCCACTCATTGCATGGGGGTTGGACTAGATGACCTTTCATGGTCCCTTCCAACCCAAACTATTCTATGATTCATAAGTCACCTTGAAGATACCCTTATTACAAGTCACATTTAGGAAAAAGAAAAAATACAGATGAAGTTTACAGACACATTTCATTTTATATCCCATATCCACTGTTGACTTCTGCTCATATAAATCTCCCTTCTTTTCCCTGAATGTTCTGGATGTGTAACTTAATCAAAAAGTATTTTATATGATGGGTATACCAACCCTTTAGACCACCACAGTTCCAGACTTCTGCTGAAAAGGAGGATGTGAATGCTGCCCACCTGATCCAACCCCGTCAATCCAGCCAGATGGAAAAACCCACCAAGTAATGAATTCAGGCAAAAGACAAACCTGTAAATAGAAAACACAGGTCAGTGGAACTCTTCACTCTGACCACCATGTGGCTGCACAATGCTGACTGAGGCACAAGACAAAAGGCAAGCATTACATCCAGCACTGGTGATGGACTTGTTCCTGTGTGACCTACTCTCGGTGATCCTGCTCTGGCAGGGGGGTTGGACTAGATGATGTCTAGAGGTGCCTTCCAGCTCCTACCATTCTGTGAAATCTGTGATGGGGATGAGGCTAAGCCAGATGCTTTTGGAGCTGCAGAAGATTAACATGGTCATGTAACCACTGCTTCAGCCTCCTAATTGCTGATTATCTTAGGTTCTTCTAGGATAAAACCAAACAGTTAGTTCCCTGTGAGGTTCTTTTTATATCTACCTGCTCGAAAGGATATATAAACCTTAGGATGAAGCCTCTCTCATGCTCTGAATTCAAAAAGGTGTAACATTCATTTACAGTTCATACAGACATACAACTGATAGTTTTGACCCATGTTTATGGCAGAAAATGTTAAAATGAAAAATGGTGTTTCAAAGTGGAAAGTCAAAGCGTGCTTTTCAATTTGTTGAAATAACAGGTTTGCATTTACAAGGGAAAATAGTTCAATTGGGAAAAGGACTAAGGGAAATGTTCTTGCCATTCTTTGAGTGGGATCTCTTTAATTTTTTTAATGATGCTTAAATCTTCCAGTTAGAGCTTGGTTGTAAATTCTCTAAATTAATTTTACCAAGTTCTTATTTATAAATTAAAAAAAAAAAATCTGAAAATGTGTCCAGTTTTACTAGCTAACTCTTAATCTACCAAGCTAATAACTCATCCCTTTGTCTGATACTGCAGCAGGTAAGAGGTGGGACATGAAATACCCCCTGCTGCTCGACATTTTTCAGTCACCGAAAATTGCTGTTACCTCAACAGCAGCTTTTGTCCAAACCTCTCCAAAATGCCCTGGGGATGCTTAATTAAGGCTCACAGTAACTCTGTAAGGTAAAGCAAATACTGTCATTTTTTAAATGAAGTAAGCCAAGAAAAGAAAGAGAAGTGCTGCCTGATGTTAAAAAATAAAGAAAAAACCACAAATAAAAACCCCCAAAAAACTAAAACCCATGTGTGAGATGAGCTTCAGGTAGTAACACCAGAAGAAGCCTACAGTTTGTATGAAAATCCTGTGCTCATTAGGTTAATCTCCTGTAGAAGCACTGTAGAAGAGATGATTTTTCTAGCAGCTTGTTTCCCTGACCGTTCCAGTTTTGCCTCTGCTCTGTACAATGTGAACAGATATTGGAAGATACAAAAACGTAAGAAATATTCATCTAAAAAGGTAAGATTAATACATAAGTAGTGTTTAGTAGGATGCAGATTCAAATCAACAGTTGAGCTGATAAGAGTTGTGTGCTTGGCTCTCTGGAATTTCATGTTCTCAAGCCATTATGTTGCTGCTGAGTATATACAAAATATATATATAAAGGCAAAGTTTAAGGGTTCATTACTGATTTGACTGACACACTTTGCTCAGACACCAAGGTTTGCAGTGACTGCAGGTTCCAGGGAAGTAAAACCCACGCATAGTAAATGTCTTTTTTCCTAGTATTCTCTTGATAAGACAAGCCTGAATCAGTGCCTGGGCACATACTCCGTGAACTTTAATGGAGTAAGTTCGGCTTAGAATCAACGTTGCTAAGGCACAAAATGTTTTATGTCTTCCTTCAGATATCATATCTGTCATTCATTGCACAGGATTCTTGAAGTGCTTTATTGACACTAACAAACAAAACCTACACAGTCACTAAGTGTAGTGTCATTACTGGCACTTCAAGGGAGCTGTGGGAAAACAATTCTGGGGTTTGGTTGGCTGTGAATATCATTAATTGTTTCCTTAGTTGTTTTATTCTCTTTTCAAGAGACAAAAATGGGAAGCTTTGGGAACTGAAAAGTAACAGTGATGGATCTAAGAGCCAATAGAAGAATTCATTTTATATGCTCATTAGGAAAGCAAGATGTGAAACCAACTTTTTGGGACAAGAATAGAAGAATGTGCTTCTCCTACATTTTGGAATTCTCTTACATTAACAATAAGAAAAAGTGGGCTTATATTGAAGCTCAAGGAAGCCTGTAGTCCAATCCCTTGTGAAGAAGTAAGACCAAGGGTTCATAGGACCAAATGAGATCTAAAGGTGATTATCCACATACAGATGTACTTCTAGGTTGCCCACCACTCCTACAGGTGTATTCTACTCACTCACATCATTCAGATGCCACTGACATGCCACCCATATGTTCATAATTTAATTCCTTTCATGAAGGTCTCCTGTAATTAGTGAAGAACAATCTAAATGCACACAGCTGAGCAACTACACTTGGGAGACCGACTGGGATATAAAAACACATAAAGAATAAACTACCTCAGTAAAAATGAATGTCAAAAACCTAAAAATAGTTATTGCTAAAGTAATTAGGTGAAACAAAAAAGGCTCAAAAGAAAACAGACCTAAATGAGCTGTAGCTGGAATTGCTGAAATGTGCCAAGATTGTGTGAATAAAGACAGCAATAAGAGGACAAAGTCTTTGTGCTTAGTTAATAAATCAAGGGAAACACAATTCCCAGACACATGCATAAACCACTGTATCTGTGGAGGAAATAATGCCATATGAGAACTGTGCCACTGAATATATTAAGCAGAGGAGAGACAATTCTGCAGACAAATGGCAAATATCCAGTTGTTTCCCAATTAGAGTTACTGACTTTGGCCAATTATACATCACAAAATGGAAAGGAGTAAATAAAATAGAACAGCTCTTGGAAACAAAAATGACTGCATTATCATCCAGAGATTATCAGGGAATAGGTGATGGTGAGAGATTGTGCTGAGTTAGGATGTCAGTATTAGATGTATGAGCCAGCTGAATAATGATAAGGTCTCACAGAAAGCAGGCACATCATTCTTTGACTGTAAGAAGGGATGAAGGGGGAAATTTAGACACCAGGAAGATTTCCACAATCTACAGATGAATACCATACATCTGAATACATTGTTTGTTCAGACACACCCCGGTGAATGTCCAGGCTGTCGCAGCTTAATTTACAGACAAACTTACTTTTTTTTGGACACTTTAGACAAAGAGGGAGCATCTGAGGATAAGCCATGGACTCCGGCATGGGACAGCAGCTGAAGACTGGAACGTGGTATTTCTTTGCATCCAGGTGAATAGTACCCAGTCTGGAGCCAAAGTTCTTCCTTACTGTCACCTTTATGAAAGGTGCGGTGCTGCAAGTTCTGGCTGGTGCACAGAGGTCTCCATAGGCGTCCCGATCCCTGGATGAGACTGTAGTTATAGGCCATAAAACCAGTAATTGATCCTGTGTGGCCCAGTGAAGTAACAGTATGTCAGTGTTCTTCCTGGGTCTTCAATAAGGACAATTTAGATAATTCCACTACTGAACATGATCCCCTTTTCTGGGCCCAAGATCTCCTACAGTTTTTCAAGAAGAAATAAAAGTCCATGGCAGAAAAAATTTTATAAACATGTCCAAATTATACTTACCATGTTAAATATGCTACTTTTTAAAAAAAGACAGAGGGAACAACAACAATATAACAAAAACTGTATTAGAAGAAGTGCCTCAAATATATATATATATATTTAATGTCTCTGGAAGTTCTAACTGCATTTTTTAAAGCTTTCCCTTCACAATGAGTATTTATCTCTCTCTTTCTATCTTCCTGTCCTCCTTTCTGACATATTTCTTCTCTTCAGGTTTTCCAGCATGAAAACCAGAAATTTAATTACCACTTCAGCTGTCTGAAGGGGAAAAAAAAAAAAGTATAAAAACTGCAGCATTTCTAGGAAAAAAATGCTAGCCCATTAATATTATATTCCAATTACTTTATTTCCTTATATTTGTCCACCCGAACACTCAGGTTTTGTGGTATTTCCATACCCTTTCCTGCCTGACTTCATGCCTGTCTCTAATTCCCTTTGCCTGTTGGAACTTACTTTTTCTCACTTCGGTTGCAGCCTGTTTGACTTCTGCAGGAAATTCCTATCAGGCATAATCACTCTGCAAAGAACAAGTGATACTGGGAAAGATGGTAGCCATAACATGATGATAAAATTTTTTAATCCAAACGCCCACTGAACTTGTTCCCCATGCTTCCGGATTTGGGAAGGCTCAAAAAAAAAAGCGCAATTGGCTCAGGGGTTTGTTAAAGAATCCTGCCATCCGACAGTTGCATTGGACTTCCATTCTTCCAAGTCAAAGACATATATTTATGTGTAGAAAAAAAAAGTAGCTAACAGATCCAGGTAACAAAAATTAACTGAAATACTTTATAAATTGAAAAGTGCCTCTGTATAAACAGAAATATTTCTGAATTTGTATCTAATGGAAAACTACTGCTTTTTTCCACCTAAACCATATAATCTAACACCTACAATTTTAGCTTGTGAAACTTAACTTTATAATTATAATGATATACAAAACCAATTTATTTCCCCAATATCATGAAATATCTTTTTTTTTTTTGTAATAAGGAAATTTATTTTCTAATTAACTATAAAAAATTAATTATGGACAAGATTCTGCAAGTAAAGATAGTGTTGATAGCAAAACCCAACTCTGTGTTGATTCTCCTCAGGAATGCAGACTTTGGTCTATTCAGAGACCTTCCTGGACGAACACCATGAGTAGCCATCCTGGAGAGAAGAAAGGTCCAGGGGAGCTGGTTGGTCTTCAAGGATCAGCTCCTCCAAGCTCAAGAATGGTCCATCCTGATGAGCAGGAAAGAAAGCAAAGGTGACAGGAGGCCTGGGTGAGTAGGCAGCGCCTGACTAAACTCAAACATAAAAGGGAAAGGTACCTGAGGTGGAAGCAGAGCCAGATGTCCTGACAGGAACATGGAGACTCTGTCTGAGCATGCAGGAACAGACAGGATCAGGAAAGCCAAAACCCACCTGGAATTTAATTTGATGAAGGGCAACAATAAGGGCTGCTAAAGGAATATCAGCTACTGCTGTGAGCAAAAGAAAGCTAACATATCTTCCCTTCAGGGAGATGGGATTAGTGTCAAGACACACAGAAATATACAAAACTCTCAGTGATAAAGTGGAAATGCCCAACTTAAATGTTATCAAAATGAAGTCTTCAATAAGATTGTGTGAAGATTTCTGGAATAAGTTCAGATAAAAAGCAAATTCTAAAATATTTTAAGTACTTAATTGTAGTGGGAGAGAAGTCAGTATGTCAAAATTCAATTTCCCAAGAAAGAAATTTCCGTGTTTTGGACACTAATTGTTTGCTTTAACTGCAGTCTGAACTTTTCTGTGTCGAGCACAGTTTACAGATTATTTCAGCCAAGAATGATTCCAAAACACAGGTTAAAATATGTTGCTAATTTCTCCTGAGCTTTGAAATGAGTTCCATTCCTAACCCCTTGATTTGGGACAATTATGAAATAGGTCAATGGAAACTCACCAGACAAAAGGTCATGAAGTGATCGCGAGCTGGGCTTTCCCCATGTACAGCTCAGTGCTCTAAGGGGCACTTGCAAGCTTTGCCATGTTGCAGAGGGCAGAACTGCCTGATAACAAAAAAAGAAGAGGAAGAGACTTGGGTACTGTGGGAAAGATGCAGGACATGGTGCTGGGAACAGAGGGTTCAGCAGAGAGCTGTACCTCACATTCGTCTGATAAAAAAGCCTGGGAAAAGAAGCCAGAAGAAGAGTTTCAGTCTGGTAACTGGACAGAAAAGATGTAAAGTATCAGACATGTGACAGCCTAAAGTCTATTGGACAGAGAAGTTGAAGGGATACCTAATAAGATCATAGAGAAAACTTAAATTTTATCATTTCCTAGGTTTGAAGTGACTGAAGTAGCAGCCTGTCTTATTGGAAAATTTAGGGTTTTTTCTTGCAATTTTGAACACTATGTAAATGCAACCAGAAGCCACCACATTTTAAAAAAATGTTCTAAATTACTTTAAAATTAAGGTCTCAGTATGGATTTTAACTCGAACAGATGATCATATCATAAATAAGGTTCAAGGGTTGAAAGACTAATAAAGATTTCCTCTCTTCCTGAGTGTAATTTAAGCACAGCTTGTACAGTTATAAAGTTAGCTACTGGGCAGTTGCATAGACAGATGTATTTACAGGAGCACACACACAGGATGTTAAGCTTCGTCATCCCAAAATAAGACACCTCCCTCTTTCTCTCTGTTCTTTGGAGTTAGTTTACTTTGTGGGACATGTTTAAAACTTGCTGCTTCAGGTCTGCCAGTGCAGCAAGTGTTCACAGCTCTTTTCAGACACATGCACACCCAAATGTGTACTCACAGTCTCAGGTGCAGCAATACCCTCATTCATTCCCATTCCTTAAGGGGCAGGAAACGATCTACTAAAGTGAGACAGCTCCTCCACAATAAAAAGAAAGATATAAAGACAAAATCAGAAATAATATTCATCTACTAGAACCCAAAACATGAAACAAAAAGCAACCAATTGCAAAATAACGACTTAGATCACAACAAGACATTTTTCATCTGTGGCACTGAATGTGTTTTACAAAGACAGCCAGTATCTTTTTGCCCATTTAAAAGCATCTAAACAGAAGGGCATGTGGAGGTGAAATGGGGAAGGCCACAGCTGGCATGAGAAAATGGGAAGAGAATGTAGGGTGCAATCATGGGGTAATGCCATCTTTTTAAAGTGGGGATTTAGAGATGTCAGCTGAGCATCTGTATCATCAATGGCAGAACCGCTCCCGGATGCAATGTGAGGTAAGGGATGTGCCTTGGAAAGAGCAGCTTCTCATCCAGGATTAGACAGGGTTTAGAAAGCACAGCCCGCATAACTCACAGTAATCTCCAGGGGCACCTTTTTGTATTTTTAAGAAACTGAAACAGCCATCAGTTTGACAGCACCTCGGGGATGTGATGGAGCAGGTCAGGCTGCTGTCTACTGAGAGTCCAACTGGCCTGTGGAATTTCAGCATAAAAACAGTGATACTGATTGAATAAAGAGCTTCACTCGGTCAAGGACAACAAGAAAACATTCTCATCTCTGAGAAGAGTTTAATATGTGTAAATAATACTTGTGTATTAGCTTTTCCATGCAATAAACACCGCAAATCAGCCCAAGAATGATAATATTTATATGCACATTTACACACACAGAAGCACCTCTACGCAATTTTTTTTAATTGACTGAAAAAGATTTGTCACTTTAACCTGTCTGTTAATGGATCTTCATAGCATTAATAATAAAAATAGTAGCATTTGGTTTGTACTGATAACATACTTAATACAGTTTAAGAAAGCATTCCCGCCTTAGAGAAGACAGAAACCCAAGACATATTAGAAGTTCGTTATTGGAAGGGTTTATGTTCCCTTTTTCCCCTCATCTTGCTCCACTATTTTTAGATGCTTTTGCCTTAGGCCTCATCAAAAGAACAGGAGAGGAAAAGAGTTTTCATAGGCAAAAACTGAAGTTCCAGCTTCTAACCAGATCTAGATTTATTTCACTAAAAATTGCATGGGCTTTATTCATCAAGGGTTTGCTATCTCACTCAGCATTTGAACAAGCAACTCACACATTCTTCTCACTTCAAAAATCCCCAGCATTGCAGCTTGGCAGCCTGATAAACCCCCAATCTATTCCTGCAGGTAGCTATCTCTGAGAGTCATCTTGCAGTTAACAATGACCTCATTTTACACACTTGGTAATCTGTTCCTTGTTCCCTAAAACTGTGTTTTTCTTTCATTAGCAATTCTGTGTCCCACCTGCAATTAAATCACCTTGGCTTCCAAAGCATCATACTAGAGATGAAAATTCTAACAATGCAGCAACCTTTATAAACAGAAAAGAGTCAGTGATTAGCATACCTTTATCCAGAGCAATGGACATATTTGTCAATTTATTTGAACCAAGCAGTGATGAGGAAGATGACTCTCAGAAACGAGCAGGATGAAGCAGCACACGCTGCATGGCTCACTGTGGGACTTTAAGGGGTTTTATGAGTTACAGCACCTTACAGGCAATGAGACTGCTAGAAGTGTCCATATGCCGTTGTTTGTGTCTGCAAACTATTGTTAACTCCATCTGTCTGCCTAATTAGACAGTCCCTCCTCACAGAAATCTCTCAAAGAGCCGTTTTCAGTGGTGCATTTTATTTACAATGCCCTGGGAAGGTAGCAAACCTCTGGCAATAAAATTGCCTCTTACAGAACCATAGAGGTTGACAGAGTAAAGTAAGGGGGTCACCCAAGGCCACATAAGGACATTTGTTGCCAAATCAAAAGTTGAATCTAGGGCACTTGGATATTAGTCGGGTACTTGCAGATTAACCAACTAATCAATATTTTCCAATTAAATGTGATATATCTGCATAACTGGAATTACAACATGCATTAAGTACACGAGTTTTTAGCAGAACATGTTTTCTTTGTGTGTGAGTTAGGTGATGTTTAAACCTAGATACCAGCCCAAACTTGGTGACTTTTTTTTTTTTTTTTCATTTTGCAGGTTTAAAGCAAGTTTGAGTAGTTCTGACAATGACCACATAGGGGACAAATTGTATTGCTAAATTAATTCGACAGAGATGCTTTCGTAATGCAAACAGCAGAGGGATCACACAATCCGATTTCATTTCCATGTAAACAAATTCCTCATGACCAGAGGCAGAAAAGAACAAGGAAAAAAGAGGTAGGAGAACGGCTATCCCAAAGCCTCCAAAATCAAGAGTACAGGAGAAGTTCTTCTCTGGGCAACTGGTTGTGATCTGGCAAAGCACCAATGCTCAGCCTTCATAGATTTAATTTACAGTGAACAAATCAACACCGAGATCGGGCCTCATGAAGAAGGAGGCAGAAAAAGTAATAACATTTTATGAAAGAAAACCCCTATACATGGCTGTAAAGGATCAGGGACTGAGGCATGATGAGATCAGAATAACCTCAAAGAGAGGAGCTGACAAGCAGTGGGAGGAAACAGTATTTAGCTAGACTGTGAGATAATAGAAGAAAGAAGATAACTGGGGACAAACTCAGCAGATGTGAGGGTAGATTAAGAAGGATGTACTAAAGAGACTGATAAAGCCTGATACTCTACTATGAAACACTCAGACTTCACAGTGAAAAGAACATCATATGAATATAGTTAGATTTTCAAATACACAACCAATTTTGGGAATAGAGGTGGAATAAAGCTACTAGACCAGTAAGTCAGGTCCCATTCTGCATCAGTAACTTTAAGATTTACAGCTTCCATTTTGTCTAAAATTGGATATGCAACCAAACATTTACTTGGCATGGGGATAACTGGATGCTGACATTCTTGCAGTCTTAAATAATATGTGGTTCTCTAACTATATGTATATGAAAATTTTTCATATGCAAACTGCAGTGAACTATCAAATCCCTAAGGCTTTAGACAACCGCGACTCGTCATTTCTCTGTACGTGTTAGGTTTTTTTTTCCTTTTTGAAGTACTGTAGAAAATCATTTTGTGATTTCTATTTCAAAGTTCACCTTGTTAAAACTCTGCATTGATCCCTCCAGAGAGAGAGAGAACACGAGAGAACAAGCATACATAGAAGGGAGAAAATTCAATAAAAATCAGTCCTTAACACTGCTTGGAGACATGCAAACTATTTCTGACATACTTGTGAGGACATTTAACTTTTTCTTCTTTCAGAAGTTGTCATCATATAAAAGTCAAAAGTGTTTTGCTAAAACTCGAAGGGTCTCATTCTCTCACTCAGGTGAGTGAAAGGTAGCCACACCTTGCAGAAAGAGCAGCACCATGCCTCCCCTGTGGCTCTAGAGTAGTGGACACAGAACCACTAACCACGACCACCACTTATTTCATCCCAGAGTTGACAAATGCACAGATGGAGAGTCACTCTGCTGCAGTTCTGGAAGGGTCTGTCTTTTCAGGGGTGTGACAAAAGGATGGAGAAGGAAACTCCATATAGTGCTCCTTCCTAAGGATTTCAGTTTGCCTGAACAGACTTGAATACCCACCAATTAAAACTTCTGCATGAAGTTTCAAAGATTGGGAAACAGAACCAACCGTACACACACGAAAAAGCCTTAAGGGCATTTTGCAAAATGATAGGGATCTTTAATTTTAATTGATTTGCAGAATTTAGGTTGAACTTTGTATTTCAAAATGCTTCCCAGATTTAGACATTATATATTTAAGTAGGAACTGCAAGAAGAGGTAAGAATGAGAGAGGTTTAAAGCTGTTAAACTGTTCAGGGTCAAGTCTTTGACTGTTGTGCAAACACTGGCCAGCAGCATGTGTTAATGTAGAAACTGATACCGATAACACCGCAATAATTTTCACATCATGATATAATCTGATGCTTCATCTTCTACTGCAGGAAGTTTGTGCTACTTAAACACCAACAGGTCAGTGTTCAAATCCACAGCAATTTGAATTGAAATCTCTGCCCTCAAAACCCTGAACTGGGGTTTTGGCTTGCATTAGCTGTACTTTCCCCATCTTTTTTTTCCATCTTTTGCATTTTGCTACAAAGTCCCACTGTCCCATACTGAACGCTTGCTTTTAATAAGGAGCAGGATGTTTGCGTGCTTCTTTAAGCAAGATCCCAGTGATCAGAGGATCAGGCTTATTGCAGAAACAAACCCTATCTGAGCTCCCCACCAGTCTCTCCCACAGTTCAGCTGGGAGATACACAGAGCTTTTCCAATCATTGTCAAAGACTTGCACTTCACAGAACCTCTTTTGTTGCCTTTTCTTCCCATTCCCCCCCCCCCCCCCCTTTTTTTTTTAATCAGGTGGCTGTAGCATTAACTAGAGAAGCTATTGTGCATTGACCTCACTCAGCTGACAAAAGTTTTAATTAAAACCTTCATCACACTATGTTAGAAGATCAGGGAGAAGAAATTCAGCTCCTTCTCACCCTGATCTTGTGTCACACTTATGACAGTAGCAAACAGGGTGTGCAGTGAAGAGCAAGTCCTCTACCAAGCAGATAACTTCTCTGTCCAAGAACTGGGTGTCCTTGTAGAAGTATCTCTCACTGTCAGTGGATGTAATTGTGGAGATACATTTTCATTTTATTTCGTAGAGTTCGGGATGACTGGGATTAAAGAAAGCAGATGGAGCTCTGCCCCCATAATTCATTTGTTAAAATTTGCAATGAATGTTGTTTTATGCAGCTTTATGAATGCTAAATGGGACTCTGCCTCTTAATCCATCTGCTAAAGAACAGCTGTTTACAGGGAAGCAGGATAGTCTGGGATGCAGATACTGGATTTAACTGTTTGATTTTAAAAAAATTTCCTTGTGCATCACTAGTCAAATCACTTAGACTTTGTCCCTTAGACCAGTAAAACAAGGACAAATAAGATGGTTTTTTTTTATTTTGGGGAGGGCTGCTGGAAGCAACAAAATCTGAAGTTTCATGAGGTGCACAGGAATAGCTAGAATGTATTTCTCTCAAGGAAGCTAAACCAGGTAAAAGCAGATTAAAAAAAAAAAAATCACTTGTGAGCAGTTCCAGCTCTTCCTGTTCTGCTGGCAGCAACAGCAAAGCTACAAGTGATTAAACACACTAACACCCCCTTTGTCCTTCAGTTCATGAGTGATGTGTGTATGACAACTCAGAGCTTTTAAAAGCATGGCAGGAAGAGCTGTTTCTGCTACTTGTGTGGTCATTTAAGAGAGAATATTGGACTCTCGGGTTGTCAGTCCTTATTCCTCAAATCTGCTCTCCCTTCCATTTCATCTTGTCTCAGACTTTTCCTTCAAGGCACTGGGTTTAGTGTCTGACTCAGCCTAGCACATCATATTTTAGTCTGAGTTTTCACATACCCAAAAACTTGCACAGAAAAAAAACCCATGAGCTGCCTGCTAAACCTCTTGCTAGACCGACTGTATATATACACGGTCTTTCACTGTAGAAGCAACAGTGCCTGTAAGACCACAAAATGAGAGGGTATCTAAGAGCCACCTGTGCAGCCTTCCACCATTGCAGAAATCCACCTTTCTGTCAGAGCTGCTATGCCTCTTCAGCATCAAGCTTCCAGAAATCCCAGATAATCAAATTCCTCATATTTTGTCCAAAGCAAAGAAAGAAGATTTGGCTGGGAGCATTCAGTTACACAGCTGTCACATAGCAGGCACATTTGGCTCTATTATTCCTCTGATTGAGTTAATCGTTTTTTTTCCTGGTTTGAGGACCAATAATGTTTGTCTGGAAAGAAGACTTTGAGTTTTTTCCATCTCTAGAGGTCAATAATTATATAACTTTAGCTTCATTGACTTACTTAATTTAGTTTCAAGGAAGAGTATTGTGTGAAATTCTATGACCAGCTACCCTCATCCCCAGGAAGTCTTAATGTTATGTCATACCTCATATGTATACTTTTATTTTACCTTTGGAAATCAGTTAATCTTGCTTTCTCTCAGTCCTTCCCCAGGACAAAAGTTAGGCTGATAAACCATAATATAGTTAACATTCATTTTTCTTGTCAAACCAAACAGAACAGAAGAAAACACCTTTGGTGGTCAGATAATGAGTTGGAGTTTTTACTTCTCGATAGCTGTTCCTCAAACTGAGACTTCAGTTCAGATGGGAGAATCTGGGCTTCAAATATTCCTCAAGTAAACCTTATTTTTACACAGATTCACAAAGTGGTATGGGTCAGAAAGGACCTCTAGAGATCATCTAGTCCAACCCCCTTGCCAGAGAAGGATCATCTAGAGTAGAGTAGACATGCAGTAGAGTTACAATAGTTCTACTGCCACCTGCTATTTCCCCATGATGCACAAACAGTTACATATTAAAAATTCTGTGTCTAGAGAAGATAAAATTTCATCAAATTATAAGGCTGGGGGCCTGAGCTGATAAGCATTCCCTGTTCCACATCAAAATACTAAATAAGTAAATAAATGTTTAAAAATATTTATAATCTCAAAAAAATCACTAATTTTCTCTGTACTAGATTAACTGTCAAAACTAAAGGAAGAGTACACTTTTCCATGGGACATAAAAGTTATGAACAACCAAAGACTTTGGAAGTGGTTAGCCTCCTTCCTTTGACTGAAGTCTGCAACTATTGTCATATCAGTAAAATTTCAGCAGGTCAATACAGATCTGTGTCTACAGTAATTTTAAGTATTTCTGGGACACTGTAACTCCCAATGTTTTCATAACTGAAACAGCAGTTTAAAACTTTGTGGCAGTGTACACACCTGAATATATTTATTCCTATTTATATCTCTTTTAGGAATATAAGTGAGATTACGATTATGTTTAAGGTTCAGTGTATATTTAACCGAATCAGCCACTCACCAAATCAGGACCTATGTGCAAATGGACCAGGACTGCTGAGGTTTTCTTGGTTTTATAAAAAAGGGAGAAATCAGCAGCAAAAGACTGGGTCAGCATTTGCAGACTTGAGGTAAAACTCACTCTGGAATACAGAGTTCATACTTTAACCTTCTTAGAAAGATAAAGAACAATAACCCTAGAAGAAAAAAAATATACTCCCAATATATTTCTGGAACACTGCATTTTCTTTTCATTACCCTTGCTTTTCAGTATTTCTAAAATTAATGTATTAAATTTAAGTAAGAAAAAAGATATTCTTTATCTATGATTTTATCTTAATAAAAAAGGGATTTCTGAAGCTGGATTGCTGTTGCTATTTAATATCTCAAGACACAGTGTAAGTCCACTTATGATGCATTTGTTGATTACCTCATCAAAAAGTAGCTACAAAGAAAAGCAATAAACAGCTCTTTGAACACAAGGAATGTAAAAAACCCCACAGGAATATTGTATATTTGAAGAGTAAAATCAACATATATTCTTCTAACTCTTTCATACTAATAATCAAGTGATTTTTCTAATAAAGCAAAGCCCTTAGCTGTTTATAAATTTACATTTATCTGCCATGGTAGACAGAAAGCAAAAGACAGATGTTAGTAACTACTTCTTAGAAAGACTATTTGATATTTCCATGTTCATTTCATGCACATTTCTACATGCATTTCTAAAGTGTACCCCATCATCCATCTCATAGTCCACTCCCTAGCCAGCACCTCTTTGCTTTGTTCCATAGCATCATGCTAGCCAAGCATTTTATAGCTGTACTTTGCTAAATGACATGTGCTTGCAAACACCATAAAATTTTGTCCCTTTTGGTCCACGACATCACTCATTCCACCATAGAAGGCCCAAATTTGCCCCTGGTAAATCCATGCTGTCTTCTTCAAATTAACTTCTAGTACTTTGTGTGCCTGGAAACAGCTTCCATCAGGATGCGGTCTACAACCATTTGGAGGCAGAAGGGGAGGTGATTACCACATAGCCCAGACTGTCCTTGTCACCTTTTTAAAAGATGGGCAGGACTGCAGCTACATGCTTTATAACCCTAACCACCCTCACCCTACCACTTCCCCATCTAAAACAAAGCATTTGATGTCCTTTACATTGAAGTTAACCATTACAATGCTTATTTCCTCATATTATAACTCTGCTTATGGAAATAAATAAAACTTTTAGCAGATCTCTCAAAAAACCAAGAGTGGTTTCTGGTCATGTGCTTATTATTGCTAAGAGCTAAGTAGAAACAAGAAGCAATTGAGTATGGGTCGATAGTGTGCAGAAAGTCTGATACTTCTGAAACACATGACCTTTAAAAGTGTGCTTTGAAAAACAGTGCAGCTCACATGCTTTATGGCCAGGACATTCTGTAGGCATGGCAATCATTGGCACAGGCCACACGCTTCACACATTACATATATGAAATTCCAGAATGGAGCATGATAGGAAAACATTCCTTGGACATCAGTGGTACTTTAAAGTATTGTCATCCAGCACTGTCGAATCTCCATCCTGTGAGGGATTTTAATAGACTACAGTTATTCAAATGCTTCAAGGATGGTGGGTACATTCGCATTAGGTATCATAGACCCTGAATGAAGGTCCAGAATTAGAATATCTATTGAGTTTCCCTCCAATACAATCTTGCTTGATCATCAGGATTCATCTATGAGATACAGTGAAAAAAATTAGATTTTTTTTTAATTCTAAAAAAAATTAGATCATGACAATTTGGAAGAAATTGCTGCCATTTCAGTTAGTGTAACAAACCCAACATAGTCTTCATAAATGACATAAAACCTAGATCCTAACTCCAGAAAGTTAGCAATTTTCTCAGAGATACATTTTTATTTTCCAAAAGATTGAATCAACTCCTTCCCCTAGTGAGTCCTTGTTTGTCACTCTCAGTTTGTCATATGCAGCCACAGTTGGACGCTGTTCTTTCTCCTTTTCAGTCATAAACTGTTGGCTTTCTGAACAGCTCCTGCCTTTGAAAGTCACAAAGTAATTGCTCAATTGACTTCATTTTAGAGGGAATGAAGTGATTCTTGTGTACTGCTGGTACAGCTCTTCAGTTTGAAAGGAGCTTTGAGAAGATAAGCCAAAGAGGCCAAGGATGACAGTGTTAGCAGACAAAGGAATAAGTGGTTCCAAAATCTGATATACTTTATGCCCATCATGCACTGAGACATGCACCAAAGGTACAAATCCAGGCATACCAGCACTACAGCAAAAGATGTTAGCTCATGGTTTTCTGGATGTTAGAAAACTTCAGTTAGTCTCAGAACAAGATGATTTATTTTTATACTGAACTTCACTGTGGACCAGTCAATGTGCATCACCGGTATCAGGGGTGAGGTTTTGTAACAGTGAAATGTACTTCTGAATCTCTTTGGGGTTTAATGCTCATTGACTTGGACAGGTAATCAATTGCTGCATCTCCAAAGGCCCATACATATTGACTTTGGTCTCCAAAAGACTTTATAATAAGGAGTCATTTGGGAGATACTTTCACTTCAAATTGAATTGTGGACCATTTAATCTCTTTAGTAAAATACCAAAACAAATACTACATGTCAATGCTACTTCTGCATTTTTAAATAGAACACAAATGGTCCTGGCTGAAGATGAGGTTCCTAGAAGGATCACAGCTTTTCCTTTTTCTCTGGCAGATTCTTTAAATCATTATAGATTTTATTTCCTCTACAGACAAAATGCATTAGTTTTACAACATTCACTCAGCTTCTCCCACAGGACAATAACACAGGTACCTCCTTAGCATTAGGCATGGATCTGCTGTGTGAATTCTGGAGAGAAGGGAGGAGGAGAAATTATATGGCAATTGATTAGTTTGATACTTACCTCTTGGTTTCCTGCCTATAAAGGACCTGGCAATGAAGAGAGATGGGAAAAATCTTAAACAGTGTTTTTTTGTTAAATATTACCTGCTATGGATCTGTACAGATAAGATTTTGTTCACTCTGCTGAAAAATGAATGATACTAATGGAATCTACAGGATTAACAAACACGAATGACTCAGCATGTTTGGCAGTAGCCAATGCGTTGGAATTACTGCCTTTCTGCCAGATCATTTCTATGAACTGTCAGAATTTGATACTAAGTAGCAAACCAGTAGCATACATAGTATCAAACACACATAAAATACTTCTGTAAATACTACTTCCTTTTTGAAAAAGACAAGTGTGGTAATGCAGAGTAGACTGTAGTAAACTTTGTGATTCATTGATAGTTTTTAGAATGTTCTGTACCTCAAGGTTAGTCATTATAATATAGAAATTATGAGTGCTATAAATACTTTAGTTAATTACACTGACTGTATTTTTCTTGTATGCAATGTATTTTGCATTTCCATTATTTACTGGGACATATTTATCATGTCCAAAATCATACATACTACTAAATATTTTTACTTCGGTAAAATAAAAACCCAAAATGTGCCTCAAAATCCTCAAAAGTTCCAGTTTATGCTTGCAAGTCAGTATTTTCTACATGTCCGCAACCTTCCCACCACCTGACACTTCCTTTCAGTGTCCACACTGAGCCAAAGTCCTGCAGCAAGCCAGTATTTGAGAGGTCCAGGACACAAGCCTCTGCCCCATAATCCAGGCAGGGTTGAGGAAGCCAGGTGCATGTCAATACCACAGTGCAAGGCAACAAAGAGCAATACTCTTGTTTACCAGCCAGTTCTTGATTCTCACTAGCCCTCCTGGCTTCTTTGAACCCACCACCAGGTATAAATATCCAACACCACATTTGCCCATCCTATCCTTTCCAGGCACAAGACCCAGAAACTCTTTACATCCCACAAAAGGCTAAAAGTCAGCCTCAGGGTATGCAGAGGTACTCCGTGATCTAAAATTAGCAAGGTGGTACTAATGCCAGAGGTAGGTGCTAATTCAGCGGAAGGGGCAGGAGATGATGTGTCAGAGGTAAGGGATTTCACAAAGGGCACTTCATGCATTGTGAAGTTTGAAAATGTTATTATCAAGGGTAAAACTCCTTTGTCATACTGAAGTTACACTGGCTTCAGACAGAGAGACAGACTGTTGGGAAGGGGAGTTCCCGTTTAGCAGAAGAGATTAGCAATCTGTACCATCGGAAGACAAAAAAATGTAGGTAGATCAAAAGGTAAGTAGATAGGAAGGCAAGCTGGCAGAAACACAGAAAGACAGTCTTGGCCTTCCTTTCAATCTGTCCAAATACTTAGAGACCACATTAGAACATATTTCCACATAACCATCCAAATCTATTTCCAAACAAAATTAATAAAAAATACTCTTACTTCATCAGGATGTTTCCCTGGAAGCACAGGACCATCAGCCATCTCTGCCTGCAATCCCTGTCTGAGACTGGACTTCAGCCTCTGGATCCCTTCATTGCCAATAAGCTCCATCGCTGCAGACTGTAAAGGACACACAGCGCTTCCTATTGCGCATCTGAGAAAACCGAAAACAAAGCCTCTTGAAACAGTGCCTCTGGCCCTCTGTTCTCTGCGAAGAAAAGCTTTGTGCACTCACTCGCATCTCCCAGTCTCCGCTGAACCTCTCCTCCCAGGCTGCTCCCGCTGCCTTGGCAAGTGACATGTTTTTTTGAGAGATTTGGAGGTATGCCATACACCAGGCCAGTGATCTTCATCAGCTGCATAAACTCCAGGAGAGAAAAGACCTTTTTGTGGGAATACTGCAGAACCTAGAGCACCTTTTAATCCATAAGTAAGATTTGTTATGCTACATTAAGAACAGACAATGAAAATTCCCTGATTTTAGATATTAAACTACTCCCAAAAAACACAATCAAGGAGATTTATATGCACTGAATAGCATATGTATTCCTCTCAATAAGCAGCATAGAAAGTATTTAAACCTATCATCACTCTTATTACCATGTTATTTATGTCTCTGGTGTTTATAATTTATAGGATTTGGTTTTCTTTTATCAGTGCCTCCCTAACCCTACTTCACAGGTATTTTTAATCTTGGGTGTTATGCTGTTTCTGATTAGCCATTCTGCACACTAATTTACCTGTATGGACAGAGATGATTTGTGATATCAGTGCCTGAAATGATTTCTTGTTTTTCCTATCTCTGCACCTTGTTCTGCGCCTCATCTCATCTCTGCCTGTTCCTTCCAAGTCCAGAGGACCTTCTCCTTTTCTCCAGCTGCCCCTTTAACTTTCTCCATAATTCTCATTTGACCAAAACTTTGCCTCGTGGATCTCTGCCACTTCTGGTTTGCAAACTCTCCCCTGGAGCTGGGGCAAGCCAAAGCATGGCTGAAGGAAGGAGAGATGCAGTTCTGTTCCCTTCATTATTGTCAGCAAAAAACAGAATTATTTGCTGCCACACAGTGATGGGAAAATCCAGACTGGATAGAAGAACCAGTAGCAGACAGAGAAATGTTTAAACCTACCTGTACCCAGGCAACATCAAAGCCTTTTTACTGCCCTATCTTTCTGCTTCCTTCCACACCCCAGAGCAGCTCACTTATATGCGCCTGCCTATTCATTAACATCTAATTAAGATTTACAAGTGCTGCAGCTTTACATCAGCTTTGTATTCCCAAACATTGAAACTGCCTGGAGCTTTCTGTCTTTTCTTCATATTTGTTTCCAGTGCACTAAGAGCAAGAAAAGGTTTTTCATGCTGACGGATAAACAGAGAAAACCAATTCTGGGTTTTGAAGAGGGTGAAAGAGCAGAATATGATTCCCATCCAAATTCAGTCCCTCCTCAGGGATGTGCCCCAGAGAGGTAGGGAGGTTTCTTTTAATTAAAGGAGCAATGGAGAGAAACTAATATCACAGCTGTAGACAAAATAGTCAGGACAGAAACTGGGTAAAACCAGAGGTTTTTTCCTTTTTTTTTTCCCATGGAAAGCAGGTGCACTCATTACTTTGCCTCACATTCATCTGCTTGTTTCCAGCCCATTTCTACATACCTAAAAGGTAAGCCAGTGCCACAGGCTAATGAGCAAACCTGAGACTATTTCCTAACCAGTTTTCATACCATCTCCCAGGGTGCTTTAGTTACAAAGATCACCAGTGACATACAAAACAAGCCTCCAGAAAGCCCTGCTGACTTGTAACAACCACTGCCCCTCCCTTTCCCTCTGCCCCACTTCCTAAAATGAATATTCACTGCTGTTTCTGACAGGTCTGGGAAGTAGACATGAAGCAAGCAGTCACAGTCTATGATGACACATCTTGCTTGCCCTCTTTCTGAACATGGACGGATTTCTTCTGAGTTATAAAATAGAGATTTAAAGGAATGAACCTGGGTATTTTCTAGTCATCCCTAAGCCCACCATTGCTCCGCCACTGGACTTCCTTTCTAACAACCTTTCCAACAAATGCAACTTGCATTTTTATAAAGACGGTGAAATGCTAAACTTCAAACCAAGAGGAGAATGTACAAGCTAAAGGGCTTTGTGATAAAGCAGCATGCAGTGTGCAACCATTACTTACCAGAAGTGACTATTTTCTTCTTGATTCAAAAAATATCCCATTGTGGCATTTCCACATGGAACTATTTACCACAGAGACAGACTGCGTTTAGCAACGCAGTGCTGCCTGCCTCACTATCGACTAGAGGAGACTTACACATGGTCTGCAATTCTCAGACAATATTGCATATACTGATAAAATCATTTAGATTGTGGCTGTCATCACTCAGGATTTTTGACTTGCTGATGCTTCAGGATGGCTTGCTGTTTAATTGCTTAATGTGGAGTTCTGTCAGCAAAGCACCTGAGACATGACCACCTCTAGCATTTTCTTGGAAAGCTTGCCATATATTTCATCTGTATCTGCTTCAAGAATAGACAGTTTTTGTCCCAGCTGTGAGAAACAATTCCCATTCCTAGAAGTCAATACCTTTGTTTTGCTTTAATTTGCCAATTTGATATTT
The DNA here is from genome assembly GCA_027574665.1 of Rhynochetos jubatus. NCBI lineage: Eukaryota > Metazoa > Chordata > Aves > Eurypygiformes > Rhynochetidae > Rhynochetos > Rhynochetos jubatus. The sequence goes on from CM050650.1 coordinate 32,185,687, forward strand.
ATTCTGTTCTCCGATTCACTTTGAATTCCCTCTGTAAGACAGGGTCTTTTGTACACACATCCCAAAATTATTTAAAGATATAAATATTGCTAGCATGTGAAAACTACAAAGGAAAATTTCATGGATAGATTTTAAGGGTGGAGATCTTTTTTCCTCTCCTCCTTTACACAATAGGCCAAAAATCTCACATAAATGATTTCTTGAGAGTTTTATCTTATTTTAGCATTAAGATATCTTTTAGAAAGTCATTGAGAGTTGATTTAGAAGCTGCCAGTGACAGAGAATACATCATAACTGGAGGAAAGTTGTTCCACTGATTAATTACTCTCTTTGGATTTACCTTAGTCTAGCTTCCAGCTTCTGAATCTCATGGATCCATCTTTCTGACAGAAATACCTCCTGCAATAAGCCATCTCTTCCCACTATCACCTCTTAATTTTCTCTTTGATGCACTAAACAGATGAAATATTTTTTTGGTTTCTCCCTAGAAAAAGAAAACCTATTATTCTTTTCTGCATCCTTTTCAATCCTTCATAAGTTCTTTTTGAAGAATGACTATTAGGTCACAAAAAAAAAAAGTATCATTAGTGCCAGAGGTTCATGACTCATAACAGTTATAAGTATCACTTAAGCAATTGAAATAGCTAGAAAGAAACATGCAAGTCCCTCTTCGTGGCACGACAACTACAAAAATAGTGCTCCCTTGTTCATATATGATATTTCCAAACTCATTCTTCACAAGCTGTATTGAGCCTTAGCTACATCAGATTGCCCACTCATGTTCAGTTTTTCCACTGCTCTGGTGCTCTTCAGTTACTGATTTCAAGGATGAAGTCCCAGTTTCTTAAAACTAACACTTTCTGCATGCCTGGAAAAATAATCTTGTAAGGCGTCCACACAAAAATGTTTGCGTTGAAGTTACTTGCTTACTTCTGTAAGTGACCCAGAGCAGCCCTCTACCCCATATGCAATTTATCATTATTATTCCATTCACTAATCCTGTGTCATCAGAAATTTTACAAGTGTGTTATTTACTATGTAGTCCTTCTGAATTAGACTGGGCCAAGAATAAACAGCAGCAGCATCTACCCAGAAGCCAACCCATGGGACCATGACTGGAACTTTTACAGTTACTTTCACTCACTACCCCAATTCTGTAGGCTCTTGATTCTGTTAAGAATATTACCAGTAAACATTGTTCCGGTATATTACCTGCCTCAAAAATGCCTTGGATATAATATCACAGAGATGCCTTCACCAAACACACCTGAGATCTCAAAAATGATACTTGTTTGCATGAAAAGGTCAATCTTCTATCCAGGCATGCTGATGGAATGAATTATACTGCCACTCCTTTCTGCTTTCCCATTTGCATCCCTCTCCACTGCCTTTCAACAGTTTTGCCATGAGCAGTTGCCTTATGGTTTCCCTAAAAAATTTGCTGAACTCTTTGAATAATTAAAATTTTAATGGATATGATTACATACTGCAACCTTCCCATTTTTTCCCAAGATTTGTTAAAAAAGCCATGTCTAAGGGAGTTCTTTTCACATTCTTTTCCTTTTTAAAAAGTCCTCAACCACTGTTTTTCAACAGCCCTTATCATTAATATTTAAATAGGAAGGATTTCATTATTACTCTAATACCTGACTGTAGCATTCTGCTTCTTTTGGGGTAGTATATACTGAACACTATAGCTTTATGTGCATCCTAAGATGATGTTTTTCAGACTAGACCTGTACAGTGATAAAATATTTTAGCAGAAATAAATAAGGTGATTATAGTCCAAAGTTTACTAGAAGTTCAAAGCAAGAGACCAGAACTTCACACAGAGCAGAAAAAGGGTTCGTGATCATGCTTGTGAATTCTGAACCTTATTCTACTTCCTTGTGCACATATTTCCAGTGTTCAAGTTGGTATAATTTTCTTTCCTCAGACAAATGGAAGTAGTGGAAGAACCTTTGAATTCCATCAGAATTTTACTTAATACTGGCAAAATCTTGTTTTTATTCATGAATCATAATTCATGGGAAAGCAGAAGCTCTTTATAGAATTTATAACTTGGAGTGGTTGAAAATATTTTTATTGCAAAGAGCATGTGTTGATGAAGAACTGTCCCCAGCTGAAAAAATGTTTTATTATTGGATAAAGTAGTCCTTACTCCATTTCCTTGAACCAGGAGTACAAAAAAAGAGACGCTTTAAAATCCCTTTTTTTCCTCTCATGTTTTTGCAGTTTTGAAACTGAGAAAAAGGAAGAGCAAAATACAAAAATAAAAATGTAGAGTTTTCTCAAGAAAAAAAATAGTTGCGGAAAATAGCAAAAAAAACTAGAACTAAACTTTTCTTTGAAAACTTTCCATGAAACCATATTTCTCTTTTTTGATTGACTCTAGTTGTGTCATTCAGAGCAGGAGCAGAAACAATCACCATGTGATACAGTAGGACACAGCTTGAATGGCAAATCACTGGGATGAGACACTCAAATTAATATTAGCTACATGAGTGAAATGGGTTGGAACAAACTATTCATCAAACAATTTCAAATAATAAACTAATTAATGCAAATTGTGATGTGTTCATGGAGAAATAACAAATGCAAAAAGGGCAAATTTCATTGTCAAATGAATTGTTCTCAGGGAATAATTCATCTAGCTGCAGAAGACAGAAAAGAGTTGAATGCTAATGGGTAGGAATGAGGAGAACAGAATAGAAAAAGAGCTAATTCATGGATGGCAGTAAGTCTACTGACTGCTTGGGGAAATAAAGGAACTAGGTATGTACTGCTGAGTCTCTTGAAAATTTGGACATGCCTTAGGTTGAAGCCCACATCTTAGATTTTGCAAAATTAATATTTCAGACTGTAGACTTTTAGAGAAAGTATCTTAAAACGAATGTGCAGCATGTAATAGAAGGAAGCTCTGCTCTCAGCCAGGTTACCTAACCTTAAAAGGGAATGATAATGGTTATTAACAATACATGGTTATAGAACTATTTGTTTCATTCTGCTAAATTTTGTAGAACCTCAGTAAAATAGAACATTGTATTAGAATAATCACATAAACCAAAACTTGCAGAATCACGATATAACGATATATTAATTTTAAATACAATCCGTGATCTTCCATTTTATTTATGTGTCTGACAGTATTCCCACACCTGCTTGCCAGACACTGCAGTCCCCTAGAACCAGCTACTGTTTCAGCAACACAGAGCCATCGGAAGGGCTCCAGGTGGTCTCTGCATCAAGCAGCTCCTCAGCATTTGCTGTTTCACTCCGGCAGAGCAGTAGTACATGCACGAACATATACATGCAAGGACCTGAACGCACAGCTCATTTTTCTGGATCATATCGATTGGTTTTGGAGGGGGGTTAGAGAGAAGAAACTGTGATGTTAGTTGTCATTGATTTCCAAGATAAATGAGGAATTGACCAGTAAAATTGTTCTCAGCCAAGAGATAACAACACTTAACTACAGTCCATGCAGTAAGCAACGGATTAGCTTTGCTGAAGTATCAGAACTGCTTTTAGATAACATTAATTTCAAGCAGATGAACATAGATACTTTACTGTTTCAAGGCCAGGAAGACTGATTCTTTTTCCCCCCCTACTTTTCCAGTTTCAACTATTTGCTAGTTGTATCCCCAATGACAGTTATACTGTGCACCCCACTGTTTACTAAAAGCATAGGTTTCCATATTAAAAACATCTGATTTTGTTCTGCATTCTTGAACAACCCTATTTTAATGAGGTAATAATTATATACACACTGTTCAATTGTTGAATATATGTTAAATGGGGAAACATTTAATAAATGTGGGCACTAATGCCAAGAGAACCAGTTACCACAACATTTCTTAAAAAGAGACAAGAAGCTGTTCAACACCTGCATACTCTGTTTTGTACCAAACTGCTCTAATTAGCACATTTTGAGATATGATTAGAGCACTAGAGGAAGCTTTCCAAATGCCATTAATTATGGATGTGATCTTAAATTATTCACTTTGAATATTTTGTCTTGCTATGCCCCTTTTATCTTCCACTAACTTTTTGTTGCATCCTAGAACAGATCCAATTAAACCTCAAATAGAAGTTTGTTACGCTGAAGAAAAGGTAAGCTGAAAATTAATCACCTTTTTTTTTTTTTAAGGTGCTTGTCCTAAAAAGGGGGAATGTGAGTGAGAGTCAATTTTTTTCCTCTTAAACCTTTGTCATGCTCTACCTCACCCTCCACTGGCATTGGAAGAATAACACTCAGGCAATCATTAAGCATGAAAATTTCCTTCTCTCACTAAAGCAATATTATGGAATGTAACAAAATATTTGTATAATCATTCATCCTTATTACTTTTAAAGATTACTATATTAGATCAGTTATCCAGGCCTCTGGTATATCACAAGCAGTGTCATATGCGGATTCTAATAGCTGTGACCAACTGAAGAACCTTTCCCAGTCTCACATGCAACCAGACCTGTCAGGAAGAAGTCCAAGTCCATAAACATCTGTGCAAAGAAAGGAAGATGGCACTACAAAGCAAGGAGACAGAGGGGAGAGTGGAGTTGTCATACACGGAAATGGAAAGAGATGTGGTGAGCAAAGCTGAACACAGTCCAAGGTGAGAAGCATGCCGAGAAGGAATGATAGAGGAAGGCAACAAGGGTAAGGGGGACCTTTTCCTTCAAGTAGCAAAGGTGGGTGCTTTCAGGCTGTAGATGGCACAGGGTGCTGTGATGTCCAGGGCTGCAATCTACCACAGTTCTGAGGCTGCTGCTCCCTGTGCCAGTATCGGTCTAAGAAAGATCATCTGGCCACCTGCTTTTTCTAGTTTTACACAGATATTGGCTGGAAACTTGTGTACCTGGCCTAGGTATAATTTTAACTTATGCTCATATCCACATATCCTAAATACCTCTTCAGTGAAAAATAAGGACAGCACAGTGAGGAAAATGCTTTTGCTCCCTCTTCTCTACTTTTTCCCTTCCACACATATTAACATGACTTGCTGGTGCCCTTATAGCAGGACAACATTTTTGCAGATAAAGAGATTTCATCTCTATCTATTTAAAAATAAAACTCACAACTACACGTAATACAGAGACATAGTAAAAGGCTCCTATGTATGTCCTCCAGACTAAGCAGAATAGTCAAACAACCCTAGTGCATACAGCACCTGAACATTGCCCTAGATTTTATCTTTTTTTCTAGGCTTAAACTCCTCCTTTACAGCTTCCTCTGGGACCCATTATAAGCTACTAGCACACACTTGTTTTGTTAAAGACTACTGATAAAATCCAGTGAAAATGAATTCTCTTAAAAGGCGTTTAAAACATGTGGCTGTAGAAAGCAACACAAGATGAGCTGCACTCCAAACTGGAGTGTTATCACTTCACACAATAGCCAGATCCTTCTTAAAGCTAAACACAGCTGAAGTTGGTCTCTGCATAGCAAGCCTCCAAGGAAAATACATCTAGGAGCAATCATTCAGAAATCTGTTCTCACACTGATTCACTGATGTTTTTGTTGGTGTCATGTCAAGCTGTCATCTTACTGATAAGGGGGAATTTCTCTTGGATTTGGCATCATTAAAGCTCCTTAGAGAGACTATTTCCGACATCCTGAATCAATGCCTTATGTGGCTATTACCCACAGTCTACTAAAGCACTTCTGATGTTTAATGTTTTACCTTGTCTTATTCATTAACTTCCTCCTGTCTCAAATGTAACTCCTATGTGCTTGGCATGAGGTGCTGTTTCCCTAGACATTACCAAGAATTCACTCACACACTTGAGTGGGCTAGGAATCAGGCTCAAAACAGGCAGACATTCCATTTCTTAACTTCACTAAATTCAATGGAGTTTTTGCATCAACTCTCACAGCTGCATCTCAGTATCTGGTCCCTTCTGGACCATCAAAAACCCTGTAGAACTAAGTGAAAATGCAAAACGTAATCTTCCACACATGAGGATGAGGGAGACACCGTTATTAGGTGAATAAAATATATTTAAAGGTTTTTTACTGTCCTTTGCAACCTTGTAGCCTTACCCACTTTATTTCTCCAAGTTCATACTTTATCCTTCATGACCACTTGAGACTCTAAGATACCATAACAAGGAGATTAGGACCTTCCTTGAGCTAGTAATTCCTTGTCCTCAAGGTCTTAGCATTATACAGTGATGGCTCTGTGAGGCAAGCAAGATGCATTCTGTCACCTGGAACTTGCTCAAAGTCACCACCAAGTTGACAAAGATCTAGAAAAACCACATTTCTAATCAGTATCTGCAAAAGGAAAACTTCATGGAAAAAGCAGATCCTTATAAAATGGAATCTTAACTTTAGTGCTATGTACACACTGTTTGGCTTACACCTTGAAGTTTTGAAAGAAAAATAGTTATTGATTTTGCAAGTTCATGTTGATTTTGCAATATTGCCAGTTGCCTGCAAAAGCATACTGGGAAAAAGAACTACTGAACAAAAGGCAGGAGAAAGAGGAAAATATGAACAAAAAGCAGGGAACTATAATGGAACCCAAGTCTTCTGTGCTAACTTCTCTGCCTACAGTTACAGACAAGTAAGTACAAAACACTAGAGTATATAACTGCAAAGAAATAATAGCAGTATAACTCAAAGTAACTTCATTGACTTTCTCAGTAAAATTGAGATCAACAGAAGAATCAAAATCACTATAAGAAATCTCACATATGAGCTCTGATTCTTTGGTATAACATTGCTTACCATCATTAATATTACTGCAGAATATTGCCTTAAATGTGAAAGAGATATCCCAGCAGAGGACTATTTCAAATGCCCTCAAACACCACTATATACTCTATTTCACACATATAAAATTAACGTGTCATTTATATTCAGTATATTGAATATTCATTGCATGTCTTCCAGCAACTTATTAGGACTGACATTAGGGCAGGTGGAAGAGAATTTCAAACACCCTGTACATGACACTCCTAACTCATTGTAGAATTAATGAAAATTACTTATGTATAAAGTGAGTTTTTCCCAAATTTATTTTACCTTATTTTTGCTGAAATATTTGGGTTTCTTGTTCCTACAGCCTGCTACAGGCATTGCACCAGATAATACCAGTGGCTCCAAATCTAGTCCTAAGTTGCACTCTAAGTGAGATGAACCATGACATGTCCCAAATGGAAGCTGTCTGTATCACAAACACTATTCTGTAGTTACCCCAGGATGAAACAAGCAGGTTGGCTAAGGTAGAAATAGATGAGAGAGACTGAATAACACCCTCATTTAACAGCTACTCCTGAAAGTCTAGAGTGGGGTATCTTAGAAAATAAGCATTCATACCCATCCAATTTACATGGATGGAGGATATTTTTCACTTGACTGTTGAACAAACACTTTCTTCCAGAATTAAATATATTGTAGAAAATATAAAAAATACATTAACCCATCCTTTGCCCATTTTCAGCTGCACTGAGGGATGTTCTGTGCACTTCTATTTGCATTAGAAGAGAACATAGGTGGGAAGAAAATTAAGATGAATACTAGTCAGTGCTACAAAAACCGACCTACTAATACAAAAATGTTTCTGGAAAGATTTTCAGTTAATCAGCAAGGACACTTGCTGAAACCATAGATCTTCCATGGTACTGGTGTAATTGTAGTCAGAGTTTCCCATGTAGCTTGGGACAGCTTATCTGTTCTATCTCCCCCTCACTCTTCTCCCTTCTGAACTTCCAAGATAATGTAGTATGTCCAAAATGAGGAAGATAAATAATGAAAGAAGAGAGCACAGAGAGAGAGAAAAGAGCACATGCAGAAAGAGAAAATACTATACAACGCAATAAATAAAACACCTATCCTTGCAGTAATGGCCAGAGAAATCCTACCAATCCATCATGCTGGAATGAACTCCCAAGAAAGTAACGATGAATGTTTCAGGGAACTCCAGCCAGGGTCTCTCACCTTCAGGCCAAAGTGGTAACAATCACAGGCAATAGCGTTTTCAATTTGTCTTAAAAAAAAAAAAGCAGATTTTAAAAGCCTAGTGTGGCTTCAGATTGTGGTCCCAGCAGAATGTTTCCTGATCACCTCATTGAGTACATCTCTTGGGGCCACCAACAGAGAGGATATGGGAATATCATTTCCCTCACCGAGGTAAGGTCAACAACAGCAAGTAACGAACATGCAACAAGGAGTACTACACTTTCCATCCCCATTGCTCAGTTTTCATCTTTAATGCCTTGTCCATGTTCCCAGGACACCCTCAGAGTGGCATGGAAAACTTCCATTTGATTGTAAGACTGTTGCTAACTATCAATACATAAAAGGAATCACACATAAGATGAAAGGATTCATAGCCAGTCAATAGATTGGCAAGCCCTATGTTAAGGAATGAAAGGCTTGTAGATTCATGGGGACAGTCTTCTGTTGCTTTCACAGCCCTTCCCCATGCAGCCACACTTGTAGTTATCACCTGCAGTTCATCAAAATTGCTGTTCCAGATCTTGAAAAAGGCATAAAATACCTTTAATCCTAATTGGACTTATTGTGCTTCACTGGAATTTACTTTCTACAAGTCATTTAAGGCAGGAGATGGTAGATCTGCAGGGGAATAATATCATCATCTTTCTGTTTCACAACTGTTATTCTAATTACATAACAGGTGACATTCTCTTCTTCCCCCTTCCCATATGGAAGCAGTTCTCAGGCATGGCAGGCAGGAGTGCTGTTTTAGTACAAACATTTATTTCAGATGCTTACTTTCATCTTAGTTAAAAATTACCCTTCATATCTTCTGCAAACATTAAAGATCACTTGGTGAGTTTTTTGTCTGCTCAGATTTATTTTTGCCTGTGCATTCCAGAACATGTTATAGTCAACATTGTTACTACTTGCAATTACAGGAGAGAAAGTGTGTACCTGATTGATATGGACTGAAGTTAAAGCAGACCTAGGCTCCAGGAGCTATAAAACACATTAGCTTTTCTAACACTTACTATAAGGACAAGAGAGCTTTCAACCTCTTATAAGAATGCTTTGCCAGTCACACTAATTGCCAGTAAATAAATTGATCCATAATCACTACATTTAAAATAGACAAATATCTCTATATATGCTACTATCACCTTCCACAATGTACATACTGTACTGAAGAATGTCTTCCCTCCCAGAAGTGAAATTCATCCCAGTAACTTTTGGGCTCAGGAAGTGACAGAGGGTGCCAGGCACACACAGAAGATTTTTGGTAGACCACATGTAATGGCCGGTGTTTGAACTGGACTATGGTGCCCAGGTTGCCTCTGGTCTTGAAAGAAAAATCCAATTGCTATTTTCTAATGATCAAAATCATGATGTTTGGGGTTATATTTCCTGTTTAACTGTGTTTCACCCTCCAAAGTGACCCAACGTCCCCTTGTCCCAGTTTGTGTAACAAAACTGGTGAGGTGTGTCAGGAGCCAGAAGTTAAGAAAAAAGTTAAGACATACTGATGACATGAAAAATTGTGAGATTTTTTTTAAGTCATAAAATCTAACCTTTACTCCAAAGGAAGCCAGTCTTAGTTCAAGGCATCTAAAAACATATTAAAAAAAAAAAACTAAAAACATGGAGGGTTTTCTCCTCTTATTCTCAGTGGATGCATAGGTGCTGATATAATATCTCCAACTATTACTGAAGATGAGGAGACTCTATTGATTCCATGGGCATTCAGTTGGATTCCCCCTGCAGGTAAAAGGTAAAAAAAAAAAAAAAACCCAACCCTGTGTGTCATTTATGCTAGGGCTTATTCTGTCCTGAGCACACAAAAGGTATCTTACAAGGTGCAATTGCAACTTGTGCTTAATTTTAGCTCCCTCCACACTAACCAGATCGGTGAAAAAAACATATAGAGTCATGAATCGAGTCTAACATCTTCAGAGATTAGTGACTCATTTAATAGCTGACCAGGACTATAAAAGCCTAGATATTTTATAAAAAAATCTGTTTCTCCTGTGGTTCTGATGGCAGTGGTAAGACTACAGCTTTAACGAGAAGTGGCAATAACTAGCAGTTTGATTTTAGTATTGACCAAGGCATGAATTCATGCCAGCATTCCCAGAGGACTCTGAAGGACAAGAAGATGTACAATTAAAGCCATCTAGATCATGAAGTACAGACAGTGAAAAAGCAGGACCCTAAAGTACAACTCCCAACGAGATTTTCCCACTGTAAACATTTCTTGGCAACACAGTTTACACACTCTGATAGATGAAATGCTGCTCTAACTCAATGACAATGCCAATTACACTTCTTTATCTGAATGTAAAATTTGAGGCATATTGTGACAACTCAGATAACATCACAGTCCATATTAGCAGGGCTGCTGAATTTGTCATTTAACAGAACATCTGAACTATGCTTTATTTGCTTTAATATTCTATTTCACTCCTGGGAAACTGCAGCAAAGACCATGAAATATATCACTTCAGAAAAATTCTGCAATGATTTCTTTGTAGACAGTCTTATGTCCTTTCTTTGTCATGGTCCTATGACAAGAAGTTGAGTGTTGAAATTACTTTTGCAAGATGATACAGAATATCAGTGGCAGAGTGAAAAGCCAGAGCTCCACATTCTAACTGCCTTTCCTCTAACCACCTCTAGATCTTGCTGTTCAGAAGACTTCAGCAGACAATGCACTTTTTGCTCTCTTGCTCAACATTTGAGCAAAGCATACGCCCTTGGGACAACGTGGTAACAACTCCATCTTTATTTCCCATGCTTTCTAATTAATACAAAACATGCCAGAGTTAAATACACAAGGTATAATTGGTATTGGAGAGGTAGGGACAACCTTATTTTTTCTGCCTTGCTTAAGACAATTCAGAGCTACTTCAGTTATACAGCACACTGTTTATTAACCCAACAGGCACCGCAACATGCTCATCAAGCATTCGCATGTCATCTTTAGTAGAAAAATTGCTGTTGATGGTAAGTTTATGGCATACAGAAGCAACAGATAATTTGTTGCATTGCAAAGCTACCTTGAGTGACAGGATTTCACAAAAGCCTTCTGAGAACCAAGGGATGTGAATATCTGGTGTGTCAATCAAGGAAATCTACATCACTAAGTGCCATGAACATCCTTGCTGTCATTCATTTTCAGTTCCACTGCAGTTTCTTCACAGCATCAAGTTGAAGAAACTTTTAGGAAGGGTTTATTTCTGAACCAGCCAGAGTCATGGAAGTACCTATAACCTGGTGACAGCCTTCTCCTGTGAAGCTTCATACCTACATTGTCTATATTTCTTTAAAAATAACAAGCTGTCTCCTTACATGACACACTCATTTATTTGCTCATATAGTCAAAGGTGAGCTACACTAAACTAACACACATGTCAAGATCTTCACAACTTTGAAAATACATCTATTAAAGTCTCTGAAAATTACTTTCGGATATCAGAAGAGATATATAGCTGCAGCCTAATATAAATCAAAGTGCATTGATTTCAAGAGTTATCTTCATACATACCTGCTGAAGTTTCAAACTATAGAAACTGTTTTCTGTCATGTGCACAGATTAATGCTTCATTAACAAAATTAGACTTATTACAAAAGTCTGCATTGTTCAGTTAATTTTTTCCTAGCTAGAAAATTTTTATATCACATCATACCCCAGATCAAGCATCACACTTTATAAATGTCTACACCAAAATCATGTGCCCACTTGATTGAACATCAGTTTAAGGAAACAGTTCTTGTAATTGAAGGTAGCATTTATGTCTGAGGTACAGTAAAGCACTGATATCTTCAGAGGTGTTTACATACACATGCACATCCATGACATGCACTCTGGTGTTCTCTCACTACAAACTTTTCTAGAATTGTTCCAGAGAAGTTCAGCATTGTTGATGTCCATTATAAGCAAATGACCTACAAGGAATATTTGAAAGACAAATGTAGAGCATGGAATGTTCTTGCAAGGCACATTCAGCAAAAGAGTCAGAATGAAGAATAATCCAAGTGCCAAGAAAGTCAGTAAATTTAGAGCAAATATCTTGGAATAATCTTCCAAAAAGAAAAATAAGCACAATTTTAATTTTATTATATCTTTATGAGAAGCAAGACATTTCCATATGGGTGAATTATAGGCCTGAAACAGGATGAAACTACTTTTTTCTGCATGAGGCAAAACCCTCAAATGCACTGGTACATTTAGGAATGTGTGTATCTTTTGGTTCTCTGCAACCTTGTACCATGCCAGCAGCACAGTTTTGAAATACTTTATTTCCAGGTAGTCTGGGATACAGCAAGGCAGGTCTGATCACATAACAATGGCATGTTTTCCCATTAAAAAGGATATACTTCAGATTAAGGAAATGTCTCTCCAGTAGTGCATAATGTAAGATAGTAAGATGGCCTGGAAATACTGTCCAGAAGTTAGCATCTGGGTGCCTTCAGGGGGTTGTTCCAAGGAAAGAATATTACTCCCCCTTTTGGTGGGTTTTGTTCAATTTTGTTGTTCAGTTTCCACAAGGGATTACTTCTAATCTTAATTCTTCTTCTTTTGTATTCAGCCTTCATTGACATTCTTGATATAGACAAGTGGATTGTCATGTAATGCTAAAGGAAAGCATCATGACATCTGTGTAGATAATCCATAGCTTGCTAAAGGCTCCTCTCCAACCTTCTCTGGTTACCGTAGATGAGTTAGTGGCAGCATTTGACAAACAGAGCAAAATGAATTGTCTAAAAATGAGACATTACAAAGTTTTACATCTGACTCTTGTATTAGCTAAGGGTGTTTTTAGCTTTTTTTATATCTGTGCTAAACTGAAATTTCCCATCTGAAAGGAAGTGTTCAGCCTCATTCTGAGGCAGGGACACATCATTTCAATCAAGTAGTGTTTCTAATTACTGCCTGCTACTGAGCATATTAAGCTGCATTTCTATCAGCATTTCAGTCTAGTCAGCTACTGTATTACTAAGGAGGATCATTACTGATGCAATAATATTTATGAATTCAGGTTTATTGCACAGATACAAGCAAAAGGCATCTGTTTATTTTCATTACTTTCTAAGGAGATAAAGGAATGAAAATGTGATGTATCAAAGGAAAAGCTGTAACAAAAAATATTCAGTGAATCCTCTATAACAATAGGCAATGACAATACATACTTTAATGCTCATACTTTTTGAAAAATTAACTGGTTAATCAGCCAATATCAGCCACATGAAAAACACGAACCAGAAGGGCAAGTGACCTGCTGAACAGCTCCCAGAAAATTCAGAGCTACAAAGGTAACACAAATATTGCTGATGCCCTACTCAGCATCCTGTGCTGCACTCCCTGCCTGAACAGCTAGCACTGCAATTTCAGCCACTGACATCAGTGACAGTCATATTTCAGGAGGTCCATCTGTGGTGAGGCTAGTTCAGCTAATGAGAAAGGGGGTGGTGTTCCCCCCTTTTCAGCACTATGAAGGCTGTGTTTTTCAACACTCTAACTGCAAGAGAGTTAGAGGCAGCTTCACCTCTAGGACCAAAAAGTATATTTTTTTCACTGCAACTAACATCAGTGCTGAAAAAGCACTGTTTTAGCATACAACTAGAGGCTCACCATGACAGCACAGAGACCAATGAACATTTTATTGCCAGTGTCTGTTTTGTGCTAAATGCTAGGATAAAATGTTGTCATCCTCCCCACTTCTTTTGCCCTTAAGAGCCTTTCATTAGTCTTTTTTTTTTTTTTTAAACTTGCTTTACAGGCTGCTGAGCTTTTTCTTCTACAAACCCATTACAAAACAAACAAAAAAGCAAACAAACAGCAGTTTATCCACTGGTACCAAATGGATCACTCAGGACCAACACTGAGCTGATGCTGCTGGCAGCCTTGGGGAGAACTCCTCCAGACAGCACTGCTGGTGGGACTCAGTGAAGGCTGTCCCTTCCCCCAGAACAGCCTCAGCCTGGTCCCAGGGAGGGGCTTGATATCTGGGACTGACCCCTACCCGAGGAAAGCCTGGACCCCAGCCCCAGGAATCAGCTTTCTCTCTTGGTCCTCCACTGCAACAGCATGATTTAGACTGGGCTTCTTCCAGTGAATCTGAGTTTTTCCACCTCCATATGATCATACTCTATGCACACACGTCCCCCATGCAATCCTATGTTGAGGGCTTTTTTTCCTCTTTTCTGAATAATTCACTGAATAACAAACTTTGAAAAGTGCCAAGAAGAGCCTTTCTTTGCCTAAATTTCAGCTATTTTTCCCTACTATATTTTTAGCTTATGTGCTGTTTTCCTCTCAGTTAAAAAAGCAGTTTTAAAGGAAAGTTCTTTGCAAAGGAAGTTTATTACAAAGACATTTGTGTCCAGAAAGCTCAGCATGAACTTAACATATTGCCATTGATTTTCAAGTGTTATAAACATGGTCTGCCTTCAGAATATGCATTTCAATGAATAACTGTTCACTAGTTGGCCACAATGTAAAAAAAAGATTAAATATTCACATTTTGGTGACATGACAGTTGAATTCTCTTCCAGTCTTTTTCTTAACCCCTCTTTCAAAATACACCACTAGATATCTACCCTTATAAACATTCATTGAAATGAATATCAGACTTGTTACCTAAATTCACTGTATCCCAAGACAAAAGTTGTTCTCAACTGTATTTGCCTTGCACAGAACACTGAGTAGTTTATGAAGATCAAGTTCAGCTAATTGCACTACCAAGCAAGGACAGAATTTTCCCCACAGCAAAAATATTAAGATGTCACTGAAGCAGATATTTTTTTCTTCTAGTTTTTCACACAGTATACTTATTTTTGAGGTTCAATAATTAATCAATTATTGTAAAAGCTTATGGTAAAAGTCCAGTGACACTTGGACTTGATCCAAAGCCCTTTAAAACATTGAATTTTGTCTTTTGATATAACTGTGCTGTGTCAAACCCCACTATGCATGATTTCTGACATTTCTGTTCTCAGCTACTAAATAAATGTTCTTTATACAAGCCCAACATCCTAGATGATGGGGAAAGTAAGTGGTTGCCTTCAGCACTCACAAATCCCTATGCTTCCAAGTACTATTGATCAGTGCTAAAGCTTTCTTCTCTGCTTTAGCACCCTTTCCCACAGGTCAAGGCCCTTTTACAGAAAAACTCCACAACCCCAGATGGGTGTATGAATTAATAAATTTTTCCACATGTTCCAGCAGGAGACAATCCCATCCTTCTTGTTTACAAGAGGAAAGTGGTACAGAAAATGCTGAACCTAATTTGTGTGTTTCTGAAAGCCTTCATTTTATGCTTTCAGTCAAGAATATCTGAATACTGTCCTGGTTAGCAAACAGGAACAGGTATTTTTGAATAAGCATTAAAGTTGGCACCTATTCTCCCTCTTCCTACTGCCCTAATTTATACACCGCTCATCATTACTACTTTTCTGAACTATCTACTCAGGTCCGCTTCCCATAAACCTTGTGTACAAGTTGGGAATGAAATAGTTTAAGATGGTATCAATATATGAAGTCATATGTTTAGCACCTTCATTCATTTGAAATTCCAGCAGGGAGCTTCAGAGCACAATCAAGGCACAAAAGCTAAGCATGTACCTGTAGGGAAGGAGACTTTGTCCTTCTTCCCTTATCTATAATAAAATCATATTCTACTGAAAACAGAGTTGACTTTCCAAGACAGGCTCTTGTCAGACTCAGGGGAATCAATTAGATGTAAAGCAGGCCACCTGGTATGACAGTAATTAGACTCCAGATCTGTTGTTATCAGGAACCAAAGCTGCACTGTGAAATTAGCTCAGAACTTTAATTAAATCTGTAGTAACAACTTACTTTTATTTCTTAATTATTATTTTATTAGGAACGCAGCTGAACACAAGGCTGAATGGCTCACTGAACTAGTAAAACTAATATAGCTCTTTCCCTCTACATTATCAGTAGAGATCAGAACAACCTTAGCTGTTACAAACAGTTATCACAAGTATCCCTCTGGCTCTTAGGCTTCTGCAGAGAACTAATTAAAAGGCTCAAACTGGTGTGCAGTTAACATTTCCTACTATCAATTTAGATTCCATGTGGGCAAGCAAAGCAATCATAGCCTGTACCTACATTAATATTAGCATTATGGTTCAGGGCATTTTGGTGACTTTTCTCAGTGTACCCATTCACAGACTGCATTTACAGATCTTTTTTGGTGCAAACAACCTAGATTCCTTCAACAGAAAATGAACCAGAAGGTCTGGTCCAGACCTGTACCAGTTGCTCTCAAATCCGATAGGGACACAGACAGTGAATCCAAACAGCTCCAAACCCTTGACATAACTAGGATGTTTGGTACAGAATACCAGAATAATTTTAGTCTTACCTGCACCTCCTAAATTTCATATTATGTAAATGTAAGGTCTTCAAGCACCAGCTCTTTCAATCCACTAACCTGTCCTGTTACACTGATGAGAAATTTAGTGCAGTCACAGTCATAAGTTGCAACAGGTCACTGGGATTTTACAGCACATTAAATATCAGGAGGGAACATTAAGAAAAACAAGAAAGTTATCTATTCTCATCTTAACTGTGCATGGCACTTTGAAGGCAAACAACGAACCACCTAAACAAGGCCCCATACACACATTCTTTTGCAATGCAGAGTTAGAACAAACACGTAATAAAGTCAGCAGGCACAAGGGATATCACTACTATAATAGCATTTGTTGTGCCTTGGTATTTCATTAACAGCTCTGAGCTTGAACACTGCCTATTATCAGTCTCTTCCATAATGTATAAAAATCTCTGTACAGACTTGCAGAGATATTATACTACTAATATTAATTCCCAGGTTTTTATCTCACAGTATCAAAATAAGACAAACAGGGTCCAAAAGGAGCTCTTACAATTAAATCGATGGGATATTTCACTTGTAGCACCTATTAGCATCTGGCATAACATGAGCAGGTATTTGGCCCAAGAAAGGCAGATATTCTTGGAAAATACACTGCCATCATATTCATCTACACAGCTGTATGAGAAACCAAAAGGGAATGGACACTTGTGAAGATAGAACTTTGTTCTTCATTTGCAGCCAACCTTAGCTGTAACATTCCAATTCCAGATTTTCTACATATTAAATGAAAACCTACTATCTACCACTGTTAAACAGTGCTTTATGTCAAAGGTTATCATTTACTAGTAATGACCTTGGAACCAGAAGATAAACAAACAATAGAAAACTTCAGGGATGGGCAAGGGGATTCCTCTTCTGGAATTATGCCTCCATACAGGAGGGCTTAATTGGGACAATCTGTATTTAAATAATTACTATATAAAACCTATTAATAAAGCTCATCTGGTCCATCTGTTGCCAAAGCACAATTGTTTCCTGAAGTACATAACCACATGCTATGTTTGACTATGACAGGATTTTAGCCCTGTAAAACGTCCATTGAAAATAGCAGTAGCATCCATCCTTTGGCAACAGGCAGTGTTCGTTAATCTAAAATTTACTTTTCATCTTATATGTTCTTAATTACTTGTAATTTAGCTCCCTTAAAATAAGAAAAGTTGCATGATCTGATTCTCACCAAATACAATGAAATAATACTAGTGTGTGCCTTTATCTTTAGACTTGAAATCTACACAATACTACTACAATAATGTTTCAAACACCACAAAAGTTATAAGCAGCACATGCAATTGAAAAGAAAAGAATTAATATGCTGATGTCACTAGTATAGTCTTCAAAACCTTAACCAAAACAAAATTATAGTTGTATTCAATTGGCAACCAAAGAGCAACTAACAGTATTCCTTTAGATTTTGGAGGGAGAAATCAGCCTTCAGAAAAGCTGTGTTTACTAGACCAATACTCACAGCCTAAAAGTTCCTTGCAACCTCACAGATAAAAGTCATCATTATATCTTTTAATTACTACCTCTATCACATACAATTCCTATTTTTTAAAAAAGGAGCTACTGAAGAAAAACAAAACAGAACATTGGTGGCTTCTGCAAATTTCAGGAAACACTGAATGCACTCAAGTTTCACTGATAAACTTGTTCCTACATACCTTTTACTTAGTTGTATCTTCACTTGGCTAGGCGGTCATACATTTTGATGTATTCTTCCAGACAACTAGAACCTGTCTTATGTATATATTTCAAAAGAGAAAAGTACCGTTTTCTGACAACCTCACAAAAATCCTTGCAGAGTTGTATGATGCCTGGACAGCCGAACACCACTATTTCCAAGAGACCAGTTCTGGAGGCAACAGACAAAATTCTCCTCAAGCGGAAACCCAAAGTAACAAGTATATCGACAGGAAAAAAAATGTTGTTCCAAGGTACTTCAAATTTTAGCTCCTGAACAAGTCAAAAAGAACATCCTGCACAACTGTACTGATGAAAAGGGGGATTTTAAAAAGTCAGTTTGAAGACAGCCAGGCCTCAGCTTCTCTCAGACACTAGTCAGGTCCCAGAAACACATTCAGATATGGTTGGAAGGTAATGCAGTATTATGGGTTTGACTTGTAGCATGTTCCCATGGGACATGAAGCTGAGCAGAAGGTTAGAGCTATTCCCTGCACTAGCTAGTATTTCTGCATAGTAGCTTTGTGAGCATCTTGCAGCATGGGTGTTGTAAGCATATATTATTAAAGCAAGAATCTCCAACTGAGTAAGTAAAGCACCTCACAGAGCTTGCCAAAACGTCCATTATCAAAACCCACCTACACTGTGCTGTATCCCCTACTGAACAGCTCACATCTCTCCAAGTACAAGGCCTGTGAAAGTGGCTTCTAGCCAGGTTCTTTCTGTGAAAGAAATGCTTGCTGCAAGCAGCACAGTTCTCCACGATAGAAATATATCGCTTTAAGTGTTTGACAGTCATATCTGGAGTACATCTAGTGAAATCAATGAAGAGGTGAAAAAAACCATAGACATTCATGGAAAAGGTTTTATATATATGTACATACTTTTTTTTTTTTCTTCCTTTCCCCAGTATCAGATGCCAGCTCAGTGTGAGGAAGAGACAAGACACTAAGGAACTGGCATCAACCGATTACAGCTCTCTTCCTAGGCTGCCTAGCTCAAGTGGAAACTAGAGGAGATGAGGTTATAAAATTCCTAGAGTAGATCAGAGCTAATTGGTTTTAAGCCAAAAGTTGGGGCTGGGGGATGGTATGTGTTTCTAAATAGTGTATTTTTCAACAATGACCAGTTTCATAAACTTGTGTTATTTTACCTGATAAAACAAATTTTAAAAATATTGTTTTATCTCTATTATTTTCTACTGTATTTTTAAATTCAGAGTAACATTGCATCTACAATTTTAACTGTATTTTAGAATTAAGAAAATTTTAAAAGGCAGTAAAATTGAAGACTTTTTTAACTCAAACAACTGAGTGTAATCTTCAAGTTGTCAACGAGACTTAAAATAACTAAAGTAGAACTTAAACAATTTATTTTGTTGTTTTTAATTCAATGGGAACCACATGCAAAATTTAAAATTCTGAAGTATCATGACTGCAGGGTCAGAGGAATTTTGAGTCTGCTGGACAACAGCAGAAAATAGTTTTTTCCTGCTAACTGCAAACTCAGTCATCTGGTACAGTGTTTGAATATCATGAATTTTCACCTCCCTGCCATTCCCTGTCATGACAGGGCAGTTCCTTACTAGCTGTGAATGTGGACACTTAAATTAGGTAATCTCTGCAAAGCTTATTTAAGAATTTGGGTCATATTCTGTCACTTATCTGTCACACTGATGCAAAGCAGACTGTCTTTCTTCATTTTCAAAATGCTACTATGGATTTACACACATGTAAGTAAAAGCTGAATTAAGCCTACCATTTTCTGAAGAGAAATACCTGCCAGGGTCTCAGCACTACTGTTACTGTGCATAACAACTGCACTCAGCACTGATACAGCAGTGAGGCTGTTATCTCTCAGCTCTTCACCAGCACATTCCAGCTGGAAGTCCAGACTGATGAAGTCCAGACTGATGAATGATGTATTTAGACACATAAAATGGATCTTGGCTTTTCAGTGCATCACAAAAAGGAGAGGGTCTTTTGAATATATATTTAGCAAATTCTATTATTTAGATGGTTTATATGGAGCTGCATGCTCAATGGCTTAAAATAGCTGCATTGCTACTATCTGAAAATACGTCAAGCTGTCAGGAAGGCAGCTTCCTAATAGCCCCTAGAGCATCAGTTTCAGAGCACACTACAAACACTACTGGATCCCCTCAAAATCCCTCTAAGGTACACAAGTCAATATTATTACCTTATTTTGTACAGTGGTTGAAACTGCAGTAGGGAAATATGATCAGCCTTCATCAGCATTACAATGCGGAGAGTAGGTCCTCATGTGGCGTAAAACTTAGTAACGCCATTGAAATCAAAACAGGAATGAAAGCATTGTATGAAAGTCTGCACTTACAAAGTAAGAGTTCTGTAATTGTTATTGTTAGTAATTTTATTAGGAGATGGGGAGCTTACAGAGAGCAAATGAATTGCAAAGGCTGAGGTCTAACAGCTACTAAATTACATTTCAAAATAAATAATATTTAAATACTTTTCAGCAGAGGAAATTGCTGTGATTGCCACAGAGTTGTTACACAGGGCTAGCTGCAGCTGTGACATGCTGGGGGCCAATGCTGTGCTGTATACTCTTCTTTACAATGAAAAGTTGCATGAATGAAGTTTTAAATGCACTGAAGAGTTTCTGATAAGCAGTCTAAGGACTCTGAGCATAAAAGGAAACTCATTTTTAAAGTGAATGGAAATCACCTGCTGGGTCCTGTTTTCTGGTCACTGGTAAGCTACATGTGAATTTATCTTTCCCCTATAACTTTTGTGCCCATCTAGTTGACACAGGCAGGTACTGGTCCTCCCCTTGCAGTGAGAAGCAGCAGCACAAGGGCCAGGGCAGAACAAAGTCTGCCAGTCTTGCATTTTCCTTCTCTTGCTACAAGTCACAGTGTAGGTCAAGTAGAAGTAAATCAAGTGGGAATCAGTGGGCATGGAGCTGGATGTAGGCAGCAACGCAGTGATGGCCAGGGTGGGTTGTCTGCTCCATATTCCTAAGCTTCTGTAATGGAATACAGGGGCAGTGACTCAGCACAACTCCAGCTTGAATTGGGAGCCACTCCAGTCTTTAAGAGTATTTGAACAAGGGAACTTCTCTTCCTGCCATATATCTGTACCCTAAGGAAAACAGTTTTTCCCAAAAAAGTCAGTCATGCTTTGGGAGCTTCACTTAACTTCAGGGAGATGTCCAGACATTGTGAATGCTCACAGTAACCCTGCTTTAATGTGAAGCAGTATTTTAATATGCCAATATCTGTAAATAACAAGAGACACAAGAAGGACTCAACATAAATCTATCTCCGGGCCTGTCACTGCATATAACTAGGCTGATTTACCTTATGCAATATTAAGTGGCAGAGTTTTAAAACCATCAGGGTTAGTGATGATAACAAAAGGGTGTATAAGGAAATAAATTACTTGCTGCTCTTTGCTGGCCTGCTGGACTAGCTGTCCACTTTGGGATGAGAAGCGATATCTGCACCTGAAAAAGTCTTATAGGCTTTGAGGGTTTGTTGCTAAGACAGCCCTCAGATCTGGGGTGTGGTGACATACCAGGACAAAGGCAAACCCAGCACTCTTTGTGACTCACTGGCCAGTCTTTCCACAACAACAATGTTGAGTGCTACTCTCCAAAGCAAGGTTTAAAATCATATGATCCACAGGCAAAAGCCTCCGTAATCCACCACCGACTCCTTGTTCCGTCCAGTGCCTGAGCTCAGAATTTTACCAAAAAAAATCAGAAAGATTTATTGGCTGAAAGTATTACTTTTAAAAGAAGAAGCAGCTCAAATGTCTTGGATCAGACTTTGTGAATTGGCAGAGGCAGCACAACCATGGGAATAACTTTTGTAGGTAGGATGAAGCTGTCTTTGAACCATAAATTGACTGCAACAGGAAAAAAAAAAAAATCACAATTCTCACACACTAGAGCATCCAGTGACGCACTAAAGACCGCCCATCCCCAAACACAGCCTGCCAAGTGTCAAGTACGTTATTAACGGGAAGTAAACGCTAAAATAATTCCTCTCTAAATTCTCCTTGGAGAAGTGAAGCTTTATACTGTCCTTCATACAAGTGAGTGCTTTACGGGCATAGGTCAATCCTGTTCCAAAGCACTACCTCTCAGAACTGGCATTTCCTTTCCTGCTGTAGTATTTTGCAGCAATAACACCACTCAACTTCTACAGCAACTTTATCCAAGGATCTCAGAGTGGCTTAAAAAACATTAATATTTAAGCTTCATGGAGGTAAAGCAGTAGCAACAGCACTATCCACACATGCTAAATTAGATAGATTCCCAGAGGTATCACACAGGGTTGTGCACAGGGCAAGCAACAGACCTGGAGACTTGGTCCCCATGGCATCCTGTGTCAGAGCCCTGCATCAAGCATCTGACACCATCCTCTCCCACCCTACCTGGCCTCTTCTGAATGCTCAGTAAATTCTCATTATAATGAAGACAATGTTGTGAAGGATTTTTAGTACTTATTTACAGTAAAAGCACATTATTATCTCTTGCTTGTTTGGGTTTGGCTTAATATGTTGGGGTTTATTTTTATTCTTTTCCACCCTAAGTGAGCTCTTCTTCCTTGTTACTAAACAGCCAGCAAAGAACTAGAGAGTTACCAAGGGCTGACTACATTAGTCTCAAATGTCTTTTCAGTGTATTAAAGTGTTTTCAATTACCTCCTAATACACCTCCAGGGAACCTAGGAGAATGGAAGGATTAGTAGAATAATGAGTTTAAATTATTTAACAGTTTGGGGTTTT
This sequence comes from Rhynochetos jubatus, assembly GCA_027574665.1. Lineage (NCBI taxonomy): Eukaryota > Metazoa > Chordata > Aves > Eurypygiformes > Rhynochetidae > Rhynochetos > Rhynochetos jubatus. The sequence continues at coordinate 32,208,510 of CM050650.1, forward strand.
TTTCCCCTCTTACTATGTGAATTTGTTGGATTTAATCCTATACCAGAGATATTTGACAGTACAAGCCAGGTTATATCTAATGAGTAATCTTGATCTCAAATCAGAGGGTTGCAAGAAAAGGATATAAAAATGCAAATTTCCCCTCCTTCCCCAAGAAAATAAAGTAAAAAGGTTAGGGAGGTCTGTTTTATTTTGCACTGATAGAAATGAGAACTATTTTAGCAGCTGTAGAAACTGATTGATAAGGCAGTCATGAATTGCAAGTGAATTTATCAGGCAGGAACATCCATGAGGAAAAAAGTACAAATGATCCACTCTTACCTTACAGTATCATGATGTAAAACAACTAAACTTCAGCCAGCTGAATTAAATTTCAGGAGGGGTGAACTGAGGTAGACAAGATTTGCCTAGGTGTCTCTGATAGCCACCGACATGGCTATCACAACCCAAAAGCCTGAGCATCTCAAAGCTATTAGATGTATTTTAAACTCATAACATCCTGATGAGGTAGAGAAATTTCATCTTGATTGCATTCAGGAACTAGAGATACAAAATCACATGCTAAAGGTTACCCTGAAAGCCCAGAGAAAGCCAGGCATAAAACCATTATCTCCTGAGCCCTGCCACATCCCTGAAGGGCCAACAGTCTACACAAAGCAACGATGCAAAGTAAACAAGCAAAAAAGAAAAAGCCACCAAAATGAAAAACAGACCATAGTTCTAGAGGGAAGAAAACACATGCTTTACAGGGCAAAAGGTGTTCGCCATGGCACAGCCTTTCCATTTCGAGTCTTATCTATTTCTAATCTGGTATGTTAGATCTGTGATCCTGCCTATGCTGTAGGTTGCTTTTCAAGCATTTCTTTCTTCCCACAGTTTTCAGCTCTATCTGGCTATTGTTTAAGGAAAATTTAGTTCAGCTGCCAAGTTATTTTTTCTGAACCTGAAAAATTAGTCTACATGACACTTCTGTCATGGTGGCTGTCAGTATCTTCACTATAATTAATACAATTTCCTTCACGCTGAAGCTTGGCTTCTGTCCTATGTGGTCCTGGGGATTATGTATGGATTTGTTGACCAGTCCTAGTACCAGAATTTTAGTGACTGATTTAAAATGAGGATCTGGATAGTTTGCTTATCTCCCACTTTCTTTGAATGGTCACTAAATTATTAAGGATTAAGAAGTGCAGCATATTAGCAGCAACAAACCAGCCCTTACTTAGACCCTATGTGTTGTCAGCATCACAGTTGTATCAGAATTTACAAATGTCCTGAATTTTAGTGTCATTTATGACAAATACTGGGGATCATGAGAAATTAGTCAGAAACAAAAATGCATACGTGAAAGATGTCAAATAAAAATCCCCATCAATTTATATTGTAGAATAATATCAACCAACTGCTGGAGTTTGCAAGAAGAGCTGTTGAAATCATAGTAAGTTTGAATATTTTTTTCCAGCAATGTTTTTCCCCTCCCCAATAGAAGTTAGTCAAAACTTAACTTTTTTCCCCTAAAGATTTTGGTTTTGTTTTTTCCTCCCCACACCTCCAGATCCAATACTGAACTTCTTGAAAACCAGACTTATGCCAGCTTATTGAAGAGGTCCAAGGTCTAGCATCAAGCAGAGCAAGAATGATTTTGGAATTCCTTATGCTCAGGCAAAGCTTTAATCACAATTGAATGGCTCTTTGGTTGGTGCTTTCTGTGTACAGGTGTCTTTCTATATATACACACATATGTATGTTTGCTTCCATGCTCCTATTCCTACCTTTTCAAATTTTGTTTCCATATTTCTCCTCCCTTCTCCAAAAAAATCCTACTGGAGAAGTCTTGGTTTATTCCTACCAGAAGAGGGCCAAAATTTCTGTGGGCAGGCAGACATATTTTTGTCTCTGCTCTTGTCATGAACACCTGACTTATTTTAGTCTTCTCAATTCACAACAATTAAAGAATTCTCTATTCTTGTTAACAGATATAATGACTATTGTTAATGGAAGGAGGGTATTTTTCTCACTCATGCTTTCATAGGACTGACTAATCACAAATTAGTAAGTATGTGTAGAGATTCAATTTGAAATTAAAATCTAAAATATTTTTCAAATACATGAGATGATTGTGTATATGGTTGTAATTATCACAGAAATAGAGAAATTAGCAAAAATGTACCCAAGAAACAGCCTCCATAAAACTGATCCAAACACTGGATAATATTAAGATGGAGATTTTATCCAGTATTTCAACACCAGAACCAGTCCAGAAATCAGAGCTGAGCAAGAGATGTTAGTCTTATACTGTACCCAGAATACTTGTCATTGCTTTCACTGTTACTGTGATCTCCCCTGACAGACTCAGCTTTCAGAAGGTATCAATACTTCATGATGAATGCTATGAAAAGTGACCAGTTGGTTTTCAAGCAGCTTTCATGCATATTCATCTTCCTCTAGGATACTATCAGCTAGCACACTTATGGGAGTCTGTTCTGGTCAGCCGGGGGTCAGCCAGCTGATGTTAAATTAGAGCTCTGACACCTTATCTTCATCCCAGGAAGGGTGAAATATGAATTCTCTTTGATATGGAATATGAATATAACTATATCCACAATCAAACTTTGCAATAATAATAGAAAACTTTTCAAAGTGAGACAAGCAAGACCCAGTCACCAGACAAAGATGAACCCAAATGTCTTGAAAAACAGTAGAAGCTACAGGTATTACTGCCTTTCAAGCATTATATTGGTAGTAATTTTAAGTGGAGTAGTTAATAATTTTGGAAGTAGCTCACATGCAGATGAGTGCTACAAAGCAGGACTATAGCTAGAGATGCCCTAGTTCTGCTAATTCTCTTGCTAAAATTCTGTCTGCCCTCACACACAACCCAGAATTAAAAAGACTGCATGCCATAGCAAAATTTGTCCTTGGAACCCCAAAGCAGCTACAGATTATTTGGGTGTATGTTAAATACTTCCCCACATCCCCAGGACATTCTGCCAGCTCGGAGTTGCTTCCCAGCAGCACAGGAACCCAGATCCGTGGAAGGGACATGCACATGTCATCCAAGTGCCCTTCTCCTGTTCATTTTAAAATGTGTTAATGTGAGTAGATTGAAAGTTTTAGCCCGAAGTAAATTAACTACATTATGTATAATGACAAATTATGCAGATTTATACCAGATAATCAGTCAGTGTGCTTGCCACTGGAGACAGCTGATGTCCAAATAGAGTAGTCTGAACTCGAAGAAATAAGTTCAGGTTGTTCCCGTTGGGCACATCACTTCAGTCTCCCAGCACACTACCTTGTGATTGTCTCTAAAACTACTGTTTCCTATTATGTTCATATTTCAGCTTGTTCTGTTTGAACTTGGATGGATCCAACCACCTCCATTCTTCAACCCCTTTACTTTGGGCAGCAATACTCAAAAAGCTTGCTAAACTGTGCTATAGCAAGCAAAACACACTGCAGAGAGCTTGGAATGCATTTTCAAGGGCTTGGAAGCAATTCCCTTGCCATTAACACTTTGGTAGCCTAAGGTGTTAATAAGGCTTTTGGTGAGGAAGAGGAGGAAGGACAAAGAGAGATGATGACACTGTGCTTGATGAAATGGAAAAAAGACACAATAGACAACAAAGGGCCAAATCAATGGCTTCACCAAAGAGCAGTCAAGATGAAAAAAAAACCAAACAAAAAACACCCAAACAACCAAAAAAACAACCTCCCCTTTCCTTCCAACACACCAAGGGGATCAGTGGCTCCCTATACAATGATGCACAAAGAAATTCACTGGGAGCAACTGCAGTCTTGAAACTAATCCACTGGACTGTCTTTGAAAAATCTGTGCTGCCTCAGACCTGCCTGAAGTCAAGTCATTTTTGGCACCTTGTCGTGGTTTAACTCCGGCTAGCAAAATACCACGAAGCCGCTCTCACAAATCCTCCTCCCCTCCTCCAGTGGAGGGGAAGAATCAGAGGAAAAAGAAATAAGGAAGCTCACAAAATTGAGATAAGAACTATTTACTAATTAAATCTAAATCAATACATACAGGTACTACTAATAATGACTAATTAAAATAGTAGCAAATGAAACATATAGTACAATATATACAATATGTTACACCTTCCCACCATCCACTGACCAATGCACACCCAGATGTTGAGGGATGAAAATCAGACCCCGAGAGCCCGAGACCCACAGCTCGAGAACGATTGCAGCCCAAGAGCCGCGGCCTGAAGGCTAGAGCCCAGGAGCCTACGCAGCAGATCCCGAGCAAACCTTATCACCGATAACACGGCCAGAAAACTCAAAACAATCCACCAGCTCCCACACGAATGAGCCAGCACAGGAGTTGGCAAAGCAGCTAAGGCAGGAGGGTTAGCAAGTGCCCAGAGAGACGTTCAAGGGAGTAAGGGAGAGAGAGAGAAGGGAAGAGTAATGGCTACCGGACCCTCTTCCCCACCCAAAGAGACCGGAACATGATGTACTATGGGATGAAATACTTCCTTGGTTAGTCTGGGTCAGCTACAGTATCCGAAGTGGACAAAAGACCTGAGTTCAGTACAGGCCATCCCCAGCACCAGCTGAGGCCTGATCAATGTTTTCACTTACTGTCCAGCAACATAGTTTCTTAGCAACCAGAGTAAAGGGAGTTAGCCCTTTCCTCACTGAACCCAGCACATACCTGCATCCCTCCCTCCTTATCATTTATTGCCTTGCTCCGTAAGCTGTAACCTCCACAGGAATAAGGTGTTTCTTACCACACTTACACTACGCACAGTACTGTGGAGATCTTGCTTTTGTTGATGCTTAGCATCACTAATCATGTTTCTACCACACATTTGAACACCTCACTCGCCTGGAAGAGTGGAGCCAAATGGCAAGCGTTAAACACAACTGTCCCCTCTGGGAGCATGCACACTGCAGATCCTTCCTGACAATAGGGTACAGATATCAGTTTTCAACTGGTATCTCAACATTAAACAGGGAGTTAAACTTGCAGACTTGTCAGAAATCTGGTCTTGACCTGGATGATCCAGGTCTGAGGTCAGGTACACAGCTTAGAGAAACCCATAATCTGAAGAGCCCAGAGGGAAAAGACCCAGAGACCCAGCTGATTCCTTGAGAAGAGGAAATTTAAAACCTTTCATAGCAGTAAGACTTGACACTCTGGTCCCTAACCCCAGAAGAGGGAGCCAGCATTCAACCTGGGCCCCCAGGGCAGTCCCACCACCTGAGCTCCAAAGAGGAATGACTGTGGACACAGCAGCTGAAGTAAGATCCAGAGAGATCTGCCAACTTTGTTGTCCTAAATTATCAAACACAGCTGAGCAGCAAACACTGCACAGACTGAGATGACACTGTGCAGCCTTTCCGCTTGTGGACACTCTTCCCTGATGTCTTATTAAGTAATTGCAAAATATAAGAAATTCAGAATCCTTTTTCCTCCTTCTCTTAGTAGCACTACTAAGTTGTGTCTCTGATGGGTGTATTGATTTTTGTTTCATGCGGGACACTGCAGCTTGTTAGGAATAGCATAGTGGAAAAGTTGTTGGTTTCTTTTTTTTTTTTTTAAAGTCATTTAATCTTCATGCCGTTTTTAAGAAAAATCCATCCTAGCACTGCAGGCACTGGGACCAGTGCATTACCTGCTCTTTACCTGACTTTAATGCTTATGCAGGGAGACCATATAAAAAGGTTTAGACTTACCAGGCAGGATTTCTGGCACATAGAAAACACATTGCCCATGTAGTGGTCTGTCTGTTGTGCCCTGCCACTTCACAGAGTTTCTGTATTGTTTTGGAAGCACATGCATAGCCTAACCATGTCTAGAGGCAGTAAATAAACATTACATCAGTCCAGTATTTCTTATCAAACCTTTCACACAGACCCAAATTGCTTGCCTGTCCCTACCTGGGGAGACACACGTTACTGTAAATTGCAATAACAGACAAGAGATACTGTATTTATGAACAACCAACCAAGCATTGTATTGTTCATGAATTTGCTATCCTAAGGTTTATATTCCAACCTCCATTACCACAGGTGTGCTCTGTAGTACTAACAATGCTAATGCCCTCTGCTGTGGATAGATAACACTACAGAGCAACTGCAGCAGGGTTCACCACACCAATTGCCAAACAGCTGCATTTTGGCCCAGGATCTCTGTAAGCCAGCCTCCTTGTGCTGCCTCAGTCCCAACACAGCTGGGAGATCAGGGAGGGATGAAAGGTCTACAGGCATTCAGGTATATGGCTGCTTCTAGAGACAGATCTTTGGTATCTGATGAATATGAAGTCTGGACAAGGCAGGATCAATGCAAAGTCAAGTATGAATACACAGGTAGCAGTTATAGGGGCTATTTCACTTTGTGAAGATCTGGGATGCAATTTAATAGTTGCCAGTGATGCCAAGAGGGCAGACTGGCCCTCCAGATAAGACAGGGCTGGATACAGGTATTTGCTTCTCAGCACTTCCACCAAGCTGTTTTATGATCATAGGCAATTCACATAAGCTCTCCAGACTTCTATTTCCTTATCAGTAATAGAGGCAGCGATATTCATCTCTCAGGGCTGCCATGAAGTCAGATTCATTACTATGTGTTCAAGGTACTCAGCAGTCACTAGTGCTTATCCTAAGCACACCAAAGGCAGTAAAAATATCCCCACTGAGTTCAGTGGGCTTTGGGGACAAGACTTACAGAGGAGCAATTCCCTGTTACAGTATGGCATGGCATGTATCCTATTAAGGACCTGAATACCTTCAAATGAAAAAAAGGTTACAGGAGAAATCTCCACCTTTATTAACAGCACATTAAACTGAAGTACCTAAAGCAAAGAGACATGGAAAAATCTCAGCAAGAAGGGAGACTGTGTGAGTGAGGTTGGCTGTAGCAGCCTTCAGAGCCAGAGGAGGCTGCAAAACTCAAGATCAGAAAAGTTTACTTAAAGCAGACACTTGTGATGATGGGGAAAATAGACTGTTGGCCACCTGCCTAACACACTTCAGTTTAAAGTAAACTGAAGACTACATTACCTTACTGAGCGAGCCTGCTCTTACAATATGTTCTCTTGCACTTTGCATTAATTTAAACCTCTTGTCACAATAACAACTGTGTGAAAAAATAAGTTTTAGAACCATCAAATTCACCAGTTCCAAAATGTCTTTGCTATATCAAACACCAGTAGTAAAGAGGCCTGAGTACCACCCTTAGCCTCCACTGCTTTGATAATACCAATAAATAAAAAAGGCTGGGGATCTTTATCTAGATGTAGGGTTTACTGGACCAACACAGCCTGCATCATACAGTGAAACAGGATGGACAAGAAGCCTATATTTAGACAAACAACATATTTGTTTAATTTGCTATTTTGTCCCACAGATTTTATACAATATGGGTCATAATTATGTTTTCTTTTTACCAAAACATTTTTTAACATTAAACATTGTTTTTCAAGACCATTGGCTTTCACTGAAAAAAGCTAAAACCAAAAACATTCTATCAAAATACACAACAAATCAAAAATCTCCAGAGGAACAGAAAAATCAGACTCTTTTCTCTGAAATTTCCTGGGTTTGTTTCTGAAATTAAATATCATAATATTGGGACAATTTGAAAAATAAAATTCTTGTAATACTTCAAATGAAAAATGGGCATTTTTGTCAGTGCAGGTAGAAAGCACCATATGAGAAGTGATATCACTTCAGGATTTTCCACATGGTCCTTCAATCCCAAGACATTTACAGTTATCTCACTTTTATATGTTCAGTCAATACCTATATTGGTGGATATATATATCAGGCACATACAGTACCAATTATCCAAAAATTAGATCCAGACACAAGGCACTGGTTTCTTACAAAGGTGTTGCACAGGGGCGTATGTCCCATGTCCCATCTTTTATAATTAATAATTGTGTGTTTTGTCAGATCCTAACAGTTTTGGCCTGGGCTTTTCCCCTTTGTATTTAATACCACAGGGATGCTCTATGGACTACATTATTTCACACAATTCAAATGTGAAGAGCTGTTCAATAGTGCAGTAGCCTTTCTTTGCCTGAGTAACGATGGCAGTACTGATCACCCTTAGTAATGCTATTATGCTGTGTGCACAAATCAAACACAAAGAGCAATCAGGTGGAGAATTAGATTGTTTTAAAAGAAGTGATCTTTATTCTTGCTACATGTCTATTGGACCTTGAAGACAGTAATAGGATGGCCTTTAAATTCTTACTGCTTTGATAAGAGATGAGGGGTAAAGCCAAATACATTTCTTCCGGTTTGGTAGCTATAGCTCGCAGGCACTACTCAGTGCCTGGAGGTTAAAGTGGAAGTTACAAAAGGACTTGAACTGCATGTGTAGTTGGAACAGATACAAAAATATGTTCATACAACAATGACATTTTATGCAGATGTAGGTGTGCACAGAAATATGGATAGAATACAAATTAAAAAAACCCAAAGGAAATGGAAAGCAACGAAAAGCAAAGGAAATCCCAACCCATCAGTGCCTGAACTGCCAAGATCAGTCCCCTACTTGCTCAAAAAGCCTTCCAAAAAAGTCAATGAGTTTTATTTCATTTGTCTTCAGCCACCTCCTGAAAAGTGATCAAAAGCGATATTTCATAGAGCCATGCAGAACAGCCAAGGATGCCCTAATTCATCTTACACCCTAAAGTGTCTGGATGATGCCACGTAAACTCAAGATGTGGCCCATGAAGACATTCTCCCCTTTTCAATGGATCAAGTGGTTTTTTTAAGTAGATACCTCACACATACTTATACACAAGTGACATCTCTTGAAAACCTGAAGCCCTGAACACATTTGGTTTGCATCAGCCACGTTGGTTTCTTTTTCTCCTATATTGACAAAGGGTTAGACAGGGATTAAAAGTAAGTTTAAAAACTCAGGGCAAAGAGGGTTCTTCTTCACTAGGAATTTAAATGACTGCTTCAGTTTTTCAAGGCAAGTTCAACAGTCCTGGCAATATGAACTTAAACCATTTTTAAACCAGCAAAACCATTTGGCAGCTCCCTGCAAACAACACAACCTTGTAAACAGGTGCTTGTTGGACTGAACATGGACAATATTGTCTTCTGATCCTTTGGTGTTGTTTGTGAAGTACCTGGATAATGGACACACTGCCTAATATAAGCAAACATTTTGAGTGCCCTTTCATTTTATTCTCCCTGCCTCATTCAGCTATTCAAGACTTGTTTACCTTCTTCCTTATTTCCCATCTCTTACAAATCCCTTCCAGTTAATTTAGACTTAGACAACACACTTGTGCAAATGACACAACAAACATAGGTATTTGGTCTAGAACAAGAAAACTCTTGAAGACTGCTATTGGATCGCACAAAAGGCATAATTTAGTGCAAATAGAAAACCTGTTTATTCTAATGGAGACATTGGGTGAAAATAAACTAGAATTTTGCAGGTATAGTCCCTAACTCACAGCAATATCTTCAGATTATTTTACTTTCTAATCTACTAACTTGCATAGCCATCATGCCTGGAAAATATAAGACCATCATTATCAGCATGCAGTGCATGGTTTTCTGAGTGATGGAGTTTGCTATGTGCATTTTCTAGTGTTTCAAGTGTTCAAGGGTTTAATAGCACATTTGCCACAGTATGGCATGCAGCTGTCAAGTTTTTGTATGCACAGGATAACCCACCTGACTATACAATCACAGAGATTGGGTGCACAGGTATAGTTAACAACATAAGAACCTGTTAGACTGAGTCCAGAGGAGGCCATGATGATCAGAGGCCTGGAGCACCTTTCCTATGATGAAAGGCTGAGAGCCGGGCTTGTTCAGCCTGGAAAAGAGGAAGGCTCCAGGAAGACCTTATAGCACCTTCCAGTACCTGAAGGGGCTACAAGAAAGATGAAGGGAGACTTTTTACGAGGGTAACAGCTTTAAAATTGAAAGAGAGATTATTTCAATTTGCTATAAGGATTAAGTTCTTCAGAGAGAGTGGTGAGGCCCTGGCACAGGTTGCCCAGAGAAGCTGTGGATGCCCCATCCCTGGCTGTCTTCAAGGCCAGGCTGGATGAGGCTTTGAGCAACCTGGTCTAGTGGAGGGTGTCCCTGCCCATGGCAGGGGGGTTGGAATAGATGACCTTTAAGGTCCCTTCCAACCCAAACCAGTCTGATTCCATGAGTCAAAAGAAACCTCACTAATTTCCAAGTTTGATCCTGAATCTGCTGACAGTTGGCAGAGAGTGTAGCAGCCTCATTACATTTCACTCACTGTGCTGCTCACTTCTAGGTTGGGAAGGGAGGACTGGGGACAGCTTCTTCCTCCACTCAGCTTGAATTAAAAAAAAAAAAAATCTTAAAGAGGTGTTTCCACCCACCTTGATGATGTCTGGCAAGAATCAGAGATGCCTCTCCAAGCCTAATGTTATTCAAAGAGGTTTTAAGTTCTTCAATTTGCATCTAAGGGTCTGTGGAGGATATCACCTTTTCTGGCTAGAAAAGCGCAAGACTGCAGCTAGGAAGTCCTCTCGAGTGGCTGAGAGCCAAGTAACATAAGGTGAAGCATTATTATGGATTCAAACAGTAGAACCAGAGCTTGCTGCTTACAGCAAGCACAGATCTGCCATTGCATAATTTAATTAAAAGGTTGATTATTTTGCCTTCAACTCTTTAAATAAAGATGGAAAGCTAAGCAATGCCTGATCTTTCCCCCAGGATAAATTGCAGAGAGTTTTTTTTTTTACTAGATCATCTCCCTCCCAAATAACAACAAAGACAAGATACTTCTAGGTAGGATGTGATGAGGTAAAGACCCCCTAGAGGCCCTTCCTTCACCCTGAGGGAGGACAGGAGTGGGGAAGACTATCCCACATTCTGGGCATTTTCATCTCTATTCTTAAAGCCTGAATCCTGACTACTTTCCAAACCTCCAGTTTGAGGAAAATGAGGAAATTTTGATTCCTGTAACTAATTTCTTGCTTTCATTAAACATAGCTCTGATGGGTCTCAGTTCACTGTTTCCATCTCCTATTTTTTCTCCTCATAAAGGTAAGTTCACAAACTCTGGATAAAAACTATGTTGAAATGGACCATCCTTGTCCCTCTGCATCTGAGCCTAGCCCATGAAGTCCTGATGCATGAAGAGGCAGTACCAGCAATTTATTTGCCACAGACAGAAGCATTTTTAGTCTCTGACATTATCTGGTCTGTCCATTTAAGACAAAGAAAACCCATGTAATAGCCATGAAATGCCAAGGATAGGACACTGCACATATAGGTGCTCTACACCTAACAAATCAATTTTCTCATTCTCCTTAGCAATCTGGCACCTCTGATTTTCTGCTTGCCCATCACTAAACTGATTTGGAAGCTCTGTATAATACTTGTAAATATGCATCAACTAGATACAGAAAATAAGGTACAGAGAGAATAAGAGTTATCTGCCCCAAGTTGCTGAAGGCAATGGCAAAAGTCTCAGGAAAAACAAGGAATCTCATCTCCCATTCCCCTGCTTTTCCTTCATCATTCAAAAGAAAAGTTATTCCTGTTGGCAAAGCTCCTGCCAGAGAGGTGGCTGCACTTGGGCCATTCCGTAGTGAACTGCTTCCAGTGCCCCCAGATCTCTTGCCTTCTCCTCATTACTTCCCTCAGTGCCGAGCCACAGAAACCTGCTTGCAACTGAAAGCTCGGGAATCTCAGGTGTCAGCTCACTCCTGCTTATCATTCAGGTGAGGATCTGAAGGTACTGCCTTCCAAACCAGTGCCTGTATCTATTTGATTATGGAAATGAATGCAGAGGTCCTGTTAGGAAAAAATCCTAGCCTGTCTGGCATAACAGCATAACCCGTCTACCCAGGGAGGAAAGTGTTCAGTAAAGACTGCTTAGTAGATATTCAATAGTTTTAACCCTCCATGGAGATGCAAAAGCCATTTGACACATGTGCTTCAAATCATCTCACCTAGTCTCACAGGATGCAGTTGCAGAGGGGCAGATGAGCACAGACAGGAAGCAGTGGTGAAAGTGAAAGGGTACATCACAGAGAAACCAAACAGGACCTGAGGTCTGCTTAAAGCCATCAAAACTTCTCTAAGGACTGTCAGTCTGGAAGAAAAGACGACCTGGGAGGGTTATAGTACATAAATCTGGAGTGAATTGAAGATGGACTAAGGCTGAGTGCTCCTTGTCTCTTCCACCACAAGAACTAACAGGCAAATGTGGATACTAGGATTCAAAGCAAAGACCAGCCTCACTACAGGGAGAGTTGTGGAAGTCCTGGGCAAAGGAAGCTAAAAGAGATGTTAGATTTGTGTTCCAAATGGAGGGGAACTGTTCAAAAAAATCATTAGGGATTAGGCAATGCACAGAAAAATGGGAGTCATGTTCTAAAAGTAATCAGAGGTTTGGAAAGTAACAGGGATAAGTTCATAACCACCTTTGTACAGCTACTGAATTACAGCTGAAACCAGAGTATTGAGTAAACGAACCTTTTTTTGACCGGTATAGCCAAAAACCAAAGTTTTCCTAACCCAGCACTGCCACAAACTGTTCACAAACAGTTTTTCTTTAATAGGATGAACCCTGTTGGTCAGGTCTGAAGCCAGAGTAATGAGAGCATTGCTTTCGGAAGTTGCAGAGCAGAATGCCAACACCTATTAACCTGCATATTTGCCTGTGTGATGATTTCACCTGCAAGACTCCAGGACCTGCTCCACAGCCTGGGACAGACACATGCCAATTATGCTTGATTTTGATGCAACATTCAATTATTCCCATTAACTAGTTCTCTTCCATAGAAAAAGAAATATTTATATTTAACACTGTACTCCTACAGGCAAACGGGTCTGACAAGTCAAGAAATGAATATTGGCTGTTGATGTAAAAGCAACAATGGTGCAAGCCTTCACTTTCCTTTATACACCTAATTTCTAGCTAACATGCTTTAATGGGATTGTCACAAGCAAGGCAGAATAATTCATTTTTCATAGTCTCCCTCACCTCTCAGCCCTTCTACTGAGTTTGACAACCAAGGGAGGTAATTAGCAGCCATGGTGAGGTGGATGAATATTTTATGAGCTAGCTGACATAGAGTGTGCACTCCATTTTCTTTAATGCATTTAGACAATGAGCTGAGGTGGACTTGAACTGCTGAACCTGTGCAATAAACCACCATGTGGTATTACCACCCTCTTGAGCCAGCTACTGCCTCAGGAGATTATTTTTTTAAATGATTAATAGAAGTTCTTTAAGGGAGAAAAATCCTAATGATCACAATACTTGTAGAGAGAAATCACACATCTGAGGGCTTTATTCCCCCCTCCTGCCCAAACATAGCTGCTACCATATCATTAAACTATCAAGAGTGAATCTGAATAACAAGGCAAGTTGCACAGTAATAAACACACATTAACATCTGTATGTGGAGTTCAAATGCCATGAGCTGCATATTTTAGTCCTATGATGTACAGATTCATACAATTTCTATACATATAGCTGCGTGATGGATGTTCTCCTTACAGAGGTGTCACTGGTTGGTGTCACCATTACAAGACAGTTGCATTTTTAGTTCTACTTGAAGGGATGCAAAATGCAGCTGGAAAAGAGCTACAAAACCAAGCTCTCTCACACTGAGGTAATAGAGTATGAAGCTTTGAAGCAAGTCTATTTTTTTTCCACTATTAGGACTGCATGTTACGCTGCAAATTTCAACTTTCATCCTAAAGAAATCATTTTCTCTGATCAGACCAAGAATACATGCCATAGTTCTCAATAAAAGTTCAAGTGCATGTGAATGAGATATTAACAGTATTTAAGTAGTAACTTTTATTAATCAGAAAATAATACATTCTAATGATATGATTCAAGTCACTATCAACATTTTGCAAACTACCGTCCCTTGAATAGTTCAAGTGAGGGAGTCTGATGCATGTGTGTTTGGCTGTGACTGCAGACACCTGTTTGTCAAACTCTAGGGGGTAAGATTAGGAGCATTGTGTCTTTATTTCAGGGTTAAAGTAACTAGGATCTTCAGATTTCTTTGAAAGCAGCTTCAAAATTAATTTTAAATGTGGGGTTAATCAAACCATCAGGCACAAATAAGTCCAGTATTTGAGAAAATACAGAATTTGAAACAAGCTCTACAAAGCTGTGCTGTTTCTTCTTTTCCTTCCCCTGTTCCCCCATCCCCACTTTCCTTTGATTTTTCATCTTTCATGTCTCCCTGCTGACAGTCCCAGTAAAACATTGATTTGTTCAGGAAACTTCACTGAAATGAACCCACTAATATCGTGACAGTTTCCAGCAGCAAACAACCATTCTTTAGAAAATTGCTGAATTGGTCATCCGCTGACTCATGCATTCCCAACTCAGGAGGGAAGCTGCAGGTTGAACAAGTCCTTGATCATTCATATCACAGACAGGACAGCTTTATTTTACCATCATGACAGGCTCCTTATCCAAAGACACCAACAATGTAAGTAGATAAACATGTGAACAAAACTTTAATAGTTGTAGGAATTGCTATGCACAAATACATGTCTGTGCTTCAGCTCTCTTTGAGAAGATTCAGGCTCCCAGACAAGAGTGGGCAGGATTTAAGAATATTACAGGCAATAATCTTAATCTGGCCTCTAGGGGGATCCTGGGTAAATTAAAATAATTTCCACCTCTAAAAACTGAAAAAAAAAAAAGGGTTCAGCAGAACAACATGTAAAAAGTGCAACACCTGATAAGTGTTGCGTCCTTGCAATGGCAGCAGCTATTCCTGGCCAGTGAGCCTCTTCCAAGTGGGGATGAAAGAGCTGTGGATGGCAGGCAAATTACTTGCTGACATCTTTCTAATTAGTCTGAGCAGCCTGTTCCAAAGCTTCAGCACTGAACAATATGAAAGAAAAAGTAAAGAGGGGTAAAGAAGGGTGAGAGAAGAGATGGCATTAATGACAAATAACCTGTTTTGAAAACAATTCAAAGTGGCCAAAAGCCTGAGAACAACTGTTCCAGGAAGTTCTGTTTCAGTCATTCCCATTGTGATGTTCGTATGCTATAGAGAGAATTCTTACTGAATCAGCTTTGTGTTACAATCAGGGAGCTATGAACAACTGAGTCTCAAAGTCTTCATTCAGATATTTAGTGGGAGTTTATCATGTGAACATGGGTAAGCATTTGTTTAAATGCCATACTAAATAGAAATTTTTCCCTGAATGATAACTTCAGAGTTTTTAACACATATGGGTGCAAGAAACTCCACAATCCAGCTGACTTTTCCAGACAGAATACAATTCTATCATTCATTAGTAATCTGCAGGGAAAGTCCCTGACACACTGCTAGCCCACACCAACTAGCTCTTGCACATATGGAGCCCGAGTTTTGCTCAGCCCATACAGCATCTGAGGGATCACTCCCAACATGCAGTCGCTGCAGTCTGCCTGTGCAGGGGTGTAAAAGCACACATTAACATGGCTGAAAGTCATTCCCTGCCAGCTGAATTCAGTGCCTGCAAAATTCCCCAAGCACATTGAATTTATTGCATTTTTACTGTGCACACAGCCAGACAGTTCTATTAAATTCACATGGGTTTGCTCCTGAGGCAAATGAGGAGTAACTTAACCTGCCTGACTCTGCATGGGAGAAGTTGAGGAGAACTCTCATTAGCTGAACTAGGGAAGCAGTTACAGAAAACCTGGAAGATTCAGGAAAGGATGGCCTCCTAAACTGATATGTCTGTTGAAATTACTTGCCTGCTTAAAATCAGATGGGTCAGTATGTTGAAGCTGACTGTACGCTAGACCTCTGTTCCTCCAACATCACAAGTCCATTTCATGCCAAAAGAGCACCACCACCCTTACCCAGCACTCTGCTTAGGATCCCATGGGGTACTTGCATGCCAGCTTTTTGCTGTGAAGTAGAATGATGTTAGCAAAAATCCAGAGTAATTCTTCTGATGTCAAAGGGCTTGTTTCCTTCTCATTGGTGTGATCCCCAAAGTAATGACCTCTGGCCCTGCTCTTGTCTAATCAGATCTATGAAAACCACCCTTTATTTCAATTCTAACCTGCAGAATGCGTTTTAGGAACAGAAATACTTTCACTCATACTGACCCATAAAGTCAAAGGCCTCTGATTTCAACCTCCTTAATACAGGGATACTTGACTATCCATTCAGACCCAGGCCCACTGTCAAACCTTAAGTAATAATCACGTTGTTTAAACAGACACATTAATTTGTGATTACACACAAATATTCAGTGGATTCATAGCTCACAGTGGTATTAAGGAGCTCTGACTGCTTTTAGGGCTTTTGCCTCTCTCTACTTGAATTATCACTGGAGGAATAAAGATATTAGATAAAATTCCCTTAAATACTTCAGAAATACTGTGAATGAAACAGAACAATCTATCAGTGCTTTAGTCACATCTGACTATCATCACCCAGCCAACTTTCTCCAAGAAAACCACCAGTCACTGCTGGGACCTTTAACAGAACATCACATCACTCTAAGTCTGTATTTCCTTCTCTGATTTAAAACTGCCTTTCTGATCTACCCTTGAGATACTTGCTTTATTTCTTTTTTAAAAATCTTCAGAATAAAAGTAAAGGCAACCCCAGAGGCTTCAAGTGGTTTTATTTTCATGCACTCCTCATCTTCATTTTCTTGACACAGCTGACAGAAGATTTAGGCTAACAGCTATATACTCCTAGATTATTCTCAGATGCACAAAAAAAAGAAGTACACCCAGAAAAGCAGGGAGGTGAAAATGCCAATCTATGCAGCCACAATGCAACTAAGCCTTCAGAAGCGAACAGCTCCATATTCTCTTCTATATTTAGGAAAAAAGTGGAGACTGGAAATAAATAAAGATCAAAGGCAACCATAAAATGATAAGAACTAGAGCATAAGCCACACAAAAAGGTAGTAAAAGAGTTAAAAATAAGACAACAGGGAAAAAGATTATATTTTGAGGTATTAGACTCTAATACATTAAGGAAGGAAATTAATTCATGGCCTTAGAAGATGATAGGACCAAAACAAATAGCCAGAGATGAAGAAAGGTAGAGATCAGTCCAGGTATCAGGTAAAGGCTCTTAACAGAATTAAAACAGAAACCAATTATATTCTCCAGGTAAATGAGAGGGTTCCTCATTACAGACAATCAAGAGGTTAAATACAACACCAATGAGAACATAGCAAAGGCAAAGCACTCCAATCAGAGGACTGATAACTGGTGACCTGTAAGGGCTGCTTTTGTTTATTGCACCAGCATCAGCTTTTCTTTGGAACTGATGTGCCCAGAGTAACTTAAAGACTGAGAGATCTTAAAAATAATTCAAAATGGAGTTGCTTATGACTTTTGCTTTCTGCTCCTTGAGCCAACATGCCCCAACTTCAGATTTCCCTCTCCTATATATGTGGGGTATAACTGCATTTCATTTGTTTATTTGTTTTAGTAATACAGGAAATAACATTTAATCACATGTGTCCAAGACTCTTGTGGTGGTCTCAGGTATATTAAACAACTACATTACTTTAATGGAAGACAAAGAGACTTTTTGTGGCTCAAACAGTGCTCAGTCAGGTCATTCTGGAATTATAAAGCACTGCCATGGGCTGTTGCCCTCAACATTTCCCCCCTGTCCCTCACAGAAACAGCAGCTTTCACTTGTGAAACTTATAAATGGAGAGGTCTGGCACTGTCTTAAGCTTGGGGACCATGTTTCCTCGAGAAGTTCATCACACCACACATCCATGGCCTGCCACTACACCTGGGCACACAGCAGACTTTTGCCATCTTTCATAGCAACCTATTACTGATCTGCCATGTGAAATGCAACTCACCAGTACACTAGTTACACCCAGTCTAAATCAGCCAGTGTGCTCTTCTTCCTCCAAGCCTTACCCATCAGGGTGAAGCTACACCAAAAACAGATTTAGAAAGTGCCTCATAAGTCCCAGCTTCAAATTCCTGCTGCCTCCAGTCTCCTCAAGGAAATGCAAGGAGGTGACAGACAGACTTTTCACTTAGGGAAAGGCATTGGTACAACTTTTCTAACTTTATCTTCAGAAATTGATACATATTACTCTAAGGTCTTTAATGTATATAATTTTAATAGGCAAATGGACTAGGTTTGGCTGCCTAGATGTTGAATACTTTAAATATTGACTTGCAGAGTTACTCAGTGTAAACTGATTGCAGATCAAGAAGGAAGGTAGAGTAACGGACAGCAAAACAGGCAACTTTGAGGTGAAGTTAAAAGCTGCAAGCCTCAGGTTTCCAAAGGTAGTTCCAGGAGACTCCTCTGTCCAGTACTCCCCTCAAGGCACATCTGACAAGCCCAAATGTTCAAGGGTCCAGTCTGGCTCAGCTGCTGGTTTTCATAAGAACAAAATTGTGCAGGAGAGAAGGACACCAGACAAACAAAAACAAAGGCAGTAGGCAGAGGCCTTGGAATATTCCCCATAGCTACATTTGTCACTCTTCTCAGGTAGAAACAAAGAAAAAAATATTTTTCCTGATTTCTTACATTTAGGTCAAAAAGAATAAATATCTATCAAACATGACATGAATATGCCTCACTGAAATACATGCTACCACATTTCATCTCATACTTGGAAAGTTTTGTGTCTCCCAAATTCTATATGGGATGCTTTATTTTCTTTGCTCTAGGATTATTACAGTGTTTTCAGCACTGCTTAACTGCCCATGAATTGCATATCTGCAAGGTTATGGCCCACAAATTAAGATGCACTTCTCAGAAACAGTGAAGGGATCTCTTTCCCTTCATTAATCGGTTAAGTGCAGGCTGGACAGAATACTTAGAGGTGGAAAAAGCAATACCAACTAGGAGGATGGGAGAAGATGATTTAATGGGTCCTCATCATCTTTGTTGCTGACAGCTGACCCAGCAGATGAAATCTGTGGAACTGCACATATACCTTGGTGGTTGGATGTTAATGCTTCATGGCAGACACTGTCTCCATATAATTAGAATATGGGCTTATGTGAGCTAGGAAACAGCCAGTAGACTAATTAATTGTGGCAGGAAGCACATGCTTCTCCATTTCCTGGTAATTAACTGGCAGTGAATCAATTTTTTTTTTAAGCAACCCACTTTTCTAATTAAAAAAATGAGTTTGTAGAAATTCCACAGTCCACCAATACCAACTAAGACAGAAGAAATCCTCCAGTAGAGGATGCTGTCAGTCAAGCATCCAGGTAAGTTTGCTTGTTACATTCAGACTCGAGTAAACAACTACTGGTTCCCTTACAGATATAACAGTCTAGACATTTTATGGATCCCAGACCAATGGGGGAAATGACCAGAAAATTAGAATTTGAAAAGGCTTATGACTTTTAGATTATCCAGAAACAGGATTTACTTTGATGAGGAACAGTTACCACGTACTTATCATACTGGAGTTTTCCCATATATGGATAATAGATATACAGTAATCTGCATTTTAAAAAAAGACTAGTCAACTCAAAACTTAGTATAAAAGAAACTTGCAAATAAGCATTTGCAATAAAGAAAACAACTACATCACTGGAAACCATTAGGGCTGGTGACTAAGAGATCACCTTCTAAACCACTTTGATATTGCAATATTTTTTCCCCTTACAGAAAAGCCTCTACAGGTAGGAGAAAACAGGACATTCACTGGTGACAGTAAGGCTGCTCTGTGTGAATAAAGGTGAGATTTTTGCTCACTATTGAAATTCATCCCTGTTCACCAGCTACCTCTCTAAAAATCATGAGTCATACTCCTGCCTTGCCAAGATCTGACATAAACAGACAGCTTCCTGGTTTCTATAGCTACTTGGACTCTGGCAAGGCTTATACAGAGGAAGAAAAGGTAGCTTAAAGCTACTTTTCCCCCTTTCTACAATTCTCTGGTGCACACACCCCAGAGGGACACTCTTATCTGGCCAAGAGGTTCACATACTCACATATTGCAGCTGTTAAGAAAGAACAGAGGGCTTAACTCCAGGATTCAAAAGCTTTATATTTGCTTTAAAATGCATTAGCAAAAGGCCACAGTTTAAATCCAAGTGGGTCTTCTCATGTGTTTGTTGTGGTATGTTAACCAAACCCCTCAGAGAAAGGCTGGCTGCTGACTTCAGCTTCATGGAGCATCCACAAAGACAGGTTCAAGGCACAGGCAGAATGGATACCCACAGGTATTGCCGTAAAATCGTTGAGCAGCAGGGATTACCACTGTTTTGGGAAACTAAGGCTAGCGTTCTACTTCGTTTATTATTGTCTAGGTTAATTTGAGCTTCAAAGTCACAGTGTTTTCCTTAACTTTAAACACATGCAAGGCTTCTTGAAGTACAAATCAAAGATCCTCTGAGACCGTTAAGAACTGGCTAGTTTGGTACCTGAATTGCAGTACTAGACAGATGAGGGAAGCTGCTTTTTAAGTTTCCCCCCATTCCTGCCGCTTCCTGAGCAGTTCACCTTGGGGGGGGGGGGGAGTGAAGGAGGATGAGTTTTCACCGCATTGTGAAAACTTACCGTTCCACTTCAACTTGCCTGAGGGTGTCAAACTGAATGGTATAAAATAAGTACTTTAGTTTCTTAAGTTATGTTTGGAAGTCCATTAGAGAGCAACATTATTTTCGAGAAAGGATCCAAGCATTTTATTATCATAGCCAGTGTAGAACATTTTAGTACCTTCATTCATTTCTATTTACATACGAGTGGGAAAAAGGCTTGATTTAGTTCACGAACAACATATCTCAAAGTAAAGTATTCAGCTCTGGAGCCTGTGTGCCTTCTTAAACTGCATCTCCCTACGGACAGAGACACAAGGAAGCCACGTACATAAACGCATGCCCCCGACCTCCATTTCTCTTTGCCCTAGAGACACCACAGAGTGAGAGTGTTAAAGGCATCTTTCATGGAAGAAGCATCCTCAGATCTGCCAGACACTTTGATGCAATATGGTCAGATGGAGTTGAGCAGGTGAGTGTGTCAGTGATTTTGCTAAGAAGGAAAATTTGAGAAAGATGAGAAGTATCAAGAAGATGAGGAAGGCAAATTCTGTGGTTTTGAGACTTGAATGGCCTTTGATTAGACTTCCTCTCCTGAACTTGAGGGGCAGAGCGGTTTCAGAACAATGTAACTGTCAGCGTTACAGTGGCTTCCCTTTCAGCCCTCAGTGGTTTGCTATTGTGGAAATAAATTGACATATTTGCATGTGAAAGCTCTCTATTAACATCTCTGGGCTCAGGATGGATTGAGAACTATTGGGACTAGAGAGAGAAAAAGAATAGATTGCCCTTCAATAACAAAAAAACAATTCCACCCTTCACTTGTGCTCTTCCCCCATTCCACAAAAGAAAAGGGAAAAACTCGTCACCTCCTTCCCAGGTGTCAAGGGCCAGAAGGGGAAGCTTTTCAGTTTGTGTAAGCCTGGAGACATGTAATGTACCAAAGTTCCCATTCTGCTAATAGAGCTGGCTTGATGTTTCACCCACCAGTTGAGCAGGGCTGAGTAAAAGACTGTTCCTTCAGTCTTCTGCTGTTTCTTCATCACACACGCTCACTCTGTTTCAACTTGCAAGGATCTATGTGCAGGGGATATTGAGCTCATATCTCCCACTCACCTTGCCCCTACATATGAGTTTAAGGCCAAAAGCTCCTACCCTTTTTTTTCATTTCATGCAGAACAGATCAGCCTGACATCAAAGACAACTTGCACAAAGACAAGAGTTAAAAATGAGGCCCTTATTGAGCAAAGGCACCATTCCCTGTCCTTGAAAGGATCCATTCAGAGCCTAGACATTGGATTATGCCAGCAACTCTTCTCTTTCCCCTCCCGAGACTGGTGATTTTACAGGAAAAGCAGTCCTGTAGAGTAAGGAGAACGAAGCTATCCATAACAATTAACTCCTGCATTTCGAACCTTCTCTTCTTTCCTGAGTCAGCAGCAAAAGTTCCTCACCAAAGCCAGAAAAATACAGCATATGCCCACTTTACAACATGTTGCAAAACTTAGTAGCTACAGAAAGTTAGGACACACTCTCAAGAATGCAACGAGATTTTCCGTACTAACTGGACAAAACATTAAGCCTTTTATTAACAAACACAGATCCCAAAATAAATCCAACCAAGATAACCTTGAACAAAAATATCAAAAATCTCTAAATTTGCTCAAAGAAAAGGCAAGAACTACTCACCATATTACAAAAAGCTTCTGAAGAACTCTCATTTTCTCAGTTGGGCAGGAGCTTCAGATGAATAAAGTAACAGATCACAGGGAGCCCCTGAAGAGCCCTCATGCTCACGATGCCTAGGCAAATGCATCCCTTCACCCAATGAAAGCTAAAAAAAAGAGGCCAACTGTCCCCTCCTATATATTGACTTCCTAATTACTCCTTGATCACCTTTCAGGTGCAAAGGTGCTAACAAGCATCCCCTTTCCAGGTACAATGGAATCACAAGCCTTAACAACTCCTCCAAAAGCTCCTAGCATGAGGATAATGTAAACAAATCCAGGCAGAGGTTACTGTCAGAAATACAACAGATTGCTGATGGAAACAGATAACCGTTAAAAGAACTCTGTGCTCTGTTATTTCAAACAATTATTCATTAAAATGTGGTGTTTATTGCTCCAGATCCTGTACCATCATCCTCAATTATCTAAATCAAGCTGTGTACCCTCAGCTAAAAGCACTGTCTTCCACATGTTTTATTCCTCCTGGTAGCCCGTCACAGTGAACTATATATGCAAACAATATTACTGGGGACTTGGAGGTTTATTTTGCTTTTGCTAGAAGTGCTGTGCTTTGCACTGCATGATTCTGCCTCGAGTGCTCAGCTCCTGTTCAGTTGCAGCCACAGAGCAGCTCAGGCTAGCTATTCTAATGGCTTGTGACTAATGCTGCTCAGCTGAGGCACTTGAACCAAATACTGGAAAGACACCATGCTATGTATTCCTCTTATCAAGGAGATATTTTTCTATCTTGGTAGAGATTCAGGTGAAAGATTTCAGAACAAAGGCAGTAGAGAAATAGGAATGTTTTGGGTTTTGGGTTTTTTTTTTTTTTGATAAGAGGTCATTTTAAGTCTTGTTCAAAATAGCTTCTTTCTTCCTATCATCACTAGTACACAAGCCCTTGCTAATGTTTTTTAATAAAGAAGACCATCCCAAATTATCATATTTTGCCTTTTGTGCAGGCAATGCTCTGAAGAAAGACAGTGCTTTTTTCTTCAAATTTTTAATGCTGACAGTGTGAGAATCTGATTTAGCCACTTACACAGCACCAGTTCTTCAAACGCTTCAAACACCAGAAACACTGTCCAACTTTAGATAATTAAATACTGCATATTCACAATTTGGAGCCTCTTTCCTGATGGAGGGAAAGAGCCATCTCCAAGAAGAAAACCCACCCCACCATAAATCCAATTTCTGAAGACATCCACCTAATCCACTAAATCCAAGGCAACTTCATCCCCACTGACCACACTGACCACGTAGCTTTCAGTTCCCAGATAAATACTACTGATATCAAGCAAGCTTTTTAGCCTGACCAGGAAAGTGGTGCCTTTCAAAACACAGCAACCAGCACTCTATTAAAAGCTGAACAGGCTGCCTGAGATTTCTTTACAACACAAAGCTGAATTTTCAATACTTTTTAGACTTGCTTCTTGAACCAAAAGAAGGAAGCATCCAGCCACGTTCCAGAGGGACCTAACTTGAGGCTACATTCCAAGTGCCTGAGGACACTGGTCATCGAGTAGAATTCCCACTTTTTCTTCATCCAGACAAGGGCCTTCAGTGTGTCGAAAATGAAGTATTTAGCTTAAATGGACACTCTCTGGTGATTTTCATAAATACTAATCTCATTCCCCAAACACCCAGCCATCTGCAGCACTTCTCTCTGCACTACATCAGCTAGTTAGCTAAAATGCAGACAGATTTGTGTTAACCAGACTAGAGCTCATCTCAAGTTACCTAAATGAAATGTTTGGAACTGACCAAAAGTACTCAGATCAGACCTTAAGCTGAACTTTCATACTTCTCTGAACCCAAGCCTTTTAGAAAAGCTTGAAACAAACATCCTTGCATTCTAAAACTTCAGGCTTTCATAATATTATTCTGAAATCAGTGTCTTTCACATGCGACTGGTGCTTTTCACACAAGGAATGGTGTAATCTTGTGCAAAGGGTACTTTAAGAATCTTGCGGTGTACACTTTCCCGGTGAAGACAACACCTCTAGTGAACAAATCCCCCAAAAAACCCGCATCTGAATCTAGTCCGTGTAGAAGGGAAATAATGATGGGTGGTATTGACCCTACGCTAGGTCAGCTGGAAGGTGCTAAAAGTCATATACCTGTAAGGTTAGACCTACCAAGAGACTGAAATAGTGGGTGAAGATTTTTGCCATCTTTATCTCTTCAGTAGTATTTGTCCCCGGACACATACAATAGATTAAAAACTGGCACTAAATAATGAGCTGGTGGGTATGTCTACCTTTATTTAGATAGACAAGGAAAGGTCAAAGTGCAGCATATGCTGTTATGTGCAGCAAAGATGCTGCTATTGATTAGCACTCCTATAAGCCCATGAGGGTGGAGCAGAGCCCCACAGACTCAGCTCACTGAGAAAAGCAAGGCTGCACAGAGCTGTACGGTTGAGCTGGTCCCCCGCTCCCCCTCTGCAGAACGGCAGTTTAACCAAGCAACTGAGCTGGAACAAGGCTCCAGGACTGCACCCAGAGTAAATGTGTGTGTAATCGAATTGTCAAAACAGAAGGAAGCTTATTGCCACAGCTACATAATACAGCCTACAAGTTTGATGCAATGGCACTTGCGCAGAATAAGAAAGGAGGTGAGAGGTGTGTATGCTTTGGGGAATGGATTTATAGGCTTAATGGCTCAGCAGGACACTGTTGTGTTATTATTAACTGTTTGTTGCATCTCTCGCTTTAGCATCGGTTTGATACACCAACAAACTAAGTGAAGAACAAACTTTTCCCACAGAGACTTAAATCAACATGTCTAATTCCTCCTTTTGGAAAGACCACTCTGAGGGTTAAGAGGCTACTTCAGTCTCCATGTATATTCAATATTTTGTTTCTCTGATGAAATTATCGGTGGTGAATCAGAGGAAATTGCAGTGTGGTGTCCTCCTTCAGTCACTGCATCACTAGAAACTAACACTCTAAAGCTGGCAAATAGGAAGGATATTGTGCTAAAATGATGTTTGGTAGCAGTGACTCACAGTGCAGGTCTCAGGCTCAAATCCTGCCAGATGGTAGGTTTCCTACAGATGATACCTTCTAGACCCTGGAAAATGTACTTTCAATTCATGCCACCAAAAAGTCCTCAGAGGGCAACGATTATGCTTTTTGCAAACATTGTCTAGACCTGAAACACTGCTCCAGAGAAACACTCAGCACTGTCTGCTGAGCTCTTTTTTGCCTTTTGCTTATGCATTTGCTTAATGTGCTTTTTTAAATTTATTTTGGAGTTAGCAGTCATCAGAGACCAGGAACCTAACCTGAACCAGTTTCAAGTCAGATCAGACATATCATATTTACCTTGTTCCCATGTCCAGTTCTGCAGGGAAATTTAAGTATGATCCTCCCAGAAAGCTAGAAAGAGCTTCGCCAACATATACAATACCCACTATATTAAATATTAGGAGTGGATGAGGATTAAAACAGCTGGGAGAAGAAGGTGGTGGAACAATAAAAAAAAAAAAAAAGAAACGCCATAAGAAGCAAAGGGACAAGTGGGGACGGAGCCTAAGAAGGCTCTTAAGAACCAAAGGAGGTTTTCCTGTGTGAATATAAAATGACAGATTGACTGGGCAGATGCAGAAGTACATTTACTTTATAGCAAGTGGCATGTGAAATAGCATGCTGGGAGAAGAGAAGGCCTTCATTCCTCTCTAACCCGGAGCAGTGTCATTTGCACCTGGGTCGCACAGGCAGCCAGCTTGAACCTCAGCATGTGCCTGAACAGTGGAGTAAGAAGAAATGAGGGACAGTGGGAGGTGAAAGGAACTTTCCCCAGGGTGTAAGACCCATCAGTAACACAGAAAGTATCCAGGCTTCCTGGTGTCTTCACCACTAAGTGGTGCTGCCATCTGATTTGGGATCATTTTTAATTTAAAAATAAGGAGTTTGAAATAACTCAAAATGTCTTAATGTTTGATGTTAGACCTAGCTAATTCACTAGAACAATTCTGAGCATATTCTTCTTTCCTCCCCATGAGCTCTCTTATCCTGTGCTCCACAGCTATCCTTTGAGGAGCCTCCCAAGCCACAGGGTTAGGGATGGGGCAGGACAGGGGTAATGCTTTCTTCTCAGCAAGCAGCTAGTCTAGTAACCGAAAATATAAGGATAAAAGCAGCTGCCATCAGCACATTTTCTTCTATATCAGCACTCTGATGCTGAATTCACTGTGGTTCACTAAGGGCTGGGCCTGGGTTGCTTTTCAAGGATGCAATGAGCAGTGTCTAATACGCTCATTATGGTAACTGTTACCAGACATATTTCGGTATCTGAGCATGTCATGACATTGCAGCCAGTTTTATGGCTGTGTGCACAAGAGGCAGGCAGCTGCCACGCAAACATCCTTCACGTGCGTGCATCTTCCTAAGGGTAAAAGGGCCCACACAGATCCCCTCTGTTCTAACAGCCTCAGCAGTCTCAGAAGTCTTTTGCTTAGTGCACCTCTCTCCCCACGAGACTCTCATTAGGGTGTACACCTGCAGTGGCTTCAGGCCAGCCTTCTGCTCTGCAGTCATTAGCTCATTCCAGTGCACTGTGATTACACAGGTACACAGCAGATGCCATTATCAGAGATGGCATTTACCAGCAATTAAAACACAATAGCTGTAGAGCTTATCAAGGCATTTCCTTTTCAGAGGACTGATTGGTTTATTTCCATATTCATAAGCAGAAATAGCTGCAATCCCTGTTGACAAACATTGACACCTCACCTAATGCATGTGTTACTTTGCATCCTGGGGGGTTTTGAGCTTCCCAAACTGTCTTTGCATTTGCATTATCAAATTATCTGTTTCACAGTATTTCAGAAATGTTTCTTCTTGTCAGAAGTGAGTCAGATGGTACTTATCTGCCCCATACTGGTCCTCTCTACTACAGGTACAGAGTAGCTATGTAATGCTGTTGTAAACTCAGCCTTCTAGGGTTCACTTTGCTGGGGGTGAAGGGTACCTGTCTGGGATTGGGTTGTCTTTTTGACATCCCATCGCAAATGTTGTGTAACATCGCATGTATCTTCCTCCCCCTCCTCAGTAATCAGCATAACTGAGAGAGGTCTATTTTTTTCTGAATCACAGCATCTTTTGAGGCAGATTTTTTCTACTCCACAGCCTTATGGACACAGTAATTTCCCACTGCCTCAGTTCTCAATGGGAAATTGGGTCTCTGGGGGAAGTCAGGCTTCTTGTACTACCATGCACAACACTTACTGTTCCTCCAGAAAAGGTTTGGGATCTGAAACCCACCACTAGAATGCAGTTTGCACTTTCTGACAGAAAGCTAACTCATTATACATGGACAAGACTTATGAAATGTATTCCATGTTTTTCTTTATCTGCTGTAGACCATTAAGACTGCTGGATGTGAATTGCTTTTATTGCTGCATTTGTTACTAAGCGCATCTAACAAAGAATGAGGATCGAGCTGGACTTTCAGAGCAGAGAATCCCATTCCACAATTTTGAGATAACTGGAAATGAAAGCAGGAACCTAACTCAGATACATTGGACTCTGTGACTGGGCCAGGAATGGAGAGAGGGCTAAGAATAATGTAAAAAAGAAAAGACTCTTCACTGCTTTTAATTAAAGTCTTAAAGACTCCACAAGTCTAGCCGGCTTCACTGAATTGTCATCTTTGGTTTTTCAGCAGAGCATCAGTGCTGCATCATTTATGGAGGTATATTTGCTTAAGAGTTGTCCTTGTTAAAATTCAATTACATTGAAACCATATAATCCCTCATTGTAATAACCTGATAAAAAGCCCTTAACTGCCACACCACGTGCCCATTTAGCAAGGAAATTAGCTCAACAAAGAACACGGTCCTAATTTAGCAATTAGGGTACAGTTTGTATCAGGCTATTTCAATAAGATTGGAAGGCAATTTACAAGGTAGTTTTGCTCATTGCAAATTATTACAGGTATGTCAATAGTGAACAGAATTCCCAGTGCATGTCTGGGTAAAGAATGATGTCTTTGTGCATTTCCAAAAGTAAAAAAAGCTATAATGAACAGGGTCTTCTATTTGCAGTCATATTTACCAAAGCAATGGATTGTATTTTCTTTCTGTGCTAAAGGGTAAAGAGGATAAATGTCATAAGAATGTATTATGTGTATTACAAGATGAACTGTATTCATATGGTCCAAGGGAACTGTCCTTGATTTTCAACTCCTTGATTTCTGGAAAGTTTAATTGTGAATTTTAGGGTCAAGTTATCCTGATAATATCTTAGAAACATCCAGTGGGATATAAGATTTCTTGGCTGTTCCCTGAAGAAAGGGCTGTGGGTTCAATTTGATTATATTAGGATCTACTTACTGCTCTGGATGACTCTCCCAGATTTATTAATCATGAGAACACCACACTGTAGAGCTTTGTAAAGGAATCCTTCATAGTCTCTAGTGCAGGTTTAGATCTGAGGTTTGGGGTCTTGTAAAAGTGAAGAAATACAGCTCAACAGGCCCAGAATGTTTGTTCTCAACCTGCTCTGGGTACAGACCCACCCAAGGCTGGTTTAAAACCCAGGCAAACTAATCACATAGAGACAGTTTCAACAGAGTGATTAATTAATTAAGCACAGGTGCTTTGCTAGACAAAAGGTA
Source organism: Rhynochetos jubatus (assembly GCA_027574665.1). Classification (NCBI taxonomy): domain Eukaryota; kingdom Metazoa; phylum Chordata; class Aves; order Eurypygiformes; family Rhynochetidae; genus Rhynochetos; species Rhynochetos jubatus. The sequence continues at coordinate 32,237,325 of CM050650.1, forward strand.
AACCCTTAATACTACATCTCAAAGTCTATCTCAGAATGGTGCAAGACAGAAATGGCAGAAGAGTGATTATGGAGATGGTGAGCCGAAGAAGGCCCTGAAACTGAAACAAGGATTGGAAACAGAACAGAAGAATGCAGCTGAGACAGATTGTGATGGTCTTTGATAAACGACGAACTTCGGGGACTGAAAGGCTGAGTGGAAATACACAAAGACTTCGGACCTTATGTAATGGGTATTGACTGAATGTTATAAAAACTGCAAAATCTTGGGCCATTTGCCACTCACTGAGGTTGTGGCCCAACTCTGAGTTGTGATTAAATAAACAGCATACCTAGAGCAACCTGCTTTGTCTGGCAAAAAATCTTTAACAGCTTTCCACGCTTTGACTCAATAATGAAACTAAGTTTTGACTATACCACAAGAATATTTGTTGAGGGGTGATAGTGACACCATAAAGTCCATTCATACAAGCTCCCAGAGAGCCATGGTGATCTTCTCTGCCATCTCTCTGGAGCTTTATTCATCAGGCCAGGTGATAAAACAGCACTTCTATGCAGCTTGCTCTCAGTGCCCATTACTATCAGCAGTAATAGCTTTTAATTACTGTGATATATTGGAAGCAGTGGTCCATTGCAAATTGAAGCTAAATGGTTCCCTAGAAACTAAGGTAATGATGTGATCCCAGTTTTCAACACAGAGTCCTACTAGTGCCCTTTGCCAGTGTAGTGGAGTAATAAGTGTCAAAGACCGTGGTTCAAGATAGCTCTAGGACTACAGCTGTAAATTGTGCAAGCTTCCAACCAAGATTGTTAGGGAAAAGTCCAAGGGAAACCAATGCTGTCGTGGTATTTAGGCTCTAACCGGCAGTACTGTAAACATATCTTTGGACCGGGATCTGATGTGATCAAGACAAGCTGGTTTACAAATTTTTTTCCCTGTGTCCGTTACAAAGCTGTGAAGAATCTGGATTTTTCCTTTATAGTTTTTTGTTGTTTGTTTGGGTTTTTTTTAATAATCATAGAATCATATAATGGTTTGGGTTGGAAGGGCCCTTACAGACCATCTAGTTCCAAGCCCCATGCCATAGGCAGGGACACCCTCCACCAGACCAGGTTGCTCAAAGCCTCATCCAGCCTGGCCTTGGACACTTCCAGGGATGGGGCATCCACAGCTTCTCTGGGCAACCTGTGCCAGTGCCTCACCACCCTCTCCAGGAAGAATTTCTTCCTGATATCTAATCTAAATATCCCTGCTTTCAATTTAAACCTGTTATCCTTCATCCTATTACTAGAGGCCCTTGTAAAAAGAACCCCCCTAGCTCCCTTGTAGGCCCCCTTCAGGTACCGGAAAGTGCTATAAGGTCTTGCTGGAGCCTTCTCCAGGCCGAACAAGCCCAATTCTCTCAGCCTTTCTTCATAGCAGAGGTGCTCCAGCCCTCTGAGCATCTTCGTGGCCTCCTCTGGACTTGTTCCAGCTGGTCGATATCCTTCTTATGCTGAGGGTTCCACAGATGGACACAGCACTCCAGGTGGGGTCTCACGAGAGCAGAGTAGAGGGGGAGAATCCCCTCCCTTGACCTGCTGGCCACATTTCTCTGGATACAGCCCAGGATACGGTTGGCTTTCTGGGCTGCCAGCACACACTGCCGAATCATGTTCAGCTTCTCATCCAACAGTACCCCCAGGTCCTTCTCCTCCGTAATATTTCACAACAATTTTCAAAACCCCTTTCATAGCAGCCAGAGACCTCATTCTCACTGGAGCTCTTTCTAACCCCAGCACACATTGCAGGGAAGGTGGCATGAGGGCGCTTCAGGAATGAGGATACAAATCTGAGGCCATTCCAAGTATTTTTTCTTCATATTCCTTCAAGGCATCTTTCAGTTTATATTTAAACCTTCACTTTGGTCCCTTGCTGTTAATATTTTTTTTATTAAGTGCTAATGATTTCTCTAGAAGTATGTGTCTTTTATTTGAGTGATTTTTATCTCAAACTAAGTCTCTGTCATGCTAATGAAGTGAATTATTAGTTTTAAATAATGGAATGAATAGCTTAATTTCCTTGGTATTTTTTAAAAACAGAATTGAAATTCTATTCATTATTTATAAGTATATAGGTATAGATCTGCGTAGAAACATAGACAGACTGATAGTTGTGCTGTCCTCATGTGTAATCCCAGAACACCATAAAGGTTCTGTGTCAGAAATTAACAGTAGTAAATTGGTACTGAAATTCCCTAACTAAATATTTAATTAAATTAAACTTTTGTGCACATTTAGCTGCACACACATTTTTATGTGCAAAAGCATTACATCCATAAGTATACTTTTTGCACAGACAAGATTTTATGTGCAAAATTATCATGCATGTAGTTCCTGTTGGGAGGCAATGCTTGTATTTTTCCCTCAGAAGCGGTGAGCTCTCTGGCAAACACAAAGTTAGTGGTAGACCACACAGCGGTTGACTTTGGGTGTCCAATATTATTCACAGAATTGAAGCTTTATTAAAAAAAAAAAACCAAAATAAAAACAAAAAAAACCCCCACAAAAAATCTAACAAAGCAAAAAAAAAAAAAAAAGCTCTTGCCTGTGGTTTTGCTCATTTTCTCATCTGAACGAGCCACAAATAAGAAAATATAAGATGAATCTGCATGATTACCCAAGATTTGCCAGTTTTGAATCCTGATCATTGTGGTACACGGTGCACCACTCAAAGTACAGAAGATGAGGGGTCTTTGGGTGGGCAGACTTTCTTTGACACAGAAGAAATAATTTATCAATGCTTCAGTGAATTCCTGTTACTACAGGTCTAGGGATCCCAGCTCCCTAGGATCTCTGCTGAGCTCTTGTGAGAATGTTGTGTGACTGTGTCTTTTGAGTGCTCATGATCTTGCAATATTTAAGTGGTATTCTTTGAAGTTTGCAAGTGAAGACTAGAAAGATATAAATCAATCTGAAAATAGCTTATCAGAAGCCATATATTCCACTCCACAGGCTTTTTCCACATTAGAAATTCTCTGTTACTTTGTCTCCCGTGGTCTAAAGGAGGTTGATCTTGCATCCATCCAATGACAGGTTGGAACACACCCATACCATGATCTGCCAAGAAGCAGCAAGAGTGGGCTTCTCTGTGAGGGTGACAGTAAAGCTGGCCAGGCTGTGTCCTCACTGTCCAGGACACAGTCCCATAGTACCCAAAGGAGAAGAGCAGAGCAGGTCTGGTCATGACGGCCTCAAACATAGGCAACCAAGCCACTAGGAAAGTGTGAGCAGAGGTTATAATGTTTGTGGGTACCCTCGGTCCCTGCTCTCAGTCTGTATAAAGAGCCCAGGAAAAGCACCTCTTGGCTCAGGGTAGGTTCTCAAACTCCATCAACTGTATTCTGTTTACACTTGAGTGCTGCTGTGAAACAGCACCTAGGAAATAGCTTTTCCTCTTCAGCCTCTGGGCACTACATAAACAGAGTGAGTAGACAAATAACTACAGGGTGACCTATAAAGAACTGCAAGGTTTATTCTCCTGCAGACCTGTGATAATCAGCATCCAAAACAGCTGTACAGTAGTCCAGCCTGTAGAAGTTACTGGCATATCACTGGCCATGGGGTAAAATACTGCCACCATCCTGAGTTTCCTTAGCCATGTCTACACTAGCTTTTCCACTTACAAAATGTTAGAACTCCTGTATATTTGTAAATGAAGACCATGGGTGAAAGATGCAACTGAAGGGTTCACCTTACTGGAAGCTAGCACTTGATGAGAAGATGTGAAGTGGAAAGATCTGGGAGCTAGGCAAGAGACAAAGAGATGCATAGGCTGGAGCAGGAAAAGAGAGAAGACATGCAGCTGTGATTGTTCCCTTTGGTGAAATTCATTAAAGAAAGGGAAAGAAAGGAGGAGAAAGGAAAAGAAAGGAAGTGAGAGGCTGTAAAAATGGGCAGGCCTAACTGATTACATCAAACAAATGACCTTCCCACAATGATTTATGGGCTAATCTCTCACCAAGGGTGCAACTTATCAGTGAGTAGCCAGTACAATTAGTGCTGCTCCATGAATCACTCGAAGTGCTGGCTCCTCTGCAGGACTTCCACACACAGTTTGCTATTACAACAAATGAAAGTTTTGCCTGGCCCTCCTTTCACTCTGCCCAGGAATTGCTGCTGAGGGCTCAAGATCACATCAGCAGGTTTCTGCAGCCTAAGCAGGGATCTGCAACAATGCCAGGTCTGAGCCAGAAGGGCCATATAGAAGGGCATAAATTGAGAATAGGGCTTAAAATTCCACAAGCAGGACAAGTGATGTACCCAGAAATGGCAAACCAGGTTTGGCTAAGGAACAATTCCAAGAAGGGGCTTGTGATCTACTGAAAACTTACCCAAGCTCACTTTCTGTGTTGTCCCATCTTAATAAAATGGGGTTTGAAAAACAGACAGATTTTTATGTTTTTTTAACAGGAAGAAGTGGATATATGCATTTACTGTTCATCAAATCAATAAAGAATTAATCCTTTATGATGCATAAACAGTGAGTCTTAAAATACTTGAGATGATACCTTAAAAACAGTAACACAGGTGGCTGGGGATCCATATAGAATTCAGTCTAATGTTTTAAGGCATAAGGGAATTACTGCAACAGCAGTGAAACAGTTCACTCTCCTCCATTCTTGCTATTATATATGCTCACAGAATTGACTGTAATTTAAAAGACCATAATGCCTGGTTTACATTCCCTGAGTCAGAGAGAAAAGCTGCTTTCACAGCTTACAGGCTAGTGGTTACAAATTTTACTATTCATTATGGTTCCTGAAGACACATTTTCAATCACTTCCCTTTCTTGGAAGTGGTTTATTCTCTTTCTAGATGCTCTGAGCCCATAATAATGCCATTAGCAAATCAGGACCTAAGTCTGTACAGGGAGCGTTTGGATGATAGTTTTACCTTAAGGAGATAAACACCAGTCTTAACAAACAGCAGAGCTCCTTCTTTTCACTTTCTTTCAACTTCCTTTAGACTCTAAATCTGTCAGTCTGGAACAGGCTCCTTTGTCAAAGAAATATAGCTGAAGAATATGATTCGACTTTGTGCTGCATGTGAAGTAGCTCAGTGCAGCAGCACTGATGAAGGAATCAATACAAGGGCATCGATAACAGGATGAGTGGGAAGTCTTTTACACATTACAGATTTCCCCTAGAAATGTGCTGCTGCTGCTGCTGTAGAAATGAGTGTTCATACAATGGTGTTTGCTGCAAGCATGCGAAATTATGTGGAATTTATCCTGCTTATTCTTACCCTTCCTTATAGCTTCGTGGCTCCATATGGTCTGTAGAGCAGATATAATGGCCTCCAAGCACATAATGGACTGCCAGCAAAAACAGAGGCCTTGACTTCGGTTCTCATTGCATGTGAGTGGAAGAAGCAATTTAGAAGTCAGCAGGATAAGAGTTTTGAATTCCACAGGAACTTGCAGGTAACACAGCATCTAGAAATAAGGGCACTGATAGGACACACACAATGCTTACTGGAAAGCTTGTCCTACAGGGCTTGTGGGGAGTAACTTTTCTGCAGAGGAGAGGGAGCAAAAAATATCCATTTTTGTTGCAAGGTCCTACCAGTCACTGACTTTTTGCCTGGATCACAGTGATCCTCTTTTGGAGGTATGGCAGCACCATTTTTTCCTATTAATTTTTGCAAAGCGGAAACAGGCTGTATGTGTACACTATGGTTGAAAGTGTGCAGGGGACAAAGATCCAGCACCATGTTTGCAGTTATCCAGAAAGCTGGACTTGCAACATCCTGAAGTGGTATGGCAGCCATTGCTGTCAGGGCAGGGTTCTACACGTCTGCCATCTGCACGTTTCTTGCTATTAAGTGGGAGAAACTTCCTGAGATGAGTGTGGTATTTAAAACAGCTCTGATTCCCAGGCACTCTGTCCAAAGGTCTCAAAGCCCAGTATGAAGAGGTGTTGGTACACTCTTTGACCCCAGTCTCATCCCATAACACAACCATTACTAATTTATTTCAATGTGATTAGAAGGGACACTAAGTGAAGTCTGACTTTGAGTTCACATGGCAAATAAAGACTTAAATGTCACTGCTGAAATTACTGACTTACCGACCCAAAGTAAAAGAGTGCCCTTGTAAACATCTCAAGATTGAATTGATCACTCATACCTGCTCACAGCTTCCACTACTTAGTGAGCTCTGTATTTGGGGTCTGGATCCACAAAATGGAGAACTTCAGGGTCCTTTTTGAGCCTGTAAATTTCCAGGTTTGAAATGTTTTTAAGGAGTATCTTGTGACTTTAAAACAGGTATCTAGGCAAATGGCAGCAAATCTGTTCTGAGGCTGTAATGGTAGGGGGGAAGGGAATACAGAATTGGTAATTGCCTGTAGCTTGTAAGTGTAAAACCATTGTTTGTATGTGATTTCCATTGTCAATTGACATCTTTAGGAAAGCAGAAAGCGTTGGCATTCAAAAGCAAATCTATGCTGTTTGTTCCTGTGGATATGAGTCACTATAATCTTCTCTGTGAGGTGCTTCCAAGCCTAAGCCCAGTCTCTGTGTGCTTGTGTGATGCATATATCCACTGCTATCCAGTGAGATGCACAGGAGCCACACAGAGCAGAATGTGGCTCTGAGACACTGCAGATATCTGAGACATTTGCAGATATCTGCAAATGTGTTCACTAGTAAGTCCATAACAATAAAGAAGGTGATGAATTAAGGAATAATTATTCAATAATTCATGTAGCAAAATAAATAGGTCCACCCAATAAAATACCCAAACACAAGATTTAATACAAACAAAAGAAGGAACTTTCCACATACCTCAGAATAAACCTGCAGGACAATGTGCTGCAAGATGTTGTAGGGGACAAAGTTTTAAAGGCAATGAGACACATTTATTGAACTAGGTCATTTGGAGTCTATTAACCATCATGTTCTAGATACAACCTTCAACTCAGTAAGTCCTTAAGTTAAAGTTTATTGCCACTCAGATGGGTGTATTCCAAGAAGAAGTGAACCATACTGACACTCCGCTAACATGCATCAGCTGCTAGACGTGGGATAGGGACTTAAAAAAGATGTAGCTCTGACCCATACAGTTGTGCTTGTGCACCACAGTTCCTAGATTCAGTACTAAACATCCTTGCTCTCACCAACTTTGATAATACTTGATGTAATATTGGGGTTTTCTCTTTCTGCTGCTGGACAGCTGCTGCATTTTCTTTCTGGAAAGAATTTTAGTGTGGTTTGTTGCCATATTTTGGCTGCTCTAAGGGCTTCTAGCCCAAAGAGTAAGAGGAATTATTCACTGTGTGCTCCAAGGCCCAGCATTTGCAAGCTGTGCTCTGTGTTTTCCTCCACTGCATTAGGACAAGATATCCTTTGACCACTGGCATTTCAAATACAAACAAACTGAAAAGAATCTGTGTCCCCCAGGAAAAACATCCAACAATTAAACATGTGGTCCTATAACCTTCAGCATCCCTAGTCAGCCCACTAAAGAGCAAAGGAAAAGTCATAATTCGTGTTGAAAAGCATGGAAGTGCTATGGTGGACAACATAAGACCAAACTTAAATTAATTCTCTGCCATTATTTGTATAATACTGATTCCTAGATTACAGACCTATTTTGTACACATAATGTTTATGCACTGCCTTCAGCTCATATCATCACACTATTGGTCTCTGGACTTAGTCCTTCATTGCTTCAGAAGATCGTGGTGCAAGGTGACAAATAGACCCATCTCAAGGTGAGTTAAAAAGTGCCTTTTTCTTACTGGATTACTTCTTTCCTTGCACTGAGAGACACTGTAGTACAGAACTAAGTGAGCATTAAAGTGTGAAATTAATTTCTGATAGTCAAATAAAGAGGAGGATGGGACTGTATGAGAACAAAGTATATTCACAGTGTAGAAGGCACTTCAGAATACATCATGTTGTTCTCCTCTGCCAAAGCCATTGCACCTACAGAACCAGCAGCTTCTCCCATGAACCAGAAGTTCTTCCAGCTTCAGACTACGTGACCTCACTATGATTACAACCAGACCTCTCTCTGGCTCCAGTTTCAAAACCCTTATCTGGAGACATGTCTTTTACCACTGACTATAACGAGTATGATACATAGATATGGCAGATGGTCTAGAACTAACCATCCTTAGACATCTGTGGCACTGAAGATCTCAGCAGTGATGCACATCTGATTTTGAAAAGGAAGACTCATTGGAGCATTTGTAGCAGAGGAGAGGACAGTCCATAATCATGATTTTGGCAATTTCCACTGCACTTCCCATCCTGTTCTTCTGCCAAAGAGGTTCAGTACTCTTTACTCCAGATAATAAACCCATCCTTGCTTATAACTAGGAAGTCCAACTTTGGAAATCTTTTCCGTGACTCATACTGTAAGGCATGCTTCTAGCACTGTTCTAATTTGTGTTCAGTTTGTCTCACCAAAATGTTTTTATCTAAGAGTAAAAAAGAGTCAGTCAGGGACCTGTACTGAGCATCCCTGGATTTTTGTAGTTTCTCTGTGAAAATGCTGTCTGTGAGCTTGACCTTCCAAAGCAACGATACTTTCTAAACACAACAATCACAGCCCTTTTCCATCTGGATCTACATGAAGTGTATAGAGTGACAGAAAAAAAGACTGCTTGCAGCTGTGTTTGAACAAATTGCTTGGCCTCCAGGAAATCAACCACACTGTTCTTCAGAAAATGTTATTTGACAGCTTCCCTGATCACCCCATCCACTGAGGAATTATGCACCAGAGCAGTCATCCCCACACTTTACTGGTAAGATGACTGGTGCAGCTACTGCTGCTGATTTGATATTGTCTAGATATTGTTCAGATTGTACTTTTCCTTTCCTTGTGAAGCTTCTACATCTGTGTACAGACACTGGGATCCAGTAAGGCTAGGGAACCTTTACTTCTATAGACCACACTGCCTGCATTATCTACACTGGAAAAATCAGTACTCTCCCACAGTGGTCCCACTCATTAGAATCAGTAGGTCTGGCCAGTGTCTGTGCACACAGTGTCATTCCCTCTGATATTCCTGAGACTCTGGGCTCAGAGCTGCTGGCACAGCTGCCTGGTGAGTACACAGCAGCAACTGAGAATTCAGGCTGACTTCTCAACACCATAATCTGAGAGCTTATTAAAGCAAGGGATGGAGCCTCATGGTGAACCTTTCCTTTGAGAGAATACTATTGATCCTGTTTCTAGACACGGAAACTGAAAAATTAAGTCATTCATGCTTATTTACCATGGGTAATGGAAGAGTTAAGCAAAGAAGCCTAACTTTCTAATTCTGCTTTTTGCACCTGCCATCACTTCCTTCCCTTTCCTGTTGCAGTAGGAAATTTCCTGTCCTAGTGTCCACGACAGGTCCCAAGGAAAGTCTGGGCTCTGATGGGTGAAGCTGCCGATTCACAGGGGACACAGGGCCATGCCAAGCACTTCGCTAGAAGCCAGTGTTCAGGGACAGCCTATACAGAGGACTCTGCTTTATACAAGAAACCCAAGGAAAGCCATGCTATGAGAACACCAGCTCCTTCATCCATGACCTGGCAAACACTCTTCCTATAAGGAAAATCCCACACAGATTTTAAATCCAGCCAGAAGCCACTCCTATGAGCTATCATTGAGAGGTGGACATCATATATACATGAGTAAACTATTCAGTCTCTACTTTTCGGAGCAATTAACAAGCACAGCATGAGTTCCTGTCTGAAAAGCCATTTCTTGTGTACATAAAGCAGATGAATTCCTTCTCCCTTTAGGGTTTCACTGGAAAAAGACCAGTGATTTCTCATAATTAAATACAATTGCCTCAGTTGCATGGACATTATCAATAAAGAGCCACATTCCTCTTGCAAAATTCATTGATGCCAGCAAACACACTGTGTTTTAAAAAATATGTGATATTATTAACAGCCTTATTACTTAGGAGATTCCTTCTTTGATTTTGACTTAATCAGAATGAATTTTAGCAAGTTGCTCCTGAGATCTCCTTCTTATAAAATGTGTTTTGTGCAAAGTAACTACAATAGTAAATGCCTGCTTTGAACACATTATTGTCAATGCTTTAAAGCCGCAAGCGTGCTTCACCGTTACTCTGGCAGCATCAGCACTGAGCCAGTGTCTCTCACCGTTCACACTACACTGATGCAGTGCTCCACACGGAGCTGGCTTCGTTTTAATGCCATGTAATGCAAATTTCCTCTGAAGCAGCTTCACTCTGAAAGTTAGCACCTCATATAAGTACGTTAACTGTCCACATACATTTCTAGTATCAATAGTGTCTTGTGGCTTGACAGCTGATCAGACTTACCCTTCTACAGTTAAATGTCGGCATAGCTTTACATGGTTCCTACCCTTACCCCTGAAGAATTTCCTGATTTCACTCCATTTTATTTTTACCCAGGACTTTGCTGATTCCATCAATCCTTATAGCCAAATGACTGAAGCTTCAGCTATACCACAGATCTGAATATGTGTGTTTCCAACACTATAGACATTTTCACACTCTCTAAAGCTCTTTTTTTGCTTGTAGAATGAATAAGACTGCATAGTTACAGGCTCTTGCTCAGGAAGCAAGTTATAATGGGGATTTGCCGTGCTGATGGGGAGAAGTCTATAAAGAATATGTCAGGAATATTCAGTGATTCTCTTTGGCTTCTGAAAACAAAAAGCATCCTTCTCTTTTTCATTTGTGTTACTTGCTTTACCCTTGTGCTTAAGAGTAAATTTCAGTCTATGTTTTGCGGTTTGTAAACAGAATCATACGGCACTGATTTGAACCCCAAGCAATTTCAGGTTAAAATAACTACAAAAAATGTATAACCTAAATGACAATTGTATTTAGCAAAAGGGTGTATTTTCATAGGAACAAGCAAGTCCTTCTGCAGGAATTCCGTATAATTTAAAACCAAGCTTCCCCACAAGTTTTATCATCAGCTGCTTACAATATGAAGAAAGCAGTTGTCTTGCTACCAAGAAAACATTTCCTTCTCGAATCTAGTGGTTAAATATTTAGAGTGCACTTCAAAGGATATGAGGTAAAGCTTTAAGAGAGCGGTGTGGAAAAAAAAATATCATGTGCACTTTTGAAATGTGGAAAGAACTAAAATAATTGTTCCAAAGTCCAAAACACTGTTTTAGAAAACATATTTTTGAAAGATTCTGAGGATTGTTTTACCACAAGTTACATTTTCAATCAGGCAGCTGAAGCATGTGTCTCGCCCCACCACTTCATCCTCTTCTGCCCCTTCCAAAATAGACACAGAACAAAACAACGTGAAAAGTCTGTTTGTTGATGATACAAATTCTATTTTTGAAGAGCTGATAGAAAGGCCATAATCTTTTTAGGGTTTTATGACTCTTCATTTTTTCTTCTGGCTCTTTGTCACCTTCAACACTGAGAGGAACATTACCGTGAGCAGAGTTAGGTACAAAGTTTGTCCAAAAACTAACCGAATCTAGATAGAAATTATTTCTGGGGTCTATTTAGTCAGTCTGTTTGCCTGAGTTTTACAAAGAGAGACTGAAATTACAGCTGTGTTCAACTCATGTAACATTCAACATCTGCAGTGCAAATGGCTGCACTCAAGACCCTACAGTCACTGGACACAAGTGACAGTGGAGATTCACTACAACAGCCAGCTCAGCTCTAGATGCATACACCGAAAATGTTAACATTTCTCCAGATTAATCCTATCCCCAGGGTCTGACTGAAAAATCCTTTTCAGATTCTGTTCTTGTTCCACTTCATTTCCAACTCTATTTCATTCTCCCTTGTTGTCGATAGAGACAACATCTTCTGCAGCTATCTGCCCTCTGTTCTCATATCTTGTGTAGACACACACAGCCATGATATTCTGTGGGGCCTGTGCATCTCCTGCACAGACATCAATGATACATTTTCATGAGCAGCCTTTTCACAGACAAAAAGACTCCACGTCTTCCAGATAGGATACCAAAGTGCAAAGTGACTGAAGGGTTTCCCACTTACTCACATGAGCACGGTCCTGAGCTGAAGCTAGAACCAACAAACTATTCCTTTTGCCTCATTGCAGGCAGCATATTCAGGAGCTGAGAGGCAAAAATCCAGATGAAATATTTCATTGCAATTTGGTGCAATATTTCACGAATGTCCTTGTTTTTCAAAATGGCTAGTGCGATACCAAAATAACACAATTTAATTCTCACCCGGCACAAGCCTCCTACTGTCCCAGGAATGTGTGTGCTACAAGGACTGCTGTTGTCTGTTCAGCACTAGACATGTTAGGATGGAGATTTTCAAAGCTATCATCTACAGGACACTTAGACCTTCAAAAATTCCATTAAAAATTCTTTCTGTAGGGCATTTGTTGCACTGCAGGATTAATTCTTTTGAATAATATTAATCCCCTCCAAGGCCTCCATTAAGCTTCTTCAGGACAGGTGGAATATTAAAATTATAGGACTATCCTATATAATTATTGCTCCAGGGGTAAATAGGCAAAGCTTGTGTCTGCATAGGAATAAATGTATTACAATGCAAAACGCTGCCTTAGAGGAAAAAAATTAATCTTACTTTCCAAGATCATACACCACCTGTTTGAATTCCCCTGCAGGGAAGAGCAGATTCCCAAAATCTGCTGCTGCTTCTGCCCTTCTGGATTTGCTTTGCTGTATGTAAACAAGGCTTCCTGCCACATGGGAAGGAGATTTTTCCTCCTTTCCCTTTCTTTCCTTCCTTTTTTTAAGTCATAGTTACAGACCAATGTTTATTCTCTTGCTCTTGGAAAAAATAAAAACCTGTCTCCCTCTTTCTCTGTCTCTTCATATATGCATATATATATAAACATATGCATAAAAACATTCTTGAATTTATTTGGGTTTTACATTTACAGTAGTACTGAAGGAGAAACACTTTTTCTATTAGGAGAAAAATACGAAATTGTTATTCTCCCTGTATAAAATTATTAGATATTGTTACTCTCCCAGACTGCAATTCACCTTTTTGCAGTGGGACCAGGTACATCCTGTGCATACCTTCATTCCTAAAAGCCAACCTGAATGTGTCTACCATGATGCCTAATTCTTAGTCTTCTCCTGAAGGTCATTTCTGTAACTCTGAATTCCTTATCATATATGACAAATAAGTGACCATTAAGTCCATATTCTGAAGTAAGATCTGCCTCTGATTCTCCAGCTTCTCTCTCACAGCTTACAAAATTTGCAGAGTTTACAAGTTTTGGTAATTAGTGATCTGAGACTTCAACCACTGAGCTGAAGCATAAGGATGTGGTAGATACTTCTGAGAAATGTGAACAATCTGCTACCCTTGGAAGTGAAAAAGTTTTCTAATCCAAGGGCATCATCTAGATTCTTTATGCATTAATACTGATGCATAAAAAAACATGAAAGAAAAATCACTTGGATTCAGAATGAGAAATGCCCAGCTGAGTTCAGGAGCATTGAATATGGATTAATAATTTGGATGCCCTTCAGAAAGTTCCTTTCAGCTCAGGCTGAAAGTTCTCAGACTCATCTGAAAACTTCACAAACCTCTTGGTTAAAGACAATCTCTAACACTCTTCATAAAAAATGCTTTTTATAAGCCGTAGGAATGTTGGTACCTTGCAGGATTGGCCAGGGGACCCAAATCACACACTCAGGCAAATGGGCACTCTGTTCAGACCCTTGTCAGGGCAGCCCCAGAATGTGGTCTGTGGTCCAGGGGTTGGTACTCCCCCATCTCTCTGGAGCACCTTTCAGACTGAGGGAGTCACTGCTCAGGGATATGGGACGCTTGCGGGATGCAGGGAAGGGCATTTCAGGATTGCACAAGACTCACTATTGGATGATTAGGTGAAGAACCAAAGGTGATGGAAGGGATGGGTCTAGGTGATTTGCGAGCAAGCACGGGAAAACAGGGGGAAAATGGGATACAAAGGGCTGGTTGCCCGTACACAGATTGCTGGTCAGTGCACTTTGATGACCATGTACTGTGTCTGATCAGCCTTATCTCATTAAATTCCCTTTCTAACTAATTTTCTATTCTGTGTGCATGTGTGCACAGGGGTCTAAGTGCCAGCAGCCAGAGTAGGATTAAGGGTCAGCGCCCATGTGTCTGTGGTACCAGCAACCGGAGGGACCACAGGTGTGTGAGTGGGTGTGTGAGTGAAAGCAAATATCAAACCAGGCTCACCGGTAAAGTGGCCTGAGATTCAGGTGGGCTTGTGTTTCTGTAGGTGAGACGCTGGGAGGAGCTGGATACCAGAGTGATGCAGGGAGTCCTGGCCAGTTACCAGTGACCACTGTGTGTGTGCATGCATGTGTGTGCATGCATGTTTCTGTGAGCAACATGTCTTTACCAGCAGCTGGAGTGGAGCTATGGACATCCGGGGTTCATATGTCCAGGTGACAGGAACTGGGGATACTGGGATCTATGGGCAGGTACTGCCTAAGCCCAGGGATACACATTGTACATATAGTCACATGTATACATATATCTATTTCCCACTCATGGACCCTCCTCTTGATCACCCAGACATGGGAACAGGATGAGGCCATTGAGGCTGTTATGGGTTGTGTCAGTGCTGAATTTGTCTGTCTGTGCTGATCTGTGTGTCCAGTTGTCTATACGTGTGTTTTATATGTGTGGGTTTGTGTGTGTGCCTAATGGTAATCCACGCACAGCTGTAGGGTCTGGAGCTATGGCAGCCTCATCCCTGTCAGGCCACTGGATTTCACACACACAGAGCTAACAATCTGCATTTGTTTTACTTTAAAAATGGGACTTGAAGTAAGAAACTTTATTTCCTCTCTGTGTTCCTCTTGAACTATTGCTGCTCCTGCTGAAGGTTGTGCCAGCCCAGCTTCTGGAGTGAAGTGTGTGCAGCATCCACTAATAATAATAATATCGACACAGTGCTTACACTGCAATCTATGTCTTAAAAGCTCTCTGAAAATATTTGCTAATTAACTCAATTAATTAAAACAATTAGTCTGTAAAAACACTACACACTCCTCAAGTCATCCCCTTGGAAAGAATTTCCCTTCTAACTTTTAAGAACTAAAAATATAAGTGCGTTGAATTCTCTTAATACCTGTCATTCTTACTCTGTGCCAATTAAGACTCACATATTCCTTTCTAACAACTAGAAATAGAGAGAGACAGAGTGTGAGAGAGAAAGAAAGATTTTTTTTAAGGTACTAAAGAGAACCTAATTAAATATTTGTTCAGAGGTAATTGTGCATAAATTGCATGAGAATTAAGTTCTATATCATTAGTACATCTTAATTAGTATCTTTTCATGATCAATGTTTAATTTACTCACAATTGTTTTGCTTTATTTTAAATTAAGTACTTCTTTGTAAGCCCTTTACTTAAATCCATTACCCATGACTTTTTCACTTAGTACTAGAACCG
Source organism: Rhynochetos jubatus (assembly GCA_027574665.1). Taxonomy (NCBI): domain Eukaryota; kingdom Metazoa; phylum Chordata; class Aves; order Eurypygiformes; family Rhynochetidae; genus Rhynochetos; species Rhynochetos jubatus. Next base: position 32,252,749 of record CM050650.1, read on the forward strand.
ATGTTCTTGATGTTATTAGATGTCTGCAGGTACCCACTACGATCCCATTGAGTCATAACATCTCAATTTATTCCTCATATTCATCAAAATTCATTTTAGTGTTTCTTGAGTTAGTTCCTAGTATATTTTTATATATATTAAAAAAAACATGGGCAACGTAAGCTTGTGCACTTAGATGGGAACAGTAGCCTTCTCCTTAACTGATGAGATGAAAGGTTAATTAAGTCATGGTGCTAAAGGGAAGACAGTATTAAATAATAGAATAGGAAGATGTGAATTAAATCCAAACATCTTTTGATTCATATGATGGAGCACTGTTAGAACAGGTGCATCAGAGCTAGCTTGGTTGCTGGAGGTCATCCGGTCAAATATCACTGAATTATGCAAGAACAGGCAATTTAATGGATAAGAAAAACACTGATAAAGTTTTACATAAGCATATTGCTTCCAAGGAGGATGACTGACTCACTATCTTCAGAAACATCAAGTTTTTGGCAGCTCCTAAAAGCAGATTTCGAATCTGTAACTAAAGTTGCAGTTCCAGATAGAAAAGTCTATGTCTTGGTCACAGAGATGGTGATGAATTTCCACTACAAAATCTGTAGGAGGAAAAATAATTTAAAAAAAACCCCAAACCTCAAAAGTCAAAAAAGCCCACCCAGGTCAGTGTACTCAACATAAGATTTGGAGGATGCTTCTCTTTCCACATGTAACTTTCCATATGTTAACCATACATATCCATATCCCAGCAGATGATATATCACATCTCTGTTACTGTTTTTCACCCTTTTAATGTGGAAAATATGTGTAATCTTTTTTCTTTACTGAAAAAAATGGGCAAGACTGAGAGAAGTGTTAGCAATGATTTAGGAATAATTGTATTGACAGCTCTTATTACCCTCTAGCTTTGCAAGTCAACCTGGAAACATAAGAACAGCTCTACTGGATGAGACCACTGGTGCATCTACCCAAATAGTCTCTCTGACAGTGGAGAGGACAGCACTTAAGAGAGCAATTTCTTTAATCCATTCTCTTTGTATTTCCCAATATCCACACTTGTATTAAGGATAATACATGATATAACCTGGTCAATCCCCTTCAGTATCTTCTGTGTGGATCTGGGATCCATGAATTTGTCTGTTTTTTTACTGTGCATCTTCATACCGTCTGCCTCTACAGTCTCCCGTGACAAAACAGTTGCAGTAATTTGTTATTAGTATACCTAGTTAAATCTCATCCTTCAAGAAAGAAGAAATTAACACCTCTATGATCTTAGTTGATAAACCTTCAATAACCCTTTATATTTAAGACATTCATGCAAAATTGTCAGATACACTTTATAAGAGTAACAAATGAGTGTGATTTACAGTAGGCCAGCATCCTTACTGCTTGAAGGCATCCAATGAGGTAATAGTAATGCTGAACACAGATCTCAGAAGTCTTTGTCCCTAGCCACTAGGTCTACCCACTCTTAGTGGCTTGTATTTGAAAGGCACAGTCATCACAAAGGACGTGTGAAACGAGAGGAGTTAGATTAACTGGTGTTTTCAGGTAGAAGATGAAAGAGCGTTCACTGCATGCCATGCCCTCAGAGTAACAGAGTTTCTGCTGTAAACAAGGTGTCATCATGCAAAAAGGAGGAAGACCAAGAACTGGATGTGTTCATCAGTTTTAACAGGACTGCAAGACGTCACAGCGTGGACATGGGAGACACACATGCAGTCTTTGGAGCATATTCAAGGAAGCTGAAATCAAAGGGCCGTGTGAAAAGAGTTACTAGGACAACTTGATAACGATGAGATAAGCTTAGCTCCTTTAGCCTCACTAAACAAGAGTGTGAATTGAACGACCTGTCACGGCACCTTCTAGCCTCGGTTTCCTCTGTTTGACAATCTGAGAATAGCCATAAATATGTGAAGCAATTATTCTTGAAGGAGAGAAGTCATTTTTGTCAAAACAGCGAGGTAACTTTTTTAATTAAAGAACAAAAATATATGTAAATTGGCTAAGCCAAACATTAAGAGGTTTCCCATGATATTCTAAAACAGCCTTTCTGTAAGAATAATAGGGACAAAAATAGTGATTTTTAAGAAGCAGTTTAATTATGTTATGTATAGGGTAGATAATGAAGTTATCATTAACAATTGGAGACCATATTTCCCAATCCAGAAATTTCTATATTTCAAGGACTTTCTGCTAGTTAGTCTACTAGGCTTATCTTCAGGGGATAATACCCAAGGTTATTCCAGTTGGAATGGAAACCGAAATTGTTTAGTATGAGAGCATGAGCCTGCTATGCAATTCTGACTGAGAAGATGATGTGGAGGCAAAGGCAGTGATAATCTCCTCCCATTCTTGCTGTGAGTTCATTGCCCTGTTGCACTCTGCTTTGATTGCTTCAGTACTAAATTTGATACCTGTGGACATTCATTCTGAAAGTACCCTGACAGCCACTTGCTTCTGTACAGATCTCTATGAGAATTAGTCTAGTGGCTGGCAGAAACTTGTTCGTTCAAGAACATTAAGGACTTTAAAAGCTATATTTGATAACAGCAGTAATTTTAATGATAACTAAAGAGAAATGTTGAACATAAAAAAGACAGGTAGTTCTTTGAAGGCCACTTTCTTTTGATTTACTTTGGACTTGAAAACACAGAGACATGGCAGAGCAAGAAAAGTCAAGTTGGGAAGAGACTCAGAAATTAAGAACCAGCATAGATCTTAACTGAGCTATCAAAGAATAAAGTTCTCGTAATTTTCTACATCATATATGCTGTCAAAGCTGTAAATATGTGTCTTTTCACACTCTGACAATATCCTCATGATGACATGTTAACATTTGAATGGCAAGTTTCCTGAAAAATTTTCTCTGAGGCACATTTTCTGTTCACCAAGAACACAAAGCCAGGTTTACATTTCTATATGGTCAGCAGCCAGACTTTTTTATAAACCACTTTCAGATATTCTTTTAGAATAAATCAGTTCCCATCCATGTGGTTCAGGTATTGCCATGTCTTACAAAATGCACAGGATCCAGACATTTGCAATGTAACACTCAATATTAAGATCTCAGAAGAGTAAACCACTGTACTTTTCATGAAAATATGGTTCAGCTAGGGGGCCTAGACTGCTGAAAATTGGTCTTTAAATCAATCTGACTATAAGTCATTTAAGAGGCTCAGGTTCACTTTCAAAGTCAGCTGGAACTTTAAACACTGACTTCAATGGGACCACAATCTGTCAAGTCAATATTCAAAGGCAAGTAGGCAAAGCAGCAATTTTAATGGATAATACTTGATTTAAAGAAAGGAGAACCATGTGTGAGAGAAAGGAGAACAGGGTGTGTGTGTGAAAGTGTAAGACAGAGATGTAATTGCTAATAGGAAAAAAAGAAGCAGTTTCTGAAGGTGATATTAATGAGAAAAATGAGAGGAGAATTTCCATATTTTGCCAGTGGAAAAATACAGTGATTTTCTAATGGTGGATGTTGCAAACCCATGATCACCAAGTGGAATTTAGATAAAACACCTCCATGCAGAGGATAATCTCACAATCATGTCAAGATGGAGGATGGGATAGATAGTCTATTCAATACTTCAGCTCCCTCATTCTACCATTCCGTTTATCAAAAATGTTCACTTCCCTCTTTTATGAGGTATATAATCATTTCATTGTACCATGCACTGTTAAACTCTTGTTGCAATTTCTGAAACCTGTGAAATCACTTTTTATGCAGTTTATATTTGAAATCTCTTCAGGGTATATTTGTGGCTCTGTATAATTCTTTTTTCCCTGTGTGAAGTGTTTCAAAAAACAAGATGCAGTCACAAAATGTTCCTTTTACTGGATGACTGTACGTGTTCATTTGATTTTTATCTTTCTGAAGACAAACGTATCATCACATTCTTGAAGGAACTTGTAGTGAAATATTTGAAATGCATTCTATGTATTTTATAAAAGTGGTAATAACATTCATATGGCTGAAACACAGCTGTGTCTTACCAACCAAATGAAATACAATGTTCCTCATGCTGAACAAGATTTATTAGTAGGGCATGAATAAATAATCTCAACAACTTGAGCTTAAAGGATTCATACAGCAGCTTGTCCCATCGATGGATCCATACCCTAAGATACAGCCTACCAAAGGGAATATTTAATATAAGCATATTACTACTGAGGTTGATTTTACACAAAAGTCCTACAACCCTGCCCCCCCCCCCCCCCAGTCCACTGTTTTCACTTCCTCTTAGACACACACCCAAAGCAAAGCAGACAAAACATCTTCTGAACATGAATTGTTAACTTTTGTGAAGTTGTCCTTGAGTGATAGCATTAGCACGGTCACAGAGTTCTTTTGAGGTAGCATCCGCACATTTCTCAAATCCTTTAGACTCTTCCCCAAAAAGCCTAGAAGAAAACCCAATCCTACTGGTGAAACCTTATGCTAGTTGCAGTCTTACCCCATGAGAACCTGCCAAAGATGAATATCTGGGTTTCTGGGTGCAAGACCATGAGGAAAACCAAGTAGGGACAACAACATAAAACAATAAGGCCAAAATATTGCTCTGGCAGCTCTGGAAGACTTCCGCAAGAGCCCGGGTGAACAGGTACAGTCAGCCAACACAGTTCTGAGCAAAGTCTGGCTCCACAGACTGGGATTTGTGAGTGCAGGCCATGATGCTGAGATACCTTCCTTCGTACTGCATTTGTGGCCTAAGTCCTGACAGCCCTGCATATGTAATACCAGTCTCCGATCAACAGTTTCTTCCTAATAAATTCTCTTACACCTCCCTGGAAACTAAATGGCAATTTCCTAAAGCAACCCAGTTGACCCATTACCTGTTGATACTCTGTCTCAAGGTGTGTACTTCTGTGCAGAAGACATTGATAATCAGTTGCACATCTTCTTGGTTTTCGCTCAGATAGCAAAAAACTAAAAAGATGTGCATATTTGCTCTTGACTTTTCATTTTCAGCTTCCTTTTATTCAAAGTAGGCAGGAAATACAATGCGAAATTATCCCTTGTGGAGGAGGTCAATATATTTAATTTGCTCTCTAAGTAACAGAATATTAATCATCCATGGAACCTGTGCTGTTAAAGTATATAATTTTTGCCCTCATACAGCCTTCTTTTAAAAAAAATCTTAACGAAAACAGTCTACGAAAGTTTCAAAATCGATTTTTCAACACAAAGTTTCTATAAGCAATGTGAGAAATTGCAGAAAATTATAGCAATATTTAAGGTCCTTGACATTTTTTCACAGGAAACCTAGAGGATCAGCTTTAATTTAACTGACATATTTGGTATGCTAGCAGTGAATTCTTGCAAAAGGTAGTAATTATGTTTTTAATCTATATACAATGAGTGCTTTATGGAAATAGTGCAAGTTGTTGGCTACTCCTAAACACATCCGTAGCAATGGTAAACTTACAAAAAACCATACACATATAACCCCCCTCTGTTTCATCTTTTCATATGAAATTAGCATAAGAATGAAAACACTGAATGCTGGAGATATGATGATAAGTAATCTTAAATCATCTAAAATCGTAGCAGAAAACAGAAGTTATTTGCTCTTTTATTTTTTGCTTGCTTAGTATTCTTTTTCTCAAAATGTTTAAGGTGTCCAGTCAGAGAGAAAAACAATATCATGCAAAACAGATGACTAATCCAGAATTGTGTTAATGCTCCAAAATGAAAGGGCTGAATTATCTATAAGGAAAAAAAAGGAAGTGTTTCCTGTTGCAAAGAAGTTAAGTTTTGCTAAAAGGAGCATTTTGGAGAGGCACAGATATCCATGTACATCGTTCACCACCAGAAGGCAAATGTCTGGTGATGGGTTGTGAACAGAGGAATGTTTTTCAGTAGGAGTTAGTGGTTGTTCCAGCATTTAATCAGTGGGTATTCTGCAGGTAGCAATATTGCTGTGCTATTTTAGAGTGCATTTTGGATTACGGGAAATCAACACTAACAATCATGCACGGAAGTTTCCAGAGCAGGCAGATGCTACCAGGACTAGTAAGTAAAAAATCACCAAAATATGTCCTAAAACCACAAATATAGAAAGTTTTGTCACATGACAGCTACAGTTGCTTTAAATGCAGGCAAGAAAGTGGTGTGTTCCTCTTCCCACCTCTCCTTCAGGTCTATGCACTGGACCATCCCACCACCCTCAGCATTTCCAGGTTGTGCTCTCTGACACTCCTCTTAAACCATGAGCACCCTGGAAAATTTGAAGACTGTAAAACTCTCCCTTGAAACAGCAAAAACCCCAGACACAAACAAAACCAAAAGGACAGGGTGCCAATCCCAACACATGTGAAGAGGAGCATAAAACACTTATGTAGCTATACTAATGCTAAATTAAGGTGAAGCTAGATTTAAATAATCCTGATGGTGCTTCCATATAGTGGAAAGTCCTTACCTGAGTCTAATTCATCAGCATGTCTAAACAAGGCATAAGAAAGAAAGTGATTTTGTAGGGTATAATTACCGGAAGACAAAAGAAGGGTAGCTTATACCACTATCAGTAATGTGGACTGCTCTTGCATTTTTTTATGATATACATGATCAATCACTTCTTTGATGTTTGAAGATGGGTACTGCAGCTGATCTCAGAGTACATCATCCTTTGATGGATCCTGCCATTGTAATACAATGTGCTTCCTACTCTATACAACAGGGGTCCCAGAGCAAGGACTCCAGAAATCGGATTGAGCTCACTGTGGCCCTAAGCAAGACTGTATGATGCCTCAGTTCCTCCTCACCCCTGTATGGAAAAGAACTCAAGGGGATTCAGAGGCACAAAACAGTTAAAATAAAAAGCCTGACTGCTTTGTCCTACACCACAAAATCTGTTTTTCATCTTCCCTTGCAAAGGCTGCTGCAGGCGATGCAGCACAGGTTGGTTTTAATTGTTCCTGCTCTCTGCTATAAAACACATGATGTCATTTTTCCACCTGAATAATGGAAGCAGAAGCATGATTGATAAAGAGATAAGCCAGGTTAATTGGCTTTATTTCAACAAACATCAATTAATTAAATTAAACACCAGAGGGAGGACATCTGCTCACTCTAGTTCAGCCTGGAGTTCCTTCTTTCCTCTCTCTGCTGATCATGAAAAGCTGCAGGGCTCCCTGGAATACCTCCAGGAGGGGCAACCTAATAACAGAATTATTTCAGAGCTGTCACATGGTCTGTATTCTTAACCTTTTTGCAAGTCAGTCAGATAAAACAGGCATTCAACACAGTAAGTCTTTCATGATTCCTCAGCTCTCTCAGCAGGAATCAAAAAATCAAAATCTCCTGGCAAGAAAACAGTGAGCAATCTGTCTCCTGCAGTTTGGCCTGTGGGATTTTTGTTAATTTTCTTTTTAATTATGGTCTGTAGTCATGGAAAAAATTTATTGTTAAGGTTCATTCCATCCTTTACCTTCCAATCCAAAACAAGGTTGGTAATTTTTGATTAAATGTTATTTTTCATCACGTCAGTTAGGCAAAACCAAAACTTTCCTCTTTTTTTTTTTTTTGCATAAACTTACTGATGAACACTTTGTCAGAACAAAGAGGAAGAGATTTCCCCCCTTCCTCCCTCCTTTTTATTATTTGTTTCTAAAGGTGTTAGTCTTGCCTTGATACATGCATGATAGATGAGACAGCAAAATGGATAGAACTGTCATTGCTGAATTTTTTGAAGTAGTATGAAGACTCACCCATGTCACAAAAGACAAATACACACATGTTTGGATGTATCCAACTCTTCAAATCTTACATACAGTTCAATCTATCACAAATTTAAAATCATAGAATATGTAGAAGACAATCAAGAAGTCTTAAACTTGAAACCACTCCCCAAATTAGGATCAAAATACAAGTGTTATCCCAGACAGACATTGACCTACTCTGTTCCTAATCCAAAGTTTACAGCCTTTCCTCCAAGATCATGACTCAGATCACTCTTACTCCCTTGTAGGTCTTCTCCAGACAGTCCACATCTCTTCTAAAGCATTATGGATAAAAGTGAACACAGTGTAGTCCAGCCTAGAACTGAGCTCACTGGGAGGATTACTTGGAACACGTCGTACATGACATGCGTGTTTGTACATGCTTACGCTGAATTTGCTATTTGCACCTCTTTAAACTATATTGGCTTACTTTCACTTTGCCACTTCCCTTGCCCCAGTCCAATGCCAGTTATTCCCCAGTTCACTTTTGTGTAGCTAGGAATTCTTACTGAAGCACATTACTTCATTCTTGTCCTTATTAAATTATTTATTTCAACTCAATAATCCAAATTATCAAGATTTTTTTTAATTCTAAACCTGTATTTCAATGTGCTTCCGCCATGTTCCTTCTCTAGTCTGGAATGAAATACAAATGAAGTAATGGGATTGTCTTTTGCATTGCCCAATTTGTTCATGAAAATGCTAGGTAATACCACATAAAAACCACAGGGGATCCCACCGGATAGTATCTTTTCAGTTTGCTTGTGACCCACTAATTATTACTGCCATTTTTTGCATCTAATTTCTCTAGCCAAGATTCTCTAGCTCTGTTACGTGAATGTTGTTGAAGACAGAGTCAATAATGTAGATATACAGTATCTATTTCTTGTCTACCTAAAAGGCCTGTTATTTGTCACAGGACACAGTTTTATATGACCTGTTCATGACAAAAACTTGTGAGTTGTCAATCCTTAAAGGTTTGCCAATAGACTGATGCTCCAGTATTTCTCCAAACATTAAAATGTAAACTTCCCAGTAATTTTCCAGGTGTCTCTTCCTCTTCCATTTTTAAGGAAAGCTCTATCTTCTGGAACTTCAATCAGTCTCCACAAAATTTCAAAAGTGTTTGCTTGGAGACTGCTGTATGTACACTGCCATTGCTCTACAAAGCTTCTTCCAGTACTGAAGTGTTCTGAGAAGTGGAGATTTCTACACAGAAAGTGGCCTCAGGCAATAGAATTTGATCCACAGCCCTGTGGAAATCATTAAGGTCTTTCCATCAGCTCCTGTAAGTTCTGCTCGGGTCTTACATGTATCTTAATCCCTTACATCACATGCTATAGATAATGTGAAAATTATAGTAATTATAGCAATTGATCTGAACACTTTAACACACAAAAGCAGAGAAATTTACAACCTATGATCTCTACTGCAGTGTTAACTGAGATGAATTACAAATATAACTTCTCTAGGTACGAATTACTAGCGCAAATATTCAATCAAAATCTTGTTAGCTGTTCTTCGGACACCTGTGACGTAATGTTCGCCATTATGTGTACAAAATAATCTTTCCAGTCATTGAACTCCAAAAACTGTTCACAGTGTGTTAGCAATACGAGGTGTATGACACACTCCTGCGTAGCCCTGATTCCACACGCAAAAATGTATATTTTGAACACGCACCCACATATCAGCATGGCCTTTTTATGTTGCCTAGCTCTATTTTTAGTATACTTTTAAAGTGCTTGCACTGTAGAGAGGAGACCTGTCCCTGTGCATGGAATACTGGCTCATGTAGGCCTGCCAACCTGTGTCCATGTTGTTGATCTCATGAGTTTTGTGTTTTGCTATGATTTGTCTGCAGAGTTCTCAAAATACCACAGCTCAGGTCTAGGAGTTCCACATGGTATCTCTCCTTTCTTGAAACGAGACTGGGACCAGTCTCTGTTTCCAGCACTGATCCCTTAGCATTGCTTTAAGGCCTTAGGAGCGAGACGGCGATGAAAACCAGGTTTTTTTATGTTTGGCCATCTGTCACCTAGCTGCATTACTAGTAGGAACACTTGAATCTGTGCTAATGAGTAACACAAATACAGTCTTTAGATCTCAGATATGCCTAAGAGTGGGGTAGCAGCCAAACAAGTAGGTTTGGTCTAAGGCATGCTTTGGTCCAGCCATGGAGGGCAGTCTGCAACCAGAGAGAACAGAGAAAGAAGAGTGGATTTGCTTGTGGCATTGTCACTTGGTGTCACTTCAGCAACAACTAATCATGTCAAAGCAGGAAAAATACAGCAGCCCCTTGGTTTACCATTGTTTCAATAGGTTTTCATAAGTTTAAAGTGCTTTGAACTCCTGGCTGAAATCCACTCTATAGTTGATATAGCTGGGGAAAAATATATGAAAGGAACTTTCTCTGTCCCTAAGCTAGGCTGCCACTACACCTAAGCAATATTTTTGACCCATAAATATATCACAGGCTTTTCATCATGTCCATGTGTCTTTGGAGCTCCCCCTCTAGCCAGACCCAGCATGAGAGAAGCAGAAAGCAGATGAGCATGCAAAATGAAAAGGAAAACAAAACCATAGTGGATCTAATATCTGTCCCATTATTGTAGGCAGTCGCTGGCCTCACAGAGGGATAAATAAATATGGTTGCACATACGTTATTAAATGTAATTGCATTGTTACTTATCAGTTTAATTAAATACCTAGGAAAAAATTGTAACAATTCAAGGCACAGTATGAGCAGCAACGACATTAACCTTTAATAATCATCTTTTGCCTTCGCACTGTGGTAATGACCATATTAATTAGTAATGAAAGGATTAAATATGAAGAGCGTGAACAATGCTATGAATCGCCGCACATGGGCACCTTTCAAGGACTAGCTGGCATCGTGTCAAGCACACCTTGAAAAATGAATTCAGGGAGTTTTATTACTGCTGGCTGCAGCCTCTGGGCACTGCAGGGTTTCTGCAGCCAGGAGGGCTAAACTAAAGGACTGCTGTTTTGGTAAACTTAATGATCTAAAAGAAACACAGCCAGATCGTGCTGCCATCCTGGAAAATGCTGTGACCTTGACAACCCTACTTCCAACTAAACTGTGTTCCTCTGCTCTGTGGAGATCAAAATCTCTCCTAATCCTGAAAATCACATATCTCAAAGTACATCTGATCCTCTTGGCAGTCTCTTTAAAGGTGCAAGCACATGACTGCAGCTTTGGTTGTGAGGGATATATCAGACAGAACAGGCCAGGTGGATGCTATTTGTGCATACCAGTGTGTACGTTTTGCTGGTACTAGAGAGGTAAGCAACAGTGTAAGTTGAAGTATGATTTTCTCACTCCTCTCCCCCTCCCTCCAAACATACAGACTCTTTCTCATCTCTCCCTTTCCAAAGGCTACCAGTCAAGATCCTCTTCACCATAATAGTTCTTTTCTGAAGGACTACAGTTACTTTTCATGCCTTAATTGTTCCAAAGGCTATAAACACTGTCCCCTAAGAGGTTGTTCTCAGAGGTTTGGTGGCAAAATAAACCAATGATGTGATAACTGTTTGTGTGTGTGCTAGCACAAGGCTGCTGTCTGATTTCTGGACATTTATGAGATCTTACATTCCCATTTTAGACCATTAGAGTACTCGTGTTGGCACAAGACATAGGAGTTGGATGCAGGATCAAGGGAAAATTGCCCCTTGCTAGAAAAGGGCAGCTGGAACCCAGGCTGGTTACTACCCATGGTTTGAAATGGCACTAAATGCCTGCTGTGAGGGACATGAATTGCTTCAGACAATTCTGACATGTTTCACAGAAAAGCTGAGTTTAGAAGGGACCTCTGGATGTCATCTTGCCAGCATCCCTGTTCAAGCAGGGTCACCTACAGCAGGCTGCCCAGCACCATGTGCAGGTGACCAATTGCCCCTGGGTGATCTGAAGTCACTCCCCTGTCATCAGTAGTATGATGCCAGATTTACGCTGACATGACTGCAATCAAGCTTTGACATTAGGAAGAGGTTATGCAAAATCCTCCTCATTCTAAGATGTGTGTTCCCCCTCCTAGGAATCCCAGGCCATTCAGCGTCAACCAGTGGAGCAGAAATGCTTATACAGGGAATTTAGAGATCCCAGTGGTGCTTCTATGTATTGCAATCTCCCATAGGACTGCAACAAATCCCACTGCCTAATGCCCACTGAAAATCAACAGTAAAAACTCTTTCCTCTCATTACAGACACAAATGACAGGCTTTTAGAATGATTAGCTGGAAATTGCCTTTTCCATCAGATACAAGCCCAGAGGAAGGAGGGTGCCGGAGAAAGAAGATGCTGATATGGGCTTCTTTGTAATGCAAATGTAGGAACATGCTTTTTATCTTCAGACAAGTGCAAGTGCTTCACAAAGATTTTATTTAAGGCCTGTGTTCTCATGCATTACAAAAGTGAAGCAAAGAGACATGCCAGCATTAATGAACTTCTAGGGGCTGTATTATTAGTTCCGAGGAAAGAGAAAAAGAGAGAGAGAGAGAGAGAGAATGTGCACAATTTAATATCAGGCTTATTAACAAAGAGACAAATGCTATTCATGCAAGGAAGATGGTACAATTGAGTCACATCTCTATTTACTCCGGGGACCTTATATAAACACAAAACCAGTTCTATCTCTATCAACATCTAGATCACTCCACTGCATCCTTAAAGATCCTCCTTTTTTTTTTTTTTTTTTTTGCTGTTTTCCTCACATTTCTGTATAATAAAGCTCTGATAGTTGTGGTGACAGGAAGAAGCAGTTCAAACGAACGCATCTGCCTACAAGGCACTCGCTCTGTTGTGTGTTTGCCTGGCATTTAACAGTGATGTTGTAAATGCATAATATCATGGCTTCCTTTCACTCACTTTTATTTCTGCTCAGCAACATGTGCTCTGAGACTGGGCTCTGCAGATTGGGCAGAGCTTCACAGGCAAACCAGGAAAAAAGAAGAAGGAAGGAAAAAACCAAAACAAACCAACAAAACTCCAAAACATACAAACCAAAATCCAGAACAACAGATAATTCTATTCATAACATCTTTATTTCCTCACACTATCAGCTAGGTCTGCAGGAAAAGAGCCAATGCCACACCCCAGTATTTTTTTCTGCATTTCTCCATCTCTGCTGTCACAGGCACCTTATTTCCTCCGAGGTAGTGGTCTCCAACTAGGTGAGAAAAAGGAGGCTGACACACATCTAAGGTATCCAGAAGGGGAGGTGGAGTAATACCATTTCCCAGTAGCTCAATGAAGCCCAAGTTAGCTAAGTAACTGACACAGATTGCTCTAGTGGATATAGTCTTCAACTGTATAACTGGTTCAGCTTTGGACTCAGAGGAAAGATCAACTGACTTTGCAAGGTCCTTTTCTGTCTTATTTTCTACAAATCAGATGTTGCATGAAATTCAAGCTGCAATTGACTGACTCCTGACAAAGTGGGTAAGAAAGCTTAAGATCTCATATCAAGGTATTTTGAGGATCATGTAGTCCACAACACCCTGGTAAGTAGCTGACCTATGTACTATTCCAGGTCTCACTTTCCAAAAGCACCCAGCAAGGAGGAACATCTCCCCACAATGGCCAACATCAGAGACTGCTGCATAGCAAGCAGTGCGCTTGTACTCTTGGTATTTGGCCATCCTTGGGAAGAAAAGGATAAGCACAGCCCATTTACGATGTTGGCATGGGAACCTGGACTATAGTATATAAACCTGGTTTTCAAAAAATGCTGTATTTTGAGAAGTCATACTGAAGGAACAACTTTAGCCTAAACTAAGGCACCTTTGAATAACTTTGATTTATACATACTGCTATTGAGTCTTTCTGAGAAAAGCAGGGAAGGAAGGAGAGAGAAGGGCCACTTCATTGTAGAAAGGACTGTTGAAAAGATTTCTGCAGCTTGAGAACATACTGATTAGGGGTTTTCGAGGGTGCTCATAATGCTGCGTATCTGTTAGGCAAAAAAGAAAATCTCATTTTACTAAGGATGGGGGTGAACTCCTAGAAGCTAATAATTGAAGATCTTTCTTGAGCAAGCTGCTTCTTGAGCAGAACTTCTATCCCCACTTAGACCCACCTACCCCCCCCAACCATACACACGTTGAGAAATGGTTTCCAATTCAGCTGAGCAATACTTAGGGCCATCTTCAGCATCTCCCCTTATATGCTCAACAGCAGAATATCCTTCTGGTTATTACACTCTATCGGGTCACAAGACTAGATATTCTGCCCAGATGAGAAGACAATGTTGTTTCACTTCCATCATACAAACAGACAGGAAAGTGTTGCACAATAAATTCTGCTTCTCTCTGAAAGTATGCGACTTATGCAGCTCTGATGATGTTCAGTTCCCAAAAGATGGAGCACCCACAGGGCACAGGGTTTTCAGGAGCTGATAAAGCTCACAAAGTGATGAGATTTGCAGTGCTTATGCCCCTTATTCCTATGACAGCAATCTGCTCTTCCCTCAAACTCCATGCTTTCCCTCACTCCCCACCCAGTTTGCAGCAGTAAAGGGACTGAGAAACTTTCTGGCCATGCCAGCACATTTCACACCTTGTTAATAGTGGGACTTCATCTTGCCATCTGAACTCCTTGATTGCTGGCTGTGCTAAGTGACACAACTTTTCCCTTGGCAGCCTACATTAAGTAATATACTTTTGCTCTTTTCTTCAACCTATTGTCCTGCCATGAAAGCTAACTGTTGCAGAAGCAAGGGTGGGCACATTGCACCTATTGAATGGCTATGAAATGGCATCTAAAGTGTAGAAATAAAAAGCAGAGATTGCACAGTAAAGAAGAAAACGGTTTCTTAAAAGGCTGAGTAATGCAAAGGAATCATTGCTCACCTTCCCACGTTTAAAAGGCACTAACAACAAATGAAAAATATGGGATTTAGAACCCTTGCTGAACTTACCTGCTGAATAAATAATGAAAGCTAATGTTGGGTCTGCTTGAACATCTTCACCAAAAAAAAAAAAAAAATATATATATATATATATATATATATATATGTGTGTGTATTAAAAAGGTAAATATCGTCAGAAGAAATAAAATATCTGCAGGCAACACATGTCTTCCAAGTAAGTGCAGTGACCTTTGCCTTCCCTCACACTCCATCCTATGGTCAGAAAAATCCCACCTGTATTGCAGAGGACGAGCATTAACTATCCAGGCTCATTGCTATTCACTGAGACTCACTTCCCGCAGCAGGAAATGCCCTGGAGGGGCGTGGGGTTAAAAAGTCCTGGCTTAGTACCAAGCATTGGACTGAACAGACAGTAAAGGACTTACTAGGACATCTGACTGGGAATGGAGCCTGTTCTACCCTACTCATTCACTTATTTATCCGATTCATCCCATCCATTCACCAATTCCTGCCCATCTCACCACACACTTTCAAGATCGCCTTCTAACACTTCAACAACACAAGACACAGGATTTTTGCACAAATAGAGGTCTTATTTCCTACTTTGCTTAGCCCAGTATTTACGAATGAGTATTTCCAACTTGCCTAACACCCATAGTGTTCCCTGGCTTCTTTAAAGCCATGCCTGTGGCACATCAGGACATCCTGACTTTGCGACAGTGCAGCAGCTTCTGCTCTGCGAAGTGCCACAGTGTAAGAAATCGCCTCTCGATATGAGAGTAGCAACAACTCTTTTGTGGGATGAATGAGATGTAAAAGCATGGTGATCAGGGTCAAACAACTGCTGTCTTCAGCTTTCCATCATGGGAGATGCTGTCATCACTGTCATCTACAGAAAGATGTTCTTTTGACCCCCTTCTTCCTTGTCTCTTCTCCTGTTCCTCATTCTGACTAAAATATATTATGTGTGAGGATCCAGCATATAAAATTGGGAAGGCTTCACAGGGAATTCTGCAGTCACATTTTCTCAGGTGATTGAACATCTGGTGACATAGTCCAGCTAAAATTGTTTAAGTAGCTGCAGGGGTTTTGGGAAAAGATACTAGATTTCATGCATCAATCTCAAATGACCAACTATGACGATGTACTGGAATATGAAGATAATTACCTTCCATTTTAATCTGGCAAATCTTTTGCATCCAAGACAGGTTGGAGAAAGTTTATAGAAACAGACAAAATATGTTGAGAAACAACTACATAGAGGTGGATGTGGAGTTTACAGCAAAAACAGGCATTAGCTGATGACATTCTGGCCAAGTGCTCAGAGCCAGACTTCAGAACGACTCAAAGTCTGCAGGACCCTTTCCAGTCATCTGCTTTCTAACAGAATACACTTTGAGAGTATCTCCTCAGTGCAGTGTACAACTTCTGCCCAACAGAAGAAAAGGACTATCTGTAAAGCTTTATTATCACATTTGATTTCACTTGGGCATCAGAGTATCCTTAAATATCTGTAACCTAAATCAGCGGCCTAAACACCGTTTTTAAATCCCACTTCTGAGATTCTCATTATGTTACCATGGAAAAGACGACTGTTAATGCTGCAAACTGAAACTCTTCAGAAGAAAATGCAAATTGTATGTATGTATTTATTGCCTAAATCAATTCCCTGCTCAGGATGGAGTGGGAGGAAGGAACAGATAGGTGGAAAAGAAATTTGGAGTGATACTTACTTGTTCTTCATTTGCTCAAGGGGCCAGTACATTTCTTTCTCTTTAAGCATACACTTTTACATGTCTTAAGGCCTCTCTAAAGAGGTTCAGATTTTCTTGTCTATGAAGATTTAATATGCAATTAAGCAAGAGGTGAGATTTTAAAATTTTATTCCAGTATCTCTCTTTACATTCACTGAAACTGTGAACCATAATTAAATCAGTTAAGTTGAGAGGCAAATAGCAAGATTCTGCAGTCTATGGAATTGAATCACTATCTTGGGTATTTGTTCACGGAAGTGGGAATTTATTGTCTGTGTCAAGAACACATCCTCAACTACGTAACTCTCTAAAAGACTTATAACTGAGAATCAGACATATTCTCCAAGGAACGCTTTCTTTCATGGTACTGTCCCCTGCTCTGTTTTTGTACAAACTCAACATTAATATCTTTGATTTTACAGCTAAAAGCCATTGAAATGTCATCATGCCCAAATAGCATCTCCTGACAACTCCCTGAAGATTACCGTATACTATTTATTGTGCTTTGACTGAACAGAGTAGTGAAAACAGCTGGATCATCAGCACGCAAGATTGAAGCTTATCATTGCATTGAGGTGTTTTTAGGAATGTGGCGAGCTGATATCATCTAACAACCTGGAAAGTAAGCACAGTCAATATCAATATCTGCCTTTCCTAGAGCTAAAAATCAATAGTTTCTCCCCATCAAAAGCATAGTTACTTTACAGTCCTGTTTCTGTTGCTACATCTTACCTTATGCAAGGAAGAACGCCACAACACAATTTATGTGCAGATCTATAGGTGCCGAGACAGCAGTACTGCTCCTGTCCTCTGCCTTCACAGTGCGCTTCATTTCTGGTAATGAAAAGACAGTCTCTTCAGGAAAATGGGAATAATGAGGAAGACCTTCATGGTTCAGTAATTTTTTTGGCCATTCCTTTAAACTAGGACTGTCCTTTAAAGTGTTGCAAAGGCACCAATGGAGCACATACAAATGACAAGGCCAAGTGTATCATACACTAAGAGAATTTAAATCCTTTTTGGCCTAGAATAGTTTTAAAACTGGACCTTGAGGCAAGAATCACCCAAGATGCCCAGTTCTGAAGAGCTAGTGTTTTTGAAAGCCCTAAGCTACAAAACTGTGATCTCCTATTTTATCAGCTTCTCTGTGTACCATAGTAACACTACAGGCATAGTCACATACGTAAGATTATAAAGACTTCCAGTCCAGAACCAAATACTGGTCCCTCTCACCTGACCTCTCCTGCGAGATGTTTCAGAGCAGTGACAGAGGCTTCACAGAGCCTCTGTAGTAGAACCAATGTTGACTGGTCAAGGAGAATTAATACCTTTATTCCTTCTACTGTATTTGGAAGTAGTCAAACTCATTTCATTGACGAAATGGCTAGCAGATGAAAAGGAGATCTCTAGTGCTACCAATGCCAAGCTTGTAATGCTACTAGAGCCAAGCCTTATTACTTCTACTCTCAGACCCCATGAAACTGCAGAAAGCTGTATTGCTCAGAGGGACCAAGGCAGGCCCTTGAGGGCTGCTTTATTAAGGCAGCAAATTGGTCTTTAAGATAGGTATTTTATCATCAGTGACGATGAAGGGCAAGATCCCATCAGCTGATTGCAGTTTTTCTAGCCCATTATTTATTTACACAGATAATTAATTCCTCTGAAGTGCAAACATTTATCAACAATTCCATTACCTAACTCTTCCTTCTTAGTTCTTTGTAGGACTAGGCACACTGACAGCCTCAGTAACCACCATCTAATTAAAGTAATTGTTGGACTGCATTTCTTATTCTGTTTCATGTATAATTATACTCCATGGGAAATCTTGTGGGATTTAAAACAGACTTTTAATCTATTCCACATGAATCAAAAACAACTCCCAAGAAAATAGTTTAATAGTCATGTTTAACAGTGTGCCATTTCATTTGCACCAGAGATTTCACAGTCTTAGTGCTACTCACAGACCTTTTCTGTCACACAGGGACAACAAAAGGTTCTTTCAAAAGGGAAACGCTTTCTAAAATTTTTGTATATTAATTAAGTTTATTTTAAAGGGAAATCTTTGCTGAATTGTTTGGACAAATTCTCTTAGAGAGACTGACAGCTGCTTACCCTGAAGTTTTATGGACAGTTGCGCTTTTCTGACTTTGTGCCTTAGATTTACCATGATCCAGTCATACTCTCATGAACTCTCCTTCTTTATTACCTGGCATGAGAGTACTACCATTTTTGGTTCCATGATAGCATGTACTTTCACTACTATTCTGATTATAGCACCAGTTAATGTCAAGGTGTCTTATTCTGGCACTGATATCATTGCAGTCCTTTACTGTAAGTGGTTCTACTAAAGAAGATACTGGAAAAAAGGGAGTTTTCCTGGGGCTGTCACTTCTGTGGTACTTTCATGCTCAGAGTGATGGAACTTGGGTCCAGACAGGACAGGTGCATTGGAAAAGGACATTTCTGAGGTTCTTGTGGTTATATTTAAATTCAACTGCTGGTGTGCAGGACACCAATGCATTGATCAATGATCTAGTAGAGCACAACACAGTTTCCTTAAAGCCCATCATCAATATTCTTTTTGTGGAAACAAACACATGAAAGCAGATGATGAGTCCTGGGTCTCAGTTGAGTATGGAGCCAGGTGTTAGAAGGACCAACATCTTACTGACCTATGAGTGGGAAAGCGTTCTTGTGTCCCTTACTTTAAACATGTCACACAGAACATACAACTCCTTATTAAACTTTCATAGAATCTTTTAGGCTGGAAAAGACCTTTAAGATCATCAAGTCCAACTATTAACCTAACACTTCTAATACCATCACTAAACTATGACACTAAATATGTCTCTTAAATACCTCCAGGGACAATGACTCAACCACCTCCCTGGGCAGCCCGTTACAATGCCTGACCTTTTGGTGAAAAAAAAAGGGTCCTAATATCCAATCTAAACTTCCCCAACATAACTTGAGGCCATTTCTTCTTGTCCTATCACTTGTCACTTGGGAGAAAAGACCAACACCCACTCCTCTGCAATCTCCTTTCAGGTAGTTGTAAAGAGCGATAAGGTCTTCGTGAGCCTCCTATTCTCCTGGTTAAACAACAACAGTTCCCTCAGCCACTTATCACAGGACTTGTGCTCCAGACCCTTCCCCAGCTCTGTTGCCCTTCCCTGGACATGCTCCAGCACCTCAGTGTCGTTCTTGTAGTGAGGGGCCCAAAACTGAACACAGGATCGAGGTGTGGCCTCATCAGTGCCCAGTACAGAGGGACAATCACTGCCCTAGTCCTGCTGGCCACACTGTTCCTGATGCAGACCAGGATGCCATTGGCTGCCTTGGCCAGCTGGGCACACTGCTGGCTCAGATTCAGCTGGCTCTTGACAAGCACTCCCAGGTCTTTTTCTACCAGGCAGCTTTCCAGCCACTTGTCCCCAAGCCTGTAGCATTGCACAGGGTTGTTTTGACCCCCACGTGCAGGACCCAGCACTTGGTCTTGTTGAACCTCATACAGTAGGCCTTGGCCCATCAATCCAGCCTGTCCAGATTTCTCTGTAGAGCCTTCCTACCCTCAGGCTGACCAATACTCCCACCCAACGTGGTGTCATCTGCAAACTTCTGAGAGTGCACTCAAACCCCTCATCCAGGTCATTCATGAAGTTATTGAACAAAACTGGCCCCAGTACTGAGCACTGGGAACACCATTTATGACCTCCTGTCAACTGGATTTGACTCCCATCACCACCACTCTTTGGAACTGGCCAATTTTTAACCCAGCAAAGACTACACACATCCAAGACATGAGCAGCCTCTGTGAACCTTCAAATCTTATCCTGCCATTGAACTGAAATTGCTCAAATTGTTCTTAAATCTAGGCATTTCAAGAAAATTCCCCACATACGTTTTCTTGGGGCAGTTTTCAAAATTGTACATGAATTGATTATGGATGTCCAGCTTTGCTTTATAGACAAGCAAGGTGAGGCTGCCTAATCCTACAGCTATGTCATATACAATACACAACCATTTCAGACTAGGAAGCATTCCGGGATCCTTGTTTCACCTCTCAAGTGACAGAAACAGTACCTACAGTTATGCCTCAGAATACCAAACGGACATTCATCTTGAAACCCTGTAGTTCGATTACTTGCAGATTTTCATATTGGCTAAAACTGGCAGATAAGTGGACCAACAACGTTCTTTCATGCTTATCACACTGTTTTTCCGTGATTACAGTATATTAAATCAGGAGTGGTCATTAGAAATAGACCTTGTCAAGCTATTAATTGTTAATTATCTCTACATTTTCCTGACGCCTTATTGATTTAGAAGCCTGAAGCCACTGGACAAACAATTTTATGGACATTCTTATTACAGTTTTAGGAGATTATATAGGTATTGAACTGTATTGGGTTTGCATGGCAAGGTTTTGGTAGCAGGAGTGCTACAGGGGTGGCTTCTGCAAAAAGATGCCAGAAGCTTCCCCAGTGTCTGACAGAGAAAATGCCAGCTGGCTCCAAGACAGGCCAAGGCCAAGCCCATCAGCAGCAGTCATAACACCTCTAGGATAACATGCTTAAGAAGAAGAAAAATAAAAACAGAATAGGAGATTTTTGCAGACAGAGAGGAAGATGTGAGAGAAAGAACTCTGCAGACACCCAGGTCCGTGGAGAAGGAGGGGGAGGTGCTCCAAGTGCCAGAGCAGAGATTCCCTGGCAGCCTGTGGTGCAGACCATGGTGAGGTCAGCTGTGCACCTGCAGCCATGGGAGGGTCACGGGGGAGCAGAAGCACCCCTACAGCCAGGGGAGGACTCCATGTCAGAGCAGGGGATGACCGAAGGAGGCTGTGATCCTGTGGGCAGCCCATGCTGGAGCAGGCTCCTGGCAGGACCTGTGGACCCATGGAGAGAGAAGTCCATGCCAGAGCAGGTTTGCTGACAGGACTTGGGACCCCAGCGGGGGACCCCGGCTGAAGTAGGCTGTTCCTGAAGGACTGTCTCCCAGGGGAGGGACCCCACGCTGGAGCATGGGCAGAGTGTGAGGATCCCTCCCCTGAGGAGGAAGGAGCAACAGAGACAGCATGCGATGGACTGACCACAACCCCCATTCCCCATGCCTCTGTGCTGCTGGTGGGGAGGAGGTAGAGAAATCAGGGCTGAATCTGAGCCCAGGAAGAAGGGAGGGGTTGGGGGAATGTGGTTTAAGATTTGGTTTTAGTTCTTTTTTACTCTGATTTGGTTGGTGATAAATTGATTTTTTTCCCAAGCTGAGTCTGTTTTGCCTCCAGCCAGGGTCAGCCCACCACATGAACTTTGCTATCATGTCATCTAGCCAGTACATATATAAACGGCAGTACCTTAAGCAGGAACATATCAAATGGCACATGGGCTTTATACTGACTCAATACACACGGAGGAATTTCACCCACTGAAAATACTCAGCAGTTTATAGGATATTAGGTGAGAAGGCTTGCAGCTAGTCAAGAAACCGCCATTTACCATCCCTGGCTGGGCAGCCTGAGCAGGATCGTGTAACGTGGAGACGGATCTGGCACACTCCAGTCAAAGCACACAGCAAACAGCTTCATCCCATGGATCTGGGACTACTCTCTGGCATTATCTACCAACTCAACAGACGAAGAATCTAGCCAGTGTGCAAAACTAGATGCTGTAACATAGGTTGAATACAGGTTTTATGAATATATCCTTAGGTACCTACTGTAAGGCCCTTCACAACCCATTTGTAAAAAACAAACAAACAAACAAACAAACAAAAAAAAAAACCCAACCAAACAAAAAAACCCCACCAAACCAACAAACACTTTAACAGCATGATTCCAGTGCCTTGACAAAGATTGAAATGCATTTTTCACTGGTACTCTTATGTTGCAAACAAACCTTTGAGATTATTCCACTGTATATTTGTAAGCAAGTAACGCACAGTCCAACTGGTAAGCTAATCAATTGTCTGGGAATGAGTTTTTATTCTAATTGGCCACTTACAGTCAGTATTGTTTGTTAAAAGTTTGGACATTTTGAAAGCAAGAAAATTAATGCTATACAAGGAACAAAACACATTTCAAAATGACAGCAAGCCACAGGCACTATTTTATCAATTCTTGAGGGTCAGACACTAAAAAAACCTTTCAAAAATGTTCTGGTTTAGCAGCACTCTGTTCATAGAGCCGTACATTTCTATGGGGTATTCCTACATTTCAACATTATTTTTTTTCTGTCACCATACATAAAATCCTGAACAATAATTTTGTTGAGGTCTTTGCATTAGGTGGGTAAGGGCTCTGTGTGAGCCAGAGGCACCCTGGGGCTGGGGGAGCTGAGGGGGATGCCCAGACCAGCAGGGAGGGAGCAGGGCAGTGGAATGGGGGGCACTCATGGGGGCTGCCCAGCCACCACCATTGTTGACATTCCCGGGGCGCTGGCAATTTAATCCCATCACTGGGATGATATACCATCTCTGCTAGAAGTGAACAGACTTTTTTCAGTTTTCTATTGCAGAGCTGAATATTTGTTCTGTCTTTTGTGAACAAAACCCGCTCTCTGCATGCTATGCAGCTTCACCTGCGACTCAGATTAGTGATGTGGCATTTGCACACCAGGTCTCACCTCAACAGGTTGTAACATTATACTGCACCCCCCAGTACATCTCCCATTAACAGACATGACTTATAAATCACTCACACACAAGGGTTTAATCCTCTGTTCAAATATTTAGCCCAGTAGCATGATTTTTGAAAATGCTGAACACCTACCATTTTCTCTTGGTTTCTTGGAGCATAACTCACTGTCCTGCTCACCACCTTACAGGGGGTGATAGATAAATATGGCATTAAAATTGACTACACTTAGTAATCTACTGACTACTATTGCACACCAACTTGTGAAGAATTTCAGTGGGCTCTTCAGACACATATTCCTCAGTGCCTGAATACAACTGTGTCAACACAGGCAAAATCAAAAGCGGGTGAACAAACACACCCCACAGCCTGTATTCTCCTAGCTTGGCTATACATGTACAGTCAAACGCTGCATCCGGAACGCTCTGGTTTCAGTGTATACTCGCACTGAATTATGCAGTGAATCCTGTGCATTTGTATGTGTCAGACACACTGTACGTGATGCAGAGCTGTTTTCTGTGAACATTTGCCTGTGATTGCTGGTGATCCTCCAGCCCTCGCTGCCTGGCATTAGAAGTAATAAGATGATAGATAGATTACTGGTAAGCAATCTAAAAGATTACATGAGCAACCCAAATTTCATGAATGCTTGAGAAAACAACTTTTAGAACTAACATTCACATCACTTTTTTTTTCTTATTACTATTCCAAAGCATCCCAAAAGTATCAGATCAGAAATCATATACTACATTACTGAAAGCAACGGGGTTTTACATGAATAATGGAATATTCTTTTAAAACAATGTAAATCAGGAATCCAAATATGATCTGACATATTAAAAATTTGGGGGAAAATTGTAGGAGACAACACAGTGGTGGTGAATTTTTTCTGATGCATGTGGAAGAACGTAGGATAGGGAATATAACTATTGCAGATGATTACAACTAAAAGTTATGAAAGGAAACCCCCAGTACATTTTAATTATGAGGTGTGAGCTATATTTTCTTTTAAATTGCATAAACACCACCCCCCTCCCCAAAACTAAAGCTTTAGTGTGTGTCCCCTTCCATGCCTATCGAGTCTGCCCTCATACCTGACTCCAAAGGAAGTGTACTGCTTCTTTTGTTCGCTGTATACCAACTAAAGAAAAATAAATCTTTCCTCCCATATTCAGATTTTTTTCGAACACAGCAAACCAGTCTTGTGTCTTTCTGTAAATTTTCAAACGTGTCATTTCTACCCGACCTCCTGTCATCACTTGCAGAAGTGGGGTGTGAATCCCAGCATTTCAGTATTTCTCACACTAAGAATAGAAACAAAAATTGGCAAAGACAAGGGATTCACTTAATAATTATTGGATTGTCTGGGCAATAGCACATATCATCCAACTATAAATTGATGCAATCAAAATGGGTGTTAGGTGGAATTGTAGCTGCAACATCCTTAACACTTGTTAATGTTGTCCAATAGAGAAGATTCAGTCAAGCTGAAAGTCTGCATTGTTGCTCCTTAATGTTCTTTACTTCAACCATTACTTCTTCCTTTTTTCCCCGGCTAGTGAAGAAGGAGGGACAATGTCAAAGCATTATTGCTTTTAGAGAGTATATTAATGCGCTGGGTTGCTTGCTAGAGCAAACATGACACCACCTAAAGCACCTTAATGATAGTTAAGTGACGTGAATACATAATTACTGAGGCATACATAGGATGGTCAAGTGCTGAGGCTCCAGATATAGCAAGGGAAAAGTCCTGATCCTCACTACAGTGCTCTAGGACACAATCCTGAGAATGTACATTTGTCATTCTTACCCAAAACTGTAGACATTAATTGCCACTGGGATGGGATTTTCAGGCTACACAATCTACACAAAAAATACTATGAAGATGGGGCCAAACCTGATTCCATCTGCATCTTCTTATCAGAAGCTTGCATTTACGTTGAACAAAACATGATTTCTTTTTATTAAAACATCTGATTTACCAAAGAACTAAAAAATCCAGATAGAGCAATGGGAACTAGCCCCTCACATGGTGAAATTTCAGTCACACCTTTTAGAAAGGAATAAAGATGGTTCTGTTGTTTTAGTGAAAGGCTGACAGAGACACTTGTGTTTCTTTTGTGGAACACATTTTTCACAATAAATCAGGAGATTTATATGTTTCAAATACTGGACTGACAGATTCTGCAGCCTTACCATCACTTTGAATCTTGAGGGATCTTTGAGGGATTTATCTCTTGGATTTCACAACCACCAAATCAATTATTATATAATTAGGGATCTCTGTGGGAATTTAAAAAAAAACCCACACACCAAAAAATGCCAACAAAAAACAACATATAAAACAGAAAAACCTGTCCTAAGATGGGACAAATCTTTTTCCAAAGATTTTCACTAACATCTCTTACTGAAAGATTTTGTACTTCATTTATGCAGCAGGAATAGGAGGGGTATTTTACACATAACAATATTGGTGCTAGTTCCTACTGCCTGAATTCCAGGAGGAAAAAGGTACTGGGAAAGACAGGGAAATGCAAATGACGTGCATACTTCCCAACTTCCAGGCCATGTTCCAAAGATACCATTTTTTATAATTACAAAATAATTTTCATAGCCACTTAACCATTTTACTTGTAGCTACAGCCACCATCCAAGGTAAATTTAGATGGATAATATTGAACATACAAGTGTTTGAGGGAAGACAGTAAAATCATTGTTAAAACCAGCATATTTAAATAATTTTGCAAAAATTGCAAAAATCTTGTCAACCTTTGTTTTGCTTCCAATTTCTACAGTAGGTTGGTTGCCCACAGTCAGACTGGTTTTGGATTAATCTCCTACAGTTCCGGTATCCAAAAGTTAGGAATCTAAGCCTGCAGACTACCCTAAATTACTTATCATCAATGAAGAGAAATGTCCAATACCAGTAGAAGAGCCATCATTGTATGTCAAGCAACCTAGGGGAACTAGTTCAGGTTTGGATGTTCAAAATAAGGTGAGATACTACCCAGTGTGCCTAAATACTGATATTATTACAATAAGAATATGCAAATGTTCATAATAGTGCAAAGTACCAAGCTGCAAAGTTAATTCAGGTTCATCTCTCATTGCTGAAACCAATAAGATTCTTTACACTGATTATAAAAGCAGCTAAATCAAGGCTATTTCCGACATTTTAGTCAAGTTAGTTCTAATTTAAGCACCTAAATATAATGGCTATTATATCCTATTAATTTTGAACAAAAAAACTACTGAAATAGCAGACTTTCATTAGAGGGGAATTTGATCTTACCAACTTTCAGTCATCATCTGTGGCAAAACAAGGCATGCTGCTCCACAGACACTTTCTGCTTAAAAACAAATCCAAGAAAATACCTACATTTCCTTCATGCTTGACTCCCTGCATACTCCTTCACTTAATATTAAAATAACTTTCATCTAATGTTGCCAGAAAAGTCAAGGTGCATATGGCCAGACAATAGAAGACAAATATGAGGCCAAATCAGAACCGATAAACTTGAAAGAACAAACAGCAGGTGTTCACAGACTTGTGGTGGAGGTGGTGGCTCATCTGTCCCTCTTCTACTGCACAAACAGAGCTTTTGCTCTCTCCAAAAAGCTCCTCTCCTTTCTCCAGTGCTTGATTTCTTGGTTGCACATCACACTTTTAGACTTGTTACAGTTGTTAACATTAACCTTACATCTTCTTCTACCATAAAAATCAGAAGGGATTGTATATATATTTGTAGACCATAGTAACTAAGTAATGAGTCTTTTGCCATAAAGGGAATCACTTAAAGTATTTTTCATCATAGAAAAGACCAATAGGAGATGTTAAAGGCCAGGAAAATGCTCTTCTGTTGAAAAAGATGTGAACATTTAGTGTATTAAATGTGTAAAAAGTGTTATTTACTTTACCAAAATTGCAGTCAAATGCTATGTTGAAAATTGAAATGGTATGATGCTCTTTTACTGGGGGCAAATTCTAGTCCTTAGGGATAATTATATTGCATTTCAGAAAACTAGTGTCAGATGACAAAAAGAAGCTGAAAAGTATGGGATTTCTACAAGGGTCTTTAAAGCTAAGCCTGTTGAACACCCCTCTGGCAATAAATGGGTCAAAGACAGAGAAGAAAAACATCTGAGTGGATGAAAATTGCTTTCAGAATAGCATTTTACCTTGCTAAAAAGGCTAATTTCCTTCCCCAACATCAAAGAACAGTTTAACTTAACAAAACTTTACTTCAATTAAAATAAATGTCAAGTTCCCCGGTGACAAACCAGACTATAGAGAGCATGCATAAGAAATAACACATGGATTGACTTGTTGACCTTTTTTCCTCCTGGTAGTCAGAAACCCTATCTGACAGCTCTCTTGATAAAAGCATGGTAGAGGAAGGGGTGATCTATGCCACATGCCTAGAAACTGGTATGACACAAGGTCTTAAGGTCTGTGACATTAGATAACACTCACTGATGCAAGAATTACATCAGGATCTTCATCAGAGACAACTGCAGAAAGCCACAGAAGGGAAGAGATCCCCAAAAGGCTGACGAAGACAATGTGAGGCAAGGGAAAACTGGACCCTAAAAATTGCAGTTGGTTTTGACCTCATTTTGGATGGATACAAACAATTTATTTGTGATGCATTCACCTCCATAACGAACAAGTTAACCATTCTCGACATTCATGACTCACAGATATTATCTAATATTGCTGAGACCACGAAGCAAACAAATTTACCCAATATAGATATATAACTATAGGCACAGATGCATATATACACTACAGAGAATTTTAAGGGACTTTTAGTCTAAGTAAAAAAAAAAGAAAGTCTACAATAGGAAAAAAAACCCCACCAAGAGTAAAGTCCCTAAGAGGATCCATATCACAAAGAGGCAGGAGGAGAGAAGAAAAAAAAAATTTGGAAAGACAGACTGCAGTTTCACAGATGTAGGCATCACAAGTTCATAAACGTATCGTTCTGTGCTCCCTTTCTGATTTGGCAATATAGTCAAGTAACTTTAATGCAATGATGCCAAGTTCCTAAAAGCTGAAAGAACTATTACAACATCTAACATCAATGGAAATGCTACTGTGAAATGTGCTGCAGAATTTCTGTGGAAGCCATTTACTTTTTAAAGAACAACATTCTTCTTTCCTGGAAAATAACAGCACTGCATTTGGAGAATTTATAACAACCAGGACACAAAACTTAGTATAAACAAAACTGAAAGTAATCCATTTTATTTTTCATACTAAATGGAATGCAAAAAGAAATACAGAAAAAAACCCAACCACAACCCTCATTAGGCTTTCTAACATGATTCCAATATTAATCCAGCATACTGCTCATTGTACAGGCAAGATTATGTTTAATATTTTTGTTGAGTGACTATCTTGATAAAGGATTTTTAGTCCAATTTTTAATGGTAAGACTGACTCACAACTTGGCCAAAACGTTTAGAACTTATAACTAAACAGATTCCTAAACTTTACTCATGTAGATGTGATATAATCAGAAGCACATCAATGGCTGCTGGTTCTAGGATTACACAAGACCGCACAGTAATATATGAGAGAGTACTTCACAAGCCCTCAGAGTGTGACAACAGGAAGCATCCAAGATCTAGACATTGTAGGGGCAAGAGAATAACAAATGCTAAAACATGCGGATATACCACCCACGAGGCTACCAGAGGCCCAGGGGAACTTCTCAATCAGACAACACAATCCTCTTCACAGCAAAAATACCGGAGGTGTTCACATTAGAAAAGCGTACGTTTCTTCCAGGAGAGCAACAAGACTGCTGGGTTTGGGAGGCAAACCACCAAACAGCAACTTCCTGCAAATCTTCCTGAAATCAAGCTGAGGGAATGAAGGATGTTTCTGCCAACATAAACCAAAAGAAATGGTGTTTGTGACCCTTAAATAAAAATCCAATAAATGTAATAAGTCCTGCAAAGTCGTGAAGCATGAATGCCCTTTAACCATGTTGCTTACAAGTTTTATATAGTATGGGAAATCTAGTTGATTTACATGTTCAGGTACTGGTCTTGGAATGTCTTTTTTTGCTTTGAAATGGTCTTAGTTATTACACATATAATCTGCCTTTCCAGTCCCAGCATGGGGTTTTTTGCATGGAATGGGTAAACTGACCCTCAAAGATCTGCTGGCCATTTACATGTTCTCTCATTTATTCACATCTTCACACTTTCAGTGTGTAACTTTATGGCCCTAAACATGACAGAGACCTACAATTGTTCCCAGAGAGGGATGAAGACCCCATCCCAAGCTTTGTCAAGGTCCATGGAGACACTTCAGGAAAAAGATCTGTGTGTTTCCTTTGCCTGCCCTCATTGGGAAGACTGTTATGCCTTTGCTTGGCAAAAGCATGCATCCCCATTAAGCATATTCCCTGTACTGTCCCCTAACCCCTAGACTCAGACTCTTTTTCTTAGGCTGTTCTCAAGAGCAGTTTCACCTGCAGCCATGATTCTGAATGAGAACTGTGAGCTATCAAAACAAAAATTTTAAAAAAGGCATTTCTAAAAAAAGCCTGCACACTTCACAATGTAGGGTAGGAGACAGTATTGAGGTACTTTGACCTTAGAATTAAAAGTTTGGTCAGTGTCCCTGTGGACAGGAACAAAGACAATGATTATATAGTGCTGACTCAAGTACCATGTTAGTGGAAGTTGATGATATAATATAGCTCTTATTAAGAACACATTTGAAGTTGTCTAGAAGAAATTCAGGGTATTAGCGGTAGGATTTAAAATGGAGTCTGCAGGTACATGAGGCAGTGCCGTCAAAGTAAGTTTTACTCTGTGGAGTGAACCTTTAATTATGTTCCCCAAACACTTCCTTTCAATTTTCCTTTTGTCTTTAAGTTCTGTGGCTCTAGCTGGAAAACCACTACAAAGAAAACTGCTCTTAGAGCGTCTCTAGCTGTGCTAACACCTGGAGAAAGAAGATATCTCAGAAGATACCTGCAGTTAAATATCTACATAAAAGGAAGTAGAGAAACTTGTGAGATTTGGTTGCTTATTCACATCATATTCTGGCCTTTCCCAAGTTATAACTGTGGAATTCAAAGATGACTGAAAGGAAACATTATTTTTCTAGTATATTTTCAGTGTCTTTAAACAGGCAGAAAAATCTAATTCTGCCTTGGGTGGGAGCTGCCATGTTGTGTGTCAGCTGAGACAGTCTTTCAGAGTTAGTCACTGTACTCATACTGTCACTCAAAAAGCCTTTAATGCTTTTTCCTTCTCATGGAATAAAAGTTAATCAGAACAAGACGTATAACAATAAACTGCCTTGCCACAGAGACAAGAAAACAACAGACTTTTAATTTCCATCTTTGCTTGTTCTTGAGGCTTTTTAAGCTCAACTTCCAGACTGCCAAATGTTTGAAACAAGAGTCTCCTAATTTCTCTGTTTTCCATAGCATAGAGCACGCCAATGTGACAATTAGCAACGCCTGTTGAAAAACTGGTTGTGAGAGTGGCTCACAAGGAAGTTTCTTTGCTTCTGAGTTCCAATCCTTCCTGACACTCTTAGGATATTTTCAATTTCTATGACAGCTTGGAGTTCTCCTCCCGCCTCCACTTGAACAGAAATTTTCCTCTGATCATCTGTGCCTGTAGCTTTAAGGTAAACTTCAAATACCAGAACTGCAATCACACAATTTTGGGAATTAGAAGGACTGTGGTGTGGAACAGATAATAAGCAATTCTACTGCGTATGGCTCCATCACAGAGCTACAGTCTGCAGTCTCCAATGGAGCGTTAGTTTATTAGCGATCGCAAACTCTGTATCTAAGCAGATATTTTACTCAGAAACCAAGGCAATGCTTTTGGAACTGTGATGGATGGCTTAGCTGTGCCTCTGCCAAGGTTTCTTTTTGTGAGTCAGAAGGGACGGTTGGAGAAGGCATCACTCACACTGTCAGCGGCACCAGGGGCTGCAGAAGGAAGGTCGCTCTTCTCCCCTGCCATTACACACTAGCTCCATCTCATGGAAGTGGTCCCTGGGGGTGAATCACCTGGCCTCCCACTCTTGCTGTTTGTAAATCAGGTGCCATTTGCTGCCAAGTACACGCAGCTTGTCAATGGGAGCAAACCACCAAGAGCTTCCCAGGTACAAATGTCTACATGACAACCTTTTCACCACTCTGGAGCCCCACTCCCAGCAGTGATCTCCCCAGATCTCATTTTGAAGGGTTGCAATACCTCTGAAAGAACAGAAGGTGCTGTAAGAAATGGGGAGGGGTAATCTGTATTAGTCTGCTATAGGATCTGGTACCACAATAAAACACCAGCATGAGAACACAGAGCTGTTTGTGTGACGTTTTGGAATGAGACTTATAATTAAGTAAGTGCTGTTGCAGAACTGCAGTCATGTCTTGTCTTATTAAAATGGACCCTGAGATGATTTTTACAGGATGCTGAAGGCTTTACCTTGGTGTGTTGTTGTACCTTACAACATACGGATCCAGCTGGAAAAGCTGGTGGTTTTTGATCAATCCTATGTCATTTTCTCCTGATAAATCCTGTAGGCCCCATCCCACTATGAACAAACTATACATATACCAAACAAGCACAGATGTTGTTCCCTAACTGCTATCAAAATTTAGTATATGGAAGAGTGGACTAAGAGAACAAGGCTTATCAGCAGAAGCAAATACTGTATCAGTGTATGAGTGCAGATCAAGACATAAGAGTCAAATTCTTTGTACCAGTCAAAATATTTTCATCGGCAGACACAGCCAATACTGTAATTCTGTCTAAAACCCATGCAAAAAAACCAACAAACAAAAAATCCTCAAATGATTCCAGGAATCTGTTCAGCTTTCTGGTAGTAAGTTGTCCCAGTTCTTCCTGTGTCTGAGCACCCCCATCTGTGACCACGTAACAGTCTGACGTGACTTCTTCTCAGTTATGGCTACTTAGTTAAAAGGTTTCCAGAGAGATTACCTTCTGATTGCAGACACTAGCACTTTCAGAGGTGACTTTTATTTGTTTTTACTTCTCAAGATAGATCTGCTGCCAAGTCAAAGTCCTTTCACTACACATCTCAAAGACTGTTATACTACAGAAATGAAAAACGAGTGACACAGGACATGGAATTACTCATCCAGGAGTGGATTATAAAAACCAGGCTGTAAGAAATCAGTTTTCTGATGAAAAATAGGAAAACATTAAAATGAATAGAAAACAGCCAAAATTGCTAATTTAGCACTTTTAATTTTCAAAAGAAGGTTTTTGACATACAGAGAAAAACATTTAATAAAAGCCACGGAGTTCTCTCTCCTTAAAAAAGAACAGGTCTGTACGCTTAATGCCAGCTATAACTGAATGTGATTAATTTAATCTTTTTATGTTAGCAAGAGAAGGGCAAGAGATAATTAGTTTACAATCCTCAGATACTCTGAGTGACTCCAGCTTGTGACAAAATGTCAGAATTCATCAGAAGTATAGTTTTTAGAGAAGTATATTTCAAAATCTTCAGACCCACTAGAGGTTATTAAAATGACTATTTTCTGAGGAAAACCAGGAGAAGGATGAATTTCAGTATTTAGATTTTGTTAACACAGAAATAACTTTAGGAAAGAGTTGAAAATAAACACACATAACATAGCAAATAGGACCCAGAGATGTAATATGCATTCACTACACTTACAATGTATTGTAAGCATGTTATTAACATGAAGATAGACAAATAACAAGCATAGGAAAGAGTTTCCTAGGCCTACAGCCTCCCCTTTGAGAAGGCTTGGAACTGAAAAAAAAGTGTTAATTTAGTGTGATCATGCCTTGCATTCAGAGAAAGAAATTGGAAGAGTACAAGGATAAGCAGCAAGATCACAGCTGGTTTAGAAATAAAAAGCATGTTGTGTAACATTCATTTAACAATATGCTTTGCCTTTTTACTCCTGATTATTTTAAGTACACATATACAGAAAAATTATTCATGTCCACTGTCTAGGCACAAAGGGAAGAAGTTAACAATTTTCACCATTAAAAATAGATAAGATGCATGAAATTGGTCCACAAAGATTTCCAGTGCTAGCGATCTCTCTTAAACTGATGGTAAAGAAGATCTAATAGATAAAAAATGGAGAAAGTGAGAGTCTGAAAGTCATGGAGTGTCCTCCATCACAGTGATTCTTCAAAAATTAGCAAAGCAGAAGCTCAGACCAATGGGCCTGTTTCACAACTCGGTTCTGAAATACAAGAATGAGATTTCTTGAAGTGACTATATTTAACCTTATAGTCCTCTCGCTCACTGACATGAAGCAACACCACAGACACAGGGGCTATCATGGAAGACCTGTTCCCCAGCATATGCCACCACACACTTTTGCTCAGGAATCTAGCTGGAAAATGTGCTAGGCTAGGGAGTATCAAGTGCAAAAGGAGTGTGGGCACCCCATACTTGTCAGTAACCATCCAGGTTTGACATCAGAGCCATTTAAAACTAATCATCTCTGCTTACTTCATTAATACTACCTGGATAGTGAGGACACCACAAGTTAAGGTGTCCCACCTGACCTAGGACTCAGATAATCACAGATAAGCAAATTTATTTCCCCTTTAATGCAGACCAAGTAATGTAATCTATCTGCAGTTCTGTGACTGCAAAAGGAGAATGATGAATCATATCACACTTATGTTGTAGAAGTTTAATCCAGTAATATTGCCATGTACCTGGCTTGACTCTGTCGTGCATTTAGGTCAGAACAAGACAAGGGTACACACCTGCCATAACAAAACCACAGATGTTCAGGCTGGAAAAGAATTGTATCATGCTCCAGCCAGCCTCTCAATAGAGACATTTGAGAGAAATGCAAAATACCCGGGAACACATCTGTCCCACAGCTCAGGCTGCGGTATTCATGTCCCAGGCACAAACTAACATGAGAAAAATAGGAAGAGCTTGGCCATGGGATACTCCAGGAAATGAACCAAATGCACAAGTCAAGGCATCTATTCTCTGGTGCAGGCTGCGCTCCAGTGAAGTTCATAATTCCC
Organism: Rhynochetos jubatus; assembly: GCA_027574665.1. Classification (NCBI taxonomy): domain Eukaryota; kingdom Metazoa; phylum Chordata; class Aves; order Eurypygiformes; family Rhynochetidae; genus Rhynochetos; species Rhynochetos jubatus. Next base: position 32,286,792 of record CM050650.1, read on the forward strand.
GATGCCCCTTTCTGGAGATCAATTATTGTGTGCTTGTAGTTCTTCTTTAGCTGGCAGCTGGATACAGAGGCCAGAGATCAAGAGCTTGGTCAGCTCTGGGAAACAACAGATGATGAAAGCACCATTTTTAAAAGTTAGGAAAATGAGAGTCAAAAGTGATGAAAAGTCTTATTTTTCTCTGTCTTTGGGCTTAATACTCTTTTATATGTCAGACTTCCCTTCCATGCAACATGCCTAAGGAATTCTGCATCCAAAGATCCCTGTCTTATTAAGAAGATTGCTGCACCATGCCACGTGCACTTCAAACACTAGATTACCTCCAAAAATAATTGAAAATGTACAGGTCTTGATAAATATTATGGATATAAAATTTGGGATTGAAATTGAAATATTCTTTATAATTAAAAACCACAGGGTTCAACCAAATTCCTCTGTTTTTTCCTGAAATTGATATCTCTGATTTTCAGCAGAAACGTGTTTGATTAATCTTTTCTTCCTCTCACTCTTATTGCCTTTTTCCCCTATGGCAAAAGTAAAAAACCAAACACACAAAAAAACATTTGCTCAGCCTCACTCTCAAATAAGAAATTAAAGTCAAGTGATGTTATAAAACTTGCTTAAGACACCTCTAGAAGCCTAGATTCAAAAAGTGGAAAACAGAATAAAAGACATCATTTTAACTAGTGACTTCCAATCCAAGGTAAGACACAACAAGCAGAGCATCACTCAGAGAATGTATTGCCTGTTTAGACTTCAAAGACATTTGGGATTTGAGACAGACAAATCTTAGTTGTGTGATATGTTTGAAACCCAGGGGATATAAACTTCTCCTGGGTTCCAGCAATAGGACCTACAAGATTAATCACCATTTTCAACTACTAGAAAGAGCAAAGGCTCAGGAGAAAAAATGTTTAATTAAGATGGATAATCTATCTGGGAAGAAATCTGCATGACTTTTTTTGTCTTCTGTATTAGGAACAGGGGCAATGCTGACTTAATCCTTGCATCATTGCTATGGTTTCAGTTCACTGAGTGGTATTTTAAGAGATTGCTTGGATCAGCAGGAGCCCCAAGGCCCTTTATAAGGGGTAAGAAACATGGGAACCTTTCACTAGTTGCCAATAAAAGAATAAATAATTACATGCTAAGGCCTTCAATTCCTCCTCAGCATTTGTTACTTTCAGTACTGGAATTTGGGGAGAAGTCAGATGAATGTGCTGTGATTAATCCTTAGCACTTCTTTTTTTTTAATGCTTAATATTGGTTCTAGCCATACAATGGCTAAATCTGTGCTGTTATCAGTGTAAAAAATTTACTCTTCTAGCTCTCTTCCTTAATACTAGTTATCATATCTTTATATCATAAAATGATAATCCCATTCGTGGCACTAATATTCTTTATAAAAAGCAATTTCTTAAGACTTTCAGCAACTCTCTGAAGTCTTGTTCTTGACATTAATACTGTGGAAAGTTATTTGCCTATATTTAAACTTCACATATGCTGCCAGCCTGTAAAAAGAAGTCAGATGTCCTGAATACTAATCCAGTGATATAACCACAGGTTGTTCCTTTTACTTTATTTCACCCATCATGTCTTCCTCACTTCACCCTCCACCCCCTTTCTCTTTAACATCTGGACTCCATGACCAATGAAAATTTCAAACTTGTATTGGAGCAGTCACAGAGAATCAAGATATCAAGTCTGGACTCAAACCTTCCTCTTACTTGTTTAACTTCACAACAATTCCCCTTTTGTCCTGTCCCGGTATGTTTTCCATATATAGCATTGGTATTCATAATTACTTTACATAAAATCAATGCAATACCTTTAAAATAATTTTCCCTGTGGAGAAAACTCAGCATTCAGAAAGCATTACAATTTATGGAGAATTATTATTAATCCAAAACTGAATATACACCAAGTATATGACCTTGCTGGTTTGCTACCATCGGAGTTTGAGAGCTATTAGACACAGGAGTCACGGTTATTATTGTAACAACAAAATCCATGTATGCCTCAGAAGATCACAGTATTTTAATGGCTGTTCCCCTTGGATCATCACAAACTCCAAATATCTTAAATGTAAGAACTATTTATCCTCATAAAATTTTACAAGAAGGGGAAATGTACACACATGCCTGATCAGTTTAGCCTAGAGCATGCTGGCATATTGCAAACTGCCAACTGACTGAATCCTGAGCATGACTGAGATGAATAACACGTCCACAAGACTTTAAATAGTTACTGCTATATGATATCCAAGGAGCAAGAATCCAAGTTATGCACATTGTCTTGGAGCTCCCGGTTTCCACTCTCACTTTCCTCTCTCTTCTAGTTAATGGAGTGGAAAATGGGATCTACATTTTTCCCAGGTTTTAAAACCTCCTTGATAAAAGCAAATTAAGTAATTTTTATTTAGGCTGCCCTATCAATTTTATTTCTAGTGTTCTGATTTCTGCTTTCTCAGACTCCAGTCTGGTACAAAAAGGATAGAAAAGAGTACCCACAGAAAGCTTTGAACACTGCCGGTACTTATTTATATGCAACAGCATCAGACTTCTTAAACACAAGCAATCCGAAGCAACAGCATTCACCTCTCACATCCTGTCATTATCAATCATTTGACCAAGTTAATCTATAATTAAAGCTGAATAGATTCAGAGAATGCCTTTGGGAGGGTGGGAAGCCTCAGAAATTAGAATGGAAATTAAAAAGGAGAAAACAAGTGCACATTTTTCACAGGTTGGGATTTCACAAAATAAGACAGAGGAAATGGGTTAATTTACACACACACCCCACACAGTAAAAGTAGAATGAACTTTTCAGGCTTCCTTCCAGTGCCTTAATTCCCCAGTTCCTTGTCTCTGTATATTCCCTCATAACCCCCTTGCAGGAAAGGGAGATTCACCTACCCTAGCCCCAAGAAACTCCACACCTAGCAGCCAAGGAGATGTTTCACTGCTTTTCCTATCGAGAAGGAAAAGTCTTGCATCCAAACTGATGTTCTCACGAGAAATTTTGAACTACATTGTGAAGAATTCTCATCCAACACTGGTGTCCGCAAATTGAGAAGATTCCCAGTTACTTCAACTTAAATCTCTTGCTTTCTAGTCCTATGTTCAACAGTTCTAGATAATAGAACAAGCATAACAAATTGCTTGAAAACTATGTTACTTTTACCTTTCATAAAAAAGGACCCACAAGACATTTACAGGAAATAATAAGGCAGAATTCAGTTCAAAATACTATTCTAATCTCAGTTGCTGGTAATAATGATCAATTTTCATTCAGTTTATTCTTTAATTAAAAAAAAAAAACAACCCAGATGATGATCGTTAATATACACCACATTACCATAGCTGGTAAATGGGAGGAGGGCTGCAAAGGTGAGTAGTAATGGACTTTCATGTGTCTGTTACAAAAGATGCCTCGAGAATGTTATCTACATCCTGCAGAAAACTTCACCCAAACCTCAAGTATAAAGGAAAGAAGAAGAAAAAAAAATGTTATATATGCACACACACAAAACCAGTCTGTCAGTCTTCTTCTGAGTAAAACTTCTGCATTACTAAATGCCTCAAAACAACCTGTCATATTTCTGTAAAAATCAGTATTTTTAAATTTTTCTCCAGCCCCTTAGCCCTATATCTTCTTCCATCCCCTTTATCACTAGCTGAAGGGGGAATACAGTCAGAGACTTTTCCCAGCTACCGATTTGCAGTAAATGCAGTCCTTTGCTGCACAACTCAGATATTTACTTGTTACAATTATGCCTCTACTGTTTGCTTATCTGGGATCAATGCAAAATCCTGAATGATCTGCTACCCAAGGAAAAAAGCAAGAGTAAAGGCACCTTCATCTCTTGTTTCTTTCAAACTCTTTTAAACCTTGGGCAGTCAGAAATTCAGCTAGGAATATTATTTTCTTGGATCAGCCAACATGTAATCCCAGTATAATTCAAAAAAACCCAGTCAAGTAGTGAGACTAAGATGTAACTCTCCAGTGCCTGAAAGATAGGACTAATGCCCTGCACCAAATGTCTTTTTAGCACTAGTTATTCAGGGGGTTTAGGACTGCTGCTGCCACCTAAGCATAGGATCAGCCAACACAGATAATCACTGGGAACCAACTTGCGTACAGTAACGCAATAGTCCTGTTGCTCATTTTGGTGACATGGCAAGCTCCAGGATTTCTCCATCTCTTGGCACGTTCTTCTGGGCCTCATAAAGAATTTTTTGGCTCCCCAGGACAGCAATTCTTCACTATGTTTCTATCATCACAGTAATTTTTCTGATCTTCTGTGCTTTAGAGTTGCTCCTGAACCTAACCACTTCCCCCAGCTCTGACAACGGTAGGACTGCATCTCTGTTTTCCTCCACTGTGTTTTCTTTCAGCTGTTCAAAGCCCATTTTCCTGTCCTTCAGCTCTTACCTGTTCTGGATATCTATTCAATATATCTAGATATTCATCAATATCCAACCAACATCTTAGTCTTCTTCCTTACTAAGTTTTTCCAGATAAAAAAAATTCACATTAATTTCTTTTGAAAATCAGCGTTTTCCTTACAACACTTAGAATTCATACTTTGCCCCACAGACCAGCATCAGAATTTTTCCGACGATCAGAACATTTAAGCATCTGAAAAATAATAGACATTTAGTACTCACTGTTGACCAACACTATGTTGTGTATCCCCTCCCCCAAACCTGAAAAACACATGCTGTAAGACTAAAAATAAAGATAATGAAAAAAACTAACCAAATTGATCTACTCTAATAAAATGTTGTTGTTTTGAAACTAGTTCCACAAGTTCTGATGCCCAAAGAGTCAATTTCTAGAAACATCCTGGGCAAGACCCACATTTTCCATTCCTTGGAGATACCCTGTCACTCCCACTTCCAGGTTAGAGGGGCCCCTGTTAAGTGCCCCAGTTGCATCTGGTAGCAGCACTGGAACAGACTCCCATATGGCACCTCTGCTTTATTGTTTATATGATCCTACAGCAGCAGAGCATCCTGGCGCCCAGCTGAACATCTGCAAGAGTGTGCCGTCCCCTAAGGGAGGCTGAATCTTTTCCCCATGCTATGGAAGAGCCTGTCATGACGTGCTTTGATCCCAGTAGCCATGTTTTCTTGCTTCTGCCCAAGCCCACACCACTGCAAGGCACAAGCATCTGTTCCAGTTTTTCTAGCTTTTCTCTGCTTTTTGATGCCACAAGTGTTTGTCTTGTATGAGAATCACATGGCAGATTGCAATTTATCATTAGCAGCTTTAGGCTTCTAAGTCTGAAGTTTCTGCTCCTTCAATCTGCAACCCCGGGCTGACTTGGTGACAAGAAGTAATGAGGGACCGTGTGAGTTCTTGTCCATTTCAGCCACAATAAATCCTCAGCAATTCTGTTTTCTAGGCACTGTGTACAGCACCATAACAACCTCTCTTCACAAAGACATGTCTTCTTGGGCTGGAGGCTGTGTCCTTAATAAGACATTTTGAGGTAGATGTCGTTTTTTGTCATAAGAGAAAAAGATTCTTTGTCCAGATAAAGACAACTGCATCATCTTTGAGGAAGGCTGTGCCTGAGAAACAGAGTCAAACTGAACTCCAGTGCTCCTAACAACATCTGGGAGTTCCTCTTTTCAGCACCAATGTAGCTGTCATCATTATCTTTGGCTTTTTAAGCCCCTGGGTCCTTGTGCTAAGCTGCTTCTGCTGTGGCCAGGGCTGGAAGGCAATTAGACCAGCAGTCAGTGGGGGAAGAAGCCCAGAGCTCTCTGCTGAAATGTTCAGTTGCTTGAGATCCTTGACACAAAGTGGCAGTGGAGAAATTAACGAGCAGAAAAGCAGAGATCACTGATGCTTTTCCCCCTTACTACTAATAAGTAGCAAATAACATGTAAAGATATCAGCTATCTTTTTTTTTTTTTCTTTCTTTCTTTTTTTCCAGCTCCACAAATTTTTGCAGGCTTGAACAGATTTACAAAGCAGGAGTTAGATTCTAACCCAGCAGGGAAGAACCTGGCTCCAGGTGTGACGTGGGAAAGCCAGCAAGGTGCTTCTCACACATCTGTGTTGAGACATACCAGAACTCCAAACTTTTGTCTCTCCTCACCCACGTAACTACTTGTCATGGTTTAGTCCCAGCCAGCAGCTAAGCACCACACAGCCACCCACTTCCAGACCCCCCCAAGTGGGGTAGAGAATCGGAAAAAAGCCATGTGGGTTGAGATAAAAACTGTTTAATAGGACAGTGAAGGAAGAGGAAATAATTATTAATAATAATAATACTGTTAAAGGAATATGCAGAAACAAGTGCTGCACAACGCAACAATTGCTCACCACCCAGTGACCTATAGCCCGTCCCCGAGCAGCGATTACTGCCCACTGGCCAACTCCAGTTTTATATACCAAGCATGATGTTATATGGTAGGGAATGTCCCTTTGGCCAGTTTGGGTCACCTGTCCTGGCTATGCTTCCTCCCAGCTTCTTGTGCACCTCCCCACTGGCAGAGCATGGGAAGATGAAAAGTCCATGACTTAGAATAAGCACTACAACTACCCAGCAACAACTAAAACTACCAGTGTGTTATCAACATTATCACATACTACATCCAAAACACAGCACTGTACCAGCTGTTAGGACAAAAATTCACTATCCCAGCTGAAACCAGGACATTGCTACACAAAAGATGAAGGATGACTTGAGGCAGTTTATTTTCCTCACAGGGGTCCCTTGACTCCCCTCACATACATGCACCCTATACCAACCCCTCAAGGTGCTGAACTACTGAGAAATGAAAGCCCAGCAGCAGTTCTGATTTCATCAGTGGAATGGTGCCAGTTTCTCGGTGGCACTTTCATACCCCTCGCAGTGCATCTAAAGTACCCAAGGCAGAATCTGGCTGTGGGTGAAACCATGTGGATTTCATCACAAAACTGCAGCTCTGGATGGTACAAAGCAACACTACATATCCATTTATGGTAAATACAAACATGGACTTCACAACTGAGACTGCTGGAAAAAAAATTATGTGGTTACCATGGATGTGGTGTGCCAAATTCGTGATTTTGCCAGGACACTAGAATTTAGTCCTCAGCCAAGTGTCTTTTCACATCCATAATAGTCAGGAATTAATACCAATGCATATTTTCTGAAAGATGGCACTATCATTTTCTGTTCTTCATTCTGCAATGTCATATTTTAGGCCCAGTAAGATATAAACTGAGAATGTCTCCTTTTTAGTCCTCTATCAAGACAATTAAACAGCTGAGAGTAAGAAAAAATCTGGCTGCATTAGCCCCTTCAGATGCATTTGTTTTATATGTTTATCACAATGGTGTTCTTAGTATGGAAAATCTCTGTAGGATTTACCAGGGATGAAGCCATTGAAATTTTATAGAAATTAAAACCAGTTCTGTACTTTCATGGAATCAGCAGAGAACTGTACATTCCCTACCACAGAATTACATAGCATTGAGGTGTTGATGGTATTTCTGGCAGGTTGTTAAGAGGAATATCAACAAGTCCTCTTTTCCCACCAGTATCTGCAGGTACTCTGCTCTGGGCAGAACCCAGGGATCAGCCAATAGATGGCAAAGGAGAGATCTAAACACAGGGACACCATTGTTTGGGATAACACACCAAATAAACATATAGGTAAAGGTGTATCTATAAGGTCTCTATGCAGGCTTCCCCCAAAAGCCTTTTATTGTCCTTAGTGAACATCTCCTTACAGATGGTCCTATGATCCTGGCCAACCAATGAGGTGAAAGAGTCTGTTTCACATGGTGCTTTGATTTTGCAGAACCCATGGTAAGAAAGCATCGTGTGGGTTAACTCTCACCTGAGGCCTTGTATTGGGTTTGTGTGGCAAGGTATTGGGTATGTGCGTGTGTGTGCAGGGGCAGCTTCAGTGAAAAAATGTAAGAAGTCCTCCCTCCAAGTGGTTGAGACGATGTACCCCCATTCCTCATCTTCCTGCGCTGCTGGGGAGAAAAGCTGAGCCTGGGAAGAAGGGGAAGGTGGGGTGAAGGTATTTGTAAGATTTGGTTTTAGTTCTCTTTCACTCCAATTTGATTGGTGATAAATTATATTTGTTCCCCAAGCTAAGTCTGTTCTGCCTGTGACTAGAACTGACGAATGATCTCTTCCTGTCCTTGTTTCGACCCATGAGCATTTCCTGATATTTTCTCCTCCCCACCCACCGGGGGAGGAGTGAGCAAGCAGTTGCACTGGGCTTAGCTGTCAACTGGGCCTAAACCATGACAGCCAACTAAACCATTGCCTACAACAGTGGATATCATTCTGCTTTGTTAAGAATCCCCTCACTTCACTTTCCTTGCTTTTTTCTTTTCTTCCTCCCAGTACAACATAAAAACATTTAAGAATACGGAATATAGATAGTTGGTGTTTGAGGTTTTGGTTTTTACTATCTAACTTTCAAAAAGCATGGAAGTTGAGCTTCAGTTTACATAAGCCGGAACTAGATGATCTTCTTTGATCTTCAGAGATCAATGGCCTCACTAGGGATGGCCAGATAAGACAGTAAATGAGCCTTAAAACTTCAGTATAGACCCTGATTCTAGCTAGCCATCTTTTACCCGAATGCTGTTTCGTCGCCAGTTCCTGGGTCATTTTAACCTTGGCCACTTTCAAATTTTTTTTTTTTTCTTTTTTAAATAGCTACCCAGTTCAGCTTGTTCCATTCTACTTCCATTTCAGTTTCTACTCAAAATCAGCCCATAAGAATTTCACAAATATTCAGTAGCTGAGTTGCCAAATTCACTCCAACATGCTGTTTGTATGCCAGTCCATTTCTCCCCTACTTCTTTAATTTCAGGTCTGTAATCTCGTAGTTGACAGATTCCCATTGCTTAATGAGCACTACTTCTATTCTTATACTTGTGAGTTTTATTGAGCTATCACTTAAGTGAAAATTTCCACTTCAGAGCAAGCAGTTAAATTAAACCCTAGTGTAATTCTCTGCAAGTTTGGAAGAACACATGATCTAAATACACGGGCTCTAAGGTCTTTGTGGGCTAGTTTTGCATTACCAGATAGTCACTTGGTCATGCTCACTGAGATAAAGCGACATTCATCAAAAAGGAAGGTTTATTTGTAGAACCATTTCTTATAATTTCTTTATCCCCTCATTACTTTCTTAATAATTATTAGATGCAACATGATAAGAATACAAAATACGTACACGAAGAAAAGTGTCCCATGATTTTCCTGATCTGAATCCATGACATTCACGCATTCTACTGTGCCAACTGACAGCAGAGTCCATTAGTACATGTTCCTGTCAAAGCAACTGTCTGGTACCCATATGGCAAAGAACACAAATCACTTTTCAGCTTTGGTTCTCTCTTGTCCTCCCTACAGTTTTTTGAGGGGATGACATTCACAGCATTATTTGATTATACATTATATTAATAATTGTATACCTCCTTATTACTCAAACCTAAAGAAAAAACAAACAAACAAAAAAAAAAGAAAACACCAACAGAAAACCAAACAAACCAGGAAAATCGACTCTTATTTCTTATACCAGAGATAATCAGGATTTGCTCTTCTGAGATTACAAAGGTTGCAGCCATATAAATCAATGAAATAAGTACTGACATCTTTCAGGGCATCTGAGAGAGAATAACTTTAAAGCTGTGCATATATTTTGAGACAAGAAATCGTTCTCTTACAACAAGAATTTGCTGAGAGTATTTTCACCTTGACATGACTTTCCTCCACACATCTTCTGTATTTCCCTTTACACAAAGATTGATACTAGATTAGTGGATTCAGAGGATGAGCAGGATATACTCAAGAACCCAGTAGGTGTTTTCCTCTGCAGTTGCTCTACTAACAACAGCTCAGCAATGCTGTTTACAGGATCTCTGTACACAGTCACTAGTAGATGTAATCAGCTTGTATAACCTGTAAGTATTCAGGAGTGTATTTAAGGTTTTTGCATTTAGATAGACTTTTTTCCTATCAGTGTTGTTCTATAATATTCAGAATTATACAGAGATAAATCCTTACATGGTAGAAATCAGATTAGTTTTGACAGGTTACACTAGGCAAGAACCCAGGCCAAAACCTATTATATCCTATATGCAGCAAACCTCCAAATCTCTGTATGAGTCATTGCAATTTCAAACCTCCACTCTCTAAAGGAAGGTATTGTTTTTACAGGAACTCAGCATTAGCCAGTGGAACTTACCCAGCACAGTAGGAAATACCCAAGCAGCAACGAGTTTCAAAACTTTCTTCAAAGCTATGGTTCACCCCATACTTGTCTGGTAGTTAATTTACATAATATGTGTGTTGTCCCAACAGGACTGCCTGGAACAATCCGCACTGCAGCTGTATTCTGTCGGGATAGAGCTGCTTCCATCCCAGTAAAACAGGTGTCTCGTGAGTAGCTGTACCTGGTCCATCTGGCAGTAATTTAGCAATTATGCTTTTATTATTAGCAGTCTATAATCAGCTCATTGTGTGATTGCCAGTCTGCCCCCCCTGCCATTTTCTTGTGTGTGTTTGCATGTTTTTGTATTTTCAATAAGAAACTGGTCTTTTGTGCCTTATGACTAGCACGAGCAACTGAGACTTAGAGAATGGAGGCACACACAATGGGCCAAACAGCTGGCTTTGTATTGCCTTAGTAGAAAATGTCTAATTACAGCAGAGTACACACACCACCATTGATGGTAACGCATTTGTATTAAAATGCCTTTGTTCTGGGTAGAGTCCTATCATTTATCTAAATGACTACTATTTTCCTTTTCTCCTCAGAGCTTTTATTAAATCTCCGAACAATTTCAAGCCATTAGCCTACACATACAGGCTTTATTCAACAGGAATGCATTACTAGGAGAATGGCTGTCTGCCTAGCTGTGTCTGGCACTAGCTAGTCATGTCAGCAGTCTCAGATCCAGGGGGCATGGCTCATCTCATTTTGATTGATATTGCACTCCCCTAGTGCTGCTGCCAAGCAAGGTTGTAATTCATGCCCAGGTGATTCTTCTGTCACTTATTTCTAGGTACAGTCTCTATCTTTTTCTGGGTGCGTTTTAATTTTGGGGGTTTATTTCCATTACTGCCAAAATCTGCTTGATGCCAGAGACTGCTTCCCAATACAAACTAATTGGGAGAAATGTTTGGGTGGAGAAGGATCAATGTGAGGAAGAAACTGGTGTAGCTGGCCCTCATACATGCCTCTGCTCTTCATCCTGTGATTGGTGGTGAACTGGGCACATCTGCAGTCATTTCTTCTCCAGGCTGTGTTCTTGTCAACCTGCCTTGACAGATAAGATCGATCACATCATCTGTATTCTTCTTGTCTACTTAAATTAAGCTATTCGGGCTAGGAACTGCTTTTATCTCCCTGTATATACTGTACTAGATCTAGTAGGGCAAGCATAATGACACTGCTAAAATGCAAATATTCCTAACATATATTTAAAGATCTCTTTAAAGATCTTCTAGAATGTTTTGAAAAACTGCTGCAGCTGGGTTGAATTTCTACCTGGCAGGGTCAAACATCACTGTCTCCAAGAGAGGTTAGAATTAGTGTTTTGAGACCAGGAAAGACTTTCACTGTGGGGACAAAAACTCCTCTAGAATAAACTGAAGAATGCAGCTAGAATTACACTTCCAGCAATGCAGAGTGTGGGTACATGGGCAGGAAATGCCAGACCCTAGGATTAGTAATTATTTCAAGGGAAGGGCTTAGGTGAAGGGAAGACAAGATGGAAATACCAAGAAGGGAAGACGAGAATGAAAAGGGGGCTCAGAAGGTTTTGCAGAAGTAAATGAGGGCACATCAGTAGAATTCTCCTGCTAGCAATAATTTGGGAATGCACACAGCCTCAGTGAGTGGTAGCTAGGGATTATGTCTCCAACAAGGGTTAAGGTTTGGAAAATGAGAAAGCCAGGACAGATGATAGCAACAAGGTTTGAATAGCCAGGAAGGGTAAGAATCAAGTAAGGACACTTTGAAGCCTCTGGAATGGGTTTTTTTCTTGTCCTTGGTAGAAAACCTAGTAGTAGCCTCTAGCCTACTGTGGCAGATTGCACTCTCAATATAGCTCCAGGATTTTTCCTGCTAACTAAACCAAGAGCTTGTTAATGTCTCTTCCAGCCAGAATCCTGAGGCATCGTGTCAGGGAGTAGTTTGCCATGTCCCACTCTGTTCACTGGGCATGTTTTTTGTCTACACGCTGATACCTGAGCTATTGTTGTCTAACCCTTCTAGCCCCAAACTACTTCTTTCCTTAACTCCATCTTCCTACAATGCAGTTACCAAAATTACATTTTCTTTTAACCACTGCAAGCGGTAAGCCACCCTGCTCTTCAGGGGCCGTCACATCTTTCCACCAGTTTATTTACTTACCCTGCTTACCCTCAGGCTTTACAGAGCTCTCTCACACCTCTGCTGCTTCTCTTATGCACCCAAATCCTCTGCCTTTTCCTCAGCTTATTTTCCTCGTTTGCAGATACTCTCATCATCCTATCTCTGCTCACTTTCACTCACAACTTTTTACCCCAGAAGACAGATCTTCTGTCTAAAGAAACTTCTGGCAAGATTTTTTTGTTCCTGAAAGATTATGAGATTTTATGATGTGTGTCAGAGCTCTGATTCAATTCATGCTGGCTCACCACTGCTACTCAGAATAACATGCACTAGAAGAGGATTTACTGCTGATATATTCCACTAATTTTCGTTAGTCATACGTCCATCTCTACAAATGCAATGGATAAGTTATTCCCTGCCCCCCAAAAATTACAATTAAAAAAAGACGTGCACTGACACACATTGAAAAAAGTTTGTATTCAATTTTCTGCAAGGGACTTGGATTTATAAACAATGCCAGCGTGCTTTCTCAGTCCTGCACTTGCCTGCTATACTTCCTTGTACTGCAAATAATGGGATGGGCCAGCAGACAAAGAGATAGGCTGGAGTTCAGAAGTCCAAGGCTTAAATTTGTGCAGTGTCATAGATGTCCTCTATGATCTTTCGTCACAGATGGAATGGAAAAAGTAAGAGTACTTGTCTTACAGAGATGGTATGGGACACTCAAGTACAAGTGCAATAGGGGCCACAAAATCACCAAGTTGAATGGTAAATTAAAGAAAAACATACCTACCCAGACTTTCCTTTGACCTGTTTTACAAGATTAAAGCAGACAGCTTTCATAAATCTAAAGGGAAGACACACATAGGAGTAAGTTTTGCATCTGTAGTGACACTAGCTCGAATGAGATGATGATGGCTGTAAATCATGGGTACTGCAAAATTAGAGATATGAAAGACTATTTTATAGGTCATCCAGTCCATCCAATGGCAGGATTTCCCATGGAAAACTATACTTCAATATCTTGATTCAGCCTAATTCTAGAGTCATTGTGGCTTGAAGCAGAAGGTGATCTCCAGATGAGGTCATAAATAATTTTTTCCCTGTGGCACAGTACAATTTCCTGAACATGTCTGAATCAATTTATTAATTTCCAGCCAGGGACTCAGCCATTTTTTGCCCACCAATTTGTAACAGATGGCCTCATCTGAAAGCTAGTGACCTGAAGATATGCATTTTTTTCCACCCACAGGTCAACCACTCACCAGTGACCTTGAAGAAAAAAAAAAAAAAAAAATCCAAATGCTGAAAGAATTTTGCTTTGTTAAAGGAAAAACAAAAACATTTCAAGTGACTTGTTCAAACTATCGTTCTAAAATTACACTGTGAACAAATTAAGCACTTAACAATGAAACAATGCTATGTGTTATCATACATTACAAGGGATTTCAGCCCACAGGCCATCTGTAACTTTATGTGACGGTTATCTTAGGCTGTAGTTTGCTGATCCAACAGCAGTTTGCAAAGCAGGATGGAAACCAAGAGTCTACAGCACATTAGGTGTCTGTGTGATCGTACAATGCAGGAAGGACTGAGGGGACTAAGAGGCAAAAGAGCTCCCAGGCATAGATTGTTCTTGGATTTCACTGTCTACTCCTTGTTCTAGTCCCAACAGCAACCGAGAAAAGTTGCAGCTGTAAGTGGGCTGTATGAATTACTTTACTCCTGGCATCCTACACATGGAAATCATTTTTACAGGACACTTCTCAAGGCCTGCTAGCTGTACACAGGCCTAAATACAACAGTTGATCTGCACATGAGCAGTACAACTGGCACTTCTCTCAATTTACTTTCCTCAAAATGCAAGGCAAATATTATACAACATCAGGTGCAGTTTTCCTCATTCTATTCATGAGGACAATATTTTTTTCTGTGAAATCCCTGCATGAAACTAATTTTTGTTGTTTTACCATCTTGTGCTGAACCCCTCTGTAGTGCTGATGAACTTCAATTTCATATCTTTATTTTCCATTTGTTGAGCATGGTGTTATTGCTGAAGAGCTGGGGGTTTTAATTCTGATTTATTCTAGGCTACTGGTGCAGATTCTCAACTTCCTGAAAAACCCAGGAGCACATGACAGCCTCTCACTGCACTATTTAGTTCCAGCTCATCTGATTTTCAGAGCAGTTTATCCCAGTGTTTGTGAGAAGATACGTTACCACAGGGCTAAGACAAGATCTTCTCATGAGAATGCAAAAAATATGGGAAAGTAGCTATAAATGGTTAATGGAAAGGTATCAAAAGTGGTCCTAATGTTTTTCAAGGTATTCTTATATGACGTGTCACAAAGTTATTCAGAGCAGTGAAAACTAGCATTGACAGATGAGTTTCAGAGGACTCTTAATGTTAAGTAACTGAGCAATAAAGCATGAGATGAAATTCAGTGTCAATAAATGCAAACTGAGGCACATGAAGAACAACTTTAATTAGACACATAAAATGTGTCTGTAAGTTAACTCTTACTTCTCAAAAAATTATCCTGGAATTCAATAAATCATCACTTCAGTACCCAGCATTAGCCAAAGAGAGAAACAAATTATTAGAAAGAGGTGAGAGAGAAATACTGGGAAAAAGAAAAGAGGAAGTGCATTATACTGTGCTATAATACCTTGGAGCAGTTCAATGAGGCCAATGTAAAATACAGAACAGATTTAAGCTGAGGAAAAACTAGAAGATAAGGGAACTTAATACTGGAGATGAGACAGAAAAAGGGAAATTACAGGCAACAACAAAATCATTACTGACTTGGAGAATAACAGGGAACAATTTTTTGCCACTTCACATGACACGAGCTAGAGGGAACCCAGTGCAATGACTGAGCAAGAGTCTTAAACTAAAGTCAGTATTCTCTTCACACACCATTGCTTTGGGACAGTAGAGGGATCAAAAGTATAAATGGTTAAAAAGTAACTAGATTTACTCAGGCA
The DNA here is from genome assembly GCA_027574665.1 of Rhynochetos jubatus. Lineage (NCBI taxonomy): Eukaryota > Metazoa > Chordata > Aves > Eurypygiformes > Rhynochetidae > Rhynochetos > Rhynochetos jubatus. The sequence continues at coordinate 32,302,130 of CM050650.1, forward strand.
AGAAAATTCTTCAAGGGTTCTTAAACACAAAAATGAGGTTATAGCACCTGTCTCAGGAAATCCTTACACCACAGATTTCCAGAATCTGGGAAGAAGTATGGGAGAAAGTATCATTCTGTACGGTTTTGTTCATACATTTTTTCCTATTCAATGTCTACTGGACACCATGAAGAACAGTGTACTGAGCTAAACGGACTGTTAAATGACTTGATACGGTTCATTTACCAGTATATCTATTCTTAGGTCTGAATGCCTTTAGTCTCAGCTACCCCTTTATGATTTCATGCTTAGCAGAGGAGATTTACCAGTCAAAGGCTCTCGTGCTAAGGCAGAATGCCTTTTTGTGGTTCATCACGCAATGTGGGCCAGGAGTTCAGCCTATGTAAATCCACGGGTGTGAAGTTACATACCATGCTCTTAAATTAAGTTTTGGTACAGAATAAGTGACATCTCCCCACAGCAAATTGTTTTGGAATAGATCTTTGTCCAGCTCTGATATTTTGGGCTTTATCATTCAATCAACCTGTTTTGTTTAGCAGTTTCATAAAGTAATTGAAGTTCTTGGTTTCCATGGTAACATGATGCTAATTTGAATTCAGTTATATGGTCTTGAAAGAACATTGTCTACTCCCAGTTTTCTGAAGAGTAATGTTATATGCAACTTCATATAAAGTATCACTGTTTAAATATGTAAAATACACTTTATAGGGTTCTGTATAATGGCAAGTATTTCTCATAGTCTATCCATATATCTATCTCACTCTCACCAAATAACTCTCCACATGAGAATTCTTATTCTCTGTTCAAATAAGGAAGTGCTATTCCACACCATCAGAAGCAGTAAAATCTGACTCAGAGCAAATATTAATGGCACTTTACAAAATAATAGAAAGTAAAGGTAGAGATTACTAAGTACAAACCCAGAATAGCGTTTCAATCTAGAGAAGGTTAATATAAACTGTTTTGCAAACATCAAGAGTGGTAAACAGACTTATTTCAGCTCTTGATGTATTATTTAATTTGTCATGTCCATCCATTTCAGTATGTGAGCTTGCTGGATTAAAAACAAGCTTTGGGTAACTGTTGCAAAATGCTTTCAGAGAGTTGACTTTCAATTCACCAAGAGCTAATGACCAAGAGTTGTTGGCCCATAGTGCTTCACAGAAAGTTCTATCATCACATATTCTTCAAAGGAGTAGAAAAAAATGTATGTGTCAAGTTACTTTAGATGTTATTTGTTCACTTCTAAAATATATATAAATAATACGTAACTGAGAGGAAAGTCACTCTGAAATAAAGAACTAAAAAGGTACTATAAAGAACTAACTAGATACAACCCTCAAAAGTTGCAAATCCGTACTAAAATCAGTACCACAGACCAGTACTCCAGAGGAAGAACATACCTGTAAGGCTTTTCTCCAGCTATGGGTCTGCACAAGTGGGGAAAAAAATAGAAAAGATGGGGGAAAAAAGAGAAAAACAAAAAAAGAAGAAAAAAAAAAAGATGCAAAAAGAAGTATTTCACGTTTCATTTCACACCAGCCAGAGAACTTCACAGTACCACATCCTCCATCTGCTATTACCAAACACTGGGGAGAGAAACACATTGTGTTACTGACCTTAGAGGCGGCAATTTACCCACTCACTTTTCTTGCAACATTCCCCATTACAGGTGGGTCACTGATTTACTAAAGCAGTAGTAACTCTCTCACTAGCAGGCACTGTCTTCAAACAAGCTGATTATTCATGAGTACAGTATGCCCCTCAGTGCTAGTACTTGACCTCTTATTTGTTCTTTTCCTCCTGTATCTGGATCAATTTGTGCTCATAAAATTACTTTGGGCTTTTTCTATCCTTCAGGCTTGTACATTGCCATCGCATGATTGCTTCCTTACATAATGGGATAGTAATCAGAAATTGATGACTTAATATTTCCCTTTTCTAGCTAATTAGCTTCCTGATCACAGTGCTGCCATCAGGAATGTTCAGGTGCCACAGATTGTGATAGCAATCAGGGCTCTCAGCCAGGAAATATCCAATGCTGTTTAGTGCTGGTAAGTGTCATGTTTGCTGGAGGTGTTCTTTCCAGATGTGATAGGAAGCCAAGGTTTGTGTTACACTGAGTTACTAGAAGATTATGGTGTCTCCATATATGTTATCTTCTAACTCTGACTTACTTGCAAAATTGCATTTGCAGGTTTGGGTTAATAGACCTGACATTTGAACCTAAGACATTAGATTCTTCCTTACCTAAGCTAGTATGAAGAATTATTATGTGGCAGAATTTATGTTCTGTAATACAGAAGGGATTCAATGGAGGCTGAAGTGATTTTTGTTCAGGGAGTTTGCAATCTATGTCAAATGTTCTGTGTTCTTCAGCTGACAGGTACTCGATTGTAGGCCTTGTTAATACTTTACAAAATTTAGACTACGAATATGAATGAAACAAGAAGGAATCTAGAAAAAGTCCTTGTCAGTGACCCTCGTAGGAGCTGTGGCAGAGAGGAGGCCCAGGTTAATGTTACTGGTACAAACTTTGTAACTTCATCTACCAATTCCAAACTGTGTTCCTGAACATGTCCCACCCTTCCTACCTATTCATGTCCGTATACGTACATTTAGATTGTTAAAGTAAGAAAAAGACAAGAAGTGGCATATTCCAGAAATGGACTGCTCAACCAGAATTTTCCTGAGCAGAGAACAAATTTCTACAATTAATATTTATGTGCAGGTCTTATGGATCACAAATTTATGTTCAAGTGCAGCCAGATTAAAGATTTTGTCAGGAACACCACTGGAGACAAAAGTAAAAACTTTATTGACTTACTACATTACTCTAGTAATACCTGTAATGTATTACTAGATGACTGGCATACATCATATTTTCCAAGTAAATTATTAGAAGGATCTATTTATTTCCAAGAATTTCCCATTTACCCAGTCTGACAATGAGACTCATTCCCTCTGACAGTAGAAGAGACTTCTTCAAAATTCAGGATTGAAACTGATCCTTGTAAAACTATCCCTTTTGGAACAGGGATTGTGTCAGACTTGGCATTAATAGTGAGCAAAATTCAATTCCTTGGGTATTGCCGCATCAATTTGTGCGTGTGTTGGCTTTCATTTACAAAGGCAACCTGTCATTAATAAAACGTCTACAATCAAAACTGATATAATTATTCTATCTTTGATCAATGGTAATTTTATTTTCCCTAAATATAAAGATCCTACTTCTAAAACCCTTAATTCCCATGACAGCTTTGATAGCACTAATGTTGATGGATTATCTTGAAAATCATGGCCATTTATCTCCAAAAGACACCCTAATACAAATTATTATGGCATTAAAAAGAAGGTTTTTACCCCTGAGAGCTGGTCAATATCCTTACAACTTTCCTTGTAAGCTACTGTTCAGAAAACTTTAAGGACTGGAAGCTTGGAAAAGTAGAAGACTGCACAAAGGAGGCTGTGCTCTGTCTTCTACTTGAAGGAATAAAATAGACATGGTGAACAGCAATTTATATTTTAGAGGTCGCTTTTCTTATAATAGCTGGTGTATGATTTCATTCAGCATAAAGCATTTGATTACACACTCAAGAAGAAAAACTGAAACAATCAGCAAGAAGTCAGTCCTGCCCTGGAAAATGCAGTGCATTTACACCTCCAAACACAATGTGTTTGAAATTCCTGATTGCATATATTTGGTCCTTCTCTCTCCTTCATTCCTAAACAATCCACAAAATATCAAAGGAGGTCAAGATAACGGCAACAAAACATGACTTTATTTAGAGCAATGTTGCACTCAGTTCAAGGTGATTCTCTAAAACAAGCTCATCTAAGAGTTCATGCTTTCTAACGTAAATCTACAATGTATACTACCTTTCATCTGGGAAAAACTGGATCCTAATTTTATTAATAGCATTCTATATATAAGAATTCGAAACCTCTGACAATGTCACAAATCCTGTTACTACATATTCCTCTCACAACATTAGAGAAACTTCTATTCAAATCCAACCCTTAGTATCCGTAGTAGCTACCAGAATGAGTGGTGATGGTAACCGTTCTCCAGCTTCAACAACACCATGAATGGAACAAGGAGAGAGTCCAAGACAATCCCATATAGTTTCAAACACTGTCTACCTGACTTGTGCCTCACTTCACGCTTTACATTTTTGCAGTGTAAAGTTGTGATCTCTTACACACTTTGGGATCACACAGGATGAAGTTTTAAGGTATAGGCTGAGAGGATCTGTGTTCCTCTCTCCTCAGGGCCACCTAGCCAGAGCACAGATTGCCATGTGATGAGGCTATGAGCAGGGATTTTGTGTGCAGGAACTCATGATTCTTCAAGGACACCTGTGAACCCACATGTGAAAACTTGAGCTCTTGGACCAACTATCTGTTGCCCAGCTGCATGTGACACATGAGATGCTGGAGGAGAAGAGCAGGTATAAAATCTGTGAAATTGCACTGCAATTGAGAATGTATTGTTCCTCTTCTTCAGGGACCGTCTTTCACTCACAGGAACACCTGTGTAAGACCTCTAAAACAGAAGGATGCCATATAGCTGCTCTATTACAGGGGGAAACTGCAAGTAGAGCATACACCTCTGTAACCTAAAAGTGCATGTTTTTGAAGATTATTTTTTGTGCATTTTAGCATATTAACTTAACACAGACACTTCATACCACCTTTTTCTGATGTGAATTTAACTTCTTTCTTTGTCTATCTTACTTAAAAAGGAAGGTGTTCAGGGTACTTGAACATCATCAGTTGCTGCTTTAAGTACATTTTATCAGTAAAAAATAATGGGAGTGAGTATTTATAGAGATAACATTCCATTCAGTGAACATAACTTGCTCTAATAGGGAATGAATGTACTTACTTAGTGAGAATCTTTCCATCTGTAACTACTGATCTAAATCTGGCTTAAATTAATTACCTCCCAATATTCTTGTTTCTTTTGTCCTGCTGGAAATCCTCAGTCATAGCAGAGTAAATCTGGGAGCTCCAAAGCAGCTCATTCAAGGGAGAGGACCTGCCACAACATAACACCCAGGTAGAGGACTGGAGTTTTTCTAGCTGAAACTGATAGTGCTGACCAACAGTGCCTTTTCACCTCCACTCTGAAGTAGATCAAACAACATGGAAAGGGGATATCAGTAGATTTTATTAATGGAATAATACTTTTCCCACCTTGGACCTTTTTTTAAAGTTATCCAAAAGAGGTTAGAGGCAGAAAACTGCACTCTGAACAGGAGTCTGTTCTGAGCTCAGAGCAGAGATACAACTGCCACAAAACTGTTCCTCAGAAATCTATTATTCAACTAAATTAAAACGGGCTCATCTGCCCATAATCCTGCACAGAGACCTGTACAGTACAGTCTCCTCCATTTTAAGTTCATTTACCGGTGAGAATAACAGGTGCAATAGCTTCTGATCACACTTCACATCATTTCAACAGTTCCCTACATTTCTACAACTCTTCAGGTTTGGAGAGGGACAGAAAAAGGCTGTAAAAACCAGACACCAGCACATTCTCTCACCACTGGAAGGAGTGAAGAGTTACAGCATTCTGTGATCATGAAACTATGATCTTGCACCCCAAGTCCAGTTTTACAGTTAGTTGCCTTTTCATAGTAAACCTCGGAGCTCCTTAGTGACATCAGCTCCTCACTCCTGCCTTGGATAGTCCCCTTGAGAAGCTTAATGGCATGTGTAACGAAATTCCTGCTGCTCATCCCATCATCCTCTTTACACATAGGAAGATGGGAGAACCCAGACAAGAGGAAAACATGAATAACAAGAAAATATGTACATTAGGCTGCAAGAACATTTTAAATTGCACTCATCTCTGAAAGCAGATTTCTGTAGAAATCAAGGAGCTAAAACAGCAGCCAACAAAGTTAAGTTTGGGATGAGTGGTGTGCACGCTGTGCCTCACAACACAGCAGCTAGAGGTACCCAGGATGTGGAGCAGTTCAGGACATGATTAATCCAAAATCTGAATGAAAAATGACAGCATCATGGTTAGTAACCTGCATGCCACAGTGCAGGATACAAGATACATGACAAAGGAACAATCAGACATGCCACTGGTGTAAATGCATTCTAGCTTCATGTCTTGACTCAAAGAAATGGGAAAAAAATACCTATTAATACCTATTGCAAAACTGCCTGTAGCAAAAATACATATACTTTGAGCTCAGTCTGTTTCTTGACTGAGGCTGACTGGGTGCAGCAGAGGTTCCTCAGAATTGTTTATTCTTGGGGAAGGAGCAAAAAGCCCACTATAAAAATTTCTATATTGCTTTCACTCTGTGTGAAGAACAAGGGTAGACCACTTTCTTACTGCCCACTGCAAACTCGAGACAGCAGAAGCAACCTCTTTCAAGTGGCTATGCCTTGTCGGGCCATCACGCCTCTTTGTACACCTCTGAGTTTTCTTTTGGGTAGATATATGAACAAAAACTTACACATGTAAATGTTTATTGACAAAAAGGTACAGAAAACATTTGTCCTCAGCCAACTCAAAGTTGGTTTACTCTTGAAGGGACTATTTATGAAATATTTTCCCACTTTGCACTAAGTTCCAACTTTTAGGCAAAGCAGTGTGTCAAGCACTTTCAAGTGTATCTGTCCATCTGAACATTTCTAGCTGTATAAGCACTGAATACCACCTATGACAGTCAGGATGGACAAGATGAATGAATTATTGACATCTCCATCATTAATTTCAGTGATTTCAATGCAGCCAGACAGCTATTTGATGGTGGTGGCAGCATCTCTGTGATCTGTTACTTTCTCTAACTTAATATTTTACTTAATAGAAACACTAGAAGGAACCGAGCAGAGATGTGGAGCTGACCAAGCAGAATGAAATTATGTCTGGGAAAAAGTTTAATCAACACCACCCACCCAACCCCTGTTTGCCCATGAAGAGTTCATGGAAATCTTGTCAAATTCAACCAAAGGCCAAAAGAATTTTAAAAAAATAAATAAAGGCAAGAAAAAAGAGAGATAGAGACAGCCCTAGTTCTCTAGTTCTCTACTTCCTACAGAGTTTGCTACACTATTGTCATTCAGACAAATCACAGGACACAGAAACTACAGATTTTGCCTAAAACATACCTGTGGATAAATTTAGCTAGTGTAGTTACCGGCTTTCTAATTAATCCTTTGAGATTCTTGTGTATTTGTACCTACTGGTTACTGGAAGAAAGAATATTTAACCGAGTAATTTGTCATCTGCAGAAGTGTTTCAATACAACCAACTAAAAATGTTACCGAGCCAATTTCTGCTCTCAGTCCAGAGCCACAGACTGAGACTCCAGTGACATCAACACAGATACTACTGATTTAAACTTGTAGAAGCCATTAAGTACACACCAGTGAGTTTACATATTTCTCTCTGGAGCTTTAGAATCCTCTTTTTCATTTTATTTTTAGTGTCAGTACCATTGTTCAGGTTTTTTCCCATGTTTGTTTTTATTAAATTATAGTATAATTTATTCTTGGGAAAGCACCATCATCATTTGTAAGCTGCCTCCAGATTTCATTTACATTTTTATTCCTTTGCTTCTGAATAAAAAAATTGTAATTTAAGGCTAGCTGGCAGGATGGTGACTACTTTTCCCATAGTCACTGCAGTCATGAGACTACAATGAAGAATTACAGAATTTCAGCTAGAGAAAACACACTTCATCGCAGGATCTGGAGCTTTGCCAGTGGAGAATAGCAGCATGAGATATCAACATGGGGCATTTAGTGATTCAAGGAGATGTGGAGTGATCATGAATGTACCCAGAAAGCAGACATTTCTTATTTTGTATGACAAAAAGGAACATTTTGTTTCCCATCAGTTTGATGAAAAATTCTAAATGTAGTTATTAGCCTGCTAGTACATGAGAGGAAGTTTCTCAAACAGAAAAGTATATCACATCATAGCAGCATTTGAATATAATTTCATGGAAACTGTGAAGGGTTTTTAACCAGAGGGAGCTAAATTGCATTGTTCCATAGGTGGGAGACCTAAGGAGATACCAACTCGAATATTCTGGTGTTCTCTGTCAGCAACTACCCCAAGCGCCTTCCTTTACCGCTACGACCTTTCTCGGAAATACCTCCTTGTTCCTCAATCCCTTCATCCCAATATAAAGATGAACAGCCTCTCCACTCTCAGTCTAATCCCTATACTAGCTGCCACCTAGTAGACTGAGGACATGTGCTCAGCTTCCCAGCTTTGTGTGCAGTGTTTTGCCAGAGGCAAGCCAAGCAGAACAATTAACCATTGAGGTCACACTGCAGCCTTTCCCTCTGTGGGAGCCCTAATTTGGGTCTAACTCCTCTCCTTACCCACTGCTTTTCACAAAGCGTTTATGAATGCAATTACCTCCAATGCCTCTGCTTCCTTGTGAATTGTATTTGAAACTGGTCAACAGTTTTGACAGTTACTTAGGTAAGGATTAGTAGACAAACAGATAAACAAACAGGTGGAGGGCCAAAACTATCATATAATCTTTGCTTCCAGCCAAAAAAATAATTTTGGAAAAATTGTATTTGCTGATATGGGAAGGGTTTTGTGAGAACTCTTCCATGGGAATGTAATCAGTTCCTCTACCAGCCTAGGATATCATCTTAACCTCTTGAAAAACACCTTTACTGAGTCCACACCATGCAGGTCGAATTGAAGAACCTAATACCACAGCCACATTCTTGCTGATGAAGCCCAGTGTGTTAGTGAAAGAACAGCCCAACAACATGGACCTAACAGAACTGCTCCCTTCCCAGGAAAAATCTGAGGCCCACTGTGGTGGATAAATGGTTGCAAGCCTGGATATACTATAAATCACTCAAAGCTGTTGCTCTTACAGTCTGCACGTCCAACACACACCCATATTATGTTCATTTTCAAGACGGAAAATTTAAGGGATTTCCTTTCAATTATAACTTTTATACATTTCTCTGTAAGCAAAATAAAGTGGTAAATGCAGAAGAAAACCTATAAGACAAACATTATTGTGACTTGAAAACTCTGTAGATCAAATTTTCATGACCATCTCTTGACCTAGCACTGACATGCACAGATTTAAAACAATTGCACTGGATTTTTACTATGCAACTTTCCTAAGCTTAAAGAAGGCTGATTAAGTGCTCCCTTGAGATTCAGACAGAATTCAGCATGCTATTTTGCTTTGGCACCAAGATATCTTTCACAAGTGTTGGGGTTATAATTGTTTTCTTATGCAAAATGTTATCTGCTTTCTTTGACTTTCACTGAAGTTGTCAACAACTTGCAACATTGTCATCACTTTAGAGAAATACTATCACTTCTGAAAAGTGAAAGGTATTAAACTGCCTCTCCTCCAAGGTAAAATGAGATTCTTGACTTTGCTTTTTGCGTTTTCATTAATGTGCTCTGTAACGCTAAACAGGAGTGGTTTTTCAGTTCTGAATGCTGACATGGAGAAGTGAAATAATAGTCATTATTACAGTCATCAGTCACTTTATTCTGAGCTATGCCTTGAGGAGGCTTCATACAGTATATGCAACTGTCCCTTGCAGGACATCTGGCTCTGTGCTGAATGCTAATCAGGGTTTCTAATACCCTTTTTTTTTCCTTTCTTTTTAATTGCTGCAGATTCACTTCTCCCTGCCTCTCCATCTTTATATGTATCTGTTCTCCTCATTCACTCTTTCACTCTTTCAACTTATTATAAATCTTTATAAGGCCCCTTAGAAGGTTTTCACATTTGCATATTTTTTTCATATGGGCTGTTCACTGTTTCCTGCATGGGTCTCTTCTCTTCTTTGTGAACACAAAAACTAGAAGGGGAGCTGACTGACTGCATTGCTTCATTGCCCTTGGTCAAGGCTGGGATTAAGCTTTATGATACACATTCAAGACTCGTTTCTGGAGGCAAACAGCAGGCTAAGGTTACGCAAGGTGTGTATTGCATTTGACGTGCTAGGAGTTGTACACAGAGCAGGTCAGGCTTCAGTGCACACAGATTGCTCCGTCTCTGTTAGCTCCAGTGGGAACTTGTTCATTTACACAAACTGAGAGTTTGGTTCATGGGTCCACTGTCCTCCCTCCTCACCCTGCCTGCTTCCATACTTCAACCACCCCTTAGATACTGTCTTCTCGATTGCACATTCACTAGGTTATGGCTAAGTATATGCTTATACATCTTGTACTGGCAAAAAGGCCTCACATGATTTGATATTTTCTTCAAAACTCCCATCTCCCAGAATCAGGGGAATATATCACCCTTATATCTTGATAATGTAAGGTTTGGGTTTTATGATGCAAGAATAACATTGGACTCGTATCCACTCTAATCTCAGAAAATGGAGGTTAGGTAAGGTAACAAAGCCCTAAGGCATGCTATTATTATGGGTTTAAAATGCATTATTTTAAACACGATCTCATGATTTTCAAGGGTGTGACTCATCATTCTAGAATGTCTGGAATTAACAATATGGAGTGACAGTAAAATCAAGGCTCCATCATAGCATAAGCCCTTAGGCAATACTGTAGCAATAAACCAAACATCTTATAGCTAGGAAGCTATTTCTAAGTCCCTCTGGGTGTCAGAAAGACTTAAGCAGAGCACAAAAAGAAGTGAATTTCACAATGCATCTAAGCCTTTGTGATAAAACAACACAGTTTCTGTGGAATTAATTCTGCTCACAAGAACTTTCTACCTCCACAGTACAGCAGAGTTATCTAATGAACAGTTTTATTAGAAAGGCTGTATCAGGTGAGTTTCTACGCAGTGTTTACAACATTCCTGTCTACCTTGTGGCTATAGGCATCCCCTCCCCAAAGAATACATTACTGGTTTATGTGTCATTGTGAATGGTGTATTGTAACAGAAAGCAGTTCTGCTGCTCAATAAACTAAGCATCATTTGAACCTCTTATAGTTTTACTTAAAAACTCATAAACACATGTTTGTTTTGCTAGGACAATGAAATCCCATTTAGCTACTGAAATCCCAATTAACTAAAATCCTGCACTGGTGCTACTGATGTAAATCAGGCTATTAGGCAGTGCAAATGAAGATGCAGAACTGGTTCCAACCATTTAGCTGCTGATAATTGAGATGAAACGGAAGGCAACACATTGAATTTAACACTGTCTGTGTAGACTGTTTAGTAGTCTTTTTTCATTGCAAGAATTTATGGACTGTGCTACGATAGCACCAGTGAAAACATGACAATGTAATAGTGTGACGCATTGTAATGCTTTATCCTTTATTGTAAAACAATTGGGAAATATGGAGGTGATGGAACATTACCTCCCACATTCGCCAAGGAACCTTTCCATACTACTGTATCTCATGGGACTGCTTAACCTAAAAGCAATAGGAGACTTACTGGGGGAATCTGGTCACAGGGGAGGGGTTATATTATACTCACTAATAAAAGCACCTCAACAGTCCAGATTTCCACAGGGGCGTCTCCAGGAAGCATTATTTACCGCACACACACACACACACACTCACCCCGCACCCCCAAGAGTAGTTTGTAGACATCTTGCCATTCAGGTGTAGATCAGAGAAAGAAATAAAAAAAGTCTAAGTAACACCTAGGGAAAGAAAGACACCTAAAATTGAATTCAAGGAAGTTGATAGCTCAGCTGAGGAAAATGATTAGGGAAAAAGATATTTAGACTCTGCGTCTCAAAGATTTTTTAACATCTGGGCTGAAAGGAAGTACTTCCCCTGACATGTGTCTGAGAGCAGTAAACTCTTGTAGAGAGTCCAGTACTGAACCCAGTCAGTCCTTATTTTTAAGTAAGAAATCAACAACATCCTCCATACAGGAAAGTGTTCTGTATACCACCATGTGCAGTTTGAATTACAGCTTTGTCATTCCCTCCCATTGAAGCCTTCCCACTTCATATCAACAATATGAAGTGCTGTGTTAATGGCATCATACAAATGACTGAGCAGACCAGTAGTTAGGATCACAGATAGTTCAGGTCCGGTTTCAGGTAATAGGTATTTCCAGTAGAATAGTTTTAATGGGAGTGGTTCAGAGCACTCGATATCAGAGTGTCTAATAACCCATCACACTGGAGTGCTTTAGGGTTAAGATACTTCTCAGAAGAGTAGCAGTCCCTCCCTCAAATCAGGATGAGGAAATTTTTGTACCAAACCAACTACATAGTCAGTGTAAACAGCTGGCCACAAGGACCTACACTGATCACACAGAAAGATGATTGTTTCTCCTCTGTTTTACTATTTCCACCAAGAAACTGAATTACATTAAGAAAAACTGTTCTCCTAGGATTCTTTGAAAATACAAAAAATTAACATCTCGGAGTAAGATGAAATGGCCTCAAGTTGCACCAGGGGAGGTTTAGATTAGATGTTAGGAAAAACTTCTTCACTGAGAGAGTAGCCTGGCATTGGAATAGGCTGCCCAGGGAAGGGGTGGAGTCACCATCCCCGGATGTGTTCAAAAAACGTGTGGGCATGGGGCTTAAGGACATGGTCTAGTGGGTACGGTAGTGTTGGGTTGATGATTGGACTAGATGCTCAACTTTAGTGATTCTGTGATTAAATTTTAGGCTAGGCAACTTTGTTGTCACTTTAGGCATCCCTGGATGCCTAAACTTATCTGCTCCCTGTCTGAGGTTTATGAAATTAAGCCCTTCCAGAGGTGAGGAAGTGCCCTGTTACTAGATTATGCCTTCTTTTTTAAAGTTGGGTAAGGGGGTCTCAGGACAGGGAAAGGAGCCAAAGAAAGGCATGACCACTCAATATCTCTTGCTGAAGCTATACCATTCTGCATAAATCAGTTGGGTCACACAAAGAAAGATGGAATAACATCCATAGTTTAGGAGATTAGTCAGTCACTGGAGATAAGAAGAGGAAAACTAAATCTATTATCTATTTCAATAAAGCCTTTTGTAAGAAAATTATTCTGGCAAAAGCTGAGGTGCTTTAAGATTTTAGGTGGTAACTGAGAAGGTCTTTGAAGAATCATAATTTTCAATGTAGTGCCTGTATGTTCATATCAATGCACTTGTCTTCTGTGATCATTTCCCATAAGCACTTCTATGACTGAATTTCTCTGAAATGAATATCCATGCAAAATACATGTATTAGCCTGCATATCTGAACGCTTGTGTGAAAAATATTAAAATGTACTTTTTGCAAGCATTTACATCTGAAATGTATTACAGTCAGCCAATCATAGAGTGAAAGCCCTATAGCATGACTTATATGATCAGGCACAAGAAAGCAACGTGGTTCCTTATGAATTGCAAGCTGGCTTAAGTCACATGATTGGACTGCAAAAAAAATGGTACATTGAAGAATGTTCTCAAATGAAAAGCATCTTTAATATATTTGTATTCATTTCTTATATCATAGAATCATAGAATGGTTTGGGTTGGAAGGGACCATAAAGATCATCTAGTTACATGCTTATTCTTTCAACAAGAATTTTTTTAAGAGTGAAATTATCCTTGTGACAAAAGGAGCCTGGCCCCACCTATACTTATGGGTTCCTCCTGGATATAAGTATCAGAAATTAAAATGCTATGGGGCTCATACAGCAGGGTAATGAGACTTTTTGCTGAAATACGTGTTTTATGAAAAGGGATGCTTTCTTCTCTTTTAGGAGTGTTGCTATGAAAGCAGAAGCCTGGGGGGTTACAAGATGTCTGTAGTTTAAGAATAAGGACGTAGGATAATGGGTGCCTGAATGTGAAGAAAGTAGCACTTCGAAAACTGAGAAACACGCCATTGCACCTTTAGGAGATGCCTGGTTTTGCTTCAGGTCTCAAGATTGGACCTGTAGGTAGAAGAAATAAACAAACTTCCATACAACCTTTGCCATACTTTACTGTTAAATATCAGGTGTTCAGCATCAGGATCAAGAATCCAGGATAATTATTAAAAAAGGTTTAAAAAACATTGCATTTGTTTATTTTAAAATACATCAGCTTACACTCTGAGTCTGAGCCTTCACAGGCAAGTCTTCAGCTTTTCTAAACTAGAAAACTACTTTACACTAGAATCTCAAGGGAGAGATTGGTTTGTCAGTTATTTTCTTATGTAATGTTTCCAGGAGCAGGCAGGAGCCTTAAGAAGAAAAGCTAAATGTCAGTTACTCAATAACTGGTAGTATGTTGGTCACGTTAACTGGGAATAGGGACAGGAGAAAAAGGGAAAAACGCTTACAGTATAACCTTGTAGCAAGGAAGATTGAAAGACCCCTAAAATATGAAAATGGACTATGAGTACCACAGAAATTTGATTATAATGGATATTTTAATACCAAGAGACCAAACACCAGCTGTTTTGCCATAAAGAAGGTGTGACTAAAGGGGATACAGATATCACCCACAGCTGTGCCTGAATTTTGTTAGCGTCTCTATTTAAGTTTGAAAATAAGAGTGTCTGGTCCATGTGGCCAAGAGCTTTCATGTACCAAACTGTCCTACCAGCAGCAGAAGTGGCAGCTCTCACAGAAAACGGTGATGCAAAGTAGAAAAAGCTGATGTGGGAATCTGGGCACCAGAGCAATTATTGGGATTTCTGTTAATGTCGTTTCCGGAGATACTTGAAAAAAGACGTGATAAACATGCATGTCTTCATATTTTGGGTTGGGTGTGATTGGTGTACCTGAGCAGAGCATGCAAACAGGCAGTAATGCACTTGTAGCTCAATCCTATTGACATCAGACATTGACTGCAGTGGGGTTTGAACCTGGTCCTCTGAAGGTTACTGATCTCCTGTACCTTGTATTGAACTACACAGCACAGTGCTGAGTGACCCTTCAGAGAAAAAATGGCAGGACCTCGGGAGGAGATTGTATTTGTTCTTAAAAAACTTGTAGGTTATTTTTGAAGTAAGAAAGAAGGAAGAAGAAAGCTTTAATGACCAAAGACCTGTGCATCGAAAGAACTTGAGAAGAAAATATGGCAGGCTTCATTTCTGAAATTATCCTTATAGACAAGCTCTTTGAAAAGTCAGACATTTCTTTTCACCTCAACTTCTTTTGTCTTGAATGAAGAAGGTACATATGGTAAAAGCACAGGGATAAGCTGTAAGATCCCGAAAGAACAATACCAGAGAATCTGAATGTATTTGAATCTTTCCTTAAGAGATGACTTGGAATATGAGAGAGCATCTCAATGATCCAACAGTGAGAACATTTTCTATTTTTCTCCTTCTTGTCTCTTGAATGATGTCCCTGACACCTCAAGTCTGTTACAGTTGCCTTGACAGGAAATTCAAATTTGTGCATAGCTGGAGTTCTATATTGGCCTGGATTTTATAAGACATAAATGCTCTAAATTTTTAACATGTTACCTTTGTGAACTGAAGATGCTCAGAAAATTAACAGACAGGAATTGGTAAGACAAAATGCTCTATAGACACTTCTGAACTTTATTACCTGCAAACCCTGCAGAGTCTAGAACAATGAGATAAGAGAGTTGTGGTCATCCTTGTTTTAAAAATAGCAGTCTGCTGGTAAAAATTCACTTTGTTTTGTATGTTCTTATCAAACAGATACAGAAAAGATGATGAATCGGTTGCAAATATATCTTTGCTTTGTTCTACTCAGCATTTCTTTTACCTGCATCTTTATCCTTCTCCACTTAAATATCTATACCAGTGCCAATGATAGGATCAAGCTGGGGAAACGGAGAGGAAGGAGGGCAAGACAAAACTACAAAACTTGTATCCATTTTTGCCAATCGTGTGTGGTCTTTTAAAGACTATTTTCACTTTCAAAGTGAATAGAGACTGGATTAACTGAATTATACCCAAAAAAAAAAAAAAAAAGCAAAGAAACAAAATTGTGTAGAGGAAATATGGGCAGATACATTGAAGAAACTATGTAAAAGCAGCAGACACTTAAAGAAAGTGACATTCAAAAGGAAGAAAAGAAGATGCAGACTTTTAAAATGGATAGGTATGTATAACAATGTGTCATTTTATGGACTTCAGGAGACAGCCCTGCTGCTGACCTGTGAAGTTTACCACTCATGCAATCTGCAGGAGCACCTATCTTGTACAAGTATGTTTGACATAGTATTGGCACTGAGAATAAGACACCTAGCATTCATGTTTAAAAAACCTTTATTAATTGACACACAACCCTAGTGATCTCAGCAGAACAGCCAAAAATAGAGGCAGAAAAAGATGGAAGGACTCCACTCAAAATACAGACCATTGCAACACCTACCAAAAACTGGTGTTACCTTATACATAGCAAACAGCAATGTGAATTTACTAGACTGGGAAATTAATAAGGTTAGTGCGTGAGCTTGTGACTCCTTAAGATGTCAATTTTCTATGTTTACTGATGATAGAGAAGCTTAAGGTACCTTCTTAAGAAATACAGTTCATGTGTCTTCAATGCTTAAGTTTAAAAAGTACCAGGTACAAAATCTCCTGAAGACAAATTATGAGTTTCAAAAGCAAAAAGCACAATAAAGGTGAGACAGATTCCATTTTAACATTCAAGAACATCCCATATTTTAACTTAAATACTCACTAATTCAGAGACTCTTTACCTGTTTGTGGTATGCTTCCCTTCCCCTCTGCACTGTTGGATGGTTAAGTACTGCTGTGCTTAAAGTGTCTAAAGTTAGATGCCTTGAGATCCCAAGTTTAATCTTTCTAAAGTGAAAAGTTCTGTGATGTTTCCAGGTGTTTTCAGCTTTTCCAAGCCTGTATGCAGGCTTTGGAAGAAAACTTTGGAAACAAATAATTTATTTTCAGTTATTCTAGGTCTTCCCTAATGAAGAAGATATTTTCTTAACACAACAGAGTTTCCATTTTAGAGAAGTTCCTTACCTTTTCTTTCCCCAAGGTTGCCTGAGCAAGAGCTATCATGCCAGCAGATGTGGTTTCTTGTGAACATGTAGAGATGTCATTGGGTTCACTTGGCTACAGAGAAGCTTCCTGGAGTTGAGGCTAAGGTGTTGTAAGGGGCTATTTTGAATCCATTCTTAACTTTGGGACAAAAATTTAAAAAATATTATTTTTTTCTTTTTTCTCACAATATATTTCTGGAGATGCAGATCAGTTAGAAGAAAGAAGTCATCACACTGAATATTAACACACATCATGTTAATGGTATTACCTTAGGCTATATTTATTTGGAAGGTTGATTCATTACTAGTTGAAATGCTAATATAGAAATATTAAGCAATAGGCTTCAAGGGTGATACTATCATTTCTGATTAATAAAAGTGCTACTAATGTGCCTTAATTAACTACAATATGTGGTTCCTATAGCTCAAAGGTCTGACTCTTCTAAGTAATTTATTGCCGGTAAGGTCCATGGCAGTGCCCGTTATAAATTTAATTCATTAAAATGCTACACTTAATGAGAAAAAGGTTATTCTACAGAATACAGACTGGGTGCACATATTAGTTTTAGCAACTGATAGACCTTTTCTAATCTTGCAACAACTTTTTAACATGAAATCCTCTGCAATACATTCCTCATCATAGTTTCAATCAAATGAAAGCACAGAGGCAAATCAGAAGTAAATCACAAACAAAAATGTGAGTCTCCCTCTTCTGCTAGCGGACCTCCAGAAGGCCTTCTTGAAAGTAGTAACATGTGTGGTTGGCAGGAGGAGGAAGTGATACGTCCTCCCATTGTTTATTTGATCAGCTAGATGATAACATATTTATATTTTTTTTTTCAGTGGGAAAATTGATCGTGCTATAGAGTATAAAATATTGTTGTAGAGCATGAAAGAGTATGTAAAATTGAAAGCCAGGAACTACTGAACTGTATATTCAGGTCAGACAGGACAAATACAATTATTCATCTAATTCCCTGCATAATATATGTCACAGAATTTTACTCAGAAATTCCTGGAACAAGCTCACAAGTTTTTCTTCATTTCTGTGAGGCCAACTGAGATCTCTTCTGAATCATAGCCACTCCATGTCATGTGTAGCTCACCCTGCATCAGCAGATAGTGAAAAAAAGACTAAAGGATATCAATCCCTTCCCTCTCTCTTCCTCCCACTATGCCAACAACTGCCACAATTTTCCTTTTGTTTTCGATATTTTCAAATAAAATCAGTGAAACCAGATGAAAAATAAATCTGCACCATTTGCCGGAGAAGAAACTGAAGCTCAAATAAATGAAGAAAATTGTGCTACAAAGTGAATCTCTAACGGAGATAGGATTTGCAGAAGAAAAGAGTGTTAAGGGAAAATACAGGGCTGCGTAGAGTTTTGACAGCCTGGTTATAGGTTTGATACCATTTTGCATGCTTGATATTTAGAAGGAGCCTGCTCCTCCAGTCCCTGACACCACCACAGTCCTGGTAGGATGTCGCCAATAAGGGTTTTCTTATTCCTAAATAAGAGTTGGTCTTCTTTGTAGTTTCACACCATCGTGCCACCATGAGGATCAATGTCTTAATTTGTGTGTGGAACCAATGTGACGCATGGAGTGCTCAGCAAATAATACTTCCACACACTAATATGTCTTCAGAAGAGGTCTAGTCTGTTGTGAAGCAGTTGGAATTTTATGATTTGTGTATGCTTTCCAATACAGAATGAGTTAATTGGATCAGTAAAATGAAGAGAGACTGAGGTACAGGGTCCCTTTCCCAATCACAGATGGAAAAACGGCTTTCTGGCATCAGAATGAATTTGTGCATCAAGAGTTAAAGGAGTTCAGAAATGCTGTCAGGCTATAAACCAATTTTAATTTTGGGAGCAGAGACTGTCAATGCATATGTCACAGTTTAAGCACAGCCAGTACCTAAGTCCCCTGCAGCAGTTCACTCCCTCCTTCCTCTGGTGGGATGGGGAGAAGAAAATATCAAGAAAGGCTGGTGGGTCGAGACAAGGACAAGGAGGGATCACTCACCCGTTATGGTCAGGGGCAAACAGACTCGACTTGGGGAAGAAAAATCAATTTAATTTGTTACAAATCAAACCAGACCAGGGAGTTCCCTGGTGATCTCTCTAACCTGGGCCCCAGGGAGGCAGCAGACTTCCCTGTGCAATGGGTCTGGTCAGCATACTGGACCCTCTGTTCCTCTCAGAAGGGAATCGCCTACGATGATTACCCTCCTTTTCTTAACAAAGGCAGTCATAACATGTGGGGCTGACAGAGTCGTCCCAGGTAACTCCCTGGATGCTTCTTCCTCTACAAAATCTTACTGGCACCTAAATACCTTGAGAAACTTGGCTTTACCATGGCAACCAATATCATCCTTATTTCCTCCACTACACAATTTGCAACCTGCAGTGCCAGTAGTTGGCAAGGAACACAATCTCTGAAACAGATGGCCTGCTTATTGTGCCATTGCTTTCCTTCAACTCAGGATAATTTGGGTCAGCTGTCTTTTTAAGAGATCTTTTAAGTGGTGCCTGCTTTTGTGTTCAAGCTCCACGAGTTTTCTAAGACAGAGAAAAGGCTGGCACAGAGTGTGAGTCAGGTTTCCTCTTGGGTTCAAGTAGAAACTGGCTAAACTGTTGCTTTTAGTTAGTCTACAGCTCAGTCTGTAGAATGTGGAGAGAACAGACTCCTGACTGATCAGCGCACTTGATGTTAGGTTCCCCTATCCCTCTTTCCCCACCCCCCCCCCCCCCCACCTTTTCATCATGCATTGTACAGGTTATGCATATTATATTGATATACCTAAGAAGAACAAGTCAATCTTGCCACTTGATATGTTCAACAATTCAATAATGTGAAGGAAAATGACTGACTGTAGGGTTGTGATGACAGACAACTGTGGGCAGGGAGAAACTTTAGAAAAGATAAGTTGTTTTAAAATAATGTTTAAATTCCCATATTTTCCATGACACTAGAACAGGTCTAAGAAGAGGGCTAAAATTCATCAATGTTCCCTCAGTCATATGCTCTTTCCTGTGGCCACATTCCCTTGATTTCTCAGAGTCCTCCAAAGATAATGTACTCTCATGTGGTGGAGAACTGAGTTGCAACGAATCATTTTTGTGGGTACAACTTCATAAGTGAGGAACAGCAAGACAGGTGGTGATAGAGCATGTATACAAAAGAGGATGTTTATACAGGCAGTTTGCTCAGATTACTTAACCTTGTAAGGCAGAATTCAAACAGAAAAGGTGGTAGGTAGGAGAAAATGTGTCCGTGTATTATAGCATTCTCTCATATCAAACTAAGAACTGCAATAAATTAAAAACAAACTTTCCAAAGACCTTCATCAGACACCAAGCAGTATTTTTAAATGATTGATAAACAATTATAAAGCTGCTGTCACACTTCTAGCGTCATAATTCAAGTTGTGTGCCTAGAGTACTGTTTAAATCACTGGTTCATGTCAGGAAAAATAAATAATTCTCTATTCTCATATGGCACTGAGTTTTCCTCTTTTGCTTCATTTCTACACAGTGTATTTTCCCTCAGCAGTTTGAACACTTGGCTAACAAGCCAAGGAAGTTTCTCACCTACAAGCTAGGAAGAATTTGTAGGGAACCTCTGGGCATGTTCTCTGCATGGGCTGTTTAATTGTTGTTCACAGGTGCCAAACGCCCTAGGGATACCCTTACGACTGAATAGGATTTCGAACCTGTCTACTGATGAAAATATTGTCAGCTTCTTCCAGAGATGCATGCAAAGAAACATGAAATTTGGGAACTAATATTTATTGCTTAACAGCAGCTGGTAAATTGCTCTAATCTGATTTGGCTGGTTGCTATGCCTTGGAAATCAATAGCAGATTGGAGATATTTCACTCCATCTATTAGGTGCAATTAAAAAAAATATATATATATAACCATTATTAAAGTCAGAGATTGCATAAAACCCTCATCTGAATACGGGTGGTGCTCTATAAGCCAAGTTGCAGCCCCAACACTACATGTCTGTAATGCATGTCTAGCTGCTACGATAGGTGATGAAGCATATTCGGTCATCCAGCTGTGCATCTGCTGCTGTAATTCCCTAAACTATTGAGGAGATAATTGTATTGGTTTGTTAACACGTTGTCAGATTAAATAGCATAGCATAGCTACCACACACAGGCATCAGGGGGCAGCATCGAGCAAAAGACCACGCCAAGAACATGCCATGAATGAGCTGTCACACGTTCCAGGTAAATGCATTATGGAAGAGGCGGGATCCTAATGCTCTTTAAACAAACTTACCCAGAGATCAGAAAAGCTAGTATTTGAATCTAGTAAAAAAGATAGGGATTGAAGATGAGCGATGGGTGTTCTTCTTTCTAGTTCAAAAAAATATCTGATAGAACTGTTTCATAGAAAAGATGTGATCTAACCAACAGCCTTAGGGTCTAGCTTCCCAAAGTTCAGATGACCACTGTTTTGATGATAGCATTACCCCAGAGTTTCTGCATACATAGTACTCCAGAATGTGGTGAATAAAAAAGAGGAGGTTTCACAATCAACTTCTGCTTAATTAGCCAAAGAAAATTTTCCTTCCACTCAGAAGGGAGAAAAGATTAGGAGAAAATAAATTTATCCAAATCAGGTGCACCTGATGCCTTCATGAATTTAAATCCCTATGATCTCATAGACTAAGCAGAAGGCTGGGAGTCAGGATTGAAGTTGTCCTCAACCTTTAGCTACTTTGCTATTTGATTCCTAGGTAGTTTGTGCCAAAATAGACAGGATTTAAGATTTTTGTTCACCCCTATTGTCACAATTGTCTTTGACATTAATGGAGGGGGAGGACTACTTCTGATTTTTCTTGATCTTAATTCATTCACTGTTAATTCAGTCAATGAGATTAAAGCCAGCCCTTATACCTGTCTTCATTTCTTTATAGAATAATTTTCCTGCATAAACATCAAACTTACAAAGCTCTGAGACTTAGATAACAGTAACTCATCCAATTTATTAGAGACCTCAGACCCATTTATTTCAGGGAGCTTTGAGAAGCAGTTCCTCAGATCTTAGCAGAGTGAAAATGGTGAATGGCCACTGTGGTGACCAAGGATTAGGCTGGACAGCAAGAAAAGGAGCTGGCATACTGACAACTGTGAGTTAGTTCAATATGCAAACTGCAGTCTTCAGGTACAAAGATTTGATCACTTGGAATAGCCTTGTCTTGAGTTCTGTTTGCATTTCAATATAAAGCAGATGGAGACAGCATTTTTCAGTGAAATTGTATAATAGGTCATTTGTCTGCTTCCTTCCCCTCAGAGCCTCACATTTTTCAGTGATAAAAGTATTAAATCTTTCCTGAAATGAACAAAAGAGATATGGGAATGGGGCATAGATCAAAGGCTTGAATTAAAGAGGATGTAATTTTTTTTCACATTCAATTGCCATGAAGATGTACTTTAGGTTGCCAATTTTATTTATATTCTGACCTAATGTATTAAAAATACGTTATTAAAACCTGCATTTGGTGAAATCATATATGGGTATGCCTTTACCTTAAATTCAGTAAGTTCACCTAACAGAACAAAAATGGCTAAATAAGTCATACACTGCAGTGGAGAAGTCACCATAGTTCATAGAAGTCTCCTGTGGCATCAACTGTCTATTGTGGTCTGTTCCAAACTAGATTTAAATAGATGAGAAAGTAGCTTCAAAGGAACCTGCATCCCTTCACATGTTTCAGTCAGTCCTGGAGTAATAATACTGTGTTATCATCTCTGTTGTTGAAGCTCATGGATTGTTCTTCTTCAGCTGACAAATGAGCCAACCTCGTAGACACTGAATCTGCTTATCTTAGGCACTTATCTAATATTTTTACCTGCACATCTACATTCTCCATGGTGCTGCCTTTTAGAGCACTCTTCTGAGTCTGAGCACAATTTCAGAGTACAGCTTGTGGGCTTAAGCAGAGCATTTGTGCACTTTGTGCTTATTTTGGTAAACACAATTAGACTGGATTTTCAAAATTAGTTTGAAATTATTCATTTTCAACATAAGAAGCATTAAAAAGTCCCTGTGGGATGTTTTCTTGGCTGAAAAGAGACAACTACAAACAATAACTGGAATCTAAATTGGAAAACACACAAGCTTGCAAGTGCTTCCTATTTTTTAAGTGGAAGGAAAGGGAAAACATCTGGAAAGGTTGAAACTGATGAGAGAGGATGTCATCAAGCTCAGTGAAGAGTCTCTAGATTAGTGTCAGGTCTCTTTTTTACTGCTTTTGTGTCTCTAAAGGATGTAGAATGGTATTGCAAGTGTTTGTCTTTTCTATCAGGTTGTCAAATAACTTACTCAGAGTTAGGATTAATCCAGAGCAGGCTGTCTTCAAAAAGTGTTTAACTTCATTATGCTGCTTTGGATTTAAAAAAAAAGAAAGGGGGGGGGGGGGGGGGGGGGGGGGGGCGGGGCAGGACAGGGAAGGGGTAGAGAAAGGGAAAGATGAACAGGAAGCAGAAGGGGACTTCATGGAACTCATCACCTTCCAAAAGATTCAGTCACAGACAGGTTCTGCAACTCTTGAATCAGTTGTATTCATTTGCAGTTCAGGTTGGTGACTCTTGACTGTGAATCTAAGAAACTGTTGGGTTTGCTCTGAAAGTTAAGCCCTCTTCACTAGCCCAACTCATCAAATTCTACTGACAAAATGTTGCTTGTATTCTGGACTACTAACAGGGGAAGGCTTGACTCCAGCTTCTAAGCCTCTGCAAAACTTACTATTTTGCTCTAACGTTAATCTTCTTACTGTTATTGTGGCAGTAAATCAAGTACCCCAGGCAGAATTCAGCAGTGCACTCAACAACAGGTGCTAGTCACAGCTCTAAAAAGATTGTGGCTTATTATTGAGATGATTCACAACAGCATACTTAGCTTGTAAGCGTTTTGAGATGTACACCATCTGTTCCTGTGTGTCTTGTCCACAATTGAGAAATTACTGGCATAATAATAGTTTTAACAGTAAGTGATGATTAAATGGTTTAAGCTAGACCTTTCAACAGTGTCAGTCAAAACAATAAAGCCACAAAGAAAAAGAAGGTTTCAACCCTCTTCATGCCTCAAAGATTTCAGGTTGCTGCTCACAGTGATTGTCAGAATAATAATTCTGCCTGTCACCATATTTGTTCCACTGGTTTTATATCTCTGACAAATGATCTTGTCTTAGACACAAGTCTAAGAGTGTTTTAAAAATTCAGCCAAAGAAGCAGAGTTATTTTCATTTTCCAAGCCCTTTTGTCTCTTTTACAATTCCAGATCATCAGGCTTTAGAACTTCAAAAAAATTGCAGATTTCAGCTGGGTATGGGGAAAATACCATACTATCCACCAGAGTCCAGTTTCATTAAGTCTTACATCATGCAAGAGTCACCATTTGTTGTTGTGTGGGTCTTCTAGAAACACTTCTCCTCACCAACAGATCTTGACAGTTTTAGAATTAAAATTTTAATTGGACTGACATTTCCTAGGCAACTGTACTTTGTCAGCCCTGGAGTGCAAACAAAAAGTCCAAACCCACAAACAAAACAAAATAAAAATGAAAAGAATTTGCATTTAGATGGTGAAATTATTTATTAGTTGTTGTTGTTGTTTAGTTTTGTTTTGAAGAGTGTAACAAGCAGCAAAACATGGTAACTTCCAATTTTTGAGATAACACCCACTTGGAATTATGCCAGACCTGATCAAATTAGGGGTCTGCTTCTTACTTAAATACATTCTCCCATCCCAGGCACAATATGTTCCTTTTTTTTCAATTTTATT
Source organism: Rhynochetos jubatus (assembly GCA_027574665.1). Classification (NCBI taxonomy): domain Eukaryota; kingdom Metazoa; phylum Chordata; class Aves; order Eurypygiformes; family Rhynochetidae; genus Rhynochetos; species Rhynochetos jubatus. The sequence continues at coordinate 32,326,785 of CM050650.1, forward strand.
CTTTGCCTGTAGCATGTGGCAATAGAAACAAAACAAATCATCTCACTTTGTGCCAAATCCAAAGAATGAATTGCTTTCACTAATACACCCACACTTCCACACTTAAAAAAAAAAAAAGTAAATTGTTGGCCCCGTGACTTTTAAAGCTCTAGAACATTTATTTTGTTCATTAAGAAGCAGTCAACCCTATAAAGGTACTCAAACTGTATTGTCAAAGAAAAAACACACTTAGTTGCTAAATGATGCAGCTGTAAGAGAAATGTTTCAATAGACTGATGGTTAATTGCTTCAAAGCTGGCTGTCCCAGGAGGTATGGCTGTTGTTCAGATTTTGAGAGTCAGAGTAGAATGAACTGGAAACTCTTACCCACTCTGCAGTCACACCTTCACTTGCAGTATAGAAATAGACTGAGTTCTATTGCCATAACTGACAAGATTCTTGGGGTCTACAATCCAAACATAACACAAAGGTGTCATGCTTTAACCTCAGCTGGCAGCTAAGCACCACACAGCCACTCACTCACTCCTCCCACCAGTGGGATGGGCGAGAGAATCAGAAAAGTGAGAAAAATCGTGGGCTGAGATAAACACAGTTTAATAGGTAAAGCAAAAGCCATGCACACAAGCAAAGTAAAACAAGGAATTCATTCACCTCTTCCCGCAGGTGTTCAGCCATGTCCAGGGAAGCAGGGCTCCACCACACACAACAGTTACTTGGGAAGGCAAATGCCATCACTCTGAATGTCCCTCCCATTCCTTCTTCTTCCTTCAGCTTTACACACTGACCATGACATCATATGGTATGGAATATCCCTTTGATCAGTTGGGGTCAGCTGTCCTGGCTGTGTCCCCTCCCACTTTCTTGTGCACATCCAGCCCGCTTGCTGCTGGGGTGGGGTGAGAGGCAGAAAAGGCCTTGACTCTGTGTAAGCACTGCTCAGCAACAGCAAAAACATCCCTGTGTTGTCAACACTGTTCCAGCACAAATACAACACATAGACATATACCAGCTACAATGAAGAAAATTAACTCTATCCCAGCCAAAACCAGCACAAAAGGGATTAGGCACAACAGAAAGGATCTGATAAAGATTCCCCATATTGGCAAATTCTAGTAGAGAACATGAGTGACGGTCTGAACTGGGGCAGCTAGGAAAATTTGAAAAGGGCCAGAAATGCAAATTTTGTGATCTTCCACCTACACACTTTTCCAGCTGATCCCTCAACCAGAAATTACTTTCCTCGAATGGCGATTTCTCTTCCTTGACTAGCTCAGCATTAGTGGAAACGTAAAATATATCAGAACCACCAAAACCTCCCTTCATGCCAAAAAGTAAGTTAGGGTCAGCCTTGTACAGGCTGTGTTCAGAACTGAATATGATAATTGTCAGCAATCAGCTTGTGTGGCACTGGTACTTAGATAACAGGGAGCAAAGTGCCAAAGGACAGTCTATGGGTAAGTCTTAGACCACAGCCAATACCGGCTTCATCTGGAACAAGAGCTTTCTCAGTTTCACTGGGTGCTTATACACAAGCTTCAGTCCTCTGCTGTGTTCTGCTTTTTCCAAACAGCTAGTTCAGAAGGTAAAGGATTATTACAGTAGATGGCTAAAAAGCATTCAATCTTTTTTTTTTTTTACTTTGCTAAAAGAAGAGATGAAAAGTGTTCGTAGAACAAGATAATTCTTTAAAGCAACTACTTAATCCTGCAGTTTATTTCAATTTCCTCCACTTACTTATCCTAAAAATAAACCCTGCATTTTCTCTGAAAATTGTATTCTTGGCATTGATTTTTCTCTTTCCACTCTGCTCTAACCTCAGCTCTTGGGTCAAATAATATAATACTTAGCGCTTAGAAAGTAATTTCTGTTTGATGACTCAATTTGTTTTGCAAACATTAACAAACTCAGTCCATGCTATTTCCAAAACTCAGGTACTATTTGAGGAGTTAAGGAAGTTAGTGACAGTGCCTGGAAGACAGAACTGCTATTGTCACCTCCAGGACCCATATCTTAAACAAAAGACAATCTAATTTTGGTTGGTTTGGGTTTTGTTGGTGTTTTTTTAAGGGTAGAAGATATATTGTGCTATACAGGAAAAAACTGAGATAACTCACCTTTCAGGCTGTTCTTGAAACTGAAGTGACACTGTTCAGTTACAGTGCTAATCAGAAACAGTTCAATAGTATTTCATTGTTAAAACACTGTCTTGTCTGTTCCAGAATGTTTTTTTATTTTGATTTAATTCTTTCTATAGAAAAACTTTTGAAGTGATTTGATGTCAAAATGTGGTATTTCATTTTGATTTTCTCATTTGGTTCTGTTGTGACTTTTTTGGACAAAAGTGAATGTGTTTAAAACATGTTACCTCACAAATACAAATTATTAGAATTTAGTAGTTTAAAAACTGGTTTTAATATAGACTTTCTGGCATTTCAGATTAACTATTTTATTTATTTATTTCTAAATTTTATCACTTCTAAATTCATAATACATGCAAATCAGAGAAACAGCATTGCAGAACTGGAATTTCCTTTGAAATACAAATCCTAATTTTGTGAAGACCATGTGCTCATTCAATTTTAAGAGAGTCCTGTAGTCAGTTCCAATAACAAGCTTCTATGTGCTTTGCCCATCATGATTCTACACATGTTTACAGTCACACACACACAGTCTCCATTCCAGATTCTCTCCTCTACAGTCTGAATAGAATCTATGACATCCCCAACACAAAAGGAATAGAGACAGGATAGGAAGAGGTTGAAGACAAAATAGAAAGTGTACATTTTTTATCTTCCAAGTTAATGAAACAACTGACTTGTCTTCTCCAGGCCAAGTAAGTGTTTCCCAATGGTATGTACTGGATGACATGTATCCTATACAGAGAAATACTACAGAACGTATTGCATGTGCAAGTGTCCTGTTTCCATAGGCATACACTAAAACTCTGTAAGCTGCTATCAAGAAAAATTTTCTTTCTATGTATTTTTGAGACTTTCAGTAGATTTGCTTCCAAAATATGCATAGAAACTAATATTAAACCTATTTAACACATATTTGTACAATTGTTACCTGACAGTGTTTGGTTTTATAGAGATTTGGCAAAGGCATGTGATTTAAATAAAGTATATGCAATGAACCAAGCTAGTACAGGTTTAACCCTAGTTTACAGGTGCTAAAAAAACATTGATATGGGTTCCCATTTGGAAAAATGGTTCAGTCTCCACTACCCTTCCTACCTTAAGTGGGAGTTATTTTGTTCTCTTACAATTCCTACAAAACTGAAATCTTGAGTACTCTGTCAAAGACTGTGTCAAAATAACAGTTATTAAAAAGGAGGGGAGAGCACTTCAATTTCTTATTGGAATGTAATGGTTTGTTTGGTACAAAAGGAACATAGATGTTTGCTCATTCAAAAATCAGAAAATGAACACCAGGGCATACTGACTTAAAAAAGAATATGACTTGAGAATGAGTCCAGTAAACGGAAATAAACAGGGTTGTCAGGCAGTTGAGACATCTCTGGAAGGAAGTGGGTCAGACAGCACCAAAACACATGGGATCAGTCTTAAGCATGAGATATTTATAATCAAGTAAGACATAAGCTTCACAATACCTCCCATGTTCACCAGGTATCACAGTGTGACTGGACCTGACACACTGATTCTTAACACTGTGCATCAAAATACAGCAGGTACAGATATGCGTGAGGAGACTGAATGCAAACCTAAATGTTTTTTTCCAAACTGCTGAATACTCACAGTTGTCCTGAGAGTCAATGATGTTGAAAAATTTGGATCAGTTAATGAAGGCACCTGGTTTTACAGGCACAGGAGTGAATGTCAAATCTCTAAAAATTTCTCAGATGCTTCTGTTGACATATTTGGAATAGAAAAAATACATGAGGGTGATCCTTTGCTGGTACCTGAAAAGATTTGCACATGAGAGTATGTCACAGATTTTCTGTCCAAGACTGCTTTTTCTACAGTCACCCTTTATATGGTTTATTTTCTTTGACATGAACAGATTTAAAATCAGAATAGCCTTTTCTCATTTAAATTCTTATCCAGTGTGGAATTATTGTAAAGCTCATTTTTAAAGGTCATGGTTTATCAGATTAGCATCATGTGGACACAGTCAGACATGAGGTGTACATAGAGAAAGCATCACTCAGGAAAGGTGAAGGTTTCCTTTTTAATCCTGACCCTGACATGCCATATTAATCCCTGCTAGGGACCAACTAATGCTCAGGTAGGGAGGAGTGGGAGCCATGAAAGTGCACAGACTTGACAGAACCTATGGTTTCATACAAGACCCATTTTAGTGCTGAAACACTGTTTTTCCTAAATAAAGCAAAGTCCAAAAAAGAAAAGTGAGGAGGCATGGGAGGAGAATAAACGATGTTTGCTTGCAGCTAGAAGACCACGAACAGGAGATTTGTATTCAGGGAGTAAAAAGGTATAGAAGAAATTCTGAACAATAAAGAAGAAAAAATAAAGCTATTATTTCCTTTTTGTGTTGTCCTGTGTGACACAGCAATAGGCATGTTCACTGAGCTCATCATCCTATGGGATGATTGGTAGCTTGTATGCCAATTTGGAATTTGAGAGCTTATACTACCCTTATAAATCCCTGTGCGAATGGTCAATGCTGCTCATAATGCCCTTTAATATTTGGTAGTTTTTGTTCAGATGCTGGGGTAGTGATATGAATATCTGAAGGTCTCTTTTGGGTGCCCTCACTTTGAGAGCAATAAAGCATGGAGCAATAGCACACATTACCCACAGGTATGCCCAAGGTCTTTGCAAGCAGATCACTAACATAGCCTGGAAGGAGCAGTGCTTTCCTTTGCAGAGCATACTATTATTGATGCAGACAAACTTCAGGTTTGCTTTTGTCTCCGGAGCTCTTCCATACTCCCCAAACACTATTCCTTGGCCTGTCAACACTGTTAATAGTGTTCCCATATAATTAACAGAGGAAGATTACCTAAAGATGAAAAATAGCATTCCCATTCAAGACAATTTTTTAAGACTTTGCTTCTTTCTCTATGGGATCTTATTATTGGCTTTCTCAGAGGCAATCTTAATCTGAAGGATAGTATGAATGCTTTCAGGGATATCCAGATCAGCCTCCAAGAGAAAAATTCCTTGGTATCAAGACTGCATGAATAAAAAGTCTGGGGAGGAGGGGGAGCCCCATTAGAAGAGTTTGATTTTAATAAGAGGATGATGAAGTTAATTAAAGCTCAGTGCCCATGAGCAAAGAGGAGAGGAGAGCACTCTGGGGTTTTTCCTTTCGCTTTGCTCCAGCTGTTCCTATCTCCAAGCCAAATACATGAGCCAAAATGATACAAAGTGGGAGCTTTTTATAGCAAGGGGATCATCTGTTAAATGCTTAGGTTGGTTTTGTTTTGCCATAAGAAGACAGGGAGTATAGTTGCAAAGTTTTCAGCAGGAATTCAGCCAAGCAGTTCTCATTGCTTTTTTAGCCTCTCTTTTCATTTCCCTGCCCATAAATCATACAATGAAATCCCTCTCCCTCAGAGCACCTCTCATGTCTGGAGTTAGTCATCAGATTCTCCTTTGCCTGTATCAACTTTGACCTTTCTAAGCATTTTGTGAGTTCTGTGCTTTCATTAATAAGGAGATTATGCATTAAAAACCCTTTTTGTGTCCTAGAAAATAGGCATTTGTGCATGCAAATTAGCCAATAATTGGCCAGGCCCTTAAAGATACTAAGCTCCAAAATTCAATTGGAACATAATAAATTTTCCAATATTTCACTTTCCAAAAATTCAGACCAGGAGCACAGGATTTAACTCTTGTCTAAAGCCTAGACTAGCCAGACTACTGAACTTGCACTCTAGGGCCAAACTCTCCCTGGCATCCTTAGAGGCTGTCTGTTGGTTCTCAAACTTGGCTTGTTTCTGGAATAAGTCCTTTGGAGAACCACTTTACATCAGGTCTCATTCCAGAAGATAGTGAGAACAAAACAGATGTGACTTCCTAACCGCCAGGTCAGGTAAGGTAGCCACATACTCTCCTTTTAACTAAATCATACCACAAACAGGCTGGCATTGCTTGGAAGTTTCCAATTACTCTGTATTTAAGATCTGGTTCCAAAGTGTTGAGAATTTCTTGAAAAAGGCCGAATGTGCCAAGACTTACTTAAGAGAAAGAAAATCAGTATATTTACTCTTATCTTGCATTTGTTTGGCCCCATAAACTGATTTGATCCTAAAAGAAATTCCTGACATCACTGGATTTTCTGTTGTTTCACTTCAAAATATATAAGGTAAATCAGGGCTATGGTCTTTCCTGCTGCCTCTTCTTTCGTAATGAATATTCCTTTCCACCTATGCTTTGTTTGACCAAGACAATTCCATCATAAGTTGGAATTCACAGTCAGCACCTCACTTTCCCATGTTTGCCTTTCCTGCTGATTCATCTCATTCACATACACTCAAATCTGAGGAGTTTCAAATGTTAAGACACTAACCTATAGCCTCCAACAACCGCTGGGAGAAACACTTCCACTGGGCTGTATCTTCAAATACAAATTGTTCAACCAGCAGCTGTAGAGCACATTAATTTTTTTACAGTGGCAACATGTTTTTAAGGATTGCACAGTGAGGCACCTCATTCAGTCTTGACAAGGAGTATTCCCCAAGTTAATAACAGGAAAGAGGAGACTCAAGAATCCCACTAAATTATCTTCCTGGCACTCCTCAGCTCCAATAAAAGTCAACAAAGGGGAGAATAAATCTCAGACTAAGAAGCTGGTTGGAGGAATCTAGAGGGATAAGACAATTCCAAAAGGATGGCAACTGAGAAAGGCAAGTTCTTGTACACCCAGCTGTGAAGAACCTAGCTAGCAGATTAGTTTGCATTATGATGCAGAAAACCAAACAGTTTCTGAATGCCTCTTTAAATATCAGAATTCCTAACATTTGAAGGCAATTAATGATGATATTGTGTGGGAAACTAGGAGATACTTTTAACCCTCATAAACTGCACTGGTATCCACTGGGGTTTCTGGGGGTGGAAAGACTAGTCAGTATGGGTGAAATGGCAAAAAGTTCTCAAAACACTTGGAGCTCTAAAGAAAGTCACTGAAAGCAGAAAAAGTGCTTGGCAGTGCTAAAATTACAGAAAAAAAAATCCCTCAAACAACCTGGGCACTATCCCAAGAATGCTTAAACAAAAAGTTGTGACAAAGTGCTGGAAGATAAGAGTATAAATAAGGAAGGCAGTGTTCTTTCCACACAATCTTCACTCTGATTTTACATAAAACTCCTAATCACTCTGTGCTTTTGTTTCCACTTCTGTAAGACAGATAGAGAGGAGGAGTTCTCCTCATGTTCAAGGAAACATGGATTCTGGAAGGTTTCATCTCAGAGAGTTAATGAAGAGAGTCTGAATAATATGACATCATATCAGTGAAAGTGCAATATCTCATCAAAAGGAGAGTCAACTTTCAGCCAAGCCTCCACTTCACCTCACAAATTGAAAATAACTGAAATTTCAGTTAATTTTCTCTCATTCAGGACTTTGCTGAAAATGCAGCCCATTCTGGAAAAGGAAAGCAGGGATGTTCTGGGTGCTTCTTAGGATACCTTTTTTTTGACAGTGAATGAAAGTTTGAGGTTGTGAGCACAATGTGAGAACAAATCCTATTGTCAGGAATTCATTGGCCTCCTCAATAATATTTACAATATATTACTAAGCCTATCCCCTTGCTGATTTTACATCACTGCTCACCCTTTTCAGTCATAAATTAATCATCTACCTTGAAGTACTGCACAATATTCCAGGCAGTTATAAATAACTCCTCCGTCAGATTCTCAGATCATACCACGTTATCAGGAGCAGTAGAGTCATGCCAACATTGGGTTTGGCTGGAAAACCCTGCCTCAAAGAACTCAGAGTCACTTTCATGATAAAGCAAAAGACTGATCAAGGAGATCAGGACAAAGAAAGTAAGATGAGAATATAAATAAATGGATTATAACTAAGTGGATTGGTTTGCGTCCTTTTTCTGTCAAGATTATTAATAATTCCTTAATCCTAACATTGCAACAATGAAGAGAATTTTACTCCCTATCAATCTTACGTGCTATAATGTTAGTAATACTATCTGAGAACTGGTACTCCAAAAGCAGGGAGGCAACCCCTGGTGGCATAGTCTGCCATTCTCTGTTACCTGTTCTTATTTTGACAGCTGTATTATACAAACTGCAAGTCTTCTTTTCCCCATATCCCTGAATTTGGATAATTCTCTGTCAAATTCTCCGTCAAATGTGAAGGGCTGCAAGATCAAATGGTGCTGCAATCCCACAACCAACACTCACTTTCTGCAAGGTTTTTTTTTTGGGGCTTTTTTTTTTTTTGCAAGGGTATTTTCTTGTTCTGTGGCCATGTCTTCCCACCCTTCACCTATCCTTATCTCTTTTGGGATAAGCATTGTCTTTCATTGTCTGTTCACATCAGAGAGCACCAAGTACAATGGTGTTCCTCTTAGGGCCTCTTAACACCAATATAAGGAGTAAGAAGCTTTAAGTCCAAACCAAAAATATATCAGCAGAAGTTATAAGAAAAGCCTGCCCTGACATTGCTCACACTGTGTGTTTCCTGGAGAAAGAAATAAAGATGTAACTTGCATCGATGCCAAATTCCTTTGCGCTAAATTCATAACTTAAAACATATTGTTTCAAGACTGTGAATAACGAGATGGAGATTGTACATACAAATGGAAGCCTAGTAGTTATTTTTATCCTCAGAAAATCTAATAATCATCATTTTCAAAGACAAAGTGAAATGACTGACCATCCATTGAGAGCAGCATAATTGTTCCATGTAATGAAAGATGTGGTGGTGGGAAGACCTCAGCAGTGAGGGAAGAAAGACGAGCCTAAGCAGCAAACATGAAACCAGAAGGAACACAAGGTCAGAACACTAGGTAGATTGCTCCGATGAGGTTTGTAAATCAACCCATAAATTTAAAAGACGGTGTGCGCCAATTATTGTGATTGTATACTGCTTTTGAAATGAAACAGCTGAGAACTGATCAAGGTGTAGCTCCATCCACTGCAGGTCCCTGAAGAATTTAATCAATGTATTACTAACACTCCCACCCCTATCTGAACTCAGTTTGACTTTTCACAGTAAAATCAATGGAACACTTCTAATCTCTAACACTGACTCTCTTCCTGAAGTGAAATATTTGGAGATATAATTGTGGTCAGAATTTCACTTTTCAAATTATGGTTTCTTCTTTAAGGACTAGAAGGTTTTAGGTTTGTACTATTGGTCAAAGACAAGGGCAGGACAAAAACCACATAACAGAATACTTTACCTGGAACTGTCTATGAGAGTTGTCCCATAATATTGATTTATAACAATACTATAAAATCTGTCAAAAACTTTGGAGTTCAATTAGACTCATCTCTGTCTTGATATATGTGAAGAGCCTTCTGGTTAATACTGTCCAATGGAAGACAGATATTCCTTCTCCTCACTTCCCTGCATTAAGGGGAATGTTGCTTTTTAAAAAAAATAATACTTTGACTAAATGTTTTGGAGCTTTGTACAAGTGATCTCAAAGCCTAGAGATAAAAAGCTCCAGAACCAGAAGTGTCGAATGCACTGATTAAAGGTAATTTGCTTTCAAATAATTATTAACTCTGGACAAATGTAAATAACCAGAATTGAAAGATCTTTTTCATCTTCCCACCTGCCTTTCCCTCAGGGTATTGACTGGCTGCATCAATTTTCAGGTACCATCTCTTGTACTTGACTGAACTATTTCCAAATCTTGACATTTTTTGGATGTTTAAGCTCCTTCCCAAAGTAATTACAACATGTAAATCCCATTCTGGTTTTCCTGTTACACTACAACTTGCATTTCATATCAGACTGCCAGCTGATCTCATGAGCTAATAAAAGGGTATGAAGTGAACAGCCTATTTTCATTTGTTATGAATCCTTGATTGAGTCTGACTGAGTTTGGGGTAACTGAAAATTGCTACCACTTTGAAAATCACCATGTGATTCACATGCCATGTGAAGGCAAAGCCTACAATCATTCCAGGCAAAATTTATAATATTGAGCTGATTGCATTCCATAAAAAAAATCCTTCGTCCAAGATGTTGTCTGACCACAGAGACTGCGAGACTTGCAGGAATATCCTTACTGTATTCCTGCCCACACAAAATATTTTTTTCTCCAAAAGAAAGATGTGAAGACAGAGGCCCTGAACCGAGGAGCTGGGAAGTATTCCTGCATCCTACAGTTCAGATGTGAGCTGCCTAAGCTGGTTTGATATGTAATAGCAACCCCAGCAGTGAGTCACCAGCTAGCTTTGAAATAAAACTCTGACCAAGATCATATGGTTTAGTATAAGAAATAAAGGTCAGTATTACTACTGTTCATCATACTTACATTAGAGTGTATATGACACTGAGGTCATCAGTGAGATTCAAAGTCTAGCATGAAAGGCATAAAACCTCACCTCTAGGATCAACTTTACTGGATGCACTAAATTAGGCTTTTATAATTCACTAGGCCAGACTTCAGAAGCAAACAAAATTCCATGCACCGAATCAGAGAAACAAACAAGAAAGCTCTGCTGAGGCATTCACGCTAGGTGCTGCATACTCAGGTCTTGCTCTGAAGATTCAGATTTAATGCAGAATTAACCATGCCCACTCTAAGGTACAGAACTTGGATCTTCATGGTTCCTTCAATGTTTAGTTCCTTTACGAAATATTTGCTAGCCCTGGTCAGACAAACAGCCCACAGGTACTGTACATTCTGCTTTTCACAAGGTGGCATATGAGTTTTTCAGAACTTGTGTGAAGAACAGCAGTAGGTGCTCTGCTCCTACAGCATCATCCCTCAGGACTTTTCTCATTCCAGGACTAAATCTGTTCCTAATTAGAGGTCACTTTTTTGACAGAAGTAATGGATTATGCTCGCTGAACACCTTTGCCAGAATACAGAGTTCCCGTGGAAGAGGTGGAGCCCACATGCAGCAATGCCAATGCAGCCATGATAAATGGATAATTATTGATCAACACAGATGGGCTTCTGAAAATTTCTCTCCACAAAAATTCAGTGTTGGCCACATCATCAATTAACCAGAAAGAGTTAAGGTAGTGTCCATTCTAAAGAAGAGAGAGAATGCAAAACAGCTGTTACCTTTTTCCTCAAGATGCACATCTGCTCAACTCAATGTTCCTGAACAAATATGCTTTAATCACTTGGTTGGTCTCATAATCTTATTACAGACTGAGCCGTAACACCCTGGGCTGTAATTTCTATGATGTCCTTTACTGGCAGAAAATGCTGCTTCAGCAATCAAAACTTTGTTTTTAATTCCACTGAACATATTTGTGTCTGTAAAGTGAACACAAAGTAGAAATCAGATACCAGTCCTGCAAGCTAAGATTTGAATTGCACCCTCCACTCTGCCACTAGTTTACTTCATGCAAGTTATGCTTCCTCCTTAGCCACTCTCGTCACTACTCCCATAAACGTCAGCTTCTCTGTCACAAAGCTGACAGCAAGCTGGCCCAGCACTCTAAGCCCACACAGACAGACTGTGAGTAACTGGAAAAATGACACTTGGAGTTAATTATAAGTTGGTCAGATCTATTTAGCTCCCACCTTCTATCTCTGTGACCAAGGACAGATTTAAACTGACACAAACATTTCTTCTATTTTCTAGTACAATTTCATTTATGACACATTAGCATGTGCTTTACATGCATTGCCCTTCCTTAGTATGAATAATTCCATCAGCTTAATGGACAGGGAAGGGGAAGATGTCCACCTGTAACCCACTGGTTGCTTTTTAACAGTCACAAGTATCTGATATTTTAGGAAGTCAACTGATTTCACATCCTTATTCTGAAAAAGACCTGTCTGTGTTTATTTACCACAGCCATAAGTAATGTGTTGCTTTTCAGTCCAAATCCTTTTTATACAAGCATGAAAAACAGAGACACACATAAAGAAAGATTAGAAGTTCACTTTTTTAAGTTATCCGAAGGTCTTATTCCAACTGACAAGAAGTCAGGAAACTGACAACTAAGAGCTGACACACCATGTATCGTGCTCTGTCAGGTTTTATTTTGTGTGTCCCTGTGTGTGTGTATGGGAGTGTGACTTTTTCTTTCTGGGCTTCTTTAATGTTAATTTTGAAAAAGGACTGGTGTGCTGGAACAAACTTGAGAGACAAGAACGTGAACACAAACAGACAATGTCCTTATAAACAATAAAGGCAACACCAGCAGGCACCATCCACTGTGACTATCTTGACATGGTGCTGTGCATCTGTCTCCTGGGGCTACTTAACATGACCTTTCTAACCACAGTGCCAAATGCTTTCTCTTGCACTTCCCTGCTCCGTTGGTACGATGCCATTCTGCCTCCACCCCACTTTAGGTAATGTGGCTGTTTCAGAACAGACTGGTCACAGACGACAAGACACAACACAAGATTATTAGGCACACCATGAGACAGAGAGAGCACAGAACAACCTTCATTACTTCCTGCAAAGACCCCCACCCAAAGGCCTCAGAAAACTTCACAAATACTCATTAACTGACATCAGAGGAGCGTCTAATCATGAAAGGATTCTTTTGTATATGTTCACAGAGCTGCTATGTCAGTATAACTCCTCCCGCAACAGGAAGCTACACTCCACAGGGAAGGTGGAGTTCCAATGGCAGGGTGGGAGCTGTGAGAGCAGGGGATAAGTCTGGCATTGCCTCAAGTGGCAAGAGACACCCTTTCTAAGGAGTGAGAATGACTTACAATCTTACAGCTTCCAGAGCAAAGTCCTGCTGGCCAAGGGTTTACACACCCCATTAATGGTAAAACAACCCATGAACAATGAAGAAATCAGAGTTTAAGAACACCCTTACTGCCAAGGTGATCCAGCCTCCTCGCAATGACCCTCGGGTTTGTATCTTGTTAGGCACTTAATGCCAGACTGCCTGGGTATGTGTGGATAGGAAAACTTAACTAAAGCATAGATTGGAGAGTCAATAAAGCAGAAGAGGATTGACAGACTTGAAGTGATTAAATATTTCTGCTTATTCTTTTATATTCTTTTTCCAGTCTGATGATCTTTTTTCTGATATTCCCAAGTTTAGAATTGAAAACAAGGTGGGACTTAACCGTTTCAGAAGGGCTGTACAGCAAACAGCAGGCAAGGATTGATCTGCAAATTCAGCTTACCCTTTCATTCTCCCCTTTCCTCCAAATACATCGATTCTTAATGCCATTGTGCTTCATTACAAAGTAATTTAATTTGTTTTCTGTGGCGACCTCTAGGATTCTTTCAGCCTTGCTTCTTTTTCACTTATCTGTCTTCACTTGAATAGCATGGATTTGAAACATTATTCTCTAGATAATTTAGTTTGCATGCTATTTTCTGCTGATGTTTTAACCTGTAGATCCTTTTTTGTTATAACTGAGCCCTGACTGGCATTTATAATATTTTCCCATACATTTTCACATATTAATTAAGATGTGAGGGATTTCTTTTCACTTTTTCTGGGCAGCACAGAAGTGGCGCTGGAATTAGATATGATGAATGGTACGCAGGACTATGACCTCAGGAAGCTAAAGGTGTTAGTATCAAAGATCCTGTTTTCAGACAATACTCTTTCTACATCTGTAAATATCTGCATCTTCTTTCATTTTTCCAAAGAAGGAGCAATGTCCACCATACAAAGGACACTGTGATACTTTAAATGTGTTTAGGTTCATTCATGTCAGCATTCTTTACGAAGTGTTTAAAATCTTTTCATCCTCCTCACAGCTTTCCTGAAGTCTGGCCCAAGGTACACTGAAATGATGATTGCTTTTTTTTGATCCTGACTCCCAGAGACTATTTAAAGACATGGCAGTTGACTTACTTACAATCCATTTGATGGACTTACTCATCCATTGTGCTATGGGAAGCAGGAAAAGTGCCTGAAGTCCTGTCAGATGACCTAATAACTCTAGCTCTGGCTCTCATGATGTTGTAATAGAAGTAGCGATATCCAGAGTATGGTATGCAATTAATCTGTATGCAGGGGGTATAGTCAGTGTAGCAGCTACTTGATGAATATGGAGCTTGGATGTAAAGGAGGCATAAATGGCTACTGTATAAAAAGATCTCCATACCAAAATACAAAACTAGCTTTTTAACATGGGTTTTCCATGTTATGTAAAAAAAAAAAGGCAAGAAAGAACAATGCAAAACAGGCTTGCAGAAAAAAAAATCTACCCTTGACTAGAAAGAAAGTGAGAAAAATATCTTTATGTGTACTTTTAAGGATTGCAAAAGGTAATTGAAAAACAAATTAATAGAACTTTCCAAAAATTTAACGACTGAAGTAGCTGAGTGATTTCAGTAATGTATTTTTAAGTCATTTTCCTCTTTCTCTGTTTGTACAGTATCCCTGAGAAAAATCATAATTTTCTTGAGATTGTTGTTCATGTAAAATTACTGCCCCATTATACTGCTTGCATGTATCCCATATTATGTTTATTCTTGCACTGGACGAATACCAATCTTGGAATCATATTTTATTTCCCCCCAAAATTCCAGTGAAGTATATTTAATTAATCAAACGTCAGAAATATTCCTTCTTCTCAGCTGCCTACTTTTTAACAGGAGGGCAAATACAAATGGACGTTATCAAATTAACTTAAAGTATTAATTTATTTTCCTGGATTATACTTTTTTTTCAGGGTTTTCAAAAACATTTTATTGAACTAAAAGGAGTAAGCAGGGCATTTTTTAGGTATTTCATAGGTGAAACATGATGTCAAATGATTTCACTGAAATTGGTGTTATTTGGTGATATTTAATGTACTGTACACAGTGTACAGTGTAGTGCACCCCATACTGGAAGATGGTTTCAAGTGATACTTCTACAATTTTGTGAAGAACCCTGAAATCATCTCATGTAAGTTACAAAAGCAGTCAGGGTGAGCCATTGTTTCCTTATCTGCTATCTTTATTCCAGAAGCAGAATTGTGATTGCAACACAGTGTCTTATTTCTTTCAGTTCAATCCTTTTAGTATCATCCTTGCTAACTACATCTCGCTATTTCATCATGGGCGGTGGCATTTGTTCACTGTGTAAATCTGGTCTGCATGGTACTTCAGAACAAGCGGCGTCTCTATGCGGTGACTGATAGAGCTGTGGTGGAGAATTGTCATTTGTGAAAATCTTTCACATTTCTGAGTGTGTCCTCATCCGTATCTGAAATGAAAACTAAACATTTTATAAGTCATTGGTTGTTGTTTGCTTTTTAAAAACAGGGAGGTTGTATCAAAGTTTCCATTTCCAAACCAAAAGTTTCAGGTCTAATTTGAGAAGAGTTGTCAAATGTCCAGAGATTACATCTGGACATTATCAATCAGAGTTACATCTGACATGCCTTGCTGAGGATGTGAGAACAGCTCCAGACTTTCTTCCTGAATCGAAGCAACAGTAAATCTAGCTAACAGTTGAAACTGGGTCCCTTTATCTGATAAACATTTTTAACTGTCAGATGCAGGGCAGGTAATTCAGTTTTTAATAAAAATAATTTTACTGAAATTTATTCACAAAAAGACAAAATATGAGGCCAACCAGACACTGCACTCAAGCAGAGCACCTAGGAATGATGGTATTGCACAGCATCCGTTCCCTGAGTAAAGAAAGATATACGACGTCTCCTACAAGATGCTGGAGAAGGCACACATTTGGGAGCTCTGTAAAACACAGCCAGAATCTACTTGTTGTTTTCAGAGTGATGGATCTGGATCAGACAGGATGAGAATTCACTATTTTCAGAGGTCTTGTGTGAAGACAGGAACTTCTCTTTTTCTTGCTTGCTCTCGTTTTATCCCCTCAAAAGGGAAAAAAATCATTGATGTTTGGCTTCAAAATGGAAACAAAACTTCAGAAATAGCTAGTAAAGGGAAGAAAATGTAGACTGTAGGTCACTCTATGTATCTTCTTTTAGTGAAAACAAAAGCAGAAATCTCAAAAAGGAACACGTTTACCCTTTTTGCACTAGTGTGGTATGTGTTTTGGGGCTAGCAAAGAACACTGCCTTCCTCCAGAGTTCAGTTTTGAGGCCTAGAATAAATCATTCAATTTACCTAAGGCTGAGTTAATGACTGGGGTTTTTTTTTTCTCTTAAGTGAACAACAATGTGAATGTGTCAATCTTCATCTGGAAAGCAAAATTCCACTTGCTCCCTGATTGCTTTGATACTTCACCCTCTGATGGCCCTCACTCAGCTTTCAGCAGTATCTTCTCCTTTTAGTTTGTGGCACCAGCCACTGGAAGAGCTGCTCTCTCTCTGGGGAGAACTGTTAAAAGCATGAACTTCTTTGCACAGCTGCGTGGTCAGAGGTGCACGATGGTTCATAAATTCCCACAGCAGACACACGCAGGCTATTGCTTTAGTACAAAGCCCTGTAAAAAATAACATGTGGCACAACAGCCACAGGGAGGCACAAACAGTACCCGGAGGATCGGCAGCGTAACAAGTTCAACTGAAAAAGGTCGTGCCAATTCAAGCAAGATGTGTAAACCTGTCCTACAAAGTAACAAGCTCAGCTGCTGAGACACCTGGGTTTTCATGATGATTTGACTGGTAATGGTCAGACGTGTTTCAAAAAAATCAACTTGTCAGAAAAATGCCAGTCCATTGAATGTGAAATGTTTTGCAGAATTTGAACAGGTCTGATACCAATTCTTTGCCTCTTCTATTCTTCACTCGTCCACCCAGCTTCTCAGATGCTCCCTGAACAACTGAGGCACAGCTCAGATCCCCAGGGCTTTAAACTTCTGGGATTTCTGCATCCCAGATTTTCTGCCCACCTTTTATGCTCAGGAAACTAGTCTTCATCAGCAGTGAGAAAAGTGTATTGGACAGGGTTTCCAGTCTTCCTGCCACAGTGTTCAGAGGACCAGTCTGGGATGGGCTCCTGGTCTCCCTGCAAACCACCATCCACAAGGAAGTGCTAGGAACCTAGTGTTTGCATTGTTCAGCCTGACTATTGGCCTAGGGCTAGTGGCCTCACATAGCCCTGGCTATATGATCACAGCAGCTTAGGGAGACAATTACCCTGAAAGTTCAGCAAACATCTGCCCCTGTAACTTTATTTTGGAGCACCATGAAATTGGCCAGAAATAGCCCCACTTTGAGTCAGTAGGTTTCAAGAATCTGGAGGAGCAGATTTTATTTTAGAAATACCAATTTGCAGCATTTCTGAAACAAAATACTTCACAATTTGATTTTTAACAAACATCTTTAAATTTTTGGACTTTTTACTTTCTGATGTTGAAAAGGTTTCAGATAATGCAAAATTTATGAAGAACCAGAATGCAGTTTTCTGACCTACTATAGCCTTCTCTAAAGGGATAGCTCAATAGTTTGTAGAAATAATGAGTTTCTTTACTGCTGTATTGCTACCTCCTTGCCCACTGCTAGCTGCTAATGGAATGAAAACTCCTATCAGCCTTAAAGAGAATGAATGAATGCATATAAATATTCCTACTATAAACAGAATGCCTGGTTCTTTTCACCTTACAACAGTAAGACTGTTCTAAGACTGTCCTCAGCCACTGAACATGCAAGACGAGGATGTGACTTGAATCAGCTCCCAGATTAAAATACAGTAACAGACAGGAATTTCAAGGTTTGTGTGTTCTCCTCCTGAAAACTATGTAGAGGCCATGGAGGAACAAGAAAGCTAGGTCTAATGACAGATACTTTATGACAAAGTCTCAGTTGAATTTCCAGAAATATTAAGAGAGATTTATTTTCACCCCTTTACTAACACTTGGTCTAAAAATACAACATGTGCCTTGAGCTATGTGGGATCCCCCCTTGCTAACTTTTAATCTCTTCCTTCCTTTTTGCAAAGGAGAGCACCTTTGTGCCTTCTGGTCTGTAAAATAATTGAGACTCCCACAGAATCAGACAATGTGGGAACAGCCTGATCACCACATAATAACAGGACAACCTCACAAGGATATCCATGGTTGTTATTAACTAGGCAAAATGCTCTGCCTCTGCTTAGCCTGCTTCCTGCCATCCATACCAAGAAGTTTTTGATGTTACTGAATAGAAAGCTGGTTTGAATGCTCAACACTAGCACCAGGGACAGAGCAAACTGTACAGACTTCAAGCGCTTTATCCTGCAGCCCAGTATCAAGGAAAGCCCTGGTATGCAGGATGCTGGAGAAGGGAAAAGTGGGAGCTTTTATTCATGAAATCTATTCTCCTCTTGAACAAGCCTTGTCCAGTAAAAGTTGAAAGTGGACAGGAAACATGATTTACAACCCTGTCACAGATCACCTACCCTTCTGAAAATTGCATGCATGTTTCATGTAGCCCCTGCATCATACATATTGCAAAGTTTGTGTTTTCCATGGGAAAGCAAGACAAAGAGCCATCGAGTATTTTCAGGAAGTTGTTTAGAATTATTTGGAAAGTGTCTAGCCTACACCAAACACCTGGAGAGTTTCTGGTTTCATTTCTGACTACACTGTGTTCTTTTACATTACTTTTATAAATGATAGCCCTTGAGGAAAAGGCATACTGATTCTACAAAAATACACATATATCACCACTGAATCCCATTTCTTCCCCCACCAGTGATCAGTCTTCAAAGTTTCTGAAACATTCACTATGTCTTTGAATCTCAGATATAGGTTTCAGGACATGGAATAGAGTGTGAGCCATTTATAAGTACTGAGGGAACGCGGTGCAGGTATCAATTATCTATTAAGGTTCTGCAACTTTCTGCTGGATTCAAATCAAGGACAGAGAAATGGGTTTGGCTGAAATAAGATTTCTCGCTTTTCCCTTTTATGTTTTTCCTAACTAGCAAAGCCTTGCTCCCCAAATTACTTTGCATTAGCTACTTCCCTCACAGTCTTTCATTGTGCTCAACTTCAGCACAGCCTTGATATTTTCAGCTTTAATTTGCAAAAATACAGAGGGAAACTCTGACAGAAGAACTGCATTAGTCTAAAGTGAGTAGAAAACCCAGATGAAAAGAATCTGTCAAAAAATGCTTAAAATGTCTATGACATTTTTGTCAACATTGTGAATTGCTGTCTCCAGAAAATTATTATTTCTCTCCAGAAGATATGATTTTTTTAAATCAGATGCACTTCTGACATCATGAGTAGCTTTATTTAAGAACACTGTCCACACGGTAATTGAATAGAGGTTCTTTCTATCCCTGGAACCTCTTCAGACCTAGAGCATGACTCTGAATGCCACAGCTTGAACCTCTTTCCGCTCACCTGAAAAACTGACATCATCCTCACCACCATTATACACCATTTTGTAACTGATTGATAGGCAATAGCCCTGTTTAATTTCAAAGCCCATTACTATTACTTGAAACTTGGAGTCTTCCCAATTTTGTCACTTTTGAGAGATGCCAAAGGATATTACAACAGTCCCTCATTGACAACTATCATTCAAATATTCAACAACAACTAAGCCCTTTATGGCAATGTTTGGGAACACAGTCTCTGCCTAGGTGTACAGTCCGTATAAGAAAAACAAACTGAACCAGAAATTTCAGTTGTGAATTCTCTACATAAAAACATCTGCGAAATAAAGGAATCAGCTCCTTCCAACAAACAGAGTACAAACATTTCACCAGTGTTTTTGAGGGATTTTAAAGTAAAGTTTATATTATCACAGAGCAGTATGCATGATGATGGTGATATACATATGATACCTATGGTCTTAATGTTAGCAGTTGCATTATTTATTAATTTCTCATCTAACCATACAGCAGAATGCCCTAGAATTTCTTCTTCTATCCTGCCACTAAAGGCGAAAGTTCCCTAATGGAATTGACTTGTTCAGTCGGGTGGCAAAATGTTAATTAGTTTTCATAAAAGATTAATCCATTGAATTCTAAGTGAGTGAATTTATTCCAGGGTGCTTAAAAAACTCACTGTGATATGCTTTGAATTAGCAAGCCATGTCTTTGGAAAATTCCACAAAGTAATATGATTTCTTGGGCATACTGTTCCACATGTCTCTCAGTAGTTAAAGAATAAAAACAGAAGGAGGTAGCACAGGGAGAAAAGGATGAGATTGCTACTGTTTTGGTGCAATTTGAGCAGAATCCGCATTTGTACAGCTAATTATCACCAAAATAGGACAAGAGGAAACAGCCTCCACTTGCTCAGGGGAGGTTTAGATTACATATTAGGAAAAAAATTCTTTACTGAAAGAGTGGTCAGGCATTGGAACAGGCTGCCCAGGCGGTGGAGTCACCATCCCTGGAGGTGGTCAATGAATGTGTAGATGTGGCACTCGAGGACATGGTCTAGTGGGTACGGTAGTGCTGGGTTGATGGTTAGACTAGATGATCTTATAGGTCTTTTCCAACCTTAGTGATTCTGTGATTCTGTGAAAATCTAATCCAACAGTTTTCCTGAATTCCTAGTCTCTGTCATGGTAGTGTTTCTGCTGACCACAGCTTAAAAGAAGTTAAAAACAATCTGACTTAGATAAAGGGGCTACAAAAATGAAACTAATTTGGGGGTGGCAGGGGGAAGCTGATAGCATTTAATAAAACTCAGATATTAGCAATTACAGAAAATTGATAGAGGGAGGAAAAGGATACCAAGGGAATAATCTGTAGCTTCAGAAATTTAGCAGATAATAAAGAGCTCTTAAAAACAAAAAGAACATGAACATGGAACTGAATTATTCCTAGCCAGAAAAAATGAAACCATTGTTAAAAAGTGTGAGGGACATAAGCATTCAGTAAATATCTCTGTTCTCTGCCTGGAAGAAACAGGTAATGTATTTGTACCACCTAATGGTCTTTCAATACCCTTCTTTCTGCCAGGAATGCAAGAGGATGTAAACAGAGATACTACTACTAAATATATTTAAATCAGCAGGCCTATATAATAGGTATGCACATGTTTTGAAAACTAAGAGGTTCTCTTTGACATAATTATTGATTTTCAATCAATCTTGGAAAGTCAGCAAATTTCCAAAGGATACTTAAATAAAATGAGCTGAGTCATTGTCAGTCTGACACTGATCACAAACACAGTCTGATAGAAAAATGATACATGTCTAGATTAAAACAGAATTAACGGAGAGAAACGTAATTAACTCCAATCAATGTGGGCTTATAAAAAGCAGATCCTGTCAAGATAACATCAGAACTTACTTTGGAAAAATTAAAAGCTCATAAATACACTAGATAAGATGTGTTTCAATTTGATTTCAAAGGTATGGTATGACATGGAAGTTTTAAAACCAAATTACTGCTATATAAAATCAAGAAGGCATATATTACAGGAATTAAGAATTGGCTAATTGCAAGCTTCAAAAGGTATTTGTGAATTACATTTATATAAAAGACCAGCAATCAGTGCCATCCAGTCAGGACACATTCTTTTTCCTAAGTTATCTGCCTGATATTGTTGGAGACTGTGAAAGTCTTACGATTGTGGAGATGGGAGTAAAAGAACCATTTAATATGTGCCTTATTGCTTAAAAATTTTCCTTAAACACTTTTGCTGGCCACTATTGGAGATGAGGCATTGGACTAGATGGTCTGTCCTTATGAGCTGCCCTAATGTAGTAGTTTATTTTTTTTTTACCTAGTGTTTCAGAATTAAACACAAAATCTTTAATGTTCAGGTTTTCAGATAACACAAATGTTAGGGAAGTGAAATGAAAGTTAATAAAATGGCTAATTAGACCATTGTACGTATAAACAGGTCAGACAGCTGTAGAGCAGTTCATTACCTCCATCTACACTAAGCAGGCTTATAGCACTGCCTGCAACACCATGTTCAGCTCTGGGATAAGGATGTAGGATATGGAAGAACTGGAGAAAGCTCAGAGAGTAACCCTGAGAATGGTTACAGAAATGAAGACATGGCCTTGTAAAACAGATTCCAAGAGCTCATCAAAAAGAAGGTTTAATGCATAGCAGTCTGTAAGTATCTTCTTACATCAGAAAAAGGGACTACAGGGAAAGAGGGACTATATAATTCAAAAGTGCGTTTTAAACAATAGATTATCTAAATACAGGTTAAAGTTCATTGGGCCTGTTGTAGCATCCCTACCTCTGGCATTTTTTTGAATTAATATCATACCAATTACTCTTGCTTTCTTCAACTTTGTGTCATGATTCCCCAAGACATCACAGAAAACTGAGAGAGAAATTTAAGAAAGAAATGTTAGAAAAGGCTTATGAAGTATTTAAGATTAAGAAATTCTACCTCTTGCCACAGGAGTCTGCATGAAGGCTGATGATCAAAAAGGGAGTTAAACTTTCAAAACATTCAGGAAATAAGCAATTAACTCCAGAAATCCTTAAGGCCTATTATAGGCAGAAGATTGGGTGAGATAATCATAATGTCCTCTCAGTTTTTGTAATTTATTTATCTATTAATTAGACCTATGTAAGTGGGGAATTGATTGCTCCAAGGCACCGAGCTGGAAGCTTAATTTACCTGGTCTGCATGGACTTATTGTACCAGGCGTACATGAAATTGAACTCCGAGATTTAAATATATGCCAGTGACCCAGCAGTCAGGTCAACAAATGGCAAGGAATTAATAAGACAGCTATGATAGAGACAAGTTTGCAGGTGCAAGTCAGGATTTGTGCCAGCTGAGGATCTGCCACTTGGTTTCAAACCTGCATGGGCCAATATCTTCTGCAGTCATAAATATATAGAGGTTGTAACATAATTAAGAATGCCTTCTGTAAGTTTAAAGTGCTCTCTAATTTTTATCTAAGTCTTTTGGACTGCATTCTAGCCCCTGTGTGGCTGCAGAAAGCAGTGATTTTCATAGAAATGGTTACGTTCATTATAACCTCATCAGTTTAGCAGCAATGTCTCAAATATGTATGGTGGCACTGGGAATACATATTTAGTCTAATCATTCAGTAAGACGGAAAGAAACAATGGATAGGGTTTTTTTCTGGAGGATGAAGAACATGGAGAGCAAGTATTAATTTTAATAATTCAGCATTGGTTTTATTACTTCTTAAATAACCAGTTATCATTTATATTACTATTTATTACCATCTAATCTGCAAGGGCTACTCAGTCCTCTCTTCATGCCATAGCAAGCAATGGCTCCCACTGCTCCTTTAAACTAAGATTAGTTTAGTAAAACAAGCAAGGGAGAGAAAATGCTCAGTCTCCCATTATCTTGGCCATCTGTGTCTTTTCCTCATGGCATCTCTCCAAATGCTTCTAAAAAATGCCAGGTAAAGTGTTAATGGCTAATGAAAACACACAATACACCCTGCCTCCCCATATTTTAGCTTCTCCTTGACCTTCCTTTTTTCTCCTTCTCCAAACAATGAAATACAGGATAATTTTACTGATGAAATGCTGTGTGACTATTCACACTACTAAATCAACTCAAGGCTGAAAGCATCCAAAAGTAAGATCCTAATGTCTGTTTTTCCTAGCAAAAAACATGTTTGCCTTTCTTCTGGATTGACAGAAACCTACAAGTAATCCCTCCTGTCCCATGGTGGTAATGTTGACAAGGATGACCATGTGGAGAATACGTTGGAGGGCAGAAGCCTGGCTGGGCCTCCAAGGATTCTTACACTGCAGCAGGAATCTGTAAGGATCTATAAGGAAGATAGCTTTCAACATTCCCATTTTTGGAAAACGGGCAGTAGAGGAGACTTTAGGCTTGTCCCTTTTCCCATTAGGCCTCACCTCCACCCTGAGTTTTTTAAAGAACCTGGAAGAAGAGCCTGGAAGAATAGGTTGAGCCCCTACTCCTCTCCAGGGGATCCCTACAGATTTCACTTTGTCTTTAGCATGCAGAGGCAAGCTGCAAGCCACTTTTCCTTTTCTTCTGGAAAAAGAGCAACTGGTTGTATCATTCCTAGCTTAGGTTCATCTGTTTAATAGTAAAGTAAGGCAGTATCTCCCCCAGGCGCAGCACCTCATACTGAACACAGTCCTAACATCAAACATTCATGTGTATGTACTGCTGCTGTTTGCAGCATGGTTGCACATGGCACTTCACAGCTAGAAAAAAAGCTTCTGAAAGGATCTGGCCAGATTCAAGACCAGCCACAGTGCAAGACACTTTCTGTAACAGAGGGGCTTTTAACACTCACTAGCCATCAGTAGCTGCACTAATAAAGGTATAATTAAGGAATATTGATAGAGAGTGATCCACCTTGGATGTGAACAGACCTGGTTATGCTTGCCAGAGATGTGTGCTAAACCTCTGGCTAGCATATTATCCACTTCCACAGAGATAGCACCTTCTTCCCAGTATCTTCCTCAGCATGTTTATTCATCTCCAGATGGTCTATGGAGACCTTTGCCCCCAGCTGATGGAGATCAGGTTAAGGGCTTTGCCTGTATGATCCTTGAGAGCAAGAACATCCTCTTCCTGTCTGCCTATAAAATATCATACACATGGGATTACCCACAGAAGTGATAGATCAGAATTTAGTTCAATTGTATTTAGTTCACTAGTATCATAGACATTGATGTTTTCCCCATGCATGGCTTTGCACTTTTAGGTTTATTTTTAGTAACAAAGAACAGTAAACTCAGTATGTTTTTAGTAGGGGTGTCCTCAGTGAGCTGTTACTTTTTCTTTACCTCATTTTATCTGAGTGAAGTTTCCCTCTACCACTGCCCCTTGCACAAAAATGAATTTGCCGTTGCACTTAGTAAAATCGTGCTAAGTTTTGCTGTGGTCATTCTGCAATGATTTGTCATTCTATAGACAACTCTGGCCCTGCAACTATCATAAAAACAGATGAAAAGTAAAATAATAAATCCTCCAATCATATAGGACAGATCAAGAAGGATTTAACCACATCTGAAATTACCAGTTTGTAGAAGGTAAACAGCATGCTGGAAGCTGTAGAATTTAGCATATTTCTCATTTTTAGTCTTACTTCTTACGCTTTGAAATCACTGACATATCTTAATTTGGTATTAAAAATTTATTTGGAGAATAGAAACATGAAATTTTATTTTGAGGTTAACATTATTTTTTTAAAAAAGAGAAAAAAATCAAAATGTTTTCTGACCAGATGTACATTTTTCAAGCTTTCCAAATTGAAATAGAAAAGTACACAGTCCAGATTCTCCTTGGATAATCCTATGACTTTTCTTCCCTCTTGCATGTGGATTTATTATCATGTGGCATTGACTTTTATGGGATGGTAATGTTATTGCTTTGATTTAGATTCTTTCCAAATACCACAGTCTATTAAAAGCATCAGTTCATCAAAGTCCACAGTATTAATTTACCAGGAATATCCCCACAGGATTTTTAAAAATAATTTTGTATTATGAAATCATGCTTCAAACTGAACTAACAGAAATCTAATTATACATGGGAGCACAGTGCTAATTAAGCCACCCACTCCAGCATTAAGGCCCACTTGGGGGTATTCACATTGGTAAATTGCCAATTTAATCTAAATTGCACGATATAATACCCAAGTATTGCCTAGCCCTACCTTTCTGCTCCTCTCTCTCCTTTGGTCTGCTCCATAATAACAAAGTGGAGAAGGCAAGAAAGCCAATGATTTTTCAACCCTTGAAATATTTTTCTGTGAATAACAATAGCAACTGTAGTAGCAAGTGTCAGTCTAAAACATTAGCATTCTCAAGCCTGACTTCACATGATTAAAAGTAACCTGACATGCTCTCTAACATGCCTGGCCTGTGCCAGATGCTGCCCCAGATCATCTCATTTGCCCAAGCCATGCCGAAGGACTGAGGAAGGCAGCTGGGTGCTGACCACTGCTCAGAGCTTTGCCATCTCCCAGCAGAGAGTCTCATTTCAGAGGGAAGGTGTCACTGATGCATGGTGCCCCAGGCACGGCACTGATACGGTCCATCTAGCTTCTCTGCCTTGAGTCTCCATGACAGAGGGTTCTCCAGCAGAACAGCCATAACAAACCTCTGGTCAATCCTGCTGATCCACAGGCTCTGACAGGACAAAAGCTAAGTGCCATCTGGGCCAGGTGGCCTTGTTCTTATTTTCTGTCATTTAGACAGAACATCACCAATGTGACAAGCAGCCTGTATATGATAAAATCATCTGTTCTGCTCTGGTAGTTTTTTTCAGAGAGAGAGAGTGAGATTAAAAAGAATACTCAGAGCATTCCTTTTAATGAAAAGGGAGATGATTTGATTCCCAGTATGTCAGCACTCTGCTGAGAGACACCAAGAAAGTGACATGACTTACTCAAGGATTTGATTTCAGCGTAAGGATATCTCCTGTCTTTTGCTCTGAGAGAAAGGTACCTAAGTGCTAGATGCCTTACCATTCTGGTCAGAGAGGAGGATGGATGGAGAAGTGTCATGGCAATCAGCATTACCTAAGTAGTGATAATCTGGGGTCTAGGACAAAAAAAGATAGAAGGAGAAATCTTAACAGGTCATGTCTAGGACTACATAGGCATATCTGTTATCTTTGCAATAACACTTGGTTTTCTAGTTATTACACTGAAGTGTGTGGCCTCTTAGATACTACCTGGATATCACCACCAAACACTAATGGGGATTTCACTACTTTAGTGGACAGATCTGTAGTTAATCTGGGACCTTTCTAGCAACATTTCACTAGCAATGTTTCCTTCCAATCATGCATGTCTGGAGAGATCCCATGGGTAACTTTGAAAGGCTTTCAGTAGAAAGACACACGGGCCTATGACTCCGTACAGTAATTTACCAACTAAATGGTGTCAAGCTTGTTCACGGTTTGGCTGACAAGTCTCTGAAGATAGCCTAGGGAAGGAAGAAGCACCAGCACTTTGCAGGAGGAAATGTCCAACACAGAGAGTTGTGAAGCATTGCTTAGTGTGTCGGGGCTCTAATCGAGCAAGAGACAGACTGTGTGACTGATTAACTGTGGCCATTAAAACACCAAAGCGTTGACCAGAGAAAACTTATTTCCACAACAGGAAAAAGAATCCTGTATGGGAAAAGAACATTTCTTACATATATAATATTATTTTTGTATCTTGTGTAAAATGTGATAGCCATTACTTGATGCTACGTATCTGTGTACTCTTTTTATCTCCTATACCACTCTATGTTTTTAACTGCCATAACTCACACCAGATTTTTGTCTTGATGGAAAAAATCCCATTTCTTCTTCGCGAAGCTCTATTGTTTTGAAAGATGCTATGTTCTCGCATGTCTGCAATGGAATTCCTAGGTGACATGAAGCAAAAATTGGCATGTCTGGCCACACTTTATAGAATTAGATTAGCTTGATGCCAAGAGCTGGTTCTAGATTTCTTACGATTTTTCTGAACTGTGACAGTCGAGGCTGAGACTTGTTATCCTGAACATTGTCCCAGGCTTTATCAATGACCTGGAGGATGTGGGGAGCACACCATCATGACGTTTGCAGGTGGCACAAAGTTGGTGGAAACAATTGATATGCATGAGGGCAGGAGTGCTACTCAGAAGGACCTAGACAGGAAATTCAACAAGGACAAATGCAAAGTCTTGCAATGGGGAAGGAAAGGCCTCCCTACTGATACAGCCTGAGGACTGACGGGCTGAGGAGCAGCTCAGCAGAAATGGATCTGGGTATCCAGGCAGAGAGTAAGCTGAGCATGAGCCAGCGGTGTGCCTTGGTAGCCAAGACAGCCAACAATCCTGGGCTGTATTAACAGAAGAGTCAGGGGGTTGGAGGAAGATATTTCACACCTTCCTCGGCCATCATTAGGCTATATCTAGACCACTGCATCCAGTTTGGGTCCTCGGTACAGGAAAGGTATCAACAAACTGCAGCAAGTTTACTAGGGTCACCAAGATGTTCAGGAGCAGGAGCACCTGTCCTGCAAGGAGAGACTGAGGGAAGAGGGCGTGTTCAGCCTGCAGAAGAGATGATTTTGTGGGTCAATAACAGCAGCCTCCTAGGAACAATGAGGAGATTATCAAGAAGGGAGCCAACCTTTTCACAGTGGTACATGGTGAAAGAACAGGAGAAAATGGAACACCAAAAAAAAAAAAAAAGAAAAAAAAAGAAAAAAAGAAAATTGGCACAAAATGAAACATGAGAGATCCAACCTGGACATATGGGAAAATATTTTCCCCGCAAGGAGAGTCAACCAGAGGAGAGGTTATGCAGTCTTGGTCCTTGGAGATGTTGAAGATCGCATGGAATAAAATCCTGAGCAATTCAGCCTGATGTAAAGGCTGATTCTCCTTTGAGCAGGAGGTCAGACTAGAGATCTCCTGAAGTCCCTTCTGAACTGAATTTCATTATTTTAAACTCTTTTTTTTAAAGTTTCAATCAGGAATGTTCAACCTTTCCCAAGAATGTATTTTTACACACATTAGAATACTTTTTGTACAATGTTGGTTTGGAAACTCTAGTGTCTGAGGCTGTAGAAAGGGGATGTCCTTCATGTTTTCATTTGAAGTGATGTCTCTCTTAGGTATGTTCCTTTTGTTGTTCCATTAAAAGCCATTCAGGTCAGAAAATTTTGTAAGTCTCTTTTCAGCAACAAAGCAGTGGGAACAGGTGAGAAGTTGCCAAGAAAGCTACCTGAAAATGTCCTTCTCTCTTTGCGCTGACTGCATAGGAAGACTAGCATTGAGATTCACCTCATCTACCTTTAGAAGTCTACAGTGTAGGTGTTCACTTCTGAGCTAGTCAGCCCATGCTCCTTTTATAGCTCAGTGTAGGAGTTAACAGCTGGTTAGCTGAGTCCTGCCCCAGATGACTAGGCTAGACACAGAACTTTTAGAAGATTTAAATTAGATGTGATGAATCTCATGACTAACAAGCAGCTATCCAGTCTGTATTTGTTTTTTTCCTCATTTCCACCCCCCTCATTATGTGACCAGAAAGCAGTATTACATTACTTCATCGGGTGGTTTTCTGTAGTACCCAAATGCTTCAAACATAGGCAAAGTTAATTTAGTCCTGGTTTAAGTCTATTATTATTCCTATTTTATACGTGGAGGACTGCATCATCTGCAATAACATGTACCCACAGACATATTTGTCCAAAGACACCTCATATCCAAATCCCTGTCTTTAGTCTTGATGGTTTGAGTTGGTTTGCTGTGACCTTACAGATCTTCACACCTCTTGAAATGTGGTTTCTGTATATTTTCACTAAAGCACTGCTTAACACATATAATGCATTGCACTTCTCTCTTTAACTTTACTCATGCACTGATCGCAAAATGTTCCCCAAATGATGGTGAGCAGGGTTATGCCTATTTACCAACAGATAAACTAAGACACTAGGAGTTTAGAATGTGGCTGTTAGAGGGATTCAAATTGTCATGTTAATGCTCTTATGTGAACTGACGTCAAAATTTTTTCTCAGCTGAAAGAGAAAATGCACTTGGAATACTGCAGAGTCATCCTGGGCCCTAATTCACATCTTAATAAAAAGTTAGAAATAAAGTATAGGTGAAGAACTGTATAATTATTTCATTATTATTATTTCTTCCAGAAAAAGAATGAATCTTGAGAAAGTTGCAGGGAGGATCCAATGGGAAGTGAGTAGCATCCCTGATCCAATAATGCATGCAGTGTTAGTGAAACAGCCACAATCCACTGCATGTGCCGTTTTCTCTCAGATCTCTGCGCTGGTTCCTTCTCTGTCATACATCTGCATCAAAAGCGTAAGTCAGATCCTTGCTTTGGTGCTTTTGAAACAGGTGTGTCTCTGACCACATTGGTGCAAAAATATGAATCTAACGAATAGGTAAAAACATAGAGTTGGCTCCTTAAATTACAGCTTGCATAAGTCTTCCACTGAAGCTTACTGAGTTTGTCCAAAGCAATCTTACGCTTGCTTCCTAATGTGGGGTTTGTTGGATTTTGGGGGTGGGTTTTGTTTGTTTGTTTGTTGCGATTTTCTGTGAGCCTAAAGGCAAAGGCAGAGGAAAAGGTAACTTAAATGCAGGTGCTCAATACCAAATGCTTTGTCAATGCTACTGGGAGATCATAGAATCATAGAATGGTTCGGGTTGGAAGGGACCTTAAAGATCATCTAGTCACAACCCCCCAGCTTTTCATCCGCCATTACCCCCAAGTCCTCAGGGCTGCTCTCAATCCACTCTCCGTCTAGCCTGTACTTGTGCTTGGGACTTCCCCGACCCAGGTGCAGGACCTTGCACTTGACCTTGTTGAACTCCATGAGGTTGGCACAGGCTCACCTCTCCAGCCTGTCCAGGTTCCTCTGGATGGCATCCCCTTCCCTCCAGCGTGTCAAACGCACCACGCCGCTTGGTGTCGTCAGCAAACTTGCTGAGGGTGTACTCAATCCCCACATTCATGTCACTGACAAAGGTGTTAAACAGTACCAGTCTCAACACCAAACCCTGAGGAACACCGCTCATCACTGGTCTCCACTCAGACGTCAAGCCGTTGACCACCACTGTCTGAGTGCAGCTAGCAAGCCAATTCTTTATCCACTGACCAGTCCATCCGTCAAATCCATGCCTCTCCAATTTAGAGACAAGGATGTCATGCAGGACGGTGTCGAATGCTTTGCATAAGTCCATGTAGTTGACATCGGTTTACACAGATTCACAGATTCACAGAGTGTTAGGAGTTGGAAGGGACCTCTAGAGATCATCTACTTCAACGCCCCTGCCAGAGCAGGATCACCTAGAGTAGATCACACAGGAACACGTCCTGGTAGCTTGCCCATCCTTTATACTCCAAGATCGTGACCCCATCATAGAAGGCCACCATATTGTCATATCATCAGGCACGATTTGCCCTTGGTGAAGCCATGTTGGCTATCACCAATGACCTCCTCATCCTCCATGCGCCCTTGCATGGTTTCCAGGAGGATCTCCTCCATGATCTTGCCAGGCACAGAGGTGAGACTGACTGGCTTGTAGTTCCCCAGATGCGCTTTTTTTCCCTTTTTAAAGATGGGGGTTATGTTTCCCCTTTTCCAGCCAGCGGGAACTTCACCAGACACCCACGACTTCTTGAATATGATGGCTAGAAGTTTCGCAACCTCATCCACCAGTTCTTTCAGGACCCCGGGATGTATTTCATCAGGTCCCATGGA
Source organism: Rhynochetos jubatus (assembly GCA_027574665.1). Lineage (NCBI taxonomy): Eukaryota > Metazoa > Chordata > Aves > Eurypygiformes > Rhynochetidae > Rhynochetos > Rhynochetos jubatus. Next base: position 32,357,874 of record CM050650.1, read on the forward strand.
CTTGTGCACCTTCAGGTTCCTCAGGTGTTCCTGAACCTAATCCTCCCTAACCATGGGCAGTTGTCCATTCTCCCAGTCCCTGTCCCTGCCTTCCATGACTCTGGGGGTATGGCTCACGTCCTTGCCAGTGAAGACCAAGGAAAAAAAAATAATTGAGCACCTCAGCCACCTCCATATCTTGGGAAACCAGCTCTCCCATTTCCTTTTGCAAAGGGCCCACATTTTCCCTGATCTTCCTTTTATCTCCTATGTACCTATTGAAGCTCTTCTTGTTGGCCTTGATGTCCCTGGCCAGGTTTAATTCTGTCAGGGCTTTAGCTTTCCTAACCTGATCGCTGACCTCTCGGACAACTTCCCTGTAATCCTCCCAGGCTACCTGTCCCTGCTTCCACCTTCTGTAGGCTTAATTTTTGTGCCCCAATTTGCCCAGGAGCTTTCATCCACAAAGGCCTTCTGGAGTTTTTACCCAACTTCCTCTTCATTGGGGCTTATCGCTCCTGACCTTGGAGGAGAAGGTCCTTGAATACTTGCCAGCTTTCTTGGGCCCCTCTTCCCTCCAGGTCTTCATCCCATGGAACTCTGCCAATCAGTTCCCTGAAGAGGCTAGTTTCCTCTCCTGAATTCCAGGGTATTGAGCTTGCTGCGCACCCTCCTTGCCTCCTTAAGAATCTCAAGTTCCACCATTTTGTGGTCACTGCAGCCAAGGCTGCCCTTAAGCATCTCATTCCCCAACAGCTTCTCCCTGTTGGTGAGAACAAGGTCCAGCATGGCACCCCTCCTCGTCGACTCCTCTATCACTTGGAGAAGGAAGTTGTCATCAATGTATCCCAGGAAATTCCTAGCTTGTTTGTGCCCTGCTGTGTTGTCTCTCCAACAGATATTGGGGGGGTTGTAGTCCTCCATGAGAACCAGTTTGTGAATGTGAGGCTGCTGCTATCTGCCTATAGAGGGCCTCATCCACTCACTTATCCTGGCCAGGTGGCCTGTAGCAAACTCCTGCTAGAGAATCCCCTCTCCCTGTCCTTCCTTTAATCCTGACTCATTAGTTCTCAGTCAGCTGTTCATCTATCACCAGGTGGAGTTCCACACACTCCAGCTGGTCTCTGATGTAGAGAGCAACACCCCTCCACATCTCCCCTGTCTCTCCTTCCTAAAGAGCCTGTATCCTTCCATTCCGACACACCAGTCATAGGAGCCATCCCACCATATCTTCACGGCACCTGGAACCATGTCAGTTCTCTAGGGCAGAATATGATGTAGCTGTTAACAGCATGTTTTGTTGTCCATTTTTAACAGTCAGCTCCTGGAACCTGAGACAATGCAGCAAGTAACTCTGTTACTTATTTCATGTTTAAAGGAGTTGTCTGCTTCACTGGGGATTTCAAGTGAGTGTAAGTACAATTTAAACCTCTTTAGAACATAAGGATTGCCACAGTGTTCCTCAAGTCCACTGTCCTGTCACCAAGAGTGGCAAGTCACATGTGCAAAAGCAGAGCGTGCCTATCGTAATCTTTCCCCTGTTACATCTTTCCATCCCAGCGTCACAGTTTAAAGACTTTCTGAGCCAGAGGTTGTAACCCAACCTTTGTGTTCAATAGCTACCAGAAGACTTTGAGGGTTCTTTGCAGTTTCCAGGCAATGTAAAAAGAAGAAAGCATAAGGAAGAATCACATCATCCATCTTTCAAGCAGTATGATATGTCCAGAAACCTGCAATGAGATGTTGAAGGGTGCCTGAAGTGGCTCTTGCCCATTCCTACTTGTAATCTGCAGTGAGACACTGTATAATTCTAAAGACAGCTGCTGCTCTTCTGCAGGCTCTGGCAGGAGGTGGTCTCACTTTCAGTTCTACGTAGGCTGAAAGTGTGTCCCAGACTTCCCCCCCAAATTCAAAATTCACTCCCTGAGCAATTCCAGCAATTAAAAAAGGAGTGTGTGTGTGTAGGGGTATCTTTCTTCCCTGAGTAACATGTATAATATTTTCATTTAGAATTAATTGTATTAATGCTGAAAGGGGCATTTTTTCAAGCTGCTATAAATATCCAACATTTACTAGTTGCCAGTCAGAAACATATGTGGTTTAGAGATAAAAGATGTAAAGGGTTTATAGGAATGAGCCCGATTTATAGTGAACAGAGGCACATATAAAGGAAAAGCAGTCTCAAAGGATGGTTTGTGTCCTTTCGAAAACCTTCAGCCCTAAGCACTGTATTTTCCCAATACTGTGTACAAGGAAAATCACTAGATGCAGGACCTGAACATTTGTACCCTCATAAATCACTCCCATAATGGTCTGTAGAAGTAGGTTTTGCTACTTTCAGGTCCAGTGAAGATTTAATGATTTATGCAAAGTGCCGCCTCTCCAGGCATGTAGAGACATACAGACATGTTCATATGTCTAAACGGACATACAGAGAGATGAGCACATACTGATAGTCAGTAACTTGCTACTAACGGCCAGGATGTGAGTTCAAGATCCTGCTTTGAATCAAGCAGTTCTGTAATTTAAACACTTTGTAGCTGGGTATAAGACAGAACAGCAGTTAGGGATGCCTCACCTGATCCAGATTACAAAACTCTTTGGAATAGCAGCTCCTTTTACTGTCTGGATAGGAATTAACTGTCCTGTCTAAGAGCTCTGATCCCTCATGTGAACATTACATCCAAAGAAACCAACAGATTAAGTTTTGTTTTTTAAATAAGCACTCTGTTCACAAGGGTCTGTGCAACACTCACATGTGTATAGTTCATCTAAAAACCTCCTAAGCAGATCACGTTCTGCTGTGGGTAGTATAACCCACCAAACACTGCCATCATGCCCTATTAGCATTTATGAACACTCGTTTTCTCAACCGAGTTGGAGCTTTGATTTTTGATTTGCTTTGGACGGGAGGAGGGGTGAAGAAGGTGGTGAACAAGTGACTGAACAAGAAGAATGTAGAAGTTAAGTTAAAAAAAATGTGTTCTGTTCTTACAGATACATTTCTTCATCTACTCACTATTTTTTGCATATACATGTGAGTGTGTAATGTAGGTTTCATTGCTTATATAAGTTTCTGGTTAATATACTTTAAAAGCTTCATGAAGAACATCATCATTTGAATTATTTATCATTACAGATGCTTTTAAGGCATTTATCACCACGATATCTGGATGCACTTTTTATAGTTTGTATTAGGTCATTAATAGCTAAAAAGAGAGAAAAAATCCACCATCCTGCTCTACAGTACCCTATAGCTGAAAGGCATAGGAGGTGGTTTTGGCCAGTCAGCTAAAAAAGCAGAAGCTTGTTGCTTCAGATCAGACCACACACAGAGGTACAATTACAGTCCTTGGGCGCACCCAGGTAGGCTCCAAAGTATTTCCCATAGAAGCTATTTTGCAAAGACACAATGCCCTCCCTCCAGATCCTAGAACCCTCATCCTGGTCCTACAGATCGTAGCATTTTATATGAGTAGAGGCCACATAATCAGTATAACTGACTTCTATTCCTTGGCCATCAAACTGACAGGAATAGTAGAGCTCCCAAATGCTGTGCCTCTGTTCTTGTGACACCTATTGTCCAAGTCCAGGATGTGAGTAGAACGTCTGGGTGCTATGGGTAGAATACAGAACAGGCTTTCTGCATGATGTTATCTTTCTGGTGCTGGATCAAGAGTTATTTTAGCTATATTTCACTGAGACCTTGGATAAGTTGAATTATTTCATATCTGCTTCAGACTAAGATGCAGAGAGGTGATTTCTGTAGACTAGTTGATGCACAATAACCTGTTAGCTATGTTCCTTTGTTCATACATCTAAACCATTAGACAATTCTAATAGGAAGCAAGATAAGCTGAGGTAATTCTTAACTGATATTGGCTAAAAATAAAACCACAAGCGTCTTCCACTGCTTGACTGCTGTGCTCTTGCATGTTACCATAGAACAACATGTCCATGTGTCGAAACCATAAGCAAGATTTTCTTAATCGCTACAGAAATCAGTCTTGTAGGGGCAAACAGAGTAGGGTTCCAATCCCACACCTTCTTGTGCAAAATGCATGTGTTCCCTTATTCTACCTGATTCTGAATTTTGGCAACAGTCCTTCAAAACCACTGCTGAGCAAAATATGTTTTTCAGAGCATCAGGAATGAGATTGTTCAATACAGCACTTTCCCTGTTTCTCTCTCATCTTATATACTGTATTTATTATTCACATCATGAAGCTTCCCCTGCCACATGCTGGATTTGCTGCTGCTTCTGTTGCTGTATTTTGTTCATGGTTTCACTAGTTTTATCTTGACAACCTTGTCAATCCTGCTTACTATTCATGAAAAAATACAGTATTTCCCATTCTTAAATGACAATAGATCATTACCCCAGGTAGACTTAATGAGCCTGTAATAAATCGCACATCTTCCATTGTTTCAGAAAATAAAAATACCAGAATAGCCATACTGAACCAGAACCTATCACTGACCAATAGTACAAACTTGAGAAAATATATAAGATTAGACTAAATCTACACTTCCTTATTATAATATCCAAGATTTCAGCAATCACTAATTTACAGATGTCCTGAGCCAGAGATCATACCTGCAGCTTCACACTTCATATTCCTCAGTGGACTGGTCTTCCATGAATATGTCTATTTTTCTTCTGAATCCACTTATACTTTGGGGTCTTGCAACAATATGAAGTAGCAAATTTTCAGGTTCTTTGTATGAAAAATACTCTCCTTTTCATTTATTAATTTAAAAACATCCTTAGACTACACTTGGACTTGACACAGCATCTTTACCTCACTATTGTCAAGGCTGGAGGCCAGATTTAGTTCTCCCAGTGTTCAACAAACTTGACTTGTGGAGGTAAGACAAGTGTCTTAGACTTCATAATTTGCTAAGAAAGGCTCCAAGAAGAAAATCAAGTATGTTTATAACATTCTGGATAAGTGTGCCACGTTCCACTGCAGCAGTTAGTTTGCATGAAAAAGGAAGAAACTTCTGCCAGTGGTTCCAGGTTTCATACCTTGAGATAAAGTAGTGAAGTCCTTTTTTTTTTTTTTTTTTTTTGTTACTTAGAAGCTAATAATTACAATGAGGTAAGGCATCGGCATACCTCTCCAGCTCTGGGCCATACAAATTCTTGTGCAAGGATATCTGATGAAAAAGCAGAAATACTGAAATCTCTGATTTATCAATAACCTTCAGACATCAAATCAGGACACCACATTCAAGGAGTGACTTGACTGTGGTCAAATGCAGGCAGAAAGTACTTAACTAGTTAGACTCTCCCGATACCTCTATTAGGTTATTTAAGGAGTTAATATCCTTATGTGTTAGTACTGATGAAGAAATTATTTCAGGAGCATTTGGTATGATTACATCATGTATTTCTTGTAAATGGATATTCTCTCAAAACACCAAAGAGAAGTATTTGAAAACATTTGTATTTTCCAGTATTAGTGGAAACGGTTTCCATCTATTGAAATCTATCCCTTTTCTCTATTCACTTGTAGTAAATTGATAAGGTAAGTCAAAGTGTATAAACTACAAAACTTGGTCAGCAGACTTAAATTAGGTATTTCAGGAAAAAAAAAATATCCAACAATGCATCGATCTATGACAAAGTTTTCTATAGTAACACAGAAAAGGTTAGTGTGCAATAAACACTATATCCTGTTTGGGAAAACAGAATATGGATTTATGTCACATGAAGCTTTGACATGAGGGCTGAATATGTTTTTTTTCCCAGATTCAAATTGTGCAAAAATAACAGATTGAAGACAGAATATGAGTACTTCAAAACTTGGAAACTTAGCATAATGCAGCAATCCAACAGAGAAAAGGCAAACTTTAAGCTCAAGAGCATTGCCAGATAAAGCTCTATCAGGTAGGAAGAGAAGGAGGGAAAACTGACACCAACCAAAGTGTGACTTCTTTCTTTTTAATTTAAAATGGGGGCAGAGTATGTCTCTATTCTAGGCAGCTTGGGCATTTATCCTGCTGTCTATCAAACCATGTAAAATCTTTTGCAATTGGCATCCAACGCGTTAAACCATGGTGCTGAGTCTTCAGACAAAATTAAAAGCCAGGGAAATGTCATTCCATCAGAGATTCTTAAACCTGAAAAATTTGCATTTCCTTACTGAAAGTAATATTTCAGCAGAACCAGAGAATTTCTTGAAGGGTGCTACCTTTAACACCTGTGATGCCGGTGTTTAGAGTATCCAAGTGCAGCACCAACACTGGAGGAAACTTAAAAGTCATTTATTAAGTGTACACTGGAGACATGTGGGTCTGGAGACAGTCCAAGTCTGAAAAGTTTATATCCATGAAAGCCAAGTCAGACAAAGCAAAGATACGCATTTCCTGCTTCTAGTTACAAGCTATCAGCTCTCACATTGCAGAGAACATACCGTTCTGTGGATATGCTGGGTTTTGGCTGAAGTTTAACCCATCGAGGAGTTAATAGTTGGATCCATTCTGTAATAAAGCCTAGTTAGTAATTTCTGAGTCATTACCAAAGTATTCAAAAACAAAGTACAAGAAGCTTATGGATACTGGAAATACGAGGAACAGTCAGAAAAGAAGCCAGAGAAGTCCTTCTTTACCATTAGCCCTTCAGAAACATCATCTTTGTCATGAAAATTTAAGCAAGAGTTATCCCAAACCAGAGAGAATATAGCCAGTAAAGGAATGGTGCAAACAGAGAAAATGAAACAGCACATTTGTGCATCAGTCATAACTAGGAAAATGGCTGCAAGAAAGGAAAAACTATGAGTAAGGAGAAAAATTCTAATAACTGAGAGGTGGGACAGGCCTGACAATGATGCTGCACATCATCGCTTTAGCAGGAAATCCATCTGTCCCTCCTTTCTGATGACAGCCCTGACTTCGGAGTCATGGATGAATCCTGTACCCACCCTCAATCATATTTCTGAAATTATCTTGTGCCATTGAAATACATCTCAGGAGTTACAGAACTGATACAGAATTGAACTAGTGAAACATATGGCTTGTGCTGTGCAAAAAGTCAAGTCAGATGGACCTAGCAATAATCCCTTCCAGATTTAATATCCTCAAGTCTGTATAGATCAGCTTCTCCAGCAGCCTTATCTTAACATAGGAAAGTGAAGTTGATTTTATGGCAGATGACGGCTGAGATCTAGGCCCAGGCTCCTGATGTCCTGATTCCACAGGACTCACAAGTCATGCAGTCTCACAGGACTGGGGAAAACGATGTCTGTTGTAAGGACCGTTGGATCTGGAAAGAACTTACATGCAGTTCACCTGTACATTCAGACTTTACACTTGACACATAGAGTGCTTAGTTTCTTCATCTTACATTCTCTTTACATTTCATTGGGAGTGGGGAGGAGAGGTTGAGGGTTTTCACCTGCTAAAGCCCGTAGGTGTCAGGACTATCTGTTCTGTCAATCCCCTTCTCTTGGTGCTTTTAACAGCTTAAAAATGGCACTTTGATCTGTTTAGGTAATTCATAAACACAGGGAAGTTCAAATCACAGATATCTCTAATATTAAATACAAATTGCCAGAGGGAAAAAGATAACTTCAAACTTAGTTTACACGGGGCAAATGATTCTGCAGTACGTCTGGTCTTACGGGAAAGCAGCAGGAAATGGCTTTGAAGAACAATATTTCCTCTCCTGTTATCATGTTTGCATTTGATGTAGACAATATAGACCAGGCTTGTGTATTTAAGAAATAAAGCCAGGATGCTCAATAGAGGACAACAGCATTATAAAGTGGTTGTATAAGCATCTCACATTTACACTGAATTTTAGTGGGGAAAAAAAAACCCAAACCACAAATAAAGACATCAGAGGATATTAGATATTGTACTTTCCATGATCAAGCTTATATGACCATTACTCTGTAGTATTTCCCAGTAGTCGACATGCTTTCCATTTATGTTTCCTTAATGATTGGATAGTGCAAATATTCATGGCTCTGATGAAGGCATATATAGACTGATGTCTCTTTAGCTGTACTATTTCTTTTCTACACTGTATAAATTTAGCTCCTTGTGTCTCATCCTTCAATCCTTGAATAATTTTTGCGCTTTTCTTCATATTTTTCTATCTTACTAGTAGTTCACTTATTACCACAGCAATATTTTGCTTCTTTCTGCACTTATTTCTCTCTGACAAGCCACCTAAATCTCTGGGTCTCAATATCCTATTCAGTTTGACCACTCAGACAAAACTTAGTCTTTTGCTGCCCTGCCAACATGCCTGAGCCCAGACCCATTGCAATCATCGCAAAGGCTGAGAGTTAATCATTCGCAACCACTTAATCATCAGCTTCACTGCTGAAACTGACGACAGGGGTGACAATTAGTGTGAAATACAGTGGACGCTCGCTTGGGAAAAAAAACACATATAGAAGATCTGAGAAGAAATCTTCAATCAACATGATTTGGGGACAAAAAAAGCAGCATCTGAAAAACTGCAATGTGTCTAGCCCCTGAGAACAAATAGATGTGCAAGACATACATTCTCTTCCCACTCTAGAAAATATCTTCATCGCTATAGCACCCAAAGGAAATACAATTTAATGAAGAACACATTTGAGTCATTGCAACAAAATGTTCAGATTTAGAAATACTGAAGCATCTTGTTCCTAGAGAGAACTGAAAATGAAACACTACACTGCATCTGAATTAAAAATTCAATGAAGTTTTGGTCATGTGGAAAAAGTTCAGTATTTCACCTTTTTATAAATCCAGGAACACAAGAAGTAGCAGAATTTAGTACAGGGCTGAAGCCCTGATTTTTGCTCAGAGCTCTCTTGCCTCGACTAAGAGCCTCTAAGGAACTCATTTCACAGAATAATTGCACAGGCGTTAGATCAACATGCCAGTGCTCCTCCTGCCTAAACTGAGAATCTATGATGGAGAGGGATTCTGTGAATTTGCTCCCGTACCGGCAGTTCCTGGAAGATGCTCTGGATATCTGATTAATAGAGGGAAACATTCTTCTAAAAAAATAACACACAATGCAGTAAAGGCAACAACTTCTTATAGAAAAAGGCTTTGAAACAAACTAAAGCTAATCTGTGAAACCTGCTACATCCTGCAAAACTAAGATTTTATGAGCACTGAAGAACTGGATATTTACATAGATAATAAGGACATCCATATGCTGATTTGATAGCCTACATAAATTAAGAGACATAGAAACCTTTATGGCTTCATTACTGATTCAGAATATGGGATAATGCTGTCCTGCAGGACAAGTTGTTTACAACTGTCCATCATTCACACACTTACACTACTCACTCCAGAATCCTGTTTCTTGGGTATCATACTGCCAAAATGGTCAGGCAACGATCTTGCTTCATCCAGAGAGGTCATCTTCCTGACATGCCTCTGGATGGGAATGTGAGGACCTTCTTAACAGGCAGCTTTGGTCCCCCTGTAGATTTACCTAACAGGTGACTGTAAAGGTCTGTTAACAAAGAGCAGACTCAGCTATCTGTACAGTCAGGTAGCAGAGAGTGGCTATAAAAATTGCTATGCTTTCCTAGCTGTGCTCTTCCTTTTCTGCTACTGACTGGGACATTAAAGAGAAGATACCTAGAAACCATATATGATGAAGCCAGAGAAATGGCTTCAAACCAGTCATGCTGACTCCTGCTATGCCTTGCTGCTCTGCAGCATGGATCCACCCTGCTGCAGAGCAGTAGGCTCACAAGCTCTCTCCTGACTGACACCTCTGGTTGATGCAGAAGTCTACTCATGTCTGCTCAAGAAATTATTTAAAGCTTCCTGGAGGATCAGTGCAACTAACCCACTGGAAACTACTCCCTAGAGCTTTCCTCTGTAGAGTCCTACACCACTCTGACAGTGACTCTCTGGAAGGACTCATGTAGCTGTGAAATACAGATAAATCACTGCCAGGAAAACAGTTACGAGTGCCGTCCTGTAAACACTACGGTGAAGTTCCCTTGTATTCAACACTTGGGCCCAGACTTCATTTTTGTGAACTTCTCAAAAGGGCAAAAAGAAGTGGCCAGTGTTTCTGCTCCTTCACTGAGGCTGACCTTGTGAGGGCTGGACACAGTTATGACATTCTGTGGTCTGCAGTTTTAGGCCTCAAGATGTGCCTGGAGGCTCTGCTGTACCCACAGTTCACCAGATGGAAGATATCCCTGGTGTGCTCAGACTAAATTTTCCTTATCTATATGTCTCCTAGGTACCACCCAAGCAGTGCCTTTCTCTCTTGCCTATCGCATACTGCAGCCTCCGGATTTGATTTACAGGATTACCTTAGGGAAGGCAGAGAAAGCAAGAAGATATGGTAAAATTAACTTAGTTTCAGGCAGGAGCAGCACATACTGCACATTATATAGCACGCTTACTCCTCCACAGAACTGCTCGGATACTATTGTGAAGGACTAGAATAAGAAGCCAGATCATACACGTTAGGATATGTAGACAGAGAGATGAGAACATCCACTTAGATCAGTTCAGACAGTGCCTTAATTCACACTGACAGAATTCTAAAGCTACTACTGATATTTTTTAAAAAAAACTAAGAGCCATTGTCCTTACCAGAAGCTCTTATTAAATCCATTTAGCAAACAGGCTGTACCGTTTTCAGTGCCCTGTGTTGCAGCAGGAACTAGGCTGTAGCAGGAGCTGCCAAGATAGATTTAGGCTGTAGCAAAATGAAATTGACTGGTTTTCATGATATTTAAAGTGCATAGCAAACCTCCATAAATCCTGCTCTCTGCGTATATATATATTGCTATACAGGGCACCAGCAGCACATATTTTAAGGACCTCAGAAATTGGCCTATTTGTAATGGGTTTAATTTATTGACTGTCACACGGGTTTATTTATTTTTTGTTACCATGCAGGTGGGAAGTAATGTTGCTTAGTCCACAAGGAGCCTGAGACCATATATGGTCAGAGGAGTTGCACAGAGTGAGTATACCTGCACAGTGCGGGTCCTTAAAGCTGTAGGGTCTGGTGCAGAGGATTTATGTAAAACCAAGACTACCTTCCACAGAGAAGCAAGTGTTTACTCAGGTGCTTTTTTACCTCCAGCTCTCCTCTGTCTTCCCAGCTCTGTCACTCAAGCAAATTAAAAAGGAATTAAAAATGGAGGTTTGAGAGGGACACTGGCTAAGGGAGGAGAAAAGGGTAGGAAAATATCCCACAAATTAAAAATTAACCTGAATACTGGAAAATAATTTTTCCTATAAAACATAATTGAAGCTCTAGTAAATGAACTGGAGTACTGTCGTCATAATGCCTGCAGCATTTTCTCCTCTGCCCCAAGAAAGGCAGAGCAAATTGCGCAGAACTAAAGTAGCCCTGCTGCTCTCTGCTCTGTGGGGCTGCTTGGCTCTGCAATGCGCCCACCTCTTCTGCTCATGGCAGCTCTACTAGACCCAGGCAGCTGCAGGTGGTGGCTCAAGTGCCATACAGATGAGGCAGGTGGTACCAGGTGTTTCTGCTGGTGCACTTCATTTTTCCTCTGATATAAGCAAAAGCCAGTGGGACACCAGTCCTTCAAAAAGAGTGCCATAGTGTTCTGCAGCCAGGAAAAGTCATGAATCTTCCGCACATTGCATGACTAAAAAAACCCAACGCAGCTTACATGGCCACAAAAATGGGAATGAAGCCATTGACGATCAATAACCTGTTATTTTCTTGAAGAATTTGACACCCAGAAATCTTGCTAAAGTCAGTGTTAGAAATAGGCACATGATACATTTGGAAAATCAGGCCATTAACCAGGTAACAGTCAGGCTCCCTGCAGAGACAGGATGGTTCCTTGGAGCATACTCAATAGCACTCTGTCTAGTCTGCTTTTTCAAATGGCCTATGTAATAGAGCCTCCATCACATCCCTTGATAACTATCCCATAACCTAACAGCTCTCATTTCTTGCTGTTATGCTAAAGTGTTCCCTCTTAAAGTATTTATCCTTATCCTGCCCTCTTGCACTCACTTTAAAAACACTCCTTTGTGAAATTATTTGGGACTCCCACTTCCAAATAATCCAAGATTGCTTTTCCTACACTTGTTTAAAGATTAATTGTTTCCCTTTTGTAGTGAACAGAAAGAGAGGTAACACTGTTCTCTCCTCTATGCTTTTGCCATCCAGAAGGGATCAGGGCTGTGCTATGTTTGGCTAAAGAACAGGTATAAGAGATGAACAAGATGCTTTATGCAGTATATATTACTGTGGACATTACAACAGCATCAGAACGGTGCCTACTCCATGCTTCTTCCAAGAAAAAGATCCTAATGTCTGATTCACAGCTAACATAAAATTTTTAATTCTGTTCTCTAATTTACTGCTAGCAGACTTACCTAAAGGAAGCATAGATACATGTGAAAAATGCAGCTATTTGCAGCTGAGAAAAGCTTCTGCCTGAGCAGACCTCAAGCAGGGAACACAAAACAGCACCCTCTAGGATGGTTAAATGCCAGTAGAAAAAGGCTTTTTCCCAAGCCTGCATGAAGGCTTTGAGAAGAAAATCAGATCACAGGATGACATAGTTTACTCTGATTTTGGCCTTGTCTCATTGGAGCAGAAGCCTCAACCCCCTGGGGTTTAGGACAAAGAAAGCCACACAGAGTAACCATTATTGTTCCTTCTGGTATTCAAACCCTGAGAATCTAAGGTCTGAGGTTACATCTCCTTCTCTGCAAGTGAAAATCTATGACCATTGACCACTCATTTCACAAGGAAAGAGCTACAGTAAAAAAAATAACCCTTTCCTTCCTAGTGGTAAACGGTATCAAGCAAAATTCATCTCACTTTTTCTTCTGGTATCTCTCTCTTCTTAATGCAGAAAGCCCCCTCTAACTCTGAAAGAGACACCTTTTTGCTCTGACAAAATCAGATGTCCATAGTTAAATTAAACCCCAAAGAGGGAACACCTGAGTTAATGGGGTCTCTGCTCACTACAGCCATTAAATACTCTATGTGGTCCTCAGCAAGCAACAAGAGATTTTACAAAGTCATTTATCTAAGGTAATGTGATTTTTCTACAGTGCTGTATTGGTGAGGGGATCTGGAAAAAGGTGAGTCCTTTTCTTGGATGGAAAGGCTAAGACTTTACTGCAGTGGTTATGAACAGAGGTAATCTTTTATCTAAGAGGTAGCAGGTATTTGGGGCTTAACAACCTATCTATGGTTCTGCTAACAGAGCAGCAACTTCTTTATGGTGCTGCTGCCTTGTAACTCCCTTAAGCTTCTAGCAGTGGTGAGTAATTAACAAAGGAGAAAAATAGAAGGAACACACTAGTAAAACTGGAGGAAAAAGTTGGGGGGAGGAGGGAGAGGGTTGCAAACGGTTTGGTCTAAATCCCCCAAGTGAGTATGAGGAAATGAGTATATCTAAAGAGCAACAAAGCTGGTGAAGGGTACAGAGGTGTGGCTGAAGGAATTGGGGTTGTTCAGCCTGGAGGAGGCTGAGGGGAGACCTGATCGCTCCCTACAGCTACCTGAAAGGAGGTTGCAGAGAGGTGGGGGTTTGTCTCTTCTCCCAAGTGACAGGACAAGAGGAAACAGCCTCAAGTTGTGTCAGGGGAGGTTCAGATTGGATGTTAGGAAAAATTTCTTCCCACTGAAAGGGTTGTTGGGCTTTGGAATGGGCTGCCCAGGGCGGTGGTGTAGTTGCTATCCCTGGAGGTATTTTAGAGGAGTGTAGATGTGGTTTTAGGGTCATGGCTTAGTAGTAGGCTTGGCAGTGTTAGGTTTATGGTTGGACCCTATTTCATAGAATCATTTAGGTTTGAAAGGACCTTTAAGAATATTAAGCTTACCTAGTCTCTGTATGTGACAAGTATAAGGCCTTAACTTAGCAAGCTTTTCAGTGCATTCATATTCAGGACTCAAGAACTCTTCAGGAAATAGACAACATCTGTGCATCCAAAGCAACTTCTAAATTAGCTAATCACTCTCTGTCAAGTCCAATTTCAATATAACACTTCTCAAAGGGACAGTACATTCTGAGTCACGCTGAAAAAAATACAGTCTTCAAGTCACTAAGCTGCTTTCACCCCTTACACTCAGAAAGGTCAGACTTCAAGAAGTATCCAGGTGGGTGGATGTATAATGTATAAACTCACAAGTGTAAACCTGATTACAGTGATTATACAACAACATTGTGCCTGGCTGAGTTTTGTCTCTGTGTTAGCTAATCCTGAGAACCACTTGCCTAGTGATTTATTGTTGGAGTTCCCTAGAAATGAAAGGTCTTACAAGCCCCTGAAGCTGCATCCTAGAGCAGATACATTCTAATATCAGAAAAAAGAAAGGAGGAGAGGCGGTGCCTTAAAGCTTGGCATGAGTAAGCCTGTCTCAACATCCTTTTTTGCAATAGGAGACAAAGCTGCTTCCTATATAATATGATGATTGCTCTTGTAGAAATGAACAACTGTTCATTTCAGAGCAGTTTTACCTGTTTTATCAGAAGGGTTTTTTGCAGTGGGGATCCCTGAAGCTATTTCACACAGCTCTTTAGAGGACCTAGAGAATAAAGCAAGGTGATCTTTTGCAGGTGTAGTAATGTAACAGGGTCACATAGCACTCAGAGCAAAAAGACAGGAATCCAGATAGCTTTGCTTTTTTTCACCTCTAGTACTAATTTGCTGGGTATCTTTGAGCAGCAAAACTGATTGCTGCAAGCCCTGCTTTTTTTAAAACATGCCTCCCAGTGTTTTCTTGCTATACAATAACTGCTGAAATGCTTGGGCAGAAGCACCTATATTATGAAAGATGAATGCCCCCTCATTAAATAGAGTGCCCAGATCATGAGAAAGCCAAACAAAGTCAAGGAAGCTCTGTCAGTTTAGACTAGTTCAGACAGAACCCTCTAACCTGAAGATGCGTATAACAAATATTTATCTACAATCTTTTAATGTCTTGAGAAATAGCTGATGTTTGATCTTTACCTCACTAAAATCTACCCCAAGGTGCCCATTGAGTAGATCAAGGCTGAATTCATGCTTAGAAAGAGTGGATATATAACTCAGTTATATCTCAGCTGCAGGACAAGCATGCTGTGTGGTAGCTACTGATCATCTAGATTTGGCAGTTTGGCAAGGCAGGGCCTGCTCGCTGAATCACAGCTCTTTCACAATCAGTGCTGCTGTGTGCTGAAGGGCTTGGCTATGCCAGAGCAAAGCTCTCGCATGCTTAAGTAGAAGGGTATTCCTGCCTTAATCAGCACAGGCCGCCCTGCAAGGAATTAAAGGCTAGCACGTGCTTTAGAGCCTTGCTGTATCTGGGTAAAGGTGACTCATGCCTTGCAGATTTGAGCTCTGATCCAGCACAAGTCTAGTACCTGAGGAGGCATATTCTACTTCCATTTAACACTGATGTAAACTAGAATAGCTCCACTGAGATTAGTGGCATTATTTTAGCTTATACCACTGTGCAATAACACCAGAACTTGACTGTATTAACAGTCTCTTATTGTGTTCTGCACTTCTGAGGATACCATTGCCAGAGATGCAAAATTTCTGCAGATTTGTCTATTATTTGGGGCAATTGAGAGATTTCAATCTCTGTAATATTAATTTCTTCACTTCTATCAGCATGGCCCTAAGGAACCATCTTTCAACCTCTTTCAACAGATATATTGATAAATTTCCTAATATGTATACTGCTTTCCTTTTCAGTGCTTGAAGTGAATACATTTATAAAGCAGATATTACTTTAATCTGAAAAATATTCCCCACCAGTGAACACGCTATTGTTCTCATGGTTTAGCTGGGATGCTGTTCCTTTCTTCTCCCTAGTAACAATTTTGCTTTCAAAAGAAATGTTGAACCAAAGAGGTTTCAGGGCATCTAGTGGTTCACAGGGAAAACTGCATCTTCATGCCATCGGAGACACCGACAGCATTTAAGAAGTGAGGACACAATAAGGAATGCTGGAGGGGAAGAGTGTCGCCTATTCCAACCCTGGTCAGCAGAGAGCCTTTGGCTTCAGTTGCAAAAGTTTAGTCTCTTAAAAGCTCTGCATGTGTTGTTATCCAACCATCATCATCACCATCAAATGACAGTGACAGGTACAAGGCAGGTTGGAGGAATGTAGGAATGTGATCAGTTGCCCTCTGCATCTGTTCAGACTGTGCTAGAAAGGGGTCCATCCTAACGGGGCAGTAACAATGGAGGATCAGCCTTGTGATAAATGGCATGCAAAGCTAAATGTGGATTTCTGCCTCAGTGTTCCTTGCATAATTAATGGAACCTATTAAAAATTGAGTGTTTACAATGTTGAAATGCTGTTTACTCCTATAAGAACTGTCTCCCTGAGTACAGAAGTGCAGGAGATGGAGTGTAGCTTCCATGGTCACATACGTATCATTCAAATCCTTATTCTTGTCCATGTAAGTGTGAATAGCTTAGCTAAAGTGATGATTTTGTATGCTGTGAAGGACTTAGATAAGGGCATTGTTTGTATGGCGTAAAGCTAGCCTACAAGGGTCTTCTTTCTAAACTCTGTGTCTTGCAGGCAACTCGTAAACTATGTTTCCACAGTGCCCAGCTGAGATCAGAGCTTTGCTATGCCAAACATTGAGTAAATACATGACAGTGCCCCAGGTCCAAATTAAAATTCTGAAAGAAACAAAGGTGAAAGGAAAGACAACTCATGTAGAAACAGATATTTTAGTGCAAGGAAATAAGGACAGATGACAGGGAGGACAAATAAATAAATGGAAACTAATTGTCACTTCTATGTCCATCACCTCCCCAAAAGGCTTCTCCAGAGCTCACCATGCTTGAACAGTTACCTTGTGTTTTTTGTAGCACAAGATAAAGCACAGACTCTGATTTAAATGCCATAGCTGCGGAAGCAACAAGTACACTTCTGGATTATAAATTAGATCTATACACTGTAAGAAGTGAAAAGCATTTTATTAAGGTTGCAACTTTGCAGTGCAAAGTGAGAAAGTGGCAGAATAATGGCAGTACGCAGAATTTTGGTTCGGTCCTCTTGTGTCTCTATTATGGTGCACTTCAGTTTCTTGATTGCATGCTATTTTTCTCAGCAGCCCCTTGACATATATTCTAGATCTGGGCTGAACTGATCATCAAAATTATGCATGGCAACTAGCAGGGAAGCTGTCAGCTACTGGAGAGATCTACAATGAATTCAGTAACACCACCACAAATGAGACACCTGTAGTTCAGCTGGCCAAGGTTATATGATCAGTGTATATGCACAATTTTCCAAACTGCATTTGTGTGTCAGAAGTCCTCTAAAGCTAATGAGGAACACCTCTGCCAAATACGTCATCAACATGCTTATCAGACTGTGGATACTCTAATATGTAAACGTTCAGAGCCTCTTGGCAAAAGCATCATGCAGTGACAAAACATATGTTTCTGTATAAAGGAAGTCATGGCTAGTGTACATTGAACTTTAGCTACCAGATGAAATGCTGTTGGTCATCGTTTGCCCAGGAACAGAAAAATGCTGTGCTGCTTGGTGTTTGCCATTGCCAAAGTAAAAAATATCTAAGTGGCAGTTCTGGTACCAATTCAGGTCTGCGGCAAGGAAGATCAAAGATGCATAGGCTGAAAAAGGTAGGCAGAGTAAAGGTGAGTAGTGATGGCTAATTCTGCCAGAGCTGCATTATTGCCAGCAATTAGTACAACTTCTCTTAAAGGGCTATTTGTTCTTTCAGCAGGTAGGTCAAAGTTTGTTTTTTCTCGGCTGTAATACACAACAACAAGGCAGCCTTGAATTCCCAAGTGGTCATAGATTTGCATTTCCAGATGGTAATTTTAATGAATATTACTCCATTTAAATGTCACTTTTAATAAATTGCTCTTCTGCAAGAGCAGGGTGGGGTGGAAGGGGGCCCTGGTAAGTTCCCTGGACAGGAATATTCTACTCACCTGTAGGAATACTCCTACACATAAATATCCATGCCTATTCAGGGGTTATTTGAGGAAGACTTGCACACACCCTTATGACTGATATCTTGCCCTCTCCTTGTAACTCCAACCTGAGCACTCTGCTAATCAGCTTTCAAGAGTTTCAAGTAAGAAGCAGTGTCTCTTTATCTATCACACAGAGCTGGGTGAGGAGTTCAGGAAAAAAAAGCATCTATGAATGTTGAAATAGGTGCTCTGTAGGACACCTTGTGGGAGGAGAAAGGTTTTTGGATACATGTGAGCTTGATCTACTTTTCCATAAGGTTATGAAAACAAAAATCAGAGAAAAGGAACCCTACAATGGTTCTATTAGAAGAAGGTAACCAAGACCCACTTCTTCATCAAAACTGTTTTGTCTTCTTTCTTGTAAAATCATAAAGAGCATTATGTGTTGCCTGCTGATACTTTTTGCCTCCACTGGAATATATGAAAATCCTGATAATAGCAAGTAAAGAACAGGTTTGCAAGAGTGGGATCATAATTTTGTTCTACAACTGCATCAGAAAAGATTGCTGAAGAAGGTCCCCACAGCAGAACCTAGAGAGGTGCTAGTGTTTCTTGATAGCAGGCTTGATGTCAGTTGAATGGACTGGCTCCAAACACATGTGCCACTTGCTTCAGGTGAAGAAGTGAGGCATACTCCTACATTATCCTTTATGGAAATCAGGGAGACACTGCCTTTTTCCCCACCCCACCTCACCCCCCAGGCTTAATGACATTCAGGGCAGCAGTCTGGCTATTGATCCACGGGGCTAAGATTCTGTCCAGTTCTTCTATGGTGTAACTTCATGCCATATCTAACCAGTTCATCCCCTTACTAAAACTTCCCTCCTTGCCTTCTTCTTTTTTCAGGGCAGAAAAATTATTGAAACTTCTGAAATTGGAGAGAGCTTTGCAGCAGAGCAGAGTGTCAAAACTCTGTTTATCTCCCTGACTGTGCTCGGATTTGCTGTGTTACCTTACAAATAAGGGGGTTAGATCTCCCTTGCCTTGTTTGCTTCTGCTCTGCAAAATGGAGGTAATTAAAAATACCTGCCTGGTGGGAATGCTTACACTGATACTTAATGGATTAACATTTGTAAAACTCTTGGAAAGCCTTAGATGTGGGTCTGTATAGAAATTCAAAGCATTGTCATCTTGCAGGATAAACAGGCATTTCTCAAGGCTGATCCTGCTTTATTCACGATAGGTGAAAGATGATAAAATGTGAGGATAGGTGCATCACTGTAATTCAGATAAAGCAAAGCCTGCTGGCTTGCTTATGCTTCTAATAATATTATTCTGTCTCTAACATCTTCTGTTTACATCTTAGCCTGAGAGCGAAAGTCCCAGTTCATGTAAGGGTAACCTAGGACCTAATGACACAGATGCGTGGGTTTTTGAATTCTATGATAGGTGTTGGAGAAAAGGCAAATGTAGCAGGTTTGTCTGCTGTACCAAAAATAGGGAGGCCCTCACACAATCTCAGGTACACAACTGAGACCTCCTAACAGGCCAAATACCTAAACAGCACAGCCAAGGTCTTCAACAACTGCAAAAAGAGGTAGATACCGCACTGTCAGGCCATGCCCCAGTTTATGCATTCCCTGTACGTTGCTGAGGGTGAAAAAACACCCAAATTAAAACCAGATTATCCTATACATATGCCTTGTGGCTCTTGGCAGTAACACAATTTTAGAATAGAGCTTTTAAGTACACAAAGTTTTTTTTAATCCATGTTCTAATTCTTCTGCTGCCTTCTTCCTTCCTTACAAAATCAGTCCATTTTGTTTCTAATCCTGCTTGCATGCAGATGAAGAGAGTAAAGTCCTTTGTTTTTTATAATAAACATGATATTCACCTAAAATGATAAAAGTGATCACAAAACCACTGATAATCTTAAAGCAAGTAAGAAGAGAAGGCTCTGGGGAGATCTTATAGCAGCCTTTCAGAACTTAATGGGGGCAAACTATTTAGCAGGGCCTGTTGCGATAGTACAGGGGGCAATGATTTTAAACTGAAAGTGGGTAGATTCAGGCTAGACCTAAGGAAGCAATCTTTTATGATGAGGGTATTGAAAACACTATAATAGGTTGCCCAAAGAGGTGGTAGATGCCCTATCCCTGGAAACATTCAAGGCCAAGTTGAATGAGGATTTGAGCAACCTGCTCTAGTTGAAGATGTCCCTGCTCATTGCAGGGGCTGTGTGGATTAGATGACCTTTAAAGGTCCCTTCCAACTTGAGCTATTTTATGCTTCTATAAGGTAGTTGTGGTGAAGAGCCTAAAGGAAGCAAAATAGAACAATTTCAGGCTGAGGAAAATAACAACCAAGAGGAAATCTTCAAAGATTTGAATTTGGCTTCATCCTTTTTTAAAGAAATGTGAAGATATAGGAGCTTTCTAATGAATAAAAGATTCCCTATATATACCAAGGGAAATTGAGAAAAGTTGACGTATTTTTAGCAGAGATTTAGATTGAATATAAGGAGCTGCATACCGTAGTAGGCAGACTAATCAAGTGCTAGACCAGGCAGTCTAGAAATGTGGAATCCACTTCATCAGTAGCTTAAAGGAAAAGCTAAACAGTCTGAGGATGGTTTCCAGCTAGTTGGTCTTGTATGAGTGTTGGAGGTTGGATAGTTTTTGGTTTGTTTTCCTCCCTCCTGCCACATGATACATTAAAGAGAATCCCATGGAATTCTCTTTAAACAACAATAAGCAGTACAACCTGATGTAGGAGGCGTGATATTTGATAAAGCACATGAATGTCTAGATGTAAGACATTTCAAGATATACTTTAATTCCTATTGAAATCACTTCAACCATTTCAATAACAAACAAATAAGGGGAGGCTGTCTTTGTAATTCAGTTTTACTTTGGAATAAATGAATGCTGCCAATGGTGGATTCGTGTTGGTTTTTTGAATGATGTGCCATGAAACACATAGCTGTGATCTTGACTTCATTATAGGAGGGAAACAGAACATGCATTCAAGCATTTTACTGAATACATTGCTTTTGTTAACTTATCCTATACAAGCAGATTCAAGTACAATGTAAAGAGTAAATGCATGTTGTGGATAAAAGAGATTTCATTAGGGAATATGCAATCAAAAGGTCTATAGTTCTAAGTATTATTAGCTCATTGGCTTCAGTGAAGAAATTTAGATCCTTAACATTCATTAGATATCTTCCTGAGTCAGTGCCTATAATGGGAAGTCTAGGGGATGCTTTCTTTCCTTTTTGGAAAAGGGGTCCTGTGAATTCTCCTGATTCAAATGTGTGTCCGCACTGAAGCCTTTGCAAACTATCTGTTGAACTTTGCACAATGGTCTCTAACTCAGTTTTGCAAATTGCTGTGTATTACTCGGCCAGTGTGTGTTCCTACCATTACAACTTGTGTTAAACCCTATGGACATCAGTGGACTTTCTCTAATGAGGAATCTGGGCCGAGAGGTCAGCAAATAGCTGCACAGTGTACTCTGGGACTTTGATCTGATGAGGAAATAACCATTGTTAGTACTCTGGAGTCCTGTTCTTGTTGTGTGCTGGTTTTGCACGGGAGTCATTCCATTGACTTTGTTGAAATTGAATCAGAATCAAGCTTGTTCCCTTTCTTATTGCATATTTGGATACATTAATAAGTGTTTATTTCAGGGGGAGAACATTGTTGAATTTCAGTCACTTCTAAACTATGGGACTCAATGACTAACACAAGCTAGATCATGGTGACACAGAGCATTAAGCAGCATGAGTTTAACAGTACAGTGTAAAAAATGAGTCACCTAATTAACAAAGGCAGGGAGTGATTAGAATAGAACAAAATAAATGGTACCCAGCTAAAAATATTTTTTCTGCTTCATTCTTTCAATTTATTTTTTACTTAAAATTACATGGATTAGGGACACCAGGCTGATATATTTCATCATACAATCCCAGCCTGAATATTGTGGTGACAGATAACATCATAAGTTAAATATGCAACAAGTGATTCTACAGATACTCATTTAGAGTTGTGTCAGGTGAGAGTGTGCTTTGGCAGGGGAATTTTAAGTCAGCTGACGGTAACTCTTAAAATACTCAAAACTTAAATATATTCTCTGCTGTGTATTTTTAAGTGTCAGCTATTTATCTGGAGAGAAACAATATGGAAAACATTCATACTAACATAGAAATAATGTAATACCACAAACAAACAACTTTATGTAAGAAACTATCATATACTTCATTTATGACCATCAAAGCTAAGTATTTTCTTTTTCTTCTAATTATTGACTGAGATTGCTTTTATATATTCAAATTAGTGTATGCTGCCTTGCACTTGTTTTCTGCCTACATCTGGATTACTCCTATCCCATTCTGTCATGTCTGCTAGTCATTTATTGTGTCATTCTTCTATTAAACAAAAATAGCCTGGCTATTAGCAGGCTTTCCCTTTCCCTTATTCGCAGTTTTCATTTCTGCTGCCTTTTGCTGATTGTCTCATTGCCGATAGCAGCTCACTGAAAACATTTTCTCTTCAATGTCAGCAAATGCTGTGCACTGCCTTCTCGATGGCCCATGTTTCCATTATGAATAAAATAGGACTATGATCAAGGCATTTGATTGCACACAGGAGTCTACTCCCCACACACACACACCAGGTTTATAAGGACCATTCCCCTGCTCTCCACTCTGCCTTGGTTTTTCACCTCTAAAACAGAGATGATACTTGTGATCTACAGGGGTGAAAAGTTATAAAACAGTTTAGTACTTTTATAACTCCTGCCATCTGACTGAAACAATCCATACATATTGAACAGAAAAATAAAAAACTGAGGTATGGTAGACAACCATAACAGAAATTCCTAGACTCAAATAATAGTGCTGCAAAACAAAGATGGAAGATGCAGTATAGGGTAACTTGCAAACCTCCCCGTGCTGTACATATCTGAAGCCACACTGACCAGTCCCTTTTTAAAAAAGTAAAATGTCATCCGTAGCTGGATGATAATAGGTAGACAAACAACTGCTTCTGATAAGCTCATTATGGACTCCTACGTACCCTCAGGAGAATTACAGTAAAAGAGAATGTGATTAGAGGCAGCTGCCAAAATTGGAGGGTAGATGGAAACAAAACTTCAGAGTTATATAGGAAATGAGGTGAAATGAAATGAACTAGCCAAGCTGAGATAATATCATGGTATGTGCATTTGCCATACTTATAAATAAAACATTGACTTATTGCACTTTCAGGTTGTACAGATCCCAGGCAATTTAACACTACATGATGGGCATGTGGGGGCAGCAGGGAAGGTCATATGCAAAACTGTGATGTTGGAAATGGCTTTCATGCAGTCTGTACAGGAGGGAGGAAAGAATAAAATTTAAAAAAGCAAGGAGTAGTCAAAACCTGACTATTGTTTTTCTCTTTAAAACAAAATTCTAATCAGGACTTGGGCACAGAAAACATTAGACTTCTAGCAGAGTCATTCAAATGATGGGAGATAAAAGTGTCACTTCATTTATTACTGTCTTTGAAAGATTTCCATATCTCTTTCATTTTTTGTCGCCATCTCAATCCATTGGAGCTTGATGTTTTCATTTCCAGTTGATGCAAACCTTCCTGATAAACAGGAAAAAACATCCAAATAATGTGAAATGTCCTGTTGAAAACACACAAACGTTTGTGCTTTGAAAAGCAAGTTCTCTTTCTTTAACTCCTGGTATTTTGAAAGGAAGGAGAAACTCAATAGTATAGGTTCCAAATTAAGTGGGCAAGTATTTGATGAATGAACAGAACATGAACACAATACAGAGGTATCCTGTGGAGTGTCTTTGATGTAAATGTGATCTCAAAGTGGTTTATGAATTTAAATTGGGTACAAAGAATGGAGAAATTAAAAGCCAGACAGGCAAGGAAATTAGAAAATTTTTTTCAGCTGATGATATGGAAAGATACAGACAAGTTTTCAGCTCTCAGATGATGGTAGAGAAAGGTCTTGCAATGAGGTAATAGAGAGAAAGTCGAAATTAATCAAATATATACAAGTGGGAAATTCTGAATGCATTTACAAAAGTGTGTATAAAATAACCTGAAGGTTTTGCACAGTTAATTGGAAACCCAGGGATCTAGTAGGAGGGAAAACACAAAAGATTTATTTAAGAGAAATAACTTTATGGCCTCTCTAAAGGTGTGCCGGAAAGGCAGAAGAATATTTGCTGCTGTTCCAGAAAGATTTTAGAGGAGGCAGAAAAACTGCTGTCCATACAAATTAAATGGTTATTACTTACAAGGAACTTCTAGCTTCTCTATATCTGTTTCTTTGGGGTAGTTTTTTGGTTTGGTTTTGTGTGTTTGCACACCTTCTTTCAAGCAGGAACAGCCTTTTGTGAAGTTTTGTTGGTCTTTTGAAGGACTATTGACACACAATTGATTCACCTGTGTCTACCTGTTTACCAGTAATTCTCTGAAGTCTTTCAATGACCCTATTATTGCAGACTTCAAACATTTGTACAAAGGAGGACGTGACACATATGACGTGCTATATCTGGATGCTCCCTATTTGTACTGTATTTCTGTAGCCTAGAAATACAGTTTGAGGGGTTTTGCCTTCAGTTAGTTTACCTTTTTGTAAAAGTTCCTGTGTCATCTTCACAGCTGTCTCTGTGTTGCGGCAGACAAGATGTGTTGAGTCTGAATTCCTCTTATGCCCCATCCCTGGCTGTCCTCAAGGCCAGGCTGGATGAGGCTTTGAGCAACCTGGTCTAGTGGAGGGTGTCCCTGCCCACGGCAGGGGGGGTGGAACTAGATGGTCTTTAAGGTCCCTTCCAACCCAAACCATTCTATGCTGCACAGTGTGTGGTACTCCCAAATGCTGGATGGAGCAAGGCAAGTTACTTCTCTCATGCCTGGAAGCTCTCACGTTGGGGAAAGCGCATCTCTCACATTCAGTTATATGGAATGCTCTTGTTTAATTTAAGGGATCTACTTTCTAATTGATGTTTGGATTGTTATCTATAGCAACAGCATATATCCCATATTGGGTATCTGAAGGCTTCCTAATATTTACAAATATGCAAACTATTTGCACTGCCACAGAGAAATGGATATTGTCTACTTATATGTTGAAATGGATCAATGCTTGTGGCCAGCTCCACTGCAAATGAGTTAAAATTAATCAAATATCATCCTAAGAGCAGCAAGCAAGGCCATTAACAGGGCACATCACCAGCAGACCTCCCTGATCTTTTCTGTTTTCTTTTTTCTCTTTTCTTAAAGAAAAAACATCATAACCATCATAGTTCATTTGTTCTTGAGCACCTTGAACTGACTTACTTCGTACCAACAGCTATACATGTACAATTAACTCTTCCAAACCAGCTGGCAGAAGCCTGTGCAAAGCACTACATTATGAAAGACCAGGCATAACCAATGACCCAGCCATCTGACCAACACCTGGCTCTGTGACGATAGTGGAAAAAACGTTCTGCTGAAAACCAGAGCATCATCCTCTGATGAATAACTGGCTACGTAGTGACAAAGAAGCTCCAAGAAGGGTTGAATATGTGCTCTGTCTGACACTTCGTCAGATTGCCACCCCAAAGATGGAGCTTGCGTAGGTGGGCCTGTCAAGATGCTAGCATGCTGCTGAAGTGTGTGTTCTCCCTGTGGTTGAGGCCATCCTTGCATAGCTGCCACAGAAAAGAGAGGCAGGGCAGCCTGTCAGAGTCCACAGTTGCGTATCCCATCCTACTGCAACACGTGAAGGGCTGCATTCTCTGGCTTGTATGCACGATGTCTCCGGAGGCTGAGCTAAACCCACTGGATTTGGCCTTCACTGAGTAAGGCATCAAGGTACCCAACTGTCACACATTAGCTTGCAAGTGCGATTAGGAGAAGCAGTAATGGAAACCTTCCATGTTCCTATTGCCAGCCTGTCTGCCTCAGGTTCCCTGTGATAAAAATAATGGAGTTTCTAATGGCATTAGTCATTCCTTTACATTCAGAGCGTTTTAACTGGTAAAGACATAAAAATAAACAAGACACAGTACAGATAAGCAGTAAGTAACAATTTTCCATACAATACCTCTGTACACATTTTCACTGCAAATGTCACTATAGGAAAGAACTATATAATCAAGCCATAAATAAGTAAAAAAGCTCAGAATAAACACAACAGCCCTCTTACTGCAACATATGCAACTTGTGCTTATTGAAAGTGTAAAGTGTGTACTGAACACTAAGGAGTGGATCACCTGCAGTAAGACAAACTGTATTTCTTTTGATGATACAGTTCCACATGGTGTGGTGACTCTAGAAGGAAAGAACACAGCTCTCCATCATAAGAGGAGAATTAAATGCCTGAACTAGTGGAAAAGCACCCTGGCTAAGAAATTCAGTTGTGAGATGCTTCTGGTGCAGGGGGAAGTCACAGGTTTGAATCTACCCAGTGATTTCAAGATTAGACACTAAGGGTCCTTCCTGTGACCCAAAACAGGAAAAATTTTTAGGTAGCACTTGAAGACAGATGGTCTCAATATGTCTCGAACCTTTCAGATAAATATCAGTTTATCAGATAAATATCAGATGAATATCAGTCCCATTCCTAATCTCTTAATGCACAGCTTCCAAAGGAATTGTGATCACACGAGCTGCACTAAGCTCCAGAGCAACAGAGAAAATGAACCTGACTTCTAGAGAGGTGCATGTGTTATATGGAAAGAGATTCAAGAAAGCCACAGTGCCTAGTTCAGCTGAACTCTGCCTTCTAATAATTGTGCTGCTTCTCTTTAGATTTTGCTATTGGGTTCAAGCTGGTGAGCCACGCAGTTCAAATGCTCTGTCAAATGCATCCATATAGTGATAGTGCATTTGTACTCAGTGTCATTTATACAGTGCTACACAGTAATGTAAAAAATAGAAGTTGACCTCAAAATCTAAATTGTTAGGAAGCACAAAAAAGATTCAACTAAAATCATGTGAACCTCAGGAGCAGTATGAAAGTACACCATCTGGAAAATAAACCTTATAAATGTATTGAGCTTGCTGTTTCCCCAGCTACGTAAGATTTCTGTAGGAGTTGCTTAACAAAATACTTGCTATTTATGAGGAGTTTAGGGGAGTCAAGGAAAAGTAACTGAAAGAACTGGGTAACTATTAAGAGTAAAGAATAAAATTGGAATATAATATTCGGGAGAGGATCACTAGAGCATGTGCACAACTAGCTAAAGACTCCAACCGTTAATGCAAGTTATTAGTGTCTGAAATTTCTCCTAGTATTATTTCATATTATTCAATTCCAGTTCAAGAAAGACAATCTGCCACGTTTTTGGCAGATCTTATTTCCTATCTAGCACTTGCATGCATGAATTTGATGAAGAGCTCATACAGAGTTTCAGTATTTGTCAGGAAACACATCTCTTCCTCTGTCACTGAAGTTCCCTGTTATTACCTCAATTCTGCAGCTCCACAGAGGAGTTTTATTGTAATTTCTATTTGATTTGGGGAGCGTCATGGGACAGGAAATGATTCTGAAGTGATTAGTACTGCAAGAATAGTAGAGATAGCAAAACAGACTCTCTGAAGCAGTTTCTGACTCCTAAATTACAGCCTGCTTCTGTACAATATCATGAGTAGAATGGAAGTCCTCTTATAAAGCACCACTAATTTGGTTGGGATTGCATAAGCTTATGGCACCACCTAGCTGCAAACACTTGGGGTTTATTTTTTCCCACTCCAAACGCACCTTTTTGCGTTCAACTAGCACTGAATTAGGGGGCTAAGTATTTACTACACATCTGATCTGTGGTTCCCCAGACCTGTTCCAAGCCTTCCACATGTGCTGGCTTACCTCACGCATCTGTTATAGGATGGTGCATTCCTGCTTAGTTCCGTACGCTGACTTGGTGGAAAGAACTCGGGTGTCTCAGGCTCACTTCAAAGTGCAAGGCTGTTCATCTGAGCCAAGGTCCTAACGCGTATTTCTTTTTTCTGAACCAGAACACATGCTGAAGATATCGGTCTGTTAAATCACAAAAATGTTGTGACCCCAAACATAAAAAGAACTAGAAATATGAAAACAATCACCAAAAAAAAGATACTTATTTTTACAGTAGGAATTACAGCTGCCTTTTAAAAAAAAAAAAAAAAAGTTGACAGATAAGTGTACCAAACTGTGCTGTGTTGTGGAAATAGAAGTATTTGTTTCTTTAGATCAAATTCAGTAGTTTCAGCTTCCCAGAAAAGGGAAAGAAATATCAAGCTTCCCAAATGGTCACTTTTTTCTGTAACTTCTCAAAAACATGACAAATATTTTTGTTTAAAAATAAACACATATTTTTCAAGTTTACACGAAAAAGTCAACACAGAAATGAAACAGTTCCCTTAGCAGGGCAGTCAAAAGAAACTTGATACAAAATGGTATTTTGTCATTTTCCATAGAATCACAGAATCCTAGAATGGTTTGGGTTGGAAGGGACCTTAAAGATCATCCAGTTCCAACCCCCCTGCCATGGGTAGGGACACCCTCCACCAGACCAGGTTGCTCAAAGCTTCATCCAGCCTTTATTTTCTTTAAATAGTCATTTCTACGTTAATCTAAACCAATGTGCTTTCCTTTTCTTTTCTGGGACATTTCTTTCAGCTGTTGAACAAAATCAAATGCCCTGTTATTTAGGCAACTCCACAGAGCAGGCTGGAGACACATCAGGATGTATTAATGTCGTCATTGTTCTTGATATGTTTCCCAGAAACCTTGGCATAAAAGAAGTAGAATTTGACATTTACAAAATGAGCCTTTTATGAACTTGGTGGCCTTGGATACACTTACAGTCAGAAAAGATACTTGAGTTGTAATGGAAAGGTCTTCATGACTGACTGATCATTATACCATTAATAGTTGTTATATTTGGTGAAAGAACAGAAAGCCGGTGTTTTTCGTTGTCAATGTTCATCTCAGGCAGAGTTCAGAAAAATACCTTTGAGAAAGATGCAGTACACATCTTAGAGAACAAAGATTAGTTTGGGGCCAGTTCATTTTCCTACAGATGGCATTTTAGACGTCAGCTTCGTTGTCTCCTTGTAATGTGGATGCAAGATTCCCTTATGCCATTGTACAAAATTACTTGGAGAGACCTATAAACTGTATGGACTTTCTTTCTGTATTATTATCCAAGGTCCTGCAGAAAAATTGAAATGACAGCTTTAGCACTGTTGGACCTGTGCTTTCTCAGCATGCAGCTAGCTCTTTCACACATGTCCTCTGGCTGGTGTGATAGTTATTTTAGATTATTTATTTTAGAAGCTGAAACAAGAAAAAGGTAGGCAAAAAAGAGAACATAGTACCAACACCTTAAATTTCATGCTCCAGGCCTCAAAGAATGGTACCACGGCCATGAGGAAAGATGCAAACTTTTCCCCAAGCAAGTTTGCTGTTAGCAATTAACCAGAGACTTGTAGGATTTTTATCGAGCACACTAAAAGGCTGTTTCTGCAGTATGGTAAGGTATGGTATTTGTACCTGAGAGGTAATGCTACTCTGCATTTCATCATTTCCTCTGACTTGGAAACTTAGAGGTTGATTTCTGAGTTCCCTTAATTGCACTCTACACAAAGGCTTTTCCAAAGTTTCGTGAAGTTATTGCATCCTTCTCAATGCAGGATTGCATCCTGACGGCTCTGCTCCACCAAGCCCTGCTGCTGAAGTTTACCAGACATGAAAAGGAAATGTTCACAAAAGTCATTAAAACTTCCTAATCTTCAGCAAGGTTTTGAATGAGTTTCAGGTCTAAGGCTTGGGACTGAATTCACTGTTCTTAATGGCTCACACTTCCTGACTAATCAAGTGAGGGTAACTGCAAATAGGCAAAGAAGCTATTGCAAAACCTCAACAAGCATAGGGAAATAGGAAATTATGCCCTGGGTTGTTATTCATCATTCATGGCTCTTCTGCCCTACCTTCCTTTTTGATCCATATCAAAGAATCTGCATATAGTGCTTTTGCTGACCTTTACTCAGTACAACTGAGCAGGGCACAGACATTTAGAAAGCACGTGGAAATGTTTTTGTTAGCATTGTGTTCACTCATTCTGAAATGAGTCTCCTGGCTGTGCCAGTAGGGTTGTTTGTGGACAACATGGTGAGATGGAGAGCAGATCTATGTTAGAAACAACCTTGCATAAAAGTAAGAAAAGTCCTTGGAACCCTGGGTTTAACGGACCTTAGTGACATTTCTCACATAAGTCTGAGTAAAATTCTGGATGCATGAACAAAGAACTACAGCCAAGCAAATCTGAAAGGGGAAAGCATCTCAAGGGAAATTTAAACACTTGAACATTTAGTGAAGGTGCCTGAAAAGGTATTCAGGTGTTCCTGGCATTCAGAATTCCCTTTCCAGACATGCACCTCCCCACTATCCAGAACATACACAGCTGCTTCTGCTGTACGGCTGGAGGTTGCTGTATGATTCTGATGTTTTGTCATCTCACACCAGCGAAACAGAATTCATGAAATTGTAATTTTACTTCCAGGGTTTGATTCAGTAAGCCTAATACAATGATGCCTATCTTTTCCCAAATGAAAACTGAAGGGCAGGGGAAACCTGGTAAATGTACACAGCTCACATATAACCCCATCTAGTGGACAGGTCTTAATATCATTCTACATAAAATGAAACCTTTTCGTGTGTTTCATGCATTGGGCATCTGCCTGGGACTCAGGTGTTACTGTCCACTGAACATTATAATTATTAAATGTTCATCAGAGTGGCAAAGGACAGGCATGTTCCTCTTCTCACAGAAGGGAATGACTTGGCATAAGACTGAAGTGTGGTTTGATTTTTTGTTTGTTTGTTTGTTTTTTTCCTCTGGCTCAAAAGCTAATTCTTCCATGAAAAACACAGCATTGTCAACAGAGATGGACTGATGGTGCTCCACTCTGTTCTGACTATAGCATGGCCAGACGGATGGACTCCTGCTACTTCAGGCAGGAGGAGCAATGTGTCTGATAACCCTAAAAAACAGCAGACTGTTGAATAAAAGGGTAAGGGGAAATGTGTCATGTCTCTCCCTCCTTTTCCTTATGTTTCCTTATGTTGTCAGAACATACTTGGCATTTTGTTCCTTCCACACTGCTTTACTGGCATCTGCATTAATGAAAATACCCCAAATCAAAAACCCAACCAACCAATAAAACCCACAACTATGGTACTTGGCCGTGAGAGTCGAGAAGAGATTCTGTATTTGAATCTTGGTCAGAGGCAGACACTGCCCAGAAAGTCAGAGTAAAGTCCCCAAGGAAAAGAGTAACAGGACTTAAATATTAGTTTGTTCTAGACATTTCTTAGTCCAATGAACAAGAGATTTTTTTCTATACATCCCTGAACAAATAACAATTGCTGCTGTTTAGGCTTGGTTTTGATATGACACAGGATATTACAAAAGAATCTGTATATTACAAAAGAAACTGCATACACTGATCATTAGTGAACTAATTTAAAATCAAAGTCCTTCGTTATTTAGTTTAATAGGACAAACTTTGAGAGATAAATTTGCTGCAGTACAGGCATATAAAATACTGAAAAGCAATAGCATTTCTTCCTATTCTAAAAAAATGAGGAAGATATTTATTCAGGGAATTAAGATAGCTATTATCTTGCTTTTGTACCTACTCCTGCAGTACCTCACATGACGCAGATGCTTCTGATGAGTTTGGATAGCCTTTATGCAGACCATAGTGGCACCTGGGCTGATAAATCCTATCTGTTATTTACATCCCAGTCAAGGGGAAAACTTTGTAAGAATTAGCTTCAAAGACATGAATCAGTTTGACGTGTATATTGAGAATGAGAAAGGAGTGAGGAGGAAAGCCTTGACCAGAAAAGAAAGTCATGCTTTGGAGATCCAAAAGTGGAAGTACAAAACTAGTTGGAAAACATCAGTGTGTTGCAGCATTTACAAAAATAAATGGTAAAATGTTGCTTATTTTTAGAAATAAAAACTAATAGATGAAAGAAATGGTGCTGCTGTGTATGGAGATGATATGGACTAAAGATAGCTGATATATGTACAGACAGTAAATAATATCTTGTTCTCTATTCTACATACACATTCTTATTGAAAGTGCAGTAAGGGCAGGACTATTAATATGAATGAGTGCATAGACATGGAAAGTACATATTCAACAGAGAAATAACTGACCCAAGGCTGGTGGCAAGGTTATTAAAAAAACTATCCCTTCTAGTCTTAAATGGTTCCATGGGATTTGAGGATAGGCTATTATATTTTCTTTTTAAGAAAGGAATACTGGTGAGGTTCAGTCAACAACAGGCCTATTAGCTTGACCTCACTTGGATAAGCACTATCTAAAAATGACAAAGAACATCTTGCTGAAAGAGAAGGCTAGTGGAGCTCTTCAGGGTCTATCTTAAGATTTCTCTTGGCAAATATTTTTACTAATAATTTTGGCTCAGAAATCTGGTGCGCTGATGAAATTTGTTGCATACACTTTGCAGTGACTATCAGATCAGAGGAGGTATTGACAATCCAGGCAGGAAAAACTGGATTACCGTGGGGCCCTGAGTAATAGAAATTAAATTAAATTAAATCACACAAAACAGAAGGTCATGCATTTACATCATATATTATCACTTGTTCCTTAGTGATGAAATGCCAGAAGGTCCTATGTTGACTAGTTAGTCATAGTTAGTCATAGCCATAGCTATAACCACCAACATGATATGGTCTTAAAAAAAAGACAAATACATCTTGGGATCATATTAGGAAAGAGATGTCCAGCAGCCAATGCAGTGAGAAAGGATTAATTTTGATATATCAGGCAGAGTTTGGACTTAAGCTGCTGTAATGATGTATCTTAGAATGTATCTCTAGCCAGCCACCCAGGTGAAGAAAAGGTTTCTCTTCTTTCTTAATCCTGGAAAGGTGTGAGAAGGTTTGGTCATATAGAAAGACAATCAACATATGTGCCATGCCTAATGGCATTGGGAGTTTATAGCACTGTTCTGTAGCTGAGGGCCCCCAGGTAAGTAGCAACACTTATCTGGCTCATTGCACCTAAAGAATAGCAAGAACAGATTTAATTGCCCAAGAGCAAAATGAATTACAGCAGAACAAGTGCAGAGAAAGGTGCTCCATTTCCCTGCTCACCCTAACACCACATCTAATAAGAGAAATCTAAAAGAGGTGTTCTTCATCTGATCTGAGAAGAGGTACCCATGAATGGAAAGCTGGGAAAAGAAGTATATAAGGCAGAGAACAGCTTGTGCATAAACTACTGACAATTTTTTTAGGTCAAAACTTAGGAGAAGGTTTATAGCCATCAGAGCTCCTTAGGTCTAAACTGACTTCTCAGCAATTGTAAAGGTGCAAGTTTCTGACATGGCCATCTGCAACAGCAATGGACTCCTCGATGAACCTCCAAGACCCTACCTGTCCTACTAGATTTCTTAGGGACAATTTCAAGCCAAGTTTCCCCCTCCACCCTTTGTTTTTTCCCCTCTGACTAGTGCTTCTGTGATTGTTGGAGACCATGGCAATCTGAAAAGGAGACAAAGAGGTGCTAGCAGGCAGTGAAACACAATTATAGAAGTCTAGTAATGACAACAAATTGGAGTCACGTGGGAAGATAAGCAGACAGAGGCTGAAATGCTGGTGGGTTTTGTCTTGGCCTTACCTCTGTTGCAATACATCTGTTCTTAGAAATAAATTGGCACATTCTCATTCTCCAGACCCTCAGTCCGAATGTGAACGGAATAAAGTCTTTGTAAACTTCCTCAAGAATGAGTTAATATCCTAATCATAAATAAATTAGGAGGATTAGGGCCATATCCTTCCTATTAATCCAAGGACAAACTTTTTTCTTCATTTGAGCTGGAGCAAAATTGGATCAAAGGGCTCTGTGCTCCATAGCCTTGTTCATTCATGCAGTCATTTACCTGTGCAAGATTATTGCAAATTATTGTACAAGGCAGAAGTCAATGATGAAACAACTATGTGAATTCTATTTTCTATTTAAAGAAGGACTCTCTTCCCCTTCAAACATCAGTTGTGTTGACAGATAGCATGAGTTGTTGAATGGTTGAGTTTGTCTGAAATGGCAGATGAACTGGCTGTTGAATTGCCTTTTTCCAAGGGCAACATGTTCCCTTGAAAATTTTTCTGAAGACTAAATTTTTACGGGAAATTTCTGAGAAAAAGCTTAATGTTATTTTGTTATATTTTGCACATTTTTGCAAATATGCAAAACAACAACACAAAAAGAAATATATGGCAGGAAAAATCTGCAAACACAACATTTAAAGTGTCAACGCAGAAATGAACAGACCAAATACTCTCTCAAGGCACTCAATTTTACATATTGAACATGACAGATTAGAAATAGCCAGAGACCAGAATGTATCATTCAGTCCTACAGCTATGTTTTGTCCTGATAAAGTAAAATAGGCTTAATTTGATTTTGATTTTCCTTGCACATTAACCACCTTAAAGGGAGTGCTTTATTATGGCCATGTTCTAGATTATAATTTTCTATGCCAGTGAAATGTTTTGACAGCACAAAAAAACTGCACCAAAGTTTCCAGAACATTTCTTTGTCATGACTCACTATTAGTTAGTGATTTACAGAAAGTGGAGCCACTCCAGTTGGGTGGAAATACAGGGATTATCGCCAGGTCCTGCAGGTTTGGTATTCATTCCTTTTTTCCATTTATGTCTCTTCCCCACCTCCTTTGCCCTTCTCCCATCACACATCTTGCCAAGTCAGAACTAAATTCTTCAGGGTGGATACTGTCTCCTCATATACGGGTGTAGAGCCCAGGTCCCTGTGGGCATATCGTGCTTTAGCAGGAGGACTTTAGTATGACTTTCCCTGTGACAGGATATTAGTAGTATGGTGAGAGAAAGCAGAAGCAAGCACACGTAGTAAAATTAAACAAGTAATCCTATTTCACATCCTTAATGAGTACTATTTGGTCTATGTTACAGCTATCTTGTCCGCATTTCCAAAACTACATCAGCAGCACACAGCAAGAACAGTGCAAAATTTCCTCGGCTAGCAGTCAAGTGGTAGCTCCAGAAGCAGAACGGTTTAATCAGTGTTTTGCTGCATGCACACAAATTATCTTTGCTAGGATGCAGGTGCTGTGGGCCTATGCCTGTGTTTCTCTTGATCTGAGCTGGTACGTCTGCAGATCAGGGCTGTGTATTGTGTGATTTTATCTGCTCCATTAGCTTCAGCTCAGCAGGGTCCTGGCCCTGCTGTGTTGTGGAGTACAGATAGTGGTCCAGCTTGAAAAGAGTAGTTACTCCTTGGAAACCTTGCTGACACCAAAAGGTGCTTTTTAAGCCAGTGATCCTTCTTCAGATGTGTAAACTGAAAAAGGAGTTTCTCTGGACTGCTGAGAAATGAGGCATAGAGTTGCTTTTACATTTCTCCCCAAGTCACTTCTTGTTCAAAAATCAGTACTGGAGAAGGAATCTGAATCATATAAAGCCTCCTATAGTTCATAACAGCTCATACAACTGAGTGAAGGTCAAATAAATTAGGTTACTATAGTGAAATGTGAGGATTTGATCAGATTCATTAAAACAATAACCCTTAGAAAACTAAGGGGAAGAAGGGAACCAGGAAGGAAGGTGGTTTTTTGTTTGGTTTGGGTTTATTTTTAGTTGCCAGTCCTTTT
Source organism: Rhynochetos jubatus (assembly GCA_027574665.1). NCBI lineage: Eukaryota > Metazoa > Chordata > Aves > Eurypygiformes > Rhynochetidae > Rhynochetos > Rhynochetos jubatus. The sequence continues at coordinate 32,393,451 of CM050650.1, forward strand.
TGCTACATAGAGTTACATAGAGTTATTAACTGGTTTTGGGACTAATGTACATATTCTAGCCAAAGAAAGGTACAGGGGCTGTCAAATCATTTCCAGTCTGGAATGAATATTGCAAGTGCAGCCTTCTGAAATTACAGGTAATGAAGTTATAAAGAATCCCTTTTGCCAGAGGCAGGGTTGCGCACAAGGGTAAAATCCAGTTAGAAGAGACATCAGTTGTGCAGTAGTGGGACATCTCAGGATTCCAGTCAGAGGTCCTAACCAATGAAATGCATGAATATCTGATCTTTCAGACAGCAAAGCTGTCCTGGGAATATTGGCAGTGGGTTTTATTTTTTCTGAGAGTATTTGTTTCTGCTCACTAATAGCTTCTCATGTAGAAACATGTTTCTCAAATGCCCCCATCTCAGATGTGAAACAAGCAGATGGTAGGGAAGGAACTTAAAGGAGAGGGGATTAGAAACAAGGAGGCTAGAAAAGATGGACAGTAGGACTGGCAGGAGGAAGTTCAGAGAGGAATTTAAGAGAATGGAAATGAGAAGAAGGCAAACACTGAGAAACACACATATGTAAAGGAATTAATTAAGAGTGTGCAGAGATGAATGACAAAACTTGGGCTATTTGTTTTGTTCCCAAGTACTTGATTTTGCAACGTTAACATAGGGATTAGCTGTGGAGGGGAATACTGTATAATTGTTATTAAACTTTGGCCCGGCAGGGGGAACAAAAAGAAAATAAAGTGGAATACTGTTATTCAATACAGTGTTGATTCCCAACAGTGGACATCCAAAATTACACAGCAGTAAGTTCATCTGTTTCCCTCTGTACCTTGGGACTGATGGTCTGTCTTTCACCTATTCCCTTCCTGTCATAAATAAACTCACTGTTTTTCAAAAGGTACTATGTTGCACTGCAGAGACAGCTGCAGTTATATGGAGAAACAATCCCTTGTGAAAGCACACTGGAAATTTATTAAAGAATTACACTGTTTAATTGAAAAAGTGCAAAATCATTCCAGAAACTTAAGGTCATGCAGGTTTTAAAAGTGTTTGGCTCCAAGCTTCTTGATTGAGGTGTCATTTTCATCTATATCTGAAATTCAAGGAAAATCCTAAAATCAGGTATCTCATTTCCACTTCTCTGCTGTTCCCTTGTTTCATCCTTCATTTGTTATCCATTTTCTGCCATTCTGTGTTTAACCAAAGTGCTCAGCCTTCCTCATGGGTATCACGAGTGCTGCGTGTGGAGATGGAGGACTTGCACAACAGCAAGACGCAGACTGACAAGCCAGTACTGCCAAATGTTTTTAGATGCCTTTTGGAACAGGAATATTTTATCAAGATAAAGTTATTTTCTTCTGTCAAAGGAAAAAACCAAACTTGTAAAGAGCAGCAACGTGAAACCTTTGACTCTAATTGGCAAGCTGGAAAAAAAGTAAAAAGAAAGAAGTAAAGGCACTCCAAAGGCCAAGACGGAAAGACTTTACAGCAAACACTGTAGTGGGTGAAAAGCATTGTAAGAGCAGCTACTACAGAAAATAAAGCCTATGACCTCTCAAATGTAGTGGGCATGGTTGTCATAACCGTTGAAACCTCTGGACTTGACGGCTTCTTTGAGTTTGGATTGAGTGTCACTGTTCAGACAGTTGCCTCTCAAGAGCTTGATTTGCTGTACCTTATAGGCTACTGAAAATCATTGATGTGAAGGTGACTGGCAGGAACCAGGACAGCAGAATTCTCTTCTCCTCTAAAGATAGCATCTTAGGCTCACTTTTCCATCACCTAAGTGACTAAACGGTTCACAACAAAGGTACATTTTAGACAGATCCTCTGTCTGAAAACTGAAATAAAATTCTTCCAAGGCATGTTCATGTTTTCACTTTTTTTAGAAATGAAGCTTAGAAATTGACAATATGGACAACTTGGGAAAGAAGAGATGAGAGAGCAAAGGGAATCTGCAAACAGCTCCTTTCTGTGTTTCTTTTACATGATAGCCACAGATGTGAAAGAGGGAAATATTCAGTGACTTTCAGTTTTCTTAATCACAATTCTTTATTGTGATTTGCAAGAACTGAAGAGAACGGAAGTGCCTAGGGGATTTGAAATGACAGGGAGAGAAATATCTGTGGGATGCTAAATCTGGAAATGACCTAACAGTATCTGAAAAAAATATAGTCTTTGATATAAGCATCTACAAAACAAAAATGCTAACAGCCTACAAAAATGCCCTGATGTTTTTATTATTTTGGTTTATTTTGTTTTGTTCCATTTTCTGCCTTGTGACTTTCTAACTTGATAAAGCTCTTTGGATACAAATTAATTTTCTCAGAGCACTGTTTGTTACTGTTTCACTTACCTTGAGGGGACGCTTAACAGACTGGAGGTTGGCTTGTTTCAGAGAAATAAGCAGCAAATAAATCCTCTCCTAGGTAGACTATGAACCCAGCTATAAACACTACCACCTAGTTTTGAAAGGGACAAGACAGGTATACTTTAGAGCCTTGACAGGACTTAATTGATTTCCAAGTCACGTCAAACTCTTCCAGCACCAAAAAAAAAGTCTTGAAAGTCTGTGATCTTGCTTATTGTTTTGTTGGGATGTGGAGAAGGTTTTTTGTTCTTATTGATGAAATTTTCTGTTTCAAAGCAAATTAAATGAGAAATATTCATCATATTTCACAAGACTATATGTCCAGCTGTTCCAAATACAGGGAGTAAATTCAAGAGAGCAAGACAACTTCTGTGTTGGAAAGGAGGTGGCTTTTTTTTTTTGACAAAGCTAGTGTAAGGGCATTTGGAATTTACTTCTCTCAATCTGAAGACCAATACATTTCTCTCAGAGCAGGGAAGACATAATACTTCTCTTAGAATAGCTGAAGGCCAAGAACTGGATCTGTGCTTCAAGAAGAAAAGGAGATGATTATTTGTTCTGTTCAAAATACGGCTGAATTTTCAGGTCTGAGAATCATCCCACTGACCCAGGGCCTTATGCCTGGAGTGTTGCATGTTAGTGCTGATACATAAGAGAGCATCACATACCACCAAGACGGTTAACTTCACTCAATAAAGTTAAGCAGGGTTTCTTTAACATGGAAAAGAGGAATGGGGGTTACTTATGGGAGGAGGGGATGGCGTCAGGAATCCAGGTCTTTAGTAGGAAAGCAAAAAGAAGTTTCCTGGTGTTTTCCAACACCCACGTACCTCCTTTTACCAAGTCCTTGAATTCCATCAGATATGAAAAAATGCAGGCATGCTAACTGATTAACCCCAAACCTACAACTGGAGCTGCCTGGGACAGAATACGCCCACAGAGAGTTAAGCTGAGACAATGTACGACTTTGTCTAAACTTTCCTTGGGTTATGTCTATGTCAACCTTATTAGGTGGGGTTGTTCTGTGTCAGTATGTTGATTCTTCTTGCAGTTCTCAGGAATTAAATAGGATAAGCACCCAGTTAGACCAGCAAAGTTGTTGTGGTCAGCCCACAAACAGCCTGTTTACCGGGAAAGTTGCGTAAAGGGTGGAACTGTGCCATCCTGCTTCAGAGAAACAAAAGCTCAGCAGCTGTCCTGCACAGAACTTCTAGATAAAAACCAGGAGGGCACAAAGTGATACTCTCCCTCAATTGTGTAATGCTGGAGGTGTGATGATGGTATCTCACGTAAAGGAAGGAAGCCAAGAAAAAAGGGTATGATCGTACATAAATGATAAGGTCAAACTCATAGCAAAACTCTTTCTCTGCCTTTCTCCATTCCTCCCCTCTCTCCCCTTTTTTCTCCTTTTCTACTTTATCAACCTCTGTTTATACGTTTAATTGTATTTCTGTAGCGTGGCTGTGCAAAAGTATGGAAGGGTAAATGTAGACTTAGCTTCAATGCATAGGATTGGTTGGATTCCTTGTTATTCTACAGCCCATTACTCTAGATACTGCTAGACACTGTTCAAAAAGAGAATGACAGAAATTTAATCACTATGAGTTTCGTAACATTAAATGAGGTTTTTTTCTTTTCTCATTGTTGTGACTGTAAAAACTGGATTAAGTCAAAGGAAATACAACAAAGGAGAAGGGTAATGAGATGAGGGAGGAGAAAGTTTCTCCAGCACACAGAAGGGTAGGATAAGGCAGCATTGACACCTATTTTCTAACCAGCCTGACTGGTTCCATGCCAATGATTTTCAGACAATCTGATTAGAGTGGCTGGTCTTTTTCTGATTTCTTCTGCATCTGTAAGAGGATGTTTTAGGGCAGCCTTGGCATGGGAATTTACAAAATCCCTATTTACAAACCCCTGTTTGTCCAGGAAGCTGGACATGGAGACTTTCCCTTGGCTTGCACTAGCCTAAGCACTCCTGCAGTCCTTCCTAACTGCAGTCCCAACACAAGCCCTGGCTGTGTTCCAACCCCAGTGTGAGGACAGGATCAGGTCTTCCACTTTGCCCTGGTTTTTGTTCAGGCATGTAGCCCAAAGGTTCAGAAAGACATTGAGAAACTCTTAACGGATGCCTAGTTTGGACAATGAGGCAATCGTGATTCAGTGTGGCAGATCCCTCCAGCTTGCATGCTGTGCTCTCTCCTGAGACTTTTAGATTATTATTATTTCATTATTAACATACCTTTAGAACTTTGTTCAGTGCTTATTTGTAGCATGAATAGCACTGGAATTAGTCCAGCACTTTGCATTTTCGTATTGCTCTGGGACAGGCTCACAGAGGACCCTGGTACATGGGCTGGACTCTGCCCTTCAATTGCCCCTGTGGGTGTAATGCTCCTTGGCAGGCACATGGACTTTTATGCCCGGCGCAGTGCAGAGTCTCTTGAGGAAAGTTAGTTAATCTCAGAATGTGCAAGAGTGCTGAATGAGACCTGTAAGGCATTAAGCGTGAATTCAGCAAAAACTTGGAACAAATAAACAGCTAAATAAGACATGGCTAATCTAGGCTCCCTGTAAATCAGAAAGAAAGGCAGCAGTGGAAAGGGCAGGAAATTTGTATCTTTGGCATTTGGACTACTGGATTACCCTGTGCCAAACACAAGTGAATGACTGCATAATGTCTGGAAGAGAACTGAAAGACAAGTGGCAAGAGTTTCTGTTGATCCTAAAATTGCCTTGAGTAACTGTCTTGACCTTGACTAGAGTGACAGTGGTCTCTGCAGCTAAATGTAGATAGGTATGATTTTGCCATGGTAGAATATCACACACAACTTCAGTTAGAATGCAAGGGCGTGACACTGCACACCATCTTGGCACACACACACACAAACCCCAAACCTTTAATTCTTTACTGAGGACTAGTTCTTCAAATAGCTGCTGAGAAAAGCAATCAAACCTCCAGCTGCTGTCTCAGATGTGCAAAAAAACCTTACACTTCATGACCTATGGTATGACTGTATCACAGTAAAGTTAAAACGGGATCATCTCTTATGCAGAGGCTCTTATTCCTTTACATTTATTTTACAGTTTCATTTAATTCTGAGCAAGTGTTTCTGTCAACCAGTAGTAGCTACTTCTGAGAGTAAGACGTTGATTTTGGAGGTGTAAAAGCTGATTTTATGCTGGTTTAATGAGATATGTCTGTATTTGTACAATCTGATAAAACTGGAAAAATAGAAGGCTTCAAGTATGCAAAGACATGCCATTTCTTAACTTCCCTGACATGCTTAGCCCTGCCATATTCAATTGGGTTATAGATGTAAATCAAGCTTAACATAGTCTTTAAATAAAATAAAATAAAATAACTATACAACCACAGAAACAGGGCCTTCACCATAAGTAAGAACATTTACTGGAGAAAGAAATTAAGAGATCCTGTGGATTTTTTCTAAGCCTAATTTAGGAAAGAATAATGTTTTTCTCTTTCTGAGATTATAACAAATTTTGATCTTTATTCACTTTACAGCTAATTAAACTTTTTTTTTTTTTTTGCAATTGAAAGCTTAACTGAATTGAACAATTACTGCATTTAATATGAAGCTAAAATAATTTCTACATTTCAGTCTTCATTATCACTTGCTGTTCAATTAAATTCAGGAAATCCTTTAATAACAGTTATTGCAGTTCTACAGGGAGAAGTGATGCTTCATAAAGGTACTGTAAATGTAAACATCAAGCTCTCTTCTGCATCCTTTGAAAACTGTAATTAAAAAGTGTCTTGCCTTGTTATCTGCTCTATTGTTTTGATCTGTGTATATGTTACCTTGACATCATACTGATGAGAATGGTTTCAGAATAGATGTTTAGCCGTGTCACACATCATTCAAGTCTGCGTTTCTTTCTAAATGGCTCAAGCTTTGGGAAAAAAAAAGAAAAAGAAAAAAAACCAAATAATGTTGCATTAATTTTTCCTGTTAGTTTTTATCCAGCCTGAAGACTGAATAAAGTCTAAAGTCTAAATGGTTAAGACTGAACTGGACAGAAGAAGGTGTTTTGCTACAGACCAAAGATTTAAGTATAACCTCACTAAACATTTGAATCTGTACCAGCACACATAGCTATGTCTTGAAATAACAGCTGACACAAGCAATTTTAAGGCTCAGTTACTTACACATCAACGAGTACTGCACAGGTCGAACACTAAAGGATTGAGACTACGCAGAGAAACATTAATGTTTTTGCAACCAGTAGTTGCAAATGCAAGTTCTCTTGACACAGCAATTTGGTAACAGAAAAAGAATTATTTAAACTGGAAGAGTTATCATAGAAGCAGTGTGGTATATAAAGGTGTGAGGTTTACTGTTAACAGCTAAGGCAATACAACAGCTGCATAGTTCTAAGGCTGAGAGCAATAAAAGCCATTTAGGGAAACGTGTCTTTTGGAAGAGTACCTGATACAGAATCATAGAATCATTTAGGTTGGAAGAGACCTTTAAGATCATCAAGTCCAACAGTTAACCTAGCACTGCCACGCCCACCACTAAACCATGTCCCTAAGAACCATGTCTACAAGTCTTTTCAATCCCTCCAGGGATAGTGACTCAACCACTTCCCTGGGCAGCCTCTTCCAATGTTTGGCAACCCTTTTGGTGAAGATTTTTTTTCCTAATATCCAACCTAAACCTCCCCCGTCACAACTTGAGGCCATTTCCTCTTGTTTCATCACTTCTTACTTGGGAGAAGAGACTGGCATGATTCTGGGAAGGAGATCCAGGGAAATTTTGACACCTGAGCCCCTACAGGTTCAGAACAAGTGCTTCAAGTTCAGGTTGGCAACGGGTGACCATGCTCTGCAGACCCATTGCTCAGAAGAGGTGGACAGTGGGCCACTGGATGTTTTGACACAAGGCCTCTTGTCTGTGGAACACTGGGATCATGGGGGAATCTGTATTAGGCTGGAAAACTGAAACGTTGTTTTCTTATACCCTCTAAGACCCATATGGCCCATTTTGTTCTTGTGCTCGTCTTCTGACCCATGCTTTACAGATTTTACTCGGGCAGGACTGAGGTCGAAGTTGCTGTTGCCACCAGAAATGTCCTCTAAAGGAGGATAACCGTGTTTCCAGTCCCTGCAGGGACACGTACCCTTGTGCGAGTCCTTCAACGCCAGCCTTTCCCATGAAGGCAGCCGGTAGGCAGGGCCAGCCTGCAGGCCTGCGGCTCTACGCTTGGCTTTTGAAGGGCCGAGGCAAGAGCGGGGTAAGGCAGACACTACAGGCGATCAGTGCAGGTTTTACCCCTGCTGCTGAGGGACGCGGGGCTCGCAGGGGCTGCCCAGGACCCGTGCCCCACGAGGGCACGGCGCGGGGGAAGGCCCCACGGGTGGCAGCGGCGCCCCCGCCAGGCTGAGGAGGGCGGACTACAACTCCCGGCATGCAGGGCCGCACCTGCGGCCTCTCTGATTGGCTGCCGGCTCCCCCGCCCTCCTCCGCGTGACGGTGCGAGCCTGGCGGCGGCGCCGGAGCCCCCCGCGTGTCGGGGGCCGGCGAGCCGCATGGCGGCGGCGTGGGGGCGGCGCGGCGGCCCCGCGCTCCTGCGGGGGGCGCTCGGGGCAGCCCCGGCCCGCGTCTGCAGCTCCGGGGCTCCCGTGAGAGCTCCCTCCGCCTCGGCTCAGGTGAGGCGGGCGCGGGGCGCGGAGGGGCCCGGCGGGGGAGGTCTGCGGGGGAAGGCCGGCGTGGTGCCGCGGGGCGAATGGTGGTTTTGCGGCCGGAGATGGTCGCCGGCGGCCGGTAGCGGAGGGGGTGCGCCGGAGGTCACGGTTGGGATTTTGAGCCGCGGGCCGGTGCCTTGCGGTTACAGTGAAAGAGACGTAGTGTGTGAAGGGCTGCTTGTGGTGACCCAGGGTTCGCCTGGCGGGGCTCCCGAGGGCAGCTTGCGCTGGAGAAGTCCCCTGCCACCGCCGCCTGCAGCGCAGGGCACGGCCGCTGGAAGCTACCGGGCTGGACGGCACCGAAACACCGCCGTGTGCTGCTTTCCAGCAGAAATACTGATTGTGCAGCCTGCCCCAGGCCGATGGGTGCGGTGAACAGGACTTGATTATGTGAGGGGCAGTCAACAAGACGTGTGGTGATATGTAACTCCATGTCCGTGCTTGGTTGCCGTGTCACCTTTACTTTGAAAGTTAAGTGTGAGGTTCAGCCCCTTGGACTGAACCAGTTCAGTGTTCCTTTCCAAAGAAGCGATTACACAACGGTGCTTGCTCTGCCTAGGTCAAAATCAAGTCGTTTGGTTGTGCTCTGAGCGGTCACGCGAGCTCTGCTATGAAGCTGTTTGTTCCCTCGCTGGCATGAAATCCGCACTGGTTGTGCAGATCTAGCTCCTCCTGGTTTGATTTTCTGTCCCCCAGGTAGATTTGGTCTCTCGGCGTCCGAGAGCGGGAGAAAAAGCTGCACAGAAAGGCACAGGGTCTGTAACTGTCTAGCAGACATAGGGAATGACATGCAGAGAAACCCCAGCTGGGACATGATTTATTGATTTACTTGTGATGACATGCCTGGCTTTAACAAGCAGAAAATAAGTTAAAGCTACTAGCGACAGTCTCTGTGTCACCAGAATTGAATGCATTTGCTACCACTTACTTATTTACAGACAAGCAAATGAAATCATAGAATGGTTAGGGTTGGAAGGGACCTTAAAGATCATCTGTGTGTTGCTTTATTGAATGCTTACTGGGCTCGGAAATCTGGAAAGGTTATTAAGTTTCTTTTGTTTTTTTCTAAACCGTGTACTTTTTTATAAAGTCTGATCAGAATTACTTTTAACTACCTTCTGGGAGTCGAATAGTTCTAACATGTACTCAGAAATACTTTCGGGAGTGCTTGATTGCAGCATCTGTCTCGGAAAGCCCTACTCCCTTGGGCGCTGAAAGCTACAATGGTTGGAAGAATAGGGTGGGAGATTTGTGTGTGTAATGAGTGTGCCGTGAACCTGGCTGATACCCTGCAGGGCCCAAGAAGCAAGCTAATGCAAAAGCAAAGGCAGTGCAAACTTGACAACTGCACAGTGATAATACGCTCATTGCTCCTTTCTGTTCTTGGTCTCTCCTGGGATTCATCTGTAGAGAGGAGCAATTAGCATGACAGCCATAGGGGATAGTGAAACGTGCTTTCAGATGGCAGGATGTTCAAACATGATTGTGAATACTGCTTGACTGTCTTCTGGGTGGATGTGAAAAATGTTCATCGGTTGTCTTCAGTTTCATGAGATTTCAGATGGGTGTTGTGGAGTGCAAAGGGGAGAAGAGAGCACTAAACTTTGTGTTTCATCGCCTTTTAAAATGATCCTTCCAGCTGTGGAAGGAAGAAGGAGCTTGAGGAGAACTGAAAGGCTGTGTCCAAAGCCATCCATTGTAAGCCTTTAGGTTAGATCACAAACAGTGGGGTGAGTACAGCTGCTGTATTGATACTGTGGGAACTTATGTTCAACTTACGGCCTTTTTAACCTGTTGCTACGTGCGGGTTTTTGAGACGATGGGAGAACGTCTGTGTGCATGTTATTCTTTCTGTGTCCTGAATTTGCAATCTGTAAATTGCTTTCTAAGAATGTTTTGTGACTTCCTCCAGCAGAAACACTTAATAGCTTTTATTCATGTTTTGAATGTCCGCGAAGTCTATAATATTCTCTACATGAAATATGTTGTCTCCAGCGTGTCGACCGCACCGCACAGCGTGGTGTCATCGGCAAACTTGCTGAGGGTGCACTCAAGCCCACTGTCCATGTCACTGACGAAGATGTTAAACAGTACTGATCCCAGTATGGATCCCTGAGGAATGCTGCTCGTCACTGGTCTCCACTCAGACATGGAGCCATTGACCACAACTCTTTGAGTGTGGCCATCCACTCAATTCCTTATCTGCTGAGTGGTCTACCCGTCAAATCCATGTCTCTCCAATTTGGAGACAAGGATGTTGTGTGGGACAGTGTCAAACACTTTGCTCAAGTCTAGGTAGACGACTTCTACCCTTATCCACCAACACTGTGACCCTGTTGTAGAAGGCCACCAGGTCTGTCAGGCACAGTTTGCCTTTAGCGAAGCCATGCTGGCTCTCACCAATCTCCTCCTTGGTTTCCATGTGCCTTAGCATAGTTTCCAGGAGGATCTGCTCCATGATGTTGCTGGGCACAGAGGTGAGACTGACTGTCCTGTAGTTCCCTGGGTCTTCCTTGTCCTCATGTTAGAGCTTGTTTGTATTTCAGTATTTAAGATACAGTTGTCAGTCTCGGAGATGTGTGCAGGGTGGAATCCCTTTTTGTAAGACTGTAGATAAGGGCAGATAGCAACAGGCATTCTGAAAGCAGCTTTTGCATGATTGTTTGATTGTGTACATGTATTTTTTGAGTAATTCACAATTAACAAAGGAAAGGCTGATGCCACCCTGTCAGCTTGTACACATGATGATACATGCCCATATTATATTCTTGAATAAAAATAAAATCATATAGGATTACATATTTCTACTATAAAACTGTATTTTCCAGTGCAGTAGAAAAAGTAATTTGTACTTTTGTAAGCTGGAAGTTTATATGCAAAAAACCTAGCTTTTTGAAACACAGGAGAAAGAGGAGAGGATTCTTAAAATAGTGAGTCTTGAGAGCAATAACATTAAGGAAATGAGCATTTTTAAAATCCTGCATTACATGTATCATTTCCAGTAAAGATCTGCAGCATCCTGATACGAGTTCCGTTTGAGCTTCTTCCATCTGTTCATGCAGATCCTATAATTCAAACATAACCACCTGAGATTTTCTGCGGCCTCAATGAAGTCCTCATCCAGTGGGATAAAGGGGAGAGCCCAGCTTGCCTTGGAAGACCTCATATGGCCCTTATTCTTGGCCAGTCATGTCTGAAGCTCAGTGTCCTGGAGCTCTGTTTTGTGGGTAGCTGGTCAAAGTCCCTGAGCAGCGCTGTGTGTGCCAGCAGCCGGAACTGTAGTGTGCTGTTTGGGGTCAGCCGTTGGGCAGTAGCTGCTGAGCCTTCGGAAAAACATTTGCTTTGGACTTCTCAGCTCAGACCTCATTCTGGCACTTGGCCTACTTAGACCCATTTCAGCCTCTGTGGTTGCCTAATTTCCAGGTTGAACAAGGACACCGTTTCACTGCTTCCCCACAGACTGAGATGTTAAAGGTGAGGCATGAAACAGAAGAGCTTTTGCTGAGTTGTGTCCATGATGCTGGCGCAGCAGCGTTGGGTATTACGGTGAGGCGGCAGTGCTGATGCAAAAATCCACAGGATCGCAGAGCTGCAAGAGCCAGCGGGTGCAGGAGCAGTGCTAACAATGTCAGAAGTACACAGGCTGTGGTGGTCCCTGAGGCCTGTGCAGAAGGAGTGTTAGCCAGCATTGCTGTTTCGTAGTGCACACACATCACTGGGGATAAGGTGAAGGTGGAAGGGTAGAGCAAGTATAGTACTCGATCTTCAGCTTGATAAATAGATAAGAGCTCTGTACTCTTCCCCTTTGTGTTCAACTGAGCCTTTTCAGTATCTGTCAGTTTGTTGGGTTCCTGGTAGCTATTAATACCTCTGGTGACAGCTTCCAATTTTGCTGCGTTGATAGAAGAGTTTGCCTGGAAATCACAGGTGAATTGGCAGGTCTGAAGGGTTGACAGCTTGTCAAAATAAGCCGCTAGGTGCAGTCATCTAAGCTCTCATTCTTTCAGTACTAGTATAGAACATGGGATTGACAGCCTAGAGAGTGAAACTTTTTTCATGGATCAGATGAAACACACTATATGACAGGGCATACTCCTCCAAGGTGCAGAAGTGTCTCCTGTCAACTATGGAGAGAGGGAGTGGGGATTTGGGGATTATAACCATTACCTTTGAGTGAAAAAGTTATGTGGTTGGGCATTGATACATTAAGATATCAACAACCACACATCTTTTCCAACTGCAGGGAGCTGAATAACCCTTGCCCTGTAGCAGGCAGCTTTTGCTTTTTCCCTGCTCCAATAGCTCTCACACGGCCTGCAAGTGACTAGGTCCAACCTCACCCTATTCTTCCCCTTTGGAAAATGCTACTTAGATGAATAAGTACCTGAGAGAGTGCTTCATCCTTGCCCTGAGTTAGCAGGAAAGGCAGCTGAGTTTCTGTCTCTGATATTTGGCCTTCCCTGTGGAATTGATAAAAATATGAGTCAGTGCTGGGTGCAGTGGCAGTTTTGGTAATACAGGTTCCACTCCCACTGGAGTTCAAGCTGATGCTACTGAATTCTCTGTGGTTGTCACCTAATTCCTCCTTGCTGACATCAAATTGGACAGAAACTGAACTAACAGCTTAAAATTTCCATCTCCAGTCATTCTTCCCTCCCAGACAAAGCCATCTCTGTAGACAACAAGAAGGTGATGGAAAGAAGCTCTAGTAGCTCTGGAAAACTCTTTACTTTTCCCCATCCCAACACCTACTATTTTGCAGCGAGAGCAAAAGTTATTTCCAACAGGAACTTTAAGATATATTTACAGTAACTGCCTGGTGAGTGCCTGCTTCCTGACGGTTCCCTTCAGTGTAATTAATGAAGGGCAGTAAGTCCTCTTACTTCAGCTGCCTTGCCTGTAAACAGCCATGCAGGTCACTGGCAGACCAGGAACAGTACCGCTGTCTCTTGTGTCCCATTCCAGTGTTGGCTTTTCCCTGAAAACAGATTTAAGCATTTTACTGTCCTTGAAAGTATGAAATTTTGGCATCTACTATGTACAGTCATTAAAGTCTCCCTCTCTTGCCTGCTCTCTGTCAGGGAGGACAACTTTTCACTCCTTCCATCCCTGTAATGCACACTCTGAAATGTGGAGGCAGGAGGTTCGGTTCGTACTGTTCTGTCTTCGAGTGGATAAGGAAGCCTGATCCTGAGAAGGGTCCAAAAATGGGTTGTTGGAAAAGAGACAGGAGAGGACTGCTCCTACAAGAAGGGCTAAAATAATTCTAATAAGCATGAGAGTACTTTTCTTCTCAAATGTGAACACCCTTCCAAAATAATAGGAAGGGGAACATCAGAAATCCAACCAGGCCAGAAAGGCGTGCTGTTTTCAAGAAAAAATACCTGTGTGTTGTGGTTTTTCTGAGTTTGGCAGGATTTAAAATATCTTCAGGTTTAGTCTGTTCAGGGTGGAGTTTTCTAGCTGGGGAAGAAGCAGAAATGAGGTCTGGATATTTAACTGGGATCTTTGACTTAACCCTGCTTGTGTTCTGAGAAACTCTCACCAGTGCAACAGAGCCAGCATTTCTAACACAGCAGGCTCCCACATTGGGATTTCTTGGGCAAGCCGAAGCTGCGTGGAACTGACAACAACCCACAGCTGCCCAGGTCTGAGCTTTTCCTGGAGAGATTAAAAACCAGGTGACTTGTTCTGCCTGTGCAGGTTGGAGAAGAGGGAGGTGTGAGGAGCATGTTGGCTGCTGAGGGGTTACCCCTGCCACCATCAGTGCTGCAGGGAGGAAGGGCAGTCCTGGAGAGGGCTGCCCTTGCACCCCTTATCCCACTGCTGCTATGGCCACCGCTGCGAAACAGAAACTGAAAGAGATTGCTTTCTTCCAGCAGGAAAGCATTTACATGGACACTAGTACTGCTGTCTTATCAGGGGTACACAGATGCTTTCTGGGCTTTTCAAACAGCCACTTACCGTCTACTTTATCTTCTGTAACCCCCCACTCCCAGGCATGTTCTTGAAGATGTTCTTATCTCACCACCTCTCCACCCTACCCCAAATCCTTCTTAGAAATGCTTTCAGGAAGCATACCTGGGTTGTTCAACACTAGCTGACCATTTCCAGACTCCTTCCTAGGGCTGTTTGGAAATATTGTGCAGGATTAACTCCTTTGGTCACTAGTGATGGCCAGAGCCAGGGAGATGATGGCCACGGCTATGTGTATTTCTGCCCATTCCCTTGGTATCTTCCCATGCTTACTGGCTTTAGTTAGTCGGAGATTTCACAGGTCTGGTTTTCACTGGATGGAAATCATGACTTTTGCTCAGTTAAGCAGTTTGAATACTAGGTAATACGTCATTTTGTCCGGTTCCTCATTCTACATCTTAAATGTATGTCAAAGCTTTACTTAATCCTTTGCCTGCTGCAGCCCATCAAGACCATCCAGCATGATTTTGACTTGAGGCACAATTCTGCAGCTGATTATTTCCCCCCTCCTTTTTTTTAACTTTGTGAACACCATGTATCCAGAAATGGTTCTGTATGTGCTCTTTCACTGGAGATGAAGTTCACTGCATGTCCAGGAGTCTTTTAGCTTTCTTCCAGTTTTCTTAGCTGGCTATTAAGTGTCTGTGTGTGGCTAACTAACAAGGACACAGTGAAGGTACTTCCTTTAATTATTTTCATCCTGTTTCCTTTGGTTTGTTTTGTACACTATGCAACTAGCCTCTGTCAGAGTTGTTAAACGTAGAGCCTTCTATAAAATGTTAATTTAACTGTAATATAGTAGATGAAAAGACACCAGACTTGGCAGGGTTTGGATGATGTCTGTGGCCATTTGTATGTAGTGCTTGAACCAAGCATCCACCAGCTGTTTAAAATATGTTGGTAAATATTTTGCTTTTCTGCAGTACTGTAGTAAGAGTTGGTTCAGTTACTGTATGTTTCACTCAAGGTATTGAAATATTTTCCAAAAGTAGCAGAGTGGATTCACTTGTGTTTTACAGGTGTAGAAAAATAGATGTAACATGGTAATTTGGAAGTTATGGGCTAAGGGCAGTGGGATTCCCTGTGTTTAGACTTTGGTATAACCAACAGTGTTCTGGTGTGTTGATGGTAGAAGCATCTTTGAAGCATCACTATAAATATCCCGAATCAGTAGCTGCTACTGGAAACGAATACAGTTCAAGTTTAATTTCATACCTAAAGTGATCAGCCCTCATTCTGGAGGGCAGATATTCAGTACTTCCTGAAAACTCTGTTGTGCTAGAATATGTTACACTGTGCTTTAAAAAAGTCCCCAAAATCGTAAATAGAAATCACTTTTAATATTCACTTCATGACAGTTAATAAAGACATTATTAAAATTCTGAATCTTCTTATAGAGGTTTGCACAGGCGGGGTGTTGAGGATTATACATTTCTCTTCCAGTCCCACTGAGCGCTGTATTGTTTTTCATCTTTTAACTGGGACAAGCTTTCTGGAAGTATTCTGTTGCGTGGATTTGGGCAAGAAGACCTTGTTGGAAATGTTCTTGAAACAGACATCATGAAACATAATTGTATATAGCAGTAATTTGGTTTTGCTGTTAACAGGATGTTATGGCTTGCACGTGAAAGTTGGTAGGAATGCAAGCAAAGATCCAGTGCTTCAGCAACGTTGGGTTCTGTTGCTCAGGGAGGGACCGTTGTGTATGATTTCATTTATCTGAGGGCTGTAGTGAGGTTGGGTGGTCCTGGATCATTGATTATGGAAAGTGGAGAGACACACAATTGAAAGAAGCTGTCTCCTGTTCTGCACAAGAAGCCTGAAGCAGCTGTAGCAAGGAGGCTGTATCTTAAACTGCACAGGGAAAATTGTACAGTTCCGTGGAATTAAGTGGGGTGTGAAACTTAATTGATATATGGCCAGTTTTGGCCGTAAAGACAAGTCATGGGCTCTTCTTGTGCAGCTGTCCCTGTGGGGAAAAATGGAATGGTAATTATCAGTTGAGTTCAAAGTTAGTATTTATACAGCAAGTTGATAGGATAACTGTTCAAATACTTAGCTCTTGCTTGTTTTCATCGCAGGAATTGCAAAGCTCAGGAAGAGGACGCTTTCTGACGGAACACGCTGCTCCCTTCTCGGCTTTTTTGACGGACAGCTTTGGGCGCCAGCACAACTACTTGCGAATTTCTTTGACGGAGAAATGCAACCTTAGGTGTAAGTGTCTGCTTGCTTTCTTGCCCCAAGCTCTTACGCACCATGTGGTGCAAAGGCCGAGAGCTGAGCTGTGGTGGCCCTGTGCTGTCTCTTGTCACAACAAAGTAATGGTGAAGGATAGAGCCTGGCTTGGGGCTGAGCTGCTGGTGGGATAGGGAAGCAGGAACAAGCCTAGGCATCTGCCAGAGACAGGTGGGAGTGACATGTCTTTCATCAGGCTTGGTGTGGTTTGGGTGATGGTGCTTGCATGCCATACCCGAAGTGTGTCATGAGAGCTCGTACCTAGGCACTCCCATAATTATGTCTGCAAGTGTCCCAGTGCTTGCTAGCTCAGTTTGGTGTCTGTCTGAATGCAGATTACGTAGGAATACAGTCACCTTTCCTGTCAAAGTGGATCCATTGTAATTTTTGAGACCCATCAAATTAGTCTTGGGTTTTCTTCTGAAGGAAAACAGGAAGTTGTTAGATTACTTGTAAGATTTGGCATATGATCTTACCCGTATTTAAGAAATGCAGAATCATTTGACATCCATTAAAGACAATCAGTATTAGATTGACTGCTGCTGGTTATTTTTTGCTCATGCATTGCTGTATTCTTTGTTTCAGGTCAGTACTGTATGCCAGAGGAAGGTGTTCAGCTGACCCCTAAGTCAGAGCTACTTACTGCTCAGGAGATAATTACCCTAGCCAGACTGTTTGTGAAAGAAGGTGTAGAGAAGATCCGACTGACAGGAGGAGAGCCACTTATCCGGCCCGATGTGGTTGATATTGTGGGTGAGTTCCCAAGAAATACAGGGTGTTTCAAAATGACTTGCTGTATATTGATCCAAGAATTATGCCTACAACTCTCCACTAATACAGTCAAGCAACCTGAAGAATACATTAAATTATGGTGCCTTTTCCCAACATTGTGAAATGCAAGATAGTTCCTTTCAGAAAACTTCCAGTTCTGCTTTTCTGCTTGGATGGAACTTAACATCTATTCATATTCTAACAGCTGAACTTACCGTTGTCTTCATATTCAACTTCTACTAGAATAGCTTGCAATAATGCAGCCTTGGGTGAAAAAATCAAGAATTGATGTGACAGGTCCTCACAGGGGAAGAACAGGTGATCCATGCTTACAAACAAAACAGGTTTTCTTTTGGATTTTTGGTTTCGTGTTTTTGTTTTGTTTCCTTGATAACAGATGTCACTTGCTTGTCTCTGTTTAACAAGGAATGGTGGAAATGCTTATGTTTTTACAGTTGTTGATGAAGACTTTTACTTCAATGGAAGATAAATTACTGGGTGATTTTCAGAAGGCTATCTCCTTTGATTGGTATTGTGTTGACTGAGTGGGCCTGTTTTTTTTCTTGAGCCAGGTGCTATTTTCCCTGTCCAAAGTGTCCTGTGTCGTGGATATTGTGATGGCTTTGTGTAGTGGCAATGCGTTAGATTAAGGCTATGTAGGTGGGTGCATTTTGGTGTATTGTAGACAACTCAACATGTCTTTTCCTGCACATGTACTCTTATATGTACTGAAGATAAGAAAGGTTTAAGATGGAAGATGAAAGTCTTGAAAGTAGAGTAACTGCTTACTGAGACACTGAGCTGTGATGCAGAAAACAGTTGGTCTCTGCTCCTGCTCTGTTTTGTTCAGGATTTGGAAGACCTTTATGATCTTTTCCAAAGGAAGCAGCATGGCGGTGTGGCATGTAGAGCTGACCTGTTTATAGCTGGAAAGAGGTATGGCTAGAGTGAAGTGGACTGGGTCTCCTTGAACCTTTGTTGTGAAGAATCCTGAAACTGCACTAACTGCATCTTTTTGGAATTCTGGAATACCACTCGCTAGGGCATTTTGCCCATGCATGATGGGTTATTTTTTATTTAGGATTGAGAGTGCTGTGTGCCTTTCAAGAGACCTGTTTCTTTCAAGAAGGCATTCCCCATTTCTAGTAATAATAGGCATAATTATTTTTAGCTGGCTTTTGCCAGACAAAAGGAGGGGCAGATTTGTAAAATAGATTGTATTATAAAATACAGTAAAACTTGGTAGTGCAGCATATAGTATTGGCATGAAAATGTGTTGAAATAAACAACATTATCAGAATAGAGCTTTCTTCCCTAGTGTATACACCTTTTTGATTTATCAGTGGTAGCTGATGGCTTTTTATGTGAACACAGCTACTCTGATGTTGAGGGTGTAAGTTGCTAGGTCACCGCAAAATAGTTAGCGCATCGCTGCAGTTCTGTAGTGTTGATATTGCAGGGATAGAAAGCTATTTTTTGTTTGTTTTACTGCAGTGATAGAATTGTGAAAGGTTTATTTCTGTGGCCGAAAGAGGGAGGTACATCTTTTTGAACCACTGGGCTTTCATTATTCTGCCTATGTTCTTGTTCAAAGCTGAAATCTGACAGATTCATAATGATCACTTTAATGGAAAATAAGCCCAAAAATGTCCTCTGTAGAATTTGAGTTAGGCACCTTTATTGAAGCTATGTTAGTGTAATGTACTGGTTTGGGCTGGGATAGAATTAATGTGTTTTTCTAGATGGCTTACAGAAGCTGGCTACTATATCTCAGGTGCTGAATAGCGTTAAGATTTAAGTTAGGTTTGTTTTCAGCAAACCATTCTCTTAACCATAAATGGTCTGTGGAATACCAGTGGAGGTCAAAAATACTAATGCTGTATTACTATTACTGTGTTTTTCTATAGTCGAGTTCAAACTTTGTTGTTGTTTCAGTGAACAAATGTGATTTGAAGCTACTGTAGAAGACCATGTTATTCAGAGACCTGCTACAGTTCTTCAGATTATTTCAAACCTTCTTTTAGCCTTTAGGCACATACATACACATACTTTAAAGTTTATGCACATACATAAACTGTGACAGCATCTAACAAACACTTGCAGAAAGCTAAATCATGTCCTGGGGTCTGCTGAAAACGTGTGAAACTTTTCTGAAGTAGCTGATAGCGAAATATAGAATTCATCTCCTTTCGGATACTCATATTTTAAGTTAGCACTGGATATAAACTGTGAGATGTTTATTGTTAATAGTTTGAGAAGTACACGTGTCCATTGACAAAATCATTTTCCATGGAGTGGGGGACAGACAATTGAATGACCTTTTTATAGAGACACACATTTCAGGAGAGAAGTGGTGCAGGCTAGACTTGTTAATTCATGTATTAGGAGATACACATACCTTTTGTGGCTCAGCTGGGAGAAGTGCAATTGAGGAAACGATTGGAAGAGCATATGTAAGAAATATGTCTATTTAAGGAGATGCTTCTGATCCGAAAGGAAAAAGTAAATGTAAAAGAGCTTGAGCCTGACATACCAGCTTTTAGTTTCATGCTATTGAATTACAGCATCCGTTCTGTTTCCTTTCCTATTTGATAGTCTTATCAGTTGCCTTTGCTTGTGCTGATTGTTGCTAAAACAGTGACCAAAGGTCAGCAAACAGACAATACACAGGTACAAGGTGAGTTACAAAATTATGAAATCTCCTTAATTGCTGTTGAATTTAGAGGTCAACAAGCCAAGAAACCAAGCAACTGCAAATGTTCAACTTCCTAGCTTGCACAAAGGCATCAGTGTATACTAACTGGTCCTTTTTAACTTGTTGGTCTTGGTGTTAAGTCTCCATCTCTAATTTCTCACAGTTGGCTTCTATCCAATTTGTTATTACCACATCTTAGTGTATTTCCAGTGCCTCATCCTGTATCTCCTCTGCTGAGGAACAAGATGCAGTGATAACAGCTGCTGCCTGCTCTAACTGACCTCATCAGCTGCTGCTACATTTTAAAATTTTTGCATTTTAGGCTGCAGCAAGGCTTTGCTTTTAGTCTTTACGCATCTTCTGTTTCTGGCCCGTATGGCAGCTAGTCTATTTTTCTCTCTTGTTATGAGATTGAGCATTTTGTG
This sequence comes from Rhynochetos jubatus, assembly GCA_027574665.1. NCBI lineage: Eukaryota > Metazoa > Chordata > Aves > Eurypygiformes > Rhynochetidae > Rhynochetos > Rhynochetos jubatus. Next base: position 32,413,633 of record CM050650.1, read on the forward strand.
TGTTCTGAGGCTGTAAATAACAGCAGTGGTGTTCCTATGCTATCTTCTGGGTGCAGAATGTGTCCTATGCTCTCACAAAGACTGGGCTGCTAGTGGTAGCTAGTGTTAAGTAATTTTTGGCAAACTTGGGCCAATAAAATTCATCCTTTAGCAAAAGGTTATTCCTGGTCAGGAATTTTGAGAGGTGAATGCCAGAAAATCAAGTTCTTAGTAAAGATCGTTCTTTGGTTACAGCCTCAGGTTTCAAATGTCTTTACAGGGCTCCTAATCGTGTTGCAAAATGATGTTGCTGCAAGTGTCAGCATCTCTGGTGTGACCTGGCTTGTTCCATTCCAGAATTTTGGGCCCAGCTTAGGGTGAATATTTTGAAAATAACTGGGAAATGAGACAAAGCAGAAGTAAAACCTTTATCAACATGAGCAAATACAGCTAAATAGGGAGGGAAGAAGGGACTATGAAATATTTGTGCTGTAATTAAAGCTGCCTCAAGAGTAAGGGTTCTTCAAATATTTGTCAACTAATTAGGGTGGAGGCTATGAAAGAAGGGAGGAGGGGAAAAAAGAAAAGAAAATTCCTTTGCTGTGGCTCAGCTTCTGCAAATGGTTTATGAGATTTTTTTTCCCCCCCTATTTGTTATTATAGTGATAACTGGAGATTTGAAAGCCTGCCCTCTGGAGATCTGGTATGCTGAGGATTTCTACATGTTGCTTGTGAGGAGGCAGCTATTTTCTAAATCTTAATCTCATGATATTAACTGTTTTTTACATGGTTTTCTTTTGTTAGCCTTTTTTTTTTTTTTTGGTGTCTTGCGTAAGCCCTCTTCAGTTGGCTGGGCTACCAGTGTGGTAATGGAAATACTCCAGTTTTCAAGTGCAAGTGTTTTCTCCCTTGGGTGTTGCTGCCTTGGATTCTCTGTAATGGTCTTCTATGTTGACCTTTTTCTGTCTAGTTAGGAGTAAGTGTGGGTTTTCTTTCAGAAGTTTAAAGTCACTGTTGCTGGCAGCTACCTCTGGGTTAGAACTGGTTTTTGGTAAAGCATAGCAGGATAAATGTTGGCAGATAAATGCAGCTACTTCAGGTGTCTGCTGTGAAAGGGATGGCTCCCTGCTTATCACTACTACAGAACACAGAATTCTGTTTAAAAAGCAAGGTTGAGGAAAAGTAGATAAAATCAGAGGCCTTCTTCCATAACAAAGTAGCTATTTAAGAAATAGAAAACAAAATTAGTGTGCATTTTCAGTGTTCTTTATAACCAATTTTGCTCACAATAAACTACTGTCCTTCATACTTTTTGAAATAGTTTTGTGCTAAAATAGGTGTCTCGGACCAAAACAGCGGAAAGAAGGCTGAAGCACTGAAGTTGTCCATGTTTTCCTCACACCCTCAGTGATACTGTTTTGTTTATTTGCTTCACAAATCCTCTTTTGGGTTTTCTGTGTAACTACAATTGAATTACTTTTTTTCAAAGTGTTCTTTTTACTTTTCCTAGGTCAGCTGTACAGGCTAGAAGGGCTGAAAACCATTGCTGTGACAACCAATGGGATCAACTTAGCCAGATTGCTGCCCCGACTGAAGGAAGCAGGACTGAATGCCATTAACATTAGCCTGGATACTTTGGTCCCAGCTAAATTTGAGTTCATTGTCCGGAGGAAAGGTACAGGCTTGTCTGCTAAGGCCACTGTGTTAATACCTGGAGTAATGATGTTGTGTGTTGTTTGGCCTGTCTTTCACACTCAGTTATTTTGAGAGGGGAGTGAATTGCTATCCTGAGGCTAGGAAAAGCAGTCTACACGAGGTTAGTTGATAGTGACTCTTTTTACTTCTTTCTACAACCCTCAGGCAGGTAAAGCCCCTTTAATTTGGGCTGGTGGAGTAGATGATGCTCAACTCACCACAGCTGATGGGACTGTGACTACAGCTGCCAGTAACTGGCTGGTTACTGATTAGTCATGGATATCAAGAGGACTCTCTGATCTTGTTTTGGTCTTGCGTGCTGCTGTTCTTAATACTGTTCAAAACCCAGATGTTCCTGCTATAGCAGCCAGGGGCTGAGATGCCACAAGAACTGAACTTCTTGTGGCGAATCACGGCACTTTCCAGAAGTTACATTTAGGGCATGCTGGCAGTGGTCTCGCTCGTGATTAGTGATGTCCCCTACCTCCACTACTTTTTGGTAGGAATAAACGTAAACCGTGCCTGAGGTCATTTGAGGAGGGGTGCTAGCTTTGTAACTTCTGATTCAGCTAGTAATTCCAAACAGAGTTTGAAAAATGTTTGGATGTGCTCAGTGTTACAGATCCTTGTTTAAAAGAATCCTCATCGTGAAGTTCAGCTTCACGGTTGGGTTTCCTTCCAACCTAAAACTCATTTGATCTTGTTTTGTGCTGTTTCTGCCCAGTAATGTAACTTTGTCAGTCTCTGGACTTCTAATTCAGCCAAGCCTCCACGTAGCCACTAGATGGGGCAATTGCGTAAGATAAACTTCGGGCAAGGGCTGTAGGAGTCTGGGATGCTGTGAGAAGGAATTTCAACTGTATCGCTCTGTTACCGGTCTGTATCGCTCTGTTATCAAATCGAAGTTCTGCTGGCAGGTGCAGAAAGGTGTCCTTGTCTACAGTCTCTCCGAGAGCACTTTCTTCATGCTTCTACATCATGGTGCAGAAACCTGTTCCTGCCATAAATCTGACTGGAGCATTAACCTTCCAGCGTAGGCTGCTGCATTAATCTGGTTGTGTCATGGCACAGTTGGCTCCCAGAGAAGTATCTGGGAGTATCTAATCACAAGCAGGTGTTGGCTGTGCTCTTTCCTCCTGCTCTCTGCATTTGAATATTACCTGGTTTGTGGCATTTCACTGGCAGCGAGCCCTTCCTTTGCTACTGAAGGGGCAAACCTGATCCTCCAGCTGCCTGAATTATATGGCCACAGCTCTTCATGTCCGACTGGAAGTTGTTAGGAATGTGCTGTTTATAAAGTAAACTGTTATTGGTGGATGATGACGGTAATTTTTATTTAGATAAATGTTCTCTTCCCCTCTTCCCCCTTTAAAGAAAAAAAAAAAAAGATCTCTAACCACAAAGAGAGAAATTGCTCAGCTGAACAGCAAAGAGAATGAACAGGGAAGCTTCTGTGAATCAATATTTTTAAGGAAGAAAATAAAGTCTCCAAATAGTGTTTTTTTAAGTGGAGATCAGGTGAAAACAGTAACACTGAGTCGAGTTTTTTCTTAAGGGCTGAAATTATGTAAAAATACCTTTTTTTAAAATTTTTTTGGGAGTTTTTTATTTAATAGGAGATTTCCAAGTCTGGAATGAGCAGAGAATAAAGTGCCTGCCCTGCTGTGCTACCCTGTCTCCTGTGGCAGTTCCAGAGGCAACAAGATATAGCTCTGTTAAGGTGAGAGGGATTCCTGGTCTTAGACTCCTACAGGCTGGTAACTTCTGTGGAAAGTAAAGGTGGCATCTGGTTATGGAGCTAACCAGGAGCTCAGGAAATTTGGAATTGATTTTTCTGCTCCTCCAGAAACTCATTCTAGGGTTTTTAAGAGGAGGCTGGAATTTTGTGTCATTGATGCAGGTGACCTGCATTACGCCTTCTTTCATTCCCAAATGGCTGGGATAGAGGCAATGATTGTGAGATGATCAGGGGTTTCAGTGATGTATGAAAGCACATTAGAGAACCATAGTATTTGTACTTCTCCCCATCTACCACATTCTAAGGGATGAACAAATGAAAAGTACTTTCTTGCAGGTAGCCAGTTTAACCTGATTCACAGCCTGTCCCATCTTTTTTATTCAGTACAAGGAAAATGAGATAATACTGTACTGTAATTGGATCATTAAACATTGGCTTGAAGCCTGCCTTCCTGTGAGGATTAAATATTGGGAGGTGTTGTCCCACTTAGGATTGTTCTAGACATGTCTAAGGTTCTCTCTGTTTTAAAGTTGGAAATCCAAAAGGATGAAAATACTGAAATTTTTCATTGGGTGGAAGAGGAGAAGGGGTGTCATTGTGAAATGTCAGACAAAAACTTAGAGAGCTTCTGTGCCTTGACAATACTTCCTGGCACAATGACACTTAGTATTCATTTCTGCTCTGATATTTTGAAATGTTTTGGTTTTACTATTTTTGTTCCATTACCACACAAGAACTTTAAACTAGAAGATGTTTCAGTAAACATGGCAATACAAATGAACTCCTAACAGCTTTCCATAAAGAGAAAACAGTCAACTTCAAAATACGAAACATAGTTACAGATTTTTACTTTCTTACTGTAGTTAATTTTTATTCTTAATAATCATCCTGCCCCCAAAATCTTTTACTGGAAACAAGCTCATAGTTGTTAATCAGAATATCTTACTGGTTCGTTTGTTTGTTTGTAGAGGTTTTTGATGGCTGTTCTAAACCACATTCTTGTGAGCGTGGCAGGAGTTGAGAGACAGAATGGGGAAGGGCATTGAGTTGGATGCACTGGGAGCTGTAACCCTGTTCTGTACCTCTAGAGCGAGCTGAGCTCAAGCTTGCAAGCATTCAAACGTGCAGAGTTTTTGAGCTGCTGCTTGCTAGTGATTGCGTCCTGGCCTTTTTAATTAAATTCAGTTTCACCTTTCTGCAATCCTGAAGTTGCACTTAAGGTTTTCCGAGCTGTTGCAGAGCTTTTTGATCCCATTCCTGGCTCTGGGATATCATTATCTCTGTTGCCACATTCAACATGCAAACTTGCTTAATGGGAGTGAAAGCTGTACCACCGCTGCTGCAAACTTTCTGGGCATGCTGAGAACAAGTAGGTGGTGAAGGAAAAGGGTGACAAGGTAAAAATTGAAACAGTTGCTTGCAGGAGTTAGTTTACTGTCTTCTCCTTGCTCTTCACCTCTCTTTTGCAGCCAGGACTAGCACTAGGACCTGCTTATAAAACAGTCAGCATCTTCTGCTTTCCTGTGTTCATGCCTTATAATGCCTTTACTGTCCAGAAAGCAGTCGAGTGAAAGTTTTTTTTGTCTCTCTCCCCCCTTTTTTTTCCCTGAACTTCAACATATCCAATATGAAGTATGCCCAGAATATTACTGAGTTACTGTTCTGGGAAAATACCAACAGGTAATGAAGGTATGAACTCTTCACTAGAGAATCTGAGTTTCCAGGAGATATGGAAGACGAGGGTGATGGGCCTATGCAGAAAAACATGTAATTAGGACCAGCACAGGAATTGTCAGCACGGCTTGTGGAAGATACTGCCCTTTTGCTAGCATGCATAAAGTATTGGCTGTGGAAGACTACAGCTTTGAAAGAAGCAGCTCAGTCTCATACAGTGTTTGGAGTGCAGAGAAGGAAGGGAATGTAGTCTCTAGTACCTGACAGGGCAGGAGAGGCATTCACAAACACTGGGCTAGCACCTGAGCGTGCCCACTCACCAGAAATGCGTATCCAGAGCTCAGGAGCTTCCTGTCTCGCTCTTGCTGCTATCACCTTGCTTCTCTGCCAGTTGGTGAGTGTGGCAGGGAAGGAATAATAGGTCAAATGTAAAATTGATATAATGATGGAAGGTCTTAACTTTGTATAAAGTTGACAGAAGGTGTGGTTTGAATGAGATGATTAAGAGGCTTGCCTGAAGGCCTTTGGAATTCCAAAATTGGATTGTTGCTTTATTTTTCTTCCAAATTTAGGAGGTGCATGTAGGGAGGAAGATACTTCACCCTACATTAGCTATATATCTATGTCTGGGAGCAGCTGACAAGTGTAGGCCACGCTATATGGTAGGGTGAGACCAGGCACTTCATTCCTTGAAGTCACAGCAGTTTCTGGCATCTTTCATTTCTTTTCAAGGATCAAAGGCATTGTTTTCCTAAATGCTCTAATCCCCCCCCAAGTTGTGGTCATGAATTTTACGTGTTTAAAAAACCATAAAAATGGCAATCCTGTAAAATGCTGTTTGTGATCTTCAAACTCATGGGTAGTCAGTAGTTTTGGGATGCCAGTTACATCTGTAGCCAGGGATGCACAGGGAATTGAGGGGCTTTTGTTTGGTCCTAAACCTGCTCCCCTCCATACGCACTTTAGAAAGTTCTTTTAAAAATTCACTTAGCAATATTGCTGTCTGTCTCAAAACAGTGAGCTTCTGCCATTTCAGAGAAACACACACGTTCTATTATTATCAAATAAGCATTGATTTAGTGTTCTTTATTCATTGCATCTGGAGGCGGTTCACAAATGCTTGCCACTCCCTTTAAGAACAACACCACGAGGCAAAGCTGAATTGTGGGGAAGTGGAGAATCATGTGCTAATGACACGTGGATGTCCAAAGATGCAGAAAAGCGTACCAGTATTTCTGAGTAGCCATATACCAGTTAAAAAATGTATCTCTGTGGCTTGACCACAGTAACACTGGCAGTCTTTGGAGAGGGTGTGTGTAGCATTGAAGTCTCTTTACTTGCAGCTCATCCTACTTGCAGCCCTGTCTACTGAATGAGATTGGGGTTTATTTGTCATCTTTTTGTCTTGTACTCAATAACCTCCTTTCGCATTCTGCTTTTAAATGAGAAAAATGAATTTTTATTCTTTTTATATCTTAGGCTTTCACAAGGTAATGGAAGGAATCCACAAAGCCACTGAACTTGGCTACCGTCCTGTTAAGGTAAAGCCAGTGTTTATATACTCTGAAGCTGTTGTGTTTGACCATAAATGGTGATAAAAGATACAGCTCACCAGATGGGGAATTATTTCCGCTTCCCCTGTGAATAATTTTTGGTTAAGACTGACTGAAGAAAAACCTTAGTAGCCTGAAGATCACATCAAGAAGTGATGGCGGAGGGGGGGGGAATTCATATCATCTCCTCATGCAGCTGAAGGTACTGGCTCACTCTGCCACAAAGCCTGTTGACTACCTAGCTGCAGGCTGCAGGGTGGTCCTGCCCTGTACTTGCTTCTGTCTACCCCCTCTGTTGATTTGGTACTTGTCTGACCCAACTGTGAACTTGGCCAGGGGAGTTAACAGGCAGAAAACTGCCCTGCAGAAAGGCATTAATTTTTTTTCCTGGTTGATCTCCTACAGCAGGCTCTGGCTAGTGCCAGTGGGAGAGAGGGAAAGGGAGTCCTCCTTTGGAGGTGCAGGTAGACCAGGTTAGCTGTAACGTGAAACTTCACCCCACCTCAGCTGTTTGCAGTTCTGCAGCTGTGGTTCCCTTAGTTTCACCCATGCTTTGGAAGATGTGTGAGTGTTTTAGGCTATAGAGTTATGAAAAAGACTTGAAATTAAACTAGGTTTTAGGCTTTCCTGAAAGAACTTGAGAATGATGGTGCACGATGCTCAGACATACAAGTCTGCCGTGCTAACAGGGAGTGTTTCAGCACCCACGCAGCTATCTGTTGTTCTTCAGATAAAGCAGAGAGGGCTGCCTTAAATAATTTAAATTGGAATAAATACTGTTTATGAGGAATGTGCGGAAAAATTAGTTTTAAACTTTTCTTTGGAGGAAGGCAGAGCTGGTCACCCTGCAGCCCATGGTTATGGAGCGTGCTGTGGACACCTCCTGGTCTGGGGCATTTGCCTGTCATCGGCTAAAAAGTGCTGGAGAAGGCACCCTGCCAGTCCTTTCACAGCACCCATACAGCATAGGGCTGGGGAGTGGTGTTGTCATTTTAAACAGTAAAAGCTGCCATACCTTAGGTGGGTATGATGATGCCTTTGTTACCTTGCTTTTATTAGTCTTCCATTTAGCAAGGCAACTTTAACAACTTTATTTAGTTTGGATGCAAAAACTTACAGGCAGGTTTGGCAGAAAGGATCATCTGTACCATTTCAAACCTGCCAGCTTCTCTCGTCACCTTTTCTTTCAATAAAAAAAGTTCTTCTCTACCTTGCCTTCTGCAAGGACTATGAAACCTTGTGTAAGAAGGCAGAAAGTCATACTGTGCTCACTAATTTCAGGTGCCTGATTTTCCTGCAGGTAAACTGTGTGGTGATGCGAGGCTTCAATGAGGATGAACTTCTGGGCTTTGTGGATTTCACAAAGGATCTGCCCCTTGATGTGCGGTTCATTGAGTACATGCCCTTTGATGGTAAGCGGTCCTGCTTCGAGATCCTTCGTGGCATGGAGCGTGCCTTGGACATAGGTGAATCTGATTGGTGGTTATTCATCCCGTGGGCTTGTTTCTGCAAGTTCTGGTGAGCTGTTTTGGGAATTAGGAATTGCTTTATGTTGTGTCTTTCACAGCTTATCTATCTTCCCTGGATAAGCTGGAAAAGGATTATTAGCAGGATTAGTTGGGGCTGGTACACCTACAGGGAAAACTGAGATTTGTGGAAGATGTAAAGCTGGTGCTCTGCTAATTTAAAAAAAAAAAAAAATTAAGATGCAGAGTCTAAAGTTACACTGATTTTGTTAATTCTAGGCAATAAATGGAACTTCAAGAAGATGGTGAGCTACAAAGAAATGCTTGATACAATTAAGCAGCGATGGCCTGAACTGGAGAAATTGCCCTGTGAAGCTTCCAGCACAGCCAAGGTGGGCTTAGTCAAAGAACATGTGAAATGTGCCCCCATCCTTTCCCTATTCTAAATCCCCAAGTTCACTCCAGTTCACCATTTATATTTGACAAGCAAAGTAAAAAGAGCTCAGTGTAGTAACTCTGGGATTTTGGTCAAGCTGCCTGTACATGGCTGGACTCCTATTAAGTATTGCTCATGGTCTACCTTTAGCAATACAATGTGTTCATTGGATGCCTCGGACAGATATAAATAATGGCAGGCTTGTGTCCTGTATCTGTAGCTTCTGAAGCTTTTGTCTGCCTGTGACTGCACGTTAACAAGCCTGATGATGTTGTTCAGCGAAATAACAGTATTGCTTTGGAGTGTGCTGTGTCACGTGGGGGGTTTTAGCCTACATGAATCTATGGCTCATGGCTGCTGGGGCAAGAACGTGCCTGCGGGCGTCACCTGTCAGCTGATAACTACAAGAGCAAACATTTTACACGTTTGTGAATTTCCAGCGACAGGGCAAAATAGACCAAAACCCCTGACAAAGCTGATTGTGGGTTTGTTGGCTTTTTTTCTCATGCGACCTTAGAACTGTAGGAAATCTGTGTTAGAATGTCTTCTGGTCTTCAGGCAAGTGGAGCTTTAAAAATGAGGATTCTGTATTTGATGATTCTTTTTTCTTCTTTTTCCTCCTCTGCATTTCATTAGAGTTACAAGGTGCCACATTTCCAGGGACAAATCAGCTTTATCACCTCCATGTCGGAGCACTTCTGCGGGTCCTGCAATCGGCTGAGAATAACAGCAGATGGGAACCTAAAGGTTGGTAACGAAACATGATTCTCTTTGCTTTCATGCAGTGAAAGTAGTGTTGAAATTCTTCCATTACAAGTGGCTGGGATGCAGAGTGGGATGGAAAAACACATAATTATGACCAGCTAACTCCAGTTTATCTATCCTGTATGTGTCCTTGTTCAAGCCTGTTAGGGAGATGTTACATCACCTTTTTTTTCGTTACTCTGTTTTGCTAACATAGTTAACTTCTGTTGTAAAACATGGTTGCAAGGCCAGTAAATATAAATATTTATTTTAATCTTTGATTCAAAGTCATCTTAAACATGTGATAAGCAGATGATTTCCCATGAAAAAAGGGTCCAAGCAGCTGTGAGGGCTGGGCTTTTGTGTTCCGCAAGGATCCAGTCTTGTTTCACCAACCATCTTCTTGCAACTCTCCTCCTTCAAGAGCAGCCTGTACATTTGCTCAACGGCTGTAGAAGTGGGAGGGCTAACCATTTCCTGCCACGTTGAAACTGGCAGTTTCTGGGGGAAAATTAAAGTTTTCAATTAAAAATTGGCTCTTGTGCATTGTCACCTGATACTGACAACAGCTGTGCTGCTGCCTGATGTCAGATGACCGAGGCAGCCTGAAGGCCCAACGGGCTTAGGTTACATAAACGTCCCAGGCTGTCTCTGCCTGCGTACATGAGGAGAGATAAAGAAAATCTCCATAAACATTCTCTTTCTTCGGTAGGCATAGGCCTCTTCCAACCTCTTTACTCCGGGGTTAGTAAGAAATACTTGTAAAAGCCACTTATTTTATTCTTTCTCCCTTCTCGTCTCCTCCTTCAAACAGGTGTGCCTTTTTGGGAATTCAGAAGTGTCCTTGAGAGATCACCTACGGTCGGGTGCCTCGGAGGAAGAGTTGGTTCAAATCATTGGAGCAGCAGTGGGCAGAAAAAAGAAACAGCACGCTGGTATGTTTGTTGTGCCTGCGAAATAACAGCAGTGACTGGGGAAAACAAGGTCCTGGTACTCTTGTGGGATGCACTGACTTGCCAGGAGAAAGGAAGAAGGAAAAGCTTCTTGAATGAAGCTGCATTAACTAAGGGAAGAATTTTCTCATCTGACAACGATGTCTGGTAGAAAGCTGGTGAGATACCAGTCCTGCAGTTACTCCAAAATTTGGATGTCAGTTTTGAGTCTTTCAATTTTCCATGTGAGCTAGAATCCAGACTGTCTGCAAGTCTTCCAGACTGACATTTGTCTTCACAGATGCAAATACCACTGCTCATGGTAACACCAGCAAAGCGTAAAGCTAAGCAAAAATTGATGGAGTTGTACTAGATCCCTTTTTTCTTAGAGTTAATTTGCTGTAAAATAAGGACTAAAGTTAAATTGAGCTGTTGGTCCAACTACTGCATTAGTATGTTTCTAGAAGTGGCAAATCTCTTTTGAGTGCGCAGAAATCTGTAGCCACTCACCTAGTGCTCTGTGTAAGGTCACGACACGAGGTCCGTGATGATGCAGTCACGCGCTCAGGCTGTATTAGTCTTTTCTGAATTTCTGTTGACACAAACTATGTTTCAGTCGCATCTGAACCAAACCATAATCTGGCTGCAGCTGGGAATGCTGACCTCTTGTACATGAACTGGCTTCGGGATCGTGGAATAGTCCCCTTTACACTAAAAAAAATGCTGTGGCCTTTTTGTTCACTTCCAGATTCTGCCAGATTACTCACAGTTGGGTTTGCCTTTTTTTTGTTGTTGGATACATGAAACAGATTTAAAGGAAGTTTTTTAATCTGAGTGCAGACTAATTTGCGAAGTGCAATACTCTGACCCAGATAAAATAGTGCCTTGTAAACATAAGGGAAGGGGTGGAAGGATTGGTTCCTTTTCTTTCAGGCCATTAATTTCTAAATTTTTGATTTGGGAAAGGGCCGGGGCAGGGGTGGGGGGGGGGTGTGGGCAAGGGGTGTTCTCCCCTCTAGTAAAGGCACTGCCATCAGCAGCATTTACCTGACACTGTCTGTCTTCTTCCAGTTTGTGTTAATCCCAGTATTGTCCCTAAGCACTTCTGTGATGGGACTTCTTTGAACTGGAACACTGCTAACAGTTTGTCCATACAACTAGTACTTTTAAATGCTGTTGTTAAGAAACAAGATAGGCCCAAGCTGTTTGTATTCTGTAGTAGGTAGATGGTAATTCAGATTATGGAAAGGGTCTACAGCATGATAGACCCCCTAGCAGCTGGACGCTTGGAGGCTCTGGCAGCTGCCGTTTTAAATAATACCGCTCTAGATTCCGGCTCCCTCGGTTTTTGTTGAGCTTTGGTTTTCGTAGCACGCAGGTTGCGCTGCGAAGAACAGAAAACTAAATATATAAACCAGATGCATGACTGAAAACCTAAAAAGCTAGGATTTTTATGTGTGTGTTCCTTATTTTATTTCTAGGCATGTTTAACATTTCCCAGATGAAAAACCGGCCAATGATCCTGATTGGTGGGTGACAAATCAGTACGTAATACACACATACCATGATTTTGTTTGGTTTTTTGTCTTTGGGGAAGCACAGTGGAGTGGGCTTCTATGTTTAACTTGTGTTCGCTTCTGGCTTAGGTCTAGGCAAAGAAATGGGTTTCTTAGAAGGCAGTTGTGGTTAAAGTTATGCTGAAGTGGAAGAGGAGGGAAGGTTTAACGTCCCTACCAAGCCGTACCCAGTCTTCTCAGTGACAGCACTGGTTGTGTTTTCTCTGATTTTGAAGGTTTATTACATTTTTCCAAGGGGATCCACTAGCTTTCCTGTGTCGTTTCCTATCTGCTTCCTTTGTGCTTAGCAAGAATAGTATAGTAACTAATAAGGCCTTTGGGGTGAGTTTTATGAAACTGACCAAATATCCATCCTGTATCCTTGATGTTTATATGGCATTTTGTGCCTGGATGAAGAAATTCAACTTTGATTGTAATGTATAGAGCCAGTAGCCTTACAGAAATACAAGTTTTCCCACTTCACTGCTACTTTACTAGAGAATCTGAAACTTGGGGTTTCATTCTTTGGAAATGTCCTCTCACTGCTGCAAGGTCCCAGAACACAGCCGTGGAAACCGTATGGCCTGGTCGCTGACCAGCCCTAGGGGCGAGAGCTTGTCTTCTCCTTGCTGCGTCTACTGCAGATGTTTGCTAACTCTGCCTTCTGCTCGAAGCTCTGTTCGTGAGCAGTGTGGCCCTGCTGGGTTCTCTTACTGATCTCTCACATCCCCTTCAGTGTGGTTTTGCCTCCCCCTGTTTTGTAAGATAACTGTCTTCCCAAATACCTTTTTCCTTCCTTAGACTTAAGAAATGCTTGCAAGAGTTAGCACTGTGAGATAAACTATGAGTTGTTCTACTGTTTCTTAATCAAGAAGGGAAAAAAAGTACACAGAAAGGGTGGAAGAGATGAACATTATGTTTCAAGCACAAACTCTCATCCTCCCACTGATGCTCTGGAGCAGGTTCGCTGTCACGCAGCTTAGAACATGGCTTTTAAAACCAGCACTGGGGGGGGGAGGGGAAGGGTAGCATGCATTCATTTGCAGGTCTTTGCTACCAGGTGATAACGCTGTTCTTTTTTTAAACCAAGATGCTAGTACTTGTGTTGCCTTTATTGGGAAACATGACCTACAGAGGTCTTTTAACAGAGTTGCTGGTTTTGCTGGGGCTATTTCTCACTTGTTGCCCCCTTTTAAAGGGCCATCACTTTCCATGTTGAGTTTGAAGGTGAATGGGTTCAGTGGTGCAAGATGGTCTCTGTCAGCCTGCTTTTTGCTCTCTTGTATTTGGCCACTGCTGCAGGGGAAAGAGGAACCTTTGTTTAAATTGTGCATTGACTTGCTGCAAGAGGAAAACCTGTCTTTTTGTTTTTTTAAAGATGAAAAATACTATATTAAACTCTTGACAACTCACTGGGACCTACATCATTTTTTAAGATGCCTCGCAAAGAATCCCCACACTCCAAAGTTGGCTTTCCTAGCAATGTTTGGATGTCTAGAGATCAGATCCATCCAACTTCCTTTTGAAAAGTGTTTTAACGGCTTCTGACATACGGTAAAAGAGGGAGCCTGTCCAGGTCCTCTCCCAGCTGTTCCATGTCCCTGCGAGACTAAGTGCTGGCAGTCACCGCATCAGTGGAGAGACTGGAGATGAGCGGAGAGTATCCCACTGTGACACGTGGGGAGTCATTAGGAGATTTCCTAATTGTGTTTTGAATTACTTGCAAACTTCAAGTAATGCTGGCGTGCAAGCAGTCGGGGGGGGGGGTGTGTGTATGGAATTAATTTAACGAATGCGGTGGAAATCGCTAATTGGTTTTGCTAGTCACAGTAAGCCAAACCTGGCTTTTTCCCTGCACTGCTGTGTTGTCTGATCTTTTGCTCCATGGTTTGTATCCTATTTATTTTCCTTAATAATAACACTCCTTTTGGCAGGTTGTTCTCCTCATGGGTTCACTTCAGTTATGAGAATTTCCTCCTTAATTCAAGTATCACCTGCCGCCTTTCCTATCCCCCCCCAGACTGTGCTAGCTGGAAACTAACACGATTGAACTTCAGGTGCAGTAATAGAATAAGAGGAGATGCAGTTTATCAGATGGTTTCAGTTGTGTTACACATAGTGCTGTTGAAAACCATGATCTGGGGGTTTTTTGTATATCTATATGAGCAATTTGGGTGAAGATAGAGCTGGTTGGGTACAATTTGAAGAAAAGGTAGGTTAGGAAAAGCCAAGGTGCTTTGCGTGCGTTACTGTCGCTGTCTGTTTACTTACCGACTGCCTGAGCAATGGGTACCTCTCTTCCCTGCCGCCTCCCACTTGTGTTTTCCCTCCAGAAGTAAGTCCTTGCCTGCCTTTGCAGTCCAGCTTTTCCTGAAGACAAGACCTTGCCAGGGGTTTAGCTTCAACTTTAACGATAATCAAGGAACCCAGAAGAACGGAACACTTTGAGTTCCTGGATTTTAAAAGGAATATTCATGGTAGGCCCTGCTGTATAAAGAGAGAAGGAAAGAAAGGAGGAATAAGCGCATTTGCTGTGCTCTTCTAAAGCAGAGCAATGTTACACTCAAAAGTTTCATGTCTGTAATCCCACTGCTCTGAGGGTAAACCACATTACCACTAAACTTGCAGTAATCTTAATTTTAGGGGATAGGCCATCAGCTCTAGATCAAAAATGGCCTTTGCCTGAATTTAGATTATTGCTGTGATTAAAAGAAAAGTAATAAATGTGTGGTTGATTAACTCATGGTAACGGGCACTTTCAGATCAATGTTTGAAGAGCACTCTGGATGAAAAGGCACTAAGTCCACTCGTCTTGTTATAGCAGAGGCTGGGGGTAACAAGGAGGAGATCTGTTTGCTTTTTTTAAAATAAAAAGAAGGCGGGGGGGCACAGCCACTGCCTCGTGCACCCTGCCTGTTACCGTCATGCAGACAGTCCAGGGGGAGGCCTGGGCAGCAGAGGTAGCTCCGCGAGGGGCAGGAAGCTGCTTTGATTCACCTGTAAGGGAGTCCCTGAAATACCAGAGATTATTGAGCAAAGCCTAATTCCAAGTTTCTCAGAGCAAAGAGTGCAGACGTTCCAGGAAAAAAAAGAAACGCGCTTATCCATGAGGCTGTTAAACTAGGGCTTAGCCACTGTACTGCTTTCTCTTTACTTACAAAAGAAATCACTGCTTTTATATGAAAAAGACTCCTCCTGTCTTGACACTTGGCATTTAGCCCTGTGCAAATGCCAGGACTAAGGGATTAAATGGTGAAAGAGGGGCAGGAGGGCTTTCTACCTCTCTGCCAGCTGGGAGCTCTGCCAGCTCGACTTGGAACATACTTCTGAGTAGATTTAAAATCTGTCAGCGAGGGGAGCGTGGTTTTTCCAGTGCTTAAACTTCAGCTGTCATTAACGTGGTACGAGCTGGCAGTGTTGAGGTTCCCATCACAGAGCCACCCTCCGAGCTCACAGACAGTGCCACTGCAGATGCGGTGCGCCTGGTCCCTGCTGTCCCCAAGCGCTGGTGTGACCCAACCCTGCAGATGAAAGCAGGAAGTGCAGCCGCCTGTGCTGGGAGGAAGGTGTTTGGGGAGGCAGAGCTGAGAATCCAAGTGCAAGAATTTCCTATTAACCCTGCCAGCCTTTTGAAGGAAGAGTGGTGCTGGGACAGTCTCACATGGAAGCCAAGATGCTGTGACTGGTTTTTCTTCAGAACTGATGTTCCTATAAGCTCTCTTGGCTGCTGTTTCTCAATAAGTGCTGATCGTTTTTGAAAGCAAGTTGGTTGTTCTTGTCAGGGACCTCAGAATAAGTGGTTTGAGTCTTGGGGTTTGTAATAACAACACAGAGAACTGATGAGAGAGAAGAGAGAGCTTGAGGATGAAAGTGGATGTTTGCAGACTTAGTGAGGTTTCTGCGATACAGGAAGTCCCAGGCAGTGCTCTGACAGGGTTCTCAGCTGCTGCAGACTTAGCTTTGCTTCCCAGTTACTACAATGCATTCTCATGTTGTTTTTTTTCTTTTCCCTCCCAGAGCCTACATTGATGTCATTCCCACTATGCCAAAAGGCCCTACGGAATCCCCCAAATTCAAAACAGTGGGGCCACACATTTAGCCATTGGCTGACTTTGAGAGCAAGTTTACCCAAACAAATGGGAAAAGCATTAACGAAAAATAAGCTTACAGGACAACTTTTCCTGCCAGGATCTCACCCAGAGCAAGAGTGGCACGTAACAACAGGGATTCTACAAACCCAGCTCAGAGGCTGCTGTGTCTTCCAGAAGGGCCCAAGCTCCACGCTTGCCATGAAGTGCCTTGAGGCTTCTCCCGTTGGCCAAGGTTCTGTGGACTGTCAGTCCAAAGAGGCAAGTCAAGGATCTGATACCAGGGATTCGGGGCCTTGCACCAAGGTACCTCGTGCCTCTGACAGCTTGACTCACACTGATGAGGAAGGACGGGCCACGATGGTTGACGTTGGAGAGAAGCCAGGTTCAAGAAGAAGTGCTGTTGCTGGTGCTGTGGTCCGCCTGGGTGAGAAAGCATTTGGGATGGTGAGGCAGAACCAGATGAAGAAAGGAGATGTACTGGCAGTAGCCCAGATTGCAGGAATTCAGGGAGCCAAGCTGACCAGCCAGCTGATCCCGTTGTGTCACAACATTCCCCTCAACCATGTTGACGTGTCTCTGAGCCTGGATGAGGCCAGGTACGCTGTGGTGATTCGCAGCTCCTGTCAGACGTGGGGGAGGACGGGAGTGGAGATGGAAGCTCTGACAGCTGCCAGCCTGGCTGCCCTCACAGTGTACGACATGTGCAAAGCAGTCACTCACGACATTGTGATCGAAGAGGTGAAGTTGCTCAGTAAGACGGGTGGGCAGAGGGGAGACTTCTCAAGGGCTTAGGTCATATCCAGACACCGCCTGCCCCCAGGTGACCACGGTTCATGTTCAGTCTCTGACAGAACCACCTTTGCTCAGCTGGTGGGCTCGGAGACCGCAGCAGGCGTACCATGCAGCCACCCCGACTCCAGTTTTGCCTTACCCTGTCAGCTTCCTGACACTTCTCCCTGTTGATAACCACGTGTGGTTTTTAGAGGACAGACCTCCACTCTGCCAGTACCTTCATCTCGGCGTCCTCGCCACAAGTTTGAGGAAAGATTCCTACTTAGACCACAGAGGTGGTTTTATGTTTGGGTTTTTTTCCTTCTTGCTGTGAAATACTCACAGCTGCTGTCATCACACCATGCAACTGTGAGCTCTGGAAACAGAGCAAGTGCTGGAAGCGCTGTTCTTTGGCAACTACTTTTAAGTCAAGGATTAAGATTTCAGAATTCTGTCTGTTCCCCCTGACCTCCCCAGTGGAGTTTAGGAGGTGGCAGGAGAAGAACACAGCTCGGGAACCTTGCCATAGAGCACAGAGAACTGTGGGACACACAAGGGGCAGCTCCCATCCCTTCGCATTGCTCCCACTGCCCTTGCCTGCAGGTGGGACACATCCGCATACCGGTTTCCAAACACAGATGGCAGCTGCCCAGCTTGCTGCCCTGAGCGCTCTGTGGAACGCGGTGTAGAAACAGAGCATTTCTGGGTTTGGAAGAATTACGTGGCTGGTCGGAACGATACCTTTTACAACGTTAGAAGCATGTTGCAGCATTTTGATGTCAGCACTCGAATACAGCGAGGCCCTGTGTCTGCATGCCTAAGGGCTTAATTACGCCATGCACGGAAGTTGGTGTCAGCTCTCCCTGACTTTAGAAATAGATGTCACACCAAGCCCCCCAAAAATCCACGTTTTTTAAGCCTAGACAGTGCAACTCCTAGTAACCAGCAACCTGCACGGTCCTAACAGATAAACTTTAAGACGATGCCACTAGGAAAACTAAAGTAGTTGCTGCGGCCTCAGCCGGAGTGTTTTCCTGCATGATTCTTTAATTTGCTTTCATGAAGTCTTCTGGCCTCAGAGCACTTGAGTGTCCCCATAAATGTACTGGTGGCCACTGGCAGGTAGCATTAAATAGTTTTGATAATTTACTATCCTAGATAAGAAACTACTTGACATTGTTTTGTTAATACCGGTGGGTCCTTTTCAAATGCTAATTTAAATACTCTAAGCAGGGTGTTTTCACTTTGGTTTACTTGTTTTCTAGTGCTTATGGCTAACCTGAAGCTGCAGGTGATTTAGGGTGCTCCCTCTCCATACGCACAGAGACTTGAAGACAGCCCTAGTAACGTCAGAGGCTACTGGAAAGCGTCCTAAACTTCGCAAGTAGCTGCTTCTCACTAAACAAGGTTCAATTACTGTGAGCGTCAGTGAAGCACACACCACAGTCACGCACAGCCTGCTCACTTAAGTAAGCACAGGTCTGAGATGAGGAGGCCGTATGTTTCACGACAACTGTCTTTGCAGATCTCCTATGCTAGTTACCACAACAGGCTCTTTTTCCATCGCAGGTGAATTAATTTGATTCTTTACTCACTGTCACTGCGAGATGTGGCACATACAGTAACCCACGTAGCAGCTACAGCTGCTGCTGAGCAAGCTCAGGAAAGGGAAAGGAGTCTGGAAAGCTCGGTGCCCAAGCTCTATAAACATTTGTACCCCTCCGTTCAGTGGTGTAATCCCCATTCCGTTGGTGTCAGTGATCTCAGCACTCCTGCTCCTTCCCAGCAGTGCGCGTACCTAGCACAGCTGGAATGAGCCCCAGCAGCCCCAGCAAATACAACAGGCCGTGCTCATCTGAGGAGCTGCCGTGCCGACGGCATAGAAGGTTCCCTAGCTCAGCATGGAAACAAAGTGCCCGGAAGAGGAAGCACGCGTGTGATCTGGGAAGTTAACCAATTTACACAAGCACTTCCCTCTGCCCCCCTCCAACCACATGCACCACACCCTGCCCTCCCGGCCTTCACCCCGTCCTGGGTTTTGGAAACCAGAAGACATACTCACTAGTAATAAAGCGATGCTTTGGGGCACGTGATTCTTTGGCTTCCGAGAAGTTTGCTGTCATGCCGAAAAGCTCACGCAAAGGCCTCGAGACCACACGAAGGGGCTGCAGAGCACACGCACGACTGCCACGCACACCTTACTACTTACTTACGCACACATTTCACTACTTTCTTGGGTTGAGAGCGTCTGGAAGCTTTGTGCAAACAGACTTTGGTGCCATTTTACGCTCATGTTACATTATCAAGTCTTGAAACTATGCACATTTCTAGGTAACCGTGCGCCAACAGAGCGTTTTACGAGCGACGTGAGCTGGTAGCACTGCGTGTTTCAGCAGTGCCGGGAGGTCAGTGGTGTGAGAGATGAACTGACTACTTTTTTGGAGGCTTGCTTTTTATCGTCCACTGCATTTTTAATAAATACTAGTTGTAACGGAGTGTGTTTTGTATTACTTTGAATACCATTTTTATTCATTCAAAGGAGCGCCTGTGCTTTAATCTGTGAGCGTCTATGCATAGTTGCTTGTCCCTACTTAACAAGGCAGACCTCATCAGTTGCAATGATTAGTAGTCAGCAGTTAGGAAGGGATCAGTCACAGTAACTTACTACTGTAAGGAAACTACTATTTCTCTTTTTGTTGCGGGGAGCTTATCTCTTATCTGGCTGATATTAAACTGAGTAACCCTGTAAGCTCAGCATCATAGTCTGTCATCTCTCATCATTATCCCAGCTTCTCCCTCATGCCTGTTCCGAGCCCGCGGCTGTGCCCAACAGCACGGCTCTGTATTGCGGAGTGACATAGGGAACTGGTGCCCTCAGAGCTCTCCCTGGTCTGAGGGACTGTGCACTGAAACCAAGATCTGGGGAAGGGCCTGTATAGAAGTCCATCCCCCTTGAATCACGAGGAAGTCTAAGGGAAATTCCCCTTCTGATCCATCTGAGCTTCCAGGAAGGCTCTCGCCTCTTCTGCTATGCAGACCTGCTCCTGCCCAAGGAGCTGTAAGCAGCTGCAGCGCAGGTGCTCTGCAAGGAGGCAAAGGCACCATCTCTGCTGCCAGAGGGTCTCTGCCTCTCCAGGTACGTTCTCCAAACGCTGCCCATCCTGGGGCGACAGCACAAAGCTTTACATCCCTTTTCTAGGATCTTCTGGCTGATTTGGAGCCAGGCTTTGGAAGAGTTAACCAAAAGAAACGGTGTAAAGCACTGAGCCCACCACCTCCTTCCCCCGAAGGTGCCGTAGGAGCACACGTCGCACCTTCGTGGATGCGAGCTGCGGGTGTAGCTGCTGCCTGCTGGCAGCTCGCTTGTCCCAGCTAACGTCCCGTTTGTGCGTCACCGCCTGCTCGCCGTTAATCCAGCCTGCGCCTTTTGTGGCAGCTCGGCCTGTCTTTCCTTCACGGCCACATCCTGAGGGTTCTTACCCCACCCTCGGACTGCCCTGGAAAAAATTGCATGTGGCACATGGAGAAGCCAGCAGAAGCTGGTCACTAAGTGTTCTCAAGGAGATGCTGCCAGAGAGCAACGCTTTCAGAAAGGGCTGGCGGAAGGACAGCAGGGCTTAGGGGGAGGACAGTGCTTGAAATACTTAGCCAGACTCTAAAAGCAACAATAACCGAGCACTGGAAGGGGGAATGGATTTTTTTAGCTGTTCTACCTGCGGCAATTCCCTGTAAGCCGCTGACGTTACTCAGCTTTACGTGGGATTTGCCTGAACAGAATCTGGCCCTTCATCCCACCCCTTCCTTGGCCCTTCGCTGGTTTGCGGCTCCTCCTGGCTGCCTCAGCAGCAGTTACACAGGCGTGTAACAGCTAAAAAGGGGCTGTGACATGGTGTGTGCTTTGGCCAGGGGACAGGGCTGCTAATGAGTTAAATGGAAACAGTTCACTTCACTGACTAGAGCCTTGCTCCAAGAGCAGCTTAGCATTTCAGGGAACCTAAAAACAGTTGGAGGAGTTGCTGGCTGCAGTGGCCTGACCAGGCTTTCCTTTTTTTTTTTTTTTTTTTTTTTTGAGGCTTCAGGTTAAAAGCCTCAACTTGGGTCTCAAAGCCAGTGGATGTGTGAGCACTGCAAAGCCAGGACGGTGCAGGCAGACCCCTGACACATCTGGCACGCTCCCCAGAAAGGCACAGGGGAGAGCGGCCAAACCCTTTTTCACAGGCTGGGCCCAAAGGGCTTTGGGTGGCCTCAGTGCACCCTGTCCTAAGAGGAGATTCTCGTTTTGGTCGCAACGAGCTTAAACGGTGGTAGCTGAGACACAAACCCAGCTGCCTCTACCTCCCTCCGTCCCTCCACGCTGCCAGTGCCATGTTCAGAAAGCTTTCCGGTTAGCATCTGCTTTTCTCCTCATCCTGTTGGCTGCTTTGGGGAGCAAAGGGTACCCGAAAGGGCAGCTGTGGAATGACGGGTGCCCTGAGGTGCTGCTGAGCTTTGCTCTGGGCAGTGCTACACGACAAGCCGGGCATCGTGGGCACAACCCAGCGGCCGCGGCCATCAGGCAAGCTGCTAGTGCCCGCGGCTCTCCAAGGCGCTATCCACACACCAAAGCTTCACACTTTGTTATTGCTTAAGGGCTGCTTCCGGAACCCCAGGGTTAGCAACGGTGTTAGAGACAATTACTCCATCAGTAGAGCTCATCCTCAAATTCTGGAGAGGCCACTCGAAACCGGAAATGCTCAGTACTACAAAGCTGTTCCCGCATGGATTTTGTCTTAAAAGCAAATGCAACCGAAACACTGCTAGCTGCAGCGTCGAGGGCAGCTTGGCTGTGGCGTGACAGGAGGCGGGGGAGGAAGAGGAGCATCGCACAACTGTAAAGTTGTGATAATGGTAAAAGGAACATGTCCCATCAGTCAAAGCTGCTCTGTCAGCCGCGCCCCGGGCTGGTTACCCGCTGGCGCACGTTGTGGCGAAGCTCCATCAGCAGAGCTGTGCACCAGGCAGAGACCTGCCCGCAGCCTCTGCTCCTACCAGGCTGGGAGAGGGGTTCCAGCTATGCGGCTCCGACCTGCCCTTACTGCTGCTGGCCAAGGCCTCCACCAGCTCCACTTCCACTGACAGGGTCACATCGGCACTCCAGCCTCCCCCCCAGCGAGGCTGGGACGGCTGCTGCCTCAAAGCAGCGTATGGAGCTGCACCCTCCCGTCCTGTCCCATCCTCCCCAGCTGCCACCCACAGTCTCCACTCCGGAGAGCTGCGCTTCCCCACCCCGGGCCTGACGCTGAATGGAAATGTTTTAGCTCCATGTAGCTCATTTGGCTTCTGCAGATCAGCTCCTGGGGCCATCCTCAGCCCAGATCCAAGAAATGAGCCGAGGGAAGGGAATAATTTCTGCTGCCCCTGAAGCCTCATCTCTCCTATTGCAGCTGGCAGCTCCAGAGGCTCCATCCTGCCAAGCCTGAATCTTAATTGGGATCAGTGGAAAAGGCAAGCTGCTGCCAGGGCCGCCCTGATCCCGGGCTTAGGGAGAACACGGGCAGAGCTTGCCCGGCCCCACAGGAGAGGGCCTTCGCTAGGGTTTACAGAAACTAAACTGCCCGCCAGAGCTGCGGTATCAGGGAAGCGCTAGGCTGAGGCCAAGGGGAAAGGAGGCGGCTCAGCCAGGTAGTTTGCAGAGGGAGGAGCAGGCGAACCGCAGCACATGGAAAATCCTCCCACCCCTGCAGGCTGCGGGGAAGGGAAGCCACCAGCAAGGCCGAGGGGCAGCTGGCAATCCCCAGGCCCTGCAGCAAATCCAAATGCTACACCCAGCCCTGAACAAACACGCAGAACTATCACAGTCCTGCCTGGCAATGCTCCTGCCAAGGGCTACAGGACAAAGGACAAGATAAGCTCACCTTAGGAGAGAAAGGCCAGAGCAAAACCTCTCCAAGCATCCATCCTGTCCGCACATGGCACCAGGGTACTACACGATGCTTTTTCCAAGCCACAGGCACCCCGATTTCAAGCCTGCTTGCTACAAACCCCTTTGCCAGAGCTCACTCCTACCTCCACGATTAGGCACAGCCTAGACACCCCTTTGGCTCTGAGGAGGCACCCAAGAAGCGCTACTGCCAGCTCCTAACGCACCCAAGGTGGGTGCTGCTGACCCGACTTCAGCGCGGCACCCTGTCGTCTCAGCCGCCGCGTTGTCCCAGAAGCGGCAGAGACGTGCGGCGGGAGCGGAGGAAAGGGAGCAGTCAGCACTCGGGGTGACTTTGACACCGTTTATGCTACATTGCAGGTTTAGGTGCATCTCAGAAGTGCCTACATCAAAAGGAGGCCACCGCAGCAAGGCCTTGCCCCGACTGGGAGTTTTAGATGAGCTCACCTTGCTGACTCCGAAGAACAGGGCGACCAGCAGCTGCCATACAGGCATCTCAGACCTCCTGGACCCGAGCAGCAAAAAAGGGCTCTTGCAAAATGGCTTTAATGGGATTTTCCAGCCAGCAAGCACACTTTGAGGGACACACCCAGGACATTCCACCATCAGCACCACCACTGCATGCAGAAGGCCCTTGGCCAGCCAGACTGGGAAGGGTGTTTAAACACAAGTTTCTTGCATTCATCTTTATAGCCTGCTCTTTCCCTCCCAGCTCGCTGAGGATGCTTCAGAGCGCGTCCCCCTGGGATGTCCCAGGCACAGCAAAGGCACGGCCAGCGCTGGTAAACCAAAGCTTGTGCAAAGCTGTGCCAGAGAACTCCAGCTGAACCGCCGCAGCCGGAGGGGTTTTCATTTCCACTTCTCCAAGGCTGGTATTGCAAGGTGGTTTTATTTCTTTTTAATCAATGCACATGGCCAGCTCCGGAGGGGGCTGCAGGAGGGGAGGGAGGCGGTGCAGCCACTGTATCCGTACAAAGTGGTTCCACATGCAAGCGAGACCGGGCTCCGCTCGCTCAGTGCGTGTTTTGCAGCGCGGTTACGGGCCGCCGTTCCACCTCCCCAAAGCTGTTATTTATTTACTTAAAGACTTGCATTCCGTGGAAAACGATGCCCCAAGATAGCACTGTGTTTCTAAAATTAAACCCAGCTGGCTGGAGCGGGAAACAAGCGAGTGAACCCTCCTGCGCTCCCACCAGCAGCGGGAGCAGGACTCCCCGCGTCCCGGACTCCCCCATCCTCATGGAGCCGCAGGAGAGCCTGGCAAAATGCCTCCCCTGCCTCAGGCGTGAGGGAGGCAGCTCGGAGCAAGCGCCTTACCCAAAAGCAGGAGTGCCACCACTTCCTACAATGGGGACGAGGGTGGAACAGCAGCGATTGCACTTCCTTCCCCGGCAGCCCTGGGAAAGCCCTCACCCCGCCGCAGGAGAGCGGGTATCCCACCAGGCATCTGACGCAGGTTCGAGTGTGCCCGAGAGAAGTTCGTCAACATAATTAGTGAGGACAGGCTGCATTCCTGAGCCTCGTCTCCTGTCTAACCTAGCCAAGGTTTTCTTCCAGTCCGTGTGTCAGCGGTAGCTTCCTCCCGGCAGCAACGTGAGCTCATCTGGCCCTCGCTGTTGTAACCTAAGTTAAGAAACCTGTTTTCACAAAAGCATTTATAGAAGGGAAGGGGAAAACCCAACTGTTCCTCCACCTCGCGTGGCACCAGCGAGAATTCCCCCCCAGACGCTCTCGGCACCTGTTCCCAGCCCGACGCACGTGCACAGGGGCTGTCCCCACGTCAGCCAGAAGCTCAGCTCCGAAACGGGCGCATCCGCCCATCGGAGCAGCTGGTGTGAAGCCGCTGTTCCGGGGTGGTACCACGGCCCAGATTTAGCCTCATCCCTCAGACAAAGTGTCTCCACACACGTACAGCTGAAGCTCTCCGAAGGACACCGGTGGAACCCCCTGTGCCCGTCGGGGCTGGAAGCGCCTTGGAGGCACGTGGGAAGCAAAACTCCCAGGAATGGCAGCGGTGGCTCCACAAGGGCCACGGGGAGGACGGTGGGGTTCAGCCCCAAACCTCACTGCTCCGCATCACAAGTCTCACGCCGATGTGGGACAAGGAAAGGTGGGAAAGGGGTCTGAACCAGAACCAGCAGTGGAAGCGGGGGTGGCTGATGGTGGGGACCTGGCCACAGGGGCACAGGCCAGACCAACGTGTCACGCCTGGTAAGTCACTCCAATTGTTGTTTGGATACAGGGACACTGTATCCAAATACCTGATATTCCTGATACCTGACATTCCTGTTGTTCTGTGCGCCTGGAAGCGAGCGCCTGGGGACAGAT
Organism: Rhynochetos jubatus; assembly: GCA_027574665.1. Lineage (NCBI taxonomy): Eukaryota > Metazoa > Chordata > Aves > Eurypygiformes > Rhynochetidae > Rhynochetos > Rhynochetos jubatus. Next base: position 32,438,516 of record CM050650.1, read on the forward strand.
TTGCAAGCCAGACCGCTGCTTACATCCAAGGTGCATCTGGGAAAGGTGATGTTTGCCACCAGATTGACAAGGTTGCCCCTCAGTTTCTCCCAAATGTTAGGTAAGATTTCCCTGCCTCCCAAGGGAAAACCTCCATGCACATTGGTGGCATCCCTGTTCATCCCTGCAAGAGGTGCAGATGTTTGGTGGGGGAGGGGGGAGCTCACTGCAGAGCTGAGGGAAAGGGTGGGCAGGAGAAGAAGGGAAGAGCGCTGGCCATCACTCTGCACAAAGCTCTTGGGAAAGAGCCTGCCCCTCACCAGAGCTCAGCTATTTCTGGGATCATGTCCATTTGCCCATAATTATACTGGTTCTGCTCAGCGCAGCACTGTCAGGTCTACTGATCCCTGTCCCAACTCCTGCTGCCTTCCTGTTTGGATTAGGGTGCCAGCATGGGTTAAAAATTAGAGAGTAAAATTGCCTCAATATCTGATTTATCCTCCTCCCATCCCGCTTTGGGATGTGCTGGTCAGCATCCCCCGGGAGAGGATTAATCAGGAACAGACAGAGAAATGGCAGCTGCCTGACAAGGACAAGAACGCGGCTATGGGACAAGCTGCAATTTGGAGCCTATTTCTTTGATGCTGGTACAAGTCCAGGACATGCTTGCTGATGCATCCCAGCACAGACACCCCAGGAGTTGGCACAAGACCAGCACCCCCAAGGCCACAGCGAGCTTTGGTCCCGTTGTCATATGGCCGCAGCGCTGGAGCTGCTTCTGCGGTGAAAGGCTGCCCATCCCTGTGACCCCGGAGCTCCAGCTACCCAGCTGCAGGAAGGGCCTGCTCTCCACTTAGCGAGAAGCCTTCATGTCAGGGACCGGAGCAAGGGAAATGTTACCGCCATCCTAAAAGGGCAACACTGCACGTTTAACAGTCACCCCCTGGATGAGCAACAGCTACACCCTCAGCAGATCGCACGAGGAGAATGATGGGAGCTAGGAAGTGCCGTCTGATCTGCCTGCCGACGCCTGCCCCACCAGAGCAGCGCCTGCGTGCAGAGCCAGGCTGAGCCCAGAGCAAGAGCATTTGCACCAGGGACAAGGGGCTTCACCTGGATCCCGAGGTGCCCCAGCAGCGGTTACTGCCACGGAGCAAGGGCAGCCGATCCTCCCAAGGTGGGCGAGCAGGGGGTCGTGGCTCTGCTTGGGAGCCCCAAAGGAAGTGAAACCCTGGATTAGGCAACCCTGGGAAAAATCTGCCTTCGGGGGTTAACCAGCTCCTTCTACAACATTACAGCAGATCCAGACTTGCCTGTGGACACAAACATACTCTGTGTTACCCAGCGACACGCTCACCCAGCTCCTTACTGGGAGCCCAAGGGTGGGCAAACGCTCAGCTGATTCCTACTCCACCTCCTGCAAACACCTCGTGACCCTGCAGGGCCTGGGGATGACCATTCCCCTCACACCAACGGCTATTGCACACCATCAGCAGCCAGCAAGGCACGGCCTGCTCACAGTCGAGGGACACGCAGTGCCAAAGAGACGCTTTAGAGCAACAGTTCCTATCTCTGGAATAATCCACTGGCCACCAAACCTTCCGGGGTGGGGAATCCATCTTTGTTCTGGTACAGTATTGCCACAATGCCACAATCAAATGAAAAATAGCTTAAGCTTTAAGTAGATGGACATTCAGTGTCCTCCTATTTTTGTTTTCTCAACCTTTTTTCCTTGCTCAGCCCCTGTCCACAGGCCACCTTTACAGAGCTTTCCAGGAACCACACATTGCACATCACTGGCAGGGATGATAACCAGAGCAGGGCGACATGTTCACCACCAGCAACTACTCAGGCAGTCTCTCATGAGGCATCCAAGCCAAGTCCTGCAATATTCCTGGTTTTTTAGAGCATGATAAAACACGAGCTTTGCCCCTGCAGAGCCACTGGCAAGGCAGATCCTTTGCTCGCCCTCTGTAAGTATCCCTGTTACCCATGTCCCTCAGGCACAAGGCCCTGTTAGCTCAAGAAGTTTGACAATCACAGTTGTCCTCCAATCTTTTAAAGCCTCCTGAAGGGAGAGGCCAGCAGAGGTCTTGCTAGAACACGACAAACTCAACCACTATTGGTCACAGACATTTCAGACAGACAAAAGCCTTTCTCCACATCCTGCACTATGCAGTAAACGATGAAGTCCTTTTCCCCATTCCCCCGCACCATTTTTCTGGTTATTTTCTCACCTAACGCAATTCGGGACACGTTCTCCTTTCACGAGCACTGCAGGGCATCAACTCAGCACCGTTGTGCCCGACACCTAAACCAAGGTGGTCAAAGAATGTTTCCTGGGTTCCCACATCAAGTTAATCACAGCATTTCAGACCCCTCTGTCCCCCCAACCCCGGGGCTCCGTGCTGTCATGTAGGAAAGACAGCGGCTCTCTCCAGGCAAGCCAAGCCGCCAGATCACTGCAAACCCTTCAACTCGCAGAAAGATTCACCAGGATCAAGTGGGAAGAAATGTTGGCTTGGAGGGAAAGAGCCAGCAGCACAATTCATCGCCCATTTTAAATCCCACTAGTTAAAAAATAAAAAAGAACAAATTAAAAAAGAAAAAAAGAAAAGGAGCCTACAGACACTCGCGGCTGCCTGACGTGGTGTCTCTAGGAAGAGCCTGGTGTGTGGGGCACACGCCAGCAAGCGATCCACATTTATCCAAGCAGCATTGAAGCTCCAGCCCTACAGAGACATACAGGTGCCCTGGTCAAGGCAGCTGGCACAGCAGAGGCTGGGGATGAGACCAGGCATAAAGGCACCCCGTTCCCCTGGGCAGGTGGCTGATAGGGGATGTCCAGCACCCCTTTCCTTGCCCCAAGTATCTGGAGGCAGCGGGAAACCCCAGAAACCTTCCCATCCCACGCAACTGGTCCCCTTAGCATATGCACTGGGAGCTGCGGGCAGCTCCCAATCCCACCTACGGCCCCGCGGTCCCCGTCTCGCCCCTGGCCACCATCCAGCCCAGCAGCAGTAAGAGAGCTGGAACTCAGCAATGCATCCGTGACATTTTTCATGCTTTGATCATGGCTGGAAAGGGGTTTTTTAGCCAGATAACTCCTCCTCATTAATTAAACATAGGAAGGAAGAAGGGAGCTCAGCTCTGGGAGAGGACAATACTTGTCCTTAAAAAGCAAAGGTTAACCCTTTGTAGGGATCCTAACTACCTTTCCTTTCAAAGGCACCTTACATCGTTTGTTATTTTTTATAGAGCAGCAGAAACATGCCTTGCCAGGAGACAAATGAAAAGATTAAAACCAGGTGTCCAAACTGACACCCTACCCTGTTTTATTCCTCCTCCACTTCGTTCCCTCTCCAAGGCACACATGAGCAGGGAATCCTGCTTTCTTAACGCATCTTTACATCACTATTTTATATGAAAATTCAGTCTGCCAGGCTGGTGCTCATACAGACCAGCAGACCTCCAAAAATGGATAAAAAGCAATGTTTTAGCAGTTACACGGCTCCACGAGCAGCATCACCCCCATCACTCCCGAGCAATCTGTGCTGAGACTGGGGAGGAGGGTTAGGGGAAAAACCAGAGGACTCTACCTCCTGATGAGTCTGACCCAAGCAGAGATTAACAGCAACTGAGTCTCAGAGAAAACAAGAAGCAGCCCATTAGTTACAGAAACATCAAACAAACAAAATCTAGTACAAACACATTGAAAACCAAATTTTGGGGCAGGGAAAAAAAAAAAAAAAAAGAGTCCTTCCCCCCCCGCCCCCAGCAGTTCCCAGAGGGCCAAGCAGATTTCTCCCATAAAGCTCCACATCTGCTACGGCAGAGATAAAAATCATCTTTGCTTAAACAAAAGCCGAAGGATAAAGAAAGGGGAAACCAATGAATTCTAGATCCTTCCCAGCAGCAGCAAAGAGCTCCCCCTTACTCTCCTCCTCACTCCCAGTCATTCAGGGCAGCTGAACCCCAACACTAGTTGTGCTCAGAAAAAGCCGTGAGGCACCTACCTTGCTTCTGTGCAGCGATGACAAGGACAGGGAGGTCCCTGAAGATGCCGAACGGGAAGACAGAAGGCATCTTCTGTGCTGGACCCATCCTTCAGGGCAGAACACCAGCCCCTCACCACGTGCTCCAACCCCAGTCAAAACATTAAAGAAAGTCTTCTGAGCAGGATCCAAACAGGCAGAATCCAAATGCCACAGGGTTTCACCTCTGACAAGAGGACAAGCAATGGTTAGGCCACCTCTGCGTCCCCTATCCAGCTGCTGGAGAAGGCAGTGAGGTCCCAGCGCTTCCACCTTGCCTCTGCCACTCGTGTGCCATGTGGATCTCAGGAACATCCCTTTGCCTCTGCCCTTCCATCCGTAAAGCACAAACCTCATAGCCAGGCTTGGAGCAAAACCAGAACCAAACAGATCAAACCAGAGAAGCTGGGAGCCCTTTCAACAAACACAAACCAAGACCCTTCCCACTCAGACTCCCACCTGCTGCCCACAGATCCTCAGCCCGTGCAAGCAATCAGCCCCCGATTGCTTTTGCTGGTTTCCACAGCCCTCCCCACCTGAGAGACAGAACCAGCAGCTGGGGCTTTGTTTGGATCCCTGGGAACCCATGTGCTGCAGGAACGTGCTGCGAGGCCAGCAAGGCTCCCGCTGGGAGCTAAGCACGTGCTCCTCAGGAGCTCACGGTTAAAACGTTGCCCTTTGATGGGCTGAAGGTAAACGTGGATAGTTGTGGCTTAAGGATGAATTTTGTCAGCAAGTTAACAGAGACAGGGAGATCCATGCGTACGTGAAACAGCTGCACACATTGCATCTAAGATGACAACAAGGTTCCACCCCTGAGTTCCAAGGAATTCCTCGTCATGTCCCTTGATTCACCACAAATTAGCCCGAGCCCTTGTGTGCCTCCTGCTCGTCCTGCCCTTGCTGTGTCTAACTTCTTTCCCCCCTCCCCTTCCCCATCCCTGAAGGCTTCAGCCCTGACACTGGCTTTCTGGCTTCTTTTCAGCTGGCCTTATTTAACTCCTTCCTTTGAAGCTGTCCCCTCCTCCTCCAAGTCACGCTCCTACCGCCAGGATGTTGCTCCGTTCAGTAAGCGAGCTCACGGCCAGCGCTGCAGCCCTGCGCTCCTTTCCTCTCTTGGGCTAGTTACGCCCGGGCATATGAACTCTAAAACAGCAGGACTGTCTTGGTGGGTTTTTTCTTTAAGCGTTCCTTATGTTGTTCTGAAAAGAGCAACGAAAAAGAGCTTTACTCAGGGTCTTTTCAAGAGGACCCGTGGATGGGCTAACGTGGTGGCTCCGTGGCCAGCTCTTCGCCATCGCAAGCTGAGGGGAGAACGCGCTTGTGTTCCACCGCGTTCCTTGTTCCCTGGACCAACTGTGAAGTTTCCTACCGGCCCCGCAGTGACTGTGTCACCTACAAAGAGCAGCGCGTGCTTGACCAAAGAGACACAGAGCTTGACCCAAAGCTTGACCCGGAGCTGAGCCAAAAAGTGCACCCAGATTCCAACTCACCTTTAGGACTTTCCAGCAAAATGCAACTCAGACACGGTGGGGGCAATATATCTTTAATTTTTTTTGCTTTTGTGTTTTTTTAGTATTACAGTATATTCTTATAAAAAGATACAGATAAAAAGGACACTACAGGATTTGTACATTTAATTCACTTATAGTCTTAAACTGACTAAGAAATGAGGATACGCCAAGGCATTACAGCAGCACACCCTCCCACTTCCGTAAGCAGCACTGTACTTTGTAGCTCGGCGGGCAAGGGCACCTCCCAGAGTGACCCGCGGGGTTCAGGCTGAGCTGGCTGGCAGGGGAGGAGGGTGGCTGAAGATGGGGATGGTTTGGAGGGGAGGTGTGGAGCTCAGGTACCCGACAGCCCCTCGCAATCCTCCTAGGAACAGCAAAGGTTTATAAGGAGCATGTTTAAGGGCAAGTGGGAAGGGGGGGCAGGGCACGGCTTGTCACAGAAGCTGTTCCAGATCCCTTGGGTGTGAGCTCCTGGTGGTGGAGAGCTGAGAGGTCCAAGCTCTTTGTGGAACATCACATAAACAGACAAAACTGCCTAAAGGGGAGTTTTGGTCCAGATGCTGCTTTGAATTATGCTGGTGTAAAGCCAGAGCAACTTGTGCTGGTCACACTGGATCTATTCTACATTATCACCAGTAACGCAAGACTCTGGTTTGGGAGATCTATTAAGCATCCAGACTGTCTCATGAAACAAGGTGCCAAAACACCACGCTAGACTAACGGCATCCTTCTCAGCAGGCAGAGTGAGGAAAATCTGGCCAACTTAAGGGAATTCTGGTCAGCAAACCTACTACTTTGAGTAGTAAATAGCTTTTATATATATACCTACATATACAAATTCTGTATTTTTAGTTGGCTAAATCGTGTTACCCAGGTTGACCTCTTCAACCTTTGATAACAGAAGTTAAGGTGGTCTATGGAGGCTACCTGTTTGGATGGCAGGCAACCAGAAATTTCCTGTGATGAGTAGAGAAGCCAAGGAGCCACGGCCAAACACCTGGGGATTGCTAGAGACTCCATGGGTAGAAAACCAACCAGTAGAAAGTTTTTGCTTACCCAGGATAATATGGGGAGGTAGGGTGGAGGAGGGGAGAGGGGAAATAGAGGAAATCCTTCTTCCTTGAAGAAAGGAAGGAATATTAGTTCTGAGAAAGGTGAACTGTCCCTGTTCATCTCACCAGCATGTTAACTCTGGTGAGAAGTCACGGGGCACGAACCACTTTTGCCCATCTATCCAAGCTTCTCTGGCATGATGGACAGAACTCGTGTGGAAGGGCGAAGCGTGAGTGAGAGACTGTGCAGCTTAGCTCTTCTCAATCTCCTCACCGTGATTCACGATGAGTTTATGGGAAGCGTTCTAAAATAACCAACCGGCATCAGCTCACTGCATGGTTTACAGTGCAGGCTTTCCAGAACCAGGATTGCCAGGGGCAGTGATTATGATGAAAGGAAAAGGCAAGTTTTTTCTTCCCTCCCTCCCTCCCTCCCTCCCCACACTAAGGCTGCTCACACGCAGCCCCTCGCCCAGCTCAGCCTGCTGCACGGTAGCCAAGCCAGCTGTCCAGCCGGTGTAATGCCCTGGCACGGTCTCAATAGTCTTTGCTGTAATGCAGTGTATACATACAAACATAGCAAACTAAAATAAGGCAAAATAAATAGAGGTGTCAGATTTACAGGTTCCCCTTAGAGATTCCTAACCCCCTTTTATTTTTTTTAAATCATTTAACCCCCAAACAAACAAAAAAAACCCCGAAACAACCAACCCAGAAACAAAACTGCATATATCATGTACATCATCAACTGTACAACAGATCTCCTTTCCCCTCACAGAAACTCCTGACACAAGCTTCTCCCATTCAACCCAGCTCAGGGCGTGAGCTTTCCGAAAGAAGAGGGAAGATTCAGGCAGTGGGGCCGAGCGTTACGGAAACACCTGCCCCATCGTCTCCTACCAGGGCCCCTCGCGATTCCATTCCCTTCCTCAGACACTGCGAACACGTTACAGAAATGCTTCTGAAGGACACCCAGGTCATCTACCTCGTGGGGAGTCCCTCTCCCCGCAACACCAGTCCCACTTCTGCTCTCATAGGGCACCGGTGCCCGGACGATAGCTGTGCGCAGGGCACGGAAGGGCCCCGCTGCCCCAAAGTCACTTCACCCTGTACCATTTCCAGACACTTAACCACTGGCTAAGACTGACCCAGACCAAAGGGACTGAGGGGGGGGAGGGAGTTCTTCAGCCTTTTCTTGGGTCATCCTAAGGCAGCCTGCTTAAGAACAATGAGGAGACACAGTGGTAAGCAAGGGAGCACTAGGCCTCTAAGGACAAGGCCTGGAGAGCTAGGAAGAACCTCCTCTTCTAGGTGTGAGGAACTTCATCATAAAGTCAGCAATGACTACATTTCTGCAGGAAGCAGAACAAGCCCTCGATTACACCCTTCTTTCTCACATCTCCTCGTCCTCCACTTACTTCCAAAGACAGAGTGATTCCATTGAAAATGGTGGCGTGAGGCACAGGCGCAAGGACAAGAGCAGGCCCTAGCTCTGCTCCAGTCCAATCCAGAGGTTATGCCTCCATGTTACGCATCACGACTGCTTGCTATACCTGCTCAGGCTCTGCTGGCATTAGAGGACAAGGAGTAAAATTTCATTTCTCCCTCGGTGCTCAGCAACACTACCACAGCTGCTGCTGAAGAACAGAGCACAGTAACCAGGAGATGAGAAACAAGGACAAACTTGGCTTCAGCAAGAATCTGACACCACACCCAGAGCAGAGCCAACTTTTTTCCTTATCTTCAGTGTGGTCAGCCTCATCTCATACAGTAGACCTATTAATGGGCCTCTCCGCTTGTCACCACTTATATGGAATCACTGCTTGCCTCAGCGTGCAACTGAGCTTTTCATCATGGAGTCAAGAGCCAGGGGGGACTGTCCAGATTGCTGAACACAGCCTTCAGCCACCACCACCCGTTCAAAACAAAGAGCCTAGGGCTTTGGAGCACTGAGAAAGTTGAGCTGCAGTGAATCCGGGTCACGACTCCGAGCTTTCTGTCAGTCCCAGTAAGTATCCCACAGCTGATTTATAGGAGTTGTACAATCTCTCGTTATCTGTGCATGAGTCAAGGAGGTGGCAAAACTACAGCAGCTTTCTTTGACTCTGTCAGCGTGGCCGAGTGCCGCGTACCGTCATGCGGGATCTCTTTACCTTGAGGTTGAACTGTGTACACAAAGGGACAGAGGGCTTATCACTCTCTCTGCTTTTGCTACATCTGTGGCCTGGCAAAGTGACTTCAGTTTCAAAGAGCACAGCACAAACCTGGTTTGACGAATACTGGGGAGGGTGACGCTGTATTCAAGGGGTTTGCCCTGAGGTGTTTCTTCGCTGACAGCGCTGCCGTGCTGACAGCCTGCCTTATCAAACAAGTACCTGGGGAGCAAGCAAGCAGCCGTAAGGGACAGAGCCACGGGTCACATCATCTTGCGCCAGGGCTGACCTTGGCACTACACCTGAATTTCTGGGTGAGTCCTAAACCCAGGGAGAACAAGGAGGGGAAAAAACCTACAATGTTCTAATCCCTGAAAGCATCATCTTTGGAATTCAGGGATTATCCAAATCTAAAGTCAACTGTATACCAATTTGGCACATATTACCACCTCTCATACGGCTTACATGGCATAGGTTATATGGCATGCTTTAAAACAAGACAAACAAAAGGGGCCGGGATATAGCATGTCTACTTCAGGGAGCAGCAAGGAGCTTGTTAATATAATTTACAAGAGACATTTCTAAAAATCCATTTTGTAATTTAAAATAAAAATGCTTAAAAAAGTGAGAGTTTTTCTTAAACTTTCAAAAACCATTATGAAATACAGTCTTTCTTCTACAAGGTGCTTGTGTCCGCTGCAATGGGCATTGCTGTTAATAGCTAATCCCAGAAGGGGAGTGGGATAGTAAGGGAGGAGAATGCACCCAGCTCTTGTAAGATACCAGCTCTTTACGATGAGTATTATACAGAGGCGCGGCAGTCTGGAATGTCGTAAATAGGGAAATTCTGGGGTGGGAGACTCAAGATTCAGTAAACAATGAAATATTAGAGTTTAACAATTCTGACTTTTTTTTGCTTCTTTCTATAGTTTACATCATTATTTTACTCTCAAAGTGTTCAGAAAACCACCACAGTTTGCTTCTCCAATATCGGTAGCGTGTAATACTGATCAGGCAGCGTGCATGGCAGAGGAAGTTCTGTTCTGCAGACTCGGTGCAGAGCCTGAGGTTATGCGACATTCAGAGGAAATTCAAACCAAACAATTAAAGTGACAAATAGAGCTTTTTTCGCTTCCCTGGGATTCCTTGACATTTTGTGCTGTTGACTACTGATGCATTGTTTGTAGACGGTGGGTCCCTCTTAAACATTCTCTCTTTTCTTCCCATCTAGGAGGAAGAATACATCACCATTTCTTTCTTTTCCTCTTTTTCTTCTCCAGGGAAGATAATAAAAAAGGAAGACAATATTAAAAAAAAAGCCCATGACAGCCTACGCAATCCAATCCCTGTCCTACAGCCATGAAGACACACAGAATTCAGGCCTCTTCTTGAGGTTCTTTGCTTTTTCACTGTATGCTTCATACATGTAGCTTAAATACAAATTTACTTTTATGTTAGGAATTGACCCATCTCTCCAGCTCAGCTTACACAATTCTGTGTCCTCCTAGAAAAACTCTCAGTTTTCATTATGGGACCCTCCATCAGTTCATTCCAAGTGATTCCTTCAAATTGAAAAAGGCTGTGCGCTCCAAGGCTCTCCTTCGACACCGTTCATATCTTACGGAGTTACGAGATTCCCCTGGGTAGGAGTGGGATGTGTGCAGTGAAGGTCAGTCTGTTAGACAGAAAGACCAGTTCATGCCAAGAGCAATCACAGCTGGCATCGAGTGGAACAGAAATCTCGTATCCTGCAGCCGGTGACCACGTTTGCTTTTTGCTGCTTGTGACCTGTGGATGACACTAGGGAGCTCCCAATTTCTGTTGAGCTGTGCTAAGAAACCTTGCACAAACAGGCAAGAAGTGTTCCGCTGCTTCCCTCCCACCCTCCAGCAATGACAACAGGCTCCAGAGTCATCTACTTGTGATCCCATCCTGGCAGTGGCTTAGTTTTCTACAGAAAAGCCCGAACTTCTTTCCTAGAAGATGTATTTCACAGCTTCGAGGCTCAACCATCAATGAATTCCAGAAAACTGCTTCTAGAAAAGCAGAATCCGAAAGACTTGCCAAGTATTTTATGTTGGTCCTGATTCTTGCATTTCAATTTGTTGCAGAACCTGATTACTTCTGTCTGAGCATCACTTGTTTTGGACAGTGTAGGCCACACAAAAATACAGAACATGAGATCAAAAGCTTTTTTCAGGTGCTGATCAATGGCTTATAAAATCCAGTTCTGGAAGGGAATTGGAAACCTCGAGAACCGCATCTGGAGAAGCCCCTGAAGGCCAGTCTAGGTCTTGAAGAAGCGACAGGTGTTTCCAGAGCTGCTCTGAAATCAGTCTTGCTTATTATCAGCAAGATGGAGATCGTGCCTCCTTTTTACTTTGGCACACAGAAAATCATCTTCCTCCACCTGTGAGGCAGTCTGCAAGGCCCAAGTACTTCCTGTCATCGCCATGAGGCCTTTGATGACACAAAAAACTCCCAGAAGCAAATCTGTCAGCTCTGCGTGGCCTTGCTGGCTCCACGGAGGCACTTTTATAATGGTTCAAATTAGAAGCGCAGAAGAGGGATGAGAGGAAAGCTGACCATGGAAAGGTAACGTCTCTAGCCACAGACCAAAGAAAACCTTTGGGGTCGCTGTCAGCCAGGCGCCATCGCACACATTCATCTTCCTTGTTTTGCACTTTTTCATCACCTTCTTTCGGTTGATTATTTTTCTTCCTCTTGTAATTAATAATTTAGCTTTGTCACCACCCGCTCCCGGCTTGTCTCTAAGCCTTGGTTCCCCGAACGCTTGCGGTTACGCTTGAGCTTGGATAAGTCTTTGTCAAAGACTTCACCCGACCTTAATGCTGACACCAGGTCATCAAACTCCCCACTCTCTTCGGAGATACTTCCAGCTTTCATTTTCTTTTGTCGCCTCTCTTTTTCTCTCTGCTCTTTTAGCTGTGGAGAAGGACACGGAGCATTAGGATTAGCTAACCGAGATGCCAGATCACTAGGTGCACTGCTAAGAAGCAGCTGCCTCAGTACAGTTTAGGGAAAAAAGAGATCAGGAACAAGGCCATCACTTGTGCCAAGGGCAACAGGTGACCACGCCGAGCTTCTCTTCCTCTGCACAGACAAGCAGAAAGCGGGAAAGATGAGGAATGAGCAGCATTGTATGTTTGCCTCACAAAGCACTACCACCCTGAAGCAAAAAGGCCATATGGGATCTGTCTATGCTGCTGCTGTTTTGCGCTAGTTCTACACGCGGGTAGTGCCAGGAAAGGAGCTGCGCCAAATGACACTCTACTAGTGATGCTGGCACAGGTAATTACCCGGCTTCTGGCACCAGGCTTGCAGTGAGCTTAGTGTGGCAGCACCTACTATGCTGACAGTACCCTACTGAGTGACTTTACAGTTACTTTGGGTGTGTCAGCCACCGTCACTACTACAGTCACCAAGAGCTTTGTGCTTGGGGCACAGCTAGCTAAACTGACAGGCAGAAAGGCTGCAGTCCTGCAGAAGGAGGAAGAGAGGGAAGGAAAAACCCCAGAAACCCACGAGTGAAACATACTGAAGAATGACAGTTGTGTGAGATATCAAAACATCAACAGAAAAGCTATTCCCCTGACAGCTCATGTTTGGACGGAGGCATCATGCTGGAGTGATGGGAAGAGGAAGGCACATCACCTCAACTCCGGAGACAGAAACTGGTTATAAACACAAGGAGCAATGAAACAGAACTGATTTTACAAACCATTGGATAGGTCCATCTGTCAGTGTGATGCCCTCGGTCTCCCTAGGGTAGTTCCAGGGAGCTCTTTTATTGCTCCCCATTGCTCAGCTCCAAGATCAGTGGAAATGCCAAGGCATGGATGCAGCTGTCAGAAAGCAGGTCGCTCACTCTGTGGCTAGTCCCACCTTGCAGGAAGGGTCTCCATAAGCAAACTGCAACCTCTCTCATGGTGTATATGGCCAACTAAACCATCCCAGTGCTTTAACAGCAGTCTCCTGCACTTTCCAGGCTGGCTGAAAGGAAACCTGAGCCAAAGTCCTGCATTTTACCCCTGTGTCCAACAGCAAGGCTGCTGGCATCCTGGCGTTTTACCTCTCCCCTCTTCTGAAAAGCACAAACTGAAGCTTTTAGCACAGCAAACTAAAGCAGCAACTCTGCGGCGAGGCCTGGGGCCATGGTGGCAGCCGGGGTTGAAGCATCGGCGGGGGGGCGGGGAAGGAGGCAGGGGACAGCTGAGTGTTCCCAGGCCTCAGGAAAGGCTGAGGTTAGAGGGGGAGGCTGGTTCACACGACCCCCTGGGGACACACGTGTCTGTCTCCCAGCAGCAAAACCAACGCTGCACAACAGCTCTCAAGGCCGGACGCAGCCCCAGTAATCTAGGCGTTAAGGCTGGCCAGGGAGAAATGACGCCAGTGCGGGCAGCAGCAGGCGCCAGGGCAATCACTGTGTCACCATACGCTGCTGTGGGACAGGCACACAGCAGGTGATGATGGAGTCTGAGTGGAAGCTGACCAGCTGGCAGGACCCAGGGAGATCTGGCTCCCAGAGCTTTGGCACAGAGCCTGCAGCCCAAAAGCGGGATAGCCTGGCACTGGGCAGGGGCGGCACCATCCTGCAGAGTGCCGGGGCAGAACAGGCAGGACTAGAGTTGGTATCTGAATCCAGAAGAGCACAATTTAGGAGTCAAACAGTATGCCCTTGAGAGCTGACAGGACAGCCAGCAGGGAAAATGTCATCATTCGTGAAGAGAATGATGCCAAAGAGAGGTGACAGGGAGAAGGATGTAAAACAGTGAAGGGACAGGAGCACTGGAACAGGCTCTCTCAACCTTGCTCTCGAGCCATAAAAAGACAATGGAAAGAAACACCTTCCTGCACCCAAGTCCTCACCATGGCCTCCATGCGTGCCCTGCGCTCCTCTTCTTCCTTCTTCTTCCTCATATTCTCCAGATCTTGCTTAGCCTCTGCAAATGACTGTAAGAAAGTGTCGAAGATGCCAAAAAATTCATCTGGCTGCATCTTGCCCTCGTTCTCTCCAAAATGCTTCAGTGCCTTGGTGTACTGTCAAGGGGGCAGAAAACACACGAGCAACAATTAGGCAGGCGGTTTGGTGAAGACAGCGAGGACAGCTTATGAGTAACTGCACATGTAATTCAAAACCCTCTGAGCATTCACGAGGTGAGAGCAGAAACTACCCCCAGCAACAGAAGTGCCTCTCCTTAAGGCAGGTGCCTCTGTCCCTGAAGAATCTGATCTCCTGGATATCTTTTGGGCAACAGTGCCAGAGAACACCAGCTGTCCACTTACACACAACAAACATGTTCTGTGCCTGAGGGTGATGGAGAAATTTCATAGGATGACCGTCTGGCCACATCCTTGCTGCAGCTGTGGGACAGCAAGGGCACAGAAGACGGTGAGCTAGCTGGGGAAACAAATAGTTTTAGTCCATCCTAACTACCAAACAAGTAGTTTTATCCCATCCTTTCCCCTTCCACCTTCTTCTCAAATCCACTTTTAAAATGACTGGAATTAAAGGGTTTTTTTGCAATAACGTTACAGTCTGTCCTCTCAGGAGCCTTTTGCCATGTCATCCATCACCCTGGAGTCCCTCTGAGTCAGGGTGTTGCCTGGGAGAGAGGAGACTATAGACAGACATGGCATGAGAGAGGGGCAAGGAAAGCAGCCAGGGCTCCCGGGCAGACTTAAAAGAGAGTGAATACATCACAAGTGGCTTTTATTTTAAAAGGCGAATGCTGAGGCTGCAGGACGCATGTGGAGGCAGCCAACTGGCAGGATTTCAGTCACAGGGCAGCCCTGATTGGGATATGGTAAATTTACAGCAACCTCTGGCTCTTGGACATGGGTCCTGCAGTAGCTGTACTCTCTTCTTTGCTCTCACACTCATAAGCATGCCTCTACTCACTAAAATGCATCCAAATGCATGCACATATAGCCTGTCAACAGCATGTACCCGTGTCCGCCAAGTCCTGTATAAGCATACACACCCAAAAGCTGTAACATTGTCCAACTGCCTTCACTCGCACATCTCTGTATCACAACAGGCAGCACTAGCAACGCATTCCTGATGGCAATGGTGCCCTGATGCACAGCTCCCCTAGCATTCCCTTCTCGCGCTTTGACACGCCACCACTGAGCAGCAGAGCTTCCTTACAGACCTCAACGTTCACCAAAACGAAGCCAGACCCTCACTGCTGTCAAACTCTCTTGCGCGCATGTTCCGCTCATACTAACCAGCGCAGCTTCCCTTTCCTTACGCGGGTGCTCTTGCAGGATGGAAAATACAGTAAGAACAGCTCAGGCTCCAATCCCAAGCACAAAATGAGTTTGGAAGCAGGTCTTATAAACCCCTCTGGCCCTGTACCAGGTAAAGCATAAACAATGTCTCCCAGTCAACTGCAGGGGGAAGAAATCTCCAAGGAAAGCAGCTTCCTTCTGGCACAGTCTGAGAGATTCAGCATCTCCCCTCCTCTGCTTTTCCTGCCAGGCCCACAAAGCAGTTTGAAGCAATAGCTTCTTTTTTTCTTTAGGAAGGCTGCGTTCTCAGCCAGAAACAAACAAAGAAACCCAAAGTATCTGGAAAAAAAAAAAAAAGTGTTGGAAGAAATGCAAGTTGCTTTGAGCTACCAAACATGGCAGGAGTTGAAGGAAACACTCCAGCAGCAAGTCATGGAGGGGCTTCAGAGTATGGAAATGGCAACAGATTACTTCTCTGTTTTAACTCTAAAGACACATGCACACAAATGTGCACACCTACTCCCTCTCCCCACTGCTTGAATATTAGGAAAGTGCAGCAGTCTCGCAGGAACCCACACGGACCACCACCAGCACTTCAGCAAGAGAGAATCCAGGCTGTCAGTACTGCAGAGGGGAAAAAGCATCTCCATGTGCTCTATTTTCTTGGCTTGCCTGCTCCAGCACGCCAATCAGCCAGGGGAGCAGGAGTGCCAGAGAAAGACTTCAGCACAGGCATTGCCACCGTCGCTTGAACATATGGAGCGCCTGAAGCTCCTTGCTCACAGGACGTGTGCTACCTGGAATCTCTTCCCCCTTAACTCATGGTTAACTCCTGTGAAAACCGAAAATAAGGCACAAATTAGGAGCAGTGGCTAGAGCTGCCAGCTAGAAGGGAGGCTTGTCCACCCTGTGTGAAGCCTGAAGCCCAGGGGCAGCCCACAGGAGGGGGCGTGGCGATGTACCACCTCATCCCCTGCGTTCCCCTGCACACAGCAAAGGTGAGCAAGGGGGCACGCAGGAACCCAGCCGGTTTGAGCCCCTAACTGCCCTTAGGGGTCTCCTAGTGAGGCTGGGGTTGGAAAGGAGAGGGTCCTTCCCCGGGGCTCAGGGATCCTACATACATGGAAGTCTCCATTAGAGGGTGGTGTCTGCAAACGTTCTGCATATGGCCTGTCACCCAACTACCAGCACCAGCTAGTTCTTGTCACACTGGCGGAGGGGCTTTGGCCACTGCCTCCCCACTGCCACTCAGAGGTGGAAGAGTGTTGCTGTGCTGGAAAGACTCAGCAGCCTGGGAGCCTTCCAGAGGCACTCAAGAGTATAAGGTGTTGTGGTCTCGAAGCAGCAGCGAGGAGGAGGCTGAGGACAGCCCATGTTTGGTGCCCTGTAACATGGCTTAGTAGGTCACGGTCACTTACTGTAAAGCAGTGAAAGACGAAAAGCAAAAATCTGTGAGCTAGGCATACCAAAACAACTACCAAAGAGAAATCTGCAGTTCATTGAAGTAAACATTTTCCTTCTTTCTTTACCCACTCCAGAAAAAAGCTGACTGAGCAGAGGAAGGCAAGTCAGGAGATCCAGCCTCCGCTGCCAGCTCTGCCCATGATGTGGCTGGGAACTCGCGCTCCCTCTGTGAGCCTTCCTTTCACCATTCGTTACAGAACAGCAAATGTTGCCCCACTAATCTGATATACCAAATGGCAAAAAATCAATTGTTCCCATCTGTAGGGGACTACGTCAGTTCAATGCACTATTGTAAAGAGAACCATGCTGTCTTTTCACTGTTTAAACTGCAACAGACATCTCTGTTTTTATTAATCCTTCTATTTCCCTGTAGTCATGGCTCTGCGATCACGTGGGCTTTTCCAAAGCACCAGTGCTGGGACAAGCGAGTGGAGGCAGCCTACCCGACCCTGGAACAAAGCCCAGGATCCTACCTGGCCACAGTGGCTAAACCCACACTGCCCGCCTTGCTCGTGAGGCAGCGCGGCGCATGCCATGGGGCTCTGGACCCCAGAGCTCTCTTCTACTCTGCAGCAGCTTTTGTGTCTCCCGGTACAAACTGCTTGACAGCTCCACGGGCAGATTCCCCGTCGAACGGTACCTGCTTTTGTGCACACTTGTGAAATCTGTAGTTAAGTCCCTGTGCAGGCAAAACGCTTCCCGGGGTTTTGTGACGTGCTGTAAGATCGTGGAACAAGGGCTGAAACTTGCTCATTCCCAAAGTCATTTGGGGACAGATGACATGGGCAAAAGCAAGATGGAAAACTGTGTTTCAGCAAGCTTTCTGCTGTAATACGGGATGGTACCTCTTTTTGTCATTAAAAAATTCATTTCCACACCATAAGGGCCCCCAAGCTCCACGATACAGCAGGTCCACAAGCTCAGTGCCAGCTCTGCTTCCTCTGCCAAACTTTCCACTGAATTCAGCCTCTTGCCAAAGCAAATCGTTTAGACAGTTGTTTATTTTAAAAAGCCATTTTAGCAAGGAGAGCGAAAGCGGGACAGCAGCGCGCACACTCTCCGCTGTGCTTGCCAACGAAATGTTAAACAGTGGCAGAAGAGCTCTGGAAACGGCAGGATCGGGCCTCTATGAGGAGGAGGAAAAACAGCCATGATGATAAAAATTTTGTGCTGTCTGTGCTGCTTGCTACTGCAGGAGGAGCCAACGCAGGGATGAATTACACCGTGTAGCCATGCAGCATGAACTGTCTTACCCAGGCAAGTAATCTTGAGTTCGCTGTTACAAAGACTCCAATCCCATACCAAGGCCATTGGAGTAAATGTCTGTTCTCTTTATGGGACAGACCCAGATCCATTAGTGGAAAGAACCTGGCCTATTTCAGGTAGTGCTGGACCCAGCTCTACTTGCACCTAAATGCTCGCACAGGATAATCCCAGGAGTTCAAAAGTGACTCAGGCAGCCCCAAAATCGAGATACCGGTGCTATAAACATTTCTGATATGTGAAGTTCCAACCTGCCCTGAAGCACCTGCCGTTGTAAGTGAGGGTACAACAGCTACATAATTTATTTACCAAACAGCTGCTTCTGACAGCAGGTTGCGGTGGCTGCCCAGGCCCTTTGTAACACCTCCCACCCTGCCTTCCTCAGTCTTTGTCCTGATCCTTTCCTTATTCATTAGCCCCAGTGGCTGCCAAAAGATACCGGTCCACCAAAATGAATGACTGAAGTGCACAGCTTGTAACTGGCATTTGGACTGCAGCATTTCTGTGTGCTTCATAGTACTCTGCCATTAACGACTATTTTCTTCAATGGATTTTGGTTTTCCCTGCCTTTCTGTTCTTCAAAACAGTTACTATTTGTGCTAAGCTTATTAAATGCATGTGCACAGTCTGAACTCCAGTCTCCACGATGATAAATAGAAACACCCTGCCTGGGAGCAGCTGTCATGAGAGCGATGGGATGGACACTTTCCCTACCCTCCTCCTCAGCCTTGCCCCGGCAGTGGCTGCCTTTGTGCCTCTATAGAGAGGCTGAAGTTTCATACACATCACAGGGATGGCAATACCTCACTAAGTTGGCTCTGTTCTTCTAGGAAGATCCAAAATGTTTTAAGGAATGTTTGTTTGTTATAAAGCAAGCACAAAGTGGAACAGTTATGAAGTAGTCTAGTGATCTAAGTTCATACCTGTCAACACTTAACTATGTTGTAAAGCTTCCTATAGGGCAAATGTCACCTTGTTCAAGTAGGAAAATAAAGCATACATGGGAGGTCACTGTTCTCTGCCTGGGCATTTTCATCTTTTCCCCACAGGAAACACAGAGAAAAATTTTCACAAACAAAATTCAAACTTCTGTTCTCTCATATGTGAAAAAGTTCATTTTTCATCCCTTCAAACATGTAAAAGCTGGTGATGGATTCCAGCGCAGAATTCCACTTTCCCCTGCCCCCACCTTCCAGTTTATGGGAAATGGCAGAAAACATTATCCCTTGATCTAATCTATATATTCCCTTATAAAGTGGTATTGAAAGTGAGAAAAACACAGAAAGAACAAGAACCAGCTGTGCTCGGGAGGCTGTTTGAAGAGTTGGTCTAAGTTTTCAATCAGTTCTTAACCAAGCCATCTGTTTACTGCATGAAGATAAGTTCAGCTACAAGGCTTCCTCTGCAAACATGGATGCCTGCATCTGACAACCTGGCCCTTTAAATTTAAAATACCGCTTCCTCTCTGTGACCACTAGCTGTAAATGGTCTTGGTTACGCAAAAAAGCAAAAAAAAAAAGTACTGCATGGGACTGTGAAAAATATCCTCTACAGAGGTCAGCACCACACCTTGGTAATGGATTGTTTGCATAACTTAAAAGCACAAAGATATGACTTTTGCTAATAGTAAAGACATTTTAAAAAAGTTAAAAACTTCCCAGGTTTGAAAAGATAATATGTATTGTTTTAAATCCCAGCTGAGGAAACATGGCTCTGATTAACTCATGGCAATCAATTAGCCACATCTATATTTAGAAGGATATGCAACTCCAGCTGTTAAAACTAGGGCTTCATTATTATTAATAAATCTGTGAACCAGACCAATTCTTTCTGGGCTCATTAGGATATTTTTAAAAGTCCTCCCTCTCCCACAACCTTTTTTTTTTTTCAATTTGCTTTGCTTTGAGAAATCAGAAAAGAACAGGATCTTCAGATGTCTTGGTCCCTCTCTTCCTTTAATTGGCCAGTTACAGTAGGTTTCCATGGTAAGAAAAAAGCTTGTGATTCAACAAACACAGATTGTCCATTGAGGCTGGAAGATGTTATAGGCTTTGCAAAGACATCTGGTTTGTTGAAAATTTCCAGCTTTTTCTTTTCCTTTTAATTTCTTTTTTCTTCTTTTTTAAGAAAAAAGAGGAAAAAGATGAAGAAGACAGGGGAAAAATAATATGAGGCAAACATGAGAAATAGCTCAGCATTGGTAAGGACAGACAGTTCCCTTTTAGGAGTCCAAAAGCAGCTTTCTGCCAGTGAAAGAACCAAAGCCATAGGTTGAGCACAAGTTGGAATGGTGTGTGTTTAAACATAGTAAGGGTGTGTGAGGAGAAGGTAGAGAAATGTTTCCTAAGCATGTTATAGCCATTAAAATAAAACATCTCTTTATGTCGAGTGCTTTATGTTGGCTATGTCTGAAAAAGCATGCAACAACTCCCAGACATATTGGTCCGTCTGTAGGGAGATGCTCTGGTTATTTTTAAAGCAAAAGAACGGCCTTTTTCCTGCAAGAGACTGACCAAGAGAAGTCGCGTTGCTGTGCTGGACATGGACCACTTGCTGGTTTTTAACCCCTGACTGACCTCGTAAAGAATCTGCGTTGGGCTTTTGTCCTAGTGTGTCAGAAGAAAGGACCACCATGGTCTGTAACACCAAACCAAGCACGGGCAGTCTAAGCCAAGGACAGAGTGAACTCGCTCCCAGAAATGTGCACCTAACTATAATGAGGTTGAAAAATTTACCCAGTCATAAAACAGAAGCCCCCAAACCACAGAAAATTGGGCTTTTCTCAGTAAATTTAGTGGAGGCACGAAGCATAAAATATTGGTTTTGTGATTATAAAGCCACCGTGGTGTGAACATTATTACATTGGAAGCGGTTTGAATCTTCTCAAGCAACAATAGAACAATGAAAAAATTAGGCACATTATTCTCCACAGAATTTCCTCATAACAGTAACAAGTGCGAGACTACTCAGATTTGCCTTCCGAGTGCCATAACAACAGCTGCCCCACTGGCATTTGCCAGCGCAGCTAGCTCTGTCTGCCAGCCCGCAGCCCCGGTGTTCGCAGCTGCGAGTCAGTATTACCAGCCTTATCTCCACAGCGAGGAAATGCTCTTGAACTACAGAACGACGCTACTGCAGCACGACGGGATGAGCGAGGAGTCTTACTGTTTGGATCCCAGCCTCTATTTTGCCTGTCCTTCAAAATCCAAGGCCTACCAACCTAACGGCACAGGTTGCATTAATAATGCAATAGGTCGCTGAACGCTGCAAGGACTGATGCCAGCAGTGGAAACAATTCAATCCAAAAGAAATAACGCATTTGCTTCACAAAGCCAAGCGCTTTTAACATGCCAGCCAACAAGGGCAGATTTGCCATTACCTATAGTTTACTTTAGACCTTACTGTTCTCTAAACATTTTCATATGCTTATGATCTTCTCATATAAGTTCTTCCTCATTCAGCTGAGAGACAGAGGGATTAGTGCCAGACTCCAATCATCAGCAGAGAACAGGCACCTCCTTAGTTGTACAAATCTGGTAACGAAGGTGTAGACAGTGAAAGGACAAAATGATCACAGCAGCACCTGAAGAGTAACACGCACATGGTGCTGGCTGTGTGGGAAGGATCCAAGAACGTTAGACAAACCACGCGTGTTTGGGATTTCTATCCTTGCAATGAAATACAAACAGCAACAGAGAAGCATAACTGGGAAAGATCAGGTATGCAGGGTTACCAAAATACCCAGAGGTGCATTTTGAAAGGAAAGAAAAGCAGCACAAACATCCCCAGCTGAATGAGCAGGGTGGGATAAAGTCATAAGCAGAAGGTAAAAGATACGAGGTCACTATCGCTAATCACCAAAGGACCTCTGTTTGAGAGCTTGCTTAAAAGGTGGTCACTGCAACACCGCAGCATGGTGTGGTATCCCGGTACAGACATCACCATCGCAATTCCATGCCACACATGGATAATGTTAAGAAAGATTAGCAAGAAGTGGACGAGAGCATTGAACCTTCTGTTAATCCTAAAATATATTCTAAATTGCTGCAGACCAGATTAGGAAAGGTCAGAAACTTCAGCCTAAACCACTTTCAGCTTCTACTGTAGTTTTCACTACAGTCCCAGCATCCGAAATTGCTGCTTCCATTTTGATTCAGGTTTTTAACTGAGTCAGTGAAACCCCAAACACTTCAAAAGGTATTTGTACCTTGTCTCTAGCCTCGTTGAGAAGGTCTTCTAGCTCTGAGAAGCTGAAACTGGCCACAGTGATGAAATCGCTCATGACGGGAACGAACCTGTCCCCCGATTCCCGCATCCGTCTCTTCTGATAATCCAATTCCTGAAAGAGAAGATGCAAGAGATACAGACAGGCAAGCATCAAAGATTCCTCACTGGCAAGGAAGGGAGGAGGAAAGCCCATCTATTTCGCTCTGTGCAGAGCATGCTCTGCTCCCACTCTACACGCGTTCATCCAGAGCTCTAACTCCAAAACCACTTTCTCACTAAGTCAAAGGTTTTGCATTTTCAGCATGAGAGGGAAGGTTAAGGTGGGGTGAAGGAAGGTCTTAGTTACAGTTCCCTATATCCTCAAACAACAGCCACTCCCAAGGAAGCTATCAACATGTTGAATTTCTAAAGCAACATTACAATTTAAGCATCAAATGCCTGAAATGATGGATTTTTTTTCCTTCTATGCAGAATGACAAATAATAGAGAACTTTGATTGTGTAGCAAGTGAGTTTGGAATTTTTAACAGTGAGTTTCCCTCCATCTTCTCTTCCTGTGGTGGCTCAAAAGGCTATATACTTGGAGAAATGTGTACATGTATGAAAAATCTATATCGTTCCTAGCCTCGGAGCTCCCCTTTAGCTCCCTGAAAAGCACTAGGTGGGCAGCAAACAGACATCAAAACCACTGAAGAACAAGCAGAAAGATGCCAGGTACAACATTTGTCAGCACCCTGCTAAACCAATAAGCTCTAGCTTGGATGTCATAAAATTCAGAGTTATAAACCGGGGCTATTGTGATAAGAAGATTCATGGAAAAAATATAAGAAAGAAAAAAAAAAGACATAAAACCATAGGAAGCTAAGTTCTATTTGTCTCCTACCTACAGAAAATAAAAAAAAAGGAATGTTTAAGATTCTTAATTTGCTAGATTCTGTTTTTCTGACTCAATTTTTTAGTTTTAGGCCAAAATTATACATGCTATCTCTTTCCTTACTCTATTCACCACGTCTGTGGCACTGAAAGAGCTGTGGAGCTCCTCAAAATGACTAAGTTATAGTAAGACTGGCAGTCTCCCATGCCTGCGCTTGGCTTGTGTGCAGTGTGACAGTCTCATGGGGACAACGAAATGGTAATCTGCGCCTCATCTTTATTCTCAGCTGAATAATCAGTGGGAACGATAAAGCCTTACTTTCTCTGTAGGGAAAGCAGCATGAAACAGCAGGTCAAGCTATGATCTGACCCTCTGTTCCCTTTGGAAAAAAATATTTTTGTGCTGGCTGCAACTCCAGCTACGTGCATGTTTACTGGTCATCAAAATACTGGGTCAGAGAGCCAAAGCGGTAGGTTTATGAGCATCTATGCCGAGAAACTCCTTGGGATTTGCTTCGCTGCGCTGCTGAATGCAAAGAATGACACTTTGACCATCAACAATCTAAAATCAGATGTGATACTTCTTCTGGCCTGATGTGAGTTGGAAAGAGAACGTAACTACTACCAGGAAAGACCACAAGGCAGAAAAGGAGCAGGAAAAGCAATGAGCAGGTGGCCGGAGAAAAGCCCACACTAAAGAAGTGCTACTTCCTTTATATAATACTTTATATTACATCCTCTTCTCCACTGGTTTTCCTAACACATCACAAGGGACGGGCCCGGCAGCACTGCAATGAACTGTCTCTATGTTACAGTCACTTTGAATCGGACCTTACAGTTACAGGAAATGGCACTTCACATGCTTCTAAGAATTATGCACACTTTTTCAGACACTCTTTCCCATTCTAATTTTTAAGCTAATTTTAGCTCAAAGCTGTTCTACCCTCTCCTCCCACCCCTCCCCAAGCAGGTAAGTATAACAGTTCTCTCATCTTACTGTTGAAAGCTATGGCATTTGGGACCATTACTGGAGAGCCATGTTTTTCAAAGGAAAATTAAGATCAGGGGGTCTGCCCTTCAATTTCAAATTCAGTCCTTCCCTGCAGAATAATTCTTCCACAATAAAAAAACCCTCACAAGTAACCAGCATGACTATGTCATCAGACCAAGAGAAATGCCAGGGAGTAAGAAACTCTTCTGTATCTCCTAGAAATGGTCTATGCTTGTCATGACAGCACAATAGAGGAAGCTAGCACTGCTCCTGGTGGGCTGGGCTGCTGGTTCTCTAGAGAGTTGCAGTGATTCAGCTATGGCAGTGGTTTCTCAAGCGGTGGTTATGATCTCCTTGCTGTGTGACAGAAGAGCTCTGCTGACAGAATTCCCTTCCTGATTTGGAGAAGACCAAGAACTTCTCAGCTGTCCTTCTTGGAGCATCCTACACAAAGGCAACAGCTGCACGCATGTCTTGACAAACAGAGTATGTCTTGTTTTTACAAAGAAGCTGCAAGTCCAGGAAGGCAAAGGGTTAGCAGTACCTTTAAGAATAGCTAACTGTGAAACTATTTTTAGCTTTCTGTTCTTAAGGGGCCTTGAAGAAACTTCACAGTCAGTGGAGCCAAGGCTGTGGTGAGAACACACTGGAATGGAATCAAGAATCACACCTTCCCCTCCTCCCCCTTCCACCTGACAGTGATCTTCTATTGTTGCTATAGTGCTGCTTTTTACATGCCAGAAAACCGCGAATTGAGCAAGCAGACTGGGAGGTGCTGGCAGCCCTAGATGAAAAATACCATGTCAGGGAGAAGACTGAGAAGGAAAGATGGTAATTGAATGGGAAGAAGAGGTTGCCCATGGAACCCATGTATGGGAAAGGGAAGAAAAATTGGCTATAAAGGCAAAATCACTCAGTCACAGAAAGCAAAACAGAAGCAGGTACTCACATTTCAAGGGGTGAATCATCTGTCCCAGCCAAAACTGGGCCTCTCTTCATGTCATGAACTCCATGTTAGCCTTCCCTTTACAGGTGCTTTTAATTCCCAAACACTGCACTCCATGTATGCAGCAGTATCTCTTCTCATTGCTGCGTCCTCCCTTACCCCAAGAATGCAGAAGTAAGGTTTGGAAAGTTTAGTTTTTCATGGGAGGATCACTGGCTAATTACACGATGAACTGCTGGAGACAGCCAGACAGCCTGGGGCTGCAGGCAGGACAAAGATCCCTTCCTATACCCCCAGAGCCAAGCCAAACTCGGGCCAAGTGAAAGGAAAATGAAGTCATCATTGTCTGTCTCATAGCGGATGAGAAGGACTGGAGGGTCCTGTGTTAGTTCATGCTATATAGGTAATCCTTGCAAAGAAACCAACCAATGCAATTCCCAACAACTGGCCCCTTTGCCAGCAGTCCCAGTGCAGAATGTTCCCCATCTGGAATGCTCCACTAGCATTGAACTGACATGAGTTCAAAAAAACACGTGAAACATCCTGAAGACAGAGCAGCACTGAAAAGTGTGGCTAATAAAAGCCTGTTTGAAAGGGCAAAGAACAGCTGAACCTTCTAGAGCTCCAAAGACCTCTGCCTTGTCTCTCAGCACTACTGCCTTAGCCTATCCAGCAGGCAAGAGATGCCAGCGCCAACCTGAACACCGGATTTTGTTCCTATACTTGTAGGGAGAGAGAATGACGTTCTCAGGGTCGGACTATGTTTATCTGTGCAGATGATGGGAGACATTAAAGGACAGAGACAAAAGTGTGACTTATCATATCATATCACAGACTGGTTTGGGTTGGAAGGGACCTTAAAGCTTATCTAGTTCCAACCCCCCTGCCATGGGCAGGGACACCCTCCACTAGACCAGGCTGCTCCAAGCCTCATCCAGCCTGGCCTTGAACACTTCCAGGGATGGGGCATCCACAGCTTCTCTGGGCAACCTGTGCCAGTGCCTCACCACCCTCTCTGTGAAGAACTTCTTCCTGATATCCAATCTAAATCTCCCTGCTTTCAGTTTAAACCCATTACCTCTTGTGCTGTCACTACAGGCCCTTGTAAAAAGCTCTCCCCAACTTCCTTGTAGCCCCTTCAGGTACTGGAAGGTGCTACAAGGTCTCCCTGGAGCCTTCTCTTCTCCAGGCTGAACAAGCCCAACTCTCTCAGCCTGTCCCCATAGCAGAGGTGCTCCAGCCCTCTGAGCATCTTCGTGGCCTCCTCTGGACTCGTTCCAACTGGTCGATATCCTTCTTATGCTGAGGGCGTAATCTTCAGTCTTCAGCCTTTAATCTTTACTTTTTCAACTGCCGTGCAAATGTTAACCTGCCATTCCTCACATCAGCCTTCGTGGGAGATAGGTATTTGTAGCTGGGTTTCACAGAGAGGAGGCAAATGCATGGGGTGGTTCAAAGCCACACACATGTCAATGGCATAAGCAAGAGGCAAACATGAGAGTTCCTACTTCCCGCCACCGAACTCAGTGTCCTGCTCTGTGCTTTCCCACCTCAGGAAGGTGGGAGTCTTTCCTCAGGAACAAACCCAACACGTTAACTAAAGGGGGTTTCCAGGTAGGGGAACCACAGCTGACACATGACGTTGTGGCGGTAGGGAGCATTTAGGCCCATCCCTTCATCTTTAACTCTTGTGGTTCAGTTCACACAGGTGCATCAATGCACGTTTGTACTGTTGTCTGTTGGGATGGAAGGCTCTGCACTACCTAAGTACAACACAGGTAACCTAAATCCAGCTTAAAAGGCTGTCATGAATAGCAGAAAACAACATCCTTGTTGCTTTGCTTGCCAGCTCAGCTCCCTCATCTTTAACTAGTCTATCTTTTCCTCTGCCTTCCCAAGGAGTGCTTAGGATAGGTTAGGGTTGCGTATAGCAGTGCACTACCTGTTTACTACTACTCCAAGAGCCATGTGAAACACTTGCTCAGCAGCCAGCCAGCCCTCAGAAAGAAAGAGCAAGAATTTTATTTCTTCTTCCAGTCCACGACATTTGCCAAACTGCCCTTTTACTTTCCAGGCTGAGACCAAACAAACTTTTCATTAGGCTTAAGTCCACTAAGATCATCAGAAGGAGCTCCACATGAGATTTTATTTGTTTTTTCTTGGTTAATGCATTCTGGAATGGAATGGAAAGGAACGGAAAAAGAAAGCCTACTTTCTCTTATCATACAATATATAGTGCCCCTGATTCTAAGTGAGGTATTTTAAGTATGGTGCTTTGAAAACCTTCAGATACTTACAGCTTCCACAGCTTTCAATCCAGTCTTTATGTTGTTGACTTCCTTCTCCAGCTCTACCAGGCTGCACAGGAGACAGACACAGAGTGGATAAAACAAAAAGAGCAGTGTTACAGGAATACAGGAACTGTACAGCAGAACAGACCATTGGCCCATCAAGTCTGGTATCCAGCCTCTGGCAGCAGCCATGCCAGATGATTAGAAATGGGGGGGGGGGGGGGGTGTGGGGGGTGTGGGGGGGTGTCTGTTAATGCTCTGTGCTGCTTTTTGTATGCGATGTAAGATGAGGCAGACCCTGGTCACACTGAAGATTGGGATTTTCCTGGGAAGAAGAGGGGGCTTGCCCTCAGAACATCTGGCCTGTGAGCTGAGCCTCACCCCCCAGCAAGGAGCGTATGCCACATGGCCAGCTTGCAATAATCAGCTGACATGTAAGCAAGGAACCCAGCTTTAGCATACACACCACTGGGGTCTCCGATTAGCTCTGCATATGATTCTTGAACCACTTAACTACTAAATCCCATTAGCAGTATATTTACATGTGATTTTTGTCTTCCCCACAGTCCAAACATTGTTCTTTTCCATCTGCAGTTCTACCATACGGTAGTGCTTGCAAACTGACATTGTAACTGAACGTATAACCGTACTGTTAATATGTGCTTCCCTAGACACAAGTGTTGTACCGAAATCCTGCTCATCAGATACAAACAAGATTTTTTTTCTAGAATTTGTATGAAAACAAAAAGACTTTTAATTTCCAGGTAACTAGTTAGTGCCTATTTGTGAGTCAGTAGGCATCTCCTCCAAGTCTTAGGTGAGTAGTAGTTAACACCTCAACATTACTAAAGCCTCAGTAAATGCTTTTTAGAGTGAACCTGTATTTATTTTTTACTTGTCCTTCATTAGCTGGAGTGGTTCTCTATACAAAGAATCATGGCTGGGTAAATAATATGCAAAGGTACTTTTGAGCAGTGCTTTGGAAAGAAAAAAAAGTTAGTATTTGGGGAGATGGCTTGTGTATTCATTTTCCACAAACACCTACAGAAGTGGAAAAACGTATCACTGACATTTATGCAGAAAGCTCAATGCTTTCCACATTCTGTGCAAGACTGATTTGTACAAAAGTTTGAATGATCTTTCTGAAAAGGGCTTACTAGAGCCTCTGTGCCTAATTGATTCTGCCTCAGAAACAAACCTTCAATTATCCAGAAAAAATAGCACTTGGCTCAGATGAACAATCCTAGAATATGGTGAGTGAATTACAAACAACAACCAGTCTAGTTACAATGTCTGATTCAGAAAAATATAGTCGATATAGGCATATCAGAGTAACGCTGTCAATTCAGTTATCTACAAACGTTTTTGGACCAAAATTCTCTGTTGATGCACATCTGAACAACATCAAGGATGACCATTTCTTTAACAGAAATCACTGCTTCGGGAACAAGCAATAGCACTTGACTTACTTGACTTTTGCTGCTTCTGGAAGATGCTGCAACTCAGACTGAATATCTAGGATATCTGGATAATTCTTTTCAAAGATCATAATTAAGTAGTGCAACAGTGTAATGTTCCTAAAAAAAATGAAGGGAGAAATTAGAAGGAAAGAAGGAAGATGGTGATGAGAAGGAAAAGAATGGTGGGAGGATTGTGACAAATCAGTGAAAAATATTTGAGTAGGAAATGTGCTTGAATGAACAAAACAAACAATATATCAGCAGTTAGCAGCTCTGTTTTTGAAAGAAAAGTATCAGACTAAAATGAATTAGCCCTTTATGAACCATCCTTCCTAAAAGCTCAAGCAATATATTGTGCCTTGATTTATTCTGGAAGCACCAGCATGCTCCCATCCATCTGTGTAGATGGTGTAACAGAAAACTGTGTAACATAGCGTACTATTTTTCCCCAGATACTTCAGAGAATAAACAAGCAATAGTACTAAAGTGCCATTAACTCCTAAGAGAGAAGGGAGCTGTTCTCAGAGGCAATGTGGAAAAAAACTAAGAGTTACCTAAGAAGAGGAAAAGGGTCCTGAATGTTGAAGAAGCTGCAAAGGAAGCTCCTATAGTCATGAAACAGCTCTACCAGTAGTGGTCAGACTCACTACTACAAAAGCGATGGCAGCTCAAGTAGGAGCGGATAGAAATGAGATGCACGAGAGATGCAGGAGAAGGTTTAAGAAAATTTCTAAAGTAAATGATGAACTTTGCACCAGCGAATTTTTCATGTAGAGAGAAAAGCCAGCCATAACAGCTGCTTGAGGTGGGTGTTATGTGGTTAACTGACAGGCAAGGCAGCGGATAGCCACTGCTTCCTTCACACAGATTAGAGCCTGGGAGCTGGGAACTGGTGAGAGAACAGAATCTGCACGGGACATTTAATGTATAGAAAATCAAGCCAAGCTACATTAAGACAAAAAAATGTTCAACACTAGCTACACAAGTGTTAGCCTTGGAATATGGAAAGGACATCGTGGTAGTCAAAACAGAACTCTGTTAGTTCAAACTCTGGGATGAATTTCCTATGGCTTCTTACTGCCATTATTCATTCTGTCACAGCCTGAAGTCATTTCACCACAACTGTGGTCTCAGCAAGTCAAGGAAGGTGTGAGTTAGTAAGAACCAGTATAGGAGACCTCCAAGGAAAACCTTAGTGCTGCTGGAGTCCAAAAGTGGTATTCCCTCCTCAGTCACAGCTGGATTAATTTCCAGAACCAGTATGGGGATGCAGGGCAAAACATGGGTTAGCCCTATAAAGACCTGCAGGCCATTTCCATAAATAGTAAGCTCTACCTTCCCAAAAATAGGTATTTTCCTTAACTGCTCTAGACACAACCAGGCTCAGCCTCTCTGAGCTATACCTTGCAGTTCCATCACTGATGTAGGTGGAGATCCAGTTTATGACAGTCTTGCATCAGAAACATATGCCATGCTTCACAGGACACACTGAACTGTGGTCAGTTTCTTGTGTTTTCTTTTTTGCAAAACCATGGCCATAAAACTTTGTTATAAAGGGCAAATTCCATAGAAATCCTCCTTCCCGCCCAGACTGATTTCAGTTATTTGTGAAATACTACATTTTGTCATCTTTGCATAGTGTTGCAGAAACACAACCCAACAACAGATGTGCATTATCCAAAGAAACAGCAGAATTTCAGTGCTGTGCTAATAGCTGGTCTTAACTGCTGCATGATCTTTTAGAGTGAAAAGTACTACTTAAATGCCAGATAAGACGTTATTTTACGTGGTCTGCAGAGCTGAAAACAAAACCCACTTTCATTACTATGATAAAAGTTGTAGCAGCACATTTACTGACCCATTTAAGTCCTTCTAGCCTACCTGTCTATGCTGGATTTGGTGTCTGCAATTTTGTTCAGGCTGGAGACTTTGAAGCCATATGCACTTCCCCTTTGGCCCTTGTTCATGTAATTCCCAAAGGCCAGAACTACCTCCAGGAGTTGCCTCAAACGCTTGCTTCGGATGAGTTCTTTGGATGCCAGAAGAATGGCTTGAAAGGAGGAAAAAAAATAAACAGGTTATTGCACAGTGGATGCTTTTAATGTACCGGGGCCCGTAATCTGAAGTACCCTAAAATGAGCATCTGACTATTGCCCAACAAATGCTGCAAGACAGTCTGTGTGTGTACTGTCCTTTCTGCACCCACATGCCCAGAGTCAGGACAACTGGAAGGAATGTGCACTACATCTAGCCTCTAGGAAGATCCTCTGAACCCAGGAGCAAGCCTATTCTCCTGACCTCATACTCTAAAAACATAGCCAGAACAGAGGGAATGCTTGAGTTATCTGAAAATGCAAAGTTGAAAACACTCACCTCCTCTCTGTGATAACCATGGATGTGGCATGGAAGCCACACAACCCCTTCCTTTTAAGTTATGCATTCCCAGAATACCAATGTCCTGAGGCATCTATTCTATCATCTGCCCCATGGAGGGGGAAGGTGCAAGCACCTGGGGGTGAGAAGGGAAAGCTGACCTGCAGACAGGCCATGAAAGCTGTTGGCAGCCCAGCACAGCCTGGCAGCACCCTGTCACATCTGTTGGGTCATATTTACAGTGTAACAGTCACAAACCTGACTTTATCAAGTCAACGGGTGCAAGAACGGTGTCAGACTAAGTTAATTTCTTAGCACATGACATGCCTTGGACTCACTGGCTCTACATCCATAGCATGCATGTAACAGCACCTCCTCGGAAGATGATCCTCTCTTGACCTTCCCCGCCCCTTTACACAACTCTTAGCAAAAGCTTTAACCATACCTTCTACTTTTGGCTTTGCTTCTGCCAGCCTCTCTGGAAACTTCTTCTTAAAGAATAACGCCTGCAGCCGCTGCTGATAGTGGTCAATCCTGCATGAAGGGCAGAGGAAAGTCAGCATTGAACTGGAACTGTATTTTGAAGCCCAGGGCCACTATGCTGCCTACATAATCTAATGGTTGGATGTTGAGCCCCACGAGGCCTGTGTATGGGATTATGGACCTTGCTCAAACTTTTAACACTGCATAATCAACCTTGTTATGAAAAAGGAGGACCTCAAGGAATGTTTGGATCACAACTGAAAACAAGCTGGAAGAATTCCCATTGCTCTCAAAATACGAGAGTCTTGTGAGATGCCAGCTGCATCTCAATTAGCAGAACAAGATGTTAATCCTGATGGGGGGTGTAGCAAAGTTGGAACAAGAAAGACGGTCAGAGGATGAGGAGATGGGATAGCTGAATGGAAAAAGGGATCTATATGAAATCCTGACCCTTGGCTACACTACATCCGATAGCTGGATCTGAATTCCTTTTTTGTGTGAACAAGTTTAGGCACAGGAGGCAGATTCCTGCTTGTCATCAGGGGACTGGCCCTTAAATGACAGCACGGAGAGTGCTTATCGTCAATAAAAAGTTTGTGTAATGAACGGAAACATTTGTAACATTTGTGGGCTTCTGGCAAATGCAGGGTATAATGCTGGCCCCCAGTCTCTCGCACATTCCCGCTCAGTGCCAGATGATCCATTTTCAATAACAATTACAGCTGCTTCCAAGAAGCCCTCGGTGCACTTTCCCATAATGTACCAAACAGACCTGCTCATTTCGAAGAGGAAACGGTCCGCCCGGGCCATGCGCTCGATTTCGTGTTTATGCTCCTCCAACAGGTCGGTATCGCTCTTCTCAGGAACGAACTTCAGCAGCTAGAGTGGCAGACACAAACCAAACACCGAGGTGAGAGATCCAGCGAAAAGGAGGGAGGGACAGAGGGGCACAAACAAACCCTGATGGAGAGAGAGAGAGGGCCCCCAGATTTCTCTGCTGCGATGGGGAAGCGTTACAGCGACTCAGCCATGTGACTGTAAATTCAAAAAAGTGCAGCTGTGGCTACAAAACTGACCTTTTTTAAACCTTTGCTTGCTGTTCTGTCTTTATCCCTCACTGACCCCATTAGATTAATTTTTAATTCTAGGGGGAATTTCCCATTTCTAAATCCTAAAGGCCAAGTGCTACTGCAACTCACCCAAGGGGAAGTACAGAGAGAACTTTGATTCCCACAGCATTACTCGGATTGGTGCAAACAAGAGCAGGATGTGCCCCACTCAGTGTGAAGTACCCATCGTGCCTATCCTAGAGTACACACAAAGCCTCATCTATCTCTCTCTTGGGTCTGCCCTACTCTGCTGAAACAATAAACAATAACCGAGTGACTGGATCTGTGCCTGACACTGGCTGCTATTCATATGCTGACCTTAGAAGCTCATACTTTGACACATTTTTGACATAACTGGTAGTAGTTGTGCTTCAGTATGGCTATAAATGTTGCCATGCACACAGCCTCAGCGCACACCCACAAAAACTGCTCACAAGGCATATCCATCACTTTGCTTTTTGCTACTTTTTAATATTTTATCTCACTCCTCAAAAATGCAATATTCAAAAGTGTGGAGCATCAGAAGCTCGCAGTGACTGCTAGAGGAGCCGCAAGGATTCAGATAACGTGATAAGTAGGCTGTAAATTTCCAGAATGGAAAAGATTTCTGTACGCGATTAAATACTGTGACTGGACACAAAGAAGGAATGACATTTGCCAGGCAGTTCAGAATTGTAACGTTTTGCACACTCCTAAGGAACTTTACCATACGCACCTTTGGCCAAAGCACCATCTTTCACCCGCTATAAATGGGGGACATTGGGCAATGGTGGTTTAATCGTTTGGTATTTTCCCCACAAGCTATGCAGTGAACCAACTGCAGGGGACAGAATGCCCTGACTCCCCTTCTAACCATTCTCACGAGAATGTAAGATCCCTTCTAGTCCCCGCTTTAACCACTGACCTACATGTCCTGGTTCATGTCATTTCCCAATGGAAAAGCTACAGGCAGAGAAGGGAGATTAAGAAAAAGAAAAGGGAAGTAATAATTCAGAAAAAGAACAACAACAAAAAATAAACAGGAGTATAAAGAAGAAGAAAAAATATGGAAAAGTCACAGGTGAGAAGAGAGGACATGAAAGTGTGCTGGTTTTGGATGGGACAGGGTTAATTTTCTTCACAGTAGTGGGTACAGGGCTGTGTTTTGGATTTGTGTTGGAACAGTGTTGATAACACAGGGATGTTCTAGTTATTGCTGAGCAGTGCTTACACAGCGTCAAGGCTTTTTCTGCTTCTCACCCCACCAGTGAGTGGGCTGGGGGTGCACAAGAAACTGGGAGGGGACACAGCAAGGACAGCTCACCCCAACAGACCAAAGGGATATGCTGTACCACGTGACATCATGCTCAGCATATAGAGCTGGGGGAAGAAGGAGGAATGGGGGGGATGTCCATAGCTGTGGCATTTGTCTTCCCAAGTAACCGTTACGCATGATGGAGCCCTGCTTCCCTGGAGATGGCTGAACACCTGCCTGCAGATGGGAAGTGGTGAATGAATCCCTTATTTTGCTTCGCTTGCCTGCGTGGCTTTTGTTTTACCTGTTAAACTGTCTTTATCTCAGCCCACTTCTCACTTTTACTCTTCTGATTCCCTCTCCCATCCTGCCATGGGGGGAGTGAGCGAGTGGCTGTGTGGCGCTTCATTGCCAGCTGGGCTTAAACACCATGACGGAAAGGAAACCTTACACCAACTGTATTCATGCATATTTTGCATCAGGGAGAGAAAACTGTCATGAAATCAACCTGATACCAATAGAGTTTCATGAGGAAGGTGTATTTGACAACAATGGGAAAAATACTTTTCTCATGCTTCCATGTGCAGCTCTGCTGACAGGATAGGGCCACGTTCAGGTCTGCAGACATGCCAGCAGAGCACGTAGAGATGTCCACTTATTTTAGGTGAAAAAATAAGGCAGTGAAGGACTTAAGATACATCTGACTGTAATCTTTCTCACCTGCTCAAGCATATCTTTTGCTAGGTCTTCTTGTTCATCCATCTTCAAGATTGCTTGTCTGATTTCTTCATTAGACAGCTTCAGCCTTTCAACAGTATCAACATTGTACCATTAGTGCAAAGCCGAAATGACTGACCGTTTAGAAAGCAGGAAGCCTGAAAAACTGCACTGAAAAGGCACAAAATAACCATGGGAAGCGCCACTATGAAGCTGCTATTCTAAAGTATTCATTAAGTTGAATGAATCAGTTCCAAAGGCAGAGATTTTCTAGATCATGTAGTTTTATACTCTTCAGTGAAACAAACACCTCAAAAATCAGATCGTGATTAAGAACAATCATCAGGACCTCACAGATCAAAAGTGCTTCCAACTTCCCCCACACCCGATACCTCCCTCATTAAGTTCTTTTGCTACAGTGAACCCCCTCAAATCCATGTGACTTGTGACTATGAGCCCACGTTACACTTCTGCTTGTGTATATTAAAGGATCTCACAGAGTAACAAGTAATGGGACTGGTCTTTCCCTGAAAAAAGGGTTTCTTGTAAGAAGACTGGGTGCGCGAGGTAAGTTCACTCAGTCAGCAGTCACAGCTGGAGAAGGAAATGACAGCTTCTACGTATCCATGTTTCATACCCAATATGAAACGAGCTCTGAAAACAAGAGCTTAGTAATAGTATCTGAGGTGTTAAAATAACTCCCCACCTACTTCCATTCATCTGTGCGCAATGAGCAGGGGTCATCAGTTACACCAAAACACAGAACCAATTAGAAAAAACCCTCAAGGTCTCCACTTGACATCCAGGGCAGACCAGAAGCAGTCAGAATCTGTGATTATTGAGAGGCAGTTTGACAGATCACATGAAATGAATTTGATGGTTCTCAGCACAGATGTCAACAAACAAATGTACAAATGACAAATTCTACCCATGACACCCTCATCAGTCACTTCAGGAGAGTAGGGGAGGACCAAATGAACCATAAAGGAAAGGCTATCCACAAGAAAATCTCCATTTTGGGGCTGAAACAGGAAAGTGTGAAAAGAAATATTTGAGGAGTGAAGTCTGCAGTCTCCATGGACTGTCTACAATCAATATAATTAATTAACGTCAGAAAGAGAAAATGCAAATATAAATGAGAGACAGGCTGATGCATGAAGCAGAATGTTTTTGTCTTCAGTGCTAAGAAATTCCATGTTGAAATTTCACATTGCTATTGCCATTTGGATAGAATCATATTTTTGGAACTAGGTAAAAGCAAAAGCTTTATTTTTACAGACAGGAAATATTACTAAATCTAAGAAACTTAAAACATTTCAATATTGCCCAATATAACCAACAGCTGGAAACTAAAATATGAATCAGCAGACATTCAAAAGCTTTTAAATATTACACTTCTGAACTAGCTGCTCTCACTCTGTTCCTAACTGGTCATCCTGTCTACTTTGGACAAGGGGCACGAACTGATACCAGCTAAGTAAGATATGGCCACTGAATTTCCAGAAGAGCTATATAATTGGGCCATGCTTGGATGAGACAGAAGGATTAGAACTTGTACAATAAAAAGGCTGGAAACCTTTTACCTTAGGTCATCAGTTTGACTTGGGATGAAAACAACAAACCTCAGTACACGGGGTTCTGCATAAAGCTCTACAGT
Source organism: Rhynochetos jubatus (assembly GCA_027574665.1). Classification (NCBI taxonomy): domain Eukaryota; kingdom Metazoa; phylum Chordata; class Aves; order Eurypygiformes; family Rhynochetidae; genus Rhynochetos; species Rhynochetos jubatus. The sequence continues at coordinate 32,474,590 of CM050650.1, forward strand.
CTCAATTAGAAAACTGAAGGGTTTCTTTTGGCTTTAATAATCGTGAATTGTAAAGTCTGTGGTTGTGTGACCCTGAACTGATCAAACCTTGTGAGCACAGGCGGGCTGAGAAGCATATTGGTGGGTGTGGGTCTGGCTCCTAGCAGACACATAGACACATGCCCAGACAATTTGGTGCCTGCAGTTTTTGAAGTGCTACATTTTGTTGGTTATTTTCCCTTTAGAGAGGACCTTTACATTTTCCAGATTCTGGAGTCCATGGATCAGCTGTGCCTTGTGACACCAGGCACACGGTATGTCAGGGGGGACGCAACCCACAAACAGCAGGGTTGAGGGGCTTTCTTGCTCCTTTCACTGAAGATAAACAGAATGAGGGCAGGTTTCATGTTTTTTCCATGCAAATAACTTGAACAATTACTACACGGACCACTCCGTTACAGAGTGCAAGTCCCTCTGCGTGTGCTTGGGGATGCAGTAAACAGGACCAAGTAGACAGGCTTGAGGTACGTCAACACAACAGAAGGTGTAGCACATGTTATTGCTGATCTTGCTGTTCTGTCCAGGTGCCTGAGGACTTCAGACTCCAAGCTCCTCTATTTGCTGCCATTCATCAGCACTAAATACACTTCACAACATCTTCTGTTCAAAAACAATTGAGAGCCCCAAGGACAGACAGTTATACAAACACTTGCATTTCTGGGATGATTCTGTGCCCTGCCATCAGCAGAAAAACATCTGGCTTGAACGGTTTAGCCCACAGTAGAGAGAAGCAGAAAGCTTGCCAGCCCCCCGCCGAGAAGCAGTTTAACTTAGTCGCTCACAGGCCTGTAACAGGGTCACGGTGCCTGCAGGTGTGCATCCTAGATTATTACCAATCCAATTACAAGTACAGAAGGATTTACGGCAAAACAATCTTATTCTTCCAAAGTGGGTTTGTTCCTCTTCTGGGGCAGGACGAGTCTCAAGAGCTGTAAGCATCAGCAGCACACAACAGGGATCTTCCTACTTAAAAACTGGCTGAATCACTGGCCAAAGAATTGTTAATCAAGTGATTCTTGTATTTTCAAAACTCATGCCCAGCCATGCAGTAGATCTTAAAGATGGCCAGCAGTAATGGGAAACAGATGTGCTGCTTTTAAACAGAAACAGGTGAACTGATTAAAGAGGAACCTAAAGCAGATGTGTAAAATCTTTCCATTTAGAACTGAATAGAGGCATCCCTCAGAGCCTAAAACTCGTATGGGGCAGACAACAAATTAAAGTGGAATCATGGCCCAAAAATTTACACTACAGAAATTACATCTCAGTACCTATTGGAAAGTCTGCAATGACTTTCTCACAAACTTTGCAGATCCAGGCCCTCTTCCTCCAGCTGCTCGAGACAACTCAATTCGGAACAGCATACGATTCAAGCTGTATTCTCTCTCCCTTATGCTTCACCAAATCATGGATCCTGATCACAACTTGGGAAGGAAATGGGACCAGAAGGAAACACAATGCCCCTTTCCTCAGCTGCAGCACGTTCCTTTGTAGCGCAGATATTGACGGGTTTTGTTCAACAGCAGCCTGACACTGCTCAGATGAGGAAGGAGAAGGATCTTTAATGAGAATACTCCCTCCTTTTTCCCTCACCCATACATCTGGTGGCAGCATATGGAAGCCCAATTGCTTGAGTCATCTTCAAGCAATGTTAAAGCTCAACAAGTACCAAATAACTTCTGATATGGTACTTAGCCTGCCTCCCTCTATCCCCCCTGGCTTCATAAATAATCTCTATTGACTCTGCAGAGTAATTCATCACTAATCTCCCCAGGACACCTCGGCTGATTTAACACCAGCTTCACTTGCAGACATCAAGCGGTTTATTGTTTCGTCCTCTTGGAGAAAGCCGGCAGCCTGACTCTGGACATGCCTGCGAGACATGTTGCAGTTTTACATCAGCTTCCCTTACAGACATCCAGTGCTCCCTCGTTTTTCCTCCTTAAATATACCCATTGATTTAACTCACTGTACCCTCCCCCCTTTCATTCCTCTCTCCTATGGATCAAAGCAGAATACTTGTCACTCATTAACCATCTCCTTCTCCCCAAGGAAAAAGTGAGTTACTTCATGGGCTTGTTCCTTCCATCTTGCTCAGCTTTTGAGAAAGAAACAAGCTTGGTTGCTACCAGAAAACCTGGAGTTTTGTTGCAGCAACATTAAGCTCCCTTACCATAGGGACTGCAATTCCACTCCTCCTTTTACCTTGGAGGAAAGGACTGATTATCACATATCAAGGCCATTTTCTACTTCAAACTGGATGGAACCACTGTGCTTCCAAAAGATGCTGGCAGTAGTAGCTGTGACAGTGAGAGGCACTGACTGATACTTGGAGGCATCCTAAGGCCAGCTTGTATAGCTCACCTAAATCTTAGCTGTTGCTGACTGCAGAATTCTCCATCTACACAACTCATTTCACACAGGCTGTGAGTCAATTCACTCGCAAACTTTGTGAGTGGGACATAAGCCTTCCCCAACTCCTGCACTCTCCTAAGGCTCTGTACAGCTGCCAGGCTGCAGGCTGTTAAGTAACTTCATTTTGGGAATGCTCATTGTCACTACCCCAGAAAGGCAGGAAAGAGAGATGCTTCCCTGCTCTCAGAGGCAGCATTCAAGAGTCAGTCTGGTCTAACTACACATTCAGCCAGAAGTAGAAAGATGCAGCCACTCTTTTCACATCCTTTTGTCTCAGCTGCCAACTCATCACTGAAGAAGACAGTGCCTTAATCTTTTGGGAACAACAGTTGGGACATTTTACCAGGTACATCTTACACCATTATATCAACATGCTGGGAAAAATTCCATCAGTGCCTTTCAGCACTTCACTGTGAGTGTTCTGCCAAGCGCATAAAGAAACAGGCTTTTCTTTTCCTCCTTCAGCAAAGGCTCATGAAAAGTAGCTCCCCACACTACTTTGCATCCAAATACTCTCAATTTCATACCAAGAAGGACCTGGGGATGGCCATCTTTCTGGGTGGAGCAGAGCAAAGCAGGGCCAAACTCGGGAATCCCCAAATTACAGTGACATATTGATGAGGCAGTGGTTCATCTTTTATCACAGCCCTACCTACTGGTTCCTAGTTGTGATCTAAGACAGGATGGCACCAACTGGGGTGCTCAGTTTAACCTTGGGGTTTATCATACCCAGAATAGCAGGTAAAGCCCTTTACTGTGGACCTTAACTTCAAAACAGAGTACATCTCCAGGAACCCAGGAGGCACTGTTTATTGCCTAGTATTTTTCAAGACAGCACAGTGAGGGACTGAACTGATGAGTCCAAGGAGCTGCTTCTGTATAAAGATATGATCTGTATCCCAAAATATCATACTGCTGGGAATCTACCTTGAAATAAGGGTGAGCACTGCATTGTCACGTGGCAGAAAGGCACATGGGGACTGGGGGCACAGCAGAGGCAGTACACAGAGGCTGACACTGGCTGAATGGTCCTCTTAATGTCTGAACTGAAAGGGTTTAGAAGCACTGAGGAGGCTCAGCTATGTGAGAAAAATAACTGGTCTCTTCAGTATTTTGGCTGGAAATCCTCCACAAACCCCTTCTCCTTATTAGATAGATATTGGAACTGACAATCATGAAAGCCACAACCATTTGGTAAAGATGCCTGCTAGTACCTACCTACTGTCATATTCACATTTAAAAATATTTTTGTGTAGTCAGAGTCTGCCTTTCGCTACTGCTGGTTTTACGACATTTTGCTAGCACTCCTACTGTTTCCAGCCTCTTGAGAAGGTTACTGCTGACTAGCTGGGCCACAGGAATAACAAACATGTCTCAGAAGAACACTGACACAATGATTTTGCTGGAACCCATGCAAAATAATTTGCACAAAAAAGTTCCGTAAGTATATGTTCAGCCGCCTTCTGAGCAGTCTCATACAACTGGACCTCTCTGGAGCATTTCATAGAGCAAGACAGTAAGAGATACATGTCTCGGGCATGTTCTGCAAGGAACATTTAAAGATACGGTACAACAAAAACAATAGAGCTGTGAAAATACCAGCCGTTACTAAAATAATGGAGGCAGAGGGAAGCCATACTGGTGAGGGAGGTCAGAGAAATTTCCAGCTGCTAGGTGAAAGCAGGGAAATACGGGGATCTGGGATGAGTCTTCCAGACCACACAAGTCTGACTGTAAATCTCCAGCCTGGTGGAAACTGAAGACATCAGGAAATTCATGAGGGACAGCAGATTTCCAGTGTGACAGAAATAACTGTATGTTGGAAACACCACTAAGAAAGCCAGATTTGAAGCTGGTGGGCGCCTGGACTCACCACAGACAGATGGTTCCATGTCCTGGTTGAATTATGGCCTACTGGAAATACCGTGAGATAAAGTGATCTTGTGCCTATTCAAGCCTTTACAGTTGGCCTATGGGATAGAACTTTGCTGTGGATCCATCCGACTCCGTTAAACAAGGACAATTACATTCTCCTAGTGCAGGAAAAGCGAGGGATGCTGCAATCAAGGGGTTGAAATAGAGCTTTTTTAAAAAATGAAAATAGAGATGAGAATGGGGAGGAAGGCTTACAAATCTGTTAACTGTCAGCAAAAATCAGCTAGCAATTCAATTTTCCTCTCTTTTCAGTCTACCATGCTTCAGTCTCTCTGCAAAAGAAAGTGAGAGACATCCATTTCTCACTTTAGCTAGGTTTTGGCTTGTTGGACCATATGAAATATGAGCTCTGCCTGACCCCTTCTAACACAGTGTTAGTAAAACAAAAACATTTGAGTAGTGGAGGGAAAGAAAACCCAACCCATGCCGCTATTTTACTTTAAAGGACACGACAGTTTAGTGTAAACAAAGGGGGAATAAACTACAGGGATATATGCACAGTAAGAGTCAATTGGAAACAGCTGTTGGCAGATACTGTGGCAACCTGAAAGCTGGGGGTGCAGCTCAGGGTTGCACAAACTCTCTTTGTTTGTCACCAGTTTTAAATCCCCTCTCACTGCGCGTGTGCGCACACCCAAACCCACATGTGTAAGGTGCGCTGCAGGAGCAGCACAGGCATGGCGGCAGCCAGAGGTGATTTGGCTGGGACTGTCTCTCCTTCAGGGTTTAAGCTAAAGGAGGAAGAAGCGGGGTAATGAATAAAACTGCAAAAGAGTCATAAACCCCTTTCAATTATTGTCTGCAGCCAACCCTCCCAGTCGCTGTCTTTAATAATAGACCCCTGTAAGCACAAAAGGGCAGCAAAAGGCACGAATGTAGAGGTGCCATTTTATTTCCCAAAGATTTTTGCACTTCTAGTGGCATTTAAAAGGCAAATTTGGGGCGGAACCGCAATTCTGGGCCAAGCTGTAAAGTACTTCTGATATCTTGGATGTAACACGATCTGTTACAGACACTAAATGGTCTAAGCCAGCAATAGCCCTGGTGATTGGTGTTTCCCATAGTGCAGCACAGCGAAGTTAAGAAGGCACAGTGCAAACTGGCAGGCTCCTGCCAGACAGCGAGCTCCGTCTCCAAATGTCTATCATCCCTGTGAGGCCTGCTAACAGTAAGACCAGGATATTTCCCAGTGGAAAAGTTGCCAGTCACAAAACACAGCTTTTCACCTCTGGTTTGAGCCCAGACTAGCATCTTGAGGTGACTGGCCTCATGGCACACCTGGAGCGATCACACGCTGTGTACCCTGAAGTGCAAGGTTCATGCTCGGATGCCACTTTGCTGGAGGCAACTGACTCGAAGACAAACCACTCAGACAGTCCTTCCTCTCCCTCACTGTTTAGAGAGGATTCCTCTCAGGTAAGAATGGGTCAGCCTTGCACAGCAGAAGAGGTGAATGGCAAAAAACATGACTGCTGCCATCCACGCTGCTTTTGTTTTGGTGACAGAAGATCTTTACAAATAAATATCTAGTGTTGTACCAAGTCACGGACCACCTTCCTGGACCCTCCTCAGCCCTGCCACCTGCACACATTATATTACCACTTCTAGGAAATGTTCCACGTGCTTACATGAGTTAAAACGAACCCCAGACACACTTCAGCAGGTCTGTCAAACAGCATGAAAATCCTGTTGCCCCTATGCCTCCCCATTCCTCTGCCACAGCCTGCAGTCAGCTGCCAACACCAGCAAAGACACGCGTTGGCAACTGCTGCAGAGGGCGAAATGTAAGCCTTCTCTCATCGCTGGTTTGGGTGGTGGGGGTCCTGCTGACACGCAGGCTAATGCCACATAAGTAGCATAATGAGAGCCTCCATGGGTTTCACTGAGCAATGGAAAGAACTCACTCCAGTCCCGGTGGTCTGGCTGCAACTCTGCTTTTAACTGTTAGCTTGCTAGAGCCTACAAGCAATCACATCCATATGAACCCGCATTTCTTTTGATCACTGAAACATTTATTGCTCAGTACTGCCACAGCTTTCCCAGGTTCTGTCTCCAGCCTTGCTGTCTCTCCTCTGATAGGAAAGGCAACTTTCTGGTGTGGATCAGTGGCTGCACAAATTTGATATTGAGTGACAGACATCCAGCCCAGTACTCATGCTGGTAGAAAGACAATAAAAGCATATAGAGTGCTCTGATGTCACAGCATTTGAAGGCATTAATCACTGCAGGAGCATGCAAACAGAATTCCCAGCTTCCAAAACCTAATTTACAAATACAAGACCTAGTTATTGAATATATCTTCTTATATTTACTTCTCTTCTCACCAAGAGTCAAAATTACAACGATGAACATCAGTCTGAGCTCTGCTGTATTCCAGGGAGATGCTCAGAGTAACATTTAGAAAGAAACACACCAAACAGAGACAAATGACGTGCAGCACAGGGGGACATAACCTTAGAGTGAAGTTCAAGCACTGCCAATGAGCTGCTCTCATCTACCTGTGAGTACTGATAGTATCCTGGTCATGAGTCTTCAGACATATTCTGGGGTGCGTTTAATGCATAAAATGTGTGCGTGCATATGTTCATTAAGCAAGCTAATGCTTCAGAGAGACATGTGCTTTTATGGCACTGCAAGAGCAGTTTCTCTGAAGCTCTGCAGTATTAGACAGCAGGTATAGTTGGGAAAAGAAACATGTCCATTAGCTTAATTCCATCCCTTTTTGCCTCTACATGGACCATGGCATACCCTGTGAGCTAAGGCTTAGCACACTTACTTGGAAAGGAGGATGACACAATTCTGGGCCCTCCGACCATCAATCACAGAAAGCTCTTTCACTTTTCGTGTGGAGAGGTAAAGGTCTTCTGTTGAACCCATCTCTTTCTGCATATAATTTAAAAGGGAGGGAAAACAATCAGTATTATGTTTCTCACCCAAGACTACTAGACTTAGCCAAGTGTAATGAACAAAACCCATCCTCAAACTGGGAAAATCCACCCACACGGAGAAAAAAGGAGGCAAGAAGGGTAGAAAACATGAAGATAAATCCTGTAATACTAGATAAACAGAAATCATTCATTACCACCTATGAGACCATCTTTAATTCCAAATACTGGACCTGATTCTGACCTATTGGACTGACTCTACCAACAATAGTGTTATTACATTAATGTGCAAAACCGGCATGACAGGAAAATCAGGCACATTGTGGTAAAGCCCACTGGTGTCACAGGGTATCCTTCTGCAGATGCCTCTTGCAAAGGTTACGCAGCATTCTTGAAAGGCTGCAGCACAATCAGGAAAAAAAATCTTTCCATCATCTCTTGGCCCAGTCCAATCCATATTATATGAGAGATGCATTTATCTTACCAAATATATCTTACTAAATGGTCAACATCTACATCTAAACCAGCCTCTCTTTTTAAAATTAATTAATACCTTTAATCATACAGAAACCAGCCTTTTTCAAAGTTTTCTGTATAACCCCACTGCCAAATTCATCCCCTGGAAAAAACCTGGAAAATCCTTGTCCAAAATATTCATCACAGCACACAGACAGAAATCATCTGCAAACCTGGTCTGACCATCCAGAAGTCTCTGTCTTCTCCTGCCTACATACCAGAGTCATGGAATTTGTTTAACTTTCAGAGGTTGGCTTTCTGTAGTTACTTTGAGCCTCTTTTAACACCATTCCTTAAAGGGAACTAGAAGTAATGATAAAAGGTGTTAATCCTGGAAAATAGTTCTCTAGTTACCAACAGAGAAGAGGGAACTGGAAACAGAACAGTTTTTATTTTCCCAGCTAACTGCTGCTGGAACCTCTTAAAAACGCCTTTCCATGATATCCATATTGTCATGCCTTGAGATTTACCAAAATAATCTAGCTTTGAATACACCCATCAAATTAGCAACATGACTTCTTTCTTAGGACATAACAGCAAGCAGGCAGAGTCAAATCAAAAGGTCCATCTGCCCCAGTATCCTGGCTGTGAGAGCGGTCAACAGCAGATACCCAGGGAAAGATATAAGATCATGGCAAGCATTCTGCTTCCCAAAATTCACTCCCAGGACTCAAAGTTCTGCAGCTCAGGGCTTACTTATATCAGCATGACTAACCCCCTCCAAGAGATTTTGACACCCAAATATTTGAGAGTTAAATGTAAATCACAGATTTATATTACTGGTTACCATTTGAGTTCTTGGTACAATCAGCTAAAATGAGCCTGTGTTGCTCTTGGATATATAAACGATTCCTACAACCATGTCCAAATGTGTTGCGGTGAGGCCACAACCAATACCAAGTGGCATTTCTAAGCAGGTACAATGCACCAGCTGAAGAAACGCACACAATAGTTCTGCTGGATGTGCCCAAAGTGCCTAGCTTAGCAGAAAAGAAATGGCAACATTACTTGATAATTCAAATGGTGTTTCCAACAAGGGAAAAAATGGACATTGGGCAAGATTATTATTCATGAGAGAATAACTAACAAAACCAAAAAGCAGGGCACCTCCGGTATAAATCTGGCATATAGAGAAGTCTTCCTGAGTTTCCTCATTTTGTTGGGAGGAATTCAGACGAATGGAGAGATAGGCAGCTGTTGAAGGTAGGAAAGGTACTTGTTGGTCTGTGCTCTTGGTTCAAAAGCTTCACTATCCCTCACTAGTCAATGTTTGCAGACAAACCAAACCAGGTGGTTTGCAAACTAACCACCTGGTTAGTGTTAACCAGCACCCATCCCAAGGAAAAGAACCGAATCGCTTCAGGATTTGGCTGTGTATGTGGAGTGGGGGTTTAGATGGCTTTCCCTAAAGCTGTGTAGCCTGCAGGGATTGGTATAATAGTCTCCATGACATTTCCAATTCCCCAACCCACAAGGTTCAACACTGATGAATAACTTGAACCATTCAGACATGGCCCAATCCTTGGTCATAAGGACAGGGCTAGTCTCATCTAAAAATGTATTCTCTTCAACTCACGTTGAGGAGAGACATATTTATAGAAACTTGGAGTTGTGTATAAGCAAAAGCAGATGAAGCCTCAGGTTTTAATGAAGCCAGATTGCCAGTTTAGCCAAAGGAAAACAGATTGTATACGGACTATCTGCATTTTCTTAGACACAGCAAAAGAGGAGCAAGGGGGCAGTAGTGACCAGCTTTTGTGAGACAGGCCAAGCACACAAAGCAAGAATAGTTGGAACTGTTGTCAGCCTGACAGACAAGATCCCAAAGTTTTACCCCATCATTCTTTACCAACTTTCCATCTGGGGTAACATTATATTATGTGCTTCAAAAAGTATTTCAGATTCGAGGTTTTAACTGCAAATTCAAAAATCAAATAAAATTTCAGTGCTGGGATGACTAGACATGCAGAATGTGTTCATCATACTGCTGCCCTATTTCAAATACAGTTTTATTTTGGTTAGCTGCAGAACTTGTGGTCTGGTACCACGGCAGCACCCTAGGTTCCAATAATTATCAATACTTTAGGGAACTATTTCTACCATATTTACTTCTTTCATGGTGCGCATTGCCAAGATGAAAGCCCGTAAATGGCCCAGAGCCATGTATTAGCCTCACCCAGTGGCATTGGTCCTGGCCAGACTTTCCAAATACAGTTCCCTGAGCACTCGTGGTGAGGACTACTGTCTTCTGAAGCCACCAGAGACACTTGTGATGACATCTGAACAACCCTCTTCTGAGAGTATTGCTCTTCCCAAAAGTGTTGCCAAGAATTTTACTGAAGATGCTGAATAAATTGAGAAGTAGCCAGTTGGAAGACATGCGAGCAGTCTGATATCTCTGCCTCATCTAAACACCACTTCAGTCTTTTGCTGAGCTTTCTGAGGGTTTCAGCAGTTTGAAATGAAGTACGTGTTCCTCCAGTCTACCCCTTCTGCTCTTCAGCTGGCACAAATCCTTCTGCCCAACCAAAGTGCCTTCCAGTTCTACGGAAAGATTTTCTTTGTCAGAAAGTCTGTGGATAGTGAATACATCTGGAGACTTTGGCACTGTCCAAAGCAGATGGACCACAGATGGGAACTGTGGGAGTGAAGGCTTCCTGAGAGTCCCTTTTGCTCTCCACTAGAGACACTATTACTCTGGTTAAGGGAGAGTTCACATTCACATTCTACTTTGTCCACGGTCTTTTTCCTCAGGACCATTAAAAAGGGGACTACAGACACCAGCAGAAACCACAGTGAGGTTGTAGCTAAGTGAAACAAAAGAAACTAATTCCTATCACAGAGCTAATACAAATAAAGACTTTTTTGTACCACCTGCCCCAGCTAGAAAGTAGAGGTGCAAGGGCATATGAAGAGTAGCATGAGATGAGTCATGACCCCATAATGGCATGGTGCAGGACTTCACCTTCTCACACACTGTAAGAGGATCAGGAGGCAGTGATACTCACCTGCTTACAGGAGGAGGGGTTAGTTAGCAGGTCCTATGCAGGCAGCAGCCACAAGTAATGAAGAAGGAAACAGGCCAAAAATTAGGTACAGAGAAAGATATCAAGTTTAACAAGGCAGCTGAATATAGACACATGCTGTTTTCTAAGAGAATAAACTGCTTAGCAAGTAATACTGCCCCAGATGGTTCAAAGGTATTTCAGCATTTCTTTGCATACTTTAAATTGGCAGATACTGGGGAAAACTGAGAGTTTTAGGTCTTTTCTGAAAGGAATAAATTCAGTCTCCAAAGCATAAGCCTCTTAGGTCTTAAAACATTAACTAGTATAATGCTTAAATACCTTTACAAATCCAGTCCTGAGCTTTACTGAAAGAATGGCCAAGGTTAAAACCAGAGGGTCAGTTCTCCTCTCTTGATGCAGAGGCACAGTTTGACATTATCAGTAACTTGTTTCAAGGGCATGTTATACCCTTTAACAACTTATAGCCAAGTATTTTGAAAGCAGTCTGTAACTTACCAAAGAAGTCTTACAGCACTACTGGGTGACAGACACCAACTATTTCACAACATATTCCATACTCCAGGAAAACACCAGCTATACTGAATTAAAAGGTCAGTATTACACACTAAGATTGGAGTAAGGTCAAAAAATAAGCCTAAGAATTCTTGGTCCAGCATTCTGTACACTGGACAATTCTGCTTTCCCTCTTAGCCACCAAAAATGATACACTGGGCTTGAGAGAGGAGAAGAGACCCTTTGTCATTAAAAAAATGAAGAAGAAAGAAAAGCTGTTTAATGCAAATGAAACTGGGGAAAAAAAAGATCATGTTAATAACAGCAAAGAAAGAAATGTCTTTATCTGTACTCATTCAACATTTCAGATGCAAAAGAGCAGGACTTTGCATTGACATTTTTCTTTACAGACATTTGGATGAAGTTTAAAAGTCACAAACCCAGGGTAAACACATACTTGGCCAGAGTGGAGTATTTCCAAAAATAAAAGAGGAGAAAAGACTAAGTGTGAATCAACTGGAAAAGTTCTTGTAAGATTTTGATTCAAAAGCAATTTTGGTTGCCTGATCTTTCAAAAAATACAAAAAAAAAAAAAAAAAAGAAAAAGAAAATTGATGAGGACTTGTTGATTGGAATCCAGTTCATACTGGAGTGAGTATAGATGAAAAAGAACGCATCACATAATATTCCATTGATACTGCTTTAAGGGAGAAAAAAACCCCCAAACCCTCAGTGAAAGCTGGAAGGGCAGCAATACACCTAACTACACAAAAATAGTAGCCTACATAACTGATACTCTAAGTGTCTGGAGCCACTGTCATAAAGTGTGTTTAATGAGGATGGAAGAGAACTGTTCTGGGACCCATGGAGGTCACTGAGATGATGGCTCCATTCCAGTGGGCAGGGGTAAGGGTCAGGATAGTTTACGGTTGAATAGGCCAGGCTGCTTTTCTGTGATTGGTGACACAGCCATAAATATTATGATTCTAACTGCGAGTTGGCAGACCAGGACAGCTTTGGCTTTGGATTTTGGGGCCCAAAGGAAGCAAGGCTTTGCAAGGTCATTTCAAGTGAGGAAGCTGAGATGTTTGTACCCGAGACATTGGAATGGCACCTTGATGCTGCCATGGCTACTCATGTGCACAGAAGACAGTTGGGCTACTTGCAAGGCAACTGGGAGTTCACCACCACAGCTAAGCTGTTGACACAGGCTCTAAGTCCAATCTTGTAATAGCCATGAAGTCTCACACATGCCTTTCTTCCCCTCTATGAACTGAGTTCTTGTCTCAGGGAATGCGGTTCACAGAAAAAGAGAGGGACTCACTGAAACAGCAACAGCTAATTACAGGAGCAGAATGAGAATTGAAATCTCATCATGCAATGGGTAACTTGACATTCTTCACAGTCCATGTTGGGATGCTTATCTAGGTGACTGTGAGCTAGTAAATCAGAAGAGTTATCTGTTATCTTTATTGGATTAGACAGAAAACTGAGAGAAAAGGGAACAGATGGAAAATCCAAAGACAACGGGTTTGTTAATTTTAAGGTACTGAATGAGTTAATCACAATGTCAATGAAGTAGTCATCGTCACTGTAATGCCTAATCATAAAAGCTGTTTATGGCAATCATGTCTGTGTCTTTTGCTAGAACTTCAGAGCAATGATCCAGTTCTGCAAAGTACAAAAGATTCAATTTCTCCAAACATATTCCAAAAGCAAAGGCAACCTGAGGGAGTTCAGGGAGTACAAGTACAATCCCCCTCCAGCTAAATCTAATTCAGCAGAGATAGACAGATTGAAGGCGACTTGCTTTCCAAGAAAAAGAGGAGGGAAAAAAAAGACATTCTCAGAAATTGCTGCTTTTAAAGTATTTTGTTTGTGTTATAATCTGTAATTCAGACAGTTTCTGTCATCTAGCCAGTTGGGTCAGTTGGCTGTTTAAGAAAAAAGAGACAAACCGAAAGACAATTCAGTCACCTTGCTTAGTAGAAGGGCAACTACGAACTTTTTCTCTGGATGAACAGTAGAAATAGATAAATGGATATCAAGCATGAATGTAAAGCTCCAGAGCTTTTGGAAGGCAGCAGCTGCTGAGATCAAATAAAGCATTACCTGTTGGGAGCTGTTGTCTCTGAGAGCTGCCCATTAGCATGAAGTATGTCAGTAACAGGAGGATATACTCTGCCCTATATGACCTCCACACTTCTTTCGGTCTTGTGATTTTTTGAACACTGGCAGAGCAGCAAATGATGCAGCCTGCCTGCAGGTGGACAAGGGCCCACATCATGTGTCATGTGTTCTTTCCTCCTCCAGAAATTCAAGGAAGACAAGGTGTGAAAGAGTTCACCCCTACCTGGTGTCTCTGATACGCGGAGAACATCTTTTCAAAATCTTCTAGATCCAGCACCTTGAATGCTTTTAGATCATCAATCTCATTCCAGATTGTGCCATGGATCCTCTCCTGAAAAAAAGGTCATATTTTAATGAGATGGCAAAAACTTTTAGCTAATAACATCCAATCCCATTTGGACAAGATCATTCTCTCCTGCTCACCGGCCACATTCCTGTGTACTGCTGCTGTCAATTTAGAGGGCACACTTTGTTTCAAGAGTAAAAGGAGAAAAACATAGTGGTGTTTTGGGGTTTTTTTTAAACATACTAAGTATTTTGTATTTTTCACCACAGCAAGCCTCTGATGAAAGGGCACATTCCAAGACTAGCAGACCACATCTCAAGCAATAGCCATGATCCCACAGTACGTTTCCTTTCAAGAATGGCCATCTGTCTAACACAATGACTGTGGTCACGCTGAAAGAAGTGTTACCATCATGAGGAAAAAGCTTAGGAAGGGTACTGATGCATGACAAAACCCAGACACATCTTTCCTTCTCCAAATTTCGCCAGGTTCTGTTGTAAACCCCAAAGGGTGTGTGGTTTTCATTCTGCCTGCCTGTGAAAGTAGTTTAAGACTATTTTATTTTACTTTTAAGGCTCTGAGTCTTTGAAGTCTAATTGTTTCCTATTACATGATCTCCTCTGTCTACATGAGTCCTTTATTGACTCAGATAGACACAAACTATACCCAGATCTCTAAAAGAGCATCATCCACACTAACTGGAAATGTTCACAACCCATGTGACACATTATGCTGAATGCCAGGGAATCATAACTGTCCAGCAGATGGTTATCATGGAGGGAGACAGGCACAGACTCCTCTTCCTCCAACTTTGCTGTCCACCAAATAAGCTCTTGTAGTACATGAATTAGCTAATCAGCAGACATCTTAAACTCGGAGGCAGCCTCGGAATCTCCTGCTGACATTCTCAGGACAGATGTCCTTGCTGGCAAAGAGGACACAAAGACTGAACTACCTTTTCCGTCCTACTGATAGCTAAGGTGCATGTTGTGTGGGACAAGCTTTGGGCAATTATCCATCCAGAAAATGAAAACCTGCTCTTCACACCTGACAACAATGTCTTTCAGTTCATTTAATGAAGTGTACATTTATTGCGTTTTATTAACTGGAAAAATAAGGAAGGTGTTGATTAAAAGAAAAAGGAAATGGATGGATGGGATTGTAGAGAGATCTAAGCAAACCCCAGGAGATGAAGAGCCTGCAGACCACTGATGCCAAGAAAGCCAGGAACAGCAAGCAATAGCAATGAAAACCTCACACAAGCTCCAGCTCTGAAGTACCTGACTTGTACCTACACAGCAAAGTACGTTAACACTTCATTATCAGAACTAATTAGGAACAGGCTCTACTTCCCATTCACAGTCATCAAAGGAATGAGGGAAATGTGCTAAGCCACAAGGCTCAAGGAGCAAGGAAAAACACCTGATGGGAGGATGAAATGAGGGGGAAATACAAGTGTGAAGTGTTCTGGAGGAAATTCCTGGCAGGGCAGACACCGTGGAGGAAAACCAACACCCTACCTCCAGAGGCAGCCTGCGAGTGCCTGAGGGCAAGGAGGGGTGTCTGCAGTGGTATTTACAGCGAAAGCATATATTACATGGGAGCAGCACACATCCCTCAACTGGCTCACCAATATCATGGTATCATTCCTTGCAATCAGCCTGGCTCTTCTTTCCATAGTAGGAAAAACATCATGACCTTGTGACTGAAACATGACTAACGAGTTTGGGAGGCTCATCTCAGCCAAAGGAATAGGAAACAAAGTTAATTTTAATTTTATCCTAACCCTGGACTCTACTGCCAATCTTAGCCAGAAGCGTCCAGGCAGTGTTTGTTCTCATTCAATTTCCAGGCTGGCTTTATAAACCTTGAATTTTAAATCCTGAGGGATGTATTTAAATGGCAGAGCAGTTCTCCGAGTTTTTCACTCTTTCATACTGTCCCATAAAACACTGCAATGGAAGAATATTTCTGGCACAACAGGAGGCAGTGGAGATGACTTCAGGAGCAGTCCTTAAGAGTCATCACTGGAACAGAGCCCCGAGGATGCCAAAAAGCCGTATGTTGTGTTTGGCACAGAGCTGGATGCGACTCAAGAGACAGCTACTCGTGAGAGTCTTGCCCACCTACCTGTCCAGCTGCAAAACTCATGGGAGTGAAGTTTCCCCACAAATGGCAAGAACAGTGAAAACGTGCCACAGAACGGGCTAGTCTGAATGAATTGCAGAGGTGCCAGAACGGACAGTTCTGAGACTCACAAAGGGATTGCATAGAGTAGTTCTCGTCCATACTTTCCCAGAAAACCAACCCAAGGAAGTGAAAATTATTTTCGTTTCAATTCAGATTCATTTTAAGACCCAGGCTGAATCTGGTCCTGTACAGGATGGTTTGTGTGCTACTTGTAGCAGAAAGACAAATCCCAAATCAGCACCCATTGCAATGGTGTGTACATACAGAACTTTGACCCAAGCAACCCAGCTTTAGTGCTTAAAACCCAAATGGGCTAATCAGTCAAAGAAAAAAGAAGGCAAGCAGAGCTATAAACAACCTTTGTTACACAAAACACTTACACTGGGGCTGTCCCTTCTATTTCTACCCTAAGCTCTGCCCTTGAAAACTTTCATACTGTTGCCAGATAATTTCCTACGCTGAGCTCTTGCTACTCAGTTATGGATTAACTGGCTGATAGTTCCTTGTCATCAGCCAGAAAGACTGAGTGTTTTAAGAGAAACAGACTTGCATAATGTGGTTGCTATGATAAATGATTCCCTCAGCACCATAAAAAATATTTATGGTCCCTAAATAACAATTTGAAAATACAGTAAATTCTTTATTTCTTCTTTCCTTTTTTCTCTCTCCTAAAAAAAAAAAAAAGTCACTTTATCTGTAAGATGCTTTTCTCCCAGTGTTTATTTATTTACGCATTCATTGTACAAATCTTCCCAGATCTGTGGTTTCTCTGCTTTGCAAAGTCTTGGCCCCCTTTGAGAAGCAAATCCTATGAACTACATTTCCCAGCAACCTCTAGCAATACATCTTAGGTAAGGAAACATCTTATTATTGGGACAAGTATTGACAAGGCGTTTTCTCCATCAAGCTGGGGTTTTGGTACACTGCATCTAACAATTTCCTCACTGCAGGTGCTGCAGTTATGTCAAAGGTCTGGGGTTTGTGTGGTGGGTTTTTTGTAGTGGGGGAGCAGACACAGCTGGCCTAAACCACGACATCATTCCACCTTTGTAATGAAGCCCAATTTGCCAAGAGACCTACTATGATTAGAGAATGACAGTGTTTCATGGAGCTACAAATCATATCAAGCTGTCTTCTGCTACATCTACCAGATGATTTCATTTACCCTGAAAGGTAAATAGTGATACTCTGCAAGCCACCAAAGTCCATCATGCTTCAATAACCTCAGAGCATGAGTGAAAACTTACAGTAGCTTGGGAAAGCCTTTCATTTGTCCTGCAAGTCCAGGTAAACCATAGAAACTATGAGTGTCCTGTGAATACTGAAGCAGGCAATCCTGCTTATTAGTAGGTTAATATTTGTAAAATAGTAAGCATCAAAATGTGAAGCAACTTATAATTTTGATTCATAATTCCATTATGAATTTGAATAAGGGATATGAACAGAGCGCATTTTTCAAGTTTCTCTCTTTGTATCACATCCTTTCCTCAGTGTAAGAAAAATCCACTTTGAGCAAAAATTGTATTTCTGGCATGTTTGTTAATTGAGACAGCTGTTTTATCTCACTGTAGGACTAGGCACCACCAAGGCTGTTATGAGTAGCTTCACACTGAGATATTGTAGAAATCTTTCCATCAATTTTGAATCTCTGACAGCAGTACTGGGTTATTGTTCATCCAGACCCTAAGATTGCTTTTAGGAAGGAAGTTCCAAAAATCAGAATCATCAATAACATTACAGAAACTTTTATTTTAATTAGTATCACAATGAACATCTTCTATTTACGTGAATTTTGGGGGTGTGTGTGTGTGTGTGTATGGTGGTGTTATTTCTTTAATCCTATGTAGTACACAGAACAAATCCCTTTCCTCTGAGACAATTTCACACAGGTCTATTTATGACTGGCTAAAGAAAGTCCCTTTCAGATCACCGACTAGAGTCATTACCAGCCTAACTCCTAATTGAAAGCTGCTTCTCCAGCCATGAGATAACAAGCAGCGCAGCTGAAGGTTGACTTGATTTACTCTCTTAACTTCTAATCAATATGTTTGTATTTATTAAAGAGGTAATTATATTAATCCATACTTCCAGGACGCTTGAAACCAGTCCTTCCAATCCATTTATGGATTAACCATAAATGTCTGGTCCCTGTTTGACCCTGGGTGTTGTGTAAAATTCAGAGTGGGAGAGCAAACTCCACTTGCTGTCCAGAAACAAAGGAAGGAATCTTTCCAGGACATTGCAGCGGTTACATTGCAATATCTCCTTCTTAAAAACAGAGATCCTTGGCACCAGCACTACTGGAGTGCTGTATGAATGGAATTCACAGACGCTACTACAGTGCTGTATGAATGGAACTGTGGTGTGGAAGGGCTTCACCAGAACTCAGCCCATCCATGCGTCTGAACAACTTTGCCACTGATCATCAGCTCACATCACAGCTAGTATGGAACCTTTAATTCTCAAAGGAAATTAGTGGGCTGCTGGATTTTTCTTGTTAGAAGTACAAAATACTTTCCAGTCAAACCTTTTTTTCATGGTGCCCATGAGAACTGTGGACGATCTGTTATTGTCAACTGTTAAGAGTTTAAATACGTTTGATCATTCTCCTAACACCCAACAGCTCAGTCTTTTCCTTCCAAAGACAGCACTGGGAAAAAAGGTATCATATGAAGTGCCCCAGAGAATAGCCTTGATTCCACTACTGAGAAAGTGTATCAATCACAGACAAATCCCTCTCAGCCGGCCCTGTCCGCACTCCTCTCAGGCTCTGTTGGGTTTCTCTCACTCCCCTGAGGCCAGCTGCATGGACAGAAAAGGCTTCGCTCATGTTGGCATCATCCTGGCATCGTCTTCACTTAAGAAATCTTAGGAGAGAGACTCAGTAGCAACTGCTTTAAGAAGGATGGTCTAAACAGCATGCAGAGATACCCAAGAGCTGAATAACGTATCTGACCAGGCTGCAGCCCTAACTTTGAGCGCAGCTTTGTTTCCAACACTGTGCCACCACACCTCACTGTGCTGCACGGTGCAGACATGTCCGTGCTGCTCTCCGCTAGCTAGACCGGTCTTTTAGAAAAGGAAAACATATACATAGTATCAGAAGTATTTTTCCTAAAAATGTTTTTGTGGGGAAAACTTATATTCATGTGAACGGGATGTAAAACACTACCACAAACCACAATAATACTATGCACACTTCCAGGCCTCAGTTTCCCATGCTCAAAAACTGAAGATACATTGCTCCAAGCCGGTGTGCTTGTTGTGAGCCTTGGTTCACGTGTAGCTACTTTGACAGCTCAGGATAACACCACACAAGTGCCACAATGGTAACAAAAGGCGAGATGAAGCCAACTGACCTACCTGGCCTTGGCATTCAAAGGATTCATATCCATGTGGACAGAAAGAAAGAATAACTGATGAAGATGGTGAAAACATATCACCTCCTCCAGCAGTCAGTGGAATTAAATAATTCCGTAACAAAGCGCACCCCAAATAACAAAGCAAACCACCTGTACCGGCACCACAACCTCTGCTCTTGTGCAGAGACCTTACTAGGTCAAAACACTAACAGTGGCAAACACACAAAAACGGAGCTCCCACTTTCTTATGCTCCTTTCCCCAACTATTCTGCCTTCCTCAAAACAGCATCTTTTACCCACCTCACCACCTAGGTCTTCAATTTTATTAGCACAGCTGCCTTCACTCCTAACCAGAGGGCAGGATAAGCCTACAGTTACTGTACACTAAACAGAAACACCTGTGACTCTCTTTTTCATATACATTCATATATATACATATACTAGTTATTATTTCTTTTCTTCAGAGCACTAAGTCCCATGTTCTGCAAAGGAAAATAAATCCCCGTCCTTACATTCTCTCCCACACCCCCCACGTGGCCTTGACAGACAAGCACAGACGGTGCAGCAAATATTTCACTTCACTTTATTTTAAAGAAAAGGAGAGAGGGGGAGAGAGAATTCTTGTGGCATTCCAGAGGTCCCTGGACACTCATTCCAAATGCCGGAGTTGGGCCCTGGGTGAGTTTCAGTCTAAAAGAGAACCTGGGTTTCTAGGCAGCCGTCCAAACTCAACACAGACACTTTTTTCTTTCTAAATCAGTTTTAAAAATATTAAGACCTAAAGAGAAGGGGAGGGGAAAAAAAAAAAGGGAGAGAAAGAAGAAAGAGAAGTGGAGTGGGAGGAGAGGCAACCAAGGTAGCAGAAAATGAGTGCAACAGGAAGAATCCAAGTCCTCTGTTTTTATTGCCCATTTGAAGTTTTAGCGCCAAGAGATAGAGCACGCAAAGAGAAGGGCAGCATCCTTCGTGGTCACGAACAAATGGTAAGAAGAATCAAGCCACTTTTCTCTTCTTGGTGATGACTCCAGCCAGGGTAGAGGAGGCTGGTTTTGGAGCTGGTTCTCACCATGTTTTGTCTGCATTGGCTCTGGCCATCCTTATCGCTGACACACAAGCAAGGGCAGCTCTGGCACACCAGTCCTAGAGATGTTCAGCTCTGGCTTATGTATTCAGTCCCCCTGCAGCCTTGTCTAACCCCCAGCATGCCCAGATCTACTGTGGCTCAATCTAACTGGCACCGTGGTCATCACAGGAGATATGCTACACTGCTGGAGAACTGGGGAGGCTCCCTCAAGACAGTTACTGACTCCTACTGACTTCAGCCCACAGAAAGCCGCAATATCACTCGCTCCCATCACCTTGCACTTCATGGCACTAATCAACACTGAGTTAATATTTAGAAAGTAAATTAATTGCGAGAGTACTGCAATTTCTTACCTCACTCAGCTTAGCCCAGTTGAAGGATTTCAGTGGGTGTGAAGGCTGTGGGATAGATTTCTTCTTCAGGTCGGTGCCACTGCTGCTGAAGGTGGATGTTGAAGAGGGTGGCATGCCCATGCTGAAGAAAGGCGGTGCTCCTGGTGGGGGGGGAGGTCCTCCTGGAGGAGGTGGTGGAGCAGGAGGAGGGGGACAGCTGGAGAAAGGCAGAGGAGGTGGCAGGGGCAGCAAATTCTCAGACATATGAGAAGACGACAAAGCTAATGGGCCACCCGGAGGAGGGGGTGGTGGGGGTGGGAAGGAAATGCTGCCCCCTTGCTGAAAAACAACAACAACAACAAAAAAAAAAAAAACAGAAAAAGAAAGCAAACAGTTTAAAAGGCACAATAACTCCATGTTGCCAGCTGATGTGATTTTATTACAAGTCTCAAAATATTTGATGTTTTCTTTAAAGCCTCCTGCACTCAAAGCCATGCAATAAAGGGAGGAATCTCAGCTTTCATTTAAGAGAAAGTTTCAAGCCCTTGAAGTTCTGGAGAAGAGCTTGAAGAAAGGAACCATAAATGGCTCAGAAAAACAGAAAGCTAGTAAAAGAAGCCAAAATGTATTATTTTTCTCTTTATGTATGAAAAAAAGAGAAAAGTTCAATCTTACGAACTTTTGAACTCCTGGGTTTTAAACCTTAAGGTTTGAAATACTGAATACCTGTTATTAGGCCCCAGTAATGCAAAGTGGGAGAAGGGAGGAGGGAATGAATCTGCTTTCTGCAGTATCTAACATCTCAGAGCTGTGTCCTGGTGAGCTGAGGCTCAGGCACACTGCCGGGACAGAAAGAGCACCAAGCAGGAGGTAGCAGCTGCAAATGTTGCTTCTGCAGAGATCCAGGGCAGTACCAGTGCTCTTGTAGCATGACAAGAATCCTGTTTTTTCACTACATTTACTTTTACATCTGGGAGATTTCTCTCTGTTCCACTGAAATAACAACCAGGGCCACCCCACTCAGCAGTAAAAATTATGGCTGGAGGATGACACGTGTGCCTCAGCCAGCCTGCAAGGAAGGTGGCTTTGGAAGGAGGAATGGAGCAGCCCATACACTATCCATTCTATGCCACTAGCTCAGGGATTTCGGTTTCAACTAAAATCTGAGCAGCTTCTAAGTATTAATCTTTGTAGCTGGCTAGACAGACTCTCTCTCTACTGACAATAGGAAGTGTTTCACTCATAACGTGCTTTTGTTCATCATTCACTAGTTAGCAGGCTTTAAACAAGGATGGGAAGAATCCCAGTCTCATACCGAGAACTCATTAAGTTGAGCCACCAGGTCATTCATCTGGTCCCGGGTCTGGCGCAGCTCCAAGGATTCCTTCTGCAGCTTGTCCTTCATTTTGTTCAGTGTCTTCATCATTTCATCTTTTTCCTGGGTCTTTGTCTCACATTCCCGCTCCTTCTTCTCTAGCCTGCTCATCAGCTCGGCATGATCTAGGGTGAACAGGCAAGTAGGGCTGATGAAATAAAGCTCATGAACAGTCCCTGAAGAGATACAAGTTGTGCTGAAATAAAGCTGTCAAATCTGTCAGTTCAGCTGGGGATGTATAATGAGAGCAGGAAAAAGAAAACAGAGTCTGACTGTCTTGACAGTGATCTTCAGTGATCAAGACAGCAATGCCAAGTTTCACTTAGACAGTAAAATCATTTTGTGTCAAGACTGAGGGAATCCCCATCCTATGAAACACAAACCGATCACCGTGAGACAAAATGTACTGGAGGGAACAAAGCAGGGTTTGTCCACAGAAGTTGTGACGAGCTCTGCTGCTCGCTGCTCTGACTAAATCGGGATCAGTCTTGCCTCCTCTTTTGCCTCCCCAAGCACAGAGGACGCACTCACCTTTCCGAAACTTCTCTGCCTGGTCCCTCCACTGCTTGACTTCATTTTCGTTCACCAGCCTGAAAGATGAAATCAGACCATTTAAACTTGTTCTGATCTACCCAGGCTGAAAGGCAAGTGGCCATTATGTGTAGTGGTCAGCAAAAGGCAACCTGGTGAATTTACATCTTTATACAGGTCCATACCAGTGGTCACCCTGGTTCTAGATCCTGTAGTCAACCGTTATTATTATAAATGTGATGGCTTGTTGCTCAAAGTCCTAAAAAGGGATAAAAGAATGCTCAGAGAAAAAATCCTGGTATGTTCTTCTCTTCAGGTAATACACTCAAAGTCCCAAGCCTACTGATTTTAAAAGAGAGAAGTCATCACTAAAATAATCATAGCTGCTGTGGGTTACAAATTACCCCACCCTTAATACGAGACCAGATTGCCATGTTTTTTTTCTACTTTCCTTGGTTCTATTTTTCATTTCTTACAAGGAGGGAGGATGCTTATCTATTGGGTAATATATCAGTAACAAGGCAGTGCTCATATCTCATACTGGCACAGCTATTTCCTATTACTGACAGAAAGTATGCAGGGCATGCTGGGGATTGATTAGATACGCAGAATGAGGCATAGCTGCAAAAGTAGAAAGGGAAGATCAGGCACAAGGTCTGCAATGAAGTCTGATATCCAGGCAGACAGAAAGAGATCAACAAACACCAGTGGTTTTTTCCATGATGAGAAATCAGTTTCGATTTTGCCTCATGCCTGTAACAGGAGGGACTGTAAGGTTTTTAGTACAGGAGCATTTGGTTTCATATGAGGCTTATGTTCCATAAAAATGCTCTTTTCAGTGGATAATTCAGAAGGGTAATGGGCCATGAATTACCTGCAGAGGCAGATGGATGGGACAAAGAGTCCAAAAGCTTGGCTAAAAAAGGACTGAGAACAGGGAAGCTGAGATGAGAGCCAGCTCATGTAGCTAGACTTCTCAAATAATGCATCCTATGGGAAAAAATAATGGTAGTGCCCTCAGCCAAGTCTGTGGGTGAGAGCATGCAGACATTTTATGAAGAGGTAAAAGGTTTTGTGTGCTAGGTGGGGGCTGCTTTCCACTGTTTGAAATCTTCTAAGCTATGTGCTCATGAGTGAGGAATGAGATCTAAATAGAGATGACCACTTTTTTTTTTTTTAATATCAATGAAAGCTTTCATCAACATCGTGAATGAAAAAAGGCACATGAGGAAGCCTTGTTATGAAATCATGTGTATTTTTTTCTGCTTTTCTAACCAGCTTAATATTTAATGGAAATTAGAAGCCAAAGGCAAGGATTTTGCTAGAAAGTAGTGTGTAGTTCAGACGTCATTAGAAGGAAACTACGAGATTAACAAGACGAGAAGCTGTAAGTTAAAATAAAAACTCCTCAGATATAGTATTTTATTTCCTAAGCACTTGCATACTTATTATATATATACACAACAGAAATAGACAATAATAATGCAGCTTACATTTTAATTATATTTTTGACATTGAAGTTTTCCAATGGAGCTGTATCCGGATCATCTCCTCGTTCATCCTGAAGAACAATTTGTTGGAGTATTCTGTCCAACAGCTGCCACTGCTGGAAGGTTCCTCCATTCCTCTTATCTGTATGGAGAAAGACCAACCCATCAGAACTTCCATTTCCATGCCAAAGAGCACAGACCTGCCGACAGACTGGCACTCTCTCCTTTCCACTTTCCATCTCAGTCCTGTATGTAGTAAATTATAGAACACAAAGCCTAACCCTGAACCATTGCTAGCGGATTATTTACGGAACAGCGCCTAGCAGGCATGGGCAACTCTGTGCCCATGGCATTTGCATCATCAGGCTGAGCCACTCTTTTGACAGATTAGCTCTTACTTGTACTTTAAACGTCTGCAGAAGTGTTTCCTTTGTGAGAGCTGTTAGTATTTTCTGGGGCTTGATAGTGGGGGGCTTTTTTGGTACCTAGGTGACATTGTGACCAGGCACTATAAAAACATCCAGATGTTATATCTGCATGCTCAGTTATCTGCAGGTCAGTGAAACTCAACTGGCATGAAAAATTCATACAAACATGACCAAAAAGTGTGGTGAAAAAGAACAGAAATTGAACCAAAGGGACTGATCCCATGGATATCAAACAGAAGAGCCAGAGCAGCATAAAGTTCACCTCAGCTCCCTGCGTTATATAACCTACCCCTTTAAATTCTTTAAAACTGCTCCAATACAATCCTGTCCTGACCTAGCAGGATGTAGCCCTTCTACCACCAAAAATTCAGGTCAACACCTAAAGTTCAAGTACTGTCTTGAAGATTAATGTCAGGGAGACTGCTGGGACAAACACTTGTTTGCACTTGTGCATGGCAGTACCTCAATCTAATGAGTGCTTGAAAACACACCACGTTCCTTTCTGAAAAAGCACACCACAGTACATCTCCCTCGTATTCCCTTCTCAGTTTGACTGCTCAAGTATGGCTGAAAGTGATGAAGACCAGCACCTGATACCTAACAGGATCAACGCAGAGAGTTCTTTAATGATCTTGCTATGCTCAGTTGCTACACTCTGGAAGCAGAACTGAATTATTTTATTAGAGTAATGAGGAGATTCCTATCACTTCTATTGAAAACAAACGCCAATGTTATTTTTCAGTTTGAGTTCAGGAGCTCGCCACTGATGCACTGCCATGAGATAGCAGCCTGAAGACTTACTGTGGAATTTCCCAGTGACAGAACAGCTTTCAGTACTGTACTGTTTCACCAGAAAAATTCCTCAGTGCATTTTGTTAGTATTCAGCATCATATCTATTTCTGGGAATTCCCTGATCTAGAGCACAAGGGCTCTTTCTTTTTTAAAACTTCTAATTTAACATCTTTAAAAGCTCTGTCAGTGACTAACTGGAATGTCTCAGTTACTTAATTTTACTTGCAAGTGCAGAGAGGTCAAGCTGCTGCTTTAAGTATTGTGACAAAATCTGCTGGACGGAGTCAGTGTCAGATACCAAGTCCCTTAGCCACTGACAAGTTCTGAATGGAAGACAAGGGCAGTGTGTGTCCTGGTGTCTGTGACCCCGTACCTACACCAAAGCTTCACCTTGTTCTTCAATACTTCTTGCTCTGGAAAACTGTGATGTACTCACATGGCATCTGCAAGCAGTGCTGGAGGATGGATAACAAATAGGGATAGGCATCTGTGTGCTTCAATCTCTTCTTGATCAACTCAAACATCTGAGAGGCACTTTTTGTATCAATGTGGATCTGAAGTGAGAGAAGGTAGTGAAAAAACAAGTAAGAGAGAAACCACGCACAGTGAAAGCCTGACTAACTGCGAAAGATCTGATCAACACAGCCAGGCAAACTGCCAGCAACTGGACCTCTGCCGTGTCTCCTGCAATGTCCAGCTGTAAGTTCCAGTGAGGAGCAGGCACATGGGTCTTTGAAACCCGCATTTCCATCCCACTCCTTATGGAAATGATCCCCAAAGTAAAGGAATTGAAAGGTGGAAGGCAGGCAAAGCCACCAAAAGCTGTCTTGGAGCAAGCAAAACATTTGGGTCTGCGAAAGTGGTGGCACAAATAGTAGAAGCTAAGCAGGAGAGGGCTAGTGGTTCTGTATTGGTGTGCAGAAAAGAGTTGGTCATGAAGAAAGAGAAAACTAGCTATTCTGGACTCTACAGCCTATTACTATTGATAGAGGTTGTGGAAACTGTCCTTGTTGTATGCTTATCCTTAAAATCCACACAATCTAAAATACTGATTCTGTCCACAGGTGACAGTCTTTAGCAGAGTTTCCTGTGATCTGTGGAAAAGTATCAGAGAAGAGCCTAAGCTTCACCCACAGTCCTGTAAAGGAGGTGTTTGAAACCAGAACGCATCTGGATCATCAGGACTTAGAACAAGAGAGCAAGGCTGAGAACCTCCTCCACTCCTGAACCTTCAGCCAAACAAAAAAAGAAGTCTTTTGCAAATATACTTGGCAGAAACCATGTCTGTGATCATGTCTTCACATCACAGACCCCTCCTTGCTAAATGAGAAGCAGTGAAAACAAGAGCACCAGCCACTCAAAGTACCAGAGTCAATCATTGTTTTCAGGGAACACAAAGAGAAGTTGCACCAAGCATCCAAAGTGGATGTTCAGCTTTGGCAAGTTCAGATTCTCCTGAGAAAAACTTACCAGGTCAAACCGCTTGGCAAGTTCCAGGTCATCTTCATTTCTGACCATCTCAAAGAAATCTAAGTGCCTAAGAGAAAACAGAAAAACAAAACAAACAAAAGCTGCCAATGTTCATGGCTTAATTCAGAAAGTGTGTCACTACAGAAGCAGCAACATCTCATTTCCAGCTAGAACCCCTGTAAACTGGCAAGCCTTTCTTATGTGAAGTGCTAGGATAGGGATGTAAGGCAACTCATGGGGGACAGTGACAGGCCAAAAGGAAGGTCTGGCTGAGGTATACATGCTTTTTCATTCTTGTGCTAGGTCACTGTGTTTAGGTAAGGCTGCTAAAAATAAACATAAAATAGGAAAGAGATATTCTATTTGTGATTAATGCAATGCCTGCAGTGACAACGCACTCCTAAGAAGTCCATGCCATTCTTGTTAAGCAGACATTATACCGTTAACAAGTTGTTTCTTTTACACAGTGAAGCAGAGATGCACCCAGTGGATTAGTTAAACAGCAGAGCTCACAACTGTGTTTACATTTGCCTACTGATGAGCACAACAACATGCCTCTGTTGGGGCATGGGGGACCTGGTGAGAGACACGTTTGACCATGGCATCTGGACTTCTCTTGCGTGAGACCAGAGCACAGCAGATGATGCGGAGAAAGGCTGTGGCACATCACCCTGTACAGACCTGGCATATAGTCTATGTAATCCAGGCATCTGGGATCCTCTCAAACCTCTGTTATCACTTTCATGACTGTAATTTGTAAAATCCAAAAATATCCCTAAGCCCCTCCTAAACATTCACGGTTACAGACCAAAGGAACACAACTGCCTAGAGGACAGAATCTCTCCTTGGCTCTAATGTTGTAGATCAAAAGTAACGTTACTGCTTCCAGCTGGGCAAACTGTAGTCACATGCAACTGCCTGCAATGCTTCCCTGTGACATTAATACACAGGTATGTGCCTTCACCTGCTCAAAAACGGAAGGCCACACTTTGTGACAAGTGCTAAGCTGGTGCTCATGCACAGTCTCAGGCACATTACACAGCTCTATCACTCTATAGCAGCTCCTGACAGTGGATGTTTGAGAAAACGGTGCCTTGAAAGCTGCAGGCATAGGCCTGATCCGTAAGTTTTTCACCATGTGCTTTGGCAACTTGACACTTCAATCTAGGAAATCCCAGATATCAGATACCTACAAATCAGACACGCTCTGCAGGAAGGTGCTCGGAGTAGCAGACAATAAGGGACAGCAGCACATCAGCAGGTCAATGCCTCTCCATAAAGTTTAATGTGGTGACAGGAGAAAGTAGACTCCTACGGCTGCCTGCTCTCACACTTTAAAATACTTAATTTTGTTAAGCCCATGGATTTTACCAGGCTCCTTATTGGTTCATCAGTCTTCTGGCTTCTTGAGGTGTCTCAGTCAAATTGTTCAGACTGTTTACTCCAAGTTTATTTCAGCATGTGGCTTTGTGAAGGGTTTAATTTAAGGTCATCAGCAGCTTCAATTACTGTAGCAAAATATGGAATTGCTAGTGGAGAAAGCATTTATTATCTGTATCACTTTTAACACAGTAATTTGAAGGTGCCATTCAGTATTACATTTTGTGCAGTAGCAGGGCTGTTTGAAGATGCTCCTCGTTCTTCTCTCTTGCCCCCTTGGCATCTCTACCCCTTCACCCACCACAGGTGCCTCTTCTCTCATAGCTGTGCCAGTCCCGCTGTTCGGGAGGTTGCGATTCAAGCTAGATCACAAAAAAGACTGAGCCTACAGAAAAACCTTGGAAACTCAGAACCTGCACTTTGACCACACATACTCTGTCTCAATGAAGTCAACGGACTACTGGCTTCCCTCCCTCCTACCAGGACAGGCTTCTGTTCCTGTTTTGCTACAAGAGAAAAGAATTAGAACTTTTCTTTTCATTCTAATTGGCATCCCAAGGTTAGAACAACAGCAGTGCAGGAACTCCTTGCCACAGCCACTGCCAATTCAGTACGTATGTTTCCTACTTTGTCTGCTGATTTTAATTTTAAGGACAAATCTCCTTTTTGTCTTTAAAGGGAGTCAGTTTTAGGAAAAGACAAGGGACAGCTTCGTGCTTAAATCTCCAACCCAAATGGTTTCTAAGAACTCTTTCTGTTGATCAATAACTGTTCTCAGAAAACATGTCTTACCTGTCCAGTGTGGCATTCTCATGTCCTCTTAGCTTGTCAATGACAGGCTGAATTCCCAGCATGAGAAACTCATATCGTAGGTGTAATCGGAACTCCAAATTGTCCTTAAAAAGTGGAGGAAAATCAAGCTATTGCATTCCAAAAGCCTTTAATCACACTTAAAAAAAATTACGTAAAACCTCAGTTCTTCCTTTTTTAATATCCTCTATCCTGAACACCAAATTCACAGGATGATTAATTCTGGTAAATAAGTAAAAGGAAATCAATGCCCTTGCCTCTGTTTCACTTAAAAATACCTCATTTACCTACAATGAGTTCTGCATACCCAGTCAGAAGGACAGCACATTCCATGTTGTTCCATAAAGAACAAAAGTTCTTAGTGTTTGTCCTGCTAGTCCATTAGAGGTCCATGTCCTTCTCAGAGATGAACAGTACTGTAGTCTTCCTGTTTATTTGCCATAAACCCACTACATACTCTGTCAAACCTGACACCTGTCCAGTGGGATGTTACAGGACTGCCACAGATAGAGACAAATACATTGCCAGACAGAGCTCTTGTTGTCTGTTGTGGTTTAACCAAAGAAAGCAGAGCCAATGTAACAAAAGTAACAATTTTAATGAAAAAAAAATCAGTTTAAACTATCCTCCAGACTCAAAAGAAAGTCTTGTTAATGAAAGAAAACCAACAAATTGTCTTTTCTGAAATGTCTCCCTTTGAATTTTTAAATGTAAACATTTTGAGTTTGTCTTTAAGTCAGAACAACATTTCTAACCGTTTCTGAAGGTAAACTAAAGTGTTTTCTAAAAGGCTGAAATCAAGAGGCAAAAAAAACCCCAACAAAAACCCCAGAAGCAATCATTTCAGTGCAAGTAGTCTATGCCATATTAGAAGAGGCTGGGAATAAACTAATACGCCAGACATTAAGATTGATATTAACAATTAAGCATTATTTTCCACAAACTATATCCACTCAATAACACCAAATTTGTCACTTAACCGACTAACCATTTCCAAGGTACATTAATTCGAGCAAACATTTTAGAAGGAATTTCCAGGGCAGTGACTCACCTCACCAGCACCAGCATTCAGAACAGCATTAATAAAGGACATGATGGCTGTTTTGAGATTTACTTCATCTCGGTATCGCCCCATGCTTCGGTCTAGTTCATTCAACAGTGTCTGAAACAGAATAGCAGGCAGTGTTAGAGGATATAATCGAAATTCTTGCACCATTTTTCATACTGTTCATGGGGTATGCACACAGTCTTCACTTGCTATATATTTACTTAAAGAAATATTTTTTTCAGACAAGGTTGTTCATAATTTTGGGCACACCACAACAAACAAATGGAGAATAGTGATGCCCACCTGATCTTAACAAAACGAACCTTTTTTAATTCTTTGAGAAAAACCAGATGCTCTTTACAGTTCCTGCCAACATGATCTAAGAGAGCAGCAGAATGATGTCCTTCCTATTCAACTCTCTATGGTGAACATGACAGGGACTTTATACATGCAGAAAACAAGCATCAGATTCATACATCATTTCTACTCATATCACTCAAGAAATCTTCATTACTTTCTTTGACCTCAGCAGGATAGATTGTACTGACGCATGCAGAGGGAAAAAATTCTAAAGAGAAGTTGTCTTTTGAGGAATAAAACCTATACCTGAACCTTGGAAGATTCCTCCTTGTTCCTTCACTTACAGCCATTTCACATGAAGCAGACAATTACTTAAGCTCCTTTTTGGGATTTGCATACAACAGGAATATTCCACTGTGCATACAGCTCCAAAGCTCAAAGGTGAATTACACAGTCACCCTGGCAGTGCAGTTAAGCTCCAGTGTACTTGTTAAGGAATCATAAAATGATTTGGGTTTGAAGTGACTGTTAAAGATCATCTAGTCAACCCTCCTGCAATGGGAAGGGACATCTTTCAACTAGACCAAGTTGCTCAAAGTCCGTTCCAGTTTGACCTTGAACAATTCCAGTGATGGGTAATCTACAGCTTCTCTGGGCAACCTGTTCCAGTGTCTCATCAACCTCATCTCTTCCCTTTGTCCAAGCTAAACCTAGTCTTTTGTTTAAACCCATTAATCCTTGCCTGGTCACTACAGGCCCTGTCTTATAAGTCTTTCCCTGTCTTATAAGCTCCCTTTATGTATTGAAAGGCTGCTGTAAGGTATCCCCAGTGACCACATGTCTCCCAATTAACCAAACAGCAGGAGTATTTAGTATTCAGGGGGTATTTAGAACAGAAATGCTCTTGGTCTAATGTCCACATATGTATAGATATTTCACCATAATCTCTTGAACATCAGGAGACAGAGGAGAAAAAAGACTAGACAAATAATGGTGGTAGCATTACACAGAGTATTTAGGATTAATTCCACTTGAATATCTACCAAAGACATTATATGCAGAAACTGATTAGCCATGAAGCTACCTCTACTTTTAGCTTTGTGCTGATGACCGCGATTCTTCAGGATCTCCTCTGGTGAGTTCATAATTCCAAGGATGATTTTCCTTACTGGAAGAGTAACAAATTCCACTTGAGATCTGCCAGTTCAATTGCATGTGTCTCGCTCCAGTGTTAATAATAAATGCCCTACACTTATATGTTTGTTTTGCTGATGCACTAAAAAAGACAGAATTCTTTTTACTCTTCCCAAGAAGTTTTGGCCATAAAGGGAGAATGAAGACAAAAATAATATTTTAGTGTTCAGCTCAGCAGACCATCTAAATAATATTTTGAAGCTATGATGCTGAGTAAGTAAGTTCATTTTCCTTTAGTCAGTCTTCTGTCCCTGGCTACTGAAAGTGTTCATTCATGGAAAAACCTTTCCTGTACTAGTCATCAGTTTCATAGTTGCCAGGGGAGGGGAACCTCAATCCATCCCACTCCTACCAGTATGATCCCAGTGCCAGCAATAGATGCCTAGAGACTGGAGAAGGATCACAGGTCAGCAGGGAGAGCAACTGAAGAGCAGCACTAGTTCCAGCCACCCCAGCCAGTAAATGAGCTTCACTGGGGGAACAACATAAATGCCTCCATGCAAATGCATATAGCATGGGGAGTAAATGAGAGGAGTTAGAAATGTGTACACGCCCACAGAGCTATGTTCTACTGGCATCACAGAGACATGCTGGGATGGCTCCTATGACTGGAGTGTTGGAATGGAAGGGTATAGGATCTTTAGGAAGGACAAGCAGGGGAGACAAGGAGATGCTGTCGCCCTCTGTGTCAGTGATCAGCTTCAGTGCATGAAGCTGCACGTGGGGATGGATGAGGAGCTGACCGAGAGCTTATGGGTCAGGATTAAAGAGAGGGCAGGGACAGGTGACATTATAGTGGGGGTCTACTACAGGCCACCTGACCAGGAACACCAAGTGGATGAGACCCTCTATAGACAGATAGGAGCAGCCTGACATTCACAAGTTCATGTGGGACTTCAACCACCCTGCTATCTGTGGAGGCACAACACAGCAGGGCACAAGAAAGCTAGGAATTTCCTGGGATACATTGATGACAACTTCCTTCTCCAAGTGACAGAGGAGCTGATGAGGAGGGGTGCCATGCTGGACCTTGTTCTCACCAACAGGGAGGGGCTGGTGGGGAACGTGAAGCTCAAGATCAGCCTTGGCTACAGTGACCATGAAGTAGTGGAGTTCAACATCCTTAGGGCAGCGTGGAAGGCGCACAGCAAGCTCACTGCCTTGGAATTCAGGAGAGCAGAATATGACCTCTTCAGGGAACTGACTGGCAGAGTTCCATGGGATGAAACCCTGGATGGATGAGCGGCCCCAAGAAAGCTGGTTAATATTTAAGGATCACCTTCTCTAAGCCCATGAGCGATGCATCCCAACAAAAAGAAAGTCAGGCAAAAACACCAGGATGTTTTTCTGGGCTGCACCTGCTGTCTTAAAGGTCAGGCTGGATGAGGCTTTAAGCAACCTGGTCTAGTGGAGGGTGGTACTATATAATCTTTAAGGTCCCTTCCAAGCCAAGCCATTCTGTGATTCATAGGTCTATGTAGCTTCCTCTAAAAAATGGACATCACCATGGAGATTTCTTTCAAGAAACAAGGGGAACATCCTGCTGTGCACTCCCCAGGGGAAAGAATACCCTCCTGGCTTCATACAAACCGTTTGCTTGTTTTTGTGTAAAAATCTTTTGATCTATCACACACTTCCACTAACAGCTGTTTTTATATCTGAGCATAGTACGTTCATTATCAAGTAAGCAAGCTAGATTTCATAAACTCAATTTTCTTGTATCATCTAAATTTCCCAGCTGGCACTTGCAAATGTCCCTAGTCCTGGCATTTGAACTTCCATTCCAGTAGTTATATTAGGACCAAAGATCAACTATTCCTCCATTTTGTTAGAAATAAGAGTAACACTTACATAAAAATACGTGAAATAACCTACTGAGTCAGACTGATGGTCAGTCCAGTCCAGCATCGTATCTCTGACAATAACAATAGGAGAAGGTGGCTTTAAATTCACCAGCAAAACCAACTCTTCAAATTGACAAATAAGCAGAAGTGAAATAAGAGAAATAATTGTTCTGTTACTGTCAGACTTGACACTGAAATCCAAAGCACATGTGTCTTCTTTGAATAACTGAAGTAGCCATTACTACAGAAGCATCAAAACCAAGGTTGGTTTTGTTGGTTTTCTTCAGAGGCCTCATTCCTACCATATATTCTTACAGATTTTTACAAACATGCTAGAGTCTATGCAACAACATACCAGATTCAGCATCCAGACAGGTGGAAGGATGATAACAAAAGTTTTCTATCCCCGTTACAGAAGCCTGGACTAGGAGCAGAATGCAGTGGGGGCAAGCCAAATTCAGAGCAAGAAAAATGAAAACTCTGGGTTGCACTAAGCTAATTGAAGAGCCGCACATCTTCATGCGATTGTTCAGCTCTAGAAGGAAACACTCTAAGTTCATGCAATTCCTAAAGATCAGAGTATACACCCACACACCGTGGCCGAACTCCAATACCTCCAACCCTTCGCAAATGGCTGTGGTTCAAGTCTTCACTTGAACATTTCCTGTGAAAAAGATTTCACCACACCTCTTGGCAGCCAGCTCTGTGGCCCAATTGATCTTATGGTTGTAAAGGTTTTTCCTACTATTTAAGCAAAACTTTCCTTACTTAATCCCATTATTCCTCATCACTGACATCCAGTAGGTTTTCATTCAATCTGCAGCAAACCTCAAAAGGCTTTGGATGAGCCCTGAGGGGAAGAAGCAAATCAAGTGGGAATACAGGATTTTAATTTGTTCCTTGTTAGCTCCTCTACTACAATTCCAAATTGATCAGATTTCTTCCTGCAGATTTCGGTCTGTCCTGACAGTGTTTAACACAAACCAGGCAAGGGGGCTCTAGAAGGAATGCTCCTAATCCCCACCTTTTCAACTGACAATATCAAGCTTCCTTTATTCCTTCACCTCAAGCTTCAAAATTTCTAGTAGCACTAAGGAGGAGAATAAGAATGTTCTGCCCAAAGCAGCAAATGAAATCAGCTCCTTTCAGACAGTATCTGACACCTAAGTTTTCTCAAGACTATAAGGAAAATACTTTCTTCAAAGAGGGGTCCCCAGCTTGGTGGGTGTTTCACACAGCAAACTAGGCTGGAAGTGCACCGGAACATCCTGACATACTTTTCTGAGCCAGTACAGCATCGTGTCTTTGCAACATTAGTTTGTTTCAAAATAGGGCATGTTAAAAAGTACAATATGCTCCAGTGTCATAACACAATGCATTCACTCCCCAGGAGAAATGAGGGGAAGTGGCAAGCGTAACAATAATCAGAAAGGCAACAACTTCGGGAAGAATAAGATTGTGCCCGTTTCACAAAGGAAACCAGTCATAAATAGGATAATGCAGATATGAGTGACACTGAAATCAGAGACTCTTCTTTCTTGGTTTTCATAGCATTTTAGAAACCTCCACCTTCACAAGAAAAGCACCTAAGAAATTCAAGATAAAGCAATGTTTTCATGGTCGCACAGTGAGCCAGTGACAGAATTACAGTAGTACCGATTTTGAATAGAACAGATGGAAAAGAATCCCAGCAAGGACACCAACGGCTCATCTTCCTAATTCCACATTTCTGCTTTGAGGGTTTATTGTCTGGCTTTCCAATGTTTTCTTTCATCTCTCTTCTTTAAAAGGCAGAGTAGAATTTGTAGGCAAAGAAGCATATTTCAAACAAAAATTGGATGAAGAAAAGACAGAGCTTTTCCAGATTGCCTCAGGAAGGAGATTGAAGGCATGCCTTTATATTATTGTGGTATTTGAGTAAAGAGGGAATACTGCTCTGAAGAGGACAGTTTTCGAGAAATATCTTAAAAGAGGAACTGCATACTGCCTGTTGGACATTTAAGGGACAGTCATTCCAGGCAGATGGGCAGCATGAAAGAAGGGTCAAAGATTAAACAGGCAAAGGGATCAGCTCAGGCAAGAAGCTGTGGCAAATGTGATAAAATAGGAATAGCCACAACATAAATTCAGACAAAGAAACATAGAATCTTGTTGCAAGTGCCAAGACAAAGATGATCCCGACAGACCTGTGAACACACTGAACAGCAGAGATACAGAGTGAAGCTGTAGTACTAAAAGGCATTTGATAGAAGTCTGAAGTATCAACAGAGAAGTTCTGGAGAATGTCCCACAGCTTTAAAGCGACTCCTCTCTGTAGTCAGTAGATGAAATGCTGGCAACTTATAAAGAAGAAGTATTTTACACCAGATTTTCCACTCAGAGTAAAAGATGAAATTTTGTTAAGGAGATAGTTTTCCATATTCATAAAAGTTCTAGCTATATTTTCCATTAACTTCAATTAAAAAACCAAAGAAAACAACCCAGATCAAAAAGCAAGGACATCCGTTCCAAAATATTTCAGCACAGTTTGATTAGTGGCCTTCAGCTGTTATGATCTGGTAGTATTTAGTTAAATTAATTGGGTTTACAAGTGTTTATATCATTCAGGAATCTCACTGTAATTTGGATTCTGACTTTAGATACACTAGTATAAAACTAAGTTTCCTACTCAGTGGGAGTTACAGCAGGACAGAGCCAATGCAAGTTTAGTAAAACCATACTTAAGTCGCAGCTATTCTTCTCTACTAATTCACCAGTTGCTGGATCCTCTGACTACTTCTGGCGGCTTTGCAAGGTAGCAAGAGGCGCGCTTAGAACACTGACCAGCAATAACTTCTGACGTTCACTGAAACATGCCATGGTTTATATTACCATGTTAAATACATGATCTCTACATCACTTCACCACACTTGAGCATGTGCAAATTGGAAATAATTAATGTTCCAATCTAAAGTTGTTAGCTGAAGTTATGCATGAGTTCAAGATTTAGATGGTTGCCAGTAAATAATTCTGAACCTCTCTTTCTTCTTACAAAGAGGACTGGAAGCAGAACCATGCCCCCCCAAGTTTTATTCATCACCACGATATTGCCCTGCAAGAAGGCAAAAAAATATAACAAACTGTGTTGGAGAAAAATAGATCTGGAACAATGTTTCTTACATTTACCTCCTGATTGCTCAAAGTGCATAGTGCTGGTCACCACAGATGCTATGGGGAGAGTGCGACATTTAGATTTACTGCACTTTGTAAGGGGGGGAAATAAATCCAAACACATGGAATACAAACTGCCAGCTTTCATAGTAGAGGAGGGATAAATTGACAATGAGGTGGCTGAAAGGGATGAAGTGTATTATCAACCACTGTTGTCGGAAAGGCAATTTAAGGAAGAGTGACAAGCGCACTGATGTTGTCAGAGGTCAGCATTATATGTAAATTATTTATTGGAGTTTCCAATAGAAGTGACCTCAGTACAGTCTCCAGAAAGCCCTACATTTTTTAACTCAGAACAAATTTTGATTTCCAAAATTGAGAATCTGAAATTATTCTCCTCTTAGGTATTCTGTCTCTAATTTGGCAATTGTCTTATGGAGCTAGATCTGGAGAAAGACTGAGTAATGCTTTTACAGTTCTCAGCTCTCCTTTTCACCCTCCCATTAGACTCAATCTGCAATAATTAATTGTAGAGCCAAAGGAATAAATTCCTAGTCTGCAGATTGCAATTATGTTTCTCCTTTTCTTCCAGTTTAGTTCATTTTTTATTACTTTTCACACAAAGAATTCTCAGTTCTTGGTTCTGCCAGATCCCCAGTTGTGGGGTATCATTTTCAGCATAACGGTGATTAGGTGTGGACAGTCAAAGTCAACCTAAAGCTGCAAGCTCTAAACTGTTTGGACACTTCAGTACACTGGGTAATGCTGCTAGTTGCTCAAACTGAAGGAAACACATCTCCAAAAGAGTTCAGTTTGAAACCTGAAGGATCTCTTCAGATATCTGCAAAGTCTGGGTTACAAAGACTACACTCAGGACTAGGATAACAAAAAAAAGCCTTTCCCTAGCTTTCCTTGTACACTACATCTTTGAAGTTTACAATAAAGGTATAGGATGTGTTGTCAGCTCATGGCCTCCCATGGTCAAGTTACAGTGGATGCTTCTC
Organism: Rhynochetos jubatus; assembly: GCA_027574665.1. Classification (NCBI taxonomy): domain Eukaryota; kingdom Metazoa; phylum Chordata; class Aves; order Eurypygiformes; family Rhynochetidae; genus Rhynochetos; species Rhynochetos jubatus. The sequence goes on from CM050650.1 coordinate 32,512,102, forward strand.
TCAATAATGAGCTGCAAGACTGTCCTGAGACAATGGTGTGGGGGCAAGAGGCAAAGAGATATAACACTTTCTTAACTGACAAGTCCTTGAGTATCAGAGAACCTTCCACTAAAACATGAGGAAGACCATGACATTTCATCAGCATTTCAAAACTCTCCAGTCCCTCTGTTAGAAGAAGATTACTGAAGATGGATGAGAAAAGTCTTTGGATGAATCCTTACCTCCTCAAAATTAAACTTAAGCTATTATGTGTAGTGGAAAATCCTATTCCAGCATCTATACACAAGCCTTAGAAATTGCAAACAAAAGCATACCCCCTCTGCTGAATCATTTTGAGTATTTTGGGGGGGTTGTTTTGCTTAAGAAAGAAAAAAGAGGGAGCATCCATTTATCTTTCATTTTTTATCCCATGGAAAAGCATATGAAATAACCAAGCCTTTATGCAAAGTGCTCTTTAATAAATGTGAGAGCTGGTAAGCATCTGTAAATCCTTACACCAGATTCCTCAAAAGTTCACAACAAGACCTGTGCTACCACACTTTGCCCAGCAATGACTTATCTCAGATATTCAGTAAATTTTAAACCAATTTAAAAACAAAGAAAAAACAGAGAGTAAGGACCCAAAGAGGAGATACTGAGCAAACTCAGCATCTATCTCCCATATGGGCTTATTAAGCAGAGTCTCTGTTATTATCACACTTATTAAGCAGGTCAAGTCAGGATAAGTTAACACAGGACCACAAGTGTTGTCAGGGCTGTGAGTTACCACTGCTTTTTGCCGAGCATCTAAGGTTACCCTTACCTATCTCCAAGGTATACAAGAATGCCAAATTAATTCAGGAAGGATCTCCATTTCAGCTATTTACTAGAGAGAAAGCTGTATGGAGCAGTGCACATAGAGGGCTCAACCTGCCAATGACACATGCAGGTCAAGAGAACAGAATGGAATAGACTATTTCAGCTGGAAGGGACATACTGTAATCATCTAGTCCAACTGCCTGACGAAGTCAGGCTCCAGCAAGTTAAAACATGTTGTTGTTCAAATGCCTCTTAAACGCTGACAGGCCTGGGGCATCGACCACCTCTCTAGGAAGCCTGCTCCAGTGTTTGACTACCTTCTTGGTGAAGAAATGCTTCCTAATGTCCTGTCTAAACCTCCCCTGGCTCAGCTCTGAACCATTCCCACACATGCTATCACTGGATATGAGGGAGAAGAGCTCAGCACCTCCCTTTCCATTTGCCCTCCTCAGGAAGTTGTAGAGAGCAATGTTCACCCACCAACCTCCTTTTCTCCAAACTAGACAAGCCCAAAGTCCTTAGCTGCTCCTCACAGGACATTCCTTCCAGCCCTTCCACCAGCTTTGTTGCCCTCCTCTGGAGGCATTCAAGGACCTCCACATCCTTCTTACATCGTGGGGCCCAACCCTGCACACAGCACTCAAGGTGAGGCTGCGCCAACACCGAATACAGCAAGATAATCCCCTCTTTCTACTGGCTGGTTGTGCTGTGTGTGACACACTCCAGGATGCAGTTTGCCCTCTTAGCTACCAGGATCTTAGCTTCCACGACTAAGCCAAGATTTCCTGCATCTCAGTCTCAGGTTTAAGTCACAGTCAGCAAACCCTGTAGTGCATTCAGTCCTAACAACAAACACTGGCAGCTGCTGTTCCTGAGCACAGACTGTTTCCCTGTTTACTTTTACAGTCCTAGTTCATTGTAGCCCAAAATCCACTGATGCATTAGCTGAGGAGGAGGCGGGAGATAATGGCCAATACAAACCAGGATCCAGGGCCTTGTTGGCCCAACACCACGCTTATCATTAAACATAAGAACAAAAAGTAAAATAGCAAGAACAAATAGTAAAATAGCAAGAGATTATGTTATACCTTTTGAAAAGGTGCTCAGTTCACCTGAAGAGGAACATTATAACAGCAGCCAGCAGTATCCCCAATGATACACTGACCTCCCTCTAGGTCTCTGAGATGGAGTTTCCCCTTCTGTGTTCTGAATGGAACACAATCTGAGACAACAATTGCTAAGCAGTGATAATTCACAAGCTGACTGCTAAGTGGCAAGTGAAGTGCATCCACTGTCCATTATTTAATCCACAACTCTTCTATTACTAAATTAAGGGCTTTAAAACCACAACAGAGGCTTCTGGAATTCTCTGACTTCAGCTCCTAGGGCAGAACAAATTATTTCCGCCCCAGAAATGCCATCAGGTTGGAGTATGAACAGACTGACAGCTTTCATTTAACATAGCAAACTCTCATTTTAAGGTAAAACATAGGAGATTTTAAGTTAGCACTAATGACAAGCAATCAGGTCTTGGGAAAAAAAAAAAATGCTGATAATCTATTTGAGGAAGTACCCTTCCTAAACCAAAATGGGAAATTCTTCCTTTTTACTACCAAGGAAGTTTGCAATAAATGCCCTGTAAAAATCACTCCCTGCAGAGATTCATCATATTGGGTATTTCTGTCAAAGTATCCTCCTTGTACCTGGAATCTTGTTCTTTCTGCAGCGTAGACTTGGTAGTGAAGCATGGCTTGTAAGACTTTCTTGTGACCATCTGGTACCAAGCAGACAGCCCCTAGGATCTCCAGCACAGCAATCTTGGTCTTAATGTTCTCAGTCCGTAAGCTCTGGGAGATGATGTTGATACTCTCTGGATGAGCCAGGACATGAGCGCGTCCTTGGGAGTTGTTCATCAGTGCCTTGATACACCCTATAACGGATGTGTGTATACGGCTCTCTGAGGTCTCATAGTCCATGCTCTTCAGGAAGTTCAGCAAACAGCTCAGGCCATCCAGTTCAATGAACCTGGTCACAAACCTGAAAAAAAAAAACCAGGTAGGAAAAATCAGGAAAGCAGACTAAAAGCAATTTATTCAAAAGATACCATATTATTCAACCCTTCATCTGTAAAAGATGACTTCTTTTAGACTAATGTTCCATTTCAAAATAATCCCCAGGTATTTAAGAAAAACTAAACAAACAAAGCAAAGCAAAACAAATAAAAAGCAAGCACAACAAAAAAATAGAGAAAAGAGAGTAGCTAATAATGGTGTGTCACAGAGTTTCAGGGTAATTACATTCTACCACTTTATGACCCTACTGCTTGGTCACCCTGGTCTTTGTGCAGTTACCACCAAACACCTGCTGTGGTTCACACCCTGATAGCTGCTGCATTTTCAAGGCTGAACGGATTCTTTTAAATTGCTACGTCTTACACACATGCTAATACACACAAGATGCAGTTTCATACAGATTCATCACCACACTTTTAATCATGAGTTCAGGTGACTTTGAAAAACATTTTTAGACTTAGTTCAAACTTTTAGCCGATACTACTTACAGGCTTCCAGCTCCAGGAGTGGGTACACTGACACAGACAAAATCATTACCACTGTGTCTGTCAAACCCTGTGTTCAGCTTTGGGCCCCTCACCACAAGAAAGACACTGAGGTGCTGGAGCGTGTCCAGGGAAGGGCAACGGAGCTGGGGAGGGGTCTGGAGCACAAGTCCTGTGAGGAGCAGCTGAGGGAACTGGGGGTGTTCAGCCTGGAGAAGAGGAGGCTGAGGGGAGACCTGATCGCTCTCTACAGCTCCCTGAAAGGAGGTTGCAGAAAGGTGGGGGTTGGTCTCTTCTCGCAAGTGACAGGACAGAAGGAAATGACCTCAAGTTGTGTCAGGGGAGGTTTAGATTGGAAAAAAAGGAAAAAAGTCCATTCAAACCAATCACTCTAGCAATGTTTCATTGAGAGTTCCCAGGCTTAAAAATGGGGATTCAAAGGTATGAAAAAAGCTGCAAATAATTTCTCTAGATTGTTTTGTTTACCTCCTGTCTCCTCTAACAGGCCATTCAGGTAGATGCACCTTTTTAGAATGTCTGAATGCAAACTCATACGAATTACATTTGAATCTTCAGACTACCAAAATGTGCACTAAGTCCGTGACCTTACTCTAGACAGCATAATGGAGAAAGACACCTCAAACAAATAAAAAAGTTAACAAATGCCACTTGTGTAACAAATTAAGGATACCAAAAGCATGTATCATATTGCTTTTACCCAGCTCCTCTTCCTCCCTGTTGGATACTTGCTAATGTGCCATCTTTCTCTTTTCTTAAGTGAGATGCTGTTCCTAATATGCATCAGTAATGGAAACACCATGCTGAAAAAGTGATTTTCACTGGTCTCTGTTGATGCCTCCGCACCAGCAAGACAAACCTGAGCAGTTCAGTATACGTCTCCTGGATAATATGAACTTGACCTATGGATGGTCTTCTGGTTGTTACACCCCACACCACACAGGAATTCTCAAGGCCTACATGAAAGTTATGCTCACTATGCTGATAGTTTTGCCAACTTTCAGCTTATTCGGGCCAGCAGTTTGACCAGAAACATGGCAAAGCCTGGTGCTTTCAACAAGGTTTCAGTCTGAGGTTTGGGTTTTGTTCAAAACTGAATTTCAAAGCGAATATCAGAGTAAGGGCAAGCACACACAGGAACACGTGCACACCAAAAATGAAAACAAGGTTTAGTCAAACCCTGCTAAGACAATCTGCCAAGTTTCATACAGGTCTGATTGCACATTCTTTGGATGCATCATCTTGTATATCCTGAGAAATCATAGGAGCAAAATACCCTCTGCCTCCAGGCGAGAGAGTGGGATCAACATTGTGCACCAGGCATTTGGTAAGTCACTCAAAGCAGTTTGTTATTTAAACTGATTATTGAAAGACATACAAGGCCATACAACCTTCAAGTATTTTAGCCTGCTCTGATGACCGTGTGAAAAAATGGTAAATGCACAAAAGTCACATTGTCCCAGTGAAGTACAATCCCTTAATAAATTCACTGCCAGAGCAATTTTTCTAGGACTATTTGGATGAGGTCATTCCAAAAAGGAAGCATGCGCAGGAAAGTGGTGTGTGTCACAGACCTTGATTAATGACATAATTTAAAATAATGTCGGGATTTTCCTGTACTTTTCCTAGTCCAGAGAGCAAACAGTAAGCTGCATTACTCAATAGGAAGCAAAACCAAGTACCTTCCCATTGCAGCTGACATCAGAAGCAGGGATCAAACACTGATTTTCACCTTTCTTTTCCAAAATACTTAGTCGCTATTCTCCAGAAAAGACAGAAATCTTGCAAGAGGAAGATAAAGAAATGGTGATAGCAGTTTCTGAGCCAACAGATACTCTTAATACAAGGATTTGCTCGGTGTGAGCACGTATGTGGGGAGGTGTGTATGTAAATGTCTGTACAGGAGAGGAAAAGAAGTGTGAGTGTAGATGACAAGCTGAGGGTCATAACCCTTACAGTGTTCGGTGTTTGTGCATCTGTATGTCTGTAAGCAGGGACGTGTGTGCGCATATGTGCAAAGGCAAACCCGAGTCATACAAATAAGGTACCTTCTTCCTCACGGTATACGCGTACATAACTAACTGCCATCTCATACGTCCTGTGTGCTGCAAAATAAAGTCTTGTTCTAGACCGAAAGGTGTAAAGTTAAGCATATTTGCCAATGCATTCCGGCTAACACGTTCAAAAACTCAAGAGTAAATAAAGCAGGGTGTGTTTTAATAGGTGCTAAACAAGCAAATTAAAGTCTAACCTCACCTCAGACTCTCACTTGACCAGTTTAGCACACTTTAAAAGGCAGGGCGCCTCTTAGCCTTTCAAGTTTTAGAGAGTGCTGATCAGAATGAGTTAGCTAGCTCTAATAACACATCTTTCATCCAAATACAGATGCAGCGCAGCCTAAGAGGTAACGACCCACTGATGGATTCCAAGTGTAAGGGGGGGGACAGCCTCCCTGTGAGACTTGATCCAGCTCAGGAAAGACGGAAGGATCATATGCTGTGGGTGTGCAGAGAGCAGGATGTTCCCACCCTGTTAACAGCCAAGGCTACACTTCCCTGCAGCATCAGTTTTTGAATCAGGGGCACACAAAAGCCTGACAACTAGTGCACTGCTGAAAAATTCAGCATAATAGGTTTTGTTTCCTCGATGCATAAATGATCATCTCCAGTGTGCATATGAATGAAACATGGCTACATCAAACAAAAATAACAGGAGGTAAATCTGAGTTAAACAAAAGGAGAAAAGCAGACAGCAAAGGGAGTGAGTGATGATTCAGGCTTAAGGAGGTATTTTTCAGGGGCTACAAAAAATGATTTTTTTTTCCAGTCCCTTGTAAGTTTTTACTTCTGCTGCACTTCTGAACCTCCATTTTTGGGCACTAAAATACCAAAAGAAAAGCTCTTCTCTCCCTGCTTCTATCCAACAGTTTGTCATCACACTTGTTTATAGTCATACGTTCTCACAAACCTAAAAGAAAATGTGTTTCCTTACAAGATGCAGATGTGGGTGTTTTGGTCTCTAAGGCTGGGGTTATTCCTGCACGCTGGGACATAACCTGGCTTTATTATTTCAGGGCAGCTCCTAAATACCAGAACAAAATGGACTTGCTCCGAGGGGGTCAACGAGCTGCCCAGGGAGGCTTCTATCCAACCTTTTCTCCAAAGAGGAGAGGAACCTGAATTTGGGTAGGTCTGCTTCCATTTCTGGTGCTGTTAGAACTGGTAGGTTAGAACAGAGGCCCAGATTAGTACCATTATGCTGCATTTTCTAGAACAAAGTTCTACAGTAAAGTAAAGCACAGAGCCAAACACATACATTTTTCTTCTTTTGATTCCTCTAGATCAGAGAATTCAAGCAGAGGAGCCTATTGGTAAGCTGTCAGAGCCCCTGTGTACCCTACAATCACAAATGGATTCCAGACAGTTCATCCTGTGTGAATTTAAGTCTCTGTTTTCTTCAGAGGACTGATGAACAGAAGTGGCAAAGAAAATAGGATTTGATGTCCAAATTCAACTAGAAAGACTAGTATTTTGAAGGCTTGGGTATTGTACCGCTTATGAGAGGGATTTGATGGAGCCGAGGGCCTCTCTACTGCAACCTTTCCATCAAGAAGGAATTGGCTTGTTGATCAGGCATTGGCATGCAGCCCATTTGGCAGCTAACAAATTGAATCGCTGGAAATTAGTTGAGACATAGGACTTAACTCAAAATTTGGCTTGGCTTAACTATTTAAAAAAAAAAAAAAAAAAAGCCCCCATAACCATCGCCAGCAATTTAGAAGAGAACACTTTATAGGGCAGCTCATAGATGCTTGTACTGAAGCTTGTTAGGGTTATTATAAACAGATGAAGCAACATGCTGTTGTCAAGGGGATCCAGCCGAAGCAATATGGGTCTGAGAAGGAAAACCTTGCAAGTCTTTGGGCAAAAGACATTTCTCTTTCTTCTCTACTGCCTTGCTCTCAAGAAGGAGGCCAGGCTGTCCTGTTAGAATGTCAGAGCAGAACAACCAAAGGTGGCCACCGAAGTGTTTCAGCTGGACACAGCAGAGAGGCCCTGCTGCTATGGCTATGCTCAATGAAAGTTACCACTTTCACAGAGGAAGCATCAAACCAGCTCCACATTAACGTAATAGAGTTGCTACATCAAATGTCAACAGCACAGGACTTTGGTTTAAAATCCTTGTGAGAGTTGGGAGTTGGCCAGTTGTCTTAGCTTCCACTTTAACATAATGCCCAGCTGCATTTTCTAGTGTTCTCTGCTTTAGGACAGTGATAGACAGGATCAAACAGCCACTTATCCCCTTGGGCTAGGTCTCAATAAAGGCCACCGTTTCTCCAGTTCCATCTTAAAAGCACTCACCCTACCCACATGCTAAAGTTACCAAAGCCTGATGAATCTTTATGCCTCAGAGGAGCACCAGAATCTGGCTTTGTGGTCTCTTACAGCTTGTCACAACAGGACATAAAACACGGAGGTTTAAGCTGATGTGTTCTACCTCATAGTTGCTATGAGGTGAGAGGCTCAGCGCAGTCAACTTTTTAAACATTGTGAAGGGGAGAAGCACAATCAGCACTTAGCTCTGCAAGAAGTCTCAGAAATATCTTTACTTCTAGTTGATGCAACTGCAATGCAAATTATCTGTGATTATTTTTTGTGTTGTTTTTATTTATTTATATAATTGGTTTGATTAGGTGCCTGCCCCCCCCAGAAACACCCATGTTTGATTAGGCATTATTGAAGCTCTGTGAAACGATGATTTCAGCAGAGTGCAGATGCAAATACATCTGGCCTATCTGGGCCCAATACAAAGCCATTCAGAAACTTTTTGACCAAGTGTTTCCTGTGATCATATCAACTAGAGTTATTGCTTCTGTACAATGCTCTTCAAAGTGTTAAATGCAAAAGGTTTCTATGCTAGTTAGCTTGCTATTGTTCAAAGTTTTGCTCCCAGAAAAACAAAGATGACCTTACCTTCAAAGACACAGTACACAATAAAGTCTCTTAATATTTCTCCTCGCCACAGTTACACATAGGACAGGAAGAATGCCAAACCAGGTGATGTCAGATGGATTAGCTGCTTTGTACCAAACAGTTCACATTACTAAAGATAAGGGGAAGCCTGAATTCAAAGTTCAGAGTAGAGGCTGAGATTTTGCCCAACATGAATCAAATTACATGGGATGTTCACGGGCTATGAAGTCTAGAATCTGATCTTCATAGTCATTACCTGTGTTTGCACATATCTGCTGCAGGTTTTTCACAGCAGACTTTGCCTTTTATTTTCCTGAAGCTACATGCTTCAGCCTTAGTGTGGTCTCCCAACTAGGCAGGTTCAGACCAGGGACTGTAGGGCTCTCTGTGGATTGTCTGAAATATCAGAGAGGCTTGTGTGAGGTGAGACAATGAGGTTTCTGTTCTTGCCACTCTTTCCCATGTCACATCTGACCAAAGGGAGGCAGTGAATTGTGATGAAAGACGAACAACATTACCTCATGGGCTGAGTCCGCAGAGCTGTCTTCAAGTCTTCAACAATTTTATTTTTCATTTCTGTTTCTTCTTCATCGAAAGCATACAGAGTCTGCATCTGTTCAGAAAAGATGACAATCAGGAAAGCCTGAGCTTTGTGGAAGCTAAGAGACAGGCCAAGAACTATGAAAAACAACTATCCCATCAACCCATGCAGAGGTGCCTGCCGACCTCTCACCAGGAAAGCAGTGCCTCAGCTACAAAACTGAATCCAGATGAGGTTGCTCATGTGGACTGGCAGCAGCATACCGCTTTGCCACACTGGCTAAACTCGGGTTCTCGGATTACCCCCCAAAAATCCTACTTGCCAGTATGCCCTCAGAAAACTGTACCTAATTTGGAACAGCGGTCTGCTGTGGTGATCTATGGATATGTGAGGCAAAGTTTGTAGGGAGAGGTAATATCTTTTATTAGCCTGACATGGCTGGAGGGACTGGGGGCCGAGGGGGGGGTGAGGAAAAAAAACCCAACCATACTTGTGTGTTAGGTTTCAAAGCATAAAAACTTTTTCTTCAAGCGACTAAAGAGCCTGCAAGTACCCTGTGTGTACAGTTTGTGTACATACAAGTTTGACTTTTCTTCCCCACACCAAGGATATCACCTGTTTTAAGATACTGATTTTCCCTATATACTTTGCCCTTGCTAATTAGGAACACGTAATGCAAAAAGCTGCAACATCACAAAATCCCTGTCCCTGTTTTTTAACAAGTAAACTGATGCACGCAGAGACTAGATTTTCCCCTGGTATGCAGCTGCAGACAACTAGAGCTTGCATTTAACTAGAACTGAAGATGGTATGGGTGACCGTGAAATCATGGTGAGAGATGCTGAGTGGAATGAATGCAAAAAATAAGGTTCTCAGAGTCAGACAATGCCACTGAAAAAAGCGGTAGATGAGGAAATCAGGGCTCCAGCACTCAGCACCACTGCAACCTTGGGATGTGAAGCAACACTGCAGTGCCCATCCGTTCAGGTTCACAACTTCAATGCGTGACTTTTTAAAAAGTCAAGACTCAGTGCTGAAATTCTTGGCTTATAACTATGTCTTCTTAGTTGCTTTAATTGTAAAATAGAGAGGGTAAATGCCTCTCTTATTGGCAGGACTTGTGGGGGATATCACTCAGTGGTATCTGGAAAGCAGCTCTGAGCCCCTTCTCAAATGAAAAACACAATTAAACTAGTATCATCTATCAGGGATCTGATATTATACCTCTCTGTGGTGGAATCCGAGTAGCTACAATTATGGCCCATTACAGCAAAATATTTAAGCCTTTATTTAGCATTTAACAAGCACCAAAGCAAACCTTCCTCTCACTGAAACTTCCTACAACCCTCCCCCCCACCCCCCAACACCTCACTTCCCTTGGAAGCGCTCCCATGTTGCTTGCTTTTGCAAACCATGTGGTGCCAACACATGTCGGTTCCTGAGGGTGGTCATTTGGCTACATGCCCTTGCTGTCTTATGCTGAACAGCTGGCACAGGGAGATGTGTTTAACTCTAGGGGTCCTCTCTCTGATCCACGCTAAAGTCAAATTCACTCAGTAACAGAGCAAGCTATTTCCTGCCCTAATGGAATGACAGAGCGCTACTGATGGAAAATGAGCTGATGATGTTTTATCTTTTGCCAGCATCCCCCAACAGCCAGAAACATAAATTGAAATGCTTAAGCCAAGCCATATATGATCCCCCTCTTTGAAAAATAAACAGAAACCCTGAACAGGCATTATGGAATCTCAATGGCAGAGTCCTGGGGTGTGATTTGGGGCTTGATTTGTGTTTTCTTGGGTGACAGCCCATCTGGTCATCTTTCCTTTGGCCCATAAATGCTCCTTTGAAAGGCTCCCATTCCTCCAACAGCTTAATTTCTCCTTTGAGCCATTGTGGGGGGAAGGCAAACGGATGGTAGGAAGGTGCTCAACAGTATTTCGTTCAGAGTGAAAAAGGCCCATTTCCAAATGAAACAAATACAAATAATCCTGCCTTTACAACGGAGGGTGATTATAGAAAACCCCTTTTCTAAAGCTGCAGGCAGCCAAGAGCCCTTCATTTCTCACTCCTGTGCGTGGCCAGGAACTCAGATCCTCATGCCCTCTCTAAAGACAGACTGGTCACGCGTTTGCATTATGAAATAGCTTTCTCGGCAAAAGTTACAGAAAACATAACTGTCCCTGGGAGACAGAGGGGAGGAACTGTCACTGTTCGAGGCTGGATTTCATTAATGTGGCTGACTGATGGATTGCTTTCCTGAACTACAAACTGCATTCAAGGACTAACGTCTGCTGTGCTGAGGACGCAGCTAGTTACTATTGGTTAACCAAACATACTGGGAAGAGGAAACAAAACGGTGCCAGGTCCTTATCTGGTCCCTAAAATGGGTAATATGTAAGGCTCTTTTCTACAAGCCCACTTTGCATATTTTAAGTTTTCTGGTTTAAGTGCATCATGCAGGAATGTACAGCATCTAATTGCTTGATTTGCCAATTCGAAAAAAATCGTGAATTTGTGAAAAAAATAATTCACATGGAACTTCAGGTAGTCCAAGAAATTACTTCTGAAAATTTGACTCCATTAACACATTTTAGTTTTAATAAAAGCACAGTTAATTTCTACACCTTATCCTAATGACTAATTACTCCCCTGAACTGCTGGGAAGGAAAACACAGGACCATAATGACAGTGCAGGTAAGAAAGAGAGAGGACAAAAAAAAGTAAAAAAAAAAAAAGGCAGGAACTAGCATCAGCAATATACTGTATGATGGACCTAGTTTTACTTACCAGTCTCACACAAATGAAATTAAAAAAGAAAGATGTAAATAGAATAAATAGGGAAAAGGCAAATTGAAGGTTCTGATTTCTCATTATAGCCCAAGCTCTTTAGATCTTTTGTAAAATCATAACAATCAAAGTGTTATCATTATGGAAATCACTTCCAGTTCATAAACAAATACAAAGAAAATTGAAATCAAAATTTGACTAAAAGATATTGTATTGGATGCCTCCTCTGACATACCTGGACAATACGACTTCAAAATGATACTTCAAAGAAAACAAGTCAATTGAAATTCAAGGTGCACCGCATTGCTAAATACATTAAGATTGAACTAAGAAAATGAACTGTGAATCATAAACTATGAATAGATGTCATTTAAAAAACCTGAACTTTTAAGCAAATGAGTTTAAAGTAATATAGATGTCACCTAACCCAGATGACGGAGAGAATTATCATCCACCTGCTAAATTCTGCCGAACAATGTATGTTTTTAATGTCCTGTGAAGCTGCTCTGCCCTGAACAAATGCTTTCTGAGTCAAGGAAAAGGGCCTGGTTACAGCTGTATTTATTAATCTTGATCCGTGTCTCATCCACTCGACCAAGCCAACTCTCCAGAAAAGCTGGATCTGCAACTACTGTTCACCTGAAAGCCTCTCTGTGGAAACACATACACAGCCAAGCTCATAAAAGCAAGGCAGTGCTGTCAGAAGTTTGCCTCCCCAGCAAAGTGCAGGCTGTGTTTATTTGTGCTGCCAAGCAGACTGTATCAGGGGTGAGGAGGGCAGGAGGAGCACTGGGAAGTTTCTCTACGTGTGATACTAGCAGGGCAGCTGCTGCATTTTTAAGAAAAGAGATGTCGTGTGTTGATGAGTCAGCAGAAGATGACAATGACCTTGATAATGGAAATGGTCTCTAATTGTGGGCATGCAACCTGTCCACAATCACCAGCATTATTTATAGCATCTAGATGTCAAAGGACTAGGCAAATTTGGAGGTTCCTCTTTCTAAATTAGAACTCATTAGCAGCTATCCCTTTCTCTTAAGGATTAGTCTAGAAGACTCTCTACCAACAATCTAAGTGGCCCCTTCCTTTCAGTCGGGCTACCTGAAGAACGGGACAATCCATTCCTCTAGAAGAACAGCACACTTCAGGCTAGCAAAGAGATCCAGGTTTACCGTCATATGCTCTCGTGAGAACTGGGTCCAAGCACTACCAAATCTAAAAAGTCACAGCAAGAGAAACAATTGCGGGAACAGGACTGTGCCTAAAACGCACGGCTTTATGAACTAGATCAGGAATTTGTGACCTAAAGTGCTTCCTAATGTAGTGGTCTGAGGTTACAAGTAGGGAATGTCAAACGTGTCAGGAATCACCACATTGCTCGCAAGCATAATCTGTGAGGGGCAGATAGGATGGGTAACTGCAGTGGGTCTTCTGGGAAAATGATCCATGAGCACAGAGGCTGTGGCCTGCTGAAATCCAGAAAGATACTTCATGTTATCAGCAGTTTTCATTTTTTAAAATGAAAAGTGCCGTTTTCATTTTATGACCAGGTAGAAGGGACATTTTTGCCCAGCTAATATATAAAAAAGAACGGCATAATTAAACAAAGGATATAGAAAAAGATGTGAAAGCAGCACGTAGAAAGATTCTTACGTAGTTTATTCACAGGAGATGCAAAGATTAAATTTTATTAAAAAAAAAAAAAAACAAAACAGGACTTAAAGCATTTTAAACTAACACTTCTATGATTATTGCTACCATTTCAACTCTAATACTTCTTGCAGCATTTCTAATTAAAATATTGCAATACCTGATAGTGCCCAAGAGACAGAAACTGAAATAGACTCGACAGTGCTAGGAAGCAAATTGAAACATGTTTTTCTTTCACCACTTCTGAGCCAGCTCCGCTTGGATGTAGTTTAAATAAGTAAAAAAAAAAAAAAAAAAAAAAAAATCTAGAAAAACCCAGCACCAAATTTAGGACTGAAATTATAAGGGACCCAAAATAACCATTTGGAAGTTAAGAATCTCAAAGGTCTAAATAATAATTAATAGAACATGTCTTTTAAAGTGTGTTGGAGCTGACTCTCAGCTGTATTACTCCAGTTTTCCACTGATACAATTCCTGTGAAATCAAGTCCACTAAGTTTCACCTGCCTAAAAGTGAAGCAACTAAGTGGTAAACCTGAAGCAGGGATTTTAACCCCAGTGTGTCTTCTCAACACTTAAAGTGTAAGAGTAAATCATGAGGCTTGGAGCCCAATAAAAGGTTATCAATCATTCAGTGCTGAGGCATGCAAACAACATTACCGGAGCTGGTGTTTATTGGTACTCTTAAAACATGTTTAAAATTAGAAACATAGGCCAAAATATAGTCTCATTCCATGGAACTGCTCCAGATTTACAATAGTGGCGTGTGCATATTCACTCCAGGTTTACATCAAGATCACTTAAAGACTAATCCAAAATTGACTGAAATCAATGGAAAAACTTTCAGTAGATTCGAGAGGCCTTGGATCAAATCCTACCAGAAGTATTTGGCTCAGTGACATTGCAAGGTTTCATACTTATTTTTTTCCTTAATGGCCTTTGTAGAGCGAATTTGTTCAGTCAGGAAATCAAAGCATAGTGCCATGCCAGTCACAAAAGCTCAATCTCTTTTCTCAAACCAAGTCCAGATTCTTTCTACTCCATTACTCTGACCCAAGAAAGTCTGGCATGAAGGAAGGTGACAATTTTGTTTATTCATAACTCACAGTAGAAAGCAGCTTTTCTTTTATCCTCTTACAGTAAGTTATAATAATGTGTAATTAGATTTTTTTTTTTTTTACTGAGGAAGCCATATTTCACCATGAGAAATGCATCAGTATTGACACACTTTATCCATCATGTATCCATACTTTAGCAAATACGGCATTATTTTATAGCTCGTAATCACAATACAAAAGGTGCAGAGAAGCCTTTAGAAATCAAACATAAAAGCATAAGTAAACAAATAAGGTGTACTACCTAAGATGCTAGGAACACATCCTATCATCACTTCTGCGCAACTGCCGAAAAAAGCTGAGTATGCATTGCACGTGAATAACTGGAGGCAATGTTTGACTATAAAATCAGCGAAAGGATGAAATTGCAAAATATAAGATCTACCATACCACAGGAGATCAGTGGACAGTATATGCAGGTGTTCTGCTTGTGCTGGAGACCAGCTCTACTGGATGCTTCAGAAGAAGAGACATGTTACACAGCTATTGGGCAAGGAAAATTAAAGGAAGTTTTTCTCAAATACGTTATTGACTTGTATCTGATGTCTAAGGTGTTACAGCCTTATGTTCCTCTATTTATCTGCTCTTATATAAGTAGATATTTTCTTACATAAACAAATACCTTTTCTTCAACTCTTCTACTAAACTAATAACCCCACTGTTTTCTTGTAGATCAGTTAGAAATCAATTTGAAAACACGACAGAACAAAACTTTACCTAGTTTTCAAATAATTGCCTTTCTGATTCATCAAATATTCTCCTGTTCTTGTATTCTGAAGGGCTAAATAGGGGCCTTGGTTCCCCTTGTCCATGATTTCATACAATCCTCACCTTACAGACTGCACTTACAACTCCTCTTGAAGAACTAAATTATTTCACCTCTACTTGTCCCAAATGACACACAGGTCTCCAAAAATGCTAACTCCAGTTAACAGTCTAGTTTTGGAAAAAGATGCTTTCAATTTTCAGTTTCAGACTGACTAGCCCTGCCAAGACACAAGTATGAGTATGTGCATGTGCTGAAAGCTAGTTTTACATTAACATTCTGCAAAATTTCCAAAATAGGGGTCATAGCTGAACTACCCTTGTGCTCCAACAACACTCAAGAGCACGACAGTCTCTTCAAGATCATTACAGTCTACTACAGTTTAAAGGCAGATGAATTGTACAGGAATTCAAAAAAGGCACACAGCCATTTCTGTCCCTTCTTTTCAGGACCAGTGCTAGGGAGCAGAGACCTAAGGATCAGGGTCATACTTTGGGATAGGCTTAACAGCTGGCATGTAAATAATTTTAAATCATCAATCTCATTGCTCCAGCTCTGAATTTTAATTCCAGAATCTAATCTGATTGCCTTCAGTGCTCAGTACTGTAGAATTACAAATCGGAAGTACTTATAGTGGTTTCCAATCTATGATTCTGCTGGAGCAGGGCTTTTTCTTAACACGCATACAAGTCTTCTTTCAAAAGTCTTGTTTTAAACAAGTCATGCACTTGGGCTAATATTCTTCTCCTTTGGTGATTTCTTCCTAAAGAAACACATCTCTACGGTAGGAAATCTTCCCTGCTTTGCAGGAGAGGTAACTTACTGCTGCCATGGAATTGATGCGGTCAATGTAGTAATCTGGCCAGCTGGTAGCAAGCTTATTAGGATCCTCTTGTTCCTGAAACAGAAAGTTAAACAAGGTTACGCAAGCAGCCTTTACAGGATGAAATGCCATTGTAGAACCACCTGGGATCCTTCACTGCACTGTTCTTCATTGTGGTTTCTTCCCCCATATTCTTGTATAATGCACACAGTGCTAACATTACACTTTCAGAAATGTTTGTAATAAATGTTAAAAAACACATCTATCGCCATGGTGTGAGACAAAAAGAATCCCCTTTAGCTGAAGTTATTAAACACAGAATAATAAAGTTTGATGTAGACAAAGTTATCTTTGGCATCTAAGCAGCCAACCTCAGCCCCTTAAACATATTATGTTTCTAAGCAGAAAGACAGCCCACTTACTGATAACAGGTTTATATTTTGTAGCGTTATGACAGAATGTATAAATTGTTTTTCCTCTCTACAGCTAGAGCAACAGTGGGATTCACCAACAAAGGCATTTAACATCTGCTGTGAAGAAAAAAAAAATCAAGTCAAGGAACCTGAAAAGAAACTAAAAGACTGCCTCATTTTGACACGTTAAACCAAAAAAAAAAAAAGTTTAGACTGGACATTAGGAAGCATTTCTTTACCAAGAGGTCAAAGAAAAGTGGTCCAACACTGGAACAGACTTCCTAGAGTAGGTGGTTGATGATCCAAGCCTCTTACTGTTTGAGGCATTTGGACAATGCCCTTAATAACGTGCTTTAACTTTCGGTCAGCCCTGACGTGGTCAGGCAGTTGGACTAGATGATTGTCGTAGGTCGCTTCCAGTTGAAATAGTGTAGTCTACTGTATGCTATTCTATAAAGCTAAGCACAACCTCAGAACATCCAAAGGAACAGAACAGCATCCTTTCAATTACAGTAGGAACACTGTTAATCCTTCTTTCCCTACCTCCCAAATAACCCACCTGAAACCATCTTCACTAGACTAAGCTCAACCAAGCTCAAGTTCTAAAAAACAACCTACCTCTACTCAGGAACCAATACTTTCTTGTTTTTTGGCTGCTCAATGAAACTGAGATTTCATTCTAAGGGGCATATTTGTTTCTACATAGGTGTAACAGCAGCAAAATGAGGATTGGTTTCTAGGATCCTAATCTTCTATTATAAACTACAAATAACTCATATTAAGACACCTAGCATATGATAAGAGATTGAACCACCTGACTAATTCTAAGGATGTCCAAAGATGTATGAAGACTGTGTGGATCTCACCAGCATTGTCTGTGTATGAATGCTTACTCATACTAGAAAAGTTGCTCTGGAAGATACAAAGAATAATATTAAATGTGTAGGGCTCTGCAAGTATCTCAGCTATTCCAGAACTGTTTGGTTTAGAGATGAGAAATAGCCCTACATGCTCCCTGCTGAGCCACACTCAGAAAACAACTTGTTACCTGACGAGTTCCTGCCAGTCTACATAGCAACACATGGCAACAATTCTGCACAAATCAAAATCTTCATATTTAGAATTAACAACAAAATCATGACTGAGGATTGGATCTTCCCTTCCCCTCTCTTTGTTCCACTGGTATTTCAACATAAAAACTAAAGGAGCATCTCCGTTCACATTATTGACAAAACAGCTTTGTCCCCATCTAGCAAAGGAGTGCAGTACAAACATACCCCAGGCAGATCACAGCTCTTTATTCAGACCTTGCATCCAACTGAACAATTAAGAAAAGCTGAAGTTTTAACTAAAGCATCATATAGCAGCCTACTCCCGTATGAAAAGTATGGGAGGCTGACAAAATGGCAAGAGATACCAATCACATCCACAGCTGCTCTGCACCCACCACCTCACAATAACAAATGGTGCAATTAAGAGCAAGGTGACCTTTCTCAAGTGAAGGGAGTTCTGCTGCTTTTCCTTACTTTCCTGGCCACAATCAGCAGAAAACTGACTGACCCAAATCCATACCAAATGGCATGTTACAGAAATACACAACTCCCTACCGATAGCCCGTTAGAACTGCCACACCACGTGATGTTGGCAGACTGCCCTTTGGTGCCCGCCTTCTGTGTAGAATATGTTGTGGCATGTGATAACTGTGATAACAGTTTCTTACTGGGCAGACCTTAACCTCCCATGCAAAAGTCAAAGTATGACCTTGCTGATGGAAAAATAAATTAAAACATGCAACAGATAAAGGCAGCATTATTTTTATAAAATAATCTTATCCCCAAAGAGAACAATTGAGATGGGGAGCTAATCCAGAGGTAGTGTAGTAACGTCATTCTGCGGGAAACCAGGTTGAGCCACCAATCTGAAGTGCAAGGTGTGCTCATGTGCCCTTCTGAAATTTTCTCTGCATAGACTTCTAGAAGTGCAAGTGACAGCTATAATTCTTTGCAAAGTACAAGCGACAAGAACATTGTCAGCACACAGCGAATACATATGGCCCCTGTACTTGTCCTGCCTCCATTCTGAACTCCAAGAAACAAATATATGTGAATTAAGGACTTTCTGGATCCATCCTTTATATCTCAAAATAAGCTACAATACTTTTTCTCCTTAAAATTCTTTAGGGAGGCCTGTGGTCAGTTCTGAAGCAGAACTCCTCTTAGCACTGCAACTGCTGGTGCTGGACTGGATGTTCAAAGGGAGGGTCCCCACTACACATCATGCAACTAATGCTACCTGGAGTAAGTGGGTCACACTGGTCATACAACGGGCTCAAATAGGAAACCCCAGTCTCCTGGGAATCTTGGAAGTGATCATGGACTGGCCAGAAGGCAAAGATTTTGGAGTATCACCAGAGTAGGAGTTGACAAGTGCTAAAGAGGCCCTGCTGTATAATAAACCACCAGAAAATGAGAAGCAATATGTCCTGTCGTATTGTAGGAAAGCATTGGAGGTGGAAGGCTGCTGTATGGACAACTATATGACAAACAGCAGAAACTGCTGAAGGACAAGTTGAATCAAGCCAATTTGCGGACCTGAAGAACAACGGGTGCTGTGACCTTCAAACATTGGGATACGCATTCAGTAAAGGCCACTTGGTTAGTTAACACTAGGGGATCTGCCAATCAAGACGGCCCTGTCCAATCAAAACTTTCATGTTCTATGGAAAGGGATAAAGTCTCCGCAATGTACATAAAAATATGCTGGGGAAGACACTCTGGGTTATTCCTGCCTCAGGCAAAGGCAAACCCGTCTGTGGGATTGCTTTTGCTCAAGGACCTGAGTGCACTTGGTGAGTGACGCAGAAGGATGACAAAGTCCTGTGTGTCCCTCCAGGGGATATGATTTTGGGTGAGAATAGCCAATGGTTTGAATTATATGATGTTAATTCCTACATAATACTGTACGTCATCACTACTGCTGTGTGCCATATCAACAATATTACAGTAAGAATCACCAGATTAGTGAAGAATTAATTTTGATGAAACTGAAGTGCAGTGATGACAGAACTGGACAAGCACAGTGGTGATGGAACCAGAACGGGCTTCAGCATGGAACAATCCAACACCACACACCATCTCTCCTGCCCGAAAGGACTGTTATGACAGACGGAGCCTGAAGTCATGGACTAAATGTTGACGGACATTTTGGAGGGGTGGTCCACAGACAAAGGGAATGATATCTGTGTGCTTTTATCAAAAGGAAAGGTGGTAGTCATTAATTAATTGGGATTCATTGGAAAGTGTGGGACTGGGACATGACGTAAATGGTATGGAAGAAGGGGTGGAAGAAATTTTGGCAGATACTCCACTATGCAATCCCCACTTTCTGGAGTTGTTTTGGCCCAGAAGCATATTAAGCAGAAAAGTCAACTAATTTCAGTAGTCCTCCATGCTCCCCATTCAGACCAGAATTTTATGGCTGTCGATGTGTGCTTTACTTCACCAGAGTAAATGCGATTATGTACTTGAAACCCAGCACTCTATGTCCATTATGCAGCCCCAGAAAGCTACTTATACTCGGGATGAACATACAGATTTTATCCAGCCCCATGAAATCACGAGTTGGCACAATGTTATTTATAGCGGTCACCTGGGCAACATTCTCAAAAGAGAGACAAGTTCACACCTGTAGGATCAGAGCCAGTGACATTTCATTGCCCAAATAATGTGAGTTCTGCTCGCGGTAACAAATCGCTGTGCCATGTTTCCTCTCAGAGACAGGAAGATAAGTTGAAAATGGAAAAGCAATTCAGGGTGTGGGGTGCGGAGGGTGTGTATGGAAGGAGGGGTGGTGTCAAAAGCAGGGTGCTGGGGGTGCGTGTGTGTACTTGTTTTGCTTTTAATGTCTTCAGGGTTTTGACCCTCGAATAAAACCTCAGAAAACTGCAAGGCAACTTGATGACAATGGCAAAACCCTTCCCTTGCTCCAGGAGACACAGAGAAGTTTAAAAAAAAAAAAAAAGCCAAAATAAAAAATGAGCCACGTAAGTATCAAAAGCTGGAAACAATAACCCATCTGTATAAGGGAAAGCATTAGCTGAAGGAATCTATTAAAGCAAAGCCTTCTTTTAGCTCCCTGAATAGTGTAAATATTACATTAAAAAACAGACGTCAGCTTGTGGACTTTATAAGGGGCCATATCATTCTTCACTGAAGTAACAACTATGTAACTGCTGTGAAAACAGGATCTTGATACTATACAAGCCTGCAATATAGCCAAGGTATTATATAGGCTTTGACACTAATTTGGACAGGCTCCATGCCTTGGTGGAAAGTGGAACTTATGACTTCACCCCAAATAGGGCTTAATGGAGTTCTGCAAATATTTGGACCATCTGAACCAATCAAAATGAAACAACATAACGAAGTATTGTGTGCACAGCTCAGCTGATCCTGAAAGCCTTTTTGCAAATCCTGGGAGACCTGGTCCATTGGGCAAGCTGCTCTCTGGAGAGCAGAGACCTTTAGTGGCTGCCATGTCAGCAGGACAAGCATTTGCGATACAAAGACTGTCATCGTAACAGACACAGCTTTTGTTGAGAGACTTTCTACAAAGAAGTACCCAACGCTAGTGTCACAGAAATCATGTGGAAATGCCAGATATTCATGGCTGAGTGGATCATGAAAATGAAAGATGCTGTTTATATGACAGGCACATCTTTCAAGATGGTTTTGGGGAAAGCCTGAACAGAAACTGCCCGCATTGAAGGTCTTTTGTGGCAAGCAGTGGGTTTCAGTTTCCACTGATGACACAATGGTATTTCTGCACTAAATGGACTCCACACAATGTTGAGCAGTTCTCTAGAGCATGTAATGAAAATCCGAGCATGTGAAAACATTAATAAATACATCTACAAAATTAGCAACTTTACAAAGCTTCTTTCCTGCTGATGGAGACAGGGAGACATATACGGTGACATGACAAAACTCATCCAGGAAATCACTGGCAGAGTTAGGAACAGACACTGACCTGACACTGAATCCAGAGCTCTCTTATTTCCACCATCATTTACACCAGGTTGTTTTCATGTAATGTAGACAAATCCTAACTCCCTGAGACCAGCAGGTGCTTGGCATCCCTGTGTGTCCAGCCATTTCTTGGCCTTTGCCACTACCTGCACACACCTCCCTGTGATAAAGTGACAGGGCTGGTGACTCATGAAGCCTTCTAACATGTAAACTAAAATAACACTTCTGCCTTGAACAGATGCAGCAGGAAATCCACCATGCGTTATGGATGTCATACAACAAGCAGGGGTACTATAGGGATGACATGGCAACCTGACTTCCTTCTCAACCCCGTTCCTTCAGAAGTGCAGGTGGCTGACCTCACTGCTCTACACTATTCAGAGCAGCCACATACCAGTGCTGCAAAACAGGGGTCTAAATTCTTTCTTGGGCAAGGAACCACGGTATCATTCATCGAGCTCCTCTCTATATCAATAAAACCAGCGTGCAAACAAAGATGGGGAATACGATAGGTTACTGTAACATAAATTCCTGTTCCAGCTTGTTTGCTGTATCATGCCTGGACACTGCATGCTCAAGTTTATAGCTGGGTCACAAAGAATTGCATTTGCTTGCGAAAGCCACAGTGAGGTTAGCGTGGTTCTTCCTCTCAACAGCCTGCATGCATCATTCTAGTAACTCAGAGCTGAACGACAGGTTATTTCACCTGGTGTGAAGGGTCAGCATCACCACACACAGCTCAGAAAATGCAACTCACGGAGTTCAAGTCATTACAAGAAATTAAAACCTTTTAAAAGAAAGTGAAACGTTATTTTGCATACTAAGTCCCATTTTTTATATTTACCATTAAAAGGCAATGGGAACTAGGATCCTGATTACAAATAAGTGGGAATATTAAGGTGATTTTTTTTATTTTTTAATGCCAGTTCACTGAATCCTTAACTTTTAACATGACTTACATTCACTGAGATGAAAGCTTTGCAGGATAAAGGTTCTCATCCCACACTCTTCAGAACAACAGCTTAGCTGGTAAAATGTTTACACGAGACATGCAGGATCCAGACTCATGTCCACATTGTGTTTCAAAGTGCAGGGGCCTTGTTCTCCACATGAACATTCTGGTCACTATAAACTAGGTGGGTTTTACTATTTGCTTGGAAAATGGAAGATGGTTATCACTTGTGCTTCATTTCCAACAAGTGCTACTCTCCTACATTCAGTTCTTTTAGTTTCTTTTCAAAAAAGACTCTACTTATCACAACATCTGCTATTAAAGATGCATACAATACAACCTTGTAACACCTTGCACTCTAGACTGTCAAAGGTCCTTAAAGAAACTCAGGTATTAGAATTTCCAGTCTCTCTTTCAGTGATACTATCAGAAACGGAAAACGGGATGCAATTACACAGTTCCCAGCTACACAGGAAATCTGTGGCACAGCCAAGGATCAATCCACATCAATTTTGTGCTGCATTTCCATCCAAATCACTGTTATCCCTTCTGCCATGATTTTCTGACTTTTTTTCACTTTAAGAAGTAGTTAAACTTTCAAAGAAACATTTACCTGTTCATTAATGCACTGTCGATCCTACTGGCTATGTCTCAGTTCAGAGCAGCCAAAGCTGCATAAATAAAAAGCACTTCCATTAAAAGACAGAAAACACATTTGAGCTGCTGTGGGATGAAATGCTAATTCAGAAGTGGAGCTAAAATACATTTAAGCTTTTCAGTTTACACCTCCAAAAAGCCAATCATTTCCAAGAGATGCTAATTTTGAAACAGGACAGACCACAGGACTGAGCCATTCACTAGACAGATGTGGTCACTGCTCCATTTCTCAGACTCCACGATGACTAGCAGTTACACAAATATTCTCAGGGTTTGGGGGAGGGAGCTACATCCAAGCCTTTTAAGCACAATTTATCCAGTGAGAAAAACAAACATTACATCTCTCCCTGGAATTAAGGTACCGATGTGCAGATACTAATCCTTCTGCCACAAAAGCAGTCTACTGTATAACTTATTAAAAGGGAATATTCATTAATTACTAGCTGGAGCATGCAACTGAAGAGTTCTAACTGCTCCTCATAAAGGTCAGGTATAGCCATACGTGCTTCCAGTTCACTGGATTATGACACAGCAATATTTTACCTACCAGACCACATGGTGGGTTGGTTTGGGGGTTTTTTTTTTTGTTTGTTTGTTTGTTTTTTTCATTTAGTCTGATCTCTGTCCTGCTGCCAGTAACTTCACAGTCCTAATAATGACCTCTGATGCTGGTTACTAAGTGTTTTTTCAAAGGAAGAATCAAAGGCTTCATTATACTATTTATATCACAAAATTCCTTACACTGCCAAACTGTAGAATTCACTGTCACAAACTATAGTAGTCTAAAAGCATAAAAGTGAAAACGGGATCCATTTATGAAGGATGAGGATGCCTTCTAGAAATCTTTACATAATACTGAGAGAAGCTTCAAAACTGCTGAGATTCACCAGCCTTTAGAAATTAAAATTGACTATCAGTGCTTTTTGAAAGATGGCTGGCTGAAAAACCTTCCAAAAAGTTAAATATGTGCTTTGTTTTGAACTGCTTATACCATGCATCACCTTTTTTGCTTCCCAAACACCCACAGATATTGCAACTCTAGACGTTGTGCATCGTATACACAGTGTGTCACTTCCAACCTCATCTAACACTCAAAACCACTTCAAATTTATTAGTTCTAATTGGTATCAGTCTAATGGAGACGAAGGCCATGTTTTTATTTTACTTTATTTTACTTGTCCCTATATTTACACAAGTACTTAAATATACAGCTGTGGCCACAGTGAATTATCCAGCGCCTTCAGCCCTCAGGACAAAGCTTACTTGCCAAACTGATGTCTACTGGTATTACTCATTGTTCCTCTGCTGAACGTTTTACCTTTGTCATGGAAGTCAGTCTCTTGCTGGATACGTTCTCCTGACTATTGCTGCCTAAATATCATTCTCTCCTATTAGCTGAAGGCCATACTCATGTTTAAAACCTCTTTTATGCTCTACTTATCACAAGCTCCAAATCAGTCAACTGACATTCTGCAGCTTATAGGTGTATAATCTAAATAATGAGCTGCCAGATAAGTCAATTCATGAATCCCCTGCACTTCCAATGAGAAAGTTCTCAAGAGCCTGCCTTCCCTTAGCCCATTCTGTACACTTCTGCTGGAGGTGAAGGAAAACTCCTCCTGTGGAGAATCCTACCAGTCAGGAGGTCAGTTCATGATCATTCTACTCAGGGCGTCTTCAGGAGAAGACAAAATATTTCTCATGGACACAGCCTGCTCTCCAGCTGTATGGCTGTGGTCTTAAATTGTACTCCTGAATCACAACTCTGTCCCTACAAACCTGCGGCAAGCTTGAGGTCAGGGTCAAGGTTCTGCAGTAATTCCTGTGGCAGGTGAAGCTGGCAATCCATCACTGTCCCAACAAATCCTAAGCAGCAGCAGTGGGACATGCTCTATTGTGTCATTAACATCCAAGCTCTGCATTGTCTCCATTTCACTCTGCATTATGTAGCAGTATTGTGTGCACGTTTCCTTTCTAGCATTAACCCTGTTCAGCTTACATTCCACATGCTCTGGATACAGAAAGGGACTTTTTTCTCACCCGTCTAGCTTTACTTGTTCCCTTTCCAACAGCACACTTCTCAACTGCATCCCTGCCCTGCTAGTATTTGTGTCATTCAGACTGTCTCCTTCCCCACTTCCTTTCCTCCTCCTCCTGGCATTCTTTGGTCAATGTGAAAAGCCACAGAAGAGCCCAGCCTGCGTAACTGAGCATCCTAGCTGCCACATGCTGCACCAAACGTTTATGGTTTGTTCTGCTCTGTTTATCTCCAGCAAGCAACCACTTACAACCTTTTCTAAATAAAATGAAGTCACCTACCACCCATGGCAACCACCCTGCATGTTGCTTGATGATGGGAATGAAATGTCACTAACGCTGCTCAAAGACACAAGGAACAACCCAGGACACACCTACCCAGAGCCAGCACAGCTACCTGGGACACATCCCTTTGGGAGCACAGACAGAATTTGTTAACGACAAACTCCGAAAGGTTTCTCTCCACTGTCCACGTGTCCACTGTCTGTTTTTCCAGTGGCATTGCTGCTTGCTCCAGGTCACTTCTGCTCTGGGCCCCTTACCAAGAAGGTCAGCAGCTGGATGGTGAGAGCAGCCACGTATTTTATATTTGTCTCCCTGCTGTAACCCCAGTCACTACTGAAACAGTAAAGTTAGGATCTGTTGGACAGGTGAACAAGGGGAATAAATACAGACTGAGGGGTCCCTGGCTTTTAAGCTGCGAACCCAGTAGTTGAGTGTATCATTCAGGTGCTTTGTCTATCTCCCCCCTTTCCATAAACTCAGGTAAAACTGTTTCCTTTCTCCCAGCCTTCCTTTCTCTAGCTTATTACATCTGAAAAATGTTGGGGATGCAGGTGCCTTTGAATAGATGACTGAATATCCTAGAAGAAAACGTGATTTTCACCTCGATTCAGGTGCGCAGCTGAAATTGTCACATGTGACTGATGAAAACCAAACAATTCTCCAGAACAGTAGAAAGAAATTTCTCTCTTTATCATCATGGCTGTCACTAGATCCTGGCAACAATTATTTACTGTGCCTCTTTCTAAACTTTTCTCTGAAAAGATAGGGAGTCCTTCCTGCTCAGTGTTATCTGGCTTTGGAAAGGCTGGTAAGCATTTAGTGAGATTCAGAGCACAGAGAAGAGCAAGCCTTGGTCTGTGCCAGGTCTGCTTCTCAGGTACCAGAGAAACGTACTACTTTTATTTACATATTCTTTCCTCTTGCTTATCCACCTAAAACTAATCCAAATGGTGGAAACTGCCTTGTTGTGCTGGTTTTAGTAACAACTGTACACCAGTATACATCATTATTATTATTATTATTATTATTATTGCATACTATCAGCAGGACTGACTCATACTTGGATTGTGGAGATGCAGAACTTGTGCAAGAGGACAGCCCAGTACAGAACATAATCCAGTGGTAGCAACTAAATCACACAATCAACATTTATATGTACTTCCCATAGAGCAGAATTGGAGTGCTCACCATTATTTTTGTTCTTATGTAGAACCAATTACACCACCATAGTTGGATGACAGCTGGGTAAATATTGGGGGTTTTTTCCTTCTTTTTTTTTTTCCATGGTAGGGTCAAATCTGCTCCTACTGAGCTCTCCCAAACTCCCACAGAATGCAAGCCAAATGCAAAACATAGCATTAGGCATGATGACAATTTTCCAACTATCGCTGTGTAAACTCAGAACTATTTTGGGCCTGATTTCTGAGAAGTGTTGACTGCTGACTTCAACTGGAATGCTAGTAGCACACCTGAAAAATGCAGAATTGCAAGATGGACACCTAAATTCTACATGCTCGGAATATCTGTAGCAAATATCATGGCAAGTTCATGGAGTTTATTCTTCAGCAGTCTGAACGAAAGAGCTGGGAAGGTATTTTCTAAGCAACAGCTAACCTTTCCTGTTGGAGAGAGAGAGTGGGAGCATGAGGAAGAAACTAAATATATTCCATGCTGTTCCCATGTGGGGGTGGGGAAGAGAAGACTTTTCAATTATACATAAATAAATATATAATTTCAAGGCTCTGACCCAGAATGACCTCTTAGACCAGGATAAATAAATGAGTCTGTAACTGTTAGCATTGCAGCATGAAAAACATAAACCAAGTAAAACGAACAATTTGAAAAAACCTCCTTATCTCCTCTTATGTCTGCTACAACAGAGGTAGGTATCACGATGCCAAGCAGTAATAATGGTATGTAAGCTGAATTGTGCAAACATTTGCCTCCTTGACACCAAATTCATCCTTTACACCAGTAGAAGAGTGAATCCAGGAAAAAAAGGCATATTTTTAAGAGCAGTCTCTCACACCACTAAGCTACTACTATATTGTTTCTCAAAGTAACCACTTTGGTGTACTTGTTAGAGAAGGGAAAATGCTGAGGGGAAAAAAAAACCATCAAGATACGATTACAGGAACTTAATGATAAACTTTACATAATGGCTGATTTTTCATCTCAGGTATGCTGACTTACACAAAGAATAATGGGATTGACATCAACAGATTCATACTTACGTGAGATGAGAAAAAAGCCCAATTTCATTATACAAAAATATAAAAGAATGAGATGGTGTCTTATATGAATCTCAGGTTTTATTCTTCCAGCAAGAATACATTCTCTGCATTAAATGATGTAGAAGGGAACGTGTATCGTTTGAGGCTTTATTTTACACGGTGCTAACCAAGTTGCCTAAATTTGGGAGCTACTACTCCAGCCTACGGCACACATTAGCAAGTGCCATTAATCAAGCAGCTCTTTCACACTGGAAAGACCCAAGTACACCACTAATCTGGAAATGAGTGCATTTGCTGCATTAGTGACACTCTTGCTGCCATTTGTTGTTTCCCATTATGGCCTGTGCTTGTCATAGGCCAGAGTTTCTGAATTTACCTCTCTAGAGCCAACTTGCGTTTAGAGCAGAGTGATTTTTGAAGCCATCTGCCTGTCTTCCATACCTAGACTAAAGATACTGGAATGACCCAATGTCAGCACCAAGCCAACAAATCATCCCAAACATCTAAGCATGAAGTCATCCTGTTAACAGAAAAAGGAACAGATGCTGGTGGGAAAAAAGCAAGTTAACTCCACAGTTGCTGGCATTTTCCAAACATCCAGCTGAAGGAATGCTGTGGTTTGCAAAGGGCAACATCCTCCCACTGTGACTTACGAGTGCTACAAGATTTCCTCTGAGCCATAGGCTAACTGAAAAGAAGTCTATATTCAGAGCGTTCATTTGAGAAATTCCACACTCTTTCTTTTTCCTGAGCTAAGGAAGTCATGCAGTCACTCAGACTAGGAGGGAACCAAATAACAACTTCTGCTACAGCCTATTTCAAGGAGTCAGTCTTGTAGCAATAATACAGCAGATAGTAGGTTGCACAGAGCCATACTGTTGCCCCCTTTCTTTATAGGGCCATACAACTGCTTTCCTTGGTTTATGGTCAGTTCAGAAAATCATAGAACAATTTAGGATGAAAGGGCCTTGGGCAGAAGGGACTTGCTCAAAGCAAAGCTATTTTCAAACTTAGATCAGGTTGATCAGGTTGTTCAGGTCCTTGTCAATGTTTGAATACTGAGTTAAATTAAAATTTGACTGAAGAGCTGAACTCCTGCCACAAACTTCTAAAGCATCGGTAGGAAGAGGAACAGTTTTGTGAGGCCCCAAAGACTTCAGATAAAGTCCAGCTCCAATGTACAGGGCCAGCTTCGCCCTGCAGTCATCAGATATGGAATCATAGAACCATGGAATGGTTTGGGTTGGAAAGGACCTTAAAGATCATCTAGTTCCAACCCCCCTGCCAGGGGCAGGGACACCCTCCACTAGACCAGGTTGCTCAAAGCCTCATCCAGCCTGGCCTTGGACACTTCCAGGGATGGGGCACCCACAGCTTCTCTGGGCAACCTGTTCCAGTGCCTCACCACCCTCTCCATTAAGAATTTCTTCCTGACATCCAATCTAAGTCTACCCTCTTTCAGCTTAAACCCGTTACTCCTTGTCCTGCCACTACAGGCCCTTGTAAAAAGACACCACCCCCAGCTTCCTTGTAGGCCCCTTCAGGCACTGGGAGGTGCTATAAGGTCTCCCGGAGCCTTCTCTTCTCCAGGCTGAACAAGTCCAACTCTCTCAGCCTGTCCTCATAGCACAGGGTCTCCAGCCCCCTGAGCATCTTCATGGCCTTCTCTGGACTCGCTCCAACCAAGCAATATCCTTCTTACGTTGAGGGCCCCAGAGCTTTTTCCATTTAGCCAGCAATACACTTGCATTAAGCACTCCAAGTCCCACCAACTTCTTCAGCTTCCTAGTGTGTACCAACTGCTTTTCTTTTAGGCTGTCATATGTGCTGTGAGGTTTACTGTGCATTTTTTGGGCTTCCCAGGGGACGTGAGAGTAGAAGCACCCACCCACATTCCTCCTAAACACTTCAAGCAAAGCTGGGAGAAAAACTCTCATGAAGTCACATCCGAGCCTCGTCAAACTGGGATTCCTTACAAATGGCTTCTCAGATACTACAGCGAATCATCTTGTGTGTTCATGTCTGCTGCTCCCAGATACAACATGTGGAATAACAACTCTAAAGAAGGGAACTTATAAGGGACACAATAAATGTTCCTTTTAACTATAAATCCGTAACCAAAACAGTTTAATATTCCAAATCAATAACAGACTCTAAGAGTATTTCAAAGAGGAAAAATTACTGCAAGAAGATAGAATTGAAAACAATACAACTTCAAACCACCCACTTCATTTATTATGAGACAACCACGTGCTTGGCACTCTTCATACAGAAAGGATGAACCCCAAAGGGCTTTCATAGCTCGGATCAGACAATACAAAACCAAAAACCCACACTCAGACAACACAATGGTGTGATCTTCATCTGGTATATTGTATCACTAAGTAAGACCAGATGAAGATCCGTTTTCTCTCTTCTTTAGGGAATATCTGTCTTCCTCTGAATACCTGCATGTATATCTCCTACTTTAAAGTAAGAACCTGAAAAAAATGAACACTTTCCTACAGCAGGAATTGGAGAACTCCTGTCTAAATACAACAAATGTGATGAAGCCTCCTGCTCTTAGAGCCTCCTTATGAAACCTTAAATGCACAGAAAAGATCTCAGAGATTTGGAAGAAAAGCCCTGCCAGTTTACTTTAGCTGAAAAATAACTACCTCTCCGTCTTCACCAAGCTGAAATCACACTTCATGGTGCAAAAACACAGAGACCAACAAGAACAAATACTAGGTGCAGGAACTTTCACTCACTTGAGAAAGTTTTCTCCAAAGGCAAGGAGGACTCCAGGTTTTATACTTGCATCCACCTTCTGCTTCACACCAGGTAGGCTAGGGTAATTACATTGAAAGCTGCGAAAGCAGCTTATATTCCTCCAGTAGATTTCATGTTTTTTAATATATATATATACACAAACATATAGATATGAATTTATATTATATATATGAATTAGTTTTTACATTTATAGTTTTAACAGGAGGATGAATCTGAGGTATAGGGTGAATTGCAGTCTCTGGAAGCTGGAACTGTAGCTGAGTTTCAACCAGGGTTTATAGCAGCAGTACAGCCTGGTTTTGGATCAGAAATCTTCCTTAGAGCTCTTCAGGATTCTGAAGGCAGGCGTGGGCATGGGGGTGGAGGACAGAAATTCTACTCTGTATCCAGCTGCACAATATCAAGCTATATCTTTTATGGTGACATTTTGCTGACAGTGCAAGCCTCAAGGGCAAGCTCAAAGAGGAACTCTCGAAGAAAGAAAAAAACTCAAAACCTGGCATGTAGACATTAGCTTCATTAACGTTAGACAGCGAGCATGGGACCAAAGTAGGAGTTTGTGAAACTGAGCTGCAAATGGCATGAAAAGACTGAAGTAAAACTAGTAAAAGTTGAAGTCTGACTAAGGTTAGGATTCCCCAGGGCATTCTGAAGCCTAATGGAGGGCTGGATGCAGCCCTCGTGTTGGGAAAAAGAACTGAACACCAGGTGATGCAGCAGTACTTGCTGGGAGAAGGGTAAACCTTCTCTAGAAGGGCATCTGGGGCACTCTGCACCTGCACTGCAGCTTCACTGCCTTCAGCACTGATCTGTGACCCCAGTCCAAAGGACTTGGACACCCTAGTGATTGTGTAATGCACAAAACTGCCTTCCACTCCAGCCTTCCTGCTCCTTGCAGTGAGATCCTTCAGGTCTGGAGATGTCACCACAAAATCCACTCCTACAAGAATGCCTTAGAAGACTAATAGGTGCAGCAAGGAAAAAGAACGAACAGTGGTTAAACTGAAAATATATTCGAATTTTTAAGACTG
This sequence comes from Rhynochetos jubatus, assembly GCA_027574665.1. Taxonomy (NCBI): domain Eukaryota; kingdom Metazoa; phylum Chordata; class Aves; order Eurypygiformes; family Rhynochetidae; genus Rhynochetos; species Rhynochetos jubatus. Next base: position 32,543,541 of record CM050650.1, read on the forward strand.
TATCAGCAAAAAGGAAATGGCAAAAAGGAAACAAGGAATGTTGCATGCAGCCAAGAAGTGTGCATTCTGCAGGGAAAAGGTGTGAAATGATGGCATGGCCAGAGCATTGCCACAGTGTTTCCTAACTTTGCTACTCTTAATTCCAGGTAGAGAGAAATGCATTTACATATAAATATAATAATGACAAGTTCTTTGAAACTATACAACAATGTAGATTAAAGACTTTTAGAACTAAGGAGTTTCTTGACTCCTTATATTCAGTTTACTAGCTTTTTTACTCATCTACTCAGACATATGAAAATTATAATTGACATTTATTAAAAAATAATTATAGGGGATGGAATCATAAAGAAATTTTCTTTACTGTACATCTGCTGTTACAGCACATGGTTCAGATAAACGTTCCTCAGAATTTTTAAAGCCTATTTTGTTATTGTGGAGAAGCCTTTCTCTAGATCTGCTTCCCATAATAGAAGTAGTGTAATCAATTTAAGGATTATAAGCATGTACTCTTTTTTCAGATGACATAAATGCCTCTTTCTGGAAAGTTGCAGTGTGAGAATTATTACTTCACTACTGGAGTTCGAATAATCTCACTTCAGTAGGTAAAGCACCATCAACTCAAAGCAGTTATCTAGGGTACAAATAAAATCAGAAGGGTACAAACTAACTCCAAAATATCTAGATCTCAACATAGTTATTAGGATAGAGCTTTTTATTTGTATTGTTTGTTTGTTTGTTTAGAGAGAAGGCATATGATACAGCTAGCCCAGTTTGTCTGTACTTCGGAAAGAGATTTGCTACTAATTTTTCCCCTCAAAGAAACACAGAAGTAAAAAAAAAAATCCCTTACTTGCTTAACTCTGCAAAATGCGTGTGTTTCCTACTAAGATCTGCTTGACTGAAGGCTTACAAATTAGCCTCTGGAGGCACAAAAGGCCATAAAAAGAAAACAACTTGACTTGCTTTCCAATAGTAATAAGTCTAAGAGCTCGTAGAATTGTACAGAAGGCAATAAGCTATTGTCTGCACAATGAGGCTTCGTTCTTGGAAACATAGACTGCATCCAAAGCAATGTGTGCCAAAGCAGTGCAATACCTGGATTTTCTACCCTTTTTAGGACCCCAATATAAGCTCATTTACCAGTGAAATAATTGAGCTGACAACTTTTTCTTTCCATATCATTATTTGTTCAGTATTTAATGAGATTATGTACTTTAGTACCAGCTCCTGGTAAAAGAGTACTGAACAACAGTGTGTTTCTAAACCCTGACATCAGAAATTTTACCATTTCCAAATAAATACATCTGAAAGCATGGTCTAGTGCTTGAGCTAATTCCTGCAGAACATATAACTAGCAGGAAATCTAGAGATAATTTTACAAACAGGAATTACAGAAATGGATTGTATGTTTTGGGTAAGTCTAAATTTCAGCTGATGAAGAGACATGAAGATTATCCTAAACAAAACCAGAATGAAGTACCTGAACTGGGGGAGGGTGTCATCATTTGCATTTTGCCTACGTATGGCTTTACTTCTAATGCAGTAAGATATCAGGGGCAGTTCATGCTGCAGAAAAGGAGGCAATCTAAAACACACATTACTGGTGTTTCGGGTAGATGGTCAGGGTGCAATCAGTGGCTACTGATTAACGATTCCTCTGATGCAAATTAAGAGAACTGTATCTCTCAGTGTCCCCTCTGTACTAATTAATGGCAAGGTAGAGGATAGCTGATACTGAGAACACAACATTTGCCATCAGAGCAGCCTTTTTTCCTTGCAAATAGCTACTCCACAGATTGAGTGAAGCATTCACTATAGCTGCTAGCTGAAGCTATTCCTTCAGCTCAAATAATTGGCAATTTGTTTTTAGTACTAATGGTTTCAGATGCAAACACAGAATGGCCAGAAGTGATCAAAGCAAGCATTGCTGTATAATACTGTGTGAACACTTCTCTGTAGATATCGCCCACAATCATGAAATTTCAATCCGGAACTGAATCTCCTTTGAGTACTGTGGAATGTTGACGGGCAAGCTGTGCCCCTGGTGTACAACTTCAGTGCACAAACATACAGGTCTTCCCCCCACTTCTTCAGAAAGGCTTGGTACCAGAAACAGGTGGAATGATATTTTGCATAAAATAGTGATTTTCTGCTATCACATCGGGAACAAGTACCATAGAAGGCAATATCCAAAGTCTAACTGCCAAGATAAATGGACAGTGTGCCTACAACAATGACCGCTCTTCATTTTTGGAAGTGAGATTTGTTTACTTAAGCCAGTCCACTAATCTCGGCACCTTTGGAACCGATCAGGAAGCTCTGACCTTCTGTTACTTTTAGACTACAAAAGGCATCTGAGATTAATGATTGTGAGCAGTTGCCTCAACCTGCACTTCTTGACCTGCTAAGTTTGTAGTGTTTTCACTTGCCACATTACACAGCATAGAGCCGTCGCTTCCCTGGAAACTCAAAGAACCCACCATCAGGAAGGCAGAGCTATCGGGGGTCTTATCCTGGATGTCTGACTGTGTTCTGCCAAGGGAGGAACTGGGCCCTTTGTGGCTAAAATTAGATTACAATTTCTTCAGGGAAAAGACAGCCTTCCTCTACAAGGAAGCCTGCAAGAAGCTTCTTTGTCACTGTAAAGCAATGATGATAGGTGGATTAGGTAGTAGGCAAGAGAGAGAGAGAGATGTCATCACTGCTCATCTGACTGCATGTGAGGGAAACAATGAATAACGTTGGACAGTTAAGGTTTCAAGTAATTGAAAGTATCTACAATGTAATGAATAGACATCTGGCAGCAGTATCCTGTTCCAGTTAGCACATCATTTTGGATAGCTGGAGTTCAGCTAACTGAGGTTGCACTATAAATGCATTATAAAGATTTTCCAGTATGCAGCTCCTTTAACTCTGGAGGTCTTCAAGATTCTTGTATCAAATAGACTGCTTTAAAAAAAAAAAAAAAAAAAAAGTGTAATGTAGTGAATCCAACCAACATATTAAATACATTAAAGCCTGAATCTTCCTGCCAAGGCTGACTGGTCTGGGAGGTGGAATGTGTGGTTCTCTAAGACGGCTACAAATAGAACCTCTCCCACCAGAGCTGAAAAAGCCAGCTGAGCCGGCCAGCAAAAATGTAAAGCAGACATTAATTACAGCAGCCTGCACCTTCCCATCACTTGAAAGATGTGTACCAGCAGGAAAATGAATGGAGAGGGCACCAAACACAACTAAGCCCAGACTGCTCTTACTCACTTCCTGAATTATTGCTACCTCAGAGGCACAGTAAATATTTTTTCCTATTAACTTCCCTGTGTGATGCATTTCAGTCAAAAGCAACACACATTTAAAGCACCCATCTGATTGGTTTGATTGAGGTTTTCTCTAAGTACATGGTAAAAAAGCCATTTACACACACACACACCACCTGCCCCCTACCCCGAGGAAAGAAAGGCAGCAAACAACCTCAGAAGGACCACCATCAGGGTTTCAATCTGCCATCTTCAATACCAAGATCTACATCTCCTCTTTCAGCTTCTGTTATGCAGAATTACATATAAAGACTGATGCTCCCATAGCATGACTTGCACATCCGGGAAATAAAACTAGCCAATGAACCACACCTTTTTTCCCTAACATTTTTTTGTTAAAGAATACATGATATTAGTGTTATCTTTGTTTCTGACTGTTTCCTTTCTAGAGCAGCAAAACATGTCCACCAAATCATTCCTGCAGAAATTCCTTTTTTTAGAAGTTTCACAGTAATGATACAACTTATCAATTCACTTGGGCATCATTCTGTCAGTGATAAAATATCCAGTGTGATACATCAGTCTCTGGTTTACTGACCATCACCAGTTTGTCAGTAATTTGAAGACCTTGAATGGGGAAGCATTACACAGAAATTGACAGGAACAGATCTTCTTTACTTTCCAGTGCAATATGCAACATTTTCTACAAGCTCTGGAAGACCCTGAATTACCAAGTTTTAAGACATCACTATTATTATGTACTTTAGAGATATTTGGATACATCCTGAGCGATTTCGGTAATACATTTTCTATTCTAAGCAATCTACAAAAGTTTTTAAAAATTCCTTAAAACATTTCCATGATAGCTTGCCTTCCAGCACAAGGAAAAAAAACCCAAACAAACCCAAAACCAAACATGTAAAAGATTCGAAATAGGACAATGTATGGTTTTAACTTGTTAATGTTCTTTTTAGAAATCACACCCCCATACAATACTTATAGGACTGTTATGCCATATTGATGCTGATGATTATCCTTACATCACTTAATCACGTCCTGGGGTAAACTGTAGATAAACATGCAGTTCAAATCTAGATGTGTATCAGTAATCATATACATGCACACAGAATTTACTGGTGAGCTACTTCAATTGGGACAACAGTAGTACCTTCTTTTTGCTGCAGTAAATCTGCCATTTCTTCTCTGGAGGGAGTGCAAACATAGCCTCTCTGTTCTTGTCTGTGAGATCCAATTCATCCTGGAGATGGCGAAAAAGAAAAACAGAAAGAAAAAAAACCAGTCAACAGCTGCATTGGTAACTTGTAATAGGTTGAGAGGAATCTGAACCAGACATGTTGACTGGCCTTCAATCACAAGGCAGAGGCCCGAGTGGCTGCCAAAGATGCCAGATGTTATTGGTTTCATAATTTTTACCTTGCTACTGTGAGTTCCCACTGTCAGAGCAGAACCTATGAAGAGCGGCAGCCTGAACAACTCCCATGTCAAACTTCCACTACTAATGATTAGTCAAGGATGGGAAATATCACACAAAAGGCATGAAGTGAAAACCTCAAAGCACTGGCTTATGTGACACAGACACTCTTTACAACTCTTAGAGAAAGGTTAAAAATTCAATACACCTTTTTCCTGGCCTGCAGCAGCAGCTTGGTCTTCCATAGAAATATAACAGTGACATCACTGTACCTTTTAAATAAAGGTCACGATACGGCTGTCTAGTGGTAGTATTGTCAACAGCAACCTACAGGTAGAAATGTTTGTCCTGTGAACCACACAGTCCCCGGCAAAAGAAACCAGCGTTTCAGACATAAAGGACGTATCTCCACACAGTGTCACATCAGGTTGAACACACCAGGATATTCAGTCTCTGTTAAGAAAAGTGAGTTGAGTGGAACACACCCTTTCAGAGCCCAGCCAACCTCACGTTTGCAAAATGAAGGATAGTGCTGTGATCTGGAACTGACTCCAAACTCTGTCACAAGCTCCCTCTGGATACACCACTGAATTCCTCAACTTCAGTATGTCTTCTGTAAAAGATGGATAACAACAGACTCTCTTCCTATACAAAGTGTCTCTAAAATCATTAGAAACTGCTACTTGCTCTGTTTATTCAGCACTGACCAGAACAGGGCTCCAACCACAGCTGCCAGGGACAGGTGCTAATGGCAATGAAACAAGTAAGAATGGTCTTCATAGAATGCATGAGCCAGGACAGATGAAGATGTCTAAATGAGAGTTCCAGCAACATAAAGACAAGCTTCCAATAACATTTCAATGAATCAGTTTTGACAGGGTTTTCTTTTTCCTATGTAATTGAAAGTGTTTGGAGAAGGAAGTGTCCAGGGGTCCAATACGAAGCTGATATTGTGGCACTAAGAAGGCTGCACATGCAGCTTCTGGCACTCACACTAACCTAGCCCAAGCAGAGACAATACCTCTTTAACTCAGCCCAACAATGGCTCATTTGGAAAGCATTCAGGGCTGGGAAACTTGTGAAAACAGTGAGCTAAATTGCACACTGAGCCTGGTAGCGGCTGCTGACAGATTTAAAAGCCCATAGAGATTTCAGCTGCAAAAAGGTACAAAAGAAATGCAAACAGTAACAAGGCGAGGTCAGTGCCAGCCGCCCAAGGTAGAAGAAGCTGGAGGGTTTTTTTAAACAAGAAAAAGTTTGAAGGCAAAAAAAACCCCCAAAAACTTTAGCTGTGCAAAAAGAGTGCAAACCATGTGGAAATGCTTAGGGTGAGTTTCTAAACAAGGGGGCAGCCAAGCGAGGCAAGGAGTTTTATCCTTGCTACACACAATTAGAAAGCTCAGGCCAGGATCACATTCTTGGGGGGAGAGGGAGAGTGAAACGACATGTAAGGTCTTAAGACAAGCGAAGGAATGCTGTTGGAGGTCAAGGATGTGGGAGGGAAAGGCGGGGCAGACAGGGAATCAGAAATGCCAGGTTTGGAAGAACCACCAAAGAGGCCAGAATACACATTTGAAATGAGCTGGCTGGGCTCAGCTAAATTCTAACAAAAATTATGATTGTTTTATTGAACTGTTTAATGAACTTTTATATATATACTAAATAAAGAGAAACTAATTTGGTTTTCTAAGCCATACTACTCTTCCTGGAGTCTGAGGACAGATCAGACAAGCAGCAAAAGCTCTTCCCAGAAGCTGTGCACAAAACTGAATTATGATCTCAACCAACATAGTTTAAGACAACAATTTCATCATAAGAATGCTCCTATTGACTAAAACCATGCAGAGGGCAGGATGCTGCTACTTAGCAGCTTCTGGACACTGCCCTGGACACTGCCAGTATCAGGGACATAAAGAGCACTCTGCCTTCAGTGGGGTAATAAGTTTCTGGTCAAGTAATTTTGCATGCCGATAGCATGGCATTCTTTTCAGGTCAGAAGCCTAGAAAGGTAGTTTGAAGGGATGGTAGATGCAGTGGGAAGGAACAAAGTGCATCCACACTCCACTTACCTGTAACTCAGGTGGGTAGATTAAGCCAGAAGAACATCAGAGGCCACCACATTAGCTCAGGTAACACAGTAACAAAGGAAGTGCTCAGGGTTCAAGGAATAACGTGATTACCAGAGGCAGACCCAAACACACCTGACTGGAAAACAGCACATGGAGGATTGATCATCCATCCTTTTGAAACAGCTAGTGTTTGTCTTCTAGCCCCCAGGGCAGATGGGCAGGTAGCAAGCATGAATATTCAGCATGAAAGAGACACCTTCTCCAGAATGCAAAGCAGCAGTCAAACTCCTCAACACCCTTTCCTGAAGTTATTCTTCAGCAAGCGTGCTCCTGCACTGCAAGGAAGAAAGGAGTGGGAGAAACTGAAGAGGGCTACACACCCTCCTCTACCTATAGCATTCATCAACCTCCACCCTATAAAGAACCAGGAAAACCCTGCAGACATGAACTCTTCTTCTGGAACCCTTCAAATCATCTTAATTCTCCCATCCTCAGCCCATTTCTACGGAAGATCAGAAGACCACAGTTACTGCAAAGGAAACCCCTGGATCTAGCTAAGAAAGAAGATCCTGGATCAGGTGGATCATTTTACTGTTCTGACCCAGCATCCCTAACAGATGGCACATAAGGAAACTTGCTGCTTTGGAGTGAAATAGGAGGAACAACAGGAAGAATAAACTTCAGAAGGGTAATTTGCTCCCTGAATAGGTCATTCTGACACGACAGAGGCAGATCTGTCAGTATCTAGAACTTTGGACTCTAGAGTTAGCTCAGTGACAGCAAGCAGCTATTAAAGGAGAAAGGAATTGCAAAGGTTGGCAGGAAAGGGGAAGAGCTACTAACTCTGAATGCAGTCATCAAGACCGGGGTTGGAGCCAGGCGAAAAGCCAACGTGACCAAACGCCCAGGAAGCAAATGTAAAGGGCAAGAAAAAAGGGTCAGTCAGAACAAAAGGTGGAAAACACCCTCCTCCATCACCTGTGGAGTTTGCCAACAGAAATGTAGTAACTCCTCTTTGGTGCCTTGGATGGGTGGCTCAGTCCCAGCAATTCATGCCAGCGTGACCCTGCATAGTGGAGCTCAGCCTCCTGGCTCTTATAAGTACTTGAAGTTGCAAGTGTTCTCATGAAACACAGATTAAAAAGACATTTGCCAGGCTGGCCTAGGGGAAATGTAAAGTCCCTCCAGTTAATATTCCTTATATTTCTCTTCTTTATCTATTTCTTATTCTATTTTCTTTACTGAGAGAGGGATACATTCAAGTTAATTTCACTTTCATGTGGGTTTTTTTTTTTTTAACTTACACAGATTCAATTTCAATGATAAAACATTTAAAATGTACCAGAGCTGGATCTGAGGTTCAAATATTTCCAGTCCAGTTCTCAGGCCAAAAGGGAAGATGGCCTCCATTCAAAATGGCTACAACCCAAGGAAATAAGAGACAGAGAGAAAGAAAGGGAACAAGAAGGAGGAATGGGTAGGAAACATAAAAACAATATTTTGTGGGATTTAAAACCACATTATTTCCCTTGTTTTTGAGAACATTCATCAAAGTGTGAAAGCGGGATTTGGTGCTGGGTAGCCATCAGCTCGATAAAGATATTACTCAAAGCCCCAAAAGGCCTGGGCAGAAAAGCATTTCTCACCTAGAACTGGCAGCACTTTTCCTAATGACGTGAAATGAAATCAATATAGAGAAAAAGTAATATTTTATGAATTGAAAGGAGAAACTTTAACACCTGCCAACTCACATGACTCTTTAAGAGCCTTTAATGCCTACCAACATCTCTGTACTGAAATGCGGATTGCACCTCCACCATTCAGCCATCTATGGAAAGGTGGGACAGAGTTGCAAGATAGCTGTTACTTCACCACTCTATCTCACCCGGCCCTGCAAGAAGACTTGTACAGTCCATAAGAATTTCAGAAATTAAATGGGAATACTTAAAATAATTTAAAAGGCAAACTTAGTAAGACACTGAAAGACACAATGAGACTTCCCATTTTCAACATACCAATGCTGACACCACAGCAGGGGTAGAATGCAAACCTCAAGACTGTGAGTGCACAGAGTATCAGGGCTTCTGGGCTCCAACACCTCTTGGCTTCAAGTCAGAATGCTGGAGACCCAGACCCCCAAACTTGGTTCCCCAAGGATATTTGGACTCTCATGGGAGATTTCCTCAGTTCCAGTTTCTCATTCTACTTGACCCACTTCCACTGGCTGCTGGACTTTCTTGCCACCAGGGAGCTGCTCTGTGACTTCAGGTCAGACAGCTGCTTCATTTTGTAACAGACAAAAACCAACAGCCCAAAAAAATCCAACCAACCTTCAGAGGCTGGTGGGGTGATTTTCCTCAGTGGTTTTTTTTTGGTTGGCTAGTTTTTTGGTTTGGGGTTTTTTGGGGGGGTTGGTGGTTGTTTTTTTAGTTTTGTTTTGTCTTCATAAAGTTTAATGAAACATGCATAGCATTTCCAGTGTAATGAAGCACAGAATTCTGACATGATATGTTTTGTTCACTGCAGGCAATATCTTCATTAATATGGGCATAACACGTTTTGCCAGGAGGAAGAGAAGATTTTGCTCATTTTATTATGTTTAGTTAAATACGTGTCTTGTTTCATCAATTGATTTTCATCTTATTTCAGCTACAGATAGTTGAGTGATACTTTTAATTTTTTCTGTAGGTTGCAATCTCTCTTACAGTGTTCTTGAAACCACATCTTTTTTATGAGCATCCATCCCAGGCCTGTGTTTCACATTTAACAGCTTCTTTTATGACTGAGATAAGTTAATGATATCTAAAAGCATATTCTCATTTTTTAAATGTTTATTTCTGCCTACAAACATTTTCAGGCAATTATTAAAGAATTAAATCCTTCTACTATCCCCAGAGGTAATAGCTTTGGCATGAAATCAATCTTTATTTCATACTATAGAATCCAACCCTAAGACCTAATATATTGGCAAATAGCCTTCATCACTTCTGCTGTTCAGAGGTCTGATTACAGCTCTATTGCACTGTTCGGTTCTTTAGCAGTGGATGAGTACTCAAGTAAAAGGACAGCCAGGTGTCAGCATCAACAGGCATCATGGGAACCAAATCCTAAGGTGGCACAAACTGGCAAAGCTCCACAGAAAGGTTAAACTTTACTCTCTCTTGTTAAGCTCAAAATGGAGACTCAACTTCCAGAAAAGATGAGACCAGCAGGTATCTGACCTATGACCAGCACCGAAAGCTTCATAGGGCTGTGCAAAAAACCTGCAAGCATAGAGTCATAAAGCGAAAACTGTAGATGGTCAGACACTTCCTGATTCCCTGCCTCAAACAACCTTAATTTTAGTTAAATGCACTGCTCTTACCTTGCTTCCTGTTCACATCCCCATTCCTTCTTTTCCCCTTTCTCTTGCACACACCTACCTTTTCTGTTTTCTTCCCTCTCTAATCTTTTTCTCATTCCCCTTGACCACTTTTTCCTGTCATGTACAAATGCACTCTCCTTTATCCACCCCATCAATCTCTCTCACTCTCTTAACAGCATCAAACCCACCCAAGTTATGAAGTGAAGTATAGTACACTTTTTCCAGCATAACAAATTCCCTGTGCAGTAATGATACCTGTTGCTTCAGGTTCGCCAAGGTCATTTATACAGATGTCACCATGTCCCCAAAAGGGCCATACTCCAGTTGCACTGATGCTCCCAAGTGGCACAGCACAGCTGACAGCCTTATGACCTGGATGAATTTATTTAAATCTTGTACAAAGTAAACAGTGATTGTGACACACCATGGGATCCCATCCAGCATCCACTGGCAGGCCCCATCCAGCATCCACTGGCAGGCCCCAGAGAAGGTTCATGTTCATGTGCAATCAGTTTCAGGGAATAGTTGATGGTGGGTTAATCAGTGCTGAAGTACAACTCAAGCTGACATGAGATAAATGGTACTGACATGTGTGGGACTGTAGAGGAAGTGGAAGCAGTGGAAAGAGATCAGGGAGGAGGTCATCAGCAGCACGCTACAAGCCTTTGCAACAGAGAACCCAATGCAGCGTAACTATTAGAGCTTTAAGAAGTGAACTGAGTAGGGCCATGTTGCTAACACATGACCTCTATTGCCTGAAAACTACACTGCTATATCAACAACAGTCTCAGGAACCTTGATTTTTCAGTTTATGCTGTCTATGCCAGGTTCTGTTGGCAAATAACAAACAGGTTAGTCTGGTGGCTCACATTCAAGCTGTGCCTCTGCCCAACAGGGAGGGAGGTCAAGAGGAGTGAAAAGAGATCTGGAGGCAGCTATCCAAAAGGCTGCTTCCGAAATGATTGCAGTGAGTGAATGCAATTTAAAAAAAACCATAAATCTTCAGAATTCAGGCTCTTTGCAAAGAGCATGTGAATCCCTGAAACAGAGATAAACCATCCCTATTTCATCACACTGTCCACCTCCAGGGGACAGTATAGGATTGTTCCCCTTCAGCTTTCCTTCCCTTGCCTTGTTCAATCCGGCTCACCAGGCTGACATGTAAGAGGCAGCCCCCTGGAAGAGTACGCATTTCCAACACTGAGGAGGTCGATAAGGCATTCTGAAAGACTGCCCGTCCGAGCTGTCACTGAATGAGGTTCATTCGACTGTACAAACTGCCTACACTCGTGCACAAACTGGAGCAAAGAAAAGAGCAAAAAAAGTACCGTTCAGCAACGCTCCCTTAAAAGAGAAATGTTTGACAGGCTTTACCTAACATCCAACTGCAAACACTGGAGTGTGACTGGGCAGGCACTGAGTGAAACAGACCCTCCTTCTCCAAACAACTAGGTCCCATCCCTACCTTCTCAGGGCTGTGCCTGGCACAACTGCATGGCTGTACCCACGGCAGAACTTGACTGCAGATGCTCTTTCGGCAGGCAACAGCACTACCACCCTACCACCCACACAGCGTGTATACCTCCAGATGCGGCGCATCAGCTAAAAGTTCCCACTTGGGCACCTGATACATATCCCAAGTGCACTGATGACCCAAGAAGAAAAAAGCAAAATAACCCTGAAAATAAACCCTTCCCCTGCCCCCCCTAAGGCTCTTCCACCTCATCCGAACCCTTGGAATTCAAAGCAGCCTTTGTAAAGCACACAGAAACAACACACCACATGAGGCTGGAGAGTAACAATTTGATCAGTTTCCCAATTGAAAAGAATTAGGTGGATCACTGGAAAACATCATTGGGTTTCCATGCACTTGCATACACCTAGGACATATATGTGCAGATACGTATGCCGCTTGCACCTCACATATGCAAGAACTATATACATAAGACATATCACATAACATCCGCCCCTACCTACGGTGTTTTATCACTACATTTGTGCACGATGTGATCGCTAACACTGTGCACACACGAGTTGCTCACACAGCCCGCTGGCATAGGCAGCAATATTTACATTGCAGCTACTGCCACAGATATGACTGCAAAGCAGAAAAGCAGACAAACAAAAGGCTGGGATTCCCATTGTACTCTTTTTCCTTCTTGCTTTTTCAAAATGTTGTGGCTTTAAAACTCCTTCAGTACTAGAGGCCCAAATCTCTTCTCAGTCACAACAGTACAAGACAGAAAGCACCTGATGTTTAAGTACTGGAAGATGTGTTTCTCTTCTACCCTGCCAACACAGAAGTTACTCATTCTTAAGGCTCAGCATCAGAATAAGACTTTCATCCATCAAGGGCACTAATTTTTGGCAGAGAAAGTTATCTTACAGAAAGTCAATTAACATTCACCCACCCCCTCCCGTTGTATTGCTTCCTTTTTCCCTTGTTAATCATTGGTTAATTACTTGCTTCCTAGAGAATTGCTAAATCCTGTCTCTCTCCTACTCCTCAAAGTTTTCTGTGACCTGACAGCATACAAACACATACAACCAGCAAGGCATATTGTGGTAGTCCCCTTTCACAGGCCACTAGAAGCATCTGCTGTTCATTTTTCTGCCCTTCACAGGCAAACCACATGCATGAGACAACAATCTGCTGGGCCAAATAAAGAATGAGGAAAACCAGTACCTGTTTATACAACAATACACACAGGTGTTTAGGGAGAGAGAGATTCAGACTTAGATAGGCATTCTCTTACATGCAGGGCTACAATATGAGTAGACCAAGAGGGACACTCCATGGATATGGGTGGGCATATTGCAGACAATAATGCAAAGTTGACTATCATCGCTGCTTTTTCTGTTAAGATGGGCTGCGTGTCCATGCCAGTGAGTTGGAATGAGCCCAGTGAGAGGGATGGGGATGAAAACTGAATAGTCAGGCTCATGTCTAATCTAAATCTCTGCTGCTGCAATTTAAGCCTATTACTTCCGGCCCTATCAACCACAGACACGGTGAGCAGATTTTTTCCTTCCTCTTGATAACAGTTTTCAAGCCTATTAAAGGTTATTGTAATGTCCCTCCTCAGTCATCTTTCTTGAGGCTAAACAAGCCCAGCTCTTTCAGTCTTTCTTAGAGGTCATGTCCTCAGGACCTCTCATTCCTCTTCTAATTGACTTCCGGGCTCTCCCCAGTCAAAGTATATCTTTCTTGAAATGCACTGTTCAAACGTGGGGACAATGTTCCAGCTGAGACCTTACCAATGATGAGTGCAAAGATTACCTCATGCATCTTCCAGACTGCATTCCTGGTTATATATTCCATAAAGACAATGATTTTTTTAATTATATTTTTTTTTAATAAAAACCCTCAAAACCTGCATGACTTGTGCTCACTCGTGATTCACTACAACCCCTAGTTTCTTCTCTGAAGAAGTGTACCCACCCAGCTGAATCCCATCCTGAATTATCACACTTGCTCCTAAAAGGAACATATTTTTACTGACCCCATTGAATCCCATCCTTTTTCACACAATTTCTCCATCTTCTTTTAAGCTTGTCTTTTAATATAACCACAGTGGTTACAGCCTAGTGACATTTGGAAAGTTAATAGGCATGCCCTGTATTCCACTATCCAGTCAGTTAAATGAAAACTCCAAACAGAACTGAAGGCGTTAAACCTCTGCTTGATACATCTTTTCACTGTGACAGGTTGCAAGTGCTCTAGAGCAAAGTTACAGGTTTACCTCCACATTCTGGTCATACACAGTATATCAAATCCCTCTCTCAAACAAAGCTTCTAGTATCACCATATATAACACTAAATAACAATAGAATCTGCTGTTTCAGCACAATGCCCATTCCCTGCCCCTCTCATTTCCTTTCCTTCTCCTCCCCTCATTTCCCCCTCCCTGTGCCAGGGTTTGATTTTCATGCCAATGTCCTTTAGATGAGACCCTGTATGGGAAGGTAGGTGTGGGAAAGGTTATTAGGAAACTGCCGTCTAAACTGCTACCTTTCCGGCTTACCCACCCTCTCCCTCCCTACAAAGTCTCCTCTGTTCTGTTTTAATACTAATGAGTTCAGAGGAGGTTCTTAGGCTGGAGCAATTCACAGCTTGAACCGTGCCAAAGCACACAGGCACACACCTCTCTGATCGCTTCCTGCCCAAACACAGGCCTGCTGGCTCAACCCTCAAAATGTGGGCTGGGAATTGCTGCTGCGGCCCTGTGCCAAAGGCAGGCTCAATTTCCAGGGGTGTCGGTGTCGCCTACTCCTCTCCTCCCAGCTTTATCCTCTTGTGTGCATCCTATTTGTCATATGCCTCTATGGAGGAAAACAAGGGTAAGTCAGAGCTTGGCTGACCTTTAAATCTCTGCTAAAATATTATGCGAAAGGGCACGAGGAGCTGAGAGGTCAGTTAAGAATTTTATGAGCAAAATTAACTTCTTATCGAGCTTTGGTTGTGCAGCTCAAACACACATGCTCAAACTTAGATGCAGGGTAAACTCAGAGGAACTCCAATAAATCATCACCATTTCTGACATGAGTTCAGGTTTACACTGATAGAAGTCAAACCAGAAGCTGGCTTTAGTTCTTCTCTTGCTCTCTGAATAAGTACTCCAGATTTAGTAGTGCAAACCAGAGATCAGAATGTCCCTAACTCCAATAAACTGAGTGGATTTACTCTGGATTTACACCAGTGCAAAATATTAATTGAATTACATGCCTTAAATTGTAACAGAGCCTAAACCGGTCAGCTAGACAGCCTTCACGGGCTCGTTCTACAGTCTGCAGCGCAGCCTTCAGATCTAGACTAGACTATTCCATGCTGTCCCTTTTTCCCTGCCCATAAACTTCTACTTCACTAAATGGAGGTGAGCTGTACCTACTACTGTTCAGTCCAGACCAGCTAGAAGAAGACCCACATATGTGGCTCCTGTTATCTCCTCTGAGATTCCACAATGCTCTTCACTCACATAAACCAAGTATTTCCATAGTCAAACACTGAACTGAAGGTATGACAGTGTATTTGGTTACTCACTCACACCCTGTCCTGTCTCACTGCTCAAGTATTCTGATAATCAGGACAGCAACTACTGCACTGACATCGCTGGGCTTACAACAACACCAGCCAAGATGTTTTTCTCTAAATATTTCTAAGAAAGAAATTACCAGAAACTTTCACAAAACACAGCAAAAGGGATAAGAGAAGGATGAGCATTTGCCTTGCACAATAAACTCATCTCCTAACAACAAATTCTAATTGCATTTATTATCTGGTTAAGCATTTGTAATCCAAAAGTTCTCTCGCATCATCAGTGTAGAAGCCAACAACTTTACACCGACTGACAAACTCATCCAGCTGTTGCTCTCTGTGCAAGATGTAATGCTGAAACACAGCCACTGCAGCAATCCCAGTGGATTTTCCATGACTCAGGGATCTCCCTGGACACCTTCCAAACTGGGAAACTGAAATCTGCTTTCCCCTTGTAATTTCCTTTGGAGAAGTTATTTGTCAAACCTCCACCTAGTAAACCATTGCATAACATTGTTGTGCACCCTGCTAAGTTCTTTTCAGAAGGTGTTTGTGTTATTAGTCTGGGCAGCCTTCCCCTTTATGTGGTCAACGAGTGATGGGAAACTGCAAAATTAGAAGATGCCCTTACGTGTTTTTAATACAGAAGTGTATAGAATATACAGATGTTGACTAAGGCCCTTTGGCATACAGCACTGGGTCCACATGTGAAAGAATCTGCCCAGGAAGGCTGTAGAGTCTTGTGTCATAATCCCCCTAAAAAAAATAACTACTAGGTAAGACCAGGGCAATGTTTATGACAGGAGGCAGTAGTAAAGATTTGTTCCTGAGATCTTCAAATATGATACGATTTGCACTGGAAGACTCCTGTCCTACCTGTGATCCACACGTGCTGCATCTTTTCAGCACCTTTTCAATCTGGCTACAATTCTGTACTGAAACTGGTTTAAGCAGCATTACTATTCCCCTGTCCAGAGAAGAAACAAACTCGCAAATGCATGAAATTAGTTGTATAAGCTTGCAGAGGTACACAGGAAAAAGACGTAATGCTCTAGAAATGTCTTCCTCCTAGCAAGCTTACAGACTTTTTCATTTACCGAAAATGAGGTATCTAGCACTAAAAACTGTGAATCTGCAGTGTTCCAGTGCCAGGTGGAAGGCATCTTTCTGTACTTCCTCCTGACAAAACATGCCAAAGACAGAGCAGCTGTGGAGGCAGCCTGGTGCCATAAGTGACAGGAAAAGCACCTTCTGACACTTGCCTTCTGGGTGCTGCTCCCACCCAGTGCTGAAGGGATAAGCACAAGGGCCACTCTGCTCCCGTATTTAGTGACACCAGAAGCTCCCCTTTACCCAGCGTGGAGAAAGGTTCCAGGGAACTGCTGACCTGAAAAACTTGTACCCTAAAAAGGTGCTACTCCATCCACACGGCCTCATCTGCAGCACCTTCTGCTCCTCACTTTGGAGTCTTGCAGACCAGGCACATGGCAAGAAAAGCCCATTTCCCTCCAACATCAGAAGAGCCAACCCAGATTACTTAAATGAAATATAAACAACCTTGAGCACTGTTTGAAGATACAATCCACCTACAGAAGGACACAGAGACATGACATAATCACAAACCTTTCTCTCCCACCTATTTCAGGCTATATGATACACTATCTGAGCAATTATTATATCTGATATAGACTGCTACTAGATGAGCAAACACAGTCAGTTTGAGTCAACA
This sequence comes from Rhynochetos jubatus, assembly GCA_027574665.1. NCBI lineage: Eukaryota > Metazoa > Chordata > Aves > Eurypygiformes > Rhynochetidae > Rhynochetos > Rhynochetos jubatus. The sequence goes on from CM050650.1 coordinate 32,560,427, forward strand.
TATTAAGCAGATGATCCTTCAGGATTGTTATGTGCTTCTCCACTCAATTATCTTATTTTGTTAACAGTTCCTCCTAAAACCCAGCTACGCTCCATCTTAGCAGGGATAACTCCTGTCCTGCAGAACACTTGCGTCCCATTCACTTTCACTACCTTTCCTCCTCACTAAGATGTTTCACTGTTTCCCCAGATAAATTTTATAAGGTCTTCATCATCATGGGGAACTAGTTCCTCCTTTCTTGTTCATATCAGGATAAATGACAAATCATGCCTCCTACGTCATCTCAGACTTGGCCCTTCTATCAGCTACAGAAGAAACAGACATCTGCCATTCAACCTCCCTTCATCAATGTGCGAACTCTCTCCAAAAGCATAGCCTAAAGATCGTCTTGGCCTAGCACTCATCCCATGTTCACCTCCTTCTCTGCCCCCGGTCTCTGCTCTCCCTTCAGCACCCCAGCTACGGCATTCCTTGTGACTTTCTCTTCATTGCTTTGGAAAACTCTGTCCCTCCTTATTGCAGTCTCCCATCCAGTTACAATCTGGCCATCATGCTTTTTGCATCATGTAGCACTTTCCTCTGCCATTTCTCCCAGCTGCATATCCAGGGGGTATCTTCTCATCCCAAATGACCTTTCTGACCTGAATCATACCAGTCTTCCCATCCCTCTTCAGCAGACCAAATCTAGATTCAAATATCCTCTCTAAAGCTGAGGTACAAGGTCTTAATCATCTAATACACCTCTGAACAATGTAAGACACTAATAAAGAGAAGCAAAGAAAAGATAGAAACTGCAGAAGGGCAGGAATCATACTCGGAGAAGCCATTTCAAGGCAGTGGAGCAATAGGACATCTCTGTACTGTTGTGCTGACTTTTTTTCTGCTGGAGAGGGCAGAGCCTGTTACTCTAAGTCAGCAGGCATCAAAGTGTCGAGAGCTATATCAGAATGCTGATTCAGTTCTAGAAGAAAGGTAGCGATTGTCTACTCTATATCCAAGTGGAGCTGGAAATGCCCCAGAAACCTGCAATAAAGATAAATTAATGTGATCCTTCCAGCTATCATGTATGACTCCTGCTATCAATATCATCTCAGTGTTTTATCACTTCAGCAGCCTTCAGACTCTCTCCAGAAAGTTCCTGACTCTTCATTACAGCCATAATGCAACACAAAAGCCATTCAAATATTAATTATGTCTTAGTAAGGATAACAGCCACAGTAAAGCTTGATGTTATTTTCTTCTTTCTGTGTAATTCTGCTTAACACTTGCAGCTATGCCAATACAAGACAGTTACCAAATCAGCTGATAAGGTATTAGACACACATGAACACAAGATTTCTGAACAATAAACACATCCATCCTATCTGTGGCTTATTTGATAGGATATCACAACAGCTTCCAACCATTCAGTAGAGGGAAGACACAAGACTGACATCTCAGCACATCTATTCTCTAGTGGCAGGATCTGTTCTTTCCCCTCTTTTTCCATCCCAAGCTACATTACCTGCCGTGCTTCCACAATCCAGTAATTCTCCTCTTACCCCCTAGGTGGACTACATGCATTTCCTCGGTCAGGGTAAACCAGGATTGTCCTGTTAAAAACATGTAGTCCAGTAAGTAGGTCTTTCTCAGGGGTTTCATGTCTACTGTAAGTAAAACACACTCAGAACACCCTCAAACATTCCCTTCAGGTATTCCCACCTTGACTACTACCTTCCCCACATTTCAGAAAGATGGTCAGTATACCCTGTTTGGGATATTCAGAAGCTGACAATCACCACAGACATTGAAAATAGCATGCAGGCCAAATTTCAGGCAATGTAGAAGGATGTAACTCGCCTACTGTCCTCAGTGGAACTGAACTGCTTTACACCAGATAATGATCTGTCCTTAAGATTTATAGTAAAGCCACAAGATCTACAAAACAGTGTAACCCTTCACAAAAGCCTTGTAACTACACAAGTACTTTGGTTATACCCACAGCTTCTTCACACCCAAATTCTGGCACGTAAACTGGGTCTGGATTTGCATTTGTTTACACAACCCTATTGATTCTCAGACACGGAGTGTGAAACCTGGCTCCCATCTCATCCTCCTCTTGCAGCATCTGGGTCTCACACATTCGCAGCAAAGTGACTGCTGCTTCTTAGACAGCTGGTCAGGGAGCTGGGAGCTGCCAGCCAGCTGCACCTACTGGAAGGGAGCCTAGAGAAAGTGCTGGTGCTGTACTCAGTGCCACAAGCCTGTCCCTGTCACAGGTCTCCATAGGTAGGTGAGTGTCTGAAGGGGAAACTAAGCCTAAAATGTAATACCTCTTATGTACTGGGACTTGAGTAACTATAGGATGCTGCTTGCAGTGATACACATTAAAATCAGGGACTTGAACACATGTAAACCAGACCAACATCATTAAAAAGCTCTTTTTGAAGAGCAGGCAGAAAAAGAGAAAAGGTATCCTGCGGATGTACAATCTTGGACTGAAGAGCCGTGATGGACATACAGGAACATCTGTGCATAACTAGAGAGAGTATGATACCATGAAGAGCTTTTGCCTCCCCAGCCTCAGTCCCCTAATTGCTTCAGAAATCTTAAACCACCCAGTACTTTTGCCATTATTATAACAGAAGGCAAGTGCATGAAAATGTTAATCTGACAACTATAAACTAACCCAAGAGAAAGGAACGTTTTTGTGGCCTGGCCCCCATCGGTGAGAAAAGTAATCTGCTGCCTCAAAGCTTTGCCTTTTTTGGTCTTCAGAGACAGTGTCTTCTACTCAGATGGTGATGCTAAGCCTGCTTCCTGGATATAAGCCTCTGGTCATGAAAAATACAGCTTAGTCTCATCATCAGTATTTTCTTACAGCCTCCACTGCCACATTCTCATTAAGCACAAGGAAGGAAGTAATAATTGGGGTGGGGAGTCTCCACTGAGCCAAGGGCAGCCAAGCCTCCTAGTTTACTGGAGTCAGAGCTCAGCATATGCAAATAAAAACAAAGGACCTGTCCAGATCTTGATGACATTTGGCATCACACAAACTTCCTGACTGATAGGTACAATCATTTGTTAGAGAAAAGCACAGAGGGGATGGGCACAGGGAGTAAAAAAATGCTTCCTCTTATGGGCAAAGCAGCATAGAGTCACTCTTAAATTGGTTGCGGATAAATCTGCATTGATCAACAACTCAAAGCCACAGGCTTGTCAGAGGTGTAGTCTATGATTTACATGCAGGGCAAGTGACGCAGAAATTAAATCCTTGTGTTAAAAGGAATTCACATTCAGGAAGAGGATAGAATAACTCTAAAGACTGATAATTTGAAACTGAAATACTCAAATCTTGGTAACATGCCTGAATTTAAATGTGATTAAATACTGTTATCGATGCAAGACACATGTTTGGGGTTTGAAGTGAGGACCTAAAATGTATGTCTTTCTAAGACTCAAACTTTCAGTGAGAAACTAAGGACTAAATAAGCTTCAGACAAGGAGGGTACTTTTCTGGGAAGGTGGTGTTCCACACTGGGAGCCGAGAGAGAGAATGGGCAACTCTGCATATCTCTTCCCCAGAAGTATTACAAGGGATCTGGGGGAGAAACAGAGAACTTCATTCTCCAGGCCTGTCAACAAACAGAAAAACACAGCTGATGCTCTCTTGTGCCTACATACACTGACTAATATTTAGGGCAGTCTATATTCACAGGAAAGCCCACAATGGAGGCATTCCTTGTACGTTTTACCCCATAAATACTCTTGCAGGTCACAGAGCCAAAAAGGGGCCTCAAGAACACTGCCACAGCTAGTTAGGACTTGGCGAGCTTGAGTGGGACTGGTGATATATGGGAGTACTTATTCAATGTGGTGAAGCCTAGTTTTCATCTGAGGTTTATGTTGCATCCATTATATTAAATGGCCTGCAAGGGAAAACTAACCTGAAGGAAACCTGCCTCTTCCAAGTCAGCTGTTTGCACTGGGAACCGCTACTACAGTTATTTAGGTTTGGATCTCATCTCTCTGTGGCTCTTGATGAAGGTGTGTTACCCAGTGCCTGCCAAATTAGTGCCTTGCTCAGAAATTGTTTCGCTTCCTCTGACAAAATAAATAAATGAATTCTCAGATACACCCATGCTGTACCTTAACCTCTTTTAACATAAAACTCCTTTTTCTTTCTTTTCTGCTCAACTTTCTGTCCTCTGGAAAGAGACTATCATCACTGAATTCTGTTCTTTGTGAAGGTAGAGAAGGAGCAGATGTGAAGAGATGTCACAAAGTAAGCAAAGAGCAGACTTTTCCCAGACCTTCTGTTATTGATCACTTCATCCAATGCTACTAGAAATGTGTCCCCAGTGACCCTACTGTTCCTTTGTCTCTGTCCTGACAGAACTAGCAAAGATACCAGTCATGTGGATGGCTCATGTGCTCGGAGTAGAGCAACCAACTCCTTTCACGTTCTTCAGCATTCTGTCACTAAAGTGCTGGAAACTACTATCCTGGGCAGTTAAGAAATTAAGAGAGCACAGCAAAATGTGTTACAGCAGCAAACACCCCACTAATTCCATACTTCTGTTTCAGGGCAAGATAAAGACATTCATTTACTTAGGAAGGGATTAGCTAAATGCACAGGGGAAAAAAAACCAAACAAAAACTGAGACCCATGTGATGGGAGAGGACAGAGAAAAAAGGCGAGAGTAAAAGGCAGAGTAAAGCAACAGGGACCTTACTCTAGATATCCCCCTTCCTCAAGCGGCACAAGGCATTAAAAGTTCTAGTCACAGTCACAAAAAATATCGGAGTATTCAAAGGTTACAACATTGCTGCCTCTGCTGTTCGGACTCTTCTGTCACATCGCGTCCTTGTATTTTTCACCTTCATGGGCGTTCCTCTGCACAGCTCTTATTCCAAGACAAGGAATTAACATGATCCTCATTTTCTCTCTTTATTGTCATAGTCACTGCCATTCATTCCAGCCAGATTCCTGGAATCTCATCTTTAATTCAGCACTGTGGTGCTGTGGAAGCCATTACTAAATATTATGGGATCTAGGTGACAAGGTGAGCAGCTAAGAGTTGAATTTAGGGTTATGTCAGGAAGGGACATAGTTCCATGTTCTTGAGGTTGGTGTTACAGAGGACTGCAGACAGAAATCAAGGTTAAGGTTTCGATCATGGTTCCCAGCATGGGCTGAGCACGCTGAAGGTGCCTGATCCTGAGAGAAAGACAGAGCCCTTGATTCAGAACTTGATTGCATCTTCATTTCATTGCACTCAGGCAATACTGCAAGGGAAAAGGCATTTTTGATTTCCAGTGACCTCATTGTTCAGGAGTACATAGCAGTTCTGTGTGTACAACCAAACTGGGGTTTCACAGTAGGGTGAGAAAACCGAATCTCTTCAGAGAGAGAGAAGACTGTATGTTGCCCCACCCAAACAGCAACCTACCTCTTTTGGCAGCTAAGGAATGATGGGACCTCACATGGAGCTGTCGTTTCAAGAAAAAGAGAGTATTTATGCTGCTCTTTGACTGTAAATTGTGTAAATTCATAGGCACTTTTGGTGGCATAAGTGGAAAAGCTTGAGAGGATGGTAAATAGTAATATGGATTAAAACTTTTGTGCACCTACAAAGTCAACAAAACCCCTTATTTAGATACTCTGAGGAGAAAACAAACAAAACCTCCAACCAAATCAGGTTCAAATGCAACATAAGAGAAACAAACCATGTCAAAAGAATCCAGTCAATGATGTCCCACCTGAGCTAAATACCAGAATGCTTCAAAGGCAGCCAAGACTAAGAGGGGATAAAAGTAAGCATTCCTCAAATCTTTCCCAGTGTGGTGCAGGTAACTCAGAGGAGGACAATAGGATTCAAGCTTAGAGGCTGCAATAATATGATCAACTTTGAAAACGGAAACTCAAAAGACAACTCTACTTCTTCTCCATGGATCTTCCATCTTAAAATAGACAATCCTGAACTCTACCTTCTCAAACACCATGACCATCTCAACAGAGCCACTAACAAAAGAAATGAAAAGAGAAACAACAAAAGCACAAGATCTTCATACTGCTTTTTCCTCTGTGCAGCGTTCTTTACATTTTTCTGCTTTCCCTGAATTTCCAGCATTTAAGTTACCCTTCTTGGCATGGTCTGAGTTCACATCTGGGATCAGGTTGCTGGTGTAAGACATCTAGATGGCAAAATCTTTAGTGTCAAGCAGCACACCACCACGCTTAACCAACAAGAAGACTCTAATATTGAGAAAAAAGAATCAGAATCCACTGTGACAAGAACACACCACTGCTAACAAATATGAACAAGGAGACGGAGAAGTTGTTTCATGAACAAATTATTTCCCCTTGCCTTGCAATAGTTCTTTCAGATTCTTCTACAGTTCCTGTTCAGTCAATAAATCTGCACAAGGAAAAACACATGTGCTTGCACAGCCATTTTTGCCAGCAGGCACAAAACTAGCTTGGCACCCACTGAACAGACCACCAACTGCAGCAGCATACACATGGTAGCATACACAGTGCCAGCTAAGAAGACAGACGGAGGAAAAAAGCACAAGTGCTGCTGACTAGAACATCCCTGACAGTCAGGTAGGGCCAGTTTTACAATTTATAATGTACAGGACCACTCCGCACACCCTACTTTCTAGATTTTCTCTTCCTTGCCTGTTCACTGAAGGAGAGATGCTAAAGTAAGCCAGCTGTTCTGCCCTCTTCCAGTTGGGTGCACGGAAGTGGCCCTTTGAAGGACAAAGCTTGTGATCACAAGTATTTGTCTTGTGCATCTAGACTTCTGATAAGGACTTATCTGTACTGTTAACACTGTATTAGTCCCAAGGCAATCACTGCCAGCAGACAGCCTGAGAGCTAGTACATCTGTTGACAGTCCAAACAACATCAGACCCAATCATCCTGAGGGTCTTCATTCAGACCTACACTCTGCACATGTTCCCAATGAAATAAATCAAGACTGAATTTGGCCCATATCAGGAGAAACCCTTTCTTGTTTTAATTTTCTGATCGAGGAGACAAGGCCTAAACACAGCAACCAGCTTCAAGTATCACAAATGCCTGGGATCCAGCCTAGAACTGTTTTTTTCTGGTGAGTGGCATCAAGAGCAGACATTTCGACTGAAAACAGCACCAACTTGCCATTTGACAACCACTGCCTCGGTCTGAGTCCAGTTAGGCAGGTGCTGTTACTCAGTTGGTGTGGGTACATCCCCCAAAGAGAACAGCCCATAAACATATACTTGCCTCAGCCTGGAGTCTACACAAACAAGTTTGCAAGCTCTGGAGGGGTCCTGTGACTCCATCACAAACAAAGGATCCAAACACATTCCTAATTTTTCCTCTTGCAAAATGGACATCTCCAAATACACTTTTCATTATATTAAGGACCGCAAGAACAAGAGAAGACATGCTTCTGGCCCTCAAAATGTCCATTTTCCTAAGTAAAGGCAGGTAGAAACATACTGAATATTTACTGGACTGGAAAATTCATCACAAGGGAGGCTTTTCCAGCACAGCTAGGATTAGCTCTTCTTGTCATTAACTCTTATGTGGGAAAATGCCCCAGATTTTAACTGCAACAAGGGAAAAGTAAGGCTTTTAAAAATTCATTCAAGCACACCAATGTTTCATTATACCCTTTGTAGAGCAGATGGCAAGATGAGGCTATACCCCCTGGGCCTGCTTCATGGAGCTAACACAAATGATCTTCTCACTACAGATCTCAGATGATGCTGGTGTCATCACTTCACTTGGGGATTTGGGTCAAAAGGCTTTACACTCAAATCTGTTTTTTATATAGTACAAGCGCACCCAGACTAGACGCTAACGGTTAAGCAGCAGGGAGGCTAGCACACAGCACAGAGCCCTCTCAGGCACTTCCAGGTCGCTGATTTACACTGGCACATTTAGAGATTGAATCTTTCTAATCCAATTAGAATCTCATCTGAGTTGTCAATACAGATGTAGCCTGTTTTATTTTAGTGTGTCACAGAACATGCATTAATCTGGACCTGTGGACAAACTAGCCCTTCTAGGCAAATTCTGCCAGCCCGGTTTCTAGCACAGGTTCTCTCACTCATACAGCCCTTACTGCTCTCATGTTACCTGCCTAACCAGGAACTCCCACGGACATGCATCACCATCCTGAGTGATTATGAAAATGTGCGATATACACCATTAACCTTCTGAAAAATAGCACTTTCCCCTCCCAGCTCACTTCTCGTGTAATGATAGCTAGGGTACTATCAAATATAAGAACGTGAATATGATCTATTTTCATTTCAATGGCTTCATTTGTTTGAAATGTATATGCCAGTTACAGGCTGTCAGCACATTTAATAAGTTATAGCACAGACCAACAACTCTCAAACTTCTGAGGCCAAAAATTTTTACAGGTCATCATGTATACTTGTCATTAAATTTTGCACCGAAAACATTATAAATCATTCTGGTTTACAGACTTCCATAAGGCAGCTGTGAGCTGTTTTGCCACAAGCACATGAAACACCGGTATTTGCCAGGCACGAAACAAAAAGCTAAAAGCACCCTTAATACCACCACAAACCCTCAAGACTCCTCATTGAAACCGATACCCTTCTCAATAAGCAAAAGCCCAGCAGCAACTAAAACAGGTCTTTCGCTATGACCCAAAGGTAAACAGTTTCAAGTTTTAGCAAGCCAAGTTCAGGAGCAAAGCACATCTGTTGGTGACATCTTCAGGGAGGCTGGATTGAATGCTTCAGAGGATCTTGGTATTGGAGAAAGGTGAACTTTGATACAGCGATTAAAGCTTTGCATGTGAAAACCAATACTTAAGCAGCATCCAGAAATAAATTGACAGTGGAACAGATTACACTCTTACTCATGACAGATACCTGTCACCAAGCAGAATTCTCCACAGTCAGAAACCCTACTTACTCCCTCCCACACTCCTAGCATAGAATTCTGCAAATGCTAGAAAGCTGTCATGGATGCTAGGGAAGGTGGGAACAGTTACTGGAGAAGAAATCCCTGCCAATTTACTATATACATGGAAAGCAACTTTGGCTGAGGAAGTCCCTGAGCTAAAAAATTGTTAGAAGGCTGGAAAGTATTCTGGAAGAGACCACCCTATGGCCATATCTTACATTCTTCCTCTGCTTTGCACCCCATCTGGAAATGGGAGCCTGGGCTAGGTGGTCAGACCACTGAACTGACAAACTGTAGCTGTCCCTATGTTTGGTATGACATACTATAGTTGCCCATATGTTAATCTCCTCCTGCATACCCAAATTGTAAGGTTATTTTCACTGCTATAACACTTTGAAGTCATAGTAATGGATATGCACTTACTGGGCTCGTGTTGTAGATGTAATGTGGAAAGATTACTGGCAAACTCCGCTGCTTCTGAGATCTAATATTTTCTGTTCTATTCCTCATCTCAACACGATTCAGTCATATATACGCTTTATACAGCGTCCCATCTCAGAGTGGTAATGAGATAGCTAATCAACTACATCAGATGGGCATCAGCTTTACGATGCACACTGCAAAATAGCGCAGCCCTCTGACCTCTGCCTGTGTTTTTCATCCACAAGAGTCATTTGATGCCAGGCATGAATACCAAGTGCCTGCTAATGGAATCCACAACATTTACCACAAAAGCAAAGACAAAGTTCATCTGAAATAACTGCTTCCCTTCCTGCTTGTCTGTTGCTACCACAGCACCTTTTCATGGTTCAAAGGCAGCTGGCAGATGAAAACATAATCTGTGTGGTCACCTGATTCTTATACCTCACCGGCAGTATGTTACCGATCAACAGAACAGGACAGTCCTTATTTTGTAGGCCCAAAAACCCCAAGATTTTCCACTGTACTATATTATAGAGCTGATTTTATCCCAAAGTTGTTAATGAGAAATTGACTGTCAGGCATTCATTGTCTAGAGAACTTATAAGGTTCCTTCTAATATGCCCAGTCCTACACCTGGAGAATTGCACAGTGCTGTGAGAATAAATCAGCTTATTTAAGCTTTTTGTTGTACTTATATCCAGTGCCACTGTCATCCATCCTGTCATTTGCCACCTTTCTCCCACCACCCAATTGGTCACAAAAGCACTGGGGGTGGGGTGGGGTGTGTGCGAAGAAAGAAAAAAGGTTCAACAGAAGTTTTTTTCCTATCCCTAATAAGTCACTTAAGTCCCTTTACTCCTCCTTTGAAGGGAGGAGTTCATCCACCCCTAAAATATATCAATCCGCCAGCAGAAACTTACCACAAGTTCGGAGAATCTGGCATTGAGCTCCTCTGCTGGTGGAATTGGGACAGAAAACTCCAGGAATTGGAGGGGGTTATTGTCCTTGAGGTTGATTTCAGGGAGGTCGCTACCCCCAAAACAACAGAGAAACCCCAACGCATGACGATTCCTTTTCCGGGGGGCCATGATCATGGTGTATGATGCTATCTTCTGATCATGTTCTGCAGGAAGAAAGAGACCCAAACATAATCAACAGACATTAAATGATCAACAAGACTGTTAGATCTGTGGAGCTCTCTGCGATTGCAATGGTTATCGCTGGTGCAACAGCTGGAAGAGGACAGAAGGATCTGAGACACAAACTAGCAAAATCAAGACTCAAGCTAGACAAGGTAGACAAGCTTTCATATGCTATTACCATGTTCTTGTATGGCAGTGTAAAATCACCTCTCCCAGAGTTTCTCAAAAGGTTTTAAACACCTCAGTGTGGGATTGTCCAGCAGGTAGATTTATCAGTAACGCTCAGTAGTCAAGGTTGAACGCTGCCATTGAATGCCAGTATTGCCCTTTCTCTCACTGCTACAGTAAAGGAACCAAAGTATCAGAAACAAAAAGCGTATACTGGGGAATTTACACAGGATAAAAGGAAGAATCTGCCAAAGGTATCACATTTAGAGAAAATAAAACAAACAACAAAACAATGATGTAGAAATCAGTTTTCCACCACTCTGGAGCCAGACCACCAAACACCCACATATCCCTTTATGGCCAGGAGAGTTGCAGTAGGACTGTTTTGCCTATCACATTTTCAAACACATGTAACTAGTTTGGGCTGCTTTATGTATCCAGGGGAGAAACTGCACAGTGCTAATGTATGTATTCAGATTTATATTTGAGCTGCCAGATCCCATCTTGACAGGACCCAGGCTCAAGGGCCTTTGGTATCAGGAGCGTAAAGGGAGGTCTGAGGGAGGAGCTGGGGAGTGACTGATTTCACCCCACAACACCGTCTGCGAGCGGCCCATCCAAACAGGAAGCCTCCTGCCAGCAGTTTGAAAGGAGGGATCTGTGCAGTCCACAGAGAGCTGCATATTTTGCCCTTTTAAGGGACTTGTTGTTTGACAGCTCAGGGGCTTATTTGTGTTATATTTTTTAAGGACTTCACTTTTTCACTTAATCTGCAGAATAAGCCATATCCTTAGAGAGTAAATAATTAAAGCCTGTTGTTAAGCCCGGCTCCCTGGGCACGAGAGCAGGGAGGGAGGTGGCAGGTGAACCCAACCACAGGATGCTGGATGCTGTATCAGCAGCAACACAGCTGAGCTTTGTCATCACAGCAGCTGCTGCCCTAACCTGCCCCACACGTCTTCGGTCTGTTTGCTTGCCAGAACAAAGCTGCTTTGAGCTCTCAGAGTCTAAGTAGCTGTGCTAGGACATCACCTTTAGGACAGCAGTTGCATAGTGGGACTTAACGTACTGCACACGGCCAGAATCTCTCCAGGGACTTTGTATGTAGAAATCAGCATGCTCGCTTAAGAAAAAACTAAGCGACCAACAACAACAAAACCCCCAAACACCCAAACCTCCACACTTATGGCATTATGTGCTTGGCAAGCATCACCTGCCCTACTTTGTGCTGGGATTAATTTATCTAGCACTTTCTTTTATGCACCGAAGGGGCATCAGCTGCAACCCTCATGCAGCTAAAAGGAAAGTGAGCTGGTACCAAGCACTTCCTGGCATGCCTACTTTCCTTTGCTCTCCGTGCCAACTCTGCAGGGGGTGGTACGTCTCAGCAGGGCTCACTAGAGCAGGGTGATGCTGGCTTCAAAAGCACATTTATAAGAAAACTGCATTCTCACTAGGAGATGCCAAAGGCCAGCTTAACCCTGGAACCATACTCTTGACACTGGTTCAGTCAGTAGAACCAAAATGCCCTCAAATCTAGCACAATGATGTGCACAACTGCTGTTTCAGTGCTGGCGACTTAAGAGGTTCAGTTCTGAAATTATTTCACAAGAGAGCCTCAGAAGAAGTTGAACTTGTCCACCATGGACCATCTATTCAGGAACTACTCCGAGTGAAAAGTCCTTTATGGTAATCTGGTCATGGATGAGGTTAGAACCCATTAGTTTGACAAAACTTCGTCTTGGAAGGAACTCGAATCAATGAGACAAACCTAATTTGCATACAATAATTATATTTGCATCAATTCCGTTGTAAGTTCTGGCCTGCTGTCTAGAGGCTTCCTCACCAACCATCAAAGGATCAGCATTCTCTGGGGCATGGGCAATAAATCCTCCTTTGAAAAACTGGCGGAGACATTGAAGTGGTAGAACCATAACATCGTCCCTTATGAGCTCTGGTGAAGACTTTGGTAAGCACTCCTCCAAAAGACGCACCTTACCAGGAAATGAGTACTACATGAATGGATACAAAGGCCAACATTTTCTACAGGGTAAGTACTGTCCCGATCAAGGCACCACAGGTTGTCCTGTACTGACATTTCATCACTCAGCTTTCATCTTAAGCAGATTCACCTAAAAGGTGAACAGTCAGTCTCCAGGCCTTCTTCATGCATAATGCTGAAAAATCCACAAGCTAGTGCTTGTTCCTGTGGTGTTTTTACAAAAATGGCAACTGTTCCTTGGGATCGATACTTAGGAAACTCAGAAAGCTACTCAGATTTTACTACTCTGCAAAAGCATGAGCTCACATGAACAATAACCTTGTATTGCCTCACTTTCACAAAGCACCATTCCATCGCACAACTCATAACATCATCGGTACTTTGCAGGTCCATCTACAAGCAGAGTGCAGGAAATCTACACTGCCACAGAGAGGTAAAACAGCACTTTTGTACTGGTATAACACTGTAACTGTGGATTGGTGAGGTGTCCAGATGCCTTTAAACTAAGAACATTTGAAGACTGCTAGAAAGGGATTCAGCACAGATATTTTAGAATTGAATCACTGAACTAATTAATTATATTTCTCAGTGGGAGCACTGTCTTTTCTAGATTAAGACTGCCAGACACAGGATGCCAAGGGGCATTTACTTAAGTTGTACTGTTTATGCTATTAAGAACTAGTTACAACTCCTTGATTTTTGTTGGTGGACATAGTTTTAAACAAAATAAACATTTTCTAATAGCTTCCAACTTAATAATGCTTTCCTTTTTTTCTCTTTCTATTGCCTTTGCCTTGTAAAGAAGAAAATCTGGAGAAATGTGCTTCCAAAGCACAGGGCGGGGGAGAAGGGGGAGGCAACAAATAGAATGAAGAGAAGAACATATTTCTTTTTTCCTGAGTGGTAAATAACAACAAAGCTGTAATTTAAAAAAAATTAAAATAACAAAAGGTGGGGTTTTTAATTCTAATAAAAGCTCTATTGCCTTTCAACTTCTTGTTAGTAAGTGATTATAAAAACAAAACATATGCAATTATGTATTTCTATATATACCTTCAGTGAGAATCAATGGGAAATCTCTCTCTGGAGAGAATCCCATTATTACACATAAATCCCTCCAACAGCTCTTCTCAGTTGTACTGTTTTACCCTTTTGCACAACACAAACAAGCTGCTGTCACTCCAACAGCTAACCGCACACCCGCTCCTCGTAGCGGTCCCCCTCCTGCTTCCCAGCCCCATCTGTGGTTCGGCTCAGGTCAGGAGTCACAGTCTGGAACTTTGCCCAAGGTCTAATTATAACAATGTCCTCTTCCTCTGACAGGGCGTACGTGTTCATCTCTAAACCATTTGGCCCAGTGACCAAACATAATTAAGCTAATGCAATTTTTCCAAGTCTTATCAGAAGGTTGAGCCACATGGGATGGGATCCACGCTAACTTCACACGAGGATCCTCTTCCAATGGCAGGCTCTAAATTTTTATTTGTCTCACCCTTTTCTTCAGCCTCATCTCAGAATTTATGACTTTCATGCAAACATATCCTAAATAAGCCATGTTCCACAAACAGTAAGACACCTGAAACAACTGCTGTGCCAGCAGCTCTCCTGTGCAAGAGAGCTGATTATCATAGTTTTTACCTGACTGTCCTGTCCTTCACCACTGTGAACAGCCAGAACTAAAACAGAGAAAATTACTTTTGTATCGTCACCTTGGGAAAAAAAGAAGAAAGAGAGAGAACTCGAGTTAACTAAACACATGCAGTCCTGCAAAACCAGTTTGCAACATAAGGAAGCATTAATGGAAAACACCGATGCACTCGCTTCCAGAGCTGAATCTCCACTAACCATTAACAGACACACAATGTCAAGTGGACGTAGCCACAGCTCTCACCTGAGCTGGAAACACAGGACTAAATGTGTGATGTGGAATCACTGTCCACACTAGTTTATGCTAACAGGAGAGGAGACGAAGTAAATCACTTCCATTTCCCCATAAACCTGTACCTTTCTCTACAGCAGGATAAAACATATAAATGTGATGTATTATCACAGCAGTAGAAAGAAACCTAAACTGAGACTGGTTTGGAACATAAGCCAAATCACCCCACCCCCAAATCCAAGTTAAATCTCTGGGTTATTCAACCATTAAATACTAACCCACCAGAACTTCACGGTATTATAACAGCCACCTTCATCGTCACTGATGATGACGAAATGAAGAAAATAAGCACCATGCTCAAAATTGTCAAAATATATACATTGGGTAAAGCTAAAGAGCTCCATGCTGACCCTGTGCTCAGTTCCCTGGCTGACATTGCTTCTCCAGTACACAGATGGTGAAACTATGAGCTTCACAGCATGTTCCAATTGCCATGGGAATTTTCCATGTATGTCACTTGTTACGTGATAGATGTCAGATGCAATATAAGGCAATTGCAACATGGGGGATGGGGAAAGGAGGCAAGCAAGAAATCTATTTGTTGCTTCAGCAGTAGTAACCCAACTCTTTTGGTTTGGATTTGTTACCATACTAAGGAGTTTCCTTGTCTCCAGGGAAAAACAAAACAAAACAAGACCAAAACAAACCAAAAAAAACCAAACAACCAAACAACCAAAAAAAAAAAAATCCCCACCAAAACAAAAAACCACAAAACACCAAAACCCAACTATTTTAAATCCACCAAGTTAAAACCTTTCTTTTGGGAAGGAGGGTAGTCCTTCCTGAAGAGCGCACCTGCCTACTACAGTGGACAGAAAGGCATCCGACCCACAACAGATCAGCAGTTCACAGAAAAGAAAATCCTGGAAAACGAGTGGGGCCTTGTGCAGTGATGGCCACTCAGTCCCAGGAAGCCAAGGACCACACTTAATGGTTCCATTAGAGGAGACAGCTCAGCTTGAAATGTACTGCACATTTTGAAGCCAGTTCATGGATTTTCCCTCCCACAACACATCAAAACAAGGACGTGGATCTCAATGTGGTATAAGAATGTTGCAAGCCAGCCCAGGCCCTCAGCTCTGTTCTGTTTTAAACACCATCTCATCAAAACTGAGATGGTTAAGAATTTCAAAGCATTCCACAGACCTAAAGATTGTCTCCTGCTATATACACAATATTATATATTATTTATTTATTAATTTATTTGGCTAGGAAATATGACCTGAGATAAGAGAAAAGGCTATTTGAAGACTGTCAGGTGTAACTATACCCATAAACCTACTTAATGCAACGTGTCTGTCAAAAATCTGTTTATTTTTAATACTTTAAGGATGCTTAGGATGTGCTGGATGACTAATGATCACTAATGTTAGCCTGTTAATGCCCACAAATCTCTCGCCAGCCTCTCACCTGGTACCAGCTTATCAACCAAGAAAAGCTAGAGAACTGTAAGAGGTCTTTCCCTTCCAAAAGTTCAATTTGCAACACTTTCTCTGTCTTAGCAGGAAATGAGGGGAAAAAACCCTTTATAAAATAACAAACAAAAACCAAACAAAAGAAAACAGATAAAAGATATACCGGCAGGTTACTAATATTTATCCCAATCCACGTATCTATCCCACTTGTATTCACAGAAAAATGTTTTTAAAAGAACAGTCAAATCAAGAGTCAAAATATGGGCTAGTAATCATTTGCTATTTCTTTACACCTTTTTTCCCACCTTTTAGTCAAATACAGATTAATAGTTTTCTATACCTGACTTGAGCTGACCAAACAATCCATTTATTCTTTTACCTACTAAGAAGTTCATTTATTTTCATAAATGCATTGGTTTACTATAACTCTGACTCCACACAAAAATTTGCAGGGTCAAATCTAATCTGTCCTACACATCAAAAGCTGAGTCTTAATTATAATCTTGCATTTCATTCAGATGCAAGTAAATCTACACTTCTTTAACATTTCTGAATGACAATGCGACCACCACAGCTTAAACTGCAAACAAAACAAGTAAAATCCACAATTTAAGATTTTATCCAGAAAACACATGCTCCTCAGTGTCTAAGCATACAAGATATTTGGCTAAGAGGAAGCAGAGATGTCCTACTAAACAGCAACTTTGGAGGCAGGAATACATTATGCTTAGTGTTTATTGTACCACAGGTTCCTGCCCAAATTTATCAACTCCACACTTAGGCAAGTTTGCCAACAATTCAAACCCCCGTGGTGGTGAATCCAATGGGATTGCATACTCCTAAATATAAGCAACCTTTCTGGTTTGAGTGCAGTAGTCTAGAGTCTTTCTTTCCTTACCCTCTCCTTGTTATTGCTTGCAAGTCTTCTTGTGCTGCAGCACTGCAGTTTCAGTATCATCTACAGATACCCTCCACTTCCTTCTCAATCAGAAACTGTTACCAAAATTAATTTTCTTGTCTTCCTCACAATGAGCCATGTTTGCTCTGTTCATATGTCTCACTAATGATTACCCCACTCCCTTCTATTAAAAATAAATTAAAAAAGGCTTCTCCTTCAGGCAGGGAAGAGCGACACTTTCCATTTCCAGCCTTAACTCTTTCCTTCTTTTCCACCAGCTTCAGTTTTATTCTTTACATTTTTTCCACTGTTTCATTGCAATTTCCTCATTTTCTCTCACGACAACTCTTAGACTTGGAATGGCTTCTAGTAGACACCTTTTCTGCCTCAAATTGCAAAACTCCTCTCTTTATTAAGCAGATATTTGAGAGAAAAAAACCTTCTGAAGAGACACCTGCTGCATGACACGTGCTATGAAGCCTGCACCACACTTTGTGTATGTTTTATTTTTGTTGCATTGTACTCCACTGCCCTAGCTGTGCACTGAGGTTGTAGGTTTTCTAGCGTAGGTTCTTGGTTACCTGCTTAAATCAGTTAGTGCACAGTGCCACAGACTTACGGTACTATATAAACATTAATAAAAACAGCAGGTCAGCAAAACGTAATCACCCAGCTGGAATCTGGGCAGGACATGACAGATCACACCCCAGAAATGATGCTGCTGTAAGAGGCAGCATTTAGCAGTATCCACAAATCCAGGGTGGATAAATTTACGCTTTATGAAATAATGGGATTTATGCAATGATTTCCCCTACGACAGCATTAGCTTCACTAGATGGGTTGGTTTGTTATGTCATTGTTCTTCTTCAAATCGCTGTGATTGTAAGAGCCTGTGGGAAATACGCTACATAAAAACAAACATGGGGAAAGAATCCCACAAACTCCACAGATGCCACCCCAGGACCCAGTCATAACTGAGCATAAGACCACCCACCAGTAAGCCTTTTCAAGCACTCTCTACAATCCCCAGATTTTACTCTTGAAAGAGTTCAGGTGCTAAAAATGTTATTTTTAGGTCTTGCCAAGAATATACTGTAATCTCAAGGCCATGAATTCAGGACAAGACTACGATCCAATTTGTGTCTGTACTACTCAACAGAGCAGGTCTGAACCGCCTTTACTGCAAGCTATGGGTCTGGACAGCACAGCCCAGGTCAGACTCTTTACTTTCTCTGGTGTTGGGTACAACACTGTGATGCAGTTTCACAGGACAGCGTGCCTTGGAAACTAGAGTGCGAGATGATGCCTTTATTCAATAGAAGAATTCATAGACTGAAGATGAAATAGATCATGATGACATCCGTCAAGCAGACATACACGTTCACATTGCTCCTTCAGTTCCAATGTGGAAGACTATTTTCTTCTATAGGAAGATGAAGTTCTGTGCCTTTAAAAGATCCTATGGCATGAAATGCCTTTAATGTCATTGGTGTGAAACTGGCCCTAATCAGTAATATCTGTCAGTTCTATCTATAAGACCAACTCCCAAGAATGAGACATCCACACCTCAAGAAAGAAGCCAAGGAGGGAGTGATTTGGAGAACAAGTTATCCCACTCAACCCTCCACACCAATAGGGCAGGAATACTGGTAAAGCAGATTAGTACTAAAGCTTGGTCTAGGGACTTGAAATCTCCGCATCATTTCTTTTGAGAAGAGTAGGGTTTAGTTGGATGTCAATCCAGAGTTTCCCAGTAGCACTAAGAACTGCCATCTTCAGAAGAATGAACACACAACCCCCATTACTACGAGCATCCCTGTCTTGTTTGAGTCATTGTAATTTTTCCATTCTGTCATTGCCCAATTATTTCCAGACATGATGTAACTATTTTGCCAGGGGATTTGGGAGTCAAAATGTTGCTGCTGTTGTCATCGATATCCTGGGTGCCTGAATTTTCCAGACAAAATAAGCAGTTGAGGGCATTAGAGTGCCTCTGCTGAGAGAGAAACAATCTGTAAGAACTGCCAGTGTTCTCCAAGAAAAACAAACAAATAGTAAAGGTCCAATTACATCTTCCCAACTCCAGCCCAAGTCCATGAGAAATGCTGTTTTCTTATTCAGATAATTAGTAGAAGAATGTTTCATCTGTTGTCCAATGTCATCACAGCACACAAAAATTGATTTCCATTCTAACACTGGGTTCAGGGCCACTACAGGACATTAAAGCTCAACTTGACTGGAAATGTGCCTTGGTTGTAACCACTGGAAACTAGCCACAGATGTAGGTGTACAAGTGCTGTATTCACTGCTGACAGGCAAATCGATTATCTGCTCCGGTAAAATTTTCCTGAAGTTCTCACGTTGGAAAAAGCAACACAGTCTTTACAGCAAATGGGTATAACTAGGCAAAAAACCCAACACAGACAGCATTTGGACTTTTACATGTTTTTCGTGGGTGGCTGTACTGAATCTCTTCAGAACTAGTGTTCATCAATGCCACTCAGAAAAACAGGTTCCAGGCTGCAGAACTGCCACTTTCCTACTTGGTGCCCCAGTCAAAGTATAGTGTATTCCTACATGTCACTGCAAACCTGTAAATATAATGGTGGTTCTCAGTTCAGTTCCATATACTGAAAAGCCACTGATGGGGTGATGGTTAAAAGGCTTTAGTGATTCACTAAATAGAAGAAACACTAGATGTATCACAAAGGGAACAGGTCTTGGGATTTTTATGCTTTTTTCATCTTAGAGATGGTTTCTGTAGGTCAAGGCATAGCCAGGGTCAAAGTGTCATTGATTTTACATACCTATTTTTTAAGCTACTCAGATTCCAGAGTCGTCAATTTGGCACCAAAAATAACTTCACTCTAGAAAATTAAGTTAAGAAGAGGTCATATACAGCATTTTATTCCAGCATTTTTATTTTTGTTCGAAATTCTGACAAGGGATACTCTGGGTTCAATGCCCTGAAACCTCAACATTACACAAGTAGGTTTGAACTCCAAGCCAGCAGCTTGGTGAAATTGCTGAACTTTTAACCCAGTATGTCTTCATGAAGAATGGATATTTGGAAAGAGTTCTGCTCAAGGATTTTGGGTTGTTTTCTGTGTGTATTTTTAAGTGGCATCCAGATAAAATATATTTTCTGGCTGCTGTAATGTTTACAGGAGGAGACCTTACACCAAGACTGAAAGCTGCTTTCAGAACCATGAATTACTACTTTACGTTCTGGGGCTGTTTTATGGAATTAGGGTGAACAAGGCCTCATCTATATTTAGGTAAAATTCCACAAAGCTGATGTTCTGAGTGACACAAGTAGTGGTCATTTATGAGGGTCTGAAAAGAAAGCGCTACCTAAAACCAGCCACCTTCCTTACATGGTCAGTGGGTGCTTTTGGCCAACAGCCGTATGTTACAAAGATTGCAGTGAAAGGAGAGACAGGGAAACACCCCCTAAAATACCCAAATGTGACGATCTTCTCCACAGAGCAATGCATAGCCATGTGGTCTAGAGCATATGGTACATGAGGGTGTGGTGCCTGTCCCAATCCTACCAACACTATTTGACTGCCTCCTCCGGGCTGCTGATAACTAGTTCTAGTCTCCTGGATTCTCATGGCAATAGGTCATGTCCATGCAAAGGCCCTTTACTGTTCATGATTAAGAGAAGTTTAGAGTACTGAAGTATATCTAGGGAAGATTTCCTAGGACTCTAACTAACCAACACACTGTTCTTCCCCAAAGATAGGTTATTTGCTTAAATGTGTGCTCAGATACCCAAAGAAAACTGCAGAGAAGCTGCATACAGTGGATGTTTGGGTAGTCATCTCCACACTTTTAAGTTCCCACAGCAAGTCAACAGCCTGTCCGAAGACATAGCAAGTTCTTTCAGCTTTTGAGCCCAAGCTGCTTGCATCTTGTTGACGAAGATTTGAGCACACTCCACAGAAAACCAGAATGTAGTATAAAATTCCTCAGCTCACCACTACAGCTGTACACTACAGGAAAAACAAAACAAAACAAAACAAAACAAAAAAACCCAACAAAACTCCCTGCTTCTAAACAGCCACTTGATCTGGGTACACAGTCCTTAGACATGATTCAAAAAGAAGGCCCTTTGTATATAAGTGGAACAGAAGTTTACCCTCTATTAGAGAAGGAACATCATCTTTATCCCCTTAGGGCTGCAAACATCATTCTTATAGCCAGTGATGTGTGTTTTTGCAGAACATGTACCAATATCACTGCTTGTTCTCTCTCGTTCTATACCGAACCAATTTATTCTGTAGATTGTACAGGGTTTTATCCAAATCATCACCTGCTGCAGTTAGCTTTGTCTCACCCCTTGGAAGAGTATTTAAAACTTAAATAACTAATTTTTCTTGTATCTTGTATCTTAGATTCATAGGTAGAATACATACAAATAAAGACAGTAAGCAGTCATATATTGCCTCCTACAAGTTCAGGTTTTGGCTCTGCTTGCCCTGGTCAGTCAGGGACATTTATAAGATAAATACATATTATGCAAGAATATCTTCCACTGCAAGAAAGACTGAAATTGTTATCCCCATTTTCTACTTGCTGTAGAAGACCCAGCTAATCAGTACAAAAACCCTTCCAGTGACAAGTAGCAGCAGCAGCACTTGACCCTCATCCTGCCCAGAAATGCTTTTGAACAAGGAACACCCTCAATTTTCACATAACAATTTGCACTTACCTCCCAGAAAAACTAAGTGTGAACTGCAAAATGTCAGAAGCTCTGACATATCAAGTCCAACTGCGTATTTGGACTGGATGGCAAATCCAAGCAGAAATACCCTATATGTAACCCAACAATCTACAGGTAAGCTGCCAGCCTATTACTAATTTTTAACTATCGGCTGTTGGACCAGTAAATATGAGATGAAAATGGCATTAACGCTAATGAAATCTCCACGTTTGAATTTTCTCCCCTTCTCCCCGCCCCGCCCTCTTCATTCATATTGCAAGCAAAGGGTCCACCATACTACAGCCGTGCCTGGCAAAGCTTAAAACAGAGAAAATTGTACAGAGAACTGGCTCTGTCTTCAAATCTCTAAAAAGAAGATAAACTAGCAGATGTATAACGCAAACACTGAGTTCACACCACCGAGACACTCTTCAGGGTGACCTCTTACCTAACATCAGTCAAATGCAGCCTGCAAGAAGCGTGGCTACTGCCCAGGAAATGTTCTTAGTGCTGGGTTTACAGTGTTACTGGCTATTAATCACAAAAAACTCCACTGGAATAACCCCAGAATTAAACAAATTAAGCAACGCAAGTCTAGAAAGGGGAGTTTGTGAGGGGAAGTAGTTTTAAGGAACGTTATTTTGTTTCCAAGAAAAAAAAAAGCTGTTCTTCAGACAGGAGCAAGTACACAAGGTCTCAGAATATCATTTTCATGCTGAGATTTCAAACAGGCAAAAATTTTCTACATTTTTAAAAGGTCATGCATGATAAGGAAACAATTCATCTCCTACAGGGCCTACTAATAGCACTAACTCTCCTTAATTCCCAGGGCACACTTTAAAACTATATCAATATTGCAGGACACATTCCCAGCATCTACTGGAATACTCCTACAGTAAAGAGTTTCTCTCCATTTAAATTGCAATAGTACAACTACATGGCAAACAGTTCTCAAACATCAAATCCCAGCATGATGGCCACCAAGTCACCTGTTTCCCAGAAAGCTGCTCATAGTAGAGGTGTCCTCCAAGGAAGTGATTTTCACAGCACCTCAGAAACCTCTGTGCAAATGAGGATGAAACACAACATTGCTCAAATGAGAAAAATAAAAACAAAACACACAACTTTAGCACTGGGACTGGATCCACCTTGAGAAGCAGTTCTGTCTCATTCATTTAACGGAGAGAAACCAACACTGACAATATCTTGGAAATGAGATCTCTCTGCCCCTTCTAACAGACCACTCTGGACCAAAGAAAGCATTTCTCTGAGTGTCTCTGTGGACCAAAATTTGAGCTTGAGTTACTAAATAACTGAACAGAGGGAAAACACTTATCACGGGAAATGGGCAAAAGGAAGGATCAGTTTTCTAGCTGGAAGGATGCTGTGCTCTGTGGGAGTACTGTAGCAAGTCTCATGCTGTGGAAGGACCTTGGTGTGGAGGTAATGCCAGTGGGTCAACCAGCCAATAGTTCAGTCATGAAAATAAATTTACGCCTTTGTATTAAGTTCTTCAAATATTTAGGCTGAGGTCACTCCAGAGGAAATCTTTATTATCAGATACTAAGGGTCTTATATTCTGTAGAGCAAATTATTTCAGATATTTGCCAGGGAATCCCCCCAAAAGTCACATTTATGTAGGCAAAGTCAGCAGGAAAAAAAAAAAAAAAGGAGGCAGAAAGAAGAAAAGAGAAGCATTTTAAACTTCTCTTCAAAAAGATATTGGAAGGCATACTCAAAATTCTGTTTGTCTTATCAAAGCAGTAAATTCAGGGTGAACATAGTATTGGAATTAGGTTAGAGACCTCACTAGAGCCTTTCATTCCTCGGCAACATACATTCTCTATATATTTTCCTCTCCATGCTGTAACAGACTCCTCTTAATTGCGATAGAAACACATAACCTCGTGGAACAAGAGACCGACTCTTCCAAACAGAATTCAGACTCAGCTCATTCCTGGTGAAATGTCCCTCACTGAAATTGTGCTGGGTGGGCTCCTGAATTTCTTTTTTTTTTTTTTTTTTTTTTTTTAAGTCCCCAAAATATTTAATTTTCTCCAGAGGCCTTTTGAGCTGATTTTAGCAAAGTCACAATACAGTATCCAAATCATCATTCCCTGACTCCTGGGGAATGTATTCCAAATCACATACAAATTTCACTAGGGGCCAGTATGAACAGCTCTTTTAAACTGCATTCACTCATGTAACATCTATGATTAAAAAAGGGACAGAAAATCCAATGGTGCTAAGAGCAGGGTTAATAGAACAACTTTCTTCTTTTAAAATTGAGTTTTAAAATGAATGGTCAGACCGAAGATAAAACACCTTTTCATTTGGGCTGTAAAGTTATTTTCTTCACTCTACTTCAAGAAGTGAGCAAGGCAGTGAGGTAGAAAGCTAAATCTAAATTCGAGGCAATACTTCACACTAGAGCAATACAGCAAATGTCTACTTGGTTAGTGTTGCGCAGACCCCTTGCCAGGCTGGAAGTACTCAAAAAAGGTTTCATTTTCAACCTTAATCCTAACTCTGTGAAAGTGTCTGACTATAGATTCAGAAAAGCAACATATGACATATGTCAGTAATAGCTTTAGGCACTAGTTACACTCCCTTGCCCAGGAATACTCTTCCATGCTGCTTATAACAGCTCAACCAGATTGCCTGAAATCAGAAAGAACACGAAAGCAGAGTTGTCATTGCTCCAACATCACTAAGCAGAAGCTGCTCTCAAGCTGTGCCTGAGCAGAGCCTCTGCACCTTTACCAGTCAGTGCCAGAGTGCAGAGTTGTGTATCATGGACCGCCCTGCACCACCCTTCAGCTCTCTCCACCCTGTGGCCCCATCACCACCAAAGACCTGGATGTAGTTTGCTCACTGTTCATCCTCACCCACAGACTTTCAATGCCTCACAGAGCACCAGTAGATAAGCAGCACTCTTGAGAGGATAACGAACACCAGACGTAGGGGGAAAGTGACTTTGGATGCAGAACTTTTCCCCCAGTGATTGAAGACCTTGTTGGGATATGTCAGTGTTCTGCATGTCTCTTAGCTGGTTTCAAAGGAGCATTTTAAGTTCTTTTCTTACTTATATTTGCATATTGTCTTCACTAGCTAGAGCTTTGGAGCCCATCAAACAAAATAATTCTCCCCTGCTTACCACTTCTGAGACAACCCCATGGAAATAAGCTAATGCCAGCACACTGACATTCCGGAATTGCTCAACAACCTCATAAGCTGTTCAGTATCAGCCGTTCACAAATAACATACGTGCATTCAAAACCCAAGGCACTGTCCGACAGTTGGTGAATAGTAAAACAATGTCCTCCTGTTCTGCTGGTCAGTTAAGCTCCCGCAAGTAACTTGTGAATAATTATGTTACAAATGGATAACAAGTTTGGCTGGTAGAATGTATACTTTGAGCTTAACTATTGAAATAGGAGTCAAAATTCTAAGCTTCTTGCACTAATTTGGTCATATATCCCTGGTCTTCAGTGCAAGGTGTTTCTACACAATAAACGTTCCCAGGCTCACAAAATCAAACACACACCCACCCCAATGCAGTTCTCAAATCCAGACAACTTTCATGCAAGTCTTCCTTCCTTCATTATCTGAAAACACTGAAACAGCCTCAGCCCAGACTTCTGCCCCCTCTTTCAGACCCCACTGACTGCCATTGTAGCAAATATTCCACCTTAGTTCAAGCTGTTTGTCCTCTCTAGGTAAAGCAAAAGGATTTGCAACCCACCTCAAAAATAATCTGCTAGAAGAAATTCCCTTTCACAGGCTGTATTAGAACACTGAAAGCACAGGTTTTTACAACATCTCTTTCCTATCTTCTTCCAGCCAAGGTAGTAAGGATATTAAAGATAGAGGGCCTAAACCAGAGCTTTACTATGGTCCACATTATTTCTCTCTCTCTCTCTCTCTCTCTCTCTCATTTCCTTGTTCTCATTCTCAGCACCAGACAGACCCAAAAGCCCACACTGTGTTGATAAACACACCAGAAGTAGCTGGGGATGTAAGTATGAAAACGCGTACAGCAAGTTTATTTTATGCTGGTTTGTTTTATGGCACTCCTCCAGCAAGTTGGATGCACAGCCCCATTAGGGTCACAGTGCTAAAATTTTCCTTAAACAAGTCCCACCCAGAGGTCCAGGCCTCTTTTTCTCTCTCCATACCACCTGTATCCCAACAGTCCAGAAAGCAATTGGAATTTATCCGGTGCAGAAAAGAATAATGCTGTGTATGCACACCACTCCGTACTGAGCCCTCTTCTAGACTGGCCGTGCTATGCCACGCCTTCCTTCATCAATGCAGTTTCCCAAGCACTCTGTGGGGAGGGGATCTGTACAAAGCGGCCAAGGTGACCAACCGCTTTGGAGTATGAGATCTGAAAGTTGGTGGGGATGCAACTTGAGAATTTTGAAACATGCTCAGCAGAATAGTTGAAGTGTCTTTGTACCCTCAAAGCCCAGGTAAGATGAGACAAAGGTCAGGCTCCAAGTGCCCCATTTTATACTTAAATTTTATGCCCCATATTTTTCCATTAAGACAGCATTGGAATCCCATACCACATGTTTTATTCTGTCTGTCTCTGAAAGACAGAAAAAGTTACAAGTCCACATTATCTTACCGGGCAGTAGAGGCTAATCTATATGAAATATATGGAAGACAAGTGGGGAAAAAAAAAATGGTTGAAGGGAAGACAAAAATGAAACCATTGCTTTCAGCATCACTGAAGAGAATTTATGTGTCTTTCTCAAGGAACACTGCTTCTTTCCTGCTCTTACAAGCAAAGATTTCTTTCTTGGCAAAGGTTTTAGTTGCAAAACCGAAAGCAGACAATCCTCAGATTAACAAGAAAGATCTGACACATTTTCTTTAAGAGGCAGACAGAACAACTCTTGGAGCAGGTAGTGGCGGGGTGAGCCACAACGCACCCTTCCTTCAGAAGCTGGTAAACGAGTTCCAACCAACTGGTAGAGGGAGACAATAAGAGATAGAAAAGGAAAGTGTGAAATGATGAGTCAAAATATCCTTCTTAAGGAAAAGGGTATTGTTTGGTCTGCAAAGGTGATTAAAGAGGACATTTAGAAGCAGCATGTACTACCAAGAAACTTTTCCAGGAGTAGCCCAACTTCCTGGACACAGAAGCTACATGCCAAAAACTTTCATATGGTCAAGAGCAAAAAGTCACACACTTTGTGGAGCTGAGCGAAGGGAAAGCAGTGGGAAGTGGTTCACAGGCTGGATGTAACAGTAAAACCTTGTGACTCCTGCTGATGCTTTTGAGATAAGGCTGGGCCAGGTGGGTAGCCAGCTCAAAAGAAAATGCTGCAATACTGAGCCCAGCAAATTGGGGTTGCAAGGGGCCTCTTAAGACTGCCTAGTCCAACCCCCTAGCTCAAGCAGGGTCAACTACAGCAAGTTGCCCAGGACTGTGTCCATTTGGGTTTTGATATTTTCCAAGGATGGAGTCACAACTTCTCTGGGAAACTTGTGCCAGTGTCCAGTCACCCTCACTGTGAAAACATTTCTTGTGTTCAGCTGGAATTCCCCGTGCTTCAAATTTATGCTCATTGCCTCTTGCCCTGTCAATTGGCACCACTGAAAAGAGTGCACCTTTCCTCAGCAAAGAGACAAATTTCTGAAAAGTCCTCTTACCAGCAAAGCTGCTGCTCTGTGTAAGCATTTAGGGGACTTAATCTGTACAGATCTAGAAGTGTTTGCATAACAAGAATATCACAGAAATTGTCTCCTGAGCCAACGTCTGCTAATGGCAGACCAGAAAAAGATGCAGAACAAAGATCACTGAAAGTGGTTTGTTAGAAATAAAAACACCAGTACATTTCCCCATAAATCAAACTCATTATAGGTTCTCACACCACAAAAATTCACAGACAAAGTGTCAATCAGCCAAAAAAAAGACTCCTCATATTTGTAGAAGGTGAGTATCCACAGACTGTTACTCCACTGCATTAGGTATCTGCCCTGTCCTTTCTCAAAACCAAGTGTTAATGACAACACAGTTACGTGATTCCCCAGAAAATTTGATACCAATAGAAGTAGCCTTAAAGAAAACCTCTTGACTGGTAACGCTTACCAAACTAATGTTTCCCAGTTCCAGTACCATCCACAGCATAGACACTGTCCCGTCATTAACACAGGCAGTGACAGTGACAAACACAATGGACTTGCATGTCTACTGGTTCCCATACCTGGTACAGTAAGACTTGGCGTGCTCCAAGACATTCCCTAGACATGATAGTCTACAGTTTCATTACATCACTGCTTGGGAATAAGTCTTCATAACTGGAGATGACCCAAAATAAAAAACTCTTGGTTTTGGATGTGACTTCTCCAGAAGTTTAGGGCTTTGCAGAATTGTTCCCTTTGTATGCCTCAGCTGCTGGCACTGAAGTCAGGGGATGTTTGACCACTGATTTCTGTGGGAACAGGATAGGATTTTAGCCACAGCAGGACTCCTAACCACTACCACCATCCAGTATTTGCCCTTCAGAAGCTTTTCAGGGCAAATGCTTAGAAAGTAGTTGAATTTAGTTTTTGTAAGCAAAACCTCAGAGGTCAAGCCCTGTTCCCTGAGGCCTGGGTGCAAGCTTTCTGGCAGGACTTCTCCTGAGCCTGTTGTGTGGAAGATAAGGAATTTGAATGTTTTCCTGCTCAGCAGCATGTAGCTCCCCAAACATCTGACAGTTTATGTACTAAGGACTGTCTCCACAGAAACCTGGCTAGAGAGACCATGATGCTGGAAAACAACAGCTTGCCAGCAGCAAGCAGCTCATCTTCACTCCCTCACACTCTCCATTCTGTACTACGTTTTATTCTCTTCCCTGTGGCTCTCCCAAAGCACAGCAGGTACTGCACACCTCCTCCCAGCTAGGTCTGAAGGAAAGGGTGTTGACTCCCACAACAACGCACACATGCTGCAGATAAAGCCACACCCTATGGGATCCTGAAATCAAACACACTCTCCGCCTCACCAAAGCATCATGCGAGGAGCGAGTGTACACTTGGCCCTGACTTGCTGCCCTCCCGCACCGCATACATTACCTATCAGATAAGCCTCCAATGCAGCCCTTGGGTGATGTCTTTTTCATAAACATTTCAAAATCAGAAGGGCTTCCTCTCAAGACAGCTTGATTTTTACCTCTAAAGATGTAAGACGGGAAAAAACAAACGCAAATCTTGCATTTTAGGTTACTCTAAAATAGGGCTGTGTGCACCCCTACGCCAGAAAAATTATGTAGCCCCCAAGGACGATGAGCCAGGTGTTCTCTCCCTTCAGGCAGCCCTTTACCAAGCAGCTGCTTGGACAGGATGCTCGTCTACCAGGCTACGCCTAGGAGATGCTGTGACTAAGATTCCTTCTAGCAAAATTGCCCACCCTCTCTTGGGCCAGGCCTATCGTATGCAGTAGCTGAGCTTATCCAGCCTTGTCCAAGCTGTAGCATCATGGAATTGGTCCCCAAAGAGTAAGGATTTGGTACAACACAGTGCTAAAGGCTTATATGAAATAATCCCTGCAACACAGCTAGCCTGGCCTCTCCAAGGTATATGTGGCCCTTCAGGGCATTCATTCAAAACAGGGATTAATTGAAGAGAACATCTCAATTAGTTGACGCTTTTCCCGTTCAACTGTATGCCATAAAAGGAACATTTTACAATTTAGAGGAAATGCAGGAAATACACTCTCTAAATGCATTGATCTTATCAGTCTGCTCTGCAGCCTGGCCTGTTGCTTGCAGGAAGAGGATTATTCATATAATATGCAAACTTCACTTGCCATGTGTGTACAAGACATTCATGAATTTTGATAATTAGAATTTCATTCTAAAGAGAGTTTGGCCCTTGCCATCAAAAGCAGATTTTCACAAAACTATCCAAATTCTATTTCAGTGCAAAACAGGAGGCAAATTACCAAGAGTACAGCTTATTGAACAGAGCTGGTCAAAAGGAGATGGAACTGTCTTGAAAAAGAAAAATGTCATTTGGAAAAGAAGCAAGCTATTTTAGTGTTGGGAATTCTATAGATGCCTGTGAAACTTTTTTTTTTTTAAGGATAAGAAAAAACAAAGACATATCCCCTTTCATCAATATCTTTTCCCCTTCTACTGAACTCAAAAGAAATTAATAGAAAAAAGAAAATAATTTAGAAAAATCTATTGCCATTGATTGCATAGCATTCATCAGCATTAAAAAAAAAAAGGAAGAAGGAAACAGTTACAAATAAATACATGTTTCTGGTGTGATTTATCACAAATTTTGAAATATCCACTGCTCATAAGAATGTGAAAACATTTGGGACACTGTGTTTTCTTCAAAATTTGGCAATTCTGAGAACAGACATTTTCATGGGAAAATCTTAATGGAAAAATTTGCATGAGACATACTGAGCTCTTTCGAAAGTCTAACCACCAGTGTCAGTAAGGGAGATGAACGCCTACCAAGATCTCATCCGTCTTCTCAGAATAGTCAGTCACACAGCCAAGTGATTATCCTCTCCAGCTCCAACACCTGTATGCTATTACCAGCTGCGGTCCTTCAGCAACAGCAATCACCTAGCTGCTAGTTTGGTTGGGAATATGGAGTTCTACTGTACCCCTGAGCTGCATCATCCACTCTGAATGGCTAGTATAGCATAACAGCAGGAGACAGGATAAACACGACCCACTGGGCTAGTTGCCTTGTGCCATAACATACAGGGGGAAAGTAACAGCAGATCTCCATCTGACTTGCTGGCCAAGTGTGCAAAGAATGGAAAGCAACTCAGCAGTCAAGAATCCTTCTTTTGCTGAGCAATTTTGAATGGTACAATGCTTGGGGCAAAAATTTAAAAAACTCATAAATACAAATACATACCAATATCCTATATCAATCATTGCCAAAGGGACAGTAGAGCAGGAATGTCCAGCTGTGTCCACAACCTGAAATGCGGCCTTTTAGATCTGCTCCAACCTCCTTACTTTTCAAATCCCATTTCAAAAAAACAAGCAAAACACAAAAGAAACATCACGCACTTTTAAGGCACACGTGGAAGGTACTGCTGATTGGAACATAGCAAGCTAAGCAGCAGCGTGCAGTTGTAAGAAGGTTAAAAGCAACACAGGAGGATATGTCCATGTGTTAGCTAGGCAACAAATGAATGCAGGCTGGAAGCGTGAAGGATGTGAAGGAAGGCAGTGTAAAACTCTGGTCTCAGGTTTGTTTGGCTTCCACTGGCCTCAGTGAGACTTACACTCACAAATCTGATACACAATCCTATGAACTCTAAAGCTGAAAGGGTTGTGCTAGTCTGACCTCATGCATAGCGCAAGCCACAGGATTGCCATAAATTAATTCCTGCCTGAAGTAGAATATAACTTTTCAATAGGCATCTCATTTGATTTAAAGATTTCCAGCAGTAGAAAATCTACCACAACCCTCAGTAAACTGTCTCTCACTTCAGAAATTTGTGCTTCAGCTGCCAAGTTTCAATTCCCAGAGCCTGGGCCCTGACTTACTTTTTCTACATGGAAGAACACTATCACCAAATGTTCTCTGTATAGCTAATTATAAATGGTGATCAGCAAGTCACCTTTTAAGCACCTCTATAAATAATTACAGGATAAGCTTTTGAGTCTCATCCATCACTACCTGGGATTAATCAATGTTAAATTCTGTAACCTTCCATGTACTACCTTTGCAGCAGTCTGTCACATGTACAATGGTCACTCAAAAAACAGCTAGCTTTTGGATCGAAAGAGTTATTCAAGTTTAAAACAGAAGTAGTTATGTCTCGTGGCAACCTGGCAAGACACAAGGATATCACAATACAGGTATGAAGAGAATGATGGCCTGCTTAAGATCATGCAGCCAGTAAGCAGCAATTCCCAGAGTAATGCAGTGAATGCTGATTTTAAATCCCGGTCCTTGTCCACAATGCCATCTTCCTGTATGACAAGGCAGAAGTTATTCTAAAAACAACAACAAAAAAAACCCACATGCTGGAATCTCTCCAGATTTACAGCAAGGTTTTTGAGCTATTTGCATGCCACTGAAAGTAATACAGAAAAAATCTTGGGATCTGCATAATAGTATCCTTCCTGATTATTTTGAGGCATAGAAAACATACCAAGCAAATAAAACTCTTAGGCCTGCACCCACGCAGGCCCACTCACAGATTCTTGTCCTTTTGCAACTTCAGAGGTGCTTGGCAAGGCCAGTTCTAGCAGCCTACTGAGGCTTTACTATCAATTTGACGTCTACGAACTAAGTACTCAACAAATTCTTAGTTCCAATTTTAAGTCTGTCCCACAAATTCCAGTTTGCTAATGTAAACACCATTTAAAAAAAAAAACACCAAACACTTTAAAACCAAAATATTTGAAAGTCAATTTCCCTTCTTTACTAGCTGCCAAGAGCAGAGTTCAGGGCTCTATGCTTCTTGAGTTGATGAAATCATTAACACCTACAGCAGCGTCAGGAATGTAACTCTGCCCTCAGGACTTGGTAAGTAATAAGAAACTGGTGTCAGTTTCACCTTTAAAAACCAGTTCCAAGTAATAAATTTCCAATTTCAGATCCGGATGGAAACCCAGCTCAAGCAGCATAGCACAATTCAGAGCACTTTGTTCAACAGGTATCGACACTGGCAAATATGACAGCAAGATGCTCATGAAAACAGTCAGAAGATGCCTCCCATAAACTACGCCTTGCTGCAAAATGCATCCAGCGGAGTGCATGGAGAGTTACTACAACGAACAGCGCACAACACTCACAGCACAGAAAACTTCATTCATTTTCTCTTTAACCAATCCTTTCCTTGCTACAGACGCCAGTCCAAAACCTAGGGAGACCTTGTGTGGCAACATCAGGCAGCAGTCAGCCAGTCTGGAAGCTAGAAAGCCAGAGTGAATTACAGGGTCTGTATGTATGCAGTAACTTCAATAAAGGACCCCCTTTATGTTCATTACAACACAGTTCTGTCTTTGCTACTACAAGGGGGGACTACAGAGGAGGCATTAGCAGCTGCTCCCTGGAAGAGTCAAAGTCCTCTAGTAGCGTAAAAGGGGGAGGTAACCCTCTTTCCAGAAATGTGGGTCTCAAGTGCCCCACAGCACATGGCGATAGCTTTGTCATGGCTCATCTCCTTCTTCTCCGAACACAGCACAGCAGGCACCATCCTATGCAGGGTGTACGTGGCCCTTTCCATTTCACGGGGGAGGAAGCCATGACTGGAAGTTCAGTACTATCCTCATGCTATCAATTTGTTTAGGTCTGCCTAGGAGAAGCCCAGCTGACCTTGTAGTGTATCGAACCCCCCAAACCAACACTTTCCTGGCTGCTACGTCCCATCCATGACCTTTGTGCTTTAGGGCTGGAACAAGAAATGCTACTTGGTCCCCTCTCTGCTACTTTCATGTTTCTCAGCTGAATTCACTCTTGTGTCACAAGTCACAGGGGAAAATAAATAACACAGTGATAAGCTGCCATTTATTCTGTATACATTTCAAGCTCAAGGCAAACTCTCTCTGTATCTTCCATCCCATTAGGATGGGATGGACAGAGCACCCTGACATGCCAAATGTCCTTCAAGTTGCCATGTCGATGTACTTCTTTTGACACTTGTGTTATGTTTTGTTCCTTCTTGTAAATATACATCAGATACCCTTCCTGAAAACACCCTCTCTGACGCACGGTCCAGCGCACTGCTGGTACCACATGCCAATCCTCCTCTAAAATTCACTTCCTCGGGTCCTACCAATAGCCCAAGAGTCCAGGATTCTCAGTCATTTCCTGTCCCTTGGATTAGCATCCAACAACGTCCTGTTTACATTTCAGGGCTATGGTGGAAATAAACATAATGTCAGGACATTCCATCAGCAGGATTCCAGCGCAACCATGCTGGGCTGCAAGCAGGATGCTGAACCAAGTATGGTCTGACTTTTAATTTTATCTTCTCTCCTCTTCGTTACACTTCCATTACCTAACCGAAATACCAGGGGACGCCTTCTAGTGAGTCAGTCCATGCTAATAGTGAACACACTGGAAGGGTTTTTACAATTGCAAAAGTTACTAAATCATGGGAATTAGCAAATAAGCAAATAAACACAACAAGCAAGGAAGGGGTACGCGATCATAAAAAGAACTTTCTTTCTTTAGTAAATGGAATTTCAATGCAACATAATCATCCCTCCATCCAGCAGATGATGAAACTGAGACATGAACTAGGCAAAGCTATTTCCTAGTTAGATAGTTGAAGGACTAAATTCTGCTGTCAACTATGGTAGCAGTAAAACTAAAGACAAGTCAAAATTAATTAATTTCAATTATTCTTAAATATATTTCACCTACTTAAACAGCAATACTTGAATTATCAGAGGAGACATCATAAGTGCACTGGCCATTAAATCTCAGCCAAGAGAGACTTCTTTTTATTTAAGTGGGTTATAAAATTGCCAGACTAGAAAACAGCCCGTTAGCAAGTAGGCTGTCCTGTGCTATGATTAAAACCTCTCTATTTCTCACCCCAGCAATGTACAAACAACTCCTTTCTTCTCCATTCCAATCACAATATTAAATGTAAATATTATGAAGAAGGATCTCTCGAGACACACAAACTGGATGGCTACCAAGGACAGGCTGAATGCTCAGGAAGCAACGTTTTCTATGATGCACTGGATCTCTCAGAATCAGAGAATTCAAAGAAGGGAAAGATATGCCAAGCTCGTATATTCCATTTGTCCCAGTGCAAAGACACAGTGCTGGACAATATTTTATTGAGTGGTCAGCTCAGTCTATACTTCAAGTGTTGCCATTTTATGCACAGTAGAGCAGGTATTGATCCTTGAGGGAATACAACTGGAAACCAGAAAATTGTGCTGTTGGAATCAATGCTTGCTGTTTGGAGTTGAATTGGCATGGAAATGGTTCCCTAGCACTTGCATAAGATTCTCCTCTCCAAGTTGCAACCCAGGCTAGAGCTGTCTTTAATACAGTTTTGCACAATGTCCCACAGGTATCTCCTTTACTATGAGCGATAGTCCTGAAGACTCGAAACTCCAACAAGTGTGATAAAAGCTGCGATCTAAATAAAGGAAGGGAGACCTGTGCCCCAGACCTATGATGGTCTCCTTCCCCACTTCCGGCTGTTCAGTTATTAGCCACTGTTCATCAAGTGGACTAGACCTGCCAGATGTCTCGATGTGACAAGGACAGCTTTGAGAATTGTGCCTCAGGTGCCACAACGTCACACAGAACATTTTCTGTTCTGTGAAATTTGTTCCAGAAGAAATGTATGGAAGCCTAAGCCTCACCACAGTTAGACCATGATGCAAGACTCGCCTCCTTGTCCAAAGCATAATTGTAGACTCAGAAGCTCCTGGCGCTTTTCCATGAGCTGTATTTTTCTTCTGCTCTGTCCCTGAAGTTTACAAGCACATTGTTGAAGGCAGGTAGGGACTACTGGTGCTTTTGCTCCCCCTGTTTGGGAAGCCGTTGATTTAAACCATTTGCACACAGTGAAGTCTCAACAAGGACGTTATAAATGCATGTAACGATGTGATGGCTTCTGGCGATCAATGGGGAAAAAAGAAAAAAAAAGGGAGAGGAGGAGTTCACTGGGTCTCGGGCCAGCTCCTAATGGACAAGCTTCCACATCCCAAAACCAAACACTGCAGCTGCCATTAATCGCATCCATCAGCCATCTCCCCAGAACAGCCAAGCAGCAAATGGACAGACCCTGACCGACCTGCTCTCTCCCAACGTGCTTCCGCAGGACGCTGGAGCCCACAAGCAAGACCGGGTGTGAGCAAATTTGATGTATATTGCCCATACTTTGCCTGCCACTTTAGCATCTTTAACAAATACTACACTAACTTTAAAAATAATCAGCGGGCCCAAGTTAAAAATAAAGTGTAAGTTGGCTTCCATGAGAAAGCAACTGAGCCAATGCCATTTATAGTAATTCAACGTGTCACTGAATAGCATCATTTTTATAAATACACTGAAAGCCGGACATGAAATAACTGGTTAACAGCTCCCTAATCACAAGGGCTTCCTCTGCTACACATTTTTCCTATTTATCCAATGGCTTCTGTTTTATATCTAGTTTGCTAATGGAAAGAGGGGAAGGGGGAGGGGGGGAAATTGGCCTAAACTGATCCAGCAGATGCACAGAGCTGGGGCCTCAAACACTGGCTTCTTTTCTGCAGCCACCAAAGGGCGGTGGGGGAGAGACATTTCAGCAAAATTCTTTCTCTGCAGCAACTACCGCAGAAACACATTTCCCTCTGTTTGGAGCCACTCAAAATAACTGCAGCTCAAATGCCAGAAGAATATTTTGTGCTTCCTGCATTCATAAGGAGAAAGAGATGGGAAAATACTGAAGAAAGTTCCTAGTATGGTGGTCTCAAAACAGCAGTAGAAGGCTTTGCTCTCACAAAGAAAGCAAAATGAAACTAGCTCCAAAATATTTGTCCTTTAATGATCCCGAAGTGCTTTACAACCATGCATAGGAAATACGTTATAAATTTTATAAGACCGCTCATCATCTAGGCCATGCAGACCATTTGGAGTTTTAGAACAACTCTCCATATCCGATTTCTCCCAACCGCCAGGAGTCCCTTTGCAAGTGTGACTGCACGCAGCACAGGTGGCTATCATCATTTCTGCGTGCACGACAAGAAGTAAGCAAAACTTCCTCAGCTATCTTGTCTTCTGTGTCTGCACTGCCTAGAAGGTAGGATGCCGAAACACATTGGAGATGGAGAGGAGATTGCTGAAGATTCTCCGCAGGCAGCTGTAACCCCCATACATCCTGCCAGCAGCACCTCATCCAGCCCCAGGGCTTGTCCCTGGTCCCCCAGAGGCCATTTATGGATAAGTTTTATATTTCTCCCATAAGGAATCCTGACATAATAGGAGAGAACCAATCTAGCCACAGATTGAGGAATGACTGACTGCAGTGCAGGGCTCTTGCCACCAACAGAGTAGGCAAAGGAGAAGGAAAAGTAAGGAACGATTTTCACTGGAACTATGGACACATGAGAGCCAGGGACCCCATAAGATCTGTTCCTTCCCTTCTTCCCCTTCTGTCTCTTTGTCTCCTTTCACCACTTGCAGTCAGGGCACAGTGTTCACAGAAACAACCTAGCAGTTTTTTCTGTAACAATGCATTACTTCAAAGAGTAGTTCCTCTCCTCTTGCTAAAGAGTGAAGGGAAGAAGGCTACCCAAAACATATTGCTGGTCCAAAGGCAGATGCCTTGCCTTGTGCTACATGAAGTCAGAGAAGATGATGGCCCAGCAGCAAATGCCTTGATGTGCTGAGTGGGATTACAAACCAGGGCCTGCACTTTGTATGAAAAAGCAGCAAGCAGACTGCCAAGACCCCTCTCTAAATACATTTCAAAGTGGGTTATTGTGAGGAGTGTGAGCACTATGATCTCAGCTGCCAACAAGTACTTCTGTGGGAAGCAGTCTGCAAGCAGGAACTCATTCTCCCAACAATCCAGGCTTTGACCCATATTCATGCTGTGCAGTTAATCTAAATGGAATTAGTGCTGGTGAAAGGGGCCATATGGACAGCCCTTGAGGCAGAAATCTTATTTACCCACAGAAATTCCCCAGTGGCCAGCAGCATTGTAAGATGCATCTTATATGCATGTGCCAAAGCCACGCACACTTCTCTCCAGCTCCTTAAACAAATAATCCTGGACCATCCAATACCAACTTTCTGTGAGATTGCAGGGAAAGATTTTGCAATTCTTAAATTCATACAATGTAAATAGAAGAGCGGCTTGAAAGCATTTTTATGCAGCACACAGAACATCTATCAGTGTTTTCAGGTTAGTGCCATGTTTGTCTGGGTCTGAATAAAGGACATCCATGAACACATCTACTGGTGAATTACAAAATAAACACTTTGTGTTATAAGATGTGTTTTGCCATACTTGCTGGATACGATTCCCCTCCCTTTCTTCTCAGACTACAGTTCCTTTAGCTCTACTACAGAATTACTTAATAATAACAGATCAAAACTTCCAGTTAAGATCTCCTTTAGCTCTCATGAGGATGAAAGCCACGAGAGGAACATAAAGCCAGCAAGGCAGAAGTTAAGCCTGGACTTAGATTCTACTTGTCCTGGAAAGTGAGGCTTATAACATAATACCCCTGCGTCTTCCCAAGGCACATGGATTGCGTCTACACAAACTTTGGAGGACTCCATGCATATTCCTCACATGCAAGATAGCAGCATATCACACAGCTGTCACAGAAGCATCCCTTGTTAACATTCTTCAGTTTGTTTTATGAACTGAGATTTCACAGAGGAGAAAAGCAAATAGAATAAGCTGTCCAAAACCAGCACTGTATGATGGTGCACAAATAGAGACACAGGCAAAGATAGGTGCACCAGAGGTCCGTGCAGTGACTGAGTAAACCAGACATTTTCCCCTCTCAGTTAGATTACATGTGCTGGAATTACTACAGTAGCCCAGGACCCTTTCATTTCTGAAAATGCAATGGTAGATGGTGTTAAGAAAACTGCAGTTGGATCCACTGTTGTTCAGCAGGTGTTAGCAGAAACAACATCTGACTCCCTTACTTGTATTTCTCTAAGCTTTCAAATTAAAATATTCCTTATTTAATTACTTTCTAGTCACCCTACACAAGGCATCCCACACACAAGTTTGTGGATTCTTCAACAGGAGTGCAGGTTGAAGTATTACAGCTGTCCATTGCCTTTCAGTATCATATTCTTTCATTCTAACCACTGAAATTCTGGATTGATCACCACTAACAGTAGCGAGACAATGGAGAAGCTCATTGCTGCACACATCCTAAAACTACCAGGCAAGCACAGATGAAGTACATAATGTCACCAGCGGAACAAGTATGGCTTCAAAGACAAGCAGAAAGTCTTAATGCTTTCCTGTATCCTGTCATTCCTGACCACCATCTTTGCCTCATGAGAGGACATTAGTCTTTCAAACAAGTATGTGAACAGCGTAGAGGCATCATTATATCTTGAGTCTATCGCTGGATGAAGATATGCTTATGTTTGCATGCCATCGCTCTGTTGCACATTCCAAAGTGAGACTGTTCAGGCTTCATTTATCCCTGGCTTCTACGGTCACAGGGCTGCATGTTTGAGGAGGTAGGGTAGGGATTCATTTGTGGAACATCTGCCTTCAGCCCTGGGAAATGAGACTGGCACAATATTCACTTTCACCTCCCTACTGAACTAAGGGTAAATTGCAGCTCAGTATTAAATGAAAAACATTTTCCCCAGGAAACTGGAAGCCAGCAAGTGTTTAACTTGGGGCTAAACCTCCATTCCACCAAAGCAGTGTGTTGGAACAGTTATGCACAATGCCAGTCATCTTAGATAAAGTGTTTGGGGAACCCACAATAATGCCTTCTCCTGCCTGAAATCCTACTTGAACAAGGTTTATGTTCTTTCCCCCTCCAAGGGGTAAAACAGTGTTAACACCTCTTGCATCAAAACCAGACCCAGTCCTGCTTTTGCTCTTACACTAGCACTGTTCCCACAAATTCTCCTGTATCAGTTCCTCAGCTTGTTTATACTGAAAGTTCCTTGAAGCAGTAGCAGCTTCTCCTTTTGCTCCTCACTAGAGCTTAGCTACAAATAATAATAATCAGATCTGCATTGTCAATATCTGCTATGGTCAGGCATCAAGCACAAAGAAAGCACCAGAACTTCTCTAACCTTAAATATATTCCCGTATGCTTGCTTTGCATTTTAAGTTACAGCCATTGTTCACCTCAGAAGGATGAGTTTGCCTTTGAACCCACTGATTATGATTACATAGTCAGCAATGACTTCTCAAAACACTGGTAATACTAGAATACCCAGAATGGTATCACAATGAACAAGTGGACAATGGGAAGAACAAATTAAGTTCACACAAATTACTAGGCACCCAGTTCACCACACCAGACTAGCGCTGCTATTTATTGGTTACAATATCTACACACACAAGGGTGTATGCCATGCAGCACTCCATTCTAAGAATCTAAACACTGTAATAAAGATGGCAGAGAAAAGCCAGGCATGGGAAAATTGCTGTACTTCCTCCTTCTGAATTAGACTTTCTTGCAAAAGCCCAGTCTCCCTCCTCAAGCCTAGTCTAAAGGTCCCCTGCAAGTGTTGTTCTCATTAATGTTCAGGAGATGATTTGTTTCACATACTAACTCAGCTCTAAACTTCACGCTTTATGGATAAATGTACAGCCCACATTCCCCATGGATAGATATTCCTGTAAGACAAAGGTCAGAATGGACCATTATGATCATTAAACCTGACCTTTTGCACAGCACAAACTGCAGAATCTCACCTAATAACTTCCTATTCACTATCGCTCACAGAGGTCGAAACTGAGCTGTCACTGCATAGTATAACTAGGTTTTTATTCCTTGACTCTTCTCTACAGAAGAAAAAAAGAAAAAAGGAAAGAGAAGAAAAGATAAGAGAAAACCCCAAATAAACAAAAAAATAACCCTCCAGACAACAAATTTCTTTGTACTGGAGTGCTTCTGAGAGGTTTCCTACCTTTGTGTAAATGTAACACAGACTTGAATCTGCAGGATACAGGTTTCACCACAGACCTCTTTCTATAGCTTAGCAAACATCTACTGGTAGATCACCAAATTGCAGTTGATCAGGTCTAGATAACTGTGACTCTCAAATGTTGCAGGAAGAACAGTTAAGAATCCTGCTCAAATACAATTTTCCTTCCAGTCTAGTAATAATTTGTGACTGAGGCAACCAGAAGACACCTAAACTACCACAAAGCTAAGACAGAGCTACAAGTTTGATGCCTCTGGCCAAATTCTTTGCTCGGTTTAGAAGAACAAACTTTTCTGCCTTCAGCAGGATTTTCTTAGTATTTCAAAGGTCCCTTGGCCTCCAATGGGATGCAAGATATAAACGAGTCAAGAACTTGATTCAAAATTGCCTATAGTCACTAAGACCCAACTACCTGGTACAATTTCCACTAATTTTTATGTTTCCATTATTTTGTTCCCATCAACATCACTTGAATCCAGTGTCTTTCCTTTTGACCTGTTCAGGCAATTCTTCTCATTTTCCAGGCTGACCATCATCCCTATTCAACATTCTGAGAACGATACAGTCTCTTCCTCTACTTTGCTTTTGAACAAATCTAAGCGCTCTGGTCCTAGTCTTCTGAATCCCATTGAGTTTCACTCAGTAATGATGTAGTTTCTTCTCAGAAACAGCAAGTAGACTCCTCCATTGTGCTTGGTACAAACTGCTTGTGATCTCCTCCACAGACAAGTATTTCCAGGGCCAAAGAAATCCTATATGCACTATGGGTACACAATGGAAAAGAAGAATATCTAGAGAGGATTAACACTCTAGTAATATCTAGAGACACTAGTAATACTTAGACACTGTAACTAGCATAATCTGTATTTGTAACCTTCAGAATGTAAACTAAGCTCTGACAGCAGTTAGAAAGAATAGATCCTTTCCACCACCTTTCCTAATTTGGGAGAGAAAAAAAAAAAAAAAAGTAGTAGGAGAGAGATGTTTTCCTTAGACTGGAATTATGTTGAATGGCTCCAGGACACAGGACCAGAAACACTCTCTCCGCCAGTAAGTATGAATTATGGGAATCTTAAACTGAGTGATTTGCATAGGATGAAGAGGATGTAACACTGTGAAGTTTAGCTCATCCTTTCCTCATCATAATGCTTTCCTATTTTCCCAGCCAAAGTCCTTGTTCTTCAAGATGTAAATTGATCAGAAGTTGAGAGCAGGGACAGTTACTCTTGTAACTGGTAAGTTACTTGTGTAAGGAATGCAGGGGAGTATGCATTGGCTTCCATTAGAGATGAGATTCCAGCTGAAATTATTATTTGGTCCCTCTTGGCACAACAGTTGTTAAACTGCTACATTTTGCTACTGTAACAGGACTTTCTAACCTTGCTGTTTCTCTACCAATTTAATACTGATTTCTGTTGAAATTGCTGCCAATGCAAGGTCCTGAAATATTGGGCCTCACCGCAGTCAGAAGGAGAAGAAGGTACAATGGAACCAGGGAGGGGTTAAAGAAAACACAGAGAAGAACATTGTGCTTGGCTGTACAAGTAACATGTGAATATGTCTCAAGAAATGTCCTGGATTATCAACTGTAATAAAATCTCTCAATGAGGAAAACAGGGATGTCCTAGAGAACTACGAGTTCTGGCTTTCTGTGTTCACTTCATGCATGGTTTGAAAAGAGAGAGAAAGAGAGAGAGAAAAAGAGAGAGAGAGAGAGAGACTGCAGCCACACAAAGTTTGTTTTTCCAGGTAGCTAGCCATAGATTTAAGCACTGCTCCTGTAAGGAGAAAGACAGCAAAATACCATTTGAGACATGGATGGGAGAGTAAGGATATAGAAATAAAGGTTTTTATTTAGTTCTTATTCAGTCAACCCTAAGAGAGAGACTGAGAGCCTGACCATTAGTTTGGCAGCAGCACTTCCTCTGTGGAGAATGTATTTGAAGCGAAGAGGATGAAGTGGGGCTGAAATAATGATCGAAGAACAAAATGGTCCCTGAATTACACAGGTGTATGTCTAAGGTGGCAGCTGATTGTCAGGCGTGATGACTTTAGAAGTAGCAGTAAAGATCTCAGATTTTTTCTTCTCACAGTTAGTATAGCAAGATCCTCTCTGTATCATCCACTATGGAGTAGTCCTTTAGCCTATCTTTAGCAACAGTTGGTAATATCCGTAAGATACAGGCCAGAAACATCCTTCTGCACTATTACAGCACTAATTACTTCCCCTGAGCTTGAGGAAGACTATCCAAGTTTCCATATAAGCTCCCCATTTCCTATCGAAACATAGTGGCTTAGCATGTGAACATTTCTCTCCCTCCAGCACCTGGATTCGTTTGAGTAGGAAGAAGTAACTAGCCAAGTTACTCCTTTATCTCAAGCAATAGAAGCCTATAATTTTCATGTTGCTATCCTAAGATCTCTGCATGCCAGAAACACAGGACAAGTGCCTGCATGTACTTGGATAGAAGACTACTTGGGGTTTTTTTTATTATTATTTGCTTTATCCCTGTCTTGATAAGGTTGAAAACTACTTCAGTCTCCAGCTCCCTACCTGTTGAGGTTTGACTGGTATGCTTGTTATTAGCTTTTTTAACAACAGCCAAGACTGAAACACTAGTCCTTCTGAACAGAGGAGCCACCTCAAAAAAATCCAGCAGTCTGTTACAAATGCTGGTTAAGGGGCTAAGCCCTGCTTTATCTCAGGCATGCTTTTAGGATGCCTCAACTACGTGCAGGGACAAATGCAATAAAAGAATTTTAAGAAAGGAAAAAGAGCAAGCAACAAACCTTATCTTCCCATCTTCATCATAAAAATGCAAAGCTACCCATATGGCCCACTACAAAAGAATGTATTTCCTGGAGGCACTGTGCTGTCTCACTAGTGCACACATACAAGATGTACTGTACAGATATCAACTGGAGGTCACAAAAATCCCACTGCTGACCAGAAAAAACACACACCAAAAACTCATATTTCAGAGTCAGTGGATTCTCGTAGAGCCACATTTCACAACACAGCAGCTGAGTAAGGATTTTTAAAAGCAGCCAAAACATCAAAGAATATTTAAGGTCCCGGCTACATGCTTTCTGCTCAAAATAAGAAGTGTCTGTTCCCGCTGTTTAGAAGAAGAGAGAGTTGGATGTGGTTGTGGGTTTGTACAATGACGTGCATGCACAGCATCATGCTAGGAAGCTTGTGGATCCGTGATGAAGAGCATGAGCATGTGTTCATGTTTCCCAGGACAAAA
The DNA here is from genome assembly GCA_027574665.1 of Rhynochetos jubatus. Classification (NCBI taxonomy): domain Eukaryota; kingdom Metazoa; phylum Chordata; class Aves; order Eurypygiformes; family Rhynochetidae; genus Rhynochetos; species Rhynochetos jubatus. Next base: position 32,603,884 of record CM050650.1, read on the forward strand.
GTGTGTGATTGCATGCCTGTTTGCATACTCAGGCATACATGTGTTGATCAGGCAGGACGAAGACAGAAACACAAGTTCACACACATGCAGTTCTTACCTCTTCTCTGTATACAAAACACAGACTTAGAGACTGAGTGCAATAACTTGGCAGCCAGAAAAGAGTGATGTTTCTCATGTAGAAAATACCACCCAAGCTGCAAAAGCCATTTTTCTTGCTGCTCTTCCATTCCATATGCATGTTGGCACCTCATGCCGACATGAAGTCATAGTATATTCCAGAAACAACTCTAGCTTTTTTCTTCTTCTGTTTTTGTTTGTTTTGTTTGGTGGGGTTTTTTTTGTTTTGGTTTTTTTTTTGGTTTTTTTTTTTTTTTTTTAAGAAGGAAAATGGCAAGTTTACTAAACTTGGCTTAAACCATAAAGACTGAGACCCTGAAAGATATGTAGATGCTTTAATCGTGGGACAACCATCCTTCAAGAGAAGCCTTGGGAATCTGTGTTCCTGCGAACACCAGCAGAGTCAAAACCACAGTGAGGTCATTTGATGATTGTGGAAGAAGACAGAGGCTTCTACAGGCGCTTATCCAGTTTGCCTGCACTGTATTAATAACCTGGGACTCTGACATTCATAATGCAATCCAGTCATTTCTGATAAAAACAGGGAAGGATTATATACATTTCACTGTATATGACAGCATCAACTGAGGCTGTGAAGCGACGCTGTGGGTCTTGGATGGCTTCTCTATGCTTTTAAGCCATTGGCTTCTTCAATTGGAACCCAAACAGTGCTTTTCTGTGGTGTGTCTTCCTTCATAAATTCTTTTCTAGAGCATTCTAGACCATCTAATGCGACAAAGGATTGGAAAAGTGAACAACTACTCTGCCTGCCCAATGCTGTTACCACTCTAAGATTTTCAATGAGCCTAAAACAACAGAACCTATCTTCCCCAGTTTCCCAAAGCTGTGCCACAGGATCCATATCCTGTCCCTCCAACTTCTAGCCCACCAACAGAATGACAGGACCCTCAGGCATTAAAGCAATGGTCAGCAGGTGCCACTGAAATTCCAGGCAGAGAATTAAAAGCTGGTTTTGCTTTGTAGTGACAGGAAATTATTCCAGCTAAGACGTGTTCTGCAATGGGACAAGACAATGACTTTGTAATTTCTATCAACTCTGAACAGGCAAGAAACTCCCAGCAGAAATCAACCATTATGGAACCCCACCACTGACAAATATTGATACGTCTTAAGCCCTGTGCTGGCAACTGCAACATTGGCCTGGCATGCCCTGAGGAGGCTGGGAAGAAAGGGTCCTTTGAAGCTTGACTCCTCATTGTCAGACCAGCTAAAGGATGGGAGTTACTCATCAGTGTTTCCAGCCACACAGTTTTGGGGGGTTGGTTTTCTGGTGGATTTTTTGAGCTTAGAATGAGAGCAAAAAGACACACTATGTATTGCTTCAAACATGGAGAAACCAAATACTACCTATGCCAATACTGCAGGTCTGCTATTGGAAACTCCTGCTTCATTCTCAAGGTTAAAGGGCCACCAAAACGTTCAGATAAAAGTGCAAACTGATGACAGAATTCTTTCCTAAATACATTTGGCCACACATATAGAGAGGAAAAGAACAGATTATCAAGGGATTGAGACCGACTCCAAATACAAGAACAGTTAGATTTTCCTACTTGCTGCATTGGTCTCAATCACACAAGCAGCAGTTACATATGCTTTATGCTCTAAGCAAAGCTCAGTTAAAGAGCACAACTCCCTTTTATTCTGATGCCTTTGCACTGCAAGAAATCCAGACAACTTTTCAAGCTCAGATGCTGCAGAAGTGGAATGATCCCTGGGTCATGCTATTTTAGATGCTTGTCTCCCTGCCATGTCATCACTTCCATACCACTTCTACAGAGGTTGGCAGGTTTGGAACAGCTTCAGTGGAGAAGACAGGAAAGCCATATAAAATAAAATGCAATTAGTGTGTTCTTACCATGAAAAGTGTGAAGTTGCAGCCTTTTCTTAAGACCTTTATGTTTAATGGCACAATGTAAAAGTGATGGTCAAAATTTTCACTGTTACTGGTAAGTACGGCAAGAATCATGGACAAACAACATAAAATTACTGGATGTTTTGTTAAGTCCTGTATAAACACTTTCATGATCAGGTGAACTTTTGCAGACCAGCTGGTTCCAAAAGTACCTTTTGCTGTTTAGGGAAGAGAAATGTGCACTGCTGAAGCTGCTTCACTTTCACTCAGCTCAGTTATATGCTGTTCATGAACTTTTCTATGATGGGGGAGAGAGGGAAGGAGGAGGAAGAGGGAGAGAAGGGGAAAAAAAATGCAGCTTCTGACCATTCAGGAGTTTGATAAAGGTTTAAGGAATCTTTTTTGTCTTTTGAAGAATTTCTTAGCATTAGGAGTTGAAAAGAAAAAAAATTTAAAAAGAGAAAAAAAAAAAATCTGTGCAGGAATAAATACATTCAGAAGAAGAAAAGGACATGTCTAGAGACCCATTAGTAATCCTTAAAGTTTACCAGAATCAGACATTAAAATACAATCAAAAGACCTGTTCATCCTGATATAAGGAATTTTTTACAGTGAGAACAATCATCCACTGGAACAACCTCCCCAGGGATGTGGTAGAGTCCCCATCAGTGGAGGTTTTCAAGATGCAATTGGACAGGGTGCTAGATAATCTCATCTAGGCTTCCTTTCCCATAAAAGGTAGGTTCAGATGATTTTGCAAGGTCCCTTCCAACCTGGGCTGTTTCATGGAACTACGACCACTCAACTGAGGATTTGGTTAAACCAATTGAGGTTTAACATCCAGCTGAGTGCATCCTAGATTCTGCTTCCTGAAGAAACACTTATATGGATCAAGATGGCCAAAAAAATACGCAGTTGATTTTTACCACTGTTAGGATTTCAATGTGACATCTGTACAGTAGTAACACCAAAGTTACTTCACAGTAAGTGAGCACATTTATGTCTGCGCTCTTTCAGCTTTACCACTATTGGTCTCTAATTGTAGGACAACAGTACCTGCAGCTCTATGATTTTTAACTGTACAGCTGGAGCCAAACAAGCAGACAGGTTATTTCATTTGCTTTCCAATTGACAGTTTTTAAATCTAGACTAGTGAAGTTTACACAGAACACCCTATTGTTCTGCCAGTCTCTAGTGACTTACTTCTCACATGCCTCCATGCATTTCCTGCATGTCAGCAGAGGAGCTGAGACAGCTGGAGTCATTGAATGAAGAGGTCAGTGCTGGTGAACATTATTTAGGCTAATGCAAATGAGTTATGCCACAGTTAACCATAGCTCTTCATGTCTCTGAAGCTTCAAGGTACAAAAAGGTGCACAGAGAAGGGTACACAGAGGAACTGAGGTCCAGGAAGAACAAGAGATACTTTATGCAGAGTAAAAGCACAGAAATATGAAGAGACACATATGAAATATGACCCCCAAAAAGGACAGTGAGATATTTTTAAGCCCACTTGCTGTATGAGAAATTATGGTTATTTCTAGCTTTAATGAAAGGTCTGATTGTGGCACATGAAGCCGTGGCCTTCTAACTTTAATTTAGGTTTCTTGGGTAAAACAGCACTAAGGGATCACAGCAGACCCTTTTGCAGAAGGTTTTAGACGTCTGGTTACTTACACAGGCGGCTAACGTGTTCTCAGGTTCAAGACACTGCAGCTTTACAGCCACTGCTTTCTAAGGTCCCCAGACTAAAGTTAGTTAAGGTCTGTCTGTGTGCATCATTTATTTCCTGCTCTAAATAGTGGTGCAAAAATACTACAACGCTAAGTTGCTGTTGCCTTCCATAACTTCATTTCACCATCAGTTAACATGCACACTAATGTTTAGAGATGGAAAAAAAAGAAGACTGTAAGGTAATCAGTACTATACCTGTCATGGCACAGAATCAACTAGTGTTGACTCTGGATAGTGGCAGTAAAATAATTTCACAGACAAGTGACAAGACACCAGATTAATTGGTTGTTAGTAAAGTACTTCAGGATGAAAAATTAAACAGTAATCTTACTCTTGGCCATTATGTTACAGCGATGTTCAGTAGAATAAGTGCCTGTTTAAATCATCAAACTTTGTAAATTTATCCACTCAAGTGATGCTCTCAGAAGCTCTTTGTTATTCAAACTCTTTCTCTGTGGGACATCAAAGCAGTGATGTTTCTCAGCTATTGTACCACTGACTGCCTTAGACTGTCTCAAAAGGTGATGTGTGAAGGGGTATTTTCTTCCTGTTGAAGAATGAACTAATGAACTTCTGAAAATCCATACTGTTACTTTACATGGAAGGTTGAGATAGGAGGCCTGAATGCACAAACAGATAAGCATAAGCTGGGAAAAATGTCAAATGAGGAAAAAAAAAGGAAGAAAGGTGTTACTGCAAGACAAACCAGAGCCAAAAATTCTGGGAGGTTAAATATTTCAAGAGGGCCTAATCATGAGGTTAAATGTGGAAAACCAAAATTCAGTAGCTAGTCAAGTTCAGGTGAAAGAAAACCCCTGGAAAAGAACAGACAGCTGAAATTAAGAATGAGACCAAAGACAAACCATGAGGTAATGGCATGCAGAATCAGTCAAGACCAGATAAATATGGAATTCAAGAGATAAGAGTCCAGGGAAAGAAATGCATGAGATGTCTGAATTTTACATCCTTAAAAATCATATTCAAGCCCGGTTATCCAAGAAGATTGTGGCACTACTCCGAGGCAGAGCTCTCAAAGACCCTTCTCCCACTACTTGGCAGGGAATCTCATGCCTGTGAAGCAGCGGGTAGCTCAAGATAAAAATGTCATAAACACAAGACGATGTCTGTGACATGACAAGGGAAAAATCTAGTTTCAGATTTTTGGAAGCAACAGAGGAGGTGAGGACACTTTAAATGAAACTTTAATCCATGGAAATGGGAATATATGAAGCCAACGGAGAAGTGAAAGGTCTGTCCAGGTCACTTTCACACACACTGTGCACCAATTCTATCAACCCGACAGATGAAAAATAAAAAAGTGAAGGAGGAAAAAGTAACACTAAGACACTGGGGCTTATGGAAGACTTTCTGGACTTTTTTTGTAAAAGATAACAAAACCCAGGGAGCACATTTTAAGTACCCTAAAAGTTTCATTTTGAAAAATTCAACCACTTGAGTTCTAGCTAGGGTGGGCAGGGAAAGGTAGGAGAAACACATTCCTGTACAGCACAATTTGAAGAAGTTAGATAATTGCATAAGAACTGTAAGGAGGGAGAGCTTGTATAACTCTGTGTGTGTATATGTGCACATGTGTATCCATCCGAGATAAAAGTGTGGAGGACTGAAAGTTTTCCATGGAACAATTTCAAACTCCTAACCTAAATGCACAATCTTACCATCACATCAAAGAATGTGAGAGATGGATTTCATGCCTTTTAATTAGGAATGGAGCTTTCAAACTCATTCACCATTTCTATTGCTGTGTTACATTTCTTTCCTCCTCCCAGGGACTCCACCTGATTCAATGGACTGAGTCCACCAGTTCAAGCCTACCCACTCTTGCAGCAAGAGAAGAGGAGGCAGAGAAACAAATATTAACAGTCTGTCAAATTTTGGAAAATACCACATGCTTCTGTGACACATAGGGCCAAGATGACTGACTGAAAAAACTAGCCCCAAAAATATGATTACATAGAAATCAATCTGACTGACTGAGAAAGACTAGACTTTCAGAGAAGCCAGAATAAGGGTGCTGGCACCAACCCTGATGAGGTCTGGATCCCACCCAGAATAGTTAGGTTATTCACCAAAGTTAGGCAGCGAGTCAGTCTTCAGAATCACACAATGCCCGTCCATACCCCACAGACAAGCACAGAGGATATACCTAATGAACCAGAAATCCAAGCTGCCTGCCCTGTGCTCTAATTGGTAAACTATATTCCCTCCTACCTCATCCCAAAGCCAAGAATACAGACGGCAAGTCAGGATTCCCAAGTCCCTCTGATATTCTCTTGAAGAATGACTAGAGTGTGAAGCAATGCAGTTACTTCTGCAAGTTGCCTTGGAAAGGTAAGACTGGAGTACCATTTATTACTCATCATTATCTCTGTGTGCATAAGAGAACGTGTTCATAATTAAATTATAATTATGTTTGAAGTTAAAACAAGAGGTAAGAAAGACGACCTGCTTTTGAACTGTTCAAAGGAACTGGGATAAGACAGATTTTTTTTTTTTTTCCAGGTTGGGCCCAGAGATGCCACTAAGAGATATTTACTTATTTGTAAGAAAGGGTAAAGTAACATCAATTTTCACTTCACTGGTTACAGAACACACCCAGAACCGGACTATGTTCAGACAGGTTGGGCAGGGTATAGTTCATGTTGATAAAGAGGAGAACTAGAAAACATTGCCCAGAAAGTGGCACTGCAGCCTGCCTCAGGAAAGCTGAACTCCATTTAAAACCACTTAAAAAGGAAACTCTCTACAAATTAAGACTTAGTAATGAGTAAAAAAAGATCAGAGGCAGAACTACACGCTGATTATAAGAGAACTTAATGAAGGAAATTGTACCCATCTGCACAATGTTGAAATGGCAACATGTTCATTTCCAGCATTACCAACATTCCTGCTTCACAAGAAAAATCAAAAAATTGTGCCCAGGCTAAAGCCAGTTTCAGCACCTAACAGTGCTGCCTATGTATGTTCCGAGTCTGTGTTTTATGTATTATGCACATGCAGCAAGCTCAAGGTTCCTTGTAGAAACATTTTCAAGCAAAAGCATGGTCTGAATGCCAGACTCACATAGTTGATCAAGAAGATAATCATCTTGAAACAGCTACAGTTCAAACTTGCATAACAAATAGTCAGAGCAAAGTCAGTGGCAAAGCTCTAAAGCCTATCAGTAGAACCAGATTTTGGCCAGCTTTGTTTGACTGCCAACTCTTTTCTTAGCCACCATGAATAGATCCGGTCCATTTCCAATCTGTGAAATTCAATTGTGTTTCAGAGGAATAACCTTTATATAGCACACATTAAATAAAGTCTTACATAAGATCCACCAAGAGATTTTTCCTACCTCCACACGGCTGTGGCCACTCTGACTCCAGACTTGGCACTGACTGCTGTCAATAAGTCAAGGGCAATCCTATCTTTGACACTGCAAACATTAAAACGCCTTCGGTGGTGTCACCAGGAAGCACATCAGAAGTGACCAAGCAGTCAGCTGTGCACAAAGCTCCCATGAATTATATCTCAAACACATAATGGGGAAAGATAACAAGAAGGGCATGGACAAAAACATTTCAGGAAAAGGTCCTTATTCAGAATGGAAAGATATCCCATTGAACAGAAGGGCAAAAATCACCTGGAAACTAAATCTCAGGTTGCTAATATGAGAGACAAAAAAACCCCCCCAAACCAACCAAAATGAAAAAACAAAACCCAAAACCAACCTAGTCTAAGACCAATGCTGCAAAAAACATTGTAACTGAAAGCCTCTTTAACAATGAAACTTCTATAATACTCTCTTTTGACTATGTCTTGATTTGGTGAATGGAGGTGCTGTTCTTTAAAACAAACCACCAGGTTCTTGTTCAGGCTACGTCAAGGCTATGTATCAAAGGCTAGATGTTCACACCCCCTCTCCAAAAACAACCACCAAAAAACCCACAACAAAAACACCTTTTGTTTTATGGGGATCTTTAATTTAAAAGTACTTGTTTTCTGCCCAGACCAGACTACCCTTCCTTCTCATGTCATTGCTTAAACCACCTATCGCAGTACTTTTCAAAAGAGACTCCTCCAACATCAGTGCTGCCATATGCCTGGGAGCTTTCATGTATGTGTTGCCCCATTGGAAAAGCATAATTTTGGCCATTTTCCTTGGCCTTCTAGATGAACGGCAACTGTGAGCTGTGGACAAACAACTGAGCTGCATTTGCAAGCGAGCCTTACAGCAGCATGCACAGTAGGCTCAATGTATCACAAATGCATATATTTATGAATAAATTAAAGAAAACACAGGAGGAATGCTCAGCATCAGGCCCTCAGAGTTTGAACTTGTTGAATGTATTCAATAACGCATTTGTTGGCAGGGGGAGAGGGCAGGAGGGGGGAAGGTAATAGCAAAGAATGTTGTCGTTCCTGCAAGCTGAATCCAGCCATTTTTTCCCTTCTATGGACATTATACTGCCTTTTAAAAGCACATTTATTTCTGTCGCTGCCTGTCCTGTATGAACATTCTCCCCAAGATTCAGGAGGGAGAAAGTACAACTAATCCTGACCAAGGAACTCTAACATGAATCACCACCAGGACTCAAAGAGCGAACTTTGCTTGATATGACCCTCTTCTTTGGTTTCTGTGCAATAAGTGAGGAGCCAAAAAGACAGAACAGTGAGGGGCTGTTTATTGATATTTGATTAGAGTCCCCAGGAAGCCATGTTTGGGTGGGCGGCTGAACTTCAGCCTCCTAAATCCTTGTGAGTATTGACCAAGGACCAACCCTCCTCTTCCTTAGAGCCCTGAGAATTCCTTCAGCGCCTATTGCCTGCCTACAGAGTCCTCACTGTGCTTCTGGACTGAACCACGGGAGCTGCATGAAACTCACATTACCTCCATGGGAGAAGCGGCGCCTGGGTAACGCAGGGAGTCTGGTCAGGCACCCTCTCCTGATTCGGTCACACATTTCCAGTGAGAGGACAGAAGTATACGTATAGTACAATCAGTGTCACTTCTCCATCATCTTGGAAGACCATCATAAAATGTAATCAGAGCAGGATATACTCCGAGTCCAAAACCAGAAAGGTTTTCAACCAGCCTATTTTCTTATGTAAGTAGGGCCAATCATTACCATTAATGTTTTATAAACCAACAAAGAACCAATGACAAGGGCTTGTCAAGAAACAGAAGAGTATGCTGGGTTCTGAAAAATCTACTAGGCACAGGGCACCTCCAGCTAGCTCTGTTCAGTTTGTGCTGGCACCGACTACAGACATACTTCACCTGTAAGCTTAGACTTCCTGCTGAAGATCATTACAATGGAAGAGAAAAGAAAGAGACCAGTTCTGCTTCTTTCCATACAGTCAAACAAGGACAATTTAAAATTTATTTACTTATGGTCATCAGAGCATCAGCACCTCATTGCATCATTCATGCAATGAATGATGAAGACTGTTTAAGTAGATCTGCTGGAGGACAGAAACAACAATTACTTTGAATTAGTGATCAGTGAACAAGTCTCAAATATTCTTTTGCACCAGTCCCAGGCACCTTCATTCCAGGAGTATTACAGAGCTATCTTACTTGGTGAACTCTCAGCAGAAAGGGAATACAAGCAGTGCATGATGCAGCAAGCTGCCATATCTGTGTGTACATACATCTTAACCACAGAAGCAGTGGGCACAATAAATCAGGGCATAAAGGAAAAACTGCTTGGGTAGAGCTATCCTAGCTACGGTCCTGCTGACTTTCAAAAACATATTGCAACACCTTTCCCCGGAATGTTGCTGCTCTATGCAGAACTGGGTGAGAAATATTTTTTCCCTGCCTTTGCATCACAGGGGAAGAAAAATGTTAAAAAGAAGGCATTTTAATTTCTTTGTTAATCAAAATAACTCAATATACACAGAAAAATATAGACACCAACTTCAGAAAAGCTCTATATTCATCTTAAAGTTATGAATCTAAACAGAAGTCTCACTATTCTCACACCATCTGCTCTACCTACCATCTGCTGTAATCCAGGAGCCAGACCTTTTGTTTTGGCTCTCCCTCCTCTATACCTTTTGTCTTCCTGCCCCAAAAGTCCACCCTAAACCGCTAACAGCTTGGCTGAGACTGGTACTTCCCTGTCAAAAGTCTTCTGTTAAATAAAAAGTTGTCTTATGAGAGACATCCAACCTTAATCATATAATTTTATGATCAGCAGCATCCTGCTAAGCATAGTATAAAGTACAGTAGCATACTGAAGGGACTATACATTTATTTTCTTCTGAGTTTAAGGGTGTTTGAGGAATCTTGTGCCACTGAGCACTGCCCAGAGAGGGAAGCTGCATGGGAACATATCAAGGTCACAGCAAACTTTCCTCAGCTCTCTCTCCCCTCCATGCCCGCCCTCAGCTTCAGCTTAGCGTGGGATCCTGACAGCAGGAGGTTCCCACTACAGGCCTTTGGCTTCATCTCTTCATCAGCCCCCGGACTCTCAGCTCTTCTCAGGGACTCTCCACACACTCCAAAGAAGAAAGATCCCAGGCATTTGTCTGGGGCTCTGGGAGCCGTTTGCCTCATTCCTTCTGAGGAAACAGCTGGAAAGTTGCCCTCAAAAACACATTTGTGAGCTGCATTCCCTCCAAAAGTTTTATCAGCTGGCTCATACCAAGCAGGTTTTCACATAGGGATGGAAGAGCTGGATGGGAAAGAAACGGATCGACACCTTTGCCTATTCCAGGTGCCAGATCCTCAGACCCAAGTCATTCTTCACAGAGGCCCCAGTGAAAGCTTTTTACAGATGCTAAAACATGCAGGCCACTTTCTCCTTCTCCCCATCTCACCTTCCTGGCCTCAGAGTTAGCAGAAGGTTACGTATATTCTCTGCCTGTCTAGGAAAATGCAAACAGCCACCTTTTCCTGCTTCTGTTTGTATGAAAACTGACTGGAAAGACTAAAAAGCTTTCAGGACTACAGAATTTATCAAACCAAGGCACATTGACACTGATAATGAAGAACAATGCAAAGAGAAGCACAATTTTAATCATCTTCCCTTCTTAGGGAAAAACAGGAGAGAAAAATCAAGAATCCTCCTGGGTCACAGGAGGACTGTAAGAAAGGGGAAGAACCATTAAAGTTAGAAACCAGTGTTGGCACAAAACCAAATGGGCATGAACTGGCTATGAACAAATTTAGTTTGGAAATTAGAAGCAGATTTCTAAACATCAGAGTAGTGAGATTCTTGAATGGCTTCCCAATAGGAAACAACAGGAGCGAAAGCCATTTGATTTTGAGACAGAAATTGATAAGTTTATAAAGGGAATCCTGCAACATCATTTCCTGTAATTACAGACCCGCTGTACTCTGTGACTCAGGAGGTCTCTTTCAGCCTTGCACACCTCATCGTCTGTGAAGCCAAGCTAGGATGGATAAAAAAAATAAATAAATGGAATCCAGAGACAAGGTGCAATAGAGCCAGAATTTTAGCAGGGCAGCTAGAAGGATGAGTCTGCCTCCCTTATTAAGCAAATTTACGGGGTGGGGGTGGTGGGAGTGGTGGTGTTTCTGAGTGGATTTTATCTGTCTGTAAGAACTTTGGTGTTTTCAGATAAAAATTTGGATTATAAGGGAAGACTAAATCAGGAAAAAAGTTCTATATACCTATGACCACCTGCAAAGAACAGTATGGATGTGAACCCTCCCACCTATCATGCAATCATTAGACTAGACTGTGAGAAGTTATCTTCACAGTCCTGCATCCAGGCATTAAAGCTGTCAAAGGAACTATAAAAAGGGGTAGATAAGTGAGAAAATTAAAACATCAAATTATTCAGGAAGAATCTGAGTTAAACCAGGAAGTCCTATACGAATCTACACATTTCACAGGTACAAAAGCAATCACCTGTCTTTTTCAGACTTGACTGAAGTCTTGACTTTACTGGAAAGAAGTCTCTGAAACCATTAAGAAGAGTCAGCAGGGAGCAATCTTTTCACATTCTATTTCTCTGTCAAAAACCCCACGATAATACCACCCTATTCTATGCACAGAAGAAAAAGCAAAACACACGAAGCTGAAAAAGCATGAAAAATAAAGTACTGTAACATAAGAAGTCATCTGTGAACTCTCCCGTAGCACATCAAACATGAGGTATTCATTCATTCCCACAAATGGAGTCAGTGTTGATCTATAAGCTGCAGCTCTGTATTACACATTTCAGTTTCATGCGTTTAAGCCAGAGAAACATTCCCAGGGGATTGAAAGAACCCGCTACAGTGAGTTGTGGTTCTATTTCGGATCATATCACAGCATAACAAATCACAGTTTCAGACACTGGGATAAGGAGCTCAATAAACCAAGAAGCATGATAACTTCATGTATAATCCCTTTCACACATGCAGCCATGTGTAGAATCAAATCCACCTAAGGCCCTCCAAACTGTACAACTACAAAGCAATAACCACTCTCATGCCTACATGTGTCCATAAACCATTATTCATCCTAATATATATATATATAAAATACACATCGTTTACTCCATACGGTTGTATAGCAGTAGCTATCTAATCCTGTCCACACACACCAAGACTGTTTACCAGATCTGATCTCTCACATTTAAGGAAGCACAAAAGAACATAGATTCTTAATGTGAAAGTTCTTTTGGTGCTGACAGTTTGTTCCAGTGGGTTTTCAGCTGTGGTCCATACAAAGTGGTCCTCAGAAGCAGAGTCACTAGACCTATTTTGAAAGCCACCAGTCCACCGTGACTGTTGTCCCAGAAGAAGTTCTGAGTGCTAAGAATGATGTCCTGGTCCTTTGTTGCTCTAGGACATTTTTAGAGTCAAGGTTTTACATGAATTAAGTAAAATTTTAGAAGGAAAAAACCGCACAACTTAAAGGTTGGACTGGAAAACCAGACTTGCTGATCTTTGCTCTGGTTCCCAAAGAAATAAGGTTAAAATATACAAGGGCACAGAAGACCCATTTCTCCTAATACAGCATCTTAAAGCAATCTGTGCAGACTAGCAAATCTTTCTGAAATATGGAAAGCCTCCTGTTAACTACCAAGTCAAGTCGAGAGTCAAGACTTTCAAGAGAGTTCAAATATTACTGAGGTACAAGATGCTATATTTTCCTAAAGAATTTTGCACAGTAGATGCCTGACTATTAATGTCATTTGGTTCTCAGGCTGAGAAACTGAAAATGTAACTCTGAGTTATTTTGACTGCCTGGGCCTTGGGACATGACTGAAGTGAGAGTAGCAAGCATGAGCATAACTCTCCAAAGCCCGAACGTCACCCTTTCTTGTTTTCTATTGTGCTCAAAGTCAAAGCTTCGCAGTAGTTACCTTCCTTCAAACTAATTAAGGTGTCTTTAGAAGGTAAATAAATCAGGGAAAACTAACTTGGCTAGAGTACATTATCATTTTTCCATTTTAATGTCACCTACAAGTCAGCCACCTGAAGCATGTCACTGGATGGCTGGCAAAAGCACGACATTGTTGACTAAAACATCACTAAAACTCATTATTTGTTCTTGGGTATTTGCTTATGTGGAAAAAAAAAAGTTGTTCAATATAAATAAATCCCTGAAGGGCTTCCAACCCAAATGCTGTACAGTATTAGATGATGAAAGAACTGTTAGCAAAGTGAACAAGAAATAGGAAGTTGGAACTACCTGGTCAAGTTTCACTCTATAACCTGAGTAATGTGTAATTAAAAAATAACCAGCAAAAAGTGTGAAAAACAGTTTTCAGTACAAATATATACTTTTATGACCAAATGCTCTATAGACAGAAATCAAAGATGTTTTTTCTAGAAAACATGATTAAAAGACAGCTATTGTTTAAATCTCAGGAAAAAGCAAATCATAGAATCACAGACTGGTTTGAGTTGGAAGGGTCTTAAAGATCATCAGGTTCCACTACACCAGGTTGCTCCAAGCCTCATCCAGCCTGGCCTTGAAGACAGGCAGGGACGGGGCATCCACAGCTTCTCTGGGCAACCTGTGCCAGTGCCTCACCACCCTCTCCATGAAGAATTTCTTCCTGATATCTAATCTAAATCTCCCCACTTTCAATTTAAACCCATCCTGTCACTACAGGCCCTTGTAAAAAGTCCCCCCCAGCTTCCTTGTAGGACCCTTCAGGTACTGGAAGGTGCTAGCCTTCAGCTACTGGAAGGCTCCCCAGAGCCTTCTCTTCGCCAGGCTGAACAAGCCTAATTCTCCCAGCCTTTCTTCATAGGAGCGGTGCTCCAGACCTCTGGTCATCTTCGTGGCCTCATCTGGACTCACTCCAACGAAGACATACATACAAATACGAAAATACAAAGTTTGCGTAATGTTTAGAAACACTTTTTTTTTTTTTTTTTAATACAACATCCTGTCAAAAAGGTTTAGTCTGTGTGACTAAACACATCCTTGTAGGTACTACCACAACCTCTGTCTCACTCTCCAGTCTGAAAGAAAGCATCTGCAGTTTGCAGCCTTTGACTTCTAGATGAGCTTAATGTGAAAGCCAACTTTCCAAAGGGCCTGTAAATCTGGCAAAGAATGCACAGCCTGAAAACACAGAATGTGTGCAATGCAAGTGGAGTATTGAAGAACCGCATTGGGCGATATAATGCTTCAGAGGGCTGGTAATGGAATACAGTATTTCCTTTCACCAGGTCACTAGGCTGAATCCATTCCAGATAATGAACAAAAACCATTCCCATTTGAAGGCTGCTCATGTAAAATGAATTGACCAAGACTGTACTGATAAGTGAGCAAGTTTGGAACAGTATTACTTGTCACTTGAATCAAAAAGATCACAAGGACTTCTGTTGACAGAACCTAAACAGATCACAGAAGAAGCCAGCCCAAATCCAACCAGTCAGCCCATTGCTGGCAATCTGGCAGTGCTGGCCAAATAAATGAAGTTGAGCAGAAAGATGCTGAACTTCAGTTTAATTCTCTGACTGGACCAAAACACACAGCTAGAGAGCAGCACTGGGAAAGATGACTCAGCCACGGTCCAAGGCATCCCTTGTTCTCTGGGTGAACAACAGGACTGCTATCTTCCAGGGCTGTCAGTTTAACAGCTTTCACCCAAACTAAATTAATTCTTAAAATGACAACAAAAGAAATCCAACTCAACAGTGAAGCTATCCAAGATTTTTGAAATATAATAATCTTTCAGTTTACCAGGATTTGCACTTAACAGATAGATGTGGGTGCCAAGAGGTACTTCAGCCCCAGCTGCCAATGCACCTTTCTGTTCAAGCAAACACAGCTTCCTGCCTTTTAGAACACACGGACATGGCACATTTAATCAAGTTACTCTTCATTTTACTAAAGAATCAAGTTGCCAGAAAAATGTTTTGTTTGCTTACCAGAAGCTTAAACAGAGCCTTTATGAATGTTTTCTTAAAAAAAAAAAAAAAAAACAAAAAAAAAAAAACACACACACAAAAAAATAAAACACCAAAAAAAACCCACCAACAAAAATTACCATTTTGATGCAAATGCTGAAGGCTTTATTTTGGGTCTGTTTCAGCTGTAGCAAGATGTATTTAAGAAAAACAAAACACAATGACCTGTCCATCCCCTACATCGAGTCCTGCACCTGAAAGTGTACGATAACGCCCAGCCTGCTGTCAAAGGGGCAAGCTGTCAACAAGAGAGTGAAGCACGAGTGCAGGCATGCACAAACCGGCACATACATAGTATTTATAAAACTGCTGCTGTAAGGGATTTGGGGTTTATTTTTTTAATTAACTGAAAATGATAACAGAAGAACTTTTCATCTGGCACGAGCTTGGGTTTCATCAGCTGCTGGAAAAGCTCTCTTGGAGAAATGAAATTACAGTGTTTCTCCATGTACTTTCTGTGGATTTCAAAATAAACACCGCTATATGATCATGCCAGTTAACAGACAGATGTCTAAGTTACAGGTCTTGATACATCTAGAAAGAGGCTGCAGAGCTAGACACACAATCTGGCTAAAACATCATATTGGCTGAATGACAGAACACCCAGTTAAAAAACAACTGTGAAGCACAAGTGAAAAGAAGTGGGAAGGTCAGTTGCAAAGGGTGCCCTTACCTACCTGCTTCACCTGGATATTGCATTATACACCACATGGCATAAAAGACTGTTCATTATTTGACGCTCCTCCTGCTCATCCACATTTCTCACCCCGTCATGTTTCTCAAATAAAACAATGCAGGAGAGCAGGAAACTAAAAATGATGCAGAGAAAGATTCTGAACTGCTTTTGCTCCATGCTCCACCTTGAAAGTCAGCAGTTACACTGTGAATCAGTTACACACACACCCCCCAACAAAAAAAAAAGACAATTTGACAAGATGGTAAGTAACAGCTCTGAGTCTAAAACTTACCCTTTCCAATGAAGGCCCTGAGAAGTGCAGCCCATACTAAATAGCAGCACTGCCAGCTGGCACTTTGTCTTTTCTTCCCATATGGAACCTTTACAATGCATGGTCTCTTGAACTTATCAGATTATAAGAGAGCAGGGGGGGGGGATCTCAGCAGGGCCTTTTTTGGTCCCTAGGAATCTAGAAATTCCTACCTCTTTTCCCCATTTAATGCTGCAAAGCACATCAACTTGATACATACTTTTGCTAAGTGCTCAGAAAATTATTTCACAGGTTTCAGGGTGTAGCAAAGACAACAAAAGGGATTTCGCCATTGCTTTGATTTACAGGCTGGCAAGGTCAATGCAGTATTTAAATGTGATTATTTAATGATATATTAGGTCACTACCATGTTTTTGTAAGTGTAATTAAACTGGTAGAGTGCCTAATGTTTTTTAAAGACTTCTTGTTCATATTTTTTTACATTTACGAAATAAAATGCTCAATAATGGGTTGAGATTAAACAGAGATTGAAGTTTTCCAAAGGTTCTGATTAATCTGGTGAAGAAAAAAGAACTTTGGAACCACAGATAAAACAAAGGAACAGCTCAGTTATCAACAGTCTCAGACACAAGATGACAGCTGTACATATATGAAGATGGAAATGAATTCCTTGGAAGATGCTCATGCACATGAGCATTGGCTGACCTGGCATAGCCTGTCTGGAAGTCGGGACTAGGTGCATACAGGTATCTACTCCACAGAAATTATTCTTTGGGGAACACATTCTTGCAATAATTCCTTTCCATCTCCACCTTCAGAGCCATTAAATCTTATTTACTTTTCTTCACTTTCTCTTCAAGTCAACATTTTTTGATGTTGCCCAGGACGACTTGAGTGGTCTCCACTTATACTGATAAACATATCCCTTGTGTGATGGAAAATGTGGCATTCCAAATGATTGCAAAAATAGAAACAGGCAAAAAAATCAGACATAAAACCACATCTAGCACTGTTCAGTTTAAAAAAACTGTCTGTGAAATCTGATCTCAAAGAACAAGGCAGGTTACTATGTTATCAGCACAGTGAGTCTTTGATACAAAACTGAGGGTTTAAGTTGGGATCCTGCTTCTGTTACATAAAGCAAAAAGAGGCTTTACCTCCAACAGAGAACAAGGCTTAGTTATATGAGCATCACAAGCCTGCACAACCTGTGGTAACATCCTGCACTACATGAAACTAGACACACTCTTAGAGAAAGGATTTTGCAGTAGGCTTCATTAAGTAGACTATTATAAGATGCTCAAAGATGAATTAACAACAACAACAACAACCTGAAGCTCTGTAAAGCAATGACTGAAGCTAATAATATTTGAAACCAAACTGCAGTAATTTGTTGAGTAGCCATGAGTCTTACTCTGGCTAGACTCAGTCAGCAGTTACTGTCAGCGTAAGCAAGTAGTAGACAAGCACTCCAATGGCAAGGCACAGAATTTACAGCACCGCCAACACAGTAACTATCTACTGTCAGGTAAAAAGTGCAGTCTCTAATGAAAAAAGGCTATTCAAGGAAGTTCCGTTTCTTTAATTTGGCATAAACATAGGTAGAGTATTTCGTCACTTTTTAAATATCCCAGGCATATGTCATATTAAGCTAACGTTTTGGAGCCTCTGCAGGAGTTAACTGCATGATCTCAGCATCAGCCATGGACAGACTTACAGTGTGGATGCTCAGGTACAAAGTAACTCAAAGAGAAACTCAGGAGCAAAATGAAACACATACTAAAGTGAATTTCCAAACAACAGTAAAAATAGGATCAGACACATCAAACTGTCTCTTCCAGTTGTGAAGTAAGGATTTTAATTTGAAATACAGGCAAGTAGGAGAACTGAACTGAAATCACTTCAATTACAATATTAAACATGTCACACAGGCAAATCAAATAGATGCAGAGATGCAACCAATGATAAGAGCTTAGCCAAACGTCACTGACGGTGGAGGAGACACGCTTCCAGTGAATAAATTAGCCTCCTACCAAGACAAGCATCTGCTAGGGCCAAAGGTGTCTCAGGCCGTCTGATAGCTCTATCATTCTCAATGAACTTGCTCCACTGCCCAGGGGTCTGGCATGTCCTGCACAACACAAGGAGGACAGCTGAGTAATCCCATCAAGTAGTCTGCTCCAAGGAACATGACAAAGATGCCTCAGTAAAGGCATCTTACTGAAGCAGCAGTCAGACATCTAAACAGTGCTTGCTAGTTCAGAGATGAACTGAAGAGGGAAATCTTTTCTCTGATCCAGTAAATCATTTCACAGGGCCATTCATACCTGGATGTCTAATGAACCATAAGGAGTGTAAAGTAAAGCTTTTTTTTTTTTTCCTGAAAAACAATTAATATCCCACAGATGCACTGCCTCACAATAACTGCTTAACAGTCTCTTGCAGGTAAGAAAGTTGACTTCTGCTCACATACTTCACTGATTCAGCAGAGACAGTAGCAGTCTAAAGTTTTCAATGAGGTCTAATTATTAGGAGCCTGATGACTGTGTTCCATATGGTCATTCACTTCTTTTAATCTGCTTTGCCCAGCACGTCTCACATTAGGGACTTGAAACCTGCAAATCTTTCCACTTCACTGCAAGTGATTTGTAAGTAACAGGAATAAAGCCAGACAGAAACATCATGTTGTTCAAGGAACAACCAAAGCCCCAGGTCACAACAGAAACATCAAGTTC
Organism: Rhynochetos jubatus; assembly: GCA_027574665.1. Classification (NCBI taxonomy): domain Eukaryota; kingdom Metazoa; phylum Chordata; class Aves; order Eurypygiformes; family Rhynochetidae; genus Rhynochetos; species Rhynochetos jubatus. The sequence continues at coordinate 32,622,685 of CM050650.1, forward strand.
TAATAGATGTTGTATCAAATGGGAACTTGACAGCTCTGATCCTTCTCTACTCACAATAAAACTGCACTAGTTAAAATATTACCTTCATTCCTTTTAAAGCCTTTGATCCCAGGAAACCCAAATTCCTATTCCACAAAGCAGCAGAATATTATTATACACACCAGTGTATGCTTAAGCAAGTATGCACACACAGAGGTAAGTACAATCTATTACTGTGTTGTCTAATTCTTCATAATATACGAGTTGGCGCTGGAATATGGCACAATTACCAGCCCCCTGTACCAGTAGTGGTACAGGATTTCTATGAAGCAAGCTGTACGCCTGCCTGAACACATCCCTCCCCCATTCCCCAAACTCCTTGAAGATATGCGGTTCAGTCATTAGGGTTTACAGGTCTTATTATTCAGCTTACAGATCTCCAACCTCTGCTATGCATCTGAGCTGGACACAAGGGATAGATCCTCATAACAGATGTCTAGCTGTAGCCCACAACTTGATTAACACTCAGCGAGAGCTCTTCAAGTCCCACACTGTTACTGAAGTAACGGTACTGTCAAGGGATTCCACACTTTCCTTCCCCTTCTTCATCCAGGCTGATCCCAAAACACATTCCAGAAAAGATAACAGGATCGTAACCAGGCTCTAACTTCCAGAACTGGTCAACAGAATTTATATTTTTCTTTATAATTCAGATAATGGCTTAAACAAACAAACCAATCACCTCCACAACTTAAGGGAACAAAAATTAAAAACACTGACAGCTCTAACTGGGAGCTGTATACCGTAGCCTTCTGCATGTGTGAACAATTTCTAGTTTAACTGTTTAATACATCTTATCTCTACTCAATTTTCCACTTGAACGTTTACCAGCTCCCCGTCGCGGAGAGGATCAGGCCAGATGCAGCAACAGCGCTCTCTGCCCGATGCAGGGAAAATGGCATTTAATGCCTCTCGCAGAGCTGCCGATGTATTTAGTTAAATTTAAACAAACTTATACCACATTTGCTCGGCAACACTTTGGCATCCAGATTTCCACTAGTAACAGAGTTTTAAAAAGATTCTTATTTCTGCAGCACACTTCCCAGTGCTTTTTAAAACTGTTTAACAGCAAATTTGTTTTTACTCTGGAAAAGTAAATGACAAGTCACTTCAAGCTTCCTGCAAGTGTTCTGAGGTTTTTTTTGTTCCCCCCTTCCACCTCAAATTTCCCTCTTTGATCAGCTCCGCGAGAGAAGCCAATTACAACCCTTACCAGCTTGCTTTCCCCCCACATACAAAAGCACTTGCTGGTTTCCCCTTCCCCACTCCTTCAGCAAAGCGTCAATGTGGAAAGAGGATTTCAGAATAGGAGCACAAACACTGACAAACCCTCAAAGTTTTTTTTACATTTTTATTTTGCCTCCATGTTTTCCCAGCTGCTCTGCTTTAGAAGACAGTAAAAAAAAAAAAAGGCGTGCAAAAAACATTGCAAATTAAGAGACTGGAAAACTGCAGCCCAAGGAGGAGGTTGTGACTTTAGTTTGACTTACCAATTTTATCCAGCTGTATATTTTCCTGCTTGCTTTTCACAGGAGCTGAGCTCAGCGCTCAGGAACGTCCCCCCCGTGTCAGGGAGGCAGGCAGAGCGCTGATCCCCACGCTGGATGCTGCCGAGCGAGTGGAGCCGGGGTGGCTGCCGCTGCTGCCGTGCGCGCTCGCTCGGACCCCGACCAGGAACTGCTTCCCATTCCCAGCCCCGCTCCAGCGCTGCAGGCTCGGGAGGCTGGGCCAGCCCCTGCTACCGTGCTGCACTTTCTTAAAGGGACAAGCGCGGCCTGGCAGGAGCGCACGCGAAGCGGGCGCTGCCGGGGCTGCCTGGGGTGGCGGCCGGAGTCGGAACCGCAGCTGCGGGAGGGGGCGGCGGCTCACCGCCCCCCGCCCCGGCGGAAACCATCGCAATACGAGACGGTCGCCGACGTGTCCTGGGGTCACCCCTCTTCTACACTGCCTTTCGTTCAAGGCTTTCGAGTGGTACGGGTTCTTCCCCTTGCTGCCCTCGCACCCTCCGCGCCGCCGGTGGGCACTGCTACAACAGCAGCGGAGGCCGCGCGTTTCCCCGGGCGCAAGGGACCCCAGTGGGGTGCAGCGCGGCCCCGCAGGCTGGGCACACCGGCCACGGCCCAGGGCATGCGGCGGCAGGAGGGTTGGGATTTCCCCTGGCAACTCGGAGCATTTCGACTTCAAGAGATTTTATTCCCTGTAAAGGAGAGGATATGACTTAACAGAGTCAAAAGCCCTCATTTCCCAGTTTTTCCTCCTCAGTCATTCTCCAGATAGCGTTAATCCCGTGTAAACCACTGTTTCTAGCATGTTTTCTGTTTTCTGGCTTCACTTTCAACTATATCTGATATTAATAGCTAGATTAATATGGGGGAGTCATCTGCCTCGTGTGTGCTCCTGTCTGCAGTGGAAGAAACCGCATTCTCTGCTAAACAGTAACGCTGCAATTCAGAGACAGTAATACCATCTGCAAGATCTCTCTCTCTGGTTTTTTAACCCATGGAAATACATGGTTTGCTCTCTGTACATGCAAGTAATTTGTTTTCATTACAATAACCAAACTCTCATGATGACAACACCAATCAACACATGTCACCAGGCAAAGTCATATAGATACAAATATGTATGTATTTAATGGCACAACCAGGGAAAGCAAGTTACAGGGGAAAAATACCACCTTCAAACTGCCAGGCCACAGCAAACAAGACAAGACCAAGTCACCACTGTCCTGTCCTCTGGGCCTTCACATACACCAGTGCACAATAAGCACAGAATGGGTACAGACTGCTAGGCAAAACGATGTCTTTCTGTTTCTCTGGTCCCATGCTAAGAGGACATGGGTACAAACCAAAAGGTGAGACCAGCCCTGTTAATGCTAATGGTCCTTCACAAACAGGCTCAGTAGGTATCCGCTAACTACTGGCACCTAGAGCTTCTACCCTGTAAGCCAAGTAGCCATTTAGCCCCATTACTAAATTACAAACTTCAACGTTATTAGCCTTGAATTAAAACATGGGGACCCATTAGCGTTCCTCTAGCATGAGCTGTACTATGCTCCTGCCTTTCTCAGCATAAAGCCTGGGAAAGCTTTATATGATTTACACATGCAAACTACATGTGATGCACAGTGGAAGAGATTTTATCAATCCTCTCCTCTGTTCACACCTTTCCATTGGTCTATTAATCCTCACTTCCCACTCCCATCTCTGCCTACTACCTTTTTCATCTCATTCCCCAAGTCCCTGCCCCATTTACTCCATTTCCCCCTTGTGCGTGCCAGGTACTTCTGCAGCTGATCTCCACCTTTTGAGCTCCACCTAACTGCCCTGGTCCCCCTTTTCCCCTCTATCCTCTCAGTTTCTCATTAGAAGAGCTGAAGGGAGATGAAGGAATGATTAACTGATTCCTTCTCTTGCTTACCTCTCCTTCCTCCAGTCAAAGCTCTGGAGCCAGAGACCTGTCCCCAGCCCTAGAAACTACCCTGCAGCAGCAGGCCAAGGGACAAGGGTTAAGCAGGCTCGCATGACCAACATTATCTCCTTTCTCACCTTAGCACACTGCACCATTAATTATGATACAGTGTAACCAAGATAAATGGCCCTTGCCTTGTTCAGTAGTTAAAAGTTAACAAAACACTCATCTTTCTTTAAGACGAAGCTGGTCATCCATTTGGTGTCTCAGCTAAGGTTTTTCTGGAATGTTCAAAACAGAGTCTGTCTATAAGACACATGGTAAGGTGCTGCAGTGGAATGGGATTTGAATGGCAAAGACACCAACGATGGACAGAAACCAGGGTCTGGGGCTGGGGGGGAGCTAAAACGATGGTCCATTGCTCCACACACAAAACAGGAACCTGCAAAACACTAGAAAGTGCCCAGCAGGAAACCAGCTTGTGCCACTGGACCAGAATGATCTAACCACCCTAAATGTTACGATAAAAAAAGAGTATCTGCTCTTCCTTACATACCTTGTTCCTTACTCTCCTCATAATCCCATGTGAAAGCTGCCCAGCCCCCGCCCTCACCGCAGCATCTGGACGTTCCATTGACAGAGCATTGTCTAATGGTTACAGCACAACTCCTGGTTTCTATTACTGGCTGTAGGAGAAATGTGTGGTATATTAAATAAAATAAAGGACATCATAGAATTAGAATTGTGCTGCATGCTTCAATATTTAGTCAGCAGTAAATGAAACTAGATAAATCACTGATTCTTTCTGTGACTGTTTCTCCAATGATAAAAAAGTACATTAAACTCTGGCGTTATATAATTCGATACTTGTATCAGTAACAGATGACAGAGAGTTTTTGTTATTAAATACTGAACTGCAGATTCCTCAGTGAAAACTGGAAAGTGTGGCAGTTTGAAAAAATGTTTGATTCTGCAGAGCAATCCCCTTGCACAGGAGGTATCATTTAATAAGAGCTATTTTTGTGTCTTAGCTTATAGGGGACAGCAAAACCAGAAGTCATCCCAAAGTTACCAAGAAAGAAAAAAATGTATATTTATCTTTCTGAACAGTGTGTCACATGAGGTCTACATCCCAAGACAGCACAAACATACCCACAAAAGCAGTTCCTTCTGAATTTAGGAATAAGACCATTAAAGAAATCACCTGCCTATTTCTATAAGCATTTTTATGTGCTGATGACCAAGGTCAAAATCAAAAAGCCACAGTATTGTCTCTGTATAAGGGCCCTTAATAGTAGGGAGTGAAAAGACAAGGGGAAGGGGACATACAAAACCAAATAAATTATTTGCTGCTCAAAACCAGACTCCTCATAGAATGTAGAAGCAAAAGCTTCTGTGAAATGTTGCTCCACCTCTGGAGATATAAACTGTTTGTTAGATCCCTTATCAAAACAAAAGGACACGGGTATATTAATCTAAAAACAAAAGTGCCCATTGTGAGAGGAGCCCCAGTGCCAGGCTGCCTGCTCCATCTGACAATGAGATCAAACACCGTGGCTCTGTGAGCTCGGCTGCATGCCTTTGCCTGACACCACCACCCGGTGCAGCTACAGCGTCTGCGGCTCAGTCACCAGAGGCTACAGCACCAGCGAGACTCTCATACCCTCCCTGTAGAGATTGTTTCTGCATGTCTCCCAGTCCCTGAATCAGCACACAATGTTTTGAGCATCTCTTGAGTGTGATATGTAGAGCAGTTTTACTACGATACACTGACACTGGATGTAATGTGGTGATGGAACCATCACTGCTCTTATCAAAGAGCCACAAGAAATTCTGTCCCCTGTCACCGAGGGGCTGAAATAAGGCATATATAGTAGATAAATAGACATGCAGACATGTTCTTTTACTAAATATAATGCTTCTAAAATTATTTTTATCTTTGGTCTCAAACCACATCATCAGATCTAAGTGCTGGATTCCACTCCTGCTGACTTCCTGATGAATAAGGATGAAACTATGCTCCAATTCAGGGGTATATAAGTTTCAGATTAAAGCTTTTCAATCCTAAACCGCATATATGATGTGTTAATACAGCAGTTTGAGAACTTGAGCTTTGAAAAAGTAGGAATCTGGACAATGCTCATCTGAAATATTGTTCATTATTATTTAAAAATTAAAACTATTAATGTCACAAGGTTGTTTTCCACTTGATGAATCATAATGCATGTACATACCTGTGTGTGCCTGTATGCATTTACACATGCGTATGAATGCAGACGTTTGAGTGAAACTGCAGCAGAGCTTACTGCTTTTAAGGTAGGACTAGGGGCAGAGGCCATAAACTGAAAAACAGAAGGTTCAACCTGAATGTGAGGAAACCCTTCTTCCCTGGGAGGGTGCCAGAGCACTGGGACAGGCTGCCCAGAGAGTTGGGGGAGTCTCCTTCCCTGGAGAGTTTCAAAAGTCACCTGGACTTGTTTCTGTGTGATCTGCTGTGGGTGACCCTGCTCTGGCAGGGGGGTTGGACTGGATGATCTCTACAGGTCCCTGCCAACCCCTAACACTCTGTGAATCTGTGAAGGTTAGCTTGCATCTGGTGTGTTGGTGGTGTACTTCTTTTTCTGCAGCATTCCTGACACCATTGATAAATATGTTTTAGCTAGTTGCCACTATAAGGCCAGCACAAACATTTCTATTTCGTGGGCTTATTTTCTCAGTTAAAAAAAATTGCTTAAAAGTAAGTAAGTTGGTTTCTAGAACCTAAGTCTTATCAGACCGGTAAGAGCTGTGCAAGAGTTAGCGAAAGTTATGGCCTTCAACATGAAGATAACGTTCCTTGACAATGCCTTAAATCAATGCACTAGCTATCAAACTACTTTTACCAATTGTTCTTAGCTAAAAAGATTTGCTTTCCATACTATAAAATGGCACACCCCACAGAATTCAGGTCAACCACAACTACATTCAAACCTGTATCCATCATAATAAGATGTTGGTATGGATCTTCCGGGAGACAGCACATTTCAATTTCACCCTTTTCCTTGTGTTTATCACGTTCTCAGCTCCTTCTATTTCATTGGCTTCACAAGCCCATTATAAGCCTCTCTCCTATATTGGTTAAGATGTAGTGAGTGGTCTGCACAAGTTGTTTGCTGACAAGGGAACATGCAAGCCTGAAAGAAAAGCCATCAGTATTTGCTGCAACTCAGATAACAGCAAAGAAGAAAAAGACATTTGTTCTTCAGAATGGAGAAAAGGTTTACAAGCTCTTAGAAAGCAAAAGTCAGATATTACTCCAACTGAAAGAAAAAAGAAAAAATGTGGAAATTTTACAGGAATTGTCACATTTCTTCCTTCACTTTTGCTTGGTATTTCTTGAATATTTTGAAAGTGCAACTCTGGTTTTTGATAGCAGCCCAACCCAAACGCAAATCCCGAAAGGCGATGGAGACAGAATCAGACAGAATTAGATTAAATTTTCAGTCACCAAAACATCAATGTCTGCCAGCAACTAAAAGTAATTAGCAGTCCCTGACTACTGCTAACAGTTGTAGCCAGCAACTTCACCATGGTTTCATTTGCCTGCCTTGAATAAACTTGGGATGTATTCACACCTAACACCTTATGACTGTATTTGACTCTATTCATGATACTTTCTCAGGGATAACAGACCAGAGTTTTAGAAAAAAAAACAATTCAGCTGACCTGCAGATCCTATCAGTTTCTTTCTGCTTCTCAGTTAGCAAAATAGAGGGCACTAATTGGCAAAATGGAGTTTTGTTCTGCTTTCTCCATCCTTTCTGAGTGCTTCCTTCTATTCTATATATATCTTCTCATCTTCCAAGGAAATAATTAAAAAAAAAAAAATCTATGTTCAAGCAAACAGTCACCTTAAAGAAAGGTGCAGTATGCAGACAGGTGGTCTGCATCACAAACATCAGTAACCACATGTTGGTTGCAAGATTTACTAAATATAACCTTAATGGTCTTTACCAACCTAAAAAATTCTGTGATTCTATACCTGAAGCAAGGAGGGCTGAATGAGCTTGTCCCTAGGCAGCTGTTACAACGCAAGTCTGTATAATGACATTCCTCAACATTTTTCATTTGAAGGATTTTTTTGCCTTAGGCAAAACCCACCTTGGGCTGCACTGCAACACAGGCTTTCACTAATAATAATTTTAAAATTAGTTTGGGATCTGAATGGTATGGGGTTTTTTTCCTTTTATTCCCCTGATTTATGTGCATGGAGTTCTTTAACTACATGGCAGAGAGGGGCACGTGGGTTTTTTTAAGTTTTGGCAGTGTTTAGGAATACTTGATGTTGTACTGACCATCATTTAATTAGCAATGATCTAGACAGACATGTTTTGTTCCAATATGGGAATAGGGCATTATACAGTCAGAAACAAATTCAGTCTCTAGATATGAACACACAGACCTCAGTGACTTCCAGGAAAATGAAAGCAATGTCAATACAAAGGAACAGGGAAAGGCAAAGGCTATTTCCACTTCTTATTCTGACGCAGGGTCTGGGCCAGATCTTTTACTCCGGTTGACTTCCGGTTAGCACAAGACCCGAGTGAAGAAGTAATGGCAGTTTTTAAACTGCCCTTGTGACTCCATGGTCTATAAGCCCATCAAGGTATGTTAAGACCCTGATGCCAACCTAGAACAGCCTTGGAGTTTTGTAAATGATACTTGGCTATTCATGGATCCTGAAACAGCTGCTTAGCAGGCAGGGAGCTCCAGCTAAATACACTGGTGACAGAGCTATCACCCTGCTCCTATTCTGCCCAGGAAACTCCATTCCTTCAAAAGTGACTTCAAGGCTGCCAGCTTCTCAGTGCTTTGTAGCATCTCAGTGGAAAAAGTAGTTGGAGCAACAACTTCTGGTTCCATCTGTGATGCTGGGTAGGGGACAACATTTGCTTACTGTGTATTCTTTGCAGAAGAGCTAGAAGGATTAGTTACAGTTGGTGTGGCTTGCTAAACTCTGATTATTCATGTCCTCTGAAGTTTACATGCAAACTAATTAACAGCAATGATCCCTTCGTAAGAAGCTGAAATCAATTAGGAAGGCAGCTGACCTTATTATAGCAATTAATTGCAAATGACATTTAGTTTCAGTACTTGATGGCCAAGCTCTTTATTCTGGCTTTTGGGGCTTTGGTGTTTTGTTGTTGGCTTTGTTTTCTTCCCTCCATGACACCACCATTAATTCATCCTGATTTTTCTTAAGACATAACTTCCACCACATAAAATCTGTCCTATTTTGTGACACACACTTTCCTGGAGAATACTTGGCTTTCTTTACAGGAATTCCTGTATGCTTAGGAGTCCTGGAAGTGCGACAAAGTTCCTACGGAAAGGTGGCTCCTTACTTCTAGGCAAAGGATGCTGAATTGCTTTCTTGGAAATCTGCTTGACTGTGAGGGTGAAGACAGGGGAGAAGAAAGATGTAAGCCATCTTTGTGGTACTTGGCAGGACGGTTCAGTTCACTGGGAATGCAGAGCACCCATGCTCTGGTGGGGTGCTGAGTAGTACATGTCTAATTACCAGAAAGATTAAGTTGGTCTGGAGACAAAAAATACATTGCTTTCTCTGTGAAGCAGTTGACCGGGATATGAAGAGGGGCACACCCAGATTCTGCAAGGTTTAATTCCATCCTGGCAGTCTGAGCCAGAAGGAGACTTGGCGTATACCAAGAGAGCAGCACATATTTAACTAGGTAATGACCCTGATTCTACACAAGACGTTCATGCACAGAGACTGGGCTCCTAAAATCTTTGTTTGCTCCTGAACCACTGCATGTGCCAGAGAAGAAACTGGTCACCTTGAAGGATGTAGCTAATCAAGAATTAATTAGTCGGTTTTCCAGAAGACTTCACAGATGTAAAATGGTAATATTTTTAGATTATGTGGAGTAGACGTGTTCCTCTGGAATACATATTCATACACAGCTAGAGAACTGGAGCTGTGAGCAAAACATCGTGCTTCATTTCATGTAACAGAATCTGAAGTTTAGCATTTGTATTTTTTGTATTGGCTGTCTGTGAGGTTCTAACACCTGTGGGAACTACTTAGTACACTGACAGAGGGGCAGTATTATGCCCATGGAGAAAACTACAGGAAAATTACTGTCCAATTCAGCAGAAGTATGACTGAGCTTGAGCCCTGACAACTGATTGACTACTGCCCTGCTGCTCGCTGTACTCATTTGCATCAGTGTGAAGCATGCACCATCTTAAGTCAGCTGCACTACACACTCTCATTGCACTTGTGCAATACTGCTGCAGAGTGTGTGGCAGTTGGGAACTGGGTCACACGACATCACTGCATTTCAGATCCTGTAAAGTGGAAATACCCCGGGAAGAAAGGGTTTCTCATTATTTTGTCCCTGTAAGTGATTGCTGCAAGCACTATCAGAGGAATAGAAAGGACACTGAAAATGGTGAGACATTAGATGTGAGTAGGCTTCATGCACAAACTGAATGCACAAGCTCTTCTTAATAGACTAAAACCCTGAAGGATTCTAAATTGCACCAAGGAGGAAGATGCTGACACTAAGTTTTGTTCTAATTGGTGGCCACTCTGGAAGAATGAAGGACGGAATAAAGACAGGAAGAAAAACAGAGCATAAAATCAAGAACATTACTAAACTATCATTTCCAATAAGCATATTTACTAATTTACAAGAAGTGCCTCCAGTTTAGACTACAGTTATAATCAAAACCAAGCTAATATGCTGGCCCTCAGACTAACAGCGTGACTAACACTTGTAGCACCGCCTGAATACAAGTCCTGTTCTGCTGAAATGGTGATGGGGTAAAGACAACAGATGGGGTAGGATGTTACAACTTTCATGCCACTAGGATATATACGTTGCTTCTAAACACCCGGTTTAACCCTGGCAACTGGGGACAGTGAGCCCTTTTGCTGTAACATTGCTCAAGAGTTGAAAACCACCTTGCAGTAGGTGGAAGATTCCTCTTGCCTGGTGAATGCAGGTAACATCACACAAATCTAAGAGAACAAAAGTGATAGCGACAATCCTGTTCCCTGGTATTCTGTTGCTGTCCCATTCCTCCCATTCAAATCAGAACTAACCTGTATGATCTGTGTAGTTTCTGATTTGTTCTTCTCTCTCTCCAAAGATCTCTGTGTTTAGTTCAGGTCCTCACTGCGTAGGATGTGTTAGCACAGCTGTTGTGACTGTAGAGATGGTCTTCTGAAGAAACAATTGAAAATAAATATTTCCTTTTATTTTTCTATCAATAAATGACATGTCCAATGTTTTTTCTCTTTCAAATAACTTACAGAAGAAATATGTACAGAGGTTCCTGTATGGTCTCTGTTAATTTCAGCATAGGGCTGGTCTTCCAGTGTTCTGATGAAATTACTTTGTCTTAAACCAGAATTATTTGAATCACATGCTTGACACTAAGCAAGAAAAGATGCAGGTAGTAGGTACTACTTGGGCACGTAAAGGCAAGACAACACTTAAAGGCTTCTTTCCTGAAGAACTCAACTGTGGTCTTAATACAAACCCAGTATGAGTATCTATCATCTCACATGTACCACTGTATCTTCAACACTGACTGCATCTGCATTGTAGCCGAATTGTTGATTGGTTACTCTGCACATTAACTTTGAGTACAGGGATCAGAAATGATCACTGACAAAGATAAAGAAAGAAATTTATCTGCTGAGAGTGAGATTAACATATAGATGGTTTTCAGCTGATACAGAACTATTGGCTTTGGCTTCTTTGTATCAGCTGCTCGAGACAGACGACTTCCAGGACTTAGGAGGAAATCTGTTATGAATTATTTACTTTTATCATTCAGCTAATTTTCTTGTTGTTGGGGTTTTTTTCATAATTTTTATTAAAGCCAAATGACTGCGCTCCAGTACATTCCACAAATGCTGCTGTACTGTTGTTTAGGAAATACCATTAAAGCGACCTTTTCCTTGTTTGCTTCCCATGGCATTTAACTAAGCTGTTTTAAGAGAAACATCATTAAAATTGTCAATTCCTCCATGGGCGCCTTAAGATTATTCATAGAAACTGTAGTCTTTTGGGGATAACTGAAACACGAGGCCTTGTTTTCCCTTCATTAACCCCATTTTCCACTGAAGTAACAATATCAACTTTAACACAGGTCTATCAACACTGGGCAAATTCAGGCTTCTTTTTTTTTTTTTTTTTCAATAGAATTTGATACTAGTGAAAGATACTACATTAGAAACATTAGAGAGTGAGGTCCTCTAGCCAATCTCAAATTAAATATAGCACAGAAAGCAATTTTACTGCCCATTCAAAGCAACACCACAGTTCAGGGTCAATATAAATCCATCAGTTTCCCTGCAAACTGCAGTTCCTTCCCAGTTTGCTGGTGTTCACATTTCTATCTCAGTCTCCAGTTGTGCTGCCTGGGACTTCACCACACTGACACACTAGGCCACATTTTAAGACTTGGACCTTTATTTTCCTAGAAAGAACTTTCAACTAAACAGTTTCATTCCATTAGTGTAGAGAAACCCCCACATGGTCCTGCTTACCCCAGGGCTCTCTGGTAAAGCTTATCTCCATTCATTCCCTACGTTACCACTTCACGATTCAGTCCATCCTTATATTCCCTAAAGAGCTATCCTTAGCCACCCAATTCACCTGGCATTACACTTTCCATCTTTGAGTCTGAACGTAAGGTAACTTAACCTACCACACTTGCAATTGTAACAAATTTTCATCCTGATCCAATCCAAACTGGATTTGAACAGGTGACCAAATCTTTGGTTAGCCACCTGTAATAACTGTAAGTTTACTTACCAAGAAGCCCTGCTTATTTCTATAGCACTACTTTCGGTACGGAGCACTGGCTGTCTAATTCTGCACTCATGGCTGCATCTGTCAGTGCCACAGCATCTCACTGCGCAATGAAGTGATCCTCATCCCCATCTTCCTAACACAACACGTAACAGAATGAGGATGTAATAAATGCCAAGAAGCAACAGGCATGCTTCTGTGTAGTCCTCATTTACCTCAAAGAAAGTTCCTGCCTCAGCTGACACTAGGGCAGTGAACCCCTGGGGCTTTGAGAAGCACTGCCTGGCACATCATCCATATGCAGCCCTAAGTGGTTTTCTCAGAAGAGCTGGCAGAGATGGAGCAGGGAAAGAAAGGTTTAATGCCAAATTTCTTCACTTGATGCAAATACCAACCCCTCTGAGTAATAATTTGACATTTCTCAGCAAAGACACACTCTGCTTTTGAAATATTTACCTTTTCTTTATTTTGTATAAATTTAAGAAAATTTGGGAGGAATGTGAACTGTTTTGGTTTTTTCTTCCTATGACAGCAGAGATTTATTTATAGCCAGGAACTGCAGGACAGTTCTCACGTGGCTGCTGAAAATTAAAACAGCATGTAGGGCTTTGTTTTGTTTTGCTTTTATGCCTTTGCTGCTACAATCTCTCCCTGCGTTCCCTAAACTCTTGTTATTGTAACCAGAGCCACATTTTGCATTGCTACAATTGCAGGGTTATGTAAATTCCAAAGGCTTTAAAGGAAAGGGCCTGCAGATTCTGCTCCAGGCCTTGGGGAAGTTGACACAAACAGTTATGACCAACATCTAGGGAGAGGCAACGGCATTCATAAATTGTCAACAGACAGGAAACCTGAGTCTCAACCTCAGCATCAACCCAAAGCTTTCTGAACCTTTTTCAGAACGTATGGGTTTTGTTTAAATGGACTGTCCTCTCATTTACAATGTTGTGCTTTGCTATGGCCAGGAAAATTTCCTTCAGCCACTCTGGAAATCTTCATATGTGCTCTCTCACTTTCCACCAGTGTGCTCTGGTTTACGCAGGAGAGCCAACAGCAGAAAGGTCTACAGGTACAAAATTTTTCAGACTCAAGGAACTGTATTTTTACAGTGATCATGAAACTGTGCGCACTGAAAAGCATTACTTCACCCATGAAGACTTTTATATTAAAAAGAAAATTACACCGAAGAAAACAACTATACTCACACAAGAGAGCAAGAGAACAAAGAGTATGCACCTGATTCCTCACAAGAAGTCCCCGCAGCAAGTAGGGGTGGGAAGAAGTGCGATACATGTTGCACATCTGTGTGCCTCTGAGTAACCAAGCTGTAATGCTGACACTCGCTGTGCATTGCTGTGTGGGCATGGGCAAGCCAATTCATGTTTCTGACTCTGTGCTCTCTAAAAGAGGGATAATAATGCCTGACTCAGAGTCAATGTTAGAAGGCCCTGAATAAGCTCATCTTCGTCCCCAGTGTTTAGACAACTCAGCTAAATGAGAAAAATGTTTAGCCCACTTCTCCAGCCTTGCTTCTATTTCAGCTCTAAATCACCATTAGTCAAATCATGCTTAGACCTCAGACAAAAACCTAGATTACATTATTCCTGAAGTATGTGGAGGCTTTGCACAGCATGGTGCACCCTGATCACTGGAGTGTGCTAATGAGAGCTCAGGGAAATTACTGTTTCTGTGAAAACGTGCAGCCAGAACTCCCTAGCCAATTCAGCTGGCACTATAGGGAAAGATGAGGCTGTGGCACCACTCCAACATGCTGCTTTCTATAGATGTGGAGTTATCCAGGCAACCTTAAACTTACTGCAGTGGATATGAAAAAGCAAGGCTTGATAAATTGCTCACCCACCTCTGGCATAAAGCATATCATGGTAAGTCCTCAGGAAAGAAAACCAAGAAGCACTGCCTCGCACTCTGTAACCAGGTAGGTCAGCGCCAAGCCAACATAGAAGGGACATTACAAGCAATTCTCAAACCATGATATTTTAAAAACAATGGAAGAGATTACTTCAGCAGTGGAAAACCATTCCTACTCAGCTGGTAGTTACTGTCGCTGCACAGGGGGCAATAGCTGTTATTATTATGAAAGCGTAGCTGTTTAAATCTTATTAAGGAAGACAACACCCATTTCTGGAGATGCAGCTACACAGGATCCCTGCACGGCTCAGAAGTTTCTACCGGTTTGTCATTTGTATTAATTTAACTGGAGCCAGGAACTGCTCTGTGGAGCTCAGATACTGACCATCACTGTGACCCTGGGCAAGTGATCGAATGCCTTTGCACCCACAACCCCCTTTGAAGTCCACGGTGATGTGGATGCTCACCAATTCTGAAAAAATAAGCCCTGTAGGTCAAAGCTGAAGTCTGTTGGAGCTGAGGTGCTTTGGGTCACATCATAGATTATACAAATTTTGAACACAAAAAAGCATCCACGACTACCAAATATTTTTGTAAACGTGATCCTGTAATTGGACCAGTGTAACACAGCTGTCAGACACAGAGGGCTGGAGTACAAGGGACGATCTATATTAACATTTTCCAGAAGAGGACAGATTATTAAGGGTCTCTGTGGCGTCAGAAACAAGCAGCCGGAAGACAAAGAGAAACCAGAAATCAAAGACAGCTACATTAGACTGTGTCCCATTCTTAGTGCACCTAATAATAACTATCTGAGAACCATACATTTTACTGAAGAAGTAAAGTACTGATCAAAATCGTTATTTTATTCTGTCAGTTACATTTCCTAATAGTCTAAACTCTTGAATCTTTTCCTCAAAGATGACTAATTTAGTGTTTAAAAGCACTGTGGAAAACAGGCAAAAAACCTCTGATATCCCACACCAAATACTTCATATTTCAGTCCTGAACCCTAATCAGAATTGATAAATGACTCTAAATGATCAGAACTGCTTCGTACAGACTTTGGTATCTTATCCAAGTATTAAGCAAGGTGGAGGTTGCTTAGCTTTTGAAACCTGTGAAGTCTGCAGCCTGTAATTATTGGCCAAAGCAGCAGCATGGCTCCCATCTACGACTCATTTGTTTCCCTGAGTTAACAAAACCCTTGCTTACCTTCCATGCTTGCATATCCGATAGATACTACCTGGCTCAGCACAATTGGCAGAGCAGGCAGGACAAGGGGCCACTGAGTCAGCTCTGATGCATTTTACGGCAGAGGATCACCAATAACTGACACAGTTCAGCAAGGCAAAAAATTCATAAAATGCCATTAAACATGACCACACAGACTTTTTGATACAGCAGTCAGGCCCAATGAAATAGAAGTATAACAAAATCCTCCTACTGATACCAAATGGCAATAAGAAAATGAAAGGCCTGTGTTGGTCCAGTGGTTCAATGTGGTGAGGTCTAGTTAGGCCCATATTAGATTCTCAGGACTATCATATTCCTCTGCTGGGTAAAGAAAAGAGGGCTAAAAGAAAGAACAACTGTAACCATATGGATAGAAGGTACATAGTAAAAAATGAAGTGAAACTAAACAAATAACACCCATAAAGAGGAACAGAATAGAACAGAATAGAATAGAATCAAATCGAATCGAACAGGTCTGTTGGAAGAGACCTACAATGATCACCTAGTCCAACTGCCTGAATGTTTTAATGTTCTCTTATGCTGCAACTCAGGTGAGCTGCAAAAGGCAAACCTGTGCTGTCCTCTCTCCCTGCTGCAATCAGCTACACCCAAAAATATCTGGAGGGAAAATGACATCTGACACATCCATAGTAAAAATGACCCAAACAAAAAAGTGGCAACTCTGGGGGTGTGGGAAAGTCTGCAGACAAATCACTGGGTGTGTCAGATACACAGACGCTAATATAATGCAGTGATTACTATGGCTCTACTCAGTGCATATGTAGAAGTGAGTTTGGTGTTTTAAGAACCATGCACAATGACCACTGAACAAACTCCAGCCTGGGTGCATTTGCCTAGGCGCGGTACAACATTCCCTGTGACCCTAAAGCTTCATGGCACATGCAGAACATAGCTGAAGCCCAGAGATGCTAAACAAATCCAGCATGGCATTCTACATGCAAGCTTTTGAGACTGCTTCCAAGTACCACAGAAGTAGGAAAACTGCTTTTGTGACATCCATGAGTGAATTTCACAGGGAGCTTCACTGTGGCTACAGGGCCCATTATTCCCCCACCCTATTAGCATCACAAGATGCAGTGTGCATGATCCACATCAAATGGCAAAATCCATTCCTAGAAACAAGCCTCCACCATGCTGGTGAGAACTTCAGCTTTAGAAGTCTGAACACAACAAACACAGAAACAGACAGCTCTAAAGAGTCTAAACAGGAAACCTAGAAAATGAAGCTTATACATCCATGCAGCCTAGGCTGTTTCATTACAAGCAAGCATGCAAGCAAACAAGTAGGTAGGTAGCTAAGTAGATAGGCAGGTAGGTAGGTAGCACACTGGAAAGTACATACCCCAAGTCATGCAAAGAATTATTGGCAATTAGTGGCAGTGGCCAGCCAGAAGAAGCAAGCCCAAGACTACACTGAGAGACTTTCTAATGGAACTCAAAGAGAATTTCCCATTTCTCCGGAGGTACTGCCTCCCAGTCTGGCACCAAACTGCCCAGCTTCCTCTAGCTTCTTTGTGAATTAAGTTTATTCCTGAAAGAGCTAAAGAATCCCAGGAGACCATGACTAACGAGTGCTCAAAGGAAAAATGAAGGTTGCCTATCTCTCCTCATCACTGTGTAACCACTTAGTATTGAGTACCCAGAATTGAACACAGCGTTCCTAGTGTTGTTTCATCATAGCTCAGAGACATATTTCCTCAGCAGGCTGTTTGGATCAAAGACTTAAGGCAACATCCCTGAAAGAAAAGACAAGGCAAAACACAGAGGGGACGTTTTCACCATCTGCTTTGATTTTAATTTGCTGCACTCCCACATGTCACCAAAGCCTGTAGGGTGGTCAGTGGGATTCTGTGTCATGTGCATTCATGGGAGTATAGGACAACAAGGTCATCGCATCCTGCTTCCTACAATCACAGACAATGGCATGATGGACCTGTAGTCCAGCAGAATCCACAGCACATTTATTCCAATACTGTCACGCATTAACATGAGACTTTTCAGATGACCAGTGGGAAGCAGAACTATGTAAGTTTTCCAGTCAGAAGTGAGGCAGCCACTGTCACTCTTAGTTTAAAGCAGCTGACAATGACAAATTAGGTATTTCATTGTTCAGAGGTATAATATCATCTCCCTCAACCTCTGATATCTGATTCTAGAGATCATAATGTAGTCCACTCTTATTTGAATATTCATTCTTTATGGATAAAAAGACAGAGCATTTTTACCTAGAGCTACAGGTAATATTTGTTATGTCAAATGGAAAAAAAAAAACCCCAAAGTACTGATATGTATGTAATCTGAATTGCAAAAATTGAGTCCATTAATTGGACAAATGACTCTGAAGACTGAAGAAGCGGCATTCTTAAACTGCTTTTTATTAAAACTACAGAGATAACATATGAAAATGTTAATGGATTACGTTAGATCAACTCTAGCTAGTATTTACAGTAAGTATTTTCTTAGAAAAGGCTCCCATTTCACAGTAGCTTAGCTACACTAACAGACATGTAAATCAGAAAGAGGATGGGCCTCTGGAGATGTCCTGATAGATGTGAATATACTGAACATCACCACTTTAAGTAAGCAGGGAATGAGGCAGTGAGAAGTTGCTTGCTAAAATTTGCCTCTGTTTAAACATAAAATGTGTCATGAAGGGCACAGTAGGACATTTATAGTTTAACACATGTCCCCCAGCAGGTACATGAAGCTATTCTAGATAAGCCCAGACACAGCTGGAAAACAGTTCATGGGTCCCCCAAGGAAAATTTCACCTAGTCAGAAATTGCATCTGGTTTTCTCCCTATAACTCAGTGATGGTGAGTGCCAAAGACTGTAACATTCACACAGCCTGCCTGAATCCTGCTGACAATGAAAGGCTGAGGTCAAGCTTTGTACTTCTGTCATTGGCAACACATTTCAGGGCCTCTACAACAGAGCCAGAGAGATTCACTCATTGGGATGCCTGACCCACAGGGCAGTAAAAGTATGAAACAAGCAATGAGGGCAAGTTCATATCTCAGTAGGGCACAGTTGGAAGACAGTTCATATTGGCAGGCCCCTAGCATGGTTATTACTCTATCCCTGCATAACAGTGCAGGAGGATGCTGACAGATCAGAGCACAGGCGAGAACAAAACCAACTGTCTCTCTGTGCATTCAGCTGCTAGAAACATAGTTTAATTGGTTCCTGCTGTATACACGGCTGCAAAAGTAGCAAAGGACTGAAGTCCCCTCGTGTTTGGTCAAGATCTTGCTTTCTTTCATCTGTTGTGCAGATGCTGATGGGGTCGTCTGCCTGGAGGGGGTCAGGATTCTGCCAAATGGATTTAAGCAGGGTACTCACAGTCCAGGCATCCAAGCTTAATGGTCAGTGACTCAGTGAGAAAATCAAGACTGTCTGCACTGGTGGATGGCCCCATTCCTGACAAGGTTTGTAAGGAAGAATGATATCCTAGAAAACCTTCTCTTCTATGCTGTTAAATCTAACAAATAAACTGATTTCAGCTCTCTTACAATCATTACCAGCAGTACTTAAATTTCAGACACTCAGTGTAGGCAAAAACCTAAATGAAAGGTAGAGAGTAGGAAGAAGAAATGGGGATTATACCTAGAGGCTCTGGGAAGAGAGAAAGAAAGGGGAGGAGTACCCACTCTGCAGTAGGGTAATGTACTTGCATTCTAGGACCAGTATGCTTTTGGTTAATATATGGCTTGCCTGCCAGGCAGAAGACTGAATATGACATAATGATAAAGTTGTTGTAATATTTTTGTTTAATTCCTATGGCTTTGTTAAACTAACATTTTAGCAGAGATAGAGACAAAAAAAAAAAAAGAATTGTCTCTAACCTACCTTCAGTGAGAGTATCTGATAGTGCAGACTCCCGCCAGGTTGCAGGCATCTGAGAAAGCTCTACCTCGGTTTCCCAAAATGCTAAATCCATTCTTATTTGTAAAGTCCTTGGAAATTTTCCAAAGGAAAGTGTCGAATGCAAAAAAAAAAAAAAAAAAAAAATCACTACTTTATCTAACTATGTATATGTGGCTTATCCTCACATATTTGTATAGTGTACGATTGCAGAAAAGAAAATAATCTCATCATTTAACTCCTTCTAGTTAAACAGGAACAGTACATTGAGATTGCAACAGGTCCATCAGAAACAGTCTGGCTAATGAGCTTACAATACTCACAGCATTCAGAGGCTGATCTAAAACCAGTGGAAAATACAGAACTTACTGTATAGTAAGGCTGATGATATATTGACCACAGGTTTTCAGAGGGACTGGACCATCGTAATATTCTTGGAAGAAAAAAAATAGCTTCATGTAAGAGGGAAATCATGTTACACCACTACAAGAGTCCAGGAAACTTTTGCACATGCATCAGCAGAGACAAGGATGCTTATACAGCTCCACAGTAGTTTCACTCCTTGAAAAGGTTGCTCCCTTCGACCTGACAAGGCAAGAGGCAGAATTGGCAGCTGATGCAGAGCAACATGGAATTCCCACGTATTTCTGACACAGCCTTCTGGAGATTTGAAAGAAAACAGATGACAGTGCAGGACCAAGAGCGTGCAAAGAGATTAATGATTTTTCAAGACCAGCTTGAAACATCTAAAAATAGCATTTTTTTTAAAGCACTGAGCTTTCCTGGAAAATGGAAGCACCCAAGTTATTTGTTATTTAAGAGAACATCAGCAGCAATCATACTATTGATGAGTAAGCCTGGTCAAAATGTTCAGATTTAGAGAAATATTTAAACAGAAAAAGAAAATGCAAAACATTTCTAAAAATAACTGGAGGAGGTGTTAGCAAATGAAATCCTTTCTACAAAAAATGGTCACTGTTTGTAATCCACTTTTGTGGGGAACAAGGAGAAATGTTGGTCACTTTTTTCACTGACAGAAAGACACAGACAGTGCTAAAAATGAAGGTAGAGTTTCTTCATGTGCATTACTGACACCTAAAGGACTCTAAAATGTGAGTAAGTTTCTGAAGATTTGTGATGTACTTGGTCAGGTTTCTCAGCCCACATCTTACAGATATGACTGCTTCTCTTCTGTAGAATAGCTGGAACATCAGAGCATCTTCACAGTGTTTCTCTCTCAAAGACCACAGGAATATAAAAATGACTACACAGAGTCAGATCAGAAGTCCATCTAAACCAGTACCCTATCTCCAAGTAATGGTCAGCTGCAGATGGTTAGGAAGAGCATATAAAAATACCATATACAGTCTGATCCTACCCCTGCTCAATCCTTTTAGCTGTTTAGGAGTTGGAGATGGGAGTACAGCCAGATTATCATGTTTCATAGCTACCAGTGGACCCATCCTCCAAGTTTTTTTATGTCTTCCCACAGCTTTGTCCTGGGAGAAGGAAATCTTGTCACATGATATTCAACCCTTGAAATGTATCCTTACATGACTTTTTCACAATGAAATCCAACCTGGATTGTACTCCCAGGCAGAAATGTTCCTGCTCCCTTTTGTGTGTGTGTATTTAAATTACAAAAATGTCTTTAAATCTTTAGATCAGATCTAAAAAGGTTAATTAGACCTGACCACTTCCTTCAAGGATGAACAGGACACTGTGTAAATTTCCATCTCTTAAGACTTAATGCCTCCTTAATTCAATAGTTTGAGCAGCTATAAACATTGCCCCTCCAAACAGCAAACAAAACACAAAGTCCCCCAAATCAGGCTTGTTCACTGTCTCTAATAATAAAAGCTGTAAGAGTAAGAATGAGTCCTTGTTTATGCTTCCTTAAAAAACGTAATATACCAAGGAGACAGAATAGAGTTGCTGGATCTCACAAATCAGCTTTGTCCCCAGTTCAAAGAAGAGCTGGGCTGGCACATGCATTGTCTGAATTTAAGTCATCTTGAGACAAAGTGAAAAATACACTTTTCAGCAAAAAAAAAAAAAAAAAGTGAACTTCAAAGCCCATACACAGAAATATCAACTTCAGTGAACCTTACTTTCAAGCCAAACTGGGAAATGAGCAAGCACTTGTTATTCAGGGAGGGAGCCTATTCCTCTGTTGCTGCCAAAATTTTTCTCAGTTCCTCAAGGTTACCTCTATTTCCATTTTCAAGCAGTCTAAACACATCCTTCTGATCTCCAGCTCCCACTCCTTGAATTCCAGAAAGCCTTCTGATCTCCTCCCTTTCTTGTCTACTTCCTTCTTTCCACCTTAAGTCTCTCTAATTCGTAACTCCAAGGAAACCTTATCACTGGTATAAGCGTGCCATACTCTCAGAATAACTCTTCTACTAAATCCAAAACCCACGAGCTTTTACTGGTTATATTTGTTACCCCATATTGTCCTAAGTCTAGCAATCTCCTACTACTAGAAGACATTATCTGACATCACAGAGATCACCAGAGAACTCAAAATCTCAGGTGTTGAAATACCATGTGGAAAACTGAAAATATAAATCTAACATGGAAAATGAACTTTGGGCAACATACAAACTGGACACAAGGCCTATGGGAGAGAAGAGCCTGCTTGACCATCACCAGATACTGATTTAACACACAGCACTAAATAACTTGGGGCTGCACTACCAATAGCACTGCTCAGCGTGTGATGTGTTCATGGGCGTGTGGCTAAGTGGTTCTCAGCAAATCAAAGCCTTGTGCCTCCTGGCCATGTCAAGAAAAACAGAACATCAGCACAGGACTGACATACCAAAGCTCATGGGAGCTTCTGGCAACATGGGACACATTCCTCTGTGACTTCTACTGCTGTAAAGCAGGAGTAGCCTCACTGACCTTCAGAGAGTTACACTGCTGTAAAAAGTATGTGAGAAGAATGAAATCCACTTCATAGATTCGCCCAAGTCAGTCGGCCAGCATTGCAAAAGCAGCTTATAATTTTGGCTGTCTCAATTTTTGAGTGTCTTGGTGCCTGAACAAAACACTAAAAATAAAGAGCCAAAATTACAGGTTACTTTGCACAACTTGGGCCTCAGTTTCTCTGGACCAAATTCTGACGCTACTTGAACTTAGTTATAATTGAAGCTTGGAATAAGTTTCTTGAACAATACAGAGCTACAAAAAACTTTCACTAGTACAGATGAGAGCAGACTTGCACTGTCTGTGCCTCAGGTCACTCATTACCAGTATGAAGACACTGGGCCAAATTCTCAGCTGGAATATATTTGTATAGCTCCACTAGAGCCCCCATACCTATTTGTACTGGCTGAGAATCCAAGCCAATAAATCCCATTTGACTAATTTACACAGCATTATGAAATTTAATACCAATACAGAGCTTGGAAGATAAGTCCTCACTCAGCCTGATACTGACTCAGAGTAGTGCCAAACAGAAGTAACTTCACTGTTAAGTGGAATTGCAAAAAGATGATAAATGAATCGGATCTACTCCACGTTGGTATATATACTGAGTCCTACTACTACCAGTTTTCTGCAAATGCCTCGGTTCAAAGGAGTGTGATATTAATGAACACAACTGGTAAAATGGAAAAGCCGTAAGAGACACCACTGTCAATCATCAACACAACAAAAAGCACAGGAAAACACACGTAAACTCTTTCATGCAATGAAAATCAGAGCAGTCAGTTCTCTTTTAATTTAGGAACACACTGTGCTTGCCTGGGGGCTGCAGGGGCAGGGAAGAGAGAGAGAGGGTCAGATCTCCATAGAACTGACCCAGGTTTGAAAATTCACAGCAATTAAAGTGCTGGGAGCCAAACCTCCCACGCATCCTTCCTCTAAGTGTCAGGAAATGGTGTCCCCTGATTGCTCAATTGCTAGGTCAGATGGCTGGCCTGGAGGGACTAAATGGGTTTCTGGGATTCTACCGGACCTTGGGGAAATTTTACGTCAACTAATGCAGATGGAGCAAAAGCAAACTATCTGGGAGATGCCTTCAAGATGCTGTTCAATTCTTGCCATGCATCCCTGACAATAAAACACAGTGAGTGCACGCCATGTCTGGACTTGATAAGAAAAATTTTTGAGAGTGATTTCAAGATGAACAGAATGATCTCCATTACACATAAGGAGCACAACTAAAATAATAAACAGCAGCGATAGCAGTAAACAAGTGATACAGTGTGGTAAGGCCACTAGCATATCCAGGGAATATGCTTACTCAGCTCTGTGAAACCATGAGACTGCACTTCGTAACACATAATACAGACTTTTAAAACCTCAGGGTTGCACTGTGACTGTCATAAGCTCCAACAGGGAATTGCTTTCTGTTTCACAAAACAAAAGTGAAAAGATATCTGCTCTGTCCATATTGTGTTTGTTACTCTTGCTTCCAGGGTCAGTGTCCACCCGTAGAAGACAGCAATTTCCTGGCTGGTATAACCTCATCTAAACTCATGGATGCTGAGTGATGACCCATGCATTCTCATGAGACACTAAATTGATCTCCTGAGGGATCAGTATCTGCTTCCCTATTCTTCCTCTCACTCTTCCACCCAGCGTGCAACTTTACCCCTGAACCATGACTGACAGCCCACAAGGAGCTTCCAAACTTGCAAACCCCTGCAGGTAGTGTCACTCACTAGTCGGAGGACAGGGAGAGGAATTGTGAAGACACAAAAGAAGCAGTCAGCTTCATACCCCCAACATATGGAATTATCTCCTTCTTAGTTTCTTTTCTCACCCTCTCAGCTTTCAGCAATTCTGTATATATTAGTTCTGTATTGCTCAGTGCACTTCAGACAGACTTCTGTGGCTCCCAGACACTTGTCTTGGCTGTGACAGCTCTTAAGTTTTTATTGGGGCATATAAGTTTCTAACAAGTTACTACATTTCTTAAGGATTTTTTTTTTCTTTCATATTGCCAGACAATGTGATTAGGCTGTTGCTAAGAAAATAAAGCAGCTTTTTGGAAAAGGAGCTGCTAGGCTACTGGAAACAAAATCTAATAAGAAATAAATGGGGGAGAGGAAAAGGGTTCTGACATGTCATGGTAAAACAGCCCAGATCCCAAACTGATTCCTTCCAAGTCTGCAGACTTCACTTCCAAAGTACATCCCTGCAGGATGTGGCTCTGAGAACACATGCTCCCTTACACATGCAGCCAGTAAGGTTGCTTTTTCTCCAGCTCAGCCTAGCTTGCTTTACATGGCGCGGCATGGCATAGAATCATAGACTGGTTTGGGTTGGAAGGGACCTTAAAGACCATCTATTTCCAACCCCTCTGCCATGGGCAGGGACACCCTCCACTAGACCAGGTTGCTCAAAGCCTCATCCAGCCTGGCCTTGAAGACAGCCAGGGATGGGGCATCCAGAACTCTCTGGGCAACCTGTGCCAGTGCTTCACCACCCTCTCTGTGAAGAATTCTTTCCTGATATCTAATCTAAACTTACACGCTTTCAGTTTAAACCCATTACCCCTTGTCCTGTCACTGGCATGCAATGGCATCCCTTAATGGGGATTAGACCTTGAATATCTGTCCAGCAAAGGCTACCCCAATTACATTAGCCAGCACAGTGATTACGTCAACCTGCAGCTGCTTTCAGCACAGCCAGCTAGACTTGCTCAATTTCATTTTGCAGCAGAGATACCTGCAAAACTCCCTCTTCCCAATCTTCATCTTTCCTTCTATACTTCCTTCTCCCTGACCCAGCAACCCATTCTGCCACCCTCAAGAGGAAAAGTAATTGCAGACTTATTCCATTACCAAAACAACTCAGCCCAGGGAGCGCTGACTAGCAAGAGCCTTTCTTGTGACTGCTTGTTGGCTGAAAGCAATTACTAACACCAGTGTGCATTATATTGTGCAATTCACATAGCTCCTGCTTCTCGGCCCAGATTTGTGTTTATGTTCAAGGGCGTCATCTCTCCTTCCAGCAACTGCACAGAACAAGCACCCTCCCACTGGCAAAGAGCTTTCTAAAGTTCTAATGCTAGCTATTATGTCAGCTTCACACAGGAGGCATCAGACCCTTCCACCCACCTGGGGAAATGAGCTGTTTCTGTCATGGGCCTCATTAGAGAAGACACCAGTGAAGAGGACAGCTGCCTCCCCAGCCGTCCCCAGAACTGCTCCCATCTCTACTCGGGGAATGAAGAAAGGACATCCAAGTGTGAGGAGAGGGAGGTAAGGTAATTACATTAATGCAGCAAAAAATTTTCATTTTAAATAAATACAGCTGAGTGATCCACTGAAAATACCACCTTCTCATGGAATAGGCTTGGGAATCCCTGGATTGCCGAGGTACAAAAAAAAAAAATAAATTATTAAGAATCACTAGCTTTCCATGGGATTTGCCCAAAGTGTCTGTAGCAGTACCTCTGCAGGTTTTTCACAGGGAGATTGTCCTTGTAGTAGATGCCTCCTTTATGTATGACCCTGTTACATCTAGTTTTTGGATGTGAGGGGTGCCTCTTTCCTCTGCAGAAGCAGTGGGTTCTTTGGAGAGCCCTTATGATCAAGTTAGTACAGGCTCAAGGTGCTAAATTTGCCAGATTTAGTGAATGACACCCCATACTCACGTTAGGATCTGTTATTGTCAGTAGCCTGGCAAACAGAGTGGGACAGGACTTCATTGTCGGGGAGCCAGGAAATTGCCTGACATCCTCATAAGGAAAGAGTAACTGCTTGCTGCACAATTCGACAAGGGATTAGAGAGTTAAAAAAGAATCCCTGCACTGTGGAGTTGCCTAAGGAAGTTAGGTTTTGCCTAGGGCTTTTTTTGGGATTTTGCTGTCCTGCTACCAGAACATGAAGGAGCTGAATTTCAGTTAATTTTGTAGTCTTCCAAAGATACATCCTTCCTTCCCTCTCTCTCCTTCGACCTCCCTCATCCCATCACCACCATCCACATACAGAAGAGTGCACAAGCCTGCACCCCTCAGCCCCTCTGCATACCTTTGCAAGAAGCAATGAAGCTAAACCTGAATCCTGTGTGCTGCCAAGCTGGCTTCAGGATATTTCAGAGGAGAATAAAAAGAAAAGAAAGTCAAGTGGTACTTGTAGGGATTTGTTCTTGAAAACAAGCAAAAACACGAGAAGGTTTGCTGCAGCAGCTGCACTTACACTGTAGTGCCCGTGTCTCTGCGCAGTTCCTCCCTGTTCTGCAGTCCTGTAATCCACATAGAGAAATGCCCGTGCTGCTCCTCTCTCTGGCTGTGCTGTTGTAGTGAGACTGGAACTGCTGCTGTTTTCACTTTCAGACCAGCCTCTCTCCAAATCCTCTGACGTCAGACAGCCTCTAAGAGATATTTATGGAATGAACGATCTGAAAGTTTCTCTAGGTAGAGCCCAGATTGAAGTTTTTTGGGATTTGTAATTTTTACACTTTTGGATAGAAAACCCCTCCAAGGGGGGTCAGGGAGGAAATGGTGGGGAACTACAGATGTGGTTGTGTAAGTCCCTGGCAAAAGACAATCCCTGTACTTTTCTGCCCATGGTATATTATATCCACACCCAGGATGTAACTATCTGTCATGAAAGTCCCCATTTGGAAAGCGGTATTTTCCAGTCTCTCAGCTGAGGCTAAACAGTGTTTGAATCAAGCCTGGCAAAGATGTCTCCCACAAAAACTCCTAGCCCACAGCCCTCTGCTGTGTCCAGGCTTTGACTGGATTTTACTAAAACAGGAGTGAAACAGCCCTTCCAAGCATCTTGTCCACATCCTTTTCCAGTTTTGCACTAACCCCTTCCAGCTGGAATGTTTTCCCAGGCATGTGGGCCAGCTTCCCTTCTAACTTCAAAATACCTTCTAGAAGTGTCTCATTTCAGATGAATACCAGCTCAGAAAATTCATTTTATCTTTGATCTCTGTTATACTCTGCCTATTTGCACCTCTATTTCTATTATATCTTTGGTACTGTACAGTATGACTTGTTTTGCCCACTGTGAAAGCCACTTACGGTGTTACGTAGAAGAGAGGAGACGCCGGAGCAAGAACTGAAGCATTACTGTTAAGCAGTACCCGAAGACTGAAATGCTCTCATGGTATAATCCTACTGAGGCAAGTGATGATAAATTTGGACTGATAAGGCCTCTTTGTTTTGCACTAAGGAGATAAGCTTGGCAATAAGCCTGTAAGTATCAGTAGTCCCATCTAAGAGATGAGAAAACTGAGGTCTGAAGGTGAAGTGATGCATGTTGAAAGTCCTTGAGTGAGCCTCACCTGATAGACAGACCTTTTTAAGATGTTCAGAACTTAAAACATTTTCTGGAGGATTCTATAGATGTGCTGTACTATAAGCAACTGTTCTGGGGTGTTTTTTTATACCTCATCATTTCCATTTGCAAACAGTTATAAGAAGTATGTGTCTTGGTAGCACCTCTGGAGATGTGAGTGCTACTTCAAAATGTAAAGCCAAGGTTCTTTTCAGTGCAACTTACTGCCAGAGCAAACTTACCATTTGGGGCTGTGTGGATTAGTTTTTTAATATACATATGCTTTCTCTTTTCTGCTCTACCATCATCACCTTTGGGCATGAGCCAGAGCTCTTTGAAAGCAATAAAAATCATATGATCAACTTCAAAAGGCTTATAATCAAGTTTGCTCTGATAATTTTCTAATGGCAGCTAGCCCCATACGTTGCCATATCACCACTATGACTAAAAGCCTTGAGACAAATTCCAGAAGAAAATGGTGTCTGTTTGAAAAGATTCCCATCTTTAGACTTAAAAGATGGGTCTAAGAATCTGGCAGATGCAGGAACAAGAAAATATTCCCAGCCCCAAAGCAGTATTCTGTCAAGCAAAGGAAGTAAAAGGTTTTCATATACAATGAAAAATAATAATCAGAACCCAGTTTTGACACTGCAATCATTGAACAAGTGGTGTTGTCCCCTCTGGCAATCAGATTTGCCACTTGCCTACTTAAGATCAACAAGGATAATTCAGGACATGAGTCCCCACCCTGCCATGCAGCATACTACTCTTACTGCAGATCAGCCCTGTAGTCATGTTGCTACCTTTTGGCAGCTTGCCCCATAGATATCTCCAAGGAACTCCAAAGGGCAGACTGATGCAGGGCTTTTCTGTAGTATACCAGAGCTGTTCCTTATGGGCAGTTCTATTTCCCAGCAGCCTTCATTGACTCAGCTCCTGTGGTCAGTAAACTCCCTAAAGCACAGTAAAGGCTTCTGGTGTTTGCTGATGATGAGACGGCTATCCATGACTCCAGCTTTCTCTGATTTATAGGATTATATTACATCTTCTCCCTAGAGACTGGAAAAGGAAGAACGTGGAAATCCTGACTATCACACAGAAGGAAAGGATTAATAACTACAGCCAGTCTTACAGTGTGACCCAAGCATGAATGGGATTTCTCGATTTCAAAGACTTTGCAGCAAGATTGAAATGCCAAGCTACTAAAACGCTCTGAAATGCCAAGAGACTGAACGTGATATGGGCAGTGACAGTAAAAGCTGCTGTTAACCTGTGTCCAGTAGTGTATTTCTTTTCTGTCCTGAAGGGATATGCCTCTTAACAGGCAGTTCTTAAGGCAGAAACATCCATCCTGTCAGAAGTGCTACAACATTTCAGTTACTGTGGATTAAGAGAGTATCTCTATGAACCTGTTGCATTTCTTTAGGGAAATGACAGGAAGATCAGCCAGTTGTATACTCATAACCTCTACACAAAATCCCGTAAAACTCTATTCCACAAGATGCAACAGAAGCCCTTTTTAGAGCACAACACCACGATACGAAGAGCATGAAGTTCCCATCTGTGAGCAATCTGTACTCCTGTTTTCTATACAAGAGAACTCTCTTCATTGGAATGGAAGTGTGCATGTGGGAGCACCATTTGCTCCATTTTAAATATTTATTTAAAACAGTACTTCTACCGAAAGATACTAGAGGCAGGCACTTTTGGCGGGTGAAAATCAACTTTGTGCACTGGACTGACACAAGCATCGACATTACGCAGCCCCAAAACACAGAGAACAGAGCGAGACCCTCTGCATCACTAGCGCATGACCGATGAAACAAGCGGGCACGTGTTCCTCAGGTCCAAACCAGTCTCAATACATGTTCACATGAGCAACTATAGCAGTCCAGTTGTCACCCCCGTAGCGCTACATAACAAAATAATAAACCAAAGGAAATGAAACCATGTTAAAATATTATTCTTGCTGCCATAGTGGAACAGACCATTCAGCGCTCTAGCCTAGTACACTGCCTCAAGCAGTGGTTAGATACCTGATGAATCAGAGCATTAAGAATGGAAAACACACTACATCCAGCCAGTTGTGGGCTGGAATATTACATAAGAACTGAGGGG
The DNA here is from genome assembly GCA_027574665.1 of Rhynochetos jubatus. Classification (NCBI taxonomy): domain Eukaryota; kingdom Metazoa; phylum Chordata; class Aves; order Eurypygiformes; family Rhynochetidae; genus Rhynochetos; species Rhynochetos jubatus. Next base: position 32,652,323 of record CM050650.1, read on the forward strand.
GTAAAGAGAGAAGAGAAATTCTTTCTTGAACCCCACAGTTGATCAGTTTACACCCTGAAGGATGAGGTTGTTTCAGATGCTGGATTTTTTCCCGTGCACTGGTATTGCTCTGAATGTTATTTCTGCATATATGTCAGTGTTGGGAACATGCCAGGTTTTTTTCCAACCCACTGAAGTCAGGAAATGCAAAGTTATGGCATACGTTCAAAAGAATAGCACACACCAAAGCATGCAAAGAGCTCTGTCTTTGTCCTCAGATGCACACAGCCTTGGCCATAGTTTTAAAATCCACCCGGTGATTTTCCTTTCATTTTGCATTACAGAATTCTATTCTCTGTGTACTTTTGGCCTCCAGATTTAATTCTCCACGGCATTGACCAGAGTGAAACCACTTATAGATCTCGTAGACATCTTTATTTCCAAGGCCTGAAGCTGTACCATGGCTTACCAGGTGCTAACCAACAGTTTAAGCGATGGGAAGGGAAGCTGGTTATGTGTTGCAGCTATGCGTGTGCCAGCAAGAAGGATCATTCTAAGACACTGCCACAGCTATCTTTGTTCCATGCAAGGGACTGTACCCTGCATATCAGGAAAGGGGGAAGCAAGCATTTTCTGGTGCTGTACCACAATGTACCTGAGATGTCCCCTTAGTCACACAGGATCGTGCAGAGGATGGTAAGTGTCTGAGTATCATAATCAATGCACGGCACTGGATAAACCTGTATTTACAGCTGGGCAATGAAGTGACAAAATATTAGACTCAGTTTCCTCCACTATCAAAGTCAACAAAAAGTGAGAATTGGGAAAATGAAGCTCACAGAACTGAAGAGGAGCTTCCAGTTACAAGTAGTGCAGTGTTAGAGTAAGACTTACAAAGCCAGCATCTCTGCAGTACACAACAACTGAACTCAGAGACTGAGGGACAGACTGAACTCCTCACACTAAATTTAGCAACAGTCTTAGCCTTGATGGACAGTACTCATACATGGGGGTAGACAGCAGGCAGCAAGGGCTGAGAACACCCTGCCTCCACCACTGGCAGGAGGCAGGAAAGAGTGAGCTCTGTCCCACACAGGGAGTTGTGGCTAGGCTCTGACTCCTTTGCAGCCGTCAACTAGACCAAAGAGAATTGAATAGACCAGACTATTTGGACAGTTGTAAATTCAAATTGTTCTGCAGATATATAATATCAGAATTAAACAACATTTTTGTAATATATCACAGCCCAACTAGCTACTCCCAGAGCTAACTTAAGATTCATTTTGTTTTCCACCAAATAATATATAGCGAATTCAGGTTAACCAGGGTCCTCTGAGAGCTTTGTGGGACGACGGTTTCTTGGCTTCTTCAGCACACATACTGGATTGACAACTGTTAAAGCGCAGATGCTTCAAAGAAGCCAGAGATACAACCTGGGGGAAGAAAAGGTATGCACACAGTAGAAAACTATGCAGACAGAAATGCCACCAATGATATACTGTATTAACAGCAATCATCATGTGTTACAAAATATCAGGGGAGCCTGGGTTGGAAGAAGAGTTAAATTATGTGGACTGTATCAAATTTAAGTGTCTTGACTGGCATAATTTTTTTCTTTTCTTTCCTAGACATTCCCAGTTCTTGCAAAGGATTTATTTTTAAAAGACTCCAGGAAGCCAAGAGAGCCTATTAGACTAGCAATTATCCTGAGTCACTTCCTACAATGGTTTAAAACAACTTTTCAGAAAATCTCTTCTGTGGGTGTGGATGCAAGCACATCGGTGGCCCACAGAGCTGAACCAGTAAATCTGAAATGAATAATGATCTACAGCTAAGTACATTGCAAGAATACCAAGGTTGGAAAATCAAATGTTGGAAAGTGGCAGATACCAAACACATTATGATATGGATACGTTTATCCACTGCCCATGGAAAACAGCTGTGGCAGAAGGTGGGATAGGTCCCATCTGCCTCCATTTTAGTTCGAGACATTTAGCTCAAGACAATTCTCTTTCTCTTTGCAGCTCTTGCCAGAGTTGATGTGAGCCCGATGCAGGGGATGAAGCAAGTATCTATAACATGTGAGCACAGTCAGTGCTGGTGCTTTAATTTTGGCACTTACACAATTTTAGGTGCTTTGGTTTGCCAGTGCTTATGCTCTTTACTGTTGTTCTTTCTATATTATTTGCTAATTACAGAAAAAAGAAAAGTACCAGTTCCAAAACATTTGCACACGTAATCCTACCCAATTTGTGAGATATCAGCATCATCTCTGAAGTCTCCTGAATAGAAGATTTTTGTTCTACTGCTGTCATGTCACTCCTCTCCTCTTGTGAAGCTGCCATTTTAAGAGGTAATGCAGTTTGACCATGACATATGCAAGTGGCTTCTCAGGCAGGAAAATAAGAGAAAGTTCTTTGCTTCTGAAGCATGGTACAGTGTTATGGACACAGACACAAAAGTTTGGCACAAGTATTCTTAGAAGATACATGAATGGTAGAGACTGCTATGCTTAAGCCTCAAGTTTTATTACCAGACCAGCTAAAAGTGACCTCATGTATCCTTTCTTACCTCACCTGCAGAAGGAGGAATTAAGAGAGTCTGCCTACAGGATAAGAGCACAGTATCTTGACTGGTAACATCAAGAAGTATTTCATAATCTTTAATAATGTAAGAGATGAAACAATGGTTCAAGATACTCAGTATCCCACAGCACCAAGCTTTTGTGTCTGAAGTAGAGCAAAAAACCTATGAGACACTGAACAGCTATGACTGTTCTTAGAAGAAGAGACAAGTGCTACTTCCATATTATTTTCACAAACACTACACAGACTTGGGACTCAAATCCCATGAATACAAAGATTTGCAAATGAGATTTGCAGCCTCTTTAAGAAAGGAGACAGCTGTGAAGAGTAACTTGCAGACAGCGACAAATACTGACTTTGCTGAAGATGCTCAAGAGTGGGAGTGTGTCAAAAGAATAGGTCCACAGCCAAGTGGACTGATCTGAATTTGGACCCTTTTGTCTTACTATCTTTAAACAACAGCAGATGCAGAGTCCAGGACTGAGCAGAGGAAGCTTAAAAGAACTTGAACTATAGAGAAGAAAACTGTGGGGAGCTTAAAATTATCCCTGGAGCACAAGGAAGAGGTACCTCATGAGGCTAAGTGCAGGGTTATATTATGTAATGGGGTGGCTATTGTGTTTCACTCAATAAAAATCCATCCAAAAGTTCACTAAAATAAGATGAGCTGGAACTTCTAATAAATAAACCAGAATAACAATTCTCGTATGTCTAAGCCTACCAATCTCCTGAATCTCAGAATGTGTTCCTTAGGATCCCAAAGCAGTTTGAAATAAACAAAGTTGGGATGCTCAGATGCTATATATTTTCAAATGTGCTCTAAATTAGTCCATTTTGTTCTGATATACCCCTTTATGGAAGAGACAGACCATTGATGAAAAGTCGCAGTGGTGAACCAGTTCAGATCAAACTTTGTTAACCAGTTTCACAAGAAAAGGATACGTATCTTTGATTTGTCATTTCCTTGGATTATTTCAAGTATAGACAGAAAGGTGACAGGCTTAAATAAGTAAAGTTATAACATCTTGTCATTTCATGGAATTTATATAATAAAAATTATTACTAGAAAATTCTTGTCCTGATTAGGTACAGGAATTATGTAAAAAATAGCTTTGTTCCTGCACTTTCTTTTTTTTCCAAATTAATTTGGCAGATCCAGGAAAGTGTAACAATTTAATTACGTTTGGAGCAACTTAGTCAAGACAGGAAAGTGACAGTGTGTGTAAAACACGTACATATGTTTTAAGTCTTTTTGACAGAATTCTTATTTCTCTGGGCCTGTTTCTTCATCTGCAAAATGGGAATTACAGAATTGAGTGCTTGACATGGATACTGTGAGGTTAATCCATTCCTCTTTGTAAAGACCTGTGAGTTTCTCAGACTGAAAAAACCAAAGAACAACATATCTATTCAGTGCTTGTGTCTCTGATGATACACAGGTGTGGATGAGATACTGAAGAATAATCTTATAGTAAGATGCTCCATGCTTTATCCTTCTCTGTTCTTGGAGTACGTGATTTGGCAGGGTTTCAGATAATTTCTTTCACATGGGCGAAAGACAAAACCCAAGCAATTATTTCTGATGATTGTGCTTGTCTTCCTCAACACCATGATAGCAGGAAAATTCTTTTGACTAATACAAGAAAATGGCAAATACTTTTCTGTGTACATACTAAACTAACATAAGTTCCCTGGAATTAGCTTACAGAAGAGAGAAAATCACTGGTATGGAAGTAATGTAAATCTTTGTACACTTTTCTGACTTGGAATGCCAAATATGTTGTTTCTTAGGAAAGATGCATATTCAAGGCAACCGTCACAAGGGCCAAAACAAATGGATGCACAAAATATAAGAAGTTGCTTTCCAGAGACTACATTTATTTAAACAGTTCTCAAATATACAAGTGGAGAAGGCAGTAACTGTGAATCCCATTCACAGTTTTAATACAATTTCCAAAATTCAGAAGCAAGTCCTTATTCTTGCTTTGAGGAGGAAAGGGCGTCCAGGTTGCAAACAGCTTAGTCAAGCTCTCTACACTTCTCTGCACATTCCACAGCACCGTTATGAAGTTCTTCCTGCAGCACTTCCTTACCGTGAGAATGAATTGCTGGTGCAGAGGCACTTAAATATGGAGAATTTCTGGATCTACTGGTACAAATTCACAGGCAGTTAGACAAGCTGAAACCCTGCAGCACATACCCTGTACTGTTCTTCTCAAAAAAGATGACAAAGAACACTGAATTTAGCCTTACTTCTGAAAAAAAAATCACTTATTTCCATCCTCAGAATATTTTTATGTCAACAAGGAGACTTTTACAGATAAGAACCTTGCTTTCATCACTGAAGGAGCAGTCTAAGGACTGTTTTTAAAAGCAAGTTACCTATTGCTACCAGATACTATTAACAACAAAAAAGCAAATGTTTCATCATCAAACATTAGTAACTTAGAACTAGCAAACTGTATAGATAGATGTATCTTGTTTGATTAATATTTTATTGAAGAATTAAGATGCTAAACTGGAAGGATGCCAGAGGCTGAGACATAAGCAGAACCACCAGTCATCTGGGCCAGGCTTGAGTAAAGACGGATATAGATAGAGCTGCAAGGTTACCACATTCAGGGTTAAAAGGATTAAGGTTAGAGGTTTCACTGGCTAATGTCAGGGACCCCAAAGTATAAGCTGGAGTTTGTAGAAAGAAAAATGTAGGGCTAGAAACACTTCAGGTGGTGGATGAAAAGAGCCCTGGCTGAGCAGGCAGAAAAATTTCAGGAGGAAGGTTCCAGGACACAGTTATGAAACAAAAAGGGACTGTCTGGGTTCCCTTAAACAGGTAATTGGCAGGGCACTCTGCAGATCAAGTTCATGTGGGAGCCTTCAGTAAGTGTGCATTACAAAGCCTTTACTCTCAAGGAAATTGATTATGGTCAGATGTGGAACTGGTTATACCCTACTTGGGCATGAGCACGGCTTAGTAGTAATCAAACGGCAAACTGATATATTCTCAAGAGGACTTCTTTTGGGATGTATTTGCTGTGTATTTTGTTCATTTTTTTATGAAAGCATATTTCTCATAAGAGAAATGCTCAAAGCATGTGAATATTCAGTGGTCTATAGCTGACATACATAATCATGAAATACAATGTTAATTGTAAGAATTATATTATTATAGAATTATAATAAGATCATATGTTCAGACGCAAAAGGCATTTTCTAAAGCCTTGAATGTATACGATAAAAATAATACCAGATTAAATGATTTGAAAATTACCTTGAGGGCTGAAAGGTAGGACAGGGCCAGTGAACCTACAGGAAGAGACTGGATTCATTGTGCAGGGACTGCTGAACCATGAATCACAACTAACAAATGACCAACTAAGTCCTAGCATGGATGCCTGGCCTAATTGAAAAACCTGGATGAAGACACTTTTGCTTCCTCCCCATCTCAAATCTGATGAAAACTGCTCTATATTACACCCAGCGACAGTAGCCCACGGAAGCCATTCCAGAAGCGCAGAAGCACTAGAGTGCAGTAATATTTGGAAGCAGTAGAGGAGATCACAAGTGAGTGGCTTCCTTCACGTAGAATCAAGCCCTCTGAGGATGATTAATTTACCTGAGAGACTACTCATGAGCATCCTTAGAAACTATGGAAAGTAAAAGCAATCCAAATGCTGGGGAATAATTAGGAATTGGTGAATGAAGTATTTTGTGAAACTTTGTGCTGGCAGAAGAGCACACAGCAGCTAACTGGGGCAAGGATATGTTTTTGGCAACAAATAGCTTCACCAGCTTCTTTTCTTCACGCTGGTGCTACAAGTCTGATTTTATTAATATCTGTAAATCTCTTTGAGATCTTCAATGGAAATTACTATTCAAGTTTTAAAAAAATATTATATAAAGGAAAAGTAACAGTGCCAGAATATATACAGTGAATCTATGGGAAATCATCATTCTTCCATGTTTCAAGAATTGTTTGACAAGTTTTTAAATTATATCTCTGGGAACTGGTCTGTCTTAAATGTGTTTATCCTTTGCCTTTTGTTAGCTCATGTTTGCATTTACTGTCCATTAATAATAGATGAACACAACGGCCTAAGGTACTTGATTCTTTTATGAACTGTAGATAATTCCACATTTCGGTCCTACATAACATCAACAGCGTAGGGAAAAATGGAATGTGGCAAGAAGCCCAGGGAAAGGCAAGTTCAGTTGGACTGGGAATTAGCTGGAAGGATAATAATCCTGCAAGCCAATATTCATTAAGTAATTTTATGTGCAGTGGAAGAAAATTATGATACACACTTGGCACCTGGAGGCTTAAAAATGTTAAGAAAAATATTTCAATAACTGTACAAATTGGTTAACAATCGTGATACAAAACAATAATTTCTAAGGTGCCTCATGCCAACATGATTCAGCTTTACTCGGCTTTATTCTGAAACTCCAGTAAGTAATCAAAAGAATTGCTTATCAGTCTAGCTGTTTTCTGAGATGTTATACAATCCTTTCACCCATTCTTCCTCTTGCAGCCATCATTTGGATCATATCCAATCACATTCACTTCAACAATGTGGGATCAAGCTTCTGGCGGTGCTTTAGCATACACTAGGGCCTAGGTAAGGCCTATGAGGACATGCAAAAATATCACAACTGTAAAATATGAATTTAAAATCTTCGATAACTAATAATAAAAGCAGATAAAGCCCAGTGTACTTAAATTGCCCTTCTGGATTAAATTAATGTCTGTTCTTAAACTATTTAAACTGATCCAAAATACCACTACCCCCTTCAAGGGAAAAATTTCCAATTCCTTTTGTGACTTGTGATTTGCACCAGACTGTATGCTTTACTTACGCAACTTTTCTGATAAACCACTCAATGGACACTGCAAAGATTATGAGCTCCATTAAAAGGTATATGTTATATTCCTAGTAACAACCTGGCTTGTTAAACTAGCTATGTATCACACGGAGAAGAAGTTTCTTTCTCTTTAGATGGCTCAAATCATTCTGTCAAGTGAGACCATTGGAGTATCCCATTTGACAATGATCAGTCCTACCCCATATATCTGGATTTCTGTTAATTAGTGAAGAAGGAATTATTTACCTGAAAGTAGGCAGAGGACAGGGATTTGGTTTTGTTTCTTTTCTTTTTCAAGTAGCGTTTCTTGTTCATGCGTCACAGTGGCTCAGATTTGGCCTCTGTAAATACAAAAGCTTTTTATAGGGAGTCCTTACACATCTCACTAGATTTATACAATTGGAAAAGCGGGGTTTTTTTATTAGTTCACAAAATTATAGCTTCTTCAATGACAGTAACTGTCAACAATCTTATCTGTTGTGTTAAAAGCACATATCTATGTGCTAGTCATTTGCAAGAAAAATAAAGTTCTGAAGAAAATATCAATAATGAATTTATGCACTGCTGAAATTCACTATTCATGGAGGCAATCTGATATACATATTGACCTATGCTTTAAAATATCATATCTAGTACCTGATGTTTACTAGCTTTGGAAAAATCTGACTGGAGTGTGTACAAACCACTGCCCTCTCCTGGGGGTCACAGAACAATGCAAATTTGAGCAAAAACTACAGAGCTCCTAATTTTGTGAACAGTATCTCCAGTAAAAGATACACTATTAGATTAATAATAACTTAACCTGAACAAACGCTGGTGGTACATATTTGCCATCAAATTACCTACACGGTCTTTAGAAACCTCACTTTCTGAAACAAGGATTCACAGTACACAGAGCATGGTTGAATTTATAACTCACCATCTTGGTTATAAACAACAGGTGAAAGATTCTTGACAGTGCTTACAATAAGACTTTGATTCAGTGAAGAAATAATGTACAGCTATTCCCTTAGAAAAGAGAGTTTATTCTATTTTCAACTTTGGCCAGTTTACCTCTGCATTCTTCAGTCACACATGAAAAACAGGTAAAACACATATTGTTGCTTGTGCTCGTAATTCACAGATTCAGCCCCTATTTGAAGAGGATTTAATTGCAAATGCAAGAGAATTGAAACTCACTATTTGGCTATATATTTGGGGATTCTTAAGTGAAAGATGCTAAGAAAGTCTAAAGAGCGACTAAATACATAATCCATGGCCAAAATAGAGATGCAAGATCAACACTGGGTAAATGAACATTTTGTATTTTAATACAGTGACTCAGACAGGAAGTTTGCCTCTTCACATTGGCAAATAACTGATGTCTTCAGTCCCTGGACACCAACCCTTACCCATTTATAAGATTTCTCAACTCTAGACGCACAACATCAGCATGTGACAAAATCACACAGCCTTAAATACATCTGGCATTTGAGAATTGAATAAGCAATAATAGTTGGCTTATTTTAAACCAAAAGCTGGACATTGCAAAAAACACCCAAATTAAAACTTTTCCCCTTCATTACTTGAAAATATGTAGTCTTGTAAAAAGAAAAAAAGACTGTAAAGACGGTTGCAATGTGCTTAAATAACAGCTATTCTTTGGTTTTAAACAGTTCAAGAGCACATCTTAGTTTTATATTGCTTTGATGTTGGCCTTCTGCAAGGTTTTTGGGGGTTTTTTGTTAGTTTGGAAATACTACTTTCCAGAGCTACTGAAATGCTGTATGCTTCAGTAACAGCATGCATATACCCCAGCTCTGCACAGAATTACATGGGGGAAAACAGTTTTCAGAACCAAGCTCTGGGAAAACCAGTTACTTTGCAAGGGATAGCACATGAACACAGCTGCACTGACTTGTGCGTTGTCCTGTTTGTCCCTTGTTTACAACAGTATGCAAATACAGGGATAGTTTAGTGGGAAGGTTCGTCTTTGCCTTTTAAGATATTCAGTGGCTTGGTACTGAAGACACCATTTTCTCTGGCTTCACTGCAGGCTGTGCTTGCACAATCGGACACATTGCTCAATTTCTCTGTGTCTTCATGTTCTCCTCTAAGAAAAAGGCACGTACCAACTCTGCAGCTAAACATGTTAATGTCTGGCATGCCTGGCTGGAGTGTATTATACTCATATTGAAGCACCACTGAGCCTGTGTAAGTACTTATGTGTGCTCATTATGGCAGCTTCTTGAGATCCATGTACCTGGGAAGTATGATTTCCCTTAGTTTTAGCTATGCTATGCTACTTAGATTATGATGCAAACTTTTGCTTGGTTATAGATGACCTACTCTTGTACATCTCCCTCCGTCTTATTCTAAATACAAAAGTTTGCCTACTCAAGTAATGATCAGCTCACTTATTCAAGTACTAGTCACCCCATCCTAATCCATCTTCTTGTGAGATCAACTATTATCCTTCTGTATTTTTCTTGATTACTTACTCTCCCGTGTGTCTTCACCCTCCCTACGCTAACACCATACTTTAGTCTTTTCCATCCAAATAAATAGGCAGAACAAAAAGACCTCAAGGGGTCTGCTACCTTTGTTTTCCTTTGCCTCCAAAGTAATACTTCATTTTCCTCCCTCATTTTCTTTCTAAAACATGCAGCTTATAGTTACTGCCTGGAGTTCTCATTTACACTTATATTATATTATAGTACCTTCCTGCATCATGCCCTCGATTTTCACTTAATGATAATTGTTAAACTGAGATCCAGGCCTTTATCCTTAACCTTTTGAACTACAAAACGTAATTTCACTCTGTGGCTCTAATCACTCTCCATCATATTGTTGTATTTTCCTGCTACCTAGCCACAGTGAATGAATTTCTCTTCCCCTGCCCCACACATAGACTCCCAGAACACCGTTGCTAATCTAACCCTGTTGGTTTATCACTGCGATTACACTGCAGGTCACTGTGGCTCCTCCAGTAACTGTCTCTTCTTCCTTACACTCCTTTGTTTGTCTTTAAGGTCCGTGTCCATTCTGTAATATCTATCTCATTCATGACCAAGTTGCAGGTAGGTTTCTGTCTATGATCAATCGATAATATCAGCTTTATGTTACACTTTCAAACAAATTTGTCCCTGCTTTCTGCTTTGCTAGTTTTCATTATCAAAAAGAGCTCTTCACAAAACCCTGTAAAATTATGTAACAGTTTTTCTTTAAATCCTCTTTATGGTAATGCCTGTACAACAGCTTGATAGGAGAATCCTAGCCTCTGACTGTACTGCTAATATTATCCACGTTATTTCCTTTTATTTTCCTCTTTTCCTGCATTTCCTCATGTTTAATACAGGGACTTTTCTCTTTTCTTTTTTATTTTTTTTTTTAACTGTAACTTTACATAGTGCCCAACAAAACTTCTAATCCACGGCTTCAGTTTCAAAAATTTATCATTCAGAAATGATGATTAATAATTATGCTTTGTAATGTTCTGGTGAAGCTGATGGGATTGTAATCCTTTTCAAACCAGAGCATACATAAACTGGTTATACAACAACTATAGAAGTAATTATTTGTTGAGCAGAACTGAACACAAGAATCTACTAGTCTTCAGATCAAAACAACACCCAAAGTTCCACAGCCTCTTCTACTCCTGGTCACCTAGCGTTTTATCTGTCTCTTGGTCGGAGACAAATCAGTTATGGATTTGGACAGTTTCATGACAAAATAAATAAGAAAAAACTATAATGCTAGAGTTAAATGTGGGAGGGAGTTACCTAAAATTGTGCAGATAAGATCAGCATTGCATTAGAAGTATGTTAATGTCTCCTGCTAACACTTCTTACATTGTAGTTTGCAACAAAGGATGCAGTTTACTATTTAGAAGATGGCAAAAAAAAGAAATAAACAACTTTTAGAAAAAAGATTTGTTGTCTGTTGCAGTCAGAGTCCAAAGGATCCCTAAATTTCTCAATGGAATTTTAGTTTACTCTAAAACAGACAAACACATACATATATGTATACATGCATGCATATACATAAGCCCTTGGGAGGATATTTTAAGATTTTCTGTTTTGGCTGAGTCTACCAAGACACACATTTTTAGGAAACATATAAATGTGTTTGGTAAGGATGTCAGAACAGCAGTGAAACTTTAAGGTACTTTCCAAATGTGACTCCAACCTATGTGAAGACGTAGCACTGTTTTCAAAGAAACAGTTGATAACAGTAGCCAGAAAGACAGAACACCCCTGCTGTTATCAAAGGGCTGGACTATACAAAGCTGAACAAGGCAGTTTACATGAATTTACATTTTAATACTGAAGACATAAGCAGAAAAAACAAAGGTTATAGGGCTTTGGGATGATACCTGAAATATTTAAATATACTGCCACAACTTTTTCACATTCCATTCAAATATAGAAACATGAGTTTCTATATTACCTCACCTTTTACAAATAAAAGTTGTACTCTTTCTGGCAAAGCTCATACAACATACTCAACAGATATTATACATAAATTTAGGCCAAGTTTTGGGGTTTAAGTTCTGGTCATTTAAGAAAGGTTTCTGGTCATGTAGAACATACGTATTTGGCACTAATGTTTCCAGGAGTTGGATGATGAGACAAACTCAGAGTTTGGCAAGAGTTTTGGCCCTTCATCCTGTCCAGTTGATCTATGGAAAGATTTTAATGTTCTAACTTCTAATCATTATCTCAGCCAAATGGCATGATAGTTGCCAAGAATAAGTAAAGTCTATGAAAAGTAAAACTTTGGAAAAAAAAGGACTTGAAAGTTTGGGCTATTATAAAACTTATAAGGATGTTTATTTGGAAGCACATTAAGTTGCTAGGTGACATAATGGAGCACAAGTCCTTGAACTGCCAGCTCCAGTATATATGACCTGTATTATTTTTTTAATCAGAAGAAAGCTACAACACTAAAAGCAGACAATTAGTTGTGATGTTGTAACTATTAATTCAGAATGCAATGGCTGAACTTTTTCAAACCTGTAATTGCCAGATCCTGTAACTCATACAGTCACCTAATTGTTTCAAGCTTTTAGGTTGCTCGTGTTCTGTGACACGCTTTCTCAAGTACTGAAGCTGAAGAAAGTTTGACACTTATCTGAGGTTTAGTATAATGCGAATGCTGAAAATTCTGTAAGTACAAGGTGATTTCCAGGGAAGACAGAAAGAAGATTTTAAACACAGTCAATTCAAAGCAAACCAAAACTTTCCAGACCTCCAGCATATGATGCAATTGCTAGACCAGCACATTATCTGGAATGGTAAGCTGTCACCTACAGGCTCCATTTTCCAAGACTTTCTTCAAAGGTCTAGGAAATACAAATCCTGAAAACAGTCCTTTTTGTTTGACAGTAACAGAAAGATGTCATACAGTTCCTGCATCTTTGTAATCAGCTCTTTAACTCTAATAACAGGCCTCTTTTCCAAAACTTAAGAAAATTTTAAAAGCCAGCTTAGTTCTTCAGCTAGTCTTCAAGAGAAGATTTCTGTTAATCAGCAACTCTGTAATTGTGGATTGAAAAAAAAAAGCTTTTTTTTCACCATATTCCTGTTACACCCTTCTACATTATTTTCTCTTAGAGGTTGGAAATCTGCTCTTCCCATTTTTTCCCCCCCCAGTTTCTGTCCTCATATCTACCTGTACATACTACTTTAATAATTTATACAACATTTCTGGAAAAAGAACACTAGTTTAGAAGAAATTTCCCTGGGACTAATGCCTGTGACAATGTAACAGCCATATTAATACCCACATTACTTCAACAAATAAAATACTAGGAGGTAGTAAGTATTATCACATGATATTAGGATATTAGGTATTTTAATAGGTCTCCATATGTCTTCATTCTCAAATGCACATCTCTCAATAGTTGCAAAAATGGGAGACTGCTACTACTTTTACCTTCTACAATGGCACAAGTTTTCTTTTGCCTGACACCATTCAAATCCTATACAAAGATACATATAAGCTAGTTATAACTCAAGGACACAAAAAATAGAGGTTATCTAGCTTGAAATTGGAAGTATCTTTAAAGCTATGAAGTCTGACCTTTTGTATGACACACAACATAAAACTGTCCGTTAATTCCTAAAGCAAATCAATAGTTTCTTATTTAACCAGATTCTCTCTCAAGGACAAAATGAACTCTTTTGAAACTGGTTTGAATTTCACACCGTACTTAGCAGCACTTACTGATTCTAAGCGCAAGAGAAGCTGCATTCAACCTACAGAAATAATGGCAGAGAACACCTGACTTTGTTCTTAAGCTGCTCTAATGACTAAGCCAAGAGAGGAGAAGTTTTGTCATTTCTTTTCTTTCTTGACCACACTTGAGTGTATGGGTTTGCCTTAAAAGGATGACAGAAAATGCTCAACCAACTCTTAACCTCGAAGCATCTCAGCTGTCCGGTGAGTAGTAGTGCTACCATTCTCTTTGAAGCTACAAACAACATTTTTTGCTGCCACTGCACTTTGATTTGGATTGCTTTGGATTTGCTGCACTGACCTTGGTTTTAAATACGTTAGGAGCTCTACATGAAAATGGAAACAACAGTGATGAGGTTTAGAAGAAGCATATTCAGTTTCTTACTATCTTCTGTACTGGACAAGCTTAAGTAGACAAATCCTTCAGAGACTAGGAAAATAACAGTCAGTAAAATGAGAAAGGTTGATTTCCTAAAGATGAAACGAAGACCTATAGATGCACAGTAAGTAATCAAGCTGTGGAAGTTCTTTGACATGGAGATTTTTATTTTATATTTCCTGGGGGATGTACAGCTGTTCACTGATCTAATTAGGAGCAGCGTATGCCTTGAGTCTTTTCAAATTATGAAGTTGACTGAAGATTCCATACAGCCTAAAAAATTACAACTGAGAGCATGGTTTTTTTTAACAAATTCCACATTATCCACTGACAGTGACCTTATACAGAAGGTAGATATACATTACACCCAGGCATGGAGAAAGTAGCATGGCTAAGATAACAAAATAAGCTGAAGTTGAGTTCCACCAAGTGGCTTGGGGGAAGAGAAAGTACTCACACTGTATTTGCCTTCTCATTCCCACTATGGTTCTAGAAAGACATAGCAGTGTTCTTAAAAAAGGCTTTTTGGAATAGAGGTTCTTGATTTGACCTTCTGGGTCAAGCCTCTGCAAACATAAGTGATAATGTAGTACTCTTTCAGAACTTCATCATGTTTTGTCCAGTATCCAAAGGGACCAATCAAGCACCTAATGCTTTTAATTTTCTTCTGATTTCCAGTGTGCATTTATTCACATTATTTCCATTTTTTCTGTCTTCTACCTTAGAAGATTCTTTTAATTCCACATCAATTCCCCACAGTGTATTTATACACACACATATAGCCTCTCATTTAGCCTTTGCTAAATAAATCAAGCCCTACTGGTCTGTTCTCTTACAGCAAAATCTCCATCAGCCTAATCATTCTACCAGCCCTTGTATTCAAAAACTTGAAGAAATAAAAAGAACTGACCACAAACACACATAGTAACTATGCTGGAGGTCTCACCAAGACCATGTACTGTAGCGTGAATCCTTTGTAGGACACATTCCCAACTCACTGAAGAACCACAGCTGCCTTATTTCATTAGCAGATGTCATCTGGACTTCCACAACCAGAAAATCTTCTGACACTTCTAGCTGACTGGATTCTAGATTATAGCAGAATGTGTTGTCATTAGTCCTCAGTCCTACATGTCTGCCTGATTTTGCAATTTACACTACATTTAATGGTTATCCTTACCTATTCCTCTAATCCTCATTGTCATTCATCTTCTCCTAGGTATCTTGATCCTCTTCAGCACATATGACTCTCAGTCACATCAGAATTTAATTAATACACAGTCATTTTTGGCACAAAGTTATTAATTAAAATATTATAGAAGATCTTTCTCCTCACAAAAGTCTACCAATAATTTCCTTACAGATGAAGAATACCTTTTTTCTTAATAATCTATAAACTTTTAACTAGTTTCTCACTCATCTTACAATTCTTCCACTGACTTCCAGTCTTTGCAGTCAACATACCATGTACTTCACTCAGGAGGAAAACCTGGATAATTTGGATGCTCAAATTAGGGATGCAGCTTTTGTTTTGCAGAAGGACTAGTTAGCCTAGAGTGCTAATTCTGAGCTGGGTGCCACTGGGCTAACACACCATTCTTGAAGGCAATATATAGTGGAGCACAACACGGAAGCACTCTAACATTTCTGCCACGACATCTGTGTAATAAAAGGGGTATTTTAGAAGATTATTGTGAGTACTTTCTGTTATCTTTGTTCTTCTCCTGCTGCAGAAGTGACCATTCTGCAGATGGCCTAGGATTATTTCTCCCCTTTCAGAAATTTGGATTATGCTTTTATGCTGGAAGCAGCTTGAGTCTGAGATGGCTCACTGGCTTCTCTGTGCAGGCCATGCCATATTCAGACTAGTTCTATGCGAACTCAGCAGGCTGTGCTGTCAATGTGCCATTGGTTCAGAGTTTACAGCTCAGACTTTGAGTCAGAGCATCTAAATCCTTTGCATATCAGACTTTATCCCAATAGCAATACAGTCTCATTCACCCAACTCCGTATTCCAGCTGCTGAACACCAGCAGACGCAAAACGGCTTTCCACACAGCTAATTAGTGTTGCAATGTCCACTGTCCAGTTAATTCACAATACACTTTAACTGCTAAATAACGGTTGACTATTACATTTGCTGTTTTCTAAGACTACTTTACTTTCCTCCATCTGCTTCAACACAACACCAAACCAACCAACCCAGGTCCTGGACTTTCAATTAAACATCTAATTTCTTTCAGAATTCTGGGACTCAAATTATCTACTTTTCGCTTCCAAATCCCCATCTCCCAGTCTAAATTCATTGAACTCTGTGGATTCTGCTTCCCTCTTGGCTGCAGTTATTTCCCTCTCACACTTCCTGTCAGTCGCTTCTGCCTCTAACATCTCCTTTAGCATCCCAATCGCTATGGACAAGAGAAAAAAATCTTTGTATTTTCAAAGCAATGCTGAGATGATACTCAGTAATTACTGCATTATCCCACTGCCATGTCCTGTTTTTCCTTCATTCTCCATTTAATCACCAAGTAATTATTTTACATTTATTTTCATTTTTACCCTTTTGACTTTTGCAGTCGACTTTAGTCGGTGATTAGTCCTTTTCCACTTCATTCCCTGAAGGCTCACTATTTATGCCTCATGCTTTCTGAGACAGTTATTTTTTCAGTTGGGACAAGAAACCTTTCCCCTACTGTTTTTCTTATTTGGAATATAAGTTCAACATACTTTTACCATATCTGAGTTAAAGAAATTTCAATCCTCCTCCGTAATCAAGTCCCTGATTTTCCACTTAAGTTAGTCAACTTGTAATCACTGTAATCTCATCTTTACCACTATGTCTCACCAAAACTAAGGCCAAAGTAGTAATATGTTGTTTGTATAACCTTTCAGTACGCACTTCACAGAATAACCAGGTCCTGCTATTACTTCTCTTGAAGTTCAGCTCTCATAACAAAACAACACTATTTCTCTCCAGTAGCTTTTGCAGAATCTTTACTCCAACTCTTTTAATATTAAACTTAAAAACTATAACTTAATTGCATGTAATTTAGGCATTTCCCTTGCAGGTATTTCAACTGGTTAAAAACAGATACTTCTCTTGAACCCAGCGGGCTCACAAAGGTGGTTTCAGCCAGAGGAGGACTGCATGAGGACACAGGTAACACACACAACCCCACAAATCTCGCAGAGAATCCGTGGTGTGCCAAGGTGTGATCCACAGGCAATACAGACACCACACCTCTCAGCTGGGCTGTGTTAGCAGGCCTCAGGGGAAACAGCTGGTGGGGAATTACCATTACGGACACGCAGGCACCCACCTGCGGCAGGGCTGGCACCCACCCGCGGCAGGTGGAGCCTGCTTCCTCGCTCTCCTCGCCATGCCAGGGAGTAAACAGGCAGGTCCCCTGTGCCAAGGTCACCTGAGGACGGGAGGTGGCTCGGCGGGCGCCAGGCTCCCCTCAGCGGGGCCCGCCACCTCCCGCCCGCCGCGGTGCGCGCTGGGTACCGTGCCGTGGTTACCGTTGCCGGGCGGGCGGCGCCGCCGGCTGCCCCACGTTCGGCGGGCAGCCATGGTGAAGGAAACGATCCGGGTGTACGCGAGGGTGAAGCCGCTGGGCAGGCGGCAGCAGGCGGGGGTAGGACGAGGAGCTGCCGTACTGCCGGGCGGTGGTGTGGGGCGGCCGGGGAAGAGTCAAAGGGCGTCCCGTGGGCCTGCGTGCGGCGGGGCCGCCTGAAGGCAGGAGGGAGCGGGCGGTGACCGTGCTCCCCCACCCCCCTGCCGCAAGAGGCCTGCCGTGCCCGCGGGCTCGTGAGAACTGAGGGGTTTGTATGCGGTGGGGTGCGCGAGTGGAAAGCCACAGCCCCGTGCTGTTCTCGGAAGCCTTAAGAAGTTAATGAAATCACGGAGTACAGTGAGCGCAGACTGTAGTTACGGTGAGAGGGAGCAGGGAACTTTGTTCCTGCCCAGTTGTTGGAGAAAGGCTCAGCAGGAAAAACACTGGACGGTGGTCACAGGGTTGGCTTGGGCAGTTTGACACCGTTCTGAACCTTGGAGGTGAACGTGTGGCTCCCAGTATTTAGCTGCCTTTGCAAGGGATAATAAAGATAATGAAAGCATTCCTCAGAAATCGTGGATCTCTCTGTTGTTGTCTTGTTTTAAGCCAACTGTACTCATTCGCTCATAGTTTTTCCTCATATATTCTTCCAGGGTTTCGTGCTTTTATAACATCTTGGGTGTTAAAGTCGCTTAGTAAGCAGATTAACGTCAAAGAGGCCGTGTTTCTGTTTCAAACCTTACTGTAGTGCTTACGTGGTAACAAACAGGATAACGTTATGACATGCTCGTTTTGTTGTGTAATTGCTGAAGGAGCATCTCCTCAAGTAAAGTGAAACTCGTATGCGGTGTTTCTTCAGGCAGTTAAAGGTATAACGTGTTATACCTAAGGGCTATGCTGCTTTACTGATAAGATTATTTTGTTAATTCATATCCGTGCTTATTAGAATTATTCAGTTGATGATGATGATGAGAAATCTCTGTCCAGTCTGGAGATTATTGTGCCCCGTGATTTAGCAGATGGGTTTGTCAATAATAAACGAGAGAGCTACAAGTTCAGGTAAGTAAAACCTTATCTTTGTATCAATCACTAAAGGCAGAAGCTATCACTATGTAGTGGTACAGATCTATAGAACCTGGAAAAGCTATTCCTAAAATCAAGCTTTGGTATAGATAAGTTGATTTTTATACAACTCCATTAACAAGAGGAATCCTCCAGCATGTTATGCTCTTCACCTGAATGGGTTTGATAGCATTTGATACAGTTGTGGATTTTTTGTCTATCCTCTGCAAGTCATTATCAATTTCTAAGTCTCAGATCAAAGGTTGTATCTTCATTTTTCTGTTCTTCTATTTATACAGCTTGTTTTGAATTTGCATATGAAAATTGAATGCAGGACTGTGTATTCTCTTGTGATCTAATGAGCTGGCATAGGCTGGCTAAAGTTGTTTTGATGTAAAACACTGTTTACAAACTATGTTTCAGATGTAACCAAAACACAGTAAAGGAAACCAGAGATTGTTGAAAGAAACAAAACCATGGTTGTAGAATGTAAATATTTTCTAGAAACGGAAAATAAGTACCAGCAATATCAAGCAAATATTTTTACCTTTTTAACAGAAAACGTGGAGGTAACATTTTAAAATTCTGATCACAAATAAAGCTAGGTGTATTGACACCTCTAATGACCAGGTTGAGATTGTCTTTTCCCAAGTTGAATATTTTTTTTTTAATAATACCAAATGAAGTAAATTTGCTGCTCTATGCTACTAAAAAAAGAGAGCCCCAGATGAACATCTGCAGCTCAGACTGATGTCATTTTACATCAGCTAAGGAAATCTGTTCTGCTTGGGAAGAGAGGAGCTGCCCTCTCCAACTGGATTAACATGCAAAACTATCTTAGATTGCAGATGCCCAAGCCAGCTGTAATGGATGCTGATAGTTTTTTCTGACTTTATAATTTATTAAAAACTCTGTAGAGATGGATTTTTGAGAAGCAGTATGCCTTGCTATTCTTAAGACAAAGCAAAAATAATGCTATGGAACAAGCATTTCTTTTTCCTCCATAAACCGCATGTCTGTCTCTCCCAGTTGCTTCAAGTGTTGTTCTCCTTTGTTCTTGTTTTTGCATATGGGAAACAAACACAATTATTTGAATGATTTGACTAATTAAGTGTTAGCAGGATAGAATATATGCCTCTATTCTCTGTGTGTTGCATTTGTCTGTGATGTTGTACACACTGCATAATCCCTGCAGTCCATGGTGCCTTTCTATATACCTGGTGTTCATAGTACCTTTCTATATATCCTCTGAAGTTCTAGGTAAGTATACAGTTCCAGATAGGAGCAACAACACAGCAGGGCACAAGCAGTCCAGGAGGTTTCTAGATCATATTAATGACAACTTCCTAAGATGTGGTTAAAGAGCCAATGAGGGGAGAAGCTCTGCTGCACCTCGTATTTGCAGACATGGAAGAACTGATCAGGGATGTGAAGCCTGGGGGTAGTCTTGGCTGCAGTGGTCATGGGATAGTGGAATTCAGGATCCTGAGAGAAGTGAGCAAGGCAAAAAGCAGGATCACAACACTGGATTTAGGAGAGGAGGCTTTGGCCTGTTCAGGGACCTGCTTGAAAGAATCCCATGAGACAGACCTGGCTGATTTTCAAGGATCAGCTCCTCCAATCTTAATAGTCCATCCTGATGAGCAGAAAATTAGGAAAAGGCAGCAGGAAGCCTGGTGGGTAAGAAAGCAGCTCCTGATGAAATGCAAACATAAAAAGGAAGTGTACAGGAGGTGGGAACAGAGTCATGTCAAGCAGGAAGGCTGTCTGAGGAATGGGATCCAGGAAGCCTAGATAAGTGTACAGTGAGGGGTGTTGAAAATGGCCTGAGCTCCTGGGCTCAGAGTGTTGTCATCAGGGCTACAAAGTCCATCTGGAGGCTGGTCACTAGTGTAGTTAATACTGGGATCCAATACTGTTTAGCATTAATGACCTGGGTGATAGGACCAAGTGAAGCTTCAGCAGGTTCACAGACAATATCAACCTGGAAGGGATGGTTGATGCAGCAGAGTTGTGCTGCCATTCAGAAGGGCCTTGAGAGGGTGGAGAAACAGCTCAATAGGAATATCATGAAGTTCAACCAGGTGAGATGCTAAGTCCTGCTCCTGGTGAGGAATAACCAGGAAAGGCTCAGGGTTGACTGAAAGCAGGTTTGCAGAGAAGGACTGGAGTCTTGGTAGACAACAGTTGAACATGAGTCAGCAATACACCATTTGCAGCAAAGAAGGCCAACAGCCTGTGAGCTGCGTTAGGAAGAGCATTGCCAGCAGGTCAAGGGAGTTGATCCTTCCGCTCTTGTCACCACCAGTGAGGTCACATCTGGAGTTCTGTGTCCGGTTCTGGGCTCCAGCAAAGGGGCACAAAGGTGATTAAGGGACTGGAGCACCTGATATGTGAGAAGAGGCTGAGATATCTGGGTCAGTTTATCCTGGAGAAGAGAAGGCTTGAGGGGATCTTATCAATGTGGATACAAATCCGATGGGAGGGAATAAAGAAGATGGAGCCAGATGCTTCTCAGTGGTGCCCAGCGACAGGACAAGAATTAATGGGCACAAATTGAAATACAGAAAATATTAAAAAAAACCCAACTTTTTACTGTGGGGTGATCAATACTGGAACAGATTGCCCAGAGAGATTGTGCACCCTCCATGCATGGAGACACTCAAAGCCTGACTGTATGGACCCCTGCTATAGCTGACTCTGCTTTGAGCAGGAAGATTGGAGCAGATGTCCCCTTCCAAGTTCAAGTTTTCTATGGTTCTGTAAGACACTGCAGGTATTTTATATAGGAAGTGACAAAACTTAGATTGAATTCAATATCTCCTTGTGACTTGACAGTAACTGTGCAGCAGAATGAAGTAAATAGTTATGAAAAAATGTGAGCCTGGCTGTACTGGTGGGACGCTGTATTTGGTTATAGTGTAATCTATTTATCCAGGTTTCAGTGTGGTGCCAGTTACAAACACTGATTCTCTTGATAGATTTAAAATACGGTTTATTTTTTTCTAAGCCACATCATTTTGTCAGAGGATTTTATTGTACAGATCTTGTCAAAGCAGCACTGTGTACAGCCTATTTATGTACAATAGCACAACAGCATGCTGTGGTTAAGACTACAGGGAAAACATTGTACTAAGTTATGTAAGCCTAATGATGTAAACATTGACTATTGCAAACACAAACAAAAATGTATGAATCAAGTAGTGTTTTAAGATTCTAAGCAATTCTTCTTTGCTTAATATTTTCAGATTTCAGAAAATTTTTGATCAAGGGGCAAAACAAGATGTGGTTTTTGACAGCATTGCCAAACCAGTAGCTGAATGGTACGTTGTTGATCTTGCAAGTAATCAGGGTAACACAGGGTCAAAAATAGCTTTTGTTGTATTACTTGGGGAGAGCTGGCAAGTGTTTATCTCACTGTTGTAAAGTGGATTGATATTTTAATTTTCTAAATACTGACATGTATTAGGAGATACGCAACAATCTCCTGAGAATTTTATGTATGGAGAGGTTCCATTTTAAACTCCTAAAACAGCACTGCTACTTTGCCTCTTGCATTGTATAGACATAGAAATCCATGTCTAGTTAGTCTTTTGTTTATAATATAAGCTCACTTCATTGCCTTAGAAAAATATTCCTTATATAGTTCCATGAAGGGGTAAACGTAACAAAAATATTATCTCTCTGTTTAGTTTTCATTGTTAGGAACACTCGTGAATTAATACCTGTGGAGATTGTCTGAGATTTTGCCCTCTTTATTTTTGTCTTAACATGTAAGGCAGTGATTTTGGCACTGTTTTTATTTTTCTCCTCCAAATAATGAACAAACTGCTCATATTTTTGGGTTTGCAAAGACAAGCATTTAAGCATATAGAAGCTCTCTTCGTTCATTGTGTGGATTGAATGACATGCTGAACCAGGTGGATTTTCCACTATGCCATTCTCTTTGCTCAGCTTATGCCCACGTTTCTGAAATTAATACTGGTTATAGTGGAAGAGAAAATTCCCACACTGAAGGAGGCAGAATTTCTGCATAATGTTGGTTTATCAAACTTACTGCTGAGAATCCCAACTTGTAGTGAGTTGGGAAATCTTACTTCAGGCACCAACTCCTTATTCGTTGTCTGCCCCATCTCTTGGTTTAAACTATCGCTGTGCAAGTTATACTTCAGCCTATTGCACTGTCATGTGTTTTGCACTGTAGGAAAACAGACACCCTCAGTTGGACACTTGATCTTTTAAAAAAAATGTGTTATATTCTTCTTTCACCTAAAAGAATTCCTTAGCTTATCTGACTTTATAACATATAGGTTCAGGCTAGCTAGTTTACTTAACTTTAAATATTTCTGGGTTTAATGGTGACTGCAAAAAAAAAAAAGTTTATCTTATTTAACTGTGCTGGGAAAGAGAAGGCTTAAAAGTCTCATTGTTGCATGTTATGGATTGAATTATGGTCAACAAAATCTCAGAGTATCAAAGCTAACTAGCAACAGACTTTTCCTCCCCCCCATTGGAGTGTTTTGCTAGAATACGGAAAGGCTTTCCAGTTGAATAATTTACCCGTACAGTGTTCTAATAAACAGGAAGTGATATTGTTTTCCTCTATTTCAGTGGTGGCTGATACAAGGTTTTTAAACGTTGATTTGCTCTGTTATGTAGACCTTAGTTTTGATTTTTATATATTTTAAGTACTTGAAAGTACTTAATCTTGTTAAAATGAATGGTGTTTAGGCATACAATTACCTCTAAACAGATAAGTCTTTAATACTAAATTTGACTTATGAAATAATTCTTAACTGAATTGACTAGTTTGACTGAGTGTTATAATGTGTTAAAGCTTGTATTCTAATTATACTGTTGCTGATAATAATGAAGGATAATTTTGCTTTTTTTTGTAGTAGAGTAGGCAATATCTGAGGTATGTTCATGTTTCTCATCCTCTTCCTTAATTTATACCTTTTCTTAGGAAAAAATGTTTTTCAAAATGTCTTCGTAGCCATGAGATTCCTTGGCTAACACAGTCTTGAACTGTGTCTGAAAATTATTTTGCTATAGTTAATGACTCAATTTTCCTTTCCACTGTGGGACAGTAAGAATTGCCCTGCTACACTGAAAGACCACAGTCTTTCATAGCAAAATGTTCTTCATAATTTGTTTCTTTCTAAGTCAACATTCTCTTGCAAGAGAAAACTGTTGAAAACACACTCATTTCTGTTGTTGGAGTCACTTTACAAAAGGAACAGTTTTTGCCTGTGTATTGCCAGGGAAAAGAAAGTAGCAGGAAAGTATCAATGAAATAGTTCAGTAACATTTTGAGGCTCTTTGCCATGCATACTTACAGTCATGAGCAAATTCACTTACAGACTTGAATACTCAAAAAAAACCAAAAAAAACCAAACCCTACTCGTGGGCATTGTTTAAATTAAAACCAGCAATGAATCCAGTTCAGGATTCTAAAGCCTTTCTAGTTTGTTCTCACATGGATGAAAATTGGATGTAACTTTTTCCCCTTTTTTTTTTTTTCCTTTCTCTTTTTTCCTTTTTTTCTTTTGTGTGCTTTTTTTGATGCTGGGCCACTACTTTCCTCTATTTAAGTCCAGTTACACTGTCATCTTGCCTGTGGTTTCAGAGGCACCAGACATTAGTTCATTTAATTTGCTTCTTCAGGCAGAAGTGCCAGTCTCTGCAAACCATTATAATCATGTGATTTGCTTGATTTATTTTTTACTACTTTTTGTTAATATTTGAGTCATCTCTTTGGTTTCTTTTCAGTTGTTTGTGCTTTCCTCTTTTCCTTTTCAATGTATTTTCTTGATTTTTTTTTTTTTTTGTGCCAAGCAAACGATCTTTAAGGAGTACAAACTCTATTACTCTATCAAAAAATAAAGAAATTACATAACATCCTTCTTTTTACAGTTTGCTAATAATTAGGCATTGCTTTACCAACAGAAGAAGGTTACTCTTGCAGTGCTTCAGATATTAGTGTTATGATGATGAATGCAATCAGAAATTAAGTGGAAAATCTCAGTGCTTTGGATTACTTTTCAGCTCTAATGTGGCCAATGGTTTGTGTTGATTTATTGAAGAATAACATTGAAAATAATTTCTCTTCAGATGTATCATGCAAATAAGAAACACCTCAGCTGTTTATAAACCTAATGACAATCACCTGTGTGTGATAGCCTTCAGGAAAAGTTTGGTTTCTTCTTGTGTGCTGTGTTTATCCTAAGAATTAGCATTTACAAATTAGCATTTGTAATATACCAGCTACTTCCCTTTACTGTTTTCTTTTTTTTATTCTAGTGCTTATTCTTACTGAAAATGTAGTCAAAATATTTTGCAGAACAGCATCCTTATAATGTTGACTATATTTTGTAATGTCCCTGTTTCCAGTTTTAGAAAATATTTCATCAGTAGTTGAAAATGTTTGTAAAATATGTTTACATCATTAGATTGCATTGTAATACAAAGCCACAGGATGTAGACTAAACACAGGACATTTCTAGCTTTACTAAATACGCTTATAGAAATCCTGTGACCATCCTTCGCTTTTCTTCCTGTTTAAGTTTGTGAATATGATGATATAATAGTATTTGGACCTCATGTTTTGTGGTTGGTTGGTTTTTTTTCTCTCTCTCACTAATAACTCAGGGATTTTTTTTTTTTTTACTATGTATTCAAGGGAAACAGAATATTTACAAGTTTCTTCAAACTAATGACATGTCAGTAGTTTGTAGAAGGTGCTAATTTTCTCTCAAATTGTGCTCTCCTTTTGACTATCAAAGCTAGAGTAATGCTGAATGTGCTTTACTTTCACTGACTTTGACAGGATTGTGGATTATTAATCACTTTAAAATTTGAACCATTAGATAAATTAAGTCAGATTTTATGTTTCAAGCAATTTCTTATTTACTACAAAACCTTGCAAACTATTTTATTTATTCCAAATAAATTATGACTTCAGTATTTGAACATCATAGAATAAAAGAAATTGAGAGATTCTTAAAAACTGTAGATTCTTATTTCTGGAGATTTTTTATGGTTCTTCATTACTTTTAAATATAGTTATTAGGGACAGATATTACTTATATCTTTATGTCTTTTTAGCAAGAGGAACATTTTTTTTTTATTTTTTGGAAGCCCTTTTCATATACAATACCTTAGTATAAATTTTTCCTTATAAGAACAATGTGGAATTAGTGGGGGTATTACTTTTGTAGTGCTGAATCTGCAGACTTTGTCATTTCTTGAAATGTGATGCAGTTTGTGTTTTCCTCGTGATGTAGATCTTACATTGGGGGTGGGGTGGGGGGGGGTGGAAGAAAAAGAAAACCCGCATATCTGAAGTCTTATAATACTTTGATTTAAAATACGGAAATATATAGTTCTTTTAGCTTTGCCATGAGTCTTTCAGAACCTCCTTAATTTCATTTATTGTTTGAAGTTGTTACTCAGTCTTCGGCTTCATGGAAATGTTTGGCTTTTGGGGAAAAGATCATTATCATGCAACTGGAATTCCAGATTATTTTTTTCAATCAATTTTATTTTTACTTATGTATAATTTGTCCTTTTTTTAGTATTTAACAGTATAACTATACATGTGTAACAGGTTAGAAGTTTAAAATAGTTTTAGTGACATCAGTTGTAAGAGTACAAACCGTCTTCAGGAAAATTTCAAACTAAACCAGCAGGAAATATGTGATAGGAGAGCAAAAAAGTAAAAGTCAGTCATGACATAATATCCAGAACGCACCATTAAATTAGTTACTTGTGGTTTTGCATCTCAGAAAACCCTTAAGAGCTATTTTCCACTTTAAAGAAATTAAAGCTAAAAAGGGGGGTATGGAACTCATCCTTTTGAGGGGTCAAATAAAGCAGCTTTTGTAATGAGACCTGAAACAGGTACAAGTTCCTTACCTGTATCTGTCTGTGTGAGGAAATAACTTGAATTAAGTTCCATGCAAGGTGCAGTGACTCTTCTATTCTTATTTTGACTCATCTTACCCGGGAATTTCAAAAATCTTGCTTATATCTATGTATCTTCCTATACATGTGTCATGTACGGGAAGCTGTTTCACCACCCTTTTTTTTTTCTCCACATTCCCTCCCCTCCTGTCTTTTTTTAGGCTTGTTTAGTGTGAATGCAGCATGTTGCCTCTGTGTGTGGATATTTATTGTTGGCTGGTACAGCAGGTTGCTGTGTGCCCTAACAGGAATAATGTTTTCAACACAGTAATCTCAGTGAAGACTTGTGCATTTTTGGTACTGCAGTATACAAGTTGCTTGCTTTTTCTAGTCCTGGCACAATGACTCCCCCCAACCAGGTTAAAATGTCTTTATCTTCTGCATGATACAATATTTATTAATGTGATCAAAGCTTGCCCTTCTATAAAGACTTGTTAAATCTTCATGCTAATGTGATTAAAATAAAGAATGCCTAGTAAAACAACTATGGTCTAGTACTGGAGGGTTTTTTTCTGGAATAAGGTGTAAGCACCAGGCCTGTAAACACATGGATTTTCTAGAAAATAGTCCTTGTTTACAAATTCCATGACAGTTTTATACGAACACTTAATGCATTCTGACCAGAGTATATTTGTGACACAGGGTGGGAAGTAGTGGCTTTTCCCACCTGAAAGCAAACTTGCAGCACAGCTGTATTATTGCTAGTGTGGCTGATTTAGGTACAAAAGACCAGTAGAATGTATATGTAGTAAAAGGACATTTATTTTTTTGGATGTCAGCTTGAAACAAATGTAGCTTAAAATTTCCTCTAAATCGAAAACTTGGAGCAATAATGCCAGCAGCTCTTCTTGAAAATGAGTACAGTTATGAGGCAATAAAAAGTGAAAAACTTCATTAATACTTCATCTCAAATGACTATTAGTTGTTTGTGTTTACTTTGCACCGTTTGGAATTGATCAGGAAGGGTGCGTAATATAGGTTACAGTTTGATAGCTTTGATTCAGAGTATCTCTGTGTCACTTACCTTCTGCAGTGCATATGGTGGAATTCAAAATATATTGAGAGATTTCAGTTAAACAAAGAAATTATATTACTCCTTATTTTTTTAGGAAAGCCCTGTTGAAATTTCTAAGGACACTTACTTGCGCTAAACTCTCAAAACCACAGTTACATGCACACTTGGAAATTGGTGGCGTTTTTGAAAGATGAGGCATTACCAAATTAGATTTGTTCCATAAATCTGGCAAAGGCATAAAGAAAAAAATGTCATACTGAGGTACTTTGTTTATTTTAATTAAAGAAGCTTTAATCTGAGCTCCAAGTGAGAGAAGATACTTAAATACTGATTCTTTGTAAAGACAAATCCTCCCTGAAAACTTAAAATGTTTCAGGTCAGCAAGAACTGAGATGAGAAGGCTGACGGTATCCCAGGATCAAAGATACTTGTTTTTTCGGGGGTTTTTTCATTAGTCTAGAATGCTGATATTTATTGAATATTTGTTCCAATCACATGCCTTTGTTACTGGTCACTAAAAATGAAGATATCAGAACTCAAAATAATATTATGAAGCTGAAATAAACTAACAAAATAAAAATAATTAACTTTTAAATATCAAATTTGTTGTTCCCGGGTTTTTCTCTTCTCTACATAAGAAAACCCCCCAAAACTCACAGAATGTAGTCCTTATTTAATAAGGCTTTTTTTAAAATTTAAACTTTTAGACATGTTTTATTTATTCCTGTTATAATCTTAGTAAAAATATTCCACATTGAACTTCATTTTAAAATAAAACAATAATAAAAATTACAGATGGCTTAAATGCATCCAGTTAAATTATCTTTTTAATTCTTTTTATGACTGAGCAGTATGTCTTGCAATAGGAATTAAGTATCAGAGCAAGAAAATCTTTTTGCTTAGACTTCATACTGTTGCTGTGATGGTTTTTGGAGTTCTGTGTAGCCTTCATTTACCAATTACTGAGGCAAGATTTCCACATTGTCTTTAATACCTGCTGATGTCAAAAACTTGAGAATAAGGTTGTTACTATTTCTTTGTCTTTTCTCATAAATAAGTTTGAAGTTGCACAAAAGGAATCAGAGCACCCTGATTTCCCTGAGGAAGACTGTCATATTGGTGGTTATAGAACTGATGCATTGATACTAGTCTGAAGTAGAGCAGAGTTTGTACCACGTTTTCAGGGACTGATGAGGATTATTTGCTTTTTTCCTTCTGATGATGATGAGTATGTACATTATGCATACTTTCCAACAGATTAGAATAATTATTTCAGAAGGGATCTCTGTAGATCATCTGGTCCAACCTCCTGAGCAAACAAGCTCTACCTTCAAGGTTAGAGCAGGTTGCTCCAGCCCTCGTCTTTTACAGACTTGAAAATGTCCAAAGATGGGGGTCCCACAAGCCACCTGGGCACCTGTTCCATGAAGAACACTTTCCGTTTACTTGCTTGGAATTTCCCCTTTTGTGACTTGTGACCACTGCCTCTTGCCCTACCACTGTAAGACTCTGCGAAGAGTTTGAGTCCATATCTGTAACGATCCATTGCATAATGAAAGGTGGTAATTAGGTACATGTATAGTTTTGTCCAGGTTGATTGAAAACAGCTGCCTTGGCTTCCCCTGGTCTGTGATGTGCTCCAGCCCAAAGTACCGTGGTTCTGTCAGGCTCTCTCCAGTGTTTCTAGCATCCTTCTACTGAGGAGTCCAAAACTGGACACAACTAAAGGGGGAGATTTTTTTTGAGGACTTTTTTTTTGCAAATTTTGATGGTAACTGTTCTTTTTGATTCAACAAAACTGGTGTAGCAGCAGAGGAAGCATAGTTCTTCGTTATACTTAGCCACAAGCCTGCCTGAAGTCTCATTAACAATGAGCACAGAAACAAATGAAAAGTTCTGTGTCCATAAACTTTAAATAGAACAAATGATCTTCACTGGAAATTAAAACAAAATGCAGTCAGAAAGCCCAACCACAATAAAACAACCTCAGTCTGCTTTCAGCCTCTGCCTACTGTCACTGGGCTTTATACCACTATTTATATTGTCTCAGATACTCAAGGACAAAGTACTCAGTGATATTTTAAACTGTAGTAACTACCCATAAATTGTCTAACTCTCACTTGAGGAATTTCTCACTTGAGGAATGTTAAGTACTTGTAAACATAATGTATCTATCAATTTAAGTGGAATTGCTTGCATGAATAATACTTCTGTATCACACCCTATATTTAGGAATTAGACATCTTTCAGGCATGAGGTAAGTCAGTTGAGTGGCTGAAAACGCTAGTGCATAACTCTGGAACAGGCATTTATTTAAATAGGGGTCTAAAACTAATTTTTAAATGGAAAGTTAATTTCTTACTGTGCATTTTTTAAATCATCACTGATTATGATTAAGTCTGAAAGTGCAAGTTAGCTGATAATGCAGTAGGAAAACTTGAGGGGAAAAAACACATGGCTCTTCATATCTGAGTCCATTCTAGAAATAATTGTCCTATGCTTGATAATTGATACAAAGTTGTACTGACAGCTTTTGCTTACCAAGATTGTAAGGGAAGATACAGGATCTTGCTAATGTAAACATAAAAACACAAAAAAATCCACTGTAGTGTAGTAAAATCCACTGTAGCCTAGTTTCCCCCCAATCATATTAATTAGTCTAATAAAAGATGCTACCTCTCACTAAATACCTGTTTTTTCTTATACTTTTAGACCTTCGTAGTTGCAGCTACAGTGTAACACCATTTGTTTATTCTTCCTCTGTTCTAATGACTGTCTTATAAAGGAACTTTTAAAATATTGAACCCTCTGTATTTTAATCAATTATTTGATCAGATGTATTTTCACTGAAACAAAAATAAGTACACAATTAAAAAATATGTACTTAACAAGTACTGACACAATTAATTATGCTACAAAATCTGGGAAATCCTAATATTCTGGGATCATGAATTAAATCTAAAATGTTAAGATTCAATTTGTTTAGTTCTTTTGATCCATTTGAATTTGCAGTTTGACCTTTTTAGGCCTTTCTTGGCAGTCACAAAATGGAGATGTCCTACATCTTATTAATAAGAGAGCTCTGTATATTAAACGAGATTGAAATATGATTGTTTGCAGAACTACTGTATGTCTGTGGTTTCCCAGAAGTGTCTTCTTTTTCTGGAAATCTTATCTTCACAACTTTTGAGGTGTTGGGTAATTTTTTTTGTGACATCTTTATATGCCGAGACTCAGGCCAATGACACTTGTCCATATTCACTGGATCTTGTTGTTCACAGATGCAAAGGTTTCTCTTACACATTTAAGTTGATCCATATTTTCCAGATAGGAACATGGCATACCTGGTTGTAAGGCAGTAGAAGCAAAGCTGAAACAACAATTATTTGTTGGAAACTCGCTTTTTAATATTAATTTTTCTGTATTTGTTTTAAAGCTAACCCTAAATGTTTTTTGTAGGTAAAATTGATAGGCACTTTACTATGAAAATTGTTTTATATAGTTTGTGATGAATAGCACTTTCTTCTTTTTATAAAAGCTGTCTATCACAAAGTGTTACAAATACATGCCTGCATGTTTTAGC
This sequence comes from Rhynochetos jubatus, assembly GCA_027574665.1. Classification (NCBI taxonomy): domain Eukaryota; kingdom Metazoa; phylum Chordata; class Aves; order Eurypygiformes; family Rhynochetidae; genus Rhynochetos; species Rhynochetos jubatus. Next base: position 32,683,529 of record CM050650.1, read on the forward strand.
CTATAAAGAAAATTAAGTCTCTGAATTTCCTAAAAGACTGAAATAAACGTATAAATTTAGACAAGTTTTAGTAATCATATTTTAAAAACTTAAAAAACTTTTCTCTGTAGTAGGCTTTATAGTTCTGAGCTTAGTATTATTAAAAAAGAAGGCCCTCCAGGAACTCTGACAATCATAACAGTAGTAACTTTGCTAAAATATACCAGAGACAGATTTCTCCAGCAACATTTTAGCTAATCTGTCTGGAAGTAGTCCATGAACTTCTGAATAGGGAGCTATACAACACTGCTTAAATTCATGAAAGATCTTTTCAGCAAAGCCTCTCCTTGGATTATGTGTCTTTGATGTGTTTTGTTTGAAGTAGTAAAGAGACAATTTATTCAACAAAGTGTCTCCGTAACAATGCCAAAGCTCAGCTTCCCAAGAGGAAAAAAACCGCAAAGTTCTGAATATTCTGATAACACAGAGGAGGCATGACTGAAAATACCTTTTTGTTGTATGTTTTATGTACACGTATTTTGAAGTCTTTACAAGACTACCATCGCTAACTATGTCAACTTGTGTACTTTCACATACTGAGTTTAACAAATATTTGGAATGTTTGTTCAGAGAATCTGTAGAGCAAAGATGCAGACTTTGCCTGGGGGAACTGACATCTTGCAAAGTAGATTTTGCAGAACAGGCAGAAAAGAGCTGCTGATTCTCTACCACTTTTCCCAGTAGAGAATCGATTCCACTGCTGTTTGGGATAGCTTAAATTGGCAGGTGAGACTCTTCAAGGAACCTTTTGATGGATGCTGTTTAGAAAACACGCACTCTTCTTGTCATCTCAATATTGGTGTTGCCAACTTTTTTAGGTACCTGTTGCAATTACATTTCATGAAGAAAGGGGGAATGTGTATATTTTCTGCTACTATACCAACTCTTAGCATCTGGGACACTCTTCACGGTGTCAAGGGTAATTCCGAATTGTAGTTTGTTGGTTTTTAAATAATATATTCTGGGTGGCTGTGCTGGGTTCAGTCAGGAAAGGGCTAACTCCCTTTACTCTGGTTGCCAGGGAACTCTGTTGCTGGACAGTAAGTGAAAACATTGATAAGGCCTCAGCTAGTGCTGGGGATGGCCTGTACTGAACTCAAGGTCTTTTGTCCACTTCGGATACTGTAGCTGACCCAGACTAACCAAGGAAGTATTTCATCCCATAGTACGTCATGTTCCGGTCTCTTTGGGTGGGGAAGAGGGTCCGGTAGCCATTGCTCTGCCCTTCTCTCTCTCCCTTACTCCCTTGCTCGTCTCTCTGGGCACTTCTTAACCCTCCTGCGTTAGCTGTTTTGCTAACTCCTGTGCTGGCTCATTCGTGTGGGAGCTGGTGGATTGTTTTGAGTTTTCTGGCCGTGTTATCAGTGATAAGGTTTGCTCGGAATCTGCTGCGTAGGCTCCCGGGCTCCGGCCTTCAGGCCGCGGCTCTCGGGCTGCGATCGCTCTTGGGCTGTGGTTCTCGGGCTCTCTGGGTCTGATTTTCATCCCTCAACATCTGGGTGTGCATCGGTCAGTGGATGGTGGGAAATTGTATCATATTGTATCATATTATATATATTGTACTATATGTTTCATTGTCTACTATTTTAAGTATTTATTAGCAGTAGTACCTGTATGTATTGATTTAGATTTAATTAGTAAATAGTTCTTATCTCAATTTTACGAGCTTCCTTATTTCTTTTTCCTCCGATTCTTCCCCTCCCCTGGAGGAGGGGAGGGGGATTTGTGAGAGCGGCTTCAGGGTATTTTGCTAGCCGGAGTTAAACCACGACAGTGGCTAAAGGGCTATTAAACTTTCTGGTTTTATCTTCCTATAGGGATTGTGCATCTTTAGTTTGAAAATTTTAAGTACTTATCTTAAAACTCCAAAGTATTTAGTAAATAGATACTAGTTTAATTGATTTATCAATTGATTAGGTATTAATCCACCTACATATATTGTTACATCTCTGTAAAACTCCTTGAAACAAATAACTAAAATTAGATTTATGAAGTTTGTTGGGGTTTTTTTTTACTTCAAGTTTGAAGAAATGGAAAAAGAGTAAAGTATATCTTCAGCAAGTAGTTGCTATGATAGTTTCTCCACAAGCCTCGTTGCTAAAACATCATGCATTCCCATTGATTCCAAGAGAAGTTCCTTAAAAGAAGTGTGAATTAGTAACATCGGTCATGGATTTTATATGACTTAATCCATGTAGACGTTATCACGTACAGACCTTCAAAATTGACATTGACTAATATTCAGCATATTATACCCAGATTTCGGTTACACATCTTCAGTTTTGGAATTTGTTCTTTCATAAACATATATGTGTATGCCAAAGCTTTAGTTCTGTTTAGTTCAGGAGTTTGATTCTTTAGGAACAATCTGATAGAGTAGGGACTTCTCATTTTCAGTGTGTTTTCCCATCTATTCTTTTCAGGAGGTGTGATCATAGTCTTCAGCTTGCTTCTGAGCCAAAGGAGCTCCATCAGTCCTGCTTGAACTAGTCCCTTGGTGTTTATAAAGGTGTTTTTCTTCTTAGACTTAGAAAGGGCATTTATTCTCCATCCTGTCTTCATGGGCTTGTGCTTTGCTCTGAGAAGGCTTTGCCAGCAATTTCACAGATAATTATTGGTAGTTCTCTTTCCTCACAGGCTTCCTTAGCACCTCAACCAGGCTATTCTTAAATTGGCTTGGTTGTTGGTTTTAATACATTCTGAATGAAAGAAATGAGTGCTGTAAATATGGACTGGATGCAGTTATACACATAATTATACACACATATGTAAATAGAAGGTTGACTTTCATCTTGGATTTTACAATGGAACTAAACTGTGGAAGCATAACCAGCACATTCATAGTGCATTTATGCAATATTAATATTGCCTATAATTATATTGGACTGTGAGAACATGTTATTGGCATTGATATGTTTGCATTTTCTGAACTTTCAGTGTTTTTCTGGAAAACTGTCCAGAGCTGAGTTGATGCACTGCAATAAATAAGAAATATATGAATCAAATAACACCAAACTCACTGACTTTCGTAGCTGTTTTGACAGCATATGGTATGTGACATTTTATCCTATGTTTATATGTGTGGAGATTCCAATCAACAGCTCTTTGTGAAGTACAGGGACCTCGAGTTAAGTTGCAGCCACACCTTTACCAGTTTTTAGAGGCATTGCAAAATTCTACAAGTCATGTTACAGTAATTAAAAATAGATACCTTTAACAACTTTAAAGAGCAGAAAGAGTAAGAAAACTTACAACCCAAAGTGCTAGATCTAGAGGAGCTAAAGAGCAGAGATGTAAAAACAGAAGAGCAACTGTATTGGGTCAGACCTAAGTTCCATCTAGGCTAGTATGTTATCTCTCACAGGGACTAACAATCAATGCTCAAGGGGAAAAAAACAATGTGTATGCATGTACAGCTACTTCTCCGAAGTATTGTGTTAGCCTCTAGTCATTTGTAGCTTAGAGACTTTCTGATTTCTCAGTGTTTAGTAGCTCTGAGAGATTTTTTGTTGCATGACTTAATCTATTCTCTACTGAAGCCTGTGTGAACTTTTAGCATCCAGAACTGCAAGGTGTTTTCACAGCTTAACTACATTTCGCATGAAAATCATTTCCCCTTGTTTTGAATTTGCCATCTCCAAGTTTCTTTTGATACCTCCTACCTTCTGATGACTCATTACTGTCTTCAGCATGTAGATACTGTGACAGTGGGCACTAGAAATTCTGAAGATAGATAAATGAGGTGTTTTGTAATAATAATTGTTTTGGTTTTTAACATCTGGCTTCTAAAATCTATATACACACTATCTTTGGGTGTTTTGGTCTTTGGGAGCAGATGTTCACTGTAGTTCCTTTCAACATGTTTCTGTTTTTGACTCTGACATCCTACTGTAATGGGTGAAAATAAGCAACTTGGCAACTACTCAGGCCTTTAAATAAACTTTAATAAGTTGGAGAATCTTTACATCTCTTGTGGCGCCAGACCAGCAGCTATCTATCTATACATGGCCCTTTTCCTCTTATGTAAGGGTTCTTTGCTCCCTTTTTATTTCTTAAAGGCTTAGCTTATTTATCACAAAAATAATTTTAGCTTTTCTTTGTCTTTAGCAAAATTAGTAGGTCCTTAAGCATAGTAAATCAAATCCAAAGTAGATTTTGCTTCTGATAAATTTTATCAAAAAATAATTGTTTCTTGATTATTTGTTTTCAAATACTCACTTCATATATTTTGTCAGGAGATGTGGAATTGTGGTAGAAGAATTTTGAGATGGATGAACCCAGGAAACATTTAGTGATTTACAGCTGCTGAAAGGAAAGAAAAAAGGTTGATAGTCTAATCTGAACTTTTTATTATATATGCTGTCAGATGTAGACTTTCATGAATTCTGGTTTGATTTGCCATCTGAATATTATAGTCAGTAACTGATTTCCTTTCTGACTTATAATGGCTTTATTCCATTTTTATTTGCTTCTGTAGACAGGCGAAAATTCAAGATAATTATGTCCTCCATCATTTTTACCTCATTGTTTATAGCTGGTCAGTTTGAAGCATAAAATCTGAGAGCAATTGAAATATTTTTCGAGTTCAGAGCAGTTCACAATAATGAAAAAGAAATGGAATTAGAAATGTGGAAATAGTTTTTTAGAAGTTTTGTCTTTGGAGACAGGGTTGTACAAGGGAAACGTGACAGTCAACTGTATCAATAGAAATTTTAAACATTGGATATGTGAAATTTTACGTTTAATATCAAGGAAAAAATGAAATGTTATATTTATGTTTCTAATATCACCCTATGTCAAGGTTTTACTAGACTGATATAAACACAGATTCTCCTGCATACTCTTATTCAAGCTGGGAGTAGTCTGATTGTTTAGTACAGTAGTATTCTCAGAATTAAAAAAGAACCCTGGTATAACTGTATCCTTACATGAGTTTCTAACTACAATATAGTCTTCTCTATTTGCAGTTAAAGAAGTTGTATGTAAAGTATTTATAGATTATTTAGCTGGAATGCATCAATGATCACAATTCCTGACATCTACAGCCTTTTATTAGGCTTGCAAAAAATCATCAGAAAAAGAAAAAATTTTACAAATCTAATGTAAACATTAATATATATGATCAACTAATGATTATGTTAAATAATGGGATAAGTCAAGGTATCGAAAAGTCCTTCGGTTCTAGATAGTTTAAATTTCATTGAATCTAAAATACATATTTTGAAGCGTATTCTTGTATTACTGAAGACAGCTGCTGTGTCATTAAGAATTACTGTTAATTATACTTTGATCCTATACAAAGTTGATCATGGAAAATATGTTATGCCTTATGATAATTATCTCCCCATTTTTGTATTCTATAGTGTTTTGTCAGGGTATAACGGTACTATCTTTGCATATGGGCAGACGGGCAGTGGCAAAACTTTCACCATCACAGGAGGAGCAGAACGTTACAGTGATCGAGGCATCATTCCCAGGACTCTATCTTATATTTTTGACCAATTGCAGAAGGTATGTGACATTGTTTTTGGTTTATCATCAATCTCTGGTTTACAAATACTACACTATATTGCAAAAGGCTTTTTTTATAGTTGTGTGAGAAGAAGCATTAAAATTAATGCTGAAGAAAAAACCTAACTTGACATGACACCTTATGCAAGAATACATTGGTAGTAGTCTTGTTTACATGGCTTGTTCCAGTAGACTGAAAATAATGGATGTCATTAGAGGTTGGTTTTTTGAGGTTTAAAAACCATGCTGTTTTTAGTTGGTGCAACATACATTCAGATCACATCATTGATTCTCCTTGTCTGAATGCTTATATTAGCTCCAGTCTGGTTTTTTGTTTGCATTACATCAGGCATTTTGACAAAGCTGTTTAATCAAACATTATTTCACATTAGCATCAGTCATTACATTGTACTTTTATACTCCGTCGTACGTCTAATGCAAGGTACCAGTTCTTACTCACAAGGGTATATGTCTCAGTCACATGAACATACCCTGTCTGAGTAAGAGTTAACAATAATAACCCTATGGAGGACTTTCTCATGGAAAGTGAACAGGTTGATCCCGCAATTGCCGGTGATGTACAATGCCAACACACTCAACGTTTATTTCTCGTGCTAATTACGTAATAAAAACATAGTACGAAGAAATGGAACTAGTTTATTTGTTGCCTTCACAGCACATAGTTTCTACAAAAATAAAAATATTTGTGTTTCCATATTCAATCTCGGTTTTGGATCAAAAGCTCTAATCTAGTTATGCTTTTAGGGATATTTTTGCTTGCCTGCCTACTTCCAAGTCGTTGTGTTTGTTTTGTACATTTTCCTTTCTTGGTGCATCTTAAACATTTCTTCTTGGTGTTTTATCTTTCCACCTGCCTTTCTTTTCATACATGGCCTTTGTTTAATTTCTTTTTCTCTACAACTGTGCTTTGGAAAGTGCTGATGTAGTGGAGAAGAGCCATGTGCCTCTTAACCCTAAGTAGGACGGGACAGGAGAAAGTTATTTCAGGGACACAAAATACCAGACTTTTGAAGCTTTTACTTGCACTGAGACAGTACAATTTGAAACCAAGGAAACAAAACTTTTTACCCCAAATGGGAAACAAATCAAGCCCTTTGTTTTTAATAATATCTCCTTTTTCATTTATTGGTCAGAAATTCTCAAATTTCCATAGCTTCCTGTTTGAACAGTTCCTTACTACATTTTTTCCATCCATCTGTAGTGTATCTTTTTAAATGGTGTCCCTTGAAATAGTGAACTGTCATTATCGATAAAAACAAACCATGGAAAATAACTATTCAATGAAAAGTTCATATCTCAAATTATTTTGCAAAACTACTGTAGTGGATTGGATGATTAAACTGCTACTGGGAGTGTGATATGAGTGCTTTCACGGTGGCTTCATCTGCTGGAAAGAAGTGACTAATTTTCTTTTACTTTGGAAATCATAGCCCATTATTTTGAGGTTTATGTTGTTTGGATTTGGCTTTGGGGCAGGAGAAAATTCTTTCTGCAAAACCCAGTTGTGTTAAGTTACATTTTGGCAGTGTATTATAGAAAAAAAAAAAAAAGAGGATTACAGAGGACAGTCGGCACCATATACAGTGGTTTGATGTTATGATAAAGAAAGTGGGAAGCAGTATGTCACTGATGCTTCTAAATGAAGTAAATCTTTAATTTATTTTTGTTGTTTGTCCTTGGTTTTTGTTTTTTTAAGCATAGTCTTTCTGTCCATAATATGAGGCTTTACCTCGTTATAATAACATTCTTTTTTTGTCATAGAAGTGAAAAATGGCATGTTGCATAGTTCTGTAAGCAGGCTGCCATGTTCGAAGTGTATACAGACTCTTCTAGGTATAAGAAACCAATAAAAAAACCCAGACTAAACTCATGGGCATGGTGGGATTTTGCAGACCATTTTTGTTTTGGCTTTTTTGTGTGTGTTTTGGTTGGGGGGTTTTTTGGGGTTTTTTTCTTCTTAAGTCTTTATACATATGGTAACTGAAAACATAAAAGTATCACAGATTGAAAAGGTAAACCATACCCAGGAAAAGAACAAGAGACACAGTGAGGAAGCAACATGAAATCTATAGTGATAAATTTGTCCTCTGATATAGTTCTGACTTCTCTTTATGGCACTTCCTTTTTTTTTTTTTTTTCTTATCCAGGATAGCAGTAAAGTGTATACAACTCATGTTTCCTACTTAGAAATCTACAATGAATGTGGTTATGATCTGCTGGACCCAAGGCATGAGGCCTCCAGACTGGAAGATTTGCCGTAAGTAATAAAACTAGAGAGAATCACCAAAAACAACAGAAATCATTTTCATATACCCTCTTGCATTCTCTGGGGCCTTTTTTTGAAATGTGTTACTCATCTCAGTGTTAATTACTTTGAAAATACTTCATTTTCTTGATTTTTATCAATGCTATCAAAATTTTCTTTTTACGTATAGAGTCTAGGGTAACTAGTCAGGAGTAAGTCAAGGTTGAAAGCATTAAGAACTTATGTTGATATTATGCAGAAGAGATCTGTTGCAGACACTGAAAACAGGAGAAGATATACTTGGTTTTCTCATGACAACCTGTGTCTTTATATGGTATGCACATGTGTGTGTAGCAGACACGTACAGGCAGTATTTCCTTGCAACAGTAGGGAGGAAAACTCCTTCAAGGATAATTATTTTCCTAGCATAAGCAGTTATGAAATAAGGTAGGTAACAGGTAGAAAGGCCACAAGTAACTAACTCCCAAGCGTAATATATTTACTTCAGAATAGAAGATTGTCCGTTACACTTTTATTCAGCTTATTGAAGCTAATCCTATTACATTATTCAATTTATTAAATTATTAATTTTGTTTATTAAGTTATTTGCAATATTTTATTTGAACTCATTACACTTATTCATTTTATTTAATTGAATTTATTTGATTGAACTAAATTGAATTTGATTAATTTAATTGCAACTTTATTTGAAACGGTTATTTGGGGATCATATGTCCTGGAAAATATGTCACTTTTTAAAACTAGGTTTTGAATGTTTACTACTAATCATGAATTTTAGAATCTCAAATTTATGGTTTATGTATGGTGATTCAATTAAGCTAAATGATAACTCCTTGTTATGTATTAGAATATTTAAAAAAAATAAAAGGTGACAGATAATTTGGTTGTGAATTAGGGATAAAGCACACTGAGATAATCATAATTATCTGTAAACTTATGTAGAGTGTAGTATTGCAGGATGGGTTTTACTGAGATAAATTTTTCTTTGCAGAGTAACTGATCTTAGGAAGTGCTTAATGGTTTTAATGTACATGGTCATTATTGTTTCCAGTACATCATTTGTCCAAAAATGTGCACTGTACGCTAAAACTATACCTTCACGGCTCATATTTAGCATTGTATAAAAGTATTCAATTAATTTTTTTAAGATAATAATTTAGGATTAAAAATTTAAAAATGCATAGTGTCATTCTGAGCTAAAAAGAGAATAAAAATTGCAGAAAAGGGTGGTTGCATGATGAAATATTTTAGCTACTTAACTTTTGTAAATGACAAAGTAAGTAGTAGTTACACATAAGCAAATGGTAATCACATAGTTTAAATATATCGGGTGTTTATTAACAGCAGTCTGTGCTGATAGTCTCCCAAGTATACAAGATGGATAAGAAAAGTGTTGAAGAAATGTGTCATTTTGTAAGAGTAAGCAAAAGATTAGTTAGCCTCATAAAGTATGCAGATTGTTTTGGAACAGCATCATTATCCATATTCCTGCAAAAGAAGGATTTGAATCTGAGATATATATTTCTGCCTAGCAAACTCTATGGTAATTACTTCACATTATCAGTTTAATGGAAGGAATAAACACAGAGGGAAGGCATAATAGAAGCTATGAAAGCGTATAACCAACTTGTTGATAGTACTTGAAAAATGAGACATTAAAATTCTATTTGATGCTTAAGACAAAGCAAATAATAGAAATTTAAACAACTGCCTATTGCATCTAATCTTTGCAGGATTAGATTTGGAATCTTGGTTCCTGAACTCATGGTTTGGTGTGTAGGCATCCTTTGTATATTCTGTAGGCTATTAAATTTTCATCTTAATACTATTTAATCATTTAATTAGAATTTGCCAGAGGAGAGGGGAAGAGGCTCACAAAAAAATCAGTTTTCTGGGAATAAATTACTGACAAATGTATGAACATAGTTCATATATCTATATGTATAGATTCTTATAAAGCATTACATAATTATGTATGCATATGTATAATCTTTCTAAAGCTACATATATTTATGCATCAACTAAATTTGCAAATCCCATTGAACTTTTATTTTGACTGAAAAAAAACTTTTCATGGTGTTTAGTTGTAATGATACTACATGTAGCCCATAGAAGATAACATTTGACATACCTTAATGCTTCATATACAATATGCCTTAGTTTACAATTATAACTTCATTTGCTTATGCAAAGGTGACAGTTTTAATTATGTGACCCTATCTAAAACACAGCATATACAGATGAAAATACATTTTTGAAGAATATTACTTGTTGGAATGAAAAATTTGAATTTAATATGACACTATAATTCTGGTTGTAGCTGTAGAGAGTTCCAAGTTTATAGAAGGAAATTATGGTTGTTTTCAAACATTTAGAAAGTATAAAACTACTGCTATAAAATACAGCTGGTAGAAGGCTATTTGAAATCTTACTGCCATCTTTTGTTTTCATAAAAGATTTGCAGGACTGTTCAAATTAGGAGAATTTTTCTGAAGGTCTTAATTTGCTGTGAGGTTGTGCAAGAGGCTTTCTTCTCTAACAGGTTTTCTATTGTACAGTCTGTTTGTAATTTATATAACTCCCTGACACTGAATCAAAGCAACTTCACTTTGGTTATAACCTATCAGTACAAATTCTTTCTAACTAGTTTGTATTATTTATTAAGAAGTAAGAATTTTCTTGACATTGAACAACACCACAAAAATAGACTGAATTTATATAACAGAGTCATAGATTAAGACAGGACAATCAATAAGTTACCGCTCTACTTGTCAAAACTACAGCATGTGACACTCTTGCATGTGAAGGTAAACTAAAATTAACACTATTTTACCTTAAAATGTTGGTCTTTAAACTGCAGTAGTTGAGGAACTATTTCACAGGGAGATCAGACAACTGTTAATCAAGAGTGATGGGGCCAGGGGAAAATGTAATCTAAGCTTCCAGCCAGAATAAGTGATTCCCCATTTTTGTGTGAAGATTCTATAAAATTGTCTTTGATAGGGAAATGTGTAAGATTTAGTATGATGCTGGCTGAATTAAAAACAAGTAAACAAACATACACTCACCCATATTGAATCCTCTGAGAATTCATTCCAAGTTTATGCTCCATAACGATGAAGTTTATTTGGACTGAGAGTTAAGTGCATCTTACATCCCATCAAGTGCTGGGCGCTCTGCTTTTGTGACAGAGCCTGATCCTGTCCATGGAGAGAAGCTCTACCTTTTGGTCATTCAAACCACAAAATTTTCTTGCAAGAAAACAGCTCCATTTATAATAGGTGTTCTCGTGGGAACTTACACTATTTTTTGGTGAAGGCAAGGCCACATTGGTGGTATGATGGCTAGGTGGGAGCTGCCTGCAGGCTCTTACGTTACAGTGGCCTGGCTGAATTTATCCTGCAGCCAAGAGGTCTGTTTATCTCACGACACAGGCCTGAATGCTGCCCTGTGCATGCAGCACAGGCTGCACCTGCTCAAGTTAACTGCTGTGTGGATCACAAACTCTTAAACGTGCAACCGTCTTTCAGTCAGTATCGATATGCTCTTATGTCCATGAAGTGTAGAACAAGCAAACTGTGTTTTTCTTGTCTCGCGTGTAGAATTCAATAGACAGAGGGAAGGATTTCCTGTCACAATATGAAGTGTCAGAACAGTCTGCACCAATACTTACTCATCTCCTACTTTTGTCATGTCTCACAGCCTAAGGAGATCAGGCTGTAGGTCTGTACTTGAATGGAAGATCAAATCTGTGCTATTGCTAGCTGTGCTGGCAGCTGAGTATCTTTGTAACCTAGCCTCTTGAATCAGTGTTGACTTTGTCCTCTGATGTGGAGTTCAGGGAGCTATACTTCTGAAAGATAAATATTTTTTTTTTATTATATGGAAAATTATGATCTTGGTCATCCTTTTCTTAAAACCTAAAGCTCCTTGCAACTTTACACCAAGATTAGCTATAATTATGCATTAGTTTATTCTGTTCTTCTGGACAGACTCCAAGATGCATGCTTGCTGCTTTTCTGTTTTATCCTTTTCCTAAATGTGGTATTGGCTATATAGTCTCTCCCTCATGCTGGAGTAGTATCACTATACTCTGCTAATGTATTGCATAGAACATATGTATCCTCATATTACTTATTTACATCACTATGATTAATTTTTAAATATTTTTAAAGTTTTTGAGATTATTTTATATTTTTTCAGTTCTACGACAGAAATAGTCATAGGCAAGTTCATTTTTGAAATTGTCATTTAATTTCAAAAATCTTGTCGTTTATGTTACCCAAATGAATGAGATCGTATTAATTAATCAAAGGAAGCTTTAACTTCACTTTACCAGTAACAGGAATTTCATAAATGAAAGCATTAAACGTGTAAGGCTCTCTTGCATTAATGGCAGCTCAGCTGATGCGGGAAAGTGTCTGAGTTTATAACAGCATAAAAAAGACTGATCCTATCCTACAGGTTTCCTAGTCAGCTACAAATTCCATCCATTAAGCCAAATGGAAAAGATTCTTTGTTTATAAAGAAAACAAAACCTTGTCTCTGCCTTCTTTCAGTCATTATGGATAACTTAAGAGAGATTTTCCACTCCAAGATCCAAGTTTGGGCTATGAAATTTAAAGATTTCACTGACATAGGGAATGTTCTATAGAAATCTATTACCATATTATACAGTAACTTTATAGCACTAAAAAATAAAACATTTTATTGTCATTTTGGAACATATCTTTCTGATGAAGTTTTGAAAGATGCCTCTGAATATGTGCACATTTAGACTTCCATCTGGAAATCCTAATACCTGCAAGGTCACTGTATAGGAGACTGTCACTGGTTTGTCATATCCCCACTGCTTCCTTTCTGATATAATAATCCTCCAGAGCTTTTCATCCAAACGAATAGTTTTGTTGTCTGGTAATTATTTATAGCCATTGGTCAAAATGTAATCTGAAAAGATCATTAAATTTTAAATACTATGCCAAGTGTGCATAACAAAAGGACATTGTTTTCCTAAATTATAAAAAGACATAGATGATGCTTACCATGCAATTTCAAAATATTAAAATTAGTTAGAGCATCATACTGTAATCAGAACCATGCTGGGCTTTAGGGTGTGATGCATACACAGATGGGATTGCAGACGGAATACAACTTGACATTATCAAAACATTGTTATGTGAGAGCAGAAATGTGCTTTTGGGTTTAAGCTCTAAATGCTCTACAGTTTTGTGACTGTACAAAGTGCTGGTTTATCTTACTGCACAAAATAAGGCTGTAAGTGGAAGGCAATCATACTTGGAAAAACAATTGTTGTGACTACTAAAGAAACACTGTGTGTACTTTGACATGTATTTTTTCTTGTAAATAGTGTGTGCAATGTGCTGAAGTTATTTCTGTACATCCATTCCAATGTTTTGACCATCAGAGGGTGAACTACTTCCTTAATACTATGGAATGCTGCTTAGCTGCTCGATTTGATTCTGTCAGTTTGGGGGGGGAAGAAAAGACGAGGAAAGCAGAACAAAACCCAACCTGTGTGGTTTTGAAGGAGCTCAAAGTAATTAACATACAAGAACTGTCTAGATTTAAAAACTCGAGCCCCATACTCCCTCTTGTGGTTAACCTTGAAGAATATGGAAAAAAAGAAATAAATATATGTGTGTGTATATATATATATATATATATATATATATATATATATATATATATGTATATGAAGTATTATCTATACTTACAGGATTTTTTTTTTTAAAAGCTTCTAACTTTTAAAAAAGATCTAATCCTCCTCTTGTAAGTTGTCTCAGAACATTTATCCTGAAGGAAACGTCATTCATCCTCAGGATCAGTGTACTTCAGTTTTAAGAGTCGTCACTCTGGGAATTTTCCAAACCAGTGATGCAACTGTGGCTTCCATGTTGGATACTAGAGAATGTCCTAACTGAGGAGACACTAATGGCTACTTAGTAAATACAATAAAGTTTAACTCTTAGTAACGAGATCAAAAGAAAAAAATATTGTGTAAAAGAGCTATTTAAAGCACTGAGCTTTTGCCATATCCTTGCTACTTCCATCTAACTTCCTTTTTCTGAACTTTAAAGGCTTAAAGGAGTACAACTTAGAGCATTTCTAGCCTCTGGGGAAATAAATAAAATCATTCTGTTTGCTTGGTTTTGATTGAAGAAAGGGATCATTTACATTTGTAGTTACTACATTTGAGAAGACTGAAAAGAGAAGTAATCTTGAAAAACATGAAGTTATTAGAAATGTATTGGCTGCAAATGTGTTGATTCTGAATTATTCCATGCCTATTTGTTCCTCAAGATTGCGTTATGCCTTGTCTATCATTTGCGCTTAAATAGTGGTGGTAGGGGCAAACAAACCCCTACTTATTATTTGTTTGTGGTGACACATCTAACCTCTTGCTCTTGACAATTTACTGTATCTTATTAAAAAAAAATCCCAAAGCTTTTTCTAATACTTATAGATTTTATATATTCCTTTTCTATATGGAGGCTTATAGTAAAGGAATAAAAAGGAGGTGACAGTTAAATAAAATTCAGCACTTCTTTTAATTTGCATTGGTTATTCTTCATGGTTTTAATTCTTTTATTATAATTGGGTTTGGCTTTTAGATGTCCCCTTTTGGGTGCAATGGAAATGTAAGGTGATCTTTGTTCCATACTTTCAAAAATTTTATAAAATGGTTTTGTTTTTTCTTTATTGTTCTCATGTAGAAAAGTGACAGTAATGGAAGACCCTGAACAGAACATTCATCTGAAAAACTTGTCTCTTCAGCAAGCAACCAATGAAGAGGAAGCCTTAAACTTACTCTTCTTGGGAGACACCAACAGAATGATTGCTGAGGTGAGAATTGCTGCTGCAAATCTTACTTAATAACACCAGAGTTAAAATGGTCTTACTTACTTACTTTTCCACGTAAGTAGTATATTTGGGAAATCCTTGGAGATACTTTCTCATGTATCTTCTCTCTGAGTGTATTTCCAAAGTGACATTAAATAAGCATTTCTTGGATGATAGCTTTTACTTTGCAAAGGGCTTTCTGTTTTTCCTTAGTGAATTTGATTGATGTTTGTTGATGTCATAGTTACTGCAATTAAAATAAGTAAGAAAAAAGGTTTTTTGTCATAAACCATATACTGCCTTTTGATTGTGGCATCTATCAACATACGTACACATTTAAAGATTAGAAAACATGGCCTTACAAAGCATTGCCAATCATTACCACAGAAGTACTAAATTTCCTTTGAAGTTACAGTAAGAGTTAGCAGTCCCCTCTTTTTTTCTTCTTATTGCATAAACACGTGCTGTTATGTGTAAAAAACAGTAGCGTGAAGCACATTCAAAATGAATATTTGTCAATATGCAAAGGCGGCTTTACTGATTCTGGAAAATTCAAATGTTTCCATATCCAAAATTTGTAGGTTTGGATTTTTTCCCTTATTTTAATACTTGGAAACAGAATGTGGATATAAAAAAGTGTATTGTACAATGTGAACACTGTCAACATGTCTTTACTACAACACAGCTAGTTCTGTTTAGAAATTTGTGGGTTTTCTGTCTGACCAAAAAGATATGTAATAAATGAGTGACAAGAAAAACATTTGAAGTATATGAAATGGTGAAGTAGTGCTCTGTTCCTCACCATGTACACCTTTGCGCAGGGGATGAAACATTTGATTACAAAAATGTAAATAGGCAAAAAGTATTTGTTCTCTCTTTCTCAAGGGAGACTCATGAGTGACATTTTGAGAGGCAGAAAAACATTAAGGCAAGAAATAATCAAGTTGTACTTAAGGGCTGTTGGTTCCTTGCCTCAGTCTTAATATTTGCTGCTTGATATTGAAATGGAGAAACTGATACAATTTAGTGGAAAGGAACTTTTAAAAGTGTAATAAAGGAGACAAAAAGATGATGCTGAGTTCAGAAGCCTGAAAACCTATCATGATAGTTTATAATAAAAAAAATGGAAAAGAAAGTTCCTTGCATGGAGAAAGATCTTCAGGAAATCTCTGATCACTTTAGAGGAGCTGTGCATGAAAAGACACTTAAAGGATGGCATGCTGCTGGCTGGCGGGGTCATAAATCACCAATGGTAAAGGGTAATTGTGTTACATATATTTTCTCTTTAGGCAACGTTTTCTAAATATCCCAAACACTAAAAGTCATGAACAAATAACAGGACTAATGAAGATAGTAAGTCATTAAAGGTCAAGATGAAGTAATGCTCAGTAAAACTAAAAGAATATTCTTAATGAGTCAGATCAAAGATATGTGTAATCCCATTTCCTGTTTTGAACAATGACCAATAGCAAATATATAGAGAAGAGTAAAAGATAAACCAAGTAAATAATGATACTTGAAAAAACAAACAAAACTCGTAATCTTCATTTGTTTGTGTTTCAGGCTATTTATAGCTATTAATTTTTGTTCTATTTTTAATTTACATGAATTTGCCCAGATGCTTTTTTCAACCTCTGCAAATATTTATCATGAAATTCTGTGACACACAGTTCTGTGACTTGACTGCGTTGTGTGAAGAAAAATCTCCTTTAGCTTATTTTTTAATCTACATCTTCATAGTTTTATTTAGAGCATTCTAGTATTTTCTAGAAAACATAATAATAGACATGAAAATGCGTGGGACCCCAGTAGCAGAGAATTCACTAGCCTGAGTGGCTTGCGCTAGCAAATGCTATGCCATTGTCACTTCTGCTGCGGAGGTTTGTTAGATAAATACTATAAAGTTGTTTTATTGGTCTTTAATGAAAAGTACTTAAAAGAAAAAAATGAAGATAATACTTTCTTGGAATAGTTACCACCCATTGCAGCAATATTTACTTTGCTTAGTCTGAATGCTAGTATGATTCCAAAAACTTTAAATGAGGTGGATGTCACTGTAGAAGTTTTATTTATGTAGTTATCAAATACATTGTTCCTTTGTAATTGCAGCAGGTACGTTGCAATACAGTTCAGTGGGCTTACTGAGTGTGCTTCATCTTGGGCTTTAGATAATTTATCACCCATTATCACTGGCATTTTTGGCTTTAAGTAACTGTGATACTATATATGATTACTTACCAGAATGAGAATATGGTGGTTGCCGAAATGAGGGATTAATGTAGAGGTCTAGGGAAGAGGTCTTAATGACATCAACCATAACGTCTCCAGAGATCAGTATTTTTGAAAATTAATTAAATTATAATAACACTTCCTGACCACAAAAAAAAATTAGCAACCTATTTAGTTAAACTTAAAAGAAAAAGTCACAAAATGAATAAATCAAAATAGGAAAGAAAGTAGAAGAAATGCTTGATACATCTTTTTCAGTGATAAGGAGTTTGGCTATGGAAAAACTAAGGTGACTGTCATGGATAATGTATGAAATCTGTGGCCCTAAGATTGCAATCTACTGTTTTACCCCTGAGATAATGCTTCTTTGAAGAGTTGACAGACCATTTTGAAAATAAGAATGACAATTTCTGCTGTGCCTCTTCTGGTGGAATCTAACTTGTGATTTGAGGGCTGTTTTTTGCCCCCACAGCTGACTAAGCTAAAAAGAAAATTATATTAAAAGAAACTATTCTATAGTCTACGTTCATTCATTAAAACCTGAGGGAACATTTGTAACTGAATATATCTTTCCCACACATAACTATACAGCTCATGAGAAGGGAAAAAGGGGAAGCTAATCTAACTTGTGCAGGACTGGTTTATAGGTCAGTATAGGACCAATCCTTTGCTCTAGTTTTGACATGTTCTGCAAGTGGTGGAAATGGTAAGGTAGGAGATATCTGTGCACAATTACTTCATAATGTAAAAGTCCAGATAGGAAGTTTTTGTCCTTTACATTTTGCCAGGGAAAAATAGGCAAAAGCAAGCCCAAAAAATGATTCTTTTGTTGGCAGCTTTTCCAACCGTAAGGGCTGTATTTTTGTTTGTTTTTCCCATAAAGTAGAGTTCTCATTATATTTGAACGCACACGAACCTCAGCAACAGGTTATAAAGAAGATCTGAATTAATTTTTTTATTTGTTAAGCCAGCTTTATGATTTAGATATCTCAAATAAGCAAAAGATTCCAAAATCTAATTGGCACATATGACACAGGTAGTTGCAGCAGCATCTAAGAAAGTTCATGTACAGAAATAAGTGTTTGACTATTTAGGTAGTGTTCACACATCATTTTATTTTGGTAGATATACTATTAATATGTCTTTGGCTGAAGTGGACCTTTCTAAATTGTTGTGGTGGGAATCTCTTGTGATCACTGTCCTTTGAAATAATATGCCTGAACCTCTGTGATTTAAAGAATTCTTAGTACTTTTCTAGTATTTCTCTTAAAAGAGCAGAGTACTGTAGACCCAGCAGCCTCCCAAGGGCATGCATCAATTTCAAAGCTGTAAAATCTTTGTGACATTGATATGTCTGAAGACTGCAGTTGTATGTGTAGTTAGCATTGGTTTTTCCTCTAACGAAAATTACTTCATTTTAATGAGGAAGGCAATGTTGTAGTGTGTGGTTTTATACCTATAATACTCCATTGTTTAAACTCTGAAGACAGTGAATATTAGACAGTATTTTTTCTATCATTTAAAATGTTTGAAGAACACAAAGGCAAGCAGTAGGCTTTTGGCAATATTTAAATATGTTTATTTCAAGAAAGAATGAAACTCTTTAACATTTAAAGATAGTTGTGAGGACTGACTTGTGACCTTTGAAGTGGACTCATTCCCTCTGCATTTATTTTTATTGTCTATTAGTATTCTCCTAAATGTATTTAGAAGGCCACTGGTAGGGTTTGAATGTGTTTTTTTTTTTTCTTGGATGAAATATGAAAAATAGTATTTGAATGTGTGAACATGTGAGATTAAATGAGTCTTTGCCAAGAAGGTATGTTATCCATACTAGAGCTGAATTCTAGAATGAATTGCAACTTTCTGCTTTCATAGAATCACAGACTGGTTTGGGTTGGAAGGGACCTTAAAGATCATCTATTTCCAAAACACCTGCCATGGGCAGGGACACCCTCCACTAGACCAGGTTGCTAGGTTCCTCAGTAGTATCAATTGTTAATTTATTTCCAGTGTGACAAACCTGTTACTGTAGTAACACTAGCACCAAGTGGCAGCATCATTTCAGCACAGATGCTTTCATTTTCATGTGTGGTAAAACAATCACTGGTCATACGTATGACTTTGAATAGTCCTTAAAGTACTTTGGGATTTATATGCATAAAAGGCACCATATAATGTAAAGTTTGATAATATCCTCACCAGGGAATATTAATTACTTTAAAAATTACCTCAGTTACCTTGGACTAACTGTGAAACTGTACTTGTAGTAAATACAGGAAGGTAAAATGTTGCTTTTAGAAATTGGGGAAGTGTCAGATTGCACCTGTTCTTATCCTTGTATTTTCATAGCAATAAATCTGCAATTTCAACCATGTCAAGTGTACCTAAGTACACTGGAGAGCCCCTAAACTTGTAACATTAATCAGAAAGGAAACTAAAGATATCTTAAGGTCTCACTTATCTACCAAATAAAAAGGCGGGAACCTCCTGTTCTTCAACCTAGGTACCCTTTCATATAGCAATGTTCTGTTGGAACTGGTGGAATTACATTGGTTAGACAGATATATCCACTGTTTTTCAACAAAGAATCTCTGCTCCTTCAGCTTTCCAGAGATGTTCTGTGCTATAAACCAACCATGTGAAATTACCAGAATATTCCAAGGATGAGTTTCAAACAGAGAAACCAGCTGTGTTATATTGCTTTACTGTCATTCTTGTAGGATACAGTGGAACTTTTCTTACCATCTGAACTTTGAAATGAATGAAGATGTCAGAACTTTCTACAGGTATCCATCTGATTGTAGCTTGAGATTAGAAAAAATCAATTTCATGTCAGCCTTGGATGCTATCAGTGCTTTTGTCCTTTCCCTTACCCTTCAAAAAGTTCAAAAGCAACACAAACTTAAGAAGAAAAAGAAACATTCCTTAAAATAAAATTTTCTACCTTTTCACTAAGACATTCTTCCCCCCAAAAATAGGAGCTTTCAGAATCAACCTTTCTTCATTTATGCCTTGGCTAGTCACTCATACAGGAAAATCATGTTCTTCTGATGTCTAAATATTGTGATTCAAAGAAGAGATGTCACTGGAACTGTGTAAACTGCCAAGTGGAAATTGTTTGCAGTATGGGCTGACCACTTGCATTTATCACCTGTGAAATATTTTTGTCCCAGCTGTGCAGAACTCTTTTCTGTATTTTCTGTCTATTTGACAGCCATAATCAGCACATTATTCTTCCAGATAGTAGCAGCTTCTGTTAGTCTAATGGTAATTTTCAAATAAGCTTTAAATATGTTTTTCTCTTATTTAAGTAACTTTTTCTTTCTTAGGTTCTCAATTATTAAGAACACTATTTGGACAAGTAGCATTCTGTTTCTGGCTATTATTCTTAGTGAAAACAATACTTATAATAGCAGCTGCAACAAATAAAGGATTTGGGAAATACATAAATTCTTGTATAGGGAAGAACTCCTACAGAGTTTTGTTAATTTGATAGATATCAATTAGATGGATAACTTAGTGTCCAGCAAGTATTTGGGCCTTTCATGACCTTGTATTCCTTGACAAAAACATCTGATTGGGAAGCTTCTTGCAATATGGCTGTGCTGCAGGTTCTCATTTAAGTAGAAACCACTTTCTTAAACTGTTGTATGAATACATGTAATGGTTTAAGTCACAAAGCTTCTATACCATTTCTTTAACTTCAGCACACACAGGTATATCCTGTTTCTGGAGAAAAAGGAGACTGGGTTGTGTAACTTGAAATATCTCTTGTACATATTTTCCAAGATCAAACTAAACACTGATGCTTTACCAAATCATGATCTTGAAAGAAATGTTACTGAATTAGTCTTTTATCATGCCACAAATGGGCAGCAACAGATGACCTGGCATTAATTCCTTTGTAGTATTCATGTGATATCACAAAGCATCTGAAGTCTGCTTATGTGGTTTATGATGTCACAGAATTCATGGAAGAAATTATTTCTTTGTAAGTAACTGCAGCTCCTCAGTTGTTCTATATTTAACTTTCACAATAGCAACCATCTGCTGAGAGCCAGGACACACCCCTCTTTCTTTTTTTCCTTCATCACATCCAATTAGTGTGAGGATGATTTCATATACATATGGTTTGAATACTGCTAACAAAGCAAAAATGAACTCTGAAAGTCACTAAAGGAACTTTTTAGTAAGTTCTGAGACACTGTCCAGAATATTTTGTTTGTTAGGTTTCAAACTTTCTGAACACCTGAATGGTGATACTCAGAAGTTGCATATGCAAGATAGCAAAAGAACAAACAAACAAGGAAAAAAAAAAAGGCTGATTTTTGGAATGAAGATGCTGACAAGTTGTCATTTCTGGTTTTGTATGCTTTGCATCTACTTGTGTGGTAAAAGTAGCAAAGTGTGGGGGATTCTGACTGCAATTAATGTTTTGTGATCATATCCCACTTAACAGTTTAAATTTTTACTGGTTTACGCTTACTCCAGAAGTTACAGAATCATGGAATGGTTGGGGTTGGAAGGGACCTTAAAGATCATCTAGTTCCAACCCCCAGAAAGTTCTAATAGAGCTTTCTAGTTCCAGGAACTGCAAAGTGGAGATAAAATAATATTGCAAATAGGAGTATCGGTGTATTCATTAAAGCATGGTTCTACTCTGAAGAGGAATTTTATGAAAATAGTAGTTTGGGATTCTAGCCAGTGACTCCCAAATCATCTTCACTCATTGTACATTAAAAAAAGTTATGGAGGGAAAGGCAATGGAATTTCTAATGACCAGTCCAACAGAATCTGCTTGGAACATACAAGAACAAATTGTGGGTAGTGTATTGGTCTAGACAATAAAGAACTAACTAATAGGCCAAATATTGCCCCTGAGCTTTTGAAACTGAGAGTCCTGAAATGATTTTCTTTTAATGCTTTAATTTTTTTCTTTTTGCCTCTGTTTGGGTTAAAAAGGTGTGACTAAAATTTTGAAATACATGAGGTTTTGCTGCATAGTGAAACTTAAGTTTGCTTAAGAATGTTTATTCTGAAGTATGATGAGTTCTTCTTTCATAGCAACCTTCACTTTCTGCTTCCATAGCTAGACCTGTGTTGATGTTCGATCTAGCTGGGACTTGTCTGCAGTGTAGTGTGACCCATGGTATGACTGTAGTGCAAAATGTCATTAAATATCAATTCCATTGTGGAGAATGTCCCTAAATATTAATTCTGTTGTGGGTTTTGAGCTGGAAAAATAAAATATTCACTCCTTCACAGAGCTCCAAGTAGTAATATCATAGCTCTCCTAGTGAAATAAGTGAATCTGGCTCTGATTATTCATGGAATCAGATTTGCTGAATAAAGTACATTTTAACAGCATATAACTTTTTCATAGTATAACTGCATTTTAAATATATTTGGGAATATTTTCTTGCTTGACACCTTTCCCTGAGCCTGTTTGTTTTCATTCTCATGCTACAACTCACTTCCCCTTCATTTGTTCAGCTTCCCCTCTGAGGAGTGCAGGGCATGTGACAGCACTGGACTCTGATGCTCGTTTCACAAGGCTGTGAAATGATCCTTACAAACCAGGCAGTTAAGCAGAGCCAGTGGCTTGCATACGTTATTCCAAATTCCTCATCTGTATAAACTAATAATTGAAACTCTTCCCTCTCTCCCTCAGAGCTTGGCTTTATTAGGTAAAACAACCCAAAATAAAACACTGCTAAGGCTGTAATTTCATTACAGAATTTTCACCAACAACTACAAGCATACACTATCCCTGCACAACACCACCTTGTTCACGCGGTGTTTCCTGCCACTGTCAATTATTCTGGCAGAACTGTTTTCTACAGCTGGGCTGTGACTGAATGAGGAAACTGATCCAGGTTAAATATCTATGGTTTGTAGACTTTTTAAACTTTTTTTTTTTTTGAGCTGGATCAGGTCCCAAAATCAGTTCAGATGTGCTGGCACTATTAAGGCTGGAAAAAAAGCCTTGAGAAATTGAAGGACGGACAATTCAACCAAGGTGTATAGCTGTTCATATAATTCCTGCTGAAGGAATATTCATGTTGTAGCCTTTATGTCCTTTTTGGATTAACAAGACACCACCTTCAACATCTGCTAGATGCTTAACCCATCCATAGAATGTTTCATACCAAAGCAGACTATGGAGAAAACCAAAAGCAATATGTTGGTATATCTCATCTGAATCACAGGGTATGCCTAGATAAGTAATTACTCTAGAGCAACAGAGGAATAGAGTATAGACAAGAGATTAATGTATGCAATTTAAACAGGAGGTTTTATCATCTTTTTAAACAGCTATAAATAGGTATAGATTTAATTGCTAGTAAATAATATTTATTTATTCATTTATTTCACTACCATATTTTTTATTAACTTATTTCACTATTCTATTTTTCTGCAAGATTTTATGCCCTGATAACAATGTAACTTGTTATGTTCTGTAAATAAAAATACTATTTGTATGGTAGACCTATAATCTCCATATATATTCTAAAGCTTTCACTATTTACACATTGGGATAATTAGGAGTTTCTTTAAATATGTTTCCAATGAGAGCTTGCTATAACCAAACAAAAGATGCTTTAGATGCATAAAGATTTTTTTTATGTGTTGTTAAAGAAAACAAAGATGCATGTGTGATGGCAAGTGTTCATTTGAATGCTAAAATGAAGTATGAGAGTTATTTAAAATTCTCTCTTCTGTATTTCAAATATATTGGGAACATCACTAAAGTTGTACTAAAACTGACTATCTCTAAAAATTGATGAAGAACTTTCATGTGTCTAGTTAAGGAAGTATGGCAGTAGCTATTCCAAATAAATATATTTAAAGCCAAAACTTTTATGAAAACTGTCATGCCACATAAAATTCTGATATTAATTTTGCCAAGTTAATTTTTTTCATAAAAGTAATATAAATTTGAAAGTGTAAAGCCTTGTAGCTACCAGTGTAACTAAGACTAGGTGTTTCTGTCTAGCAAAAAAAAAAAGAGGGGCTTACCAATGAAGAAAATCATAACTTCTTGGAGATCAGGAATTAGTAACTTCCCCTGTGATCCAGGTGCCCCTTTCTAGTATTCCTCGGCATAGTAAGGCCAACTGCTTTGATGATACACTGACTGTTAGAGTATCTTGCTTAAGGATAGTTGCTTGTAGTACAACTTGTCACATCAAAGTTATCCAAGTATTTGGCCAGAATGTGAGTGACAGGTAAATCCTTTTGTGTGGTTCTTGCATATTTATTACAGTTGAAATAGTGAAAAATTGGATAGTTGATTTCGAATGCCAGATTACTGAGCTATAAAAAGCTAAATTTATTTATTAAATGAACATTGAGGACTCTTCCGTTGTTTTCACCGTAGACACCAATGAATCAAGCCTCAACTCGATCTCACTGCATTTTCACTATTCACATCTCCAGCAAGGAACCTGGATCTGCAACTATCCGACACTCCAAGTTACACTTAGTAGACCTTGCTGGATCAGAGCGTGTTGCAAAGACTGGAGTTGGAGGTCACTTATTGACAGAAGCCAAATACATCAACCTGTCGTTACATTATTTGGAACAGGTAAAACTGGACTAGAGTGAAACATTTCACCGTTTTCTGCATTCTTGTTTAGCAATGGGCAATGTTTTGGAACTATTGATTCCAATATTCTGTTAGGGTATTTATTACAAGTTTTGGTTTGGTGGGATTTTTTTTAATGTTTGAGTTTATAGGTCTTTGTTTGAAAAAACAATTTAGGCAGAGCTTAACAATTAAACAGTAAGGTTATAGTAGTTATACAGGGTAAAATTTAAAAAAACGTTTTCTGTGTTTATTTGGAATACTAAAGATATTTACAAGATGGCAGCTATACTTCTGCTAAAAATGTTCTTTGTGATCTTCTTCCTCTTCCACAACTGGGATCAGGATATACCACTCAAGAATCATTGAACTAAAGTAATTGAGTTTTGTTTGGTTCAAGTGTTGTTAAATGGGAAAATATTAGGCTTTTCCCTCGTGTGTTGTTTTATTCCTCTGCCAGTGTGAATCTTTGATCTCTTTGGGTCAGGCGTTACCTTTGTTAATGTGTTTATGGAGTAGCCACAGGAATTTATTTTATACCACTAGGACTCATAGATACAACTGAAGTAACATTGTCTCCAGAAATGATTCAGCTGCTGAGAAAGGTTTAGTCTGTTGATTTAAGGTATGCCAAAAGCTTTATCCTCCTTCCACTGTTGCTTTTTATTTTTCCTTTTTGGAAAAGGCAAATATTGAGAAAGTAGATCAATCCTGACTCATCTTACTAAATTTCTTTTGAAAAATAAACAAATAATGAGTTAAGATAACAGTGGTGAATGGGAACTTTGAAGGTGAAGCATTCCAGTAGAAAGGCTTGGCTAACAGATTACTACTATTATTATTAACAATATGTTCTATAATATTGGTAATGATAATAATTATTATTGGGGTGTTGAAATTATTTTTCCTCCATTGATCTGAGATAATAATTTTCCCTTCACAACTAGAAAAATAAGATGTTGCATCTTAGGATCCTTGTAATTTTTGTGAATGTAATGAGTGTCATGGTGAAGACTATTCACACTCACTAATATGTTCGATTCTAGTAACTTTTCTTTCTGGCGGTTTATAGGCATTGTCTGTATTCCATAGTGTTCCTTCCTTTTAGGTATTTCTTTTCAGTTTAGTATTTATGGCATTGCTAAAAGACATTTATGCTTATTTATAAAAACCTAATGTATATTACGTTTGTCTCCCTGATCTGCTGTGATATTTTGTATGCTAATGCTGTAAAACACCAAGCAAAAGAAAGAAACACTGAGCAATCAATGAAATCTGTTTTGTCGATGCTGTGCTATTAAGTTGCAATCTTTGAAGATCTTTCAAGTGTGGATTTTAGACCTCACACCTGTAAGAGAAATCAGGTTCTTACTAGATTCAATACATAATATTGTTTTCACAGTACAGTAAAAACTGTTGCCAGAAATTTCTTAATTTTTTGAGTTCTGCTGGAGAATACAGTATTTTTTCCCAAGTCCTCTTTAGAAATGTTTATATACAAACATAGCAGGTCTGTGAGGCTGACATTTAGTGGGAGAGATAAATGAGGGAGGGGGCAGGGAGAAAGACTTAACTCTAAAATTCATATTTGTCCCTTTTGCTTAATACTTCCATATATGTGTTATTTAGTAAAATTTGCAGTTGAGGTAATCCATTAAAACAGAAAATTTTGTGGTTGTCTAAATGTGAAGATACTTAAAAATTATGATTAGGAAATATAACTGATTGTTCCACTTACTGGGGAGAATATTTTTCTTTTTTTGGTGTGCTCTTCTGTTAAGAAGAACAAATCTCTTAGATTTCACTTAATCTACAATCAGAGATTTTTCATCTGTCAAAAGAAGCAGCTTAAGGCACAGCAGGTGGCAGTCAGTCATTCACTATTAAACTGATTTTTTTTTTCATAGCCTCCATTTGTTTAAATTTAACCTTGAAGAAAAATGTCTGTATTTCAGTTGTACTCATAGGAAGTTATAAGGGTAAGTGATTCTAAAATGGACTTCTTCAGAATCATACAAATTGTATTCAGCATCCCTCTTATTTACTCTATGTATTTAGAGTGCAACACTGGATGAGCTTCTGTGAGGTTGAATTTAATAATCTGGGTAGTGTGTTATGACATACTCAAATTTGATGTGCTGTAGAAGCATAAATATTCCTCCGTCTATCATGCGACCTTTAACTTCTGTTGTAGAATAAATACTATTGGAGATAAGCGTGTTGGGTTCCATCAGGGATTGGGTATTGTTAACAAAAATGTTCTCAAATACTGAATAAAAGACAGTGGGATTTGGGCCATTCAATCCTGACCTCGCAGTGGTTAATATTAAACTACAAGGATTCCTCAAAATGAGCTTATTTACATGCTCAACTATTCAGTTTTCTACTGGTGTTTTACTGTTAAGTTAGGCCATTTTTAAGCACCTTGAATAATAAAATAGTCAAGTAAAACTATTTGTGTCAAGATGACAATGGAAACACAGTTCTGTATATCACACTTGGTCTACTCATTAAATATCTACATTGTGGTAAAAAAATCTTCAAATAAATCAGTGGCACTTTTTTCCCAAGTGGCCTCTATGCCTAGGGCAAAATGGAGATGATAGTGTCATGCAGTTAATCTACAATGGCACTAGGGACAATTCAGTTTTAGTGTCCACAACTGTTTGAAGCATAGGTGCTCTTAAAAGCTCCTACTACCATATCTGGGTAGCTTTTGCTGTCTGCAAGATGCAGTAACGAGTTCTGGAATTACAACTGCTTTTCTCTGTGTATGTGTAGGTATTCCATTCTGATACACAGCGTAGGGTATCCTGGACCAAATTTAGAATTACAGATCAACAGGGAGGCAGCCACATGCTTTGACATTATAGCGGGATTAGAACTACATGTAATTCTCTAAAATAACAATGCCCCATAATACAATGTTTCTACTGCTTTGATGAATGTGCCTGTTAGGTGACTTTAACACGTGCTCCATTTAGGGAATAAAAAGGATTTTATTTGTTAGGGAGTAGTCGCTACCCAAATTGCTATTTTTATTCACAGCCTATAATAAAGGTAATTTTCTGGTTTTCTTGTTTTCTAATTAACATATGCAGACATTGGAATAACAGAAAAACAGGAACGTTTTAATAATTTCAGGTGAAATGCATGCACTTGTTTCTGATTAGCAAATCATGATTTTTTGGGGGGGTGGCTTATTTCCAGCAAGACCTGTAGTATTTACTGGAGGAGACAAGCGTATGTTGTCCAAAAAGTAAGAATGCTTGTAAAAAAACTACAAGCAAACTGCAGGACACTGGCAGTAGAGTTTGGGTTTTTTGCTCTAAGGACCAGAGCTTCAGGTGGTTTTATCACCTCCATCTCCATATTCTAGAAATGGGATGTGGGATGGGAGACTTAATTGACAGAAATCTGAAGAGTGGGGGGTGTAAGCAGGCATCTGGAAGGATTCTGGATATGGATCAAAGGCAGTGTCAGAGGTCTTGAGACTGCAGACTGACAGGAGGAAAAAAGGAGACCTCTGGAGCAAGCATGTGGCTTCAGAGCACATGACACACTAAGCAACAAGATATAAGTATAGCTGATAGCTCTGGACCTGCAGGTGATGTACCCCAAAATCCTCATCGGAGGATGCTCTGAGAACATGTCCATGCTTCCTGTTGGCATGAGGTACTGGTACAGGTCTGTTCTCTGTGTGGAGTTACTGCTTGCACAAAGGTTGTGGACAGTAGCAGGCACTCTTGTGCACACTTCAGATCATATCATAACCATGTGTGAGTCTCAGGCCTTCCTTTATGCTTAACAATATTTCCGAATGTTTCAGTGAAGTTATTTGTGAATGATTGTACCTGCTCTATGCTATTATGTTTCATACCAGATACAATTTTGCAAAAAGAGACAGTTTTTACATTTAAAAAATTAATTAGGACTTAAAGTGGTTTGTTTGCCGCACTCAAAATGGAACTTTCTGCCTTCAATTATGTTGATTTAAATCAGTGTATTACAGTCCTGGTTCAGTAATATTATTTAAGGTCTTTTAAGCTTAGATTTATGAGTATTTAAAAAAAAAAAAAGGCAAAACTAAACCAAACTCCAAACGTATCAAAAGGATAACCCCTTTTTTTGACTGTGTACAAATGAGACTGTGTTCTGATTATTATTTGGTTGGCTGTTAGAAGATCTAGTTCAGTTCCTGTACAGATAGTCCGTATCACTTTGTGAAAGAACATCCTTTCCTTCTCCTTCAGACTTCTCTTTCAGTTCCAGATTCCTAGATTGGATTATAAAGATTGATTTAGTAATTCTGGTGAGGTTTTACTAAAGGGACTTAAAACCATTATCTTCTGTGTTTTGTGACTCTTTCATATCATAGTTCAGTGGCTTCTGCATCATGAGAGCTGGCCACAGCTTTTCAGTGCCAGTGTGGAAAGGTTGAAATTCTACCTGGGCTACAGATGTCCTTCATGAACTTCAGAAAAAATGAACTTCTCTGAAACACAGTTCACATTTTTGAACGAAGTAACATATCTTCCCTCTGGCCTTTTTCCCATCATGTCTGTACAGATTTTAGGCTCGGTGTGGCAGAGACTGAAAATGTGCTTACTAATGTATGCAATAAACTACTATAACGTTTCTGTGCCTTATTATAAACTAAAAGAGTGAGAGCATATTTCTGTCTAACAAGTTGTAATACGCGAGTTTTGAAAACCTGGATGCAGGAATGGTTTTCCAGATTCCTTTACAAGATGGTAATTTTAATATTATGCATTCCTCCTTCTCAGGGCTGCCAGTGTGATTTATAGTCGTAAGAATGTTTCACTCTGTAAAGACCATGAAGAGAAACCAGTGCCAAAAAAAATTGCTACTAAATTTTCTAAAATAACGATCTTTTTTAAGTGCAACATAAACAAAATATATGCTGGTGTGTAACATCTTTTAAAGGAAAAACAATGCCTAATCATTTAGCATATTTTGCATGACTCATCGGTACAGTTTTTCAGTGCAGTGCTTGGTCAGATAACAGTTCAAATTTTTTATGTCACAACAGATTGTGGGGTATTCTAGCTTTTTGTGTAGTAATTAGATTAATTATTAAAATTTAACTTTGTTATATTAAATAGAAATTTTATATGGATTAATAATTGAAGATTATTTAAAACTAATAAAGATATGACAGTGTCGTAATGTAAGCAGCTGAGAAAGGCAACAGAGAATAGTAGGTGTACCATTTCCTTTTTGGCCAAGGCATGTATATTCTAAAATGAATTATTTCATTCCAGCTGTACATTGTGATCATGTACCCTCTTATTTGTGTTCAGAATCACTTTTCAAGACATTTTCTCAGAAATAAATGTGTTGACCCCTCTAAGAACCACGTGCTTTAAGAATGTGTAGTTTTAAAAGCATGCTTTAGCAAATAGTAAGGAAGTTTCTACTTGAATACTATCCATACTTTATTATTATAATAGGAAAAATGCAAGAAAGATTTTCAGTAATTTCCTGTTTCTTAGGAAATTCTGTGGCTTTTAGCTTATCATGTTCAGTTTCCAAGTTGCTGAAAAGCTGTAAAACTAGGGTGTGAGAAAATTAAATTTATTTAGTCTTTAATGTCCAGGTCCTATGAAGACATATAAACATACTGAAATTTAAATTGAAATGATTTTAGTAAAATCAGCAGGTTTGCAGCTAACTGGGTGCATGAGCGTAGTTTTGTTGTATCAGAAGTTCAGGTTCCTGAGCAGATTGGTTTTGTTCTTTTTGTGTGTCAATCGTTAATAGACATGTAAATTTAAGTGTCTTTTCTATTTTTACTATTGTTTCAGGTAATAATTGCCCTTGCAGAGAAAAACCGATCCCACATTCCTTACCGAAACTCCATGATGACCTCAGTGCTAAGAGACAGCCTGGGAGGAAACTGCATGACTACTATGATAGCAACGATCTCTGTAGACAAAAGAAACATAGATGTATGTTATTTCTATCTATTGTCAACAAAAACGTTTTCACTTCTCTAAAGATCCTGCTCTTTTGACTTTTATTACAGTTCACAGTTCAAGTGTGAATGCTTTCATTCTTACCTTTACAAAAAAAATTTTAACTGTGTTTCCAGGAGATAATTTTATCCGTAAAAATTGCAGTAATATGTGGACAAATCCTTTAAGAAATGTGCTTTTCTCTAAGTAAGCTCAAGTCAAGTGGCAATTAGGAAATTACTTGCACCTAGTAATTAACAATATTTTTCTTTTTTTAAATTTACTGTTTTCCTGATGAATAGGTCTGAATTATGAAAATGCATTTCCAAGGAATTTTCCACGGGACATATTGGTTATATCTAGAAGGAAAGGCTTGGCAGAACTTCTGTATACTTCTTTAAGACCGTTGAGTATGGTAGACAAATGGAGAGTTAACTGTGGGGAAGAGGAAATTGGGTGGGGTGATTTGGGATTTTTGGAAATTTTTCCAGTACTTTTGTCTCCCTTCACCAATTTCCTGCAGTAGAATTATATGTAGTGATGTTTTCTTCTCCTTGTTTACTAAAAGGGCTGTAGTTTTTCTCAAAGGGCTGGAGTGAATGGGGCTACATCTGGCTGGCAACTGGTCACCAGTGCTCGTCGACATTTATAATCTATTTATTTCCTAATTTCCATAACATTGAAGCGTTCTAATGTGAATAACCAAAAAAACCCCACTGTTAAGCCTTAACACTCTTTGTGAAATACAGTGTAAAGCATTATACTAAAACCATACTTCATCTAGTTGAAGAGTCTTTTTGCTTTAGAAACTGGACTTTGCTGTTAAATGAAAACAGATTGTTCAGACTTGCAAAGATGTAATTATGCAAGCATAATGTCCAGTGACAAATCCAACTGGGTAAGCTTGTTAATGGTTGGGTTTTAGGCACTGTGAGATAGGCATCCTTTTGTGTATCAATTCATCAGGTGTATTTATCTCACACTGAGATCTAGATTTCTGTTTTGGGAATATTTAGCTGAATAAATTATCTAGAGTAACTGCTGACAGTTTTCATTTCTTGCTTTAACATACCATCTACACAACAGACCTTCCTCAGTCCTCTAAAAAAAAAAAAAACTCCCAAACCTGGTCCCCAGAATCTGGTATGTGGAAGTAATATAAGGACAGATGTTCAGTCAATTACTAAATATTAGAAAATGCCAGAACTAGGATGGGTGCATAATTTTAATGTGGAGTTCTGTGGGTCATTATGCATAGTTATATTTGGTTTGCTTGTTTGTTTGTCTTTTTCCATTGGGTTTGCATTTGATTCACAAAGGAAGCATGAGACAGTTACTCCCAGTATGAACTGATGTTGTATAACAAAAGCAACTTTCCTAAAGACCTAGCTTTGTCTCTTGCAATGAAACAGAGAATTCGAAGTAAGAAATGGCCCTCTCGTGAAGAGGACAAATAAAATATTATCCAAGAGAACTAGATTATATTCCTACTTTTACCAATGAGTTTGTATACAATTTCTCATGTCATCACATTTTTTGTGCTGTGGAGTTTTGTGGAGTGCTTGAAAGAAGATTTTCATTCTGAATTGTAGATAAATTAGTTGTTATAGCTGTAACTGGTGTTAAATGGAAGCTGTTTTGATCAGAAGATCATACAATGATGATAATCAAATATTTGTTTGGCACTTAGGGCTTCAGCTTCCCTTTTATTAAGTGTAGTCATTCCACAGACTTGGAGCAAAGCAGAACCTGCAGAGTTTATTGATTAATTTTTGTGAAGCCTTCAGGTACCAGAATGATAACATGATAGAAAAAAACTATGAGGAAATCAGTAGCTGTCAGTTTTGATTACCATTTTGATGTCATAGAATAAATAGATCATAAGCTTACATATTGAACATTGAATTGATTAGCTACTTAATTTAACATATGCTTCACACTGAACAGGGCAGAGGTCTGGTGGAAATGTATGTATGCGTAGTGTTCAGATAATTTTACTTAATATATGTATAGAACTTAATTAAAATCACATTAGCTGATCATCAAGCACAGAAACTGTTCAGCAGAGGCAAACATAGAGTTCAGCTAAGACTGTGTGCACCTCTCAACTGTAAAATCTTCATTTGCTTTCCTTGAAAATGCTTTGATTCTATGTATATATGTTATGTCTTTGGCAATAAGCACTAGTATCTTTCATCATGTAACTCTGATTCAGATTCCATCCCTCCAACTACTGAAAGAGACAGAAGTCCTGTGGAAAAAGGAGTATACCTTCATTTATTTAAATTAGTATTTTCATATGTTGGATGACTGAAAACTGTAAATTACTTTGATTCTGAAATATGAGTCTGTAACAGTAGTAAAGTTCTCTTAGTATATGGGTTGTGTTTACGTTCTTACATGTTAAATGCAGTTTGGCATATCTCAAAATCTTAGCATACAGTTTATTAAGCATCATTGAAACTTTTAGACTACTGCATGATGGTTTATTCTTTGAGATAACTGAGAACATTTTCTAGCTTTTTATTCATTGGGTAGGTAAGTTCTCTAGCACGGTCTGGCATGTACATATGGGCTGATCTCGAAGGAGGGAACCATATTTGGGGCTCCTCGATTTCATTCTGTGCCCTAGAATGGAGAATGCACTGGTTGTCACAGAGTTTCCGCCACAAGCTCTTGTTTGTCCTGGACTTCAGTCTTCTTCCCTTCATGTCTTTTCCCAGCTTGTTTTGCATACACTTCTCTAGTCCCATTTTCACTAAAAAAAAAAAAAAAAAGCTTCTAGTTAATTTTCCTTTTTCTCATCATTCAAAAGTTTGTATCTCCTAAGTAGTATGACTTTCTTATCCTTTAGTGCCAGCTGGGGACTCATTTGAAACACTGTTGATCAGGAGATTGACTGGGTCAATAAAATATATACTATGATTTGACAGTTTTATCTGTCACTGTCATTAATATGCTAACCTAATTTCCCTCAAATGTTGTTGTTTTGGAATATGAAATTATATATTATTTCTGGAAAATATATGAAAAATAGCAAATTAGTTTGATGACTTCATTAGTAGGCAACTGCATTTTTTTCTCTTTTTTTTTTTCCTTCCTTCTAGGAGTCTATATCAACCTGCAGATTTGCACAGCGAGTTGCTCTTATTAAGAATGAAGCAGTTCTTAATGAAGAAATTGACCCCAGATTGGTAAGAGTTGTCTGGGGGCAGAGGGAAGGAGACTGCTTGGTTTAAGTTTTAATAATCTATAGTAGTCAAATGGATGTTGAAGATTTTATACTGAATCATCCTATTAATTTTTTTTAGTTGCAAGTTCCAATTTTTTATAATAACTGCTGTTTGTGGATTTTTTTCTTTTGGTCATAATTATAGTTGAATGGACCTTTATAAAACCTCCAAAGTATTCTTCATCTCTTAAGGCATTTGACGAACAATGGTCACTTTAATTATCATCTTTGTGTTGCTTCTTTTCTAAATTGTAGAAACAGATAATTGGATGTCTAAATCTACTAAGATTACTAGTCATTTGATGAAGGTACGCTGTTACACTGAAACAGCTCATATTAAAAAGCTAAGAAACACACAAATACAGTCCTTTTTTTGAGATTGGTCCAAGGAACGTTTTCACTAGGAAGAAAGAACTCTGTAAAGTTACCATTAGGAAAAAAGGAAATGAGATGTAGAAATAGGATTTCCACACTAAAGCATTAGGCTGATGTCCACATCCCAAAGAGAAGCAGAGGAGCTCTGCAGAATGGCTTAAGGATTTAGGAAGTGCAGAGAAGGATAAAAGTAATAATCCACATTGGTAAAGCAGAGAGCTTTGTTGCATAAAATACCCCAAGTTTCTTCTTTTAATGGACAAAAATACTACTATATTTCTGAATTTCTCATAAATAATTTATAATTACAAGTTTTATGTATTTTATTCTCATATGACCTCCTGAAGTAGCTAGGAAATGCTTTCCCCCTGAATGCTAGATTATATAACACAAGAAGTACTTGTCTAAAAATTGAGGCATTAGATGATTGATCATTTAATTTGATCTTACTTGATGGCAATTAACGTATTTCAGTTACTGTTAATGATTCTACTTGTATTTTCCTTTGTCCTTGAAGTTCAAAGGGAATAGGAGATTCTTGTCAGATTATCTGCTGCTTTTTCTTTATTTTTTGTTCTTTCCAAATAATTTCCAACAGTAACAGCATCACACACACACACACACACAAAAAAAAAATAAAAAAAATAAACTCAGTAGGCACTGAACAACTTCCTCGTTTCTGTCTGTCATTTTTTTCTTTTCTATGTAGGCTTGATAGTAGCAGATAGTGTTAAACTTTTCTTCCATGGCCGCAGAAGCCTTTGATTGAGGGTAGAACACATGCAGGCTCCTGAACATTTACTACATCCTGTGGAGCTATACTCCATGAGTTTGGTATGTCTCGCTCTGCAGGATCATTTAGCAGGTAAAGCAAAAGTGGACTCGTGAGAGTTAGAAAAGCATCCCCTCTGGTGGAAAAGGCAGGGGAACACAGGTACCTAGACTTTATATGGCTCTGTGCTAACTGTGGAATTTGTTGCCGATCTTAACTACCTGGAGTATATTCCAAGGGTGCAACCTGATTGTTCAGTGAAGTGCTGGACTTACGATGAATGCATGGTTTATAAGGGAGCACATAATGCCTCTTGATAGAATTGAGTTAAATCTGACTGCTGTGTATCTTCTTCATAATGGAGATTTCCTTATCGTATAGCTTACTAAGAATAACTTCTACCTACTGTACTTTAAGCAACTCAGCTTTAAACCTCTCACTCATGACCAAAGGATTTGGGTTAAACTGAAAACTGATATGCTGAGCCTGAATTAAATCTAATCCCCTCTGGCATTTTCTTAAAAATAGAAATGAAAATATTATGCTTCTGTAGATTTTTGTCTTAATAATGCTTGAAAATCAAACTTTTATCCATGTCCTGAAAATGGAATTTCTGTTGTTGTCAGATTGAGGTTAATCATAAGGTATTTCAACATTGAACAGGGATGGTACTCTCGGTTCAGCTTTCTGCTGTTTTAAACTCCAGCCCCAAATTTTATTTTATTGACTCAGTAATTGGGACAGACTACATCAGTGTGGCACCAGAGTGAGGCAACCTAAAATCAGGTTAAAATGTTTGGCCTGCAATACTCTTGAATTCTTGCAACATCTGTAATTAACAGTTCACCAACTTATTAGATTAATAGATTATACATAATATATACTATATAATATTTAATGAAGATAATGTTATAGTAACAAATGTATTATCTGTAAGTTTTGAGTTAAAAGAATCATATGTATGTTTGGAATATTTTGATTTTTAAAGTATAAATACTCATTTAGGAAGTTTAGGAAGTCATGGTTAAATTTGAATGTTAAAAGAAATACAAATGTTTCAAGGACTTTTAACATCTAACTAAAATGTGTCATCAGTTTCAAGAGTCTTACTTCTAGAAAGTGTGTACAATCGAGAGTGATAAATTTTTCCTTGAAAACATTCTGCTGTGAGAAACTTACTTTGCATGTGGAATCAGCGTACTCATATCCATCTAAAAACATCATTTGACTCCTGGTACATTTGAGCCTTTATAAGGTGCCGCATCGTTAAAATGATCAACTACAAAGTGTCCAAGAACCCTCTCATTCAGGTTTTTTTAGACTTAGGGATTTGCATATTGTCCCCACTTTGTAGAATTTGGCTTTGGAAAGATAATGATTTGTAAAATATGTTTTTATAGAGATATCTTTTCCAAAAAGCTCCAGTAATGAGCAATTAGAATTTAAAAATCTAGTACAGTTCTGCAAGTCACTTTCTCAATCATTACTATTCTGTAATGTAATTTAATTTCATTATGTTTATTTTATACTATTCTTTTCTTGTTAATAACTGAGGCATCCACCAACTATAGTATGCTTTAATTCTAATGAATGGAATGTTACATAAAAAAAAAAAAAGCTAAGAATAAAATACTAGGATACAGTTTTAGAATTTCTGTATCTAAAGGGAAGGTAAAAAAAAAAAAATCACTTTTGGTGTGTAGTTGTCCTTTCTCTAACAAAGACATCAGTTCTGTTTTAAATGTGATTTCATTACTAAAAGGCAAAACTAATGAGTCAAAGCTTTTTTTTTCTTCCTATGGAAAATTATTTTTCTCTTGCAAATAATCTTTTGAACTTTTTCTGTACAGTCATGTCTTCTAACACATAGAATTTACTGAGTTTGGAAGACTTCTCTTGTTTTTATAAATGGAATAGGAAAAAAAGTGCTTGGTGTATTCAGGGCATTTGGACTGTTTTTAATAAGGAGATGTTTAAAAAAAGAGAAAACCCAAGTATAATATTTCCCTAAACTCAGCCTTCTAATGCAAAAATCATAAAATAGCTATTAATTTATAGGTGATGCTTGGTTTATGCCTTGCTGTTTATAGATGATTGTCCAGCTGAAAAAGGAGATCCAGGAGTTGAAGGATGAGCTGGCGCTGGTGACCGGCAAGCAAAGAACATCAGAGCTTTCACAAGAAGAGCTACTTCAGTAATGGCTTACATTGTTTTCATTTTCTTCTTTTGTGGCGATGCTTTTCATTGGTTTCTTTGTTGGAATAAATATTTAAATTCATCTCAGAGTTTTAAACTTCTCTGAGTGAATAATAAAGTGAAGTTAGGTGCCAGGTTAGAATGGCAGTGTTCCATGAAAAGCTCTATGAGGCCGCTGGCTGCGGTTTTGCAGCCTCAGCTTTGAGGAAGTGAAGCAAAGTAAACGCAAAGGATGGGAACGCCTGTCAGATGCCAGGCAAAAAGAAGTATTGTATAATAGTGCAGAATGAAAAAAACAGTCTCTCTCAAAACTGGATATATGATCCAAGTAGAATTCAAGAAATATTCTTTGTGCTGAGAAGTATCCTGCTGCAGTGTTAGTTTGACTTAAGCCAAGAGAAATCTTACATTTCTTGTACACGATTAATCAATGTCTTAATAGCCAAATATTCTTTTTTTTTTTACTGAGCGTGCTATTGAAAATATATGATTAATTTATCTTACAGCTTTTTGTAACAGATTGGTACAACATGTAAGAACTTTCTATATATAACGTAGAAATATTTACTCAGGTCTAAATATTCACAATAACAAAATTCAATTCACAGTTTTGCAAGATGGATTCTGTAGGGTGGACCTATTTAATCTCTGTGCCTCATCTGTATAAGGAAAATAGTAACTACCTAGAGATTTTTTTTTTGTTAGTATATTAATGGTAACTAAGTTGAAGCTGTGAGAATTTTTAGTCTTATTTTAATTTCTCTTTGAACTGGTCCAGAAGAAAACTGTCAGTGCTAACACTTTCCCTTGACATGCAGGAGATTCTGGAGACATGAGGAGAAGCTGCTACCTTGAACCTTGAGTTTCTCATGTAGATTGTTGTCATTATTAATTTTTGGGTTTGACTGTTTTGGTTTGTTTTATTCAGAAGTTAAATGACATCCGTATCAAGGATGAGGAGCTAGGTAGCATTATATATAGGTTTCTTTTACACCATTAATCTGAGTCATCGTCAGCATAGGCAGTTATCAGTATAATCTTCCAGAAAGGTACCCTAGGTTCCCACTAGGTTAATATTTAATTATCATTCTGCCCAAAATTATGAGAGTCAAATGCACCAAGAACATTACAGGGCAGCACCAGATGTGACAAAATCAAGCCAGAGAAAGAAAATTAAGAAAACAACAAGAACAGAGAAGTATCTCTTTCTTTACATGAAAAATTACATGTACTTCTTGGCTAGTTTATTTTTCCCCTGACAGAACTAGGCCTTCAGAAGATGAATGACTCTCAATGACTTTATGCAGATATACTTACATAATCTATATATTTATTTAAAGATGTACTTCCCTAATATTATTGTAAAAATCTGTCACATGAGTTTTCTACTGTGGTCTTGTTTGCTGTTCTCTTTGTATAGGAAAACTGGGTTTATGAAAATCATTCAGATTTTTTAGGCCACACTCATGATTCTTACTTCTTAAAATTTCCTATCTTCCTTTTTTCCCCTGAAAATAACAGTCTTAAAAATGGGAATGGGTTCACAGTTGATGAAAGCTCTTACTGTGAATATGCAAAGGAACAGTAGGAATGTACCATCTGCATACAGTTGCACTGTCGCGTACCTCTGTCAGGCCTCGTTTCAGAAATGTGTGACTAAAAAGTCGTACTGGTTGTATGGTTTTCCTTTTTAGTTAGCACAGTATATAGTGTGTTACTATTGGCAGAAGAGGTTTCTTCTGAGATCATAGCAAGGAATTTTGCATCCCATTCCTCCAGAAAGAAGCAGGGAGGAGACTTTAATGCGTATCTACCTGTAATAAGATACAGAAGGAGAAAACACTTTCAAGGACCTCAGCTGTATTAAGACAACACAAAATTTTAAGTTTTTTTAATTTATCATTAATTTATGTTAAATCAGGCTCACGTAGCACATCTGCTTATAGTTTCAGAAATGAGTTCTTTCTTGGAACGGAAGCTTTACAATTAAAATATAGAACAAAATTTACCACTGCTGCCTGACATACAATACTATTCCTGAGGATCAATAGCAAACAAGGACCTCAAACAACTAACCTCATCAGTCATAAATGCCATATAATGACCTTGTTCAAAACCCATTATTTTTAATATAGACTCAAAGTGGAAAAAAGAGTTATATGGGGGTTTTTATGGGTAGCATATTTTCAAGCAGAGATCAGAAGTTGCTGATAGAGAATAACTGTCGTATACATGAGTCAGACTGTCCTATTAATACTGTGTGCTGTAGCTGAATGGAATGTTGAAAGACAAGTCAGTCTTTTTTAAACAGTTTAAGTGGAGGAGAATATCAAATGTCAGGTTTTATGACTTTTGCATTTTTATGTGTTCTTGTAAGCAGACTGTTCACAGGTAACTGACTGATGTGGACTAAATACCCAAATGTAAGTATGATGAAATGATAATATGAAAAGACACTACTTCAATGAACATACCTTTCTGTGGCTTTGAACACACATACATTTGGAGCTTGCTTCCATATGCCCATAATATTTGTGACCATGCTGGTGTACATCTGTCTTAGACTCCTGTCCATAAATGTCCCAGACATTTATGGAAATCTACATATAACATCTAAGTGTTCTGTCTCCACTTAGAGTCTATCAATGCAGCAAATCTTTATGACAATTCTGTTTATTGAGACAGGCCATCTGAGTTTGGAGTTACTCATTATCTGGAGAGTTTGTTCTCATTAAAGAATAAATATACAAATGAGTAGTCCAAACAGAAGTATTGACCTGGATGAGAGCTGATAAAATCATGATTTACTGTTACTGGAAAATGTCTGTGTTGTGGTTTGCATCAAGTTTTGTAATGAAACCTAAATAATATTACTTATCAGGAGATATAGGGATCAGATTATTATGACAGAGAGAAGAGGAAAAGAAACATGGTATAGATGATCATGCAACATACTGTGTTCCACTTTTACTTAGAGTTGCCATCAAAAAATGGTTCTTAGGGGAGTGGTGCTGTAGGGGCTTCCAGAGAGAACAAACTTATTTTGGTTTAGGCTTTTTTTAATATGCCAGATGGGAAATTATAGTTAGAGTCCTTATGGATTTCAAACAGTATCTAGACATTTCTACTTAATTTATCTTCTGTTTAAACTTGAATAAACTGTATCTTCACATGTATATGTATGTGTCCATATACATATATATATTAAAAAAAAAAGAATTAAAGCACATCTTGGATTATTCTTATTCTGATGATTCATACATATTTCAAGGTAGGGAGGTCTGAGTAAAATTACTCTGCTGAAAGGATTCTGTGCCATTATTTTTTTTAATTTATTCTTTGATTCTTGACCCAAATGATCCAAGGTACAAAACATGTCAATGAAAAACTCCATGGACTAAGTACATATTTATTTTTTGGTCTGTGTACAAGTCTTTATTTAAGGCATTTTTCAGTAGAAGGATGCCAGAAAGAAATTGGGTCCAGTGAAATGTGTAAATCCAATAATACTTTTTTAGTCTAATAAAATGGTTATGGTAATACATAGTTTTTGTGCTTTGTACTTATGTTGCAGGAAAGTAGTGTTAGTGATTTCCCTTGAAATAAGTATTAATATTATGTTAAAATGATATTTTACACGTTTCTTGACTTACTAAGTCAAGAAATGCCAAACGTTTCTTACAATAATGAGCTTCATTCCACTTGTTTACTGTCAGGGCATTCAAATTAAATTAGCGGGCTACTCAATGCAGTTGAAACTGCTAGATGTTTGAAGTTAGTATGTGAATAAGCTGTAGTTCATTCTTCATTGTTTTTCTTTTTCTCAAATCAAAGATGTGTCTTCAGGGATTATATTTTTTTTTTTACTCATTTAATGAAAGGAAAAAAACCGTGTCAAATAGGCTTGCTTCATAACCACTACAATGTCACATTGTCATTCACTAAGTTTAAAACAAAATGAAAAACAAATGCTCTGGACTTTTCTTGTGAATGCTAAATTATAGTAAAACACAACTATCAGTCCTCTGAATAAAGCTACAGATGTCTGGAATTCTTACTTCAGAATTCTGTGTTAAATGGTAAGCATTTACATGACTGTTATATTTTGTATTTCATTATTTTATTCTCATAAATGTTAAGCATACATAAATTCTGCTGCTCTCATTTTGTTTATTTAAAATAGCATAGCATAAAAAATGCAGCTAGACTACATAAGTGGTTCAGAATGTAGTCCATAAAATGCTTCCAAAATTTGAATTGCTTACTTTGGATCTTACCATCCACTTCCTCAGCTGTAAAGGGCTGATCTCTAAATATTTCCTTGAGCTGGAGAATTAGTTTCTTGTTTAGGACTGGGGAGGGGGGGGAAGGGAACACTTTGGAGTATTTTTTAAAAATATAGAAAATAACATCATACATCCCTAAAAGAAGGAAATTGTACTCTTACAGGCTTCTGTATTATTCTTTAGAAAAGAATGTAATAGCTGTCAAATTATGTTTTTTTTTTTTTTTTTTTAGTGAGAAGGATGCAAAAGTAAAAGGGAGAATCTTTTTTGTTTGAATCACTGAGGATTTTTTTTTTTCTCGTTATAAATGAGCTCACTAGCAATTTACAACATGTGCCCAGAAAGTCAGGATTTCAAATCAAGGTCCTGTGTTCCAGAGCACCCACGCTTCCAAAGCCTTTGCCAGTTGGAATTCTCTAGGAACAGGACCGGAAGTACTGGCTTAGCACTTTAATTTATTAATAACTTTACCTTATTTCTTTCAGATACATATGTTATTACAGACGCTTCTATTTTTTACTTCAACAGTCCTATATTGTTCATCTTATTCAAGTCCTGGATTTCTCATTACTTCTTTCTGTCTTTCATTTTTCTGTTTCAACATTGTGACATCTGTATGCTATCATGGCATTAACAATATTGCACTGTTGTACAATATAGAGCTTTAACAGCTACTCACACTTAAGCTGTTGAACAAATGGTTTCATTTACAAAGCAGAGCAAATGTTCTTATTTGCTGATGTCAGTGTTCAATTTCAGTTGCAAGGTGGAAGAAATAGAAACATATTATCTTGCCTTATGTCAACACAGCTTTGCAGACAGTGGATTTCTGTAGAAGTTAGCAGACTGACTGACATAACCTGTGGTGGCAATAATCAAGGGGAAAAAAGCTACCTTAACTATGAAGTAGTCTTAAAATGATTCACATAAACTTCTAACTTAGATGCCTGATTTAGAATGCTATTAAACCATGTATTTCTCTAGAGGACTTTTTTTTTTCTCTTACATGTTATAAAAATCTTCAGTGACAGCACAGGAAATTCAGATTCCTAATGCCGGTACCTAAGCTGGATGCTTAAAGTAAGTGTAAATACTTCTCTCTGATCTTGCTATTTTGTTCCAAGGTCACTGAAAGTAAAAAAGTTGTGTATCATTTAAACTGATCACCTTTTACATTTATATTATTGAGAGAGAATTTCTTTGAGAGGCAAGTTCTTCTCACAGATTGGCAAGTCTGTTTAGGTGTTTGAATAATCTTGGAGCCAGTTTCACAATATACCTGTTCAGAAGTGTCTGATCATAACAGCTTTTTGAATCTCACTGAAATTCATTGAATGCTTGGTCAGCCGAGTTCTGAGATTACCACTAAATACCTGTTTGCATTTTTTGGCACTTTTAATACTTTTTGAAAATCTCTTTTGAGCTTTTACATTTACTTTATAATATGTGAGTGACACTTTGCACATTAATTTCAAAATTATCTCTCTCTTCTATACTATGGGAATGTCTCTGTGTTCATCCATGTGAGTCCCTTTGAC
This sequence comes from Rhynochetos jubatus, assembly GCA_027574665.1. NCBI lineage: Eukaryota > Metazoa > Chordata > Aves > Eurypygiformes > Rhynochetidae > Rhynochetos > Rhynochetos jubatus. The sequence continues at coordinate 32,726,424 of CM050650.1, forward strand.
TTCCTTGAGTAGTTGTTATCCTTGTCCTATGTTCTTTCTTTGTATTTCAAGTTCCTACTATCTTCTTCTTAGAGATATTAATATTTTTCAAATTTTTATAAACTGAAGCTTATTTTTCTTTTTTGCTACTTTTAGTTATACTTCAGTGATTAGAATATGACTACTGTTATGGCCACAAATATTAGCTGGCAGTGAGTAATGTTTCTTTATATATGTGCTTTTGGTTTGTTATTACAAAGTGCTGTTAAGGAAATCTTCTACTCGACATGTTTCTTCTGTGCAAAAACTTTTAATGTGTAGTATTAGTGTAGGGATTTTTTTTCCCCTGTATAAGCCAGTCTTGGTCTTTCTGTAGTCCATACCAAGTCTCTCTTTGATTAACTGATACAAAGATTTACATCTGTGTGCATTTCATCATTGGAATGAATAATTTTCAACTGTGTAAAAACTCTTTACATTTTTGCCACATTGTAGCCATCTAATTCAGAAGAATCTCTTCACATAAGGAGGTATCAAATATGGCTTTGCCCATATGCCTAATTTAAAAAAAAAGGGGGTTGGGGGAAGATTATATCTGTAGTAGGAGGGGTATGCTTCTCTACTGCACAGGGCAAGTGTTTAATGATAATCATTCATCTGTATGTATGATACTGTTTGATTGCTTTTCAAAATGAGAAGCCCAGTTTTCAAAATTTTTACCCTCAAATAACTGAACTTGATATAACTGGGAAAAAAAAAATCCCACAAATGTTCCATTCCAGCTTGAATTTAGGTAATCTCTTTGGGTGTCAGCCTACTGGCTATGTAAAGAGGCAGCATAGAAATCCTAACTGTTGCCTATACTATTAACAAAATGTATATGGTTTTCAAAAATCTATTTGTTTCTACTCATTATCAGTAGGGAAAAGTATGCTTTAGTACCATTATGTTATTTTATAGGCACTTGGACTCTTAGATAATTAGGAATGGAAAGTTAGGAAAGACCATTTCGTCTAACAATCATGTTCATATTAGACCAATAAATACTTGCCAACATTCAGTATTTATGAAAATGGATTTATCTCCACATATGTAAATCATTGGCCATATTGCTGTGTTCTGTATTTTCATCTGTTCTTTTTGCATTTCTAAATATGAGAACTTTAAAATTTTTACTCTGTCTGTGGCTCATCTGCTTTGGGTTGTTCTTTTTGTTTTGTTTTGTGAGATATCATGACTTCCTCTTCAGGAACATTACTGCAGTGATGACAGTATCCAAACCTTACAGGCTTTATTTTCACCATTTTAGAAAATTACTATCTATGCAGGTTTAAGAGAGACTTGAAAGTTTAAAGGTAATTATTTTGTTTCTTAAAACACAGTTGCTAGTATTATTTAATACCATTATTTACAGACAGGCTTAGAATTTGTTTTCACTTTACAGGATGAAACTGAACCTCACAGTGAATTTGGAGTATATAACCACTATTGCTCGGCTTCCTCATATATACACATGCAAACACTTCAGTATCAAGTGTATTATGTTTACTTTTTCATTTTATTGTGATCAGTAGCAGAAAGGGGATGTTTGTCTTTATTGTCCTACTATAGGTGGGGGGTGTGTGGCGGTGGTGTTTTTTGTTAGAGCACTGTATAGATATTTAAAGTGGAAAAAAAAAAAGTGAAAGTCTTCCTGACTTTAGAAACAGAAGACACTTAAGGACTTACTTCTTTTACTTCTCTGTTCTAAGACTGCACCAAATCAATGCAGCCTATTCCAGGACTATTTTAATAAACTATTCTTACAAATATCTACAGAGGGAATTGAACAAAGGTTTAGGTAGCTAGTTCCACTGTTTAGTTACATTAATTATTATTATTTCACCCAGGAGTTAACCTACTTTTTTTAAAATAGAGGTTAAACAGTGATTTCTGGGTACAGACTACAACATTATCCTCTGTATATGCCAGTTATGTGTTATGTAATTGTTGTTATGTCCAGTACCACAGCTCTTTTCTGGGCAACGTCAGCTGTGGTCTCTGTACTTTACGATCTCTGTCATGCTATTAGCAATAATGCCTGGAAATGCCTTCTCTATTTTTTCCTGTCCACCATATTATTATTGATAAAACTTGCCACTTAAAGTCTCCATGGTCTTCCTATGCTGATGCACAGTTGAAGCTGACTTACATGGTCAGCTGTTATTAAATATAATGCCAATTCTGCTTCAGTTATACATTTTTTAGATAAATAGCTTCATAAAATGGTAAGTGGATTTACCTTTTTTTAATACTACAGACATAATTATTAAAGATAATTTTCAAAATTAATATATAAAGAAAAGAATTGTTATGGAATATGTTACCAATAGGAAGGCTATTGCAAAAGTCTAGGTAAGAAAACTTCTTTAATTGGAGCAACCTTTCCGATTACCTCAAGTATTTCAGTAGCTTCTTTGTTTGCAGCCTATTTTTCATGAACTTGGATTTACATTTTTCTTGTCACCGAGTTCACAGCTGACACACAAAATTAATTGTTCTTTAAGTGAGCTTAATTTGATACATAATATACCGCGTCGGTGATCAGGGGTTAAAAGGCAGGCTCTCCCAGAAATTAATCATGGCACATAAAGCAAGGTCAAAATGAGTCCTTCCAAATCTGTGTTTTGAGTCCATGCGTCCTGCATGCTGTCGAGACCTCTAAACTTTAAAAACACACTCACGGTTGGCTAGGAGTGCTTTTCTGATGCATTTCAGCTGTGTAATTTGCGTCCTGGTTCATGCAAACATATGACTGGTTCAGAATTCGGATTTTTTTGAAAAGATGGAAGTCTGTTATTTGATGAATGGGTAAAAATGAAGAGGGAAATGCTAGACCAAGAATTTGGGACTGGTTCATAGTCACTAACCAGAGAGCATTGATAGTTTAACACATTTCCATCCCAACTTAGTTTATGACTATCTCACTGTGAGTTTTCTTCCCAGCAGGACTTGTGTGTGACACAGCTTGTGTTTACAATGATTCAAGCTCACCTGGTTCAGCACTGCAATACCTTTTTTTGGTACTATGTTAATATGTATAAGACCACTATCAAAATTATTTTTAAATTAATCTCATAAATAACGTGATACTGTTCCCTTGGCATTGACTTAGAAAATTATTTTTTCTGTGTGGAATTTTTTACTCATGTTTTCTGTTTTTCTTTTTTTCTTTTGAGCACTGAGAAAGAAAACCCCATTCTTTGTTTACTGCTGTTTTTCACAGAAAATGGGTCTTTGTTTGATACTTGCATATTCTTCCTCCTTCGGGGAATTTCTGCTGGGAAAACTATTCTTTCTGATACAGCAGGGTTCTGGCAGTAGGCTTCAGCACACCCTTGCTCTTATTAGTATAAGTTAGGCCTGCTGTTCTTAGGGCAGAACCTCACAGTCCTAAAAGCAAGAATGGAGACACATGAAAAATTCCCTTTTTTAGGCTTCATCTACTGTAATAACATTAATAAATATTTGTCTATAACTTCCTTTTTCTGAGGTAATTCAACAGTATAACAAAACTCCCTCAAATTTAAAGAACTGAAATGGACCATCTTACGTTAAGTATCAAATTCCGATACTGCTGCATATTTCCACTGAAGCAATTAAGTTTAACTTATAAGCAATTCACTAATTTTCAATTCTGTTTACAGCTAACGCTGTAATTAGGTTTCCATTGAATTTCAGTTAATTAAACAGTTTCCATCACTGCTTTTTCCCATCAAGCTGTGTGCACTTCGACTTTCTAAGCTGAGCAGTGAGAAGACTGGGGGCTAAGTATTTTTTATAAAGGTCTTCCCTGTGTGAAATAGAATTCCTGGTGTTGCTTTTCAGACAATAGCACAGACAACATCTCTTTATTGAGATGGTGTGTTTATTTACTGCTCCAGTAAGTGAGAAAGTTCTGTTAATAGGCTTTTTGTGGTTATTTCGTTAATAGGTCTTTGGGAAATTAATGTTCAGCCTGGGATGTTTTGGGAGAAGAAAAGCTCAATCGCAACATTAGAAGATTTTCAAATATGTTATGTATTATGTGCCAAGCCTGCTCATTCCTTTTGCAAATTCATTTTCAAAATTCTGTTCTTTGCACAGCTTTATTTCCTAATTTCTGTTTTGAGAGGACGTGCAAACATTAACCGTTATCCTTGGCATAATGGCAGAGGTTGGTCAGCAGTAAATGTAAGGATTGATTGCTCAGGTCTTTTTGAGAAGAAACTAATTAGCAACTTTTCCAGGAAGTAGAACAAACTGATTAAGACAGTCTGGGTATACAGTCTCAGGGCTGAGCCACAACTGACCCAAAATACTTTGTTTCCTATACTTTTTTAGTTATTCTGTTATGACTGAGGTGAAAAAAAGTCCTTAAGTAAAAGGACGTTGCTATTTTAACTCATGATTTCGTATTACCTTTGCTCTGCCACATGTGCATGCCCCTGAGTGTGTAACTAAAGCAAGGTTAGCTAGGGAGTTGTGGTTTAGTTTTGGCCAGCAGTATAATACCATGAAGCCACTCTTGCACCTCCCCTCTCTCCCCATCCCCCTCACCTCTTTCAGTGGAGGGGAAGAAAAGACAAGGAAGCTCATAAAGTTGAGATAAGAACAATTTACTAATAGAATATAAATGAATAATATATAGATAGATTAATGTATAACAATACTACTAAAAATAAGTAATCAAAATAATAGAAAATAAAACATATTATCAATTGCTCACCACCCACTGACCGATGCACACCCAGGTCCTAAGAAGTGCCCAGAGAGCCCGAGAGCTATTGCAAGAGTCCGAGCGAACCCTGTCAGCGACAGCATGACTGGGAAAACTAACAGACCCACCAACTCACTGCTGAATGAGCTAGCAAAGGAGTTAGCAAAAGAGCTAGTGAAGGAGTTAAGGAGAGAGTCACGTGCCCCACCCTCCTGCCCCAGCCCACTCCCCACTTATGTACTGGGCGTGATGCGGTATGGAACAAAATACTCCTTCAATTAGTGTGGGTCGGCTGTCTGAACTGTGTGTCCCGACACTGCCTGTAGGGAGACAGTTGGGAACGCAGCTGCAGTATCAGAAGCTGAGAAAGACCTTGAATTTGGTGCAAGCACTCCCCAGCACCAGCTAAAAAGACACCTTATCAGTGCTATTCTCAGGGTAAACCCAGAAACCTAGCTTCGTACCAGCCACTGTGAAGAAAGTTAACTTTTTGTTCTCCATGGGTTTCTTGTTCCTCTTGAACATCTAGTGTCAACTTTGTCCAGTGCTGGGCCATTTTTTATATTTCTCTGTTTTGATTCTTGCTGATGCATATTGTTGCAACAGTCTTTGTTGGAGGAGAACTGTTTAATATGCATTCCTCAGAGAACTAAGGATCAGAGATTAGGTGACTATTTCAGAAGATATTATTATTACTAAGGAGAAAGGTATTCTCCATCTCTTAAATATAAGTGATTGAAAACCAAAAACCATCTTGGTTCTCCTTTAGTTACAAAAAGAATTTTCTTGCTCTGCCTCTTTTAATAGGAGGATGACTACAGCCTGTACATGATGTTTTGACTAGAAAGCATATTTTGGAATTGCAAGTGTAGATGCCCAATGTGAATTTTTTTAATAACTTACAGCCACATTTTACATAATTCTGTGCTCTAGTTTTCATATATTCTATATATTTAATTTTATTTTAATGGATATTTATAGATAAATATAATAAACTGTTTGAGTCAGGAATATGAGAAGGAAAACCGTATTAAGCTGGTACAATTATATTGTCCCTTGTTTCCAAATCGCCTAGTAAGCAAATCTACCTTGTCTAATATGTGTTAGGAAAAAGAAAATATACAGTCAGTATTCCTTCTTTTCTCTTATTCTCTTTGTTTTTTCCCCTTCTCAAGTGATTCTTTATTGTCTTGTTGATTTATTCTGTGAATATATCAGGAAATGAATTGGAAGTAGTGGTGGGTTTGTTTTTCTTTTCATTTGTAAACCTGGCATTGTATAAATTCATAGGAGAATGTTTCAGTTGTTTTCACAGTCCTTGAGCTGATAAATCACTTGGAGGAGGGAAGGTTCAGTTAACTAAGATCTCTTCATTAAAAAGAGAAACTTCAAGTTACATCTGTATTACATTGTCAGTTTATTTTTTGCTTTTGCTTAATACTTCAGTATACTGGAAGAAGTCCCAGAATAGCCAGTGTGTTATCAGACTGTGTGTTTATTTCAGAATGAGTTCTAGTAATTTTTACATGGAAATCTAAAAAAAAGTGAGGGACGCAGTGATTTCTTTTGCTGGTATTCATGGGGATTTTCAGGGTTGCTTTTCTTTTTTTCCCTTTTGTGTTTCTCCACAGTGTTTAGAAAAGGTTGGACTGTTCTTGTTCTAATACTTAAAGACAATTTTTTAAAAAGTGTATCTAAAAATACACTGAAGATTCTGCTGTTTCCTAGAATTGCAAAAGAGGCTGAATTAGTTTATAACTTCTGATTTACATTCTGCTATTTCAAACTTGATTCACTGTTCTTGTTCTCAAGTCTGTTTTGTTCTTTGTGTAGTCTTTGGGACAGAAAAAACTGAATTGGGCTGTTTTGGTTTTGTTTGGGTTTGTTTTTGTGGTTTTTTTTTTTTTTTTCAAGAATGCCAAACACTTTAAAGGTAATGTAAGAGCGAGGAAATAGCAAGTCATATCTATAAGTACAGCTTGCCTTATTTTTACTCTTGATAAATTAACCTTGATTCTTGACTGGCAAATAATAATTTTCAAAAACAGAGCATTATTTTATGACAGTTAGATATTCTTTTTCTTTCTTTTGAAATATTTTTACTTTCTACAGTGTTATTCTGGTAGTGGTTATGGTGTAAGATAATGTAATTTTTTTGATTGATTCCCATAGCCTAAATCTGTGGTATTCTGAGTATGGGTAAATCGCTGGCAAACAGGTAATTGTAGTAAGGTTAAAATATCTCCTTTCTAATTTCTAGTTCAAGATGATACGCCTATTTTTATAGATGACTTAATAGAGACAGTCTAGAGAGTCTAGTTATAAAAAATATTCTGTAATGGTTGCCTATTGCTGAAATCAATAAGATGCTTAAGATAGTGACAAATACTGACTTCCTTTGTGTCTGTGTAATCACTATTGCATTCTCATTAATAGTATAAATGAGTCTTTTCTTTCCCGTGCTTAAACAAATTAATTATGCTGCTCATTGTGCTTAAATGTGTCTGCAGAGATCATGATATTCATGATCACCTCGTACTACTGGCCTCTGTTCTGTTGGACTCTTCATGCAGAAAAGAATCATGTAGTAATAAGTAAAATTTTGGTCTCTCTTACCCACTAATTTTTGTAGTCCTTTAATTTGAGAAACAAGTCAATGTCAGTAATGCTTCTGTAACTAACATTTCTCTTCAAATATTCTCTCCTTTAAGGTCTCCACATGTACAGCTCACATTGACTTTAGGGACTGTTCTATATATTAAGTTGTGAATTTTGCATACATGAGGAATGGTATAGACAACATATTTGTCTCTTGTTTTTTAAGTGAAACTATGAAAACAGGAAAGCAGTGTTTATCTGAAACTGAGGGTTGCCCTCTTCTCTCCTTTTTCTCCTGTTTTGAGAATTGACAGTTTGCCATGGTGAACTCTGCAGGAGATAAATAACCAAACCTCTCTGTTATGTTTTTCAGTTTTCATTCTAGTTTACATCTTCTGATTTTAAGATATTTATCTCCCAAAAATAATGATTTTTTTCCCCCCTCTCTTTGTTGTGCATCTCATTGTTTCACTCTCCAGTAGGGAATTGTAACTGCAATATAGTAAGTGAGGAATCTCAGTAAGAAGAGTCTTCAAAAGCAGGGCAATATCCCAACCACCTACTTTAAAGTCAACTTTGGATACAGTGATATTATGATGCCTAAAATTTTGTATGTGGTTACAGCAAAGTGATTCAGATAATCAAATGGCAACAAGATTCCCAATCCTGTAACTGAAGAGGATAAATGACTATTAAGTGGCTTTCAAAAGGCTTGCATGCCAAGTGACGAGCTGCACAAAACCAGTCCGAAAGAAACACTAGGCACAGAGATGGTTCCAAAACCCTGCCCTTCTCTTGCACTTGGGCACTTGATGCAGGTACTTTATGTAACTTGGCTCACTCAAGTTCCGAACCTAAGTTCATCTTCTGAGGATAGTAACCTAAATAAAGATTAATTCTGTGGTTTTAAATGTTTACAGAGCATGTGGCTGTCGTTGGTACCCACCATTGGCCTACTATGATAATGATAATAGCATTATTCAGGAGCAAGGAAGCTTTTTATCTAAAACTAGCTGATGGAGTTCAAACTTGCTGTTTTCCAGAAACATACCTTAGTAAGTGGTCTAAGGGCTAGTTTTTGTTTAGAAATCCTCTGCCCATTTTCTCCAGGATGATCTGCCATGCATTCTAGAATGCACGACCTGGAGGGCTGGTGAAAGCATGCAAGACAGAATCTGACTCTATCCATATAGCTGTGACATCCGCCCCAGAGGCATGGAATATTATGCCTGTGTAGGTTTCCAGTCTGAATATTTTAATTTGGTATTCAAAAAGCAAGAGGATGCTTCGGTGTGCCAGATTTTCTTATGAAGACTGAATTAGCAAAATAAGAATTGTTCTTCCATAAGGAAGATATTGTCAGATGTTTGTTAAATAAGAACAAATCGCAAGAGAATAAAATATGATCTACATTTGATTAATAAAAGAAGAGCAGTAGGTCTTTGAGAAATCTATAAATATCTGCACCAAAAGATAGGTTGCATTTCTTGGTGATTGGAGTAGGTAATTTTAGGTATGAAAGCTATGTGATCTGCTTATTCTTGTAGTAAAGTACAAGTAGACTTTTCTTTTGCACAAATAACCATATCTGTTAACAAATCCCATGGCCAGAGCCCTTAAAGGACAGGCTTTAGATCTTTTCAATTATGAGATGGTAGAAGAACCAAAGATTATAAAATAAACGAGAAATTACTTCTTATATGGTTTTAGTTCTATAACTATTCCTTGGCAGGTGCAGGTCTGTTCTTATATGGAGTAGTAGAATCTCCAGCATCAAATCCAGGTTTTTTAGTATCAGGTACAAAAGTGCATTGCAATTGCATGGACCTTTAAGGAAAATATCCAACTTGGGAAATCTTGTATTTGACAGGTTACTTTTCAGAGTTGTCTGCTTCTTTTTGGGGTTTGGGGTTTTGGTGGGTTTTTTTTCCCTAAAAAAGCTATGTATTTTCAGGTTGGGTGAGTTAATTGAAACATTTCTCGAAGATAATGATCCTGATAGCACTCTGGATATTGAAGCTGACATGCGCAAGATCAAGTATTGCTTCACTCACATGAAGGTATTTTTTAAACATAGATTGAAGCGCCACTGGCACTGAAAATAACTTGACAACATTCATGGTTCAGAAGTGTCAAAAGAAATGCAATACAGTGGAGAGACATTGAAAAATGGTAAAACACTTCAACTGTGAAGTGCATGGACAACTGCTAGAAATTTGAAGTTTAGTTACAAAAATTTGGCAACATTTTGTGGAAACCCTAGTAAGGATTTTGGCATGCACTAAATTGTAAAGGAGCACTGGAAGTTACTGGAATCAACACAGACAAGTGATTTGTATGTGGATAGATGTATCCATCTGTATTCCCAGCATTGTGAAGGCATTATTTGGTCAAACGATGTTGAAAGAGAGAAAAAAATAAGGAGTAAAACCATCATATCCCTCAGTCTCTTACAACACCATAAAGACAGTTAGTATAAGCCCTTCTAAATCATCGAGCAAACAAGATACACTTAAACTAGGAAGAACAAGGGAAAGTAATAGAAGATAATATATACTTTTCTGTATTTTGGGACATAGCTTTCCCATATGATAATGTATACATTCCTGATTTTCATTTGTTGTTATTAAATAATTAGGTTTTAGTTTTATTGTTAATAGTGAAAGCTCTGTGGTACTAGATAACACTGGAATTTATGTTTAGAAAGTGTAAATTGTATGCTTGGTAGTGAAGATCAACAAATAAAACTTGTCCCATACTTGACACAATGAATGTTACTTGACAGTCAATTAGTGGCAAGATTTTGTTCTATCAAGAGTCTAGAAGGGCCTTACGCTTTTTATCATAGCTAGACACTCTCAGAGTAGAATAAATACATAGCTGGCAATAGAGTTGAGTGTGCTTTTTTGTTTCTCCTAATAGCATCTAATGAATCGTTCGAAGATTTCTGATAAACTGCTTTCACAATGCAACTCTGAAGAAAATGACACTATCAAAGAAGCAGAAGAAGAATTGAAAACATTGAAAGAACTTCTGCAACAAAGAGACAATGAAATCAGTATCCTTTGTGAGGAAAAAATTAATATTTGGGTTTGAGCTGATCTGGCTACAGTGGTTTTTGTGTGTGAGATAGGCATTAGCTGTATGGAAGGAAATTCTCTCTACTGACCCCACTATGTTAAAGCAATTACTCAGTTCCCAACTTTTATGTGGCAGGACTCCTGCTTTGCACCTGCTTCGATTTCAGTTGTGACCCAAACTAAAATCCTGGATCCCAGCACCACTTAGCTTTAGAATGGTCCAGCCAAGATCCAAATACCCTGGATCAGGCCATGCTTAAAACACTCTCCTCAAGCAAATTAAACCATTTTTTAGAATGAGAAACTTTGATGCTATATAAAGACCGATTTATTACCTTACGAAGAATAGAATTTCCTGTAAGGATTGTTATTAGCCAAATGAAGTGCTACTTCGGGGACTATTGGGCTGTTTGCCTTTAGAGTAAATATAAAACCGGTACTTTTTATACGCAACTTTAAAATTTAAATTAAAGCTAAATCTTTTAGTATATAAAAATTCTAAACTGCTCAGAGGTGCTTTGTCCATTTTACTACCTTGCAGAGGAAACACATGAGTAGCTGCACTGTTGCACGATGGGTGGGAGTTATTTTTAGCAGGTTGACAGAACTGTGGGCAGACCACAGCATCACTGTGTCCCTAACATGGTGGCTACTTGATGAGTAAAATGTTAATATGGTAGAGAAGTGAAAAAATGGGCTTCTTGTTGATTTGATTTTATAGGTAACAGAGATTCTTTCCCAGTTGCTAGTAAAAAGCAAACTTAGTTGCATTCTTTGTGCTCAGCAATTCTAGATCAATTTTATGTGTCAGATGAGAATGGCATTTTACATAGGGGTGTAGAATGCTACCAACCTGAATTGAGGTGACAGGAAAGCTTCACTGTTTCTGCTGTCACAGAAGAACAGAAGATAAGATGATCATTTTCCAAGGTGCAGTTTCAAATAAATTTAGCTATATACTTAGCATTCCTTTTTAAAAAAAATCTTCAATTTTCATGTCAGTTGTAAGATCTGGATTACCAAAAACATTCTTCCTGAAATAAATTATTCTATTAGTATGAGATTGATAATGAAAAAAAAAAAAACAACCTAAAACATCTCAAGCACTTGTGCTTGATAAATATATAAAGTTTTGCTTGCAGAAGTACAAGGAAGAAACCTGTGTAAATCCATGTTAGAGTTATACAGGACAAATATAAGAACTAAGACTTTGAACACAACACTGATTTACAGAGTCTGCAGCTGCTAAGTGACTGTACATTGTCATTAGAAAATTAATAATATGTCTAATATGATGAAGTGGTGGGAAGTATGGAAGCTGTTTAGCCAATAAACTATGAGGTCCTTCTTGCTTGCTTACAATTGTCATTGTTGTAAGCCCTCTATATGTTGTTAGGCAGAATGTATTTATACCAGACATACTTCCGGTAAATACATAGTGCTAAAGAAATTTCCTAAATACCTGTTCTGCATTTCAGTAAATGTTTTATTGTGAAAAGTTTAGAGATGTGATGCACTTGCCAGGCTGCCTGTAAGTTAAGGGTTTTTTCTTTTGTTTGGAAAGTTTGCTTATTACATAATGAAAAAAATAACAAAGGGAGTGTCATACAAGGTAATAAGATACTAGACTGTTTATCCCAGTTTGTAAATGCTTTTATCAGGTGTTGATTGAATGGAATTGACAATTGTGGTCAATGTGTGAACTTTTTACTGTTGAGTAAAAATGAATCTACTGTTTAGAAAACCTAATTGGATGAATATGTTTACAATGGATGGGCCCAACTACAAATTCACACTCACGTAGTCTTACATAATGTGAACTCTTCCAATTGGGAAAAAAAAACCCAAAATTACTTAGGAATAAACAAAGATGATTGTTGTTATTACAAAATAGAGGTCCTTAAGGATTTCCTTAATGTTTCCTGCAGATATTCTGGTAAACATGCTAAAAAAAGAAAAAAAGAAGGCACAAGATGCTCTTTTCCAGTTTAATGCTGCCTCTGCTGGTTCTACGCTCTTGGAGCAGTCTCTTTCTATAAACTCTGAAGAACGTAATAGCCCATCTAGCTGTTTTAGTTTGAAAGAGGCAAAAGATTTCAAGTCTTCTGTTCACAGACTACCTTTTCTTTCCAGACAAACAGGTTAGTGTAATTAATAAATGAGCAATTATTGGATTATTACAATATGATTTAGAGCATATCATACAAATATATACAAGAACAGAACAGTTTTATTTTCAGTATCAGTCATATTGTGCTAATTCTGTATCCACAAATGCAGGGAGTTCAATTTATAGCCCTCTCCAGGTGCTGATGGCTTTTACAAACTGCTATGAATACTCTGTTGGACAGTGCTACAAAATCAGAATATAAATTCAGTTTCAGGCCCTTGAATCTTTGAGTAAATTCTCAGAAAAGGACTTTCTGAGCATAATTGATTAAAAAAAAAGGAAATATTTTTCCCCTGGAAGATTTGAAAATACTGACTTTTAACAGAAAAGAAATCTAAACTGGAATTGCAGATACTAAGAGTGTTTGTTTGACATTATTAATTGTGTGGTATCCTTGAACACCAACAAACAACTTTTTTCTTTTTCTTTTTTTTTTTTTTTTAATCTCCCAGCCCAGGAGAAAAATACTATTCTCAAATAAAATGAAATTTCATTCATTATACTTCTAGCTCTGGCATCAGACTGTAAACGCAAACCTTTTAATGATTATTTTAAGATTAAAAAAAAATCGTAATACACTTTAGATATCTGGGTTTTATTTAACATTTTAAATCATGATAATTTTTTTCTATTGCCAAAAAAAATTTAAATGTGATTAAGTGAACTGAGACGTTAGTTCTATAAATGACAAATAGCTCCTTTTTTGTGCATGGGATTAGCTTTAGTGAAATGGTATGTTTCTGGAGCAAGACATTAGTAAGTGTGACCAGAGCAAAAATTGTTATGCTGATGAATTTAAAAAAATATATATTTTAATTGTCTCTCAAGTGGTTTAATAATTCACATCTTTTGCAAACAACTTAGAGCTGAATTCATAAATAATGCATTTATTTAGGATAACTAAGCCATTCAACACTGTTTTACCATGTGCCGTGCCTTCGGCAGCAGATGAGTACTAGTTGTCTGTAGATAACTGATAAAAGGTTTTTATCTTTTATTATAAAGCCAGTGTATTGTTATTCATACTTTATTCTAACAGAGCTGTTCTGAAAAATTTAATAGCTCAGCATATCAAATAATGTTCATTGGAAAAAGAATCATTTGGGTCAGATGGTTGGCACAGGAAATCTGCCACAATAAAGAAGTGTTGTCTTTGGTTAATCAATAAGTAAATGTAATTGATTCCTATTCTGTTCAGATAATGAGTTTTAAATGGACCTCAGGGATGAGAAGGTAGTGTGTTTTCAGATAAGACTTTTTTTTTATATGACTGCATTGTACATTATATAGGTTTCTCATTCTGAAAGTAGCTAGAAACTTATTCCCTTCTTTCCAGTCCTCTTTACAGTGAATTTTGGGTCAGGTTCTGAAATTGTTTCATTCCATGTGGACATGAAAGCAATGAAGTCCTCAATAACCAAGAAGCTAAGTGTGAACATGGAAGTCCTCCCTTAGGTTCACTTATTTAATTTATTTTTAAACTTTTCAGTCAGATTCCTTGAGGACTACAGATAAATAAGTTAATTTTGGATTATATTAGGTGCCATATATCTCTGCATTCCTTTAGAGTGGCCTGACATTCTGCTACAGGTCTAGTCCGGTAATGCTGGCAGCATTTGGACTTAAAATCTTCTGTAACGTATGGCTGCTCTAATGATAATGCCTTCAAACATAATTTCTTAAAATGCTTGTATTATTGTGCTCAGGGAATACTTAGAATGGCAGACATAAAAAAGTAGTAGAAACATTGTTAATAATACAACATGTAGAGCCTTAAACCCAGCCTCGGGAGACCAAGTCTCTGCAAGAATGTAACCATGTGTCCAGGTTCTTTTGTGCCTTTGTGTCTCTGAAAATTACAGTGTTTTCTACCTAACATATAAATAAATTTATTTTTCTTTCTTTTGTTTTATTTCTTAAAGTTTCAAAAGTAACAAGCTTCAACGTTTATCTTCATGTTGTAACTAACATTTATATTAAGAAATTCTTGTAGACTAGAAATTACATATTTTTCAAATCAGCTTGTAGAGTTTTCACAGTTTGATTCTCTGTGGTACCAAGAGACATGTTTGAGAAGAATTCACTATATAACACTTTTAAACATATGCAGACTGTTCATCAGAAAGTGTTGAAAAGCTCTGACTGTGTACTTACACACAGTGCGCATAAAACCATCACATCAGATGTAAAGTTTTGCTACAGGAGAAGAATTTTAATGAAACTCAAATAATTTTTGAGGGGTGTTAAAGCTTTCCTTTAGTCTTTAAAATTACATTTGAGATTTTAAAATATTTAAATTGTATTTGAGATGTTAAAATAATATCTAAAACACCAGAATGGTGTTTTAATGACCCAAAACTTAGGAAAAATAAAACAAGTATTTAAGAACATACAGTGATAGAATAAGGTCAGTGTACAAGAAAAAAAACAAAAAAGGCTAAAAATTCTGAGAGTCAAAATAGAAATATAAATTATAAATCAATAGTATGTGGAGACTGTATCTATATGAAGCATTCCACTTTCTTTGTAGGTCAATTACTGTTTTGACATCCTTAGCTGCAAAGTACCATAAAACCTAAAGTGTTTATTACTACTTTTCTATAAAGCTATGATAGTGCATAGATAGAACTCTTAGTTCTGTCTGCTAATGGCTAGGATATAGCTCTCTTTCCTATTAGACTCAGACCTGAACACATTTTTGTGCTTCAGACTTGATTAATCCCATTTGTTCTATGTAAGAATAAAGCAAAATGTCTCAAAAGAACACCATCTGGTGAAAAGCATAGTGGTCAATTTACACAGCAAAATAAGTTATTTGCAAGTATGTAATTTTAATACTCTGATATCCACCAAATACATATTCTGATTTAAGGTGTTCCTTTTAACCTTCAAATTTCGGTATGGATTTGAAAAGCTTTCTCATCATGGTAAGTTTTTGACAGCCTACTGCAAAAGTTCGAAGTGCTCTTAGGAGTTAGGATTTACCATAGACCTCGTCAGGACTCATAACTAATTCTTTTAATATTGTCTTGAACTCTTCAGTTAATATGGCTATTAAAGAAATTCCAGAAGGTTACATTGTCAACCCCAAAAGTTATCAATACTGAATCATGCAACTTAAAAGATGAGATTAAATATGAATTTAAATATGAAAATAATTTGATTCTAGAAGAGCGAGTTTTAAAAGATACAGAGGTATAAGCGATATTTACTGTTAACTTTTTGGAAAACATATTCTTCTGCATACAAAATTTTTAGAACTACCTGAAACCATTCCTTGAACCTGATTTTACAACATTTTAAGAATATACTTCACTTTATCCATCTAAGTAATACTACAGAAATTAGGTATGTGCTTAAATCTGTATAGAAACAGTGATTCAAACAATGCGAAGTGTATTGACCAGTTAGCATGGATTGTGTAAATAAAGGGAGGTTTTGTAGTTGTTGATTGAAAAGGGTTATAACTGTTAAGCATTGCAGTTATCTTTCCTTACATCATCTGAGCTGGCTATTTATGACAATAAATAACATTTTTGCAAATTGTTACTTTCAAAATCCACATGAAACATTCCAGTAACTGCAGACAGATTGTTATTGCATAGTTGCATATTTTCTTTATTTTCTAATTGAATTGTTCAAATAAAAATACTTGGTGTCAGTAGGTTATAGAAGTGCTTATGTTTTCATTAGTGAAAGGAACATGCCTCATCCTAGATTATCATATCTAACTTCTACATATTCATAACTTACATTTTTGTATACTGTTTTTTGAGGATTTTTTTAACTGAAGGGAGAATCTTTACCTCAAAATTCAGACAGGACCCTTCCTAAACTCTCCAGTTTTTTAAATGTGTGATTCAGGAAGAGAATTAAGAAGTCATTAACGTAATCAGATTATCAAAAGGTACAATGAGATTTGACACAAGAGACTATTGATAAAACTGAGTAGTCAGTAATTAGGCATAAAATACTGCTTTAAAAAATATTTAAGACTACAAGGAGATTATATTAAAACTCCTTCCTTCTTACCAGTCCAGTGATAGAAAAATCAGGATGAATCATACAGAGGTTTATATTACGGATTTTTTCCAGTGAATGTTTCACATATTCTTTAGAATTAAGACTGCCATGCTGCCACTTACCACACAGAATACTGGGCTAGATTGATCTTGCATCTGTTCCTTTATGGCAATGCCTATGTGTGTGTGTTCTTAATTTATCTCTTAAAACAAAGGAGAAATTGAGAATGTCTTTGGTGATTTCTTTCTTATACCTCTCTGTTACTGTGTAGAATACTCTTCCCTATTGCTTCTTTCCATTCCAAGTTACTCAGCTGCTGAGGAAATCCCTTTGTCTCCTACTTTTCCTATTTATCATGGTCCTTCTCATTTTATAGGAATAATTTACTTTATGTGGTGTCATAATAGTATTAACTAAATACAATCATCTCCTTGTAACACAAAGCTTTGGATAACCTCAGAAATATGTTTGCAAAAAGTAGCTGCATTTTATCAACGAATGACTAGTATAATTACATCTTTTATGTAATTAAACTTATTTAAAGACTACAGAATCTCAGAAACATTAGCAAATTCTCAGCTTTGATACTCTGCTCTCTCTTTTGCAAACAATTGTGTGTGTATGTAAATGTGAGTTTTCTTTGAACACAAAGTAGGAACCAGCATGTCAGCTCAAATTGACTGCACTGTTGAACTTGTAATCTCCTGCACTCTGCGTTGGCAACAACTGATATTTCAGCAAATGGTTGGATGATGACCTGACTTTGATTCTGTCTTGACATTTCATCAGATAGAAAAAAGTGTAAGTGAGGTGTCATTCTCACTCTCATTTGTCACATCTTCACAACTTGCAAATACTATTCATAATTACAAAGTTACCTGTTCCTTTCAAAATCCATTGGAACTGTATAACTATGTCTTCCTGTCATTAAGATTTGCTAAAGATGCGTGAAAGGGCTTGGGTCTGAGACAGGGATGAGCCCCAGATAGAGCCTTTAGTGTAAAGCTATTCCTCATAATTTAAACACTTGGCATACCTTACATCATTTATGAAGACTTCAATTTACTGCATGTAGGCTATATTGTATGTCAACTATTTTAACAGTTTAGTTAGTTCACATGGTTTCTTTTTTTTAATTCTGTTCTCTCAACTGTACAATCAGCCTGGTTTAATGCAATATAATAAGGTATTCTAGTGTCCCTAATGTGTCTAACGTGTTTTCCATTTTTCTATCTCATTTCCTTATCCTGAAAACAATTAAACTACAAAATCAGCAGAAAGTATGGAGAAAAATATTTAGTTTAGTGAAACAGTTGTGGGAAAGTCTGGCTAATAATTATTTCATTTAGAACCTTTCATTTATTTTACAGTTGATATGTTGTGTAGATTTAACATCTGTTTGCCCAGAAACAGACACTTACCATTCTGTGATAGAAAATAGAATAATTTCATTGTGATACTTTCATGGTAGATTTGTTCCTGCACTTGCAGATTTACTCACCTGTCACCCAGACCATCAGAGAAAGTAATTTACGCTGCTAAATTTATGAAAAGTAGATATTTGATAATAATACAGGTAGCCTTGTGCAGGCAAAGTTTGTTTATCTGTATGGTAATAACTGTATTATCTCATACAACTGTTATCTATTAATAGTGAAACTTATTTTTGCCATTTTTTCCTGTGTGCTCTAGGGCCATTTCTGCATTGAAAGATACAGGTAATCGTGTTTCTGATCTATGCTATTCAGACACTAATTTAAGCAGGAGAAATGCATCCAGACTGTTTCACTGCTGTGCTTGAGGTAATCATCTGTGTTAAGAGGAAAGTTTTTATCTTGAGCTCATCGCAGCAGTAAAACAGCTCCTGGACCAAATTGGTCCCATGGTAGGCTGACTTGGAAGCTGAATGATTGAATTCCACAACTGTACGTGTCTATATAGGCACGCCTGTGATTATTTTTTTTAAGTCCATCCTGCATTGAGTGTTTATGCTCTTTCAGAAGCAGCTGAGTGAATGTAATATATCTTCAAAGACTTGACATTTTGTAGTATGTACCTTCATGAACATTCTATTTTTACCCACCTCCTGTATGCCTGAAAATATGAATAACAGCCTTTAATGGTAATGACTGTACAAAGACCAAGAGAAACAAAGCCTAACACTCCAGATTTGATTTCCAAGTAGGTCTTTGAGCATCATTGTATCATGTTTTCCAACTACTAATAAATACTAAATTATACAGACTTGATTTAATGTTAAATGGTATTTTTTTCTTAATAAGTATGTCTTTAACTGCTTGATTAAATATCAGGTCTCGTATTCAAACTGAAGTTGTTCGTAAAACATTGTTGAACATGAGGTTTGATACCAGTGGAAGATCTAATAAGAACAACTGAAATGTGGACATGTGGGTTGTTGCTGTGTTTTGAATTGTGCTTTTTTCACTGTATCTTACTAATCTGTATTAGGATGTTCTCCCCGATGATTAGAGCAGAGGAATACACAAGTGCAGCATCCTAGTAATGCCCTAGGTTTTGCTGATGCCATTGGGTTACATAGTATTGCATTCTTCAACTTACATTTATACCAGTTTACATGCTGACAGATTTGTTTTTCTTGGATCCCAAAAGACTGCTTTTAGGAGGGGGAGTGGTAGGAAGGCTGCCTGCTGCTGACTTTGGCAAGCCAGCTCCCATCACTGAGGAGATTTTACGGATTAGCTTAGACAGTTAGCTTAGAGTGAGCAGACCAGAACTCCAGAACTTTTTATCTCAGTCCAAGAGTTATACCATGAAAGGAGAGAACTTACTTTTCAATACCTATCTTAATCACAGAACACTAAATTACAAATCTGTAACTACACAAGTCAGACTGAGCAAAACACTCTAACATACTCAGTAGCTGCTGTTATTTATTGCATCATAATATCATTCATAAATCTAAACCAGACATAACTCTCTGGCTATGAATTTAATTTATGTTTCAGATGAGCATTCCAGAAAATGCAAAGAGAAGTTATTGGCATAATAACCTGAGCTTTACAAATGCTTCAATGATTTTATTTTTAATATAATAATTTAGTTCATCATAAAGTCTCTACTGCAGCTTTGGTTTTAGTCATAATTCATATCTGCTAGAGATATTGTATGTGAAGTCCAAATTCAAATGTAGAACTAAATATAATATTTCTAAGGAGATGGTGTCAATTATTATGAATTAGTAGTTTCAGGATAAATCAAAGTATGAATGAACCTGGCAAAACAAGAAGAAAATCAGACTTCATGATACATGTGACTGGAGTGATAAACATTTTGTTGTATTTTACTTTTATCGTATTTTATCACTTCTGTACAGATAAGTCTTATTTTGAAATAGGTCTCAGATTCCTGCTTGCTTCTAATGTAATTCTGTCAGTGTAAGACATGTACAATACCATTTTTCCTCCTGCTGGATTTGTATTTTCTCCTGAAATATGAACAGCTTGGCTACCAGAAAACAGTGTGAATATTGTGACATTTAAAGAACATAATGAAACTTAGTATAAGCTTCAAATAGTTGTATATGCTGATTGACTTGAGATGGATTATTTTGCTTTCAACAGCTGTTATTAGGATCATGTTTTGGTCATTTTTAGCCATTTCCTTTATCTTTCATTGAGAAGTTGAGGGTTTTTGAGAGTTACCTGCTGTGTATCCTGTTCAGGCTACTAGATCACTTTTTGCTAGGTGCTATGCAAACATGTACAAAAAAGAGCATTCCTACTGAAGGGCTGACAAGCCGACTTTAAAATGAAAGGTAAGAGATGGTTTCTGTAAACAGATGGTGATTACGAATAGCAGGAAAGTAGCGATGATAACACTCCAACTGCTCAATTCTGAAAGCTAAATATTTTCATGTTGTATTAAGACTTCTCAAAATATTTATCTTGGCTATTTTATATATTTATGTAATAATTTAGGAGAAAAGCTTCCTACTATTGTTGGAAAACCCACAGAAAGCTCCCTAATGGAAAGGATTGACTGAGGTTTTCCATCAGAATTTTTTCTATCTTCTTCAGTTCAGAAAAAGGCAGGTCTCAACCCTCCAGAAAAATTAAGAGCTTAGCAAACCTGTATGTTTCTTGGAGTCTTTTCTGTGTCCGGTAGTGCTTTGGGATATTTGGGGACAGACTCTTGGCACTGTGCTTATGGCAGATCTTTCGTCAACAAAGAGATGTACCCATTTTATTGCTATTTGGTCAGCAAAAGAGCATGCTGGTACATTTAGGTCGTTGTTCAGACTTGCTGTTGACCTTTGTCATTAGTCAGAAAAGAAAGAATGTGCATGCTACATTTTCTGTTATAAGTGTAGGGAAAAAGTATATATTCTGTTTGTTCTCCAGCTGAACTACCAGCTCTTAGTAAGATGTAGTGAATATTTCATTGCTACTGTTAAAATTTGTAACTAATATTTAAAATAAGACTGTTGGTTTTGCTAATTTCTTAAGCATTCAATGTTTTCTATAACTTAAAATGGTTATTTGCTATGATAAATTTTTCATTATTGCCAAGTTTAGGGACCAAGCAGGAAGCCTCCAACTCTGCTGGTTAAGATTTAGGCATTTAAAAAAGTCTTCAAAATACATTCAGCGAATGTTAGCAGTCAGCATATGCTTTTGTACGTTTATATGAGGCTTTTCTTCTGTTACGTTTAACAAAGTTATTTTCTGATATTTCAAGTCATCAGATAAAACATGTATTGCTAAGGCTCCAATTTATGACAAAAATATGAACACATCTTCAGGCAGGGTTTTGTAGCATGTAATTCCGTGAAACTTTGAATTGTTATGGGCTTTTATACATTTTAGTATCTCTTTCTTAAAGTTCACAGTTTTACTTCTCTTTTTAATAACGACAATGAACAACAAGTAAAAATTAAAATTTAAAGTAGTTTCTAGAACAAAATTACTCTCTTGAAAAGTACATTGATTGCAATAAATATCAAGAAGACTGACTCTGTGATTTATAGGAGACTCAACTAACTTCTGGTGTTTGTTTTTAGGTTTGTTTGGGTTTTATTGTGGTGGGGTTTTTTCCCCATATCTATTCTTCTGTCTGTACTGCTTCCAAGAGCTTTACTTTGTCAGAATTCAGTGAGTCCACTGTGAGTTTTGCTTGAGTGAGGACTTTGAACTGAACTTGCTGAAACTAGTTAACAGTAAAAAACAAATGCGTTATGAAGTTTGAGGGTCTGTAGAAACATCTAAACAACATGTAAACAACAACAGATGACTCTTCTTTGTTACGAAGAAATATGAATACATGTTGTAAGATTTGAAGTGAGCTCTTGCAACTCGTATTCCATGATAAAGCCCTGTGTGTTAGCATTTTTGTCATCTTAACTAAGTGTTTATAAATATGAACATAGAGTCATTTTTAGGAGATGAAGCCCAGATTTTGCTTTTCGGAGCTAGGTCTCTATTTCCAACATCAAAGGCAGATTTTGTAAGTTGTAAGGATTTAATGAGTGGGGAGTGAATCATTACAGTGCTTTCATTAGTTTTTCAGAGACGCTGAAACTTAATTATCTTATATATTAAAAATGCTATTAGGTAAAACCACTTACTGCTTATATGAACATCCATGGCCTTTTCTTTCTCTGCATTTATTTAGTTTTACAGATTTCTGGTTTGTCTAAGATGCCCATCATGTCTGTCTTTCCACTTCTCAGCTGGAAGTCTCTTCTGATGTGGAACGTATGTTTGGAAGCTTGTTAAAGATGCTTTTGGCAGTTTCTACTGTCTTCCTCTTAAGTCTGTTTATACGGGGAAACTTTCCAGTATTTTCATGCTAGTTTACTGTTCTCTTATCCAGATTAGTCTGCTGAAATGTAACCTAGTGTTCCCTGGAAGTTCTCTACTATTTCAACTCTTTTTGGCATCCTGATTCATTAGCCATATTTTGGCTGTCTAAAAATGCTATTGGATCCTTCAGACTAACTTCTTAAAGATGTTTTTGGTTTTTTGTGACTGGAGCTCTTCAACTCTTGATATTTTAGAGGTAAAATATGCTTCTGAAAGTTTATGCATGCCTGAAGGGTGATTGAATTCCTTTATATATTGACTGTCAGGTTTGGCAAATGCATCTGTGTAACTTCTTCCATATTTTTATTGTTAAGAACATCAGTCCCAAGAGACTACAGTGCCTTTTAATAGAGCCACTAAATGCACATTATATATGCATTTGAGTAATACAAAATACTAGAATATCTTCCTATTAGCTTAATCTTTAGATATTTCTGCTCAGATACTGCTAATTCTGCTGCATAATAGAACAGTCTAGATTTCTGTTTCACTTTTGTTTGTGTATTTAATCCAAAATATGCCTTTTCACATTCTGTTCCTAATAGAAACAGATAGTGTCTTGAGTGACTAGTCTCAGCATATTTGAATATAAAACCAAACTAGAAATTGTTGGAAATATCCCACAAACCCCTACTTTTTCCTGTTGTTTACAATATATTTCATGGGTTAACAGAAGTTTCATACAAATGCTTCAGGCCAGTTTCATGCTTCTGTTATGGTGTATTTTTCCCACTGATGTTGGTGGAGCTATGACTTTTTACCCCAGTGAGAATGGGCTCCCAAGTTTTGGATGCTTTTGCTGAAAAAATCAAGCATTGTACAGTTCAGTTATGTCTGAAACACCATCTTTTTGTCTCTTACAGTTTTAACTCTGGAACATCTATTAAGTAACTAAGTATTAAAGTTCTTTTGTTTTCAGCCACTGTGTAAGTTCAGAAACATACTTTTAAAATAATGTTATGTTAGTAGGAGTTATGTAGTATTTAAGTTAATTTGAGAAAAATTGTAGCATTATTGACTTTGTGTGAAAGAAAAGAGTAAAGAAATTATTGGAAATGAGATGTACAATTAGAGCTGAGGTGATATTTGGTTTTCCATGATGTTATGCAGTAAGTTTGGTAGCTTTTAATTCTAGGTCAGGTGAAAGCTCTTAGTGATTTTAATTGCAGGGCTGGTCGTATGGCTGAAATGCTCTGGTGTAACTGTCTGCCGAGCTACATTGACAACAGTCTTCAATCTTTTTGCATCTAGAGGCAGGTAGGAGCTGGTCTAAGATTTCCCTAAGTTAAGGCAAATTTGAAAGTTGGACTGATTACACAAAGTTATACAAAGTGCTGAAGTGGTTCTTTATAAACTTGTGTGCAGTCAGAGATCCTTGAGATGGAGGTAATTATGGCCACTTGCCTGTAGCCGAAGTGTTGTGGCTGAAGAAGTTATTTAACGCTGGTAAGCATTTAGCAGGAATTCCAGTTCTTTTTCAAACCACTGATACCTGACTCTGATACACTGAATGGTGGAAGCTAGTCATGACAAAGTTCTAAACTGTCTACTTCTGTATTGTATTACAGTGCTTATGATTAATCTTCCCCCTTAATAGTCTTTCCATTTTCCTGTTTTTCAGTTTTTCCTGGTAATATGATTTCTATAAGTGAGTCATTTGGTGACTGTTGACGAAAACGTTTGTTGAAAGATTTTTTTGTTGTTAATGATGCTGTGTCAAATACTTGTACAAATAGACCCACATTACTAGTGTGAGCCCCCTACCTGATTTTCAGCATATCTTTACTATTCAAATAAAACTACATTTAATCTTTTACTGTCTTTTCTAGTTTCCTAATCATCGATCTAGTTTCCAATTTTTTTTTATTATCAGTGTTCTCTTTTACTTTATCATGTCTTGACTGTAATAATCTTTTCCATTTGGTCATCTCCTGGCCTTTGAAATGCTGCTGCCTCTTTGTGTTGCTGATCTTGCTTACTGTTACTGTTTCAGGTTTTTTGTGTTTATTGTAATTCTATAATTCCTTCAAATAATGATCATCTCAAAAACTGTATTCTGAAGTTCAGCTCTAGGCAAAACTAATATAGGGAAGTAATCTGAAAATCTGATGCTGTTAATATTGGAGGCCGTATTTGAAACCTTCTGCAATTTACTTTGTTATGCCTATTACAGTGTAACTATTGCTTTCTGCTGCCATTTTAGGCTTTCTGTTATGTAGAGATAAAAACCTTTAAGAGCATCTGTTTGACATGCTGAACTAACAATAAACTTTCCCAAAAATCTGAATAGAGAGATTAATTTCTTTAATATGCATAATGTATATTTGCAGACTATTTTAGGAAGACAGTTTCTCTTTGGCTTATTCCTCAACAGAAAGCCTAATCACAGATTGAGCATTCATTTAATGTTTTGATACCTTGTGAATTAGAACTTTCATGCATTTTTTCCTTACTCTTTAAGAGGCAAGGTTAAGTCAAAATGCTCTTTTTCCCATGCCTAACTTCCCTCATGAATCATTTTATGTTGATCTCATGTTATTAGGTATGTCTTTGAGTGAATTTAAGGTTAAATAAACCTGGATATGAAACTTAAGGTCTTTTTCAGAATAAAAAAGCCCTGATACGGGGTTCCAAACTTACTGAATAACTATAGAATGGATTCCAGTTAGATGTGTATATTGCAATGTGACCTGTTTGATTTTGATGAAAAATTTTGACATATGCTTCTTTGAGACTGGGATTTGAATGAGGATTAACATATCCACTTCAATCCAGGTAATTATTATGCAACATTATGACAACAATGGGAAGAGCTACTCAGAGCTTAGAGTACCACTCTTGAAGATGAAGTTTGCCTGTAGCTTGTAATACAACTTTGTAGATTTTAGTCTCCAATCTCATTTGAGTGCATATTATAAATAAACATGTTTTAATCCATGACTGACAAACACCGAATGAATAGAGCTTTTTTCAAATAAAGGATATGACTGTACTATTCCATACATTTGTTGCTCTAAGTTTGATTCCTGCAGCGTATGCTGTACAGGGCTACAACTTTAAACTGTTTTGAAACTGAATTAGGTGCAAAAAGTAGCTGCTTGTCTGTGTCTGATAAATAGAAGGATTCTCAGTGTATATGTGATGGCACAGCCTTACAGTAATTCTTCTTTGCAGATATTTTTGAAACGAAGCCCTTGGCCTAGAAATGTTGGTCATTTGGGACCTGTCTCCTTAAGAAACTGCTGTAGTTGCAGTTCTCCTTAAGAAACTGCTATAGTTGCATCTATACAACAAGGAAGATCTGTGGTCAGGCCACTGTTTCAGAAGTGTCTTCTTTGTTGGCCTCCTCATGGTGTGCCCCAGAACTTTCTAGTAGTAGCTTGCCACACTGTTCTGAGTCTGCTTTTCTGCAGATTTTAGAAGAAAGGAATAGATTGAAGGGTACCAACTCTAACAGGCAATGCATATTTCTAGATTCCTATGAGTAAACTTACTAGCTGTAGTTTTTAATATTAAATCCTTGAGTTTATATGAAAAAATCTTGAGTAAATTGGGTCTTACTTTGGTCTTTTGAGTACATTAACTTCAGTGTTGGGTTTTAAATTTCTGTGACAATGTCTAAAGCACTGAAGCAGGATGCAAAGAAAGGCAAAAGTGAAAAAGGCGATAGGCCTTTCATTTTCTCACTCATGCTCTGTTTCTGGGCTTTTTAATTCAAATGTCAGGAATCTGTTTGATGGAATCCATGAAGAGACCATGTGCTGGTTACAAATAGCAAATGTGTTTCTGAATACTATTTTTTGTCTGTCTTGTGAAAATACTGTTGCTGCCAGGAAACTGTAGTAGGAATAGACAGTGGCAGCAATTGATATTGCAATAGTTTCGGTACCTCTCTCTTGACTATCTAAACTGTGGGAGGAGAAAATTGATGTGAAAGGGATAAAACGGGAAGGGCAGGGGTGCATATGAGTTATTTTTTTTATAAATAGGGTGGAAAAGGTCAGAGAAATTTGTGGCTTAGGTTGTGTTCCTGATGAAGCTGTAAATGAGATGAGGAACAAGAGAGACTGTAGGTTGGAGAAAAGTGAAGATGTGTGTTACTGTGGAATGAAAAGTGAACCTACAGAATTACTGCATGGAAAATGGCTAGAGAGAAAAGACAGTAATATGTTTTGAAACGACATGTGCAATAAAACAAAAACAATTGGGAAGTGACTGCTTGTATCCTTACAAGAAAGCTGGAGAGCTTTCTTGTAAGGCATGTAGTGATAGGGCAAGGCT
Organism: Rhynochetos jubatus; assembly: GCA_027574665.1. Classification (NCBI taxonomy): domain Eukaryota; kingdom Metazoa; phylum Chordata; class Aves; order Eurypygiformes; family Rhynochetidae; genus Rhynochetos; species Rhynochetos jubatus. Next base: position 32,753,136 of record CM050650.1, read on the forward strand.
TTTTACAGGCATGTAGTGATAGGGTAAGGCATGAAAGAAAAAGGGTAGATTTAGATTAGCTGTAAAGAAGTAATTCTTCATGGAGGGGGTGGTGAGGCACTGGAACAGGTTGCCCAGAGAAGTTCTGGTTGCCCCATCCTAGGCTGTCTTCAAGCCCAGGCTGGATGAGGCTTTGAGTAACCTGGTCTAGTGTGGGGTGTCCCTGCCCACGGCAGGGGGGTTGGAATTAGGTAATCTTTAAGGATGGATGATTAGGATATTCCAACCCAAACCATTCTGTGATTCTATGAAGTATGTAACACTGGCATACAATTCTGGGTCTAAATTGAGGTTTTGTGTGGCTGAATGGAATGCCCATCTTGGTTGGATTGAAAAATGTCATAAGGCTTTTTTAGCCAAGCATTTCTGCCAAGTGCGTACAGGAAGTGGCTTTGGCAGTTACATCCAAACAAGTAACTTCATTTCCTGGAATCTGCTTTTTTGCAAAATGTGGTCTTAAGAAAAGAAAGTGTAAAGAGGGATGTTAAAGGGTAGAGGAACGATCACCCCTAAAAGCCTCTGAAAAGAATTTTTCTCAAATTATCAAAATCCATTTTTTCTAGATAGAGTCACAAGAGCATCTTATAATTTATTTTTTCAAAGTATAGTTTCTTTGTATAATAGTATTATTAAAACTTTGAGCATAACTGTACGTAGTTACTGAAAATATTATCTTTGCTAGTGTCTATTTCACAGTGGTCCATTTTATGTCTGGTAAAAAGGACAGAGTGTTTAGTGTTTACTGGCAAGACAGACGTAAAGTAGATGACATACAAGACAATGTGTCTTATGACCACAGAGGTTATAGAGGCCTATTACCAACCTGAGGTTCAGTAAAGTTTCTATTTACTACCATATGGAAAAATGGAAAGGTAACAGATGTCAGGTATAATTTTCAGTTTAAAAAGAGAGGTGAGTTCATGTGGTATTAAAAATATTCTGCTACAAATATGAAAGTTTTATCTGTCTGGTCATTTGCTATTTTTATGCTATTCCAAATTAATCTTTTTCTAGTTTAAATTGCTAGGTTTCAATCATACTCTACTTTTTTCTTTCTTTTTTTTTCTACTTTTTAAGGTTCCTATCTTGAATATTCCATTAACGTACCTGCAGCCTTTCTGACAGTGCTGGAGAGCTGCCTATAATACAAACACAGCCTTCATCTTCCTATGCTCTTAATCTTAGGGTCAAACCATAGATCTTTTTCAGATGCTTGAAAAACAGTTAGTCAAAAGCTGGTTTGTATCAGATTTTTTTTTTAAGGGTTATTCCAAATGCGGGGCTACTTCAGAATTGCTAATAGGGAAAACAGTACATTGAAAAATGTAATAGCAATGGGTCATACCGCGAAGCATCAGATGGGATGACAAAATTACTGTTTTCTTATAAATAATATTGGAAAATACCAAAGTTTAGGGAAAACAATAAATACTTAGGACAGAAGAAATCTTAGTGTCAGAAAAAATGCTACAAAGTTTGCAGATAATGTAGAAATCAAAGTATATCTTTTAATGATAAATGTCATTGGGTACTAATAGACAATATATGAAACACATTACTAAAAGTGTTGACTTACGTAGAAATTTTTCAAGTCAGTAAAGGTTTTTTTAGAGGATGAAGAGACAAGAAAAAATGCCTCATTAAAGCACGAGTAAAGATTAGCAAACATTTTGTATACATTTCCCAAATGGCAAAGGCTGTGCTTATGTCATAAATGGCAGCTGCTGTAAATTTGTTTTGGGGTGTAAGCTTTGCTTTTCCCTTTTTATTTTTGATACTGCTTCTGGTTTTATTTTTCATGTAATCCTCTACTTTTTGGGTTTGTAATGTTCAATTTTTAATTACTTACACAGGCAAACTTCAGTTATCTTGTTTTCCGTTGTGTCCACCCACTGATTATTTGTGCTAGTCTTGTTATTCCTAAAGAAATTAAGCTGCTTCTTAGAAAGAATATTTCCTGAATAATGTATGAGCTTCTGTTAACATTTGCCTTTGTATGTATCTGATTTTTCACTGAATACTTATGATAAAGTGTATTTTCTGACTGAGGTTGTTAGATGGCTTGGAATCTTATTTTTGTTGTTCATGTTTTTCCTTCATGTTCACTGTTGTTTGTATACTTCTACTGCAGTGTGGATTTTTAAATTATAAATAAAACAATTCAGCTTTCCATTGCATTATAGAGGCAATACGTTGCATTGAATGAGATCCCAGACTGAGATGCAGGGCATCTGGTTTTTATTTCAGTCTTTATTATTTACTAAGTTTGTGAACTTATACAAGTGACCTCATCTCTCTGAACTGGTTTCCTCAACTGTAAAATAAATTAGGGTGGCTTATCTTTCTTGATCACTTTGAGATTCCATGTTCAAAGGCCATGTGTAAGTGCAAAATATTGTTTTTCTAACATTGAGGAGCAGATGAAATGATTTGTGATAGTAAGACAGTGAATTAGAAGCAGAAACCAATATAAAACTTTGGAAGTCTTGACTCTTCATTTTCAGCCAGCATAACGCTTGCAACACAGTTCTTGAAATTACTTCTATTTATTGATGGCTAATTTGTTGGGAAGCTGTGTTAACAATATAGCTTATGTTGGCTACTTAAAATCCTGTGCAAGCATGGGTGAACATTTCTATTTATAGGATGTTTAATATTTATTGTAAACTCCAAGAATAAGCTCCATACAGAAGTATTTCATGCAAAACCGTCTCTACATGCTCAGTAAAAGAAAGCAGAGTAAATCCCTTGGACTGAGCTGGGAAAGTTCTGAGTGTTCAAATGGTTGTAATTTTTGTTATGAATCCTTTCTTCTGCAGTACCTCCACACTTCAATCATCTCTCTTCATTTATGCCATTTGCATCCAGCTTTAGCACTGGGGAGAAATAATTCTGAATATTGCAGAAATACCCTTTAATTTTTAAGTGTTCAGAGCAATAGTGATGTCAGTTTGAATAATGGCCAGTGTTTGGAAACAGAAGGAGAATGTCTCAGTTTTGTATCAGGTGTGTTAAAACAATTTTTCATAAGGGAGCACTAGAAAAAAAAGTCAGAGTTCCTGGCATACATCCTTTTGATTTTCAGCAGGTTTATTTAATTCACTAAACCCTAATACAAGAGCTCATGGCTCTAAGATACAGCATATTTAATACTGAAGCTTGTTTGGCGAGGAATTTCCATGACACGTTTTCCCATTTTGATCTTAAGGAAAACAAGCAGTTTAAAGCCATCAAATAAATGTAGCGTACTTGGCATCCAGGAAGATTTATGCTATTTTTCTACTGATATTAACTTATTTCAACAGATTTCCAAGGGGCAATGACACTCTCAAATCTGTGTCTTGACATAAGCAGATTTTGAGCTATAGAGGTTATTAGTGCAAAAGTTGTCTTTTCATCCTTTGCTGCATATTAATCATATAGTTCCATTGGTTACATATTTTGGTTAAAAAGCAATTGAAAGAAGTAGCTTTTCACAGTGGGAATTGTGCCAATATGAAATGAAATTACACTGAAATATTTTACATGACATGATTTTTTTTTAAAGTGAAGTTCCCCCATATAGCAACGGAGACCATTGAATTTTCACCAGAAAACTTCAGTCGTATGATGTGTCAGAGAGACAATGGGAGTTTTGCCTTTCAGAGTAATCAATTTTGCCATTAATATCACTGAGACAAGGTTGTAATCAGTTTTGATTAAACTGAAAGTTTCTTGAATCACAGAAACAAACAACAAAAAAAAAAAATAATTAAGATGCAGAACCCAGATTACTTGACATTTTTTTTTATTCTCAGTTTTTATACAATAGATGTATTAGGCATGAGAATAATTGCAGTTTGTTTTCTCTTTTTATGTTCTGTGGAAACTATAGTTGGAATAACTGAAGCTGACAATAAATTAGTAGGAGTAAACTCTGTAGAGAATATTTTTTAAAGTGGTGTGAAATGCATTGCATGTTATTGTGGTGTTTTATACATGTTTTATAAAAGAAAAATAATTTGTATTTTAAATAATGAAGTTTGCCTTCTAATATTTGAGATTTTTATTACTTGTTGATTGTCAGGAGGGAGAAGGATTTTTGGATCTTCATGCTTATCCATGTATGCATGTTCATATGTTAGCTCTCTCTGATTTCTATGAACATACATGCCAGGAAAAAGGCTAGTGCAAGTTTATTTGCAGGATCCAAAATTTCGATTCTAAATTAATTTACTTTCTATTATCAGTGTTGAGGATGACAAAAAAATTGTGTAGTTGTGTAGTGTAGATATTTATCTGATAGTAAGTGATCTGTAACCACTACAGTCTTTTGTAAGCTCATGGAATTTAAATGATAACACATATTTCTATAATCATCCTCTAATAAGACAAAAAGAGAAATAGTCAAGAAATTGCTAAAGATACACTGATAGGTTTCCGGAAGACAAACATTCTGTGAACTATTATAAGCAAATAGATGTTGCCAAATCCTAAGCTTTCTTTTACCGCACTGCAGTATCAAATTGCTCTCTGACTTCTGTTTCATGCGGAATTGTTGTTGCACATAAAGACAAGGAATGATTGTTTTGCTGAATGTGGATATTAATTGTTATGACAGCAGGACTTGCTGTTAATGGGACAGACTACACCAACCCATAAATACAGGGTAGAAGGCACTTCCAGCCTCTAGGGACAATTTAAGATGGAAAGTTCATCAAAAAGTTGAATTAATTTTACCATGGTGAGGTTTCAGGGATGAAATTTGGAGTTAATATTTATGCTTTTGTCTCAAAATTATTTTTGTAAACCCTGACATGATTATTTCTAATGTTTTCTCTGAGGACAGAAAATAATGGTAATAGCACAGATCTTTTGGTCAACTTAGAAGTAGTTATGAGGTCTTAGCTGTCTCTGCCTATTCATTCTTCCTTTGGTAAGACAGAGAAATTAATTCTCTGCAGAAGACCTATCCTCAAAGAAGGTATCTTAATTATTTCAGTGCCCCGATACCTATGGTGGCATTTCACCTGCGGAGTATGGGAGAGCAGGAATTAATTGTGCAGTAATTTCACAGTGCTTATAGGTTTTTGACTCTAAGCTCAAAATATAAAAGTTTCTGATCACTAAGTAGTAGTTCTTTATTAAAATGCATTAAGGTATATTTAACAAAAAGCCCTCACTCCAACTTTTTGCAGCAACAATAGCATAAGCACTCTTCATGGCCAGTGTCATTCCCGTGCTGCTTCCAACATATTGTGTGCCTGAGGTAATGTGGCCAGAGGCTGTCAGGTGGAGAATTAATTTTTAATGAATATGTTCTTTTGTTCCCCGTTCTGTTCTTTCTCAGTTCTGGGAGCAGTACTGCAAATAGACATAAAAGGTGTCACTCATTCATCATCCTAGAATGGATGTACCTTGCCCCAAAAATGGATGTACAATAAGAAAAAGGTCCAGGTGAATCCCTGGACTGAAGGGAAGAGAATTTGAGATCTGGCTACAAAGGGCTAGACATACTAGCTATTTGAATATGACATGACTGGCAGTGGGGAGCTCTCACACTAAGTCTTACTAATTTAAAACCTAGAGATAGTTATATATTTAAGTGGATATTTTCACAATAACGTTGGAAATTAAAGATTGTATTTCAGCTGATGTTTGTTTTGTCTAAAGCAAATTCTTTTATCTTTTTTTGTAATGATGCGTAGCAGAGAAATTTGGGAAAATGAGACAGAAATTGCACCAATGCTGAGTTAAAACTGTTTCCAAGCTCATCAAGTGATAGTACTAGTTGAGGAACATCACATTCCCGTTTTAAATTAGCTCTTAGATTTTAAAAGTAGAGAATTTTAAGTATTGCTTCTAAATCAGATGCGTTGTTAGAATCCTATTTTCTTCCAGGTATTTCTGAGTCTTATGTGAGGGGTGCCAGTGCCAAGAGGAATAAACAAGGATATTTGCTTGAATTCCAGAAATATTTCTGGAACATTAATGAAATTTCTCAAGCATTTTTACTTCCTTCAAGCAATCTAAACTAAAGACACCACAAAACCACGTATTACTTTTAGTCTTGAAATAAACAGAGGGTTTTGCTTGTATCATTTTGTGTTTACACATTTGTCCTTATATATAGAAGTCCCAAATTTATCACACAGGTTTTTAGAGGCCTTTAGCTGACACATAGGATTGGGTGGTAGAATACCAACTTCATTGATCATGGTAACATTTTAGCCAAATTCCCTTCCATCCTTCTGCACTCAAGCATACGCAGTCATTTAGGTGGTGGTTTTTTGTTTATTTTTTTTTTTTTTATTAACTTAGGTTTTGAACTGCACTGAAACAGGAAGTTACACATTTTGATTATTCAATTTATTATATATCAACTCTAAGAAAAGAATACATCCACATAGTTAACCTTCTCCAGTTAGTTGTCCTGTGGCTTTACAAGGACAATTTTTAATCTGCTGTTGTGAAATTGCCAGAGCGAAAGTACTGTCATACCTAAAGTTACTAAGGATTGATGTAGGTTCCTACCGTACAACCATATGGTAGGAACTCGGATGTCACATTAGGAACTTAGAAGCTTTTAAGTACATATTTGTTAACAATAATTAATGTATTATTGATTTATAACCAGAAAGAAAAATCACCTTGCAAGGGCTTAGCTGTCATAGTTTGTTGTCAGTTATATTTTTGGTGATAAAAGCAGTATTTCCATTCAGTGTGCATGATTGTTTCTTTGCATAGGTTGATATATTAGTAGAGTCTGATTACATTTTTATTAAAATGCACCTTTTCAAAATTGTCTGTAAACTGTTATGTAAAGAAAGTCACAGATCTTAACATTTCATTAGCCCGAGCTGTTTTGGCAGAATGGCAGAAGCAGCATACTGCTGGAGACTGTGGCTCTAATATGCAGTCCTACTTAGCTCTAACACATGGCTTCTTCTCACCAGCCTTTCTTGAGGTTATTGTAGGTACATCATCTCTTCCAAATGAGGTTACTGTCTCTGACTGTTCGTAAATGGCAGACTTCCTGCTTCTGACCCATTCACCTATCTGGTCTTTACTAGATTAACAGAGACATGCTATTTCAAATCAATTGATAAATTTTGACTGAAACCAGCTAGGCAGTACTCACATGAACTCTTCTGCTAGCTAGTGTGGCAGAGGAGTGGGGGTGAATGGCTGGAAAGTCTTATCAGAACCTTTTGTTCCCTGAAATCACAAAAGCAAAATTCTTAGGCAAGCATGAAATGAAAGTGTGATGTATGTCTGTGGTTGGAGCCCCCATGTAGGAGGGATATTTTTATGCATTAGAAAGTTATGACAAAGAATAGAGGGGTTTGTTTTTTCTTGTTTTGGCTTTTGGAGTCTTTTTTGGAGGTACAGACCTCCAAAAGGATTGTTCTGCATGAAGGAATAGATGATTTTGTAGATTACAGTAGGCAAAATGACGTGAAATCAAATAGCACTAACTGCAAAGTCATGAGTCTAGGATCTAATGAAAAAGCTTTTGCTTATTAGCTCAATTAAGTCATGGGTAAGAACTCGTTTAGAATATCTGTTTAATATACAGCTCACATAAGATCAGCATAAAAATCCAGTGCCACTGGTAATAACCAATGGCTTCAGTCTTGGCAGGCAAAAGAATTGGAAGGCAAAATAAATACAAAGGGAAGATACCTCATTCTTTGCTTATCCCTACAAAATGAAATTACTGCGGGCGGAAATGATCTATTACTTTTTAATAGTTTTCAGGGGAATTGCAAAAGATCTTGATATGAGTGCATTTTGGTATCCTAAAAATTTGATCAGCTGTATATATACTTTTCATCATGAGGATTGTTGCTACTTAAGATCTTTTCCATTTTGATTAATTTATCAGTATTTCCATACAGCTGGGATTTCTCTTGTTGCAAACAATGGTTGCTGATGGCTATAACTCAAAACCATGTGAACTTAGGTAAACTTTCTGTGGTTATATTAAGAATGTCCAAGTTAAAAATTGTCTTTCTGCTGAAGAAATGTGTTTCTGAAAGTTTTACTCTTAGACTATTCAATTACTTTTAATCTGTTGCATAATTTTGTTCTTAATATAATGTGCATGCTATTTGCCATTATTTTCCGTAAAAATGGATTTGAATCTTGAGCGATTCGTTCTAATTTATCCTATTTTTAGTAAGTAGTAGGATTTTTGTTAAAACTAAATATAGTTATAATCTGCATCTTTAATACAACATTTTGAATAGAGGCATTCATCAAAATGTTGTATTAAAAATGCAAATTATAGCCTTTAAACCTCCTCAGTCTTCTAGCTTACATTAACACAGATTCAGAAGGCAAGTACACATAATTTGTTTGCCAAAACTGGTTTACAAAAAGGATATGTTTACCATTCAGAATCTATTTTCTTTTTCTTAGGGTGCACAAAGATTTAATGTTTCCTTTACAATTCAATCCTTCAAGATAGATTTTTTTTTTTTCATTCAAAATTAAAATTCGTTTGACCATATCTATTTTAAAAGAAGTAAAAAGTTGAAGAAAGTCCAAAATAATGAGCAAAGTTTTAGCTGAAGTCATCAGATTGTTCTTACAAAACCTTTAGGTAAAGTTCTGAAAAGCTGAAGTGAAAGTTCAGGAAAGAAGTTAGCAAATTTTTTTAATGCATAAGATGAGGTCCCATTGATATCTGCTCCTTTTCTACTTTGGCTCCTATTTAAAAACCATTAGAGATGAAAAATGGAAAAACATATATATATATCATATGTCCTGGTAATAGCCGCTCTCTTTCTACATGCGCTGCCAACTATTTAGGTTTACTGAGATGCACCCTCCATGTAACACAAGAGGTGCAATGTGCTTAATTCCATGGAGAATCCAACAGCTTACTGTCAGAGTAGGTGTTTAAGAGTATGTAGGCACCTGAGCAAAGTTACACCAGTGTTCTCTAAACTTCTGCTGTCATATGTGCACAGCACTCCCATTTTGACTATGCTGAACAGTCGGGAGCTTATCACGTGCCTGGAAGTCCTCAGTTCCGAGAAGATTAGTTAAAACTCCTGAAGGCTCAATTTTTGTGTACATTTAGAGTACAGTTAATATACATTGAGTGCTTTGACCACTTATTTAAAACATCAGCAATGAAATGAGAAAGAGGGGATGCTGTCTGTAATGTAGCAGTTACAGAACTTGTTCAGGAAAAGAAAAAATGCTTCTTCAGTAGCTGAGTGCTTGAAATTTAGTGTCGTCATTGATGAGGAGTAACATGCCTAATTACTTTTAAAAATCTGGTCATTAGTATACAGCAGGCTAGCATGTTCATTCTCAGAGGCAAACTCCAATAAAGCTTGAACAGAGAGGGAATCGAAGTTCATTATTTTACAAAGAAGCTTCACTCACTTAATTGCTAATCTTTATCTGCCGAAAGGAATAAGCCACATGAAGTTCATTCACCTTGAACGTAAATAGATAGCAAATTTTAAAATTAGCTAATCTAGGTTGTTGACTGGTAAGAAGAGAGAGTTTAACATCAAGTGTATCTCATTGTTTCTTCTCCCAGCTCTCTACCTCAGTATACACCATTCTTTTAGCCCTAGAGTTCCTGCTGGGGGGGGGGAGGGAAATCTCATGAAGCAGCTCCTGCAACACTGTAGTTTATTACCTGAAATATTAAGATAGCCCCAAGCTGTTACTAATTGATGACGTGATGGTGTACCCACTACGGGCATTTTTCTTGTCTACCTAAGATGTAGTGTATACAGACTTCTACTTCAGAAAACCTCGGTATCTTAATAAAGAATAAAGCTAAAATGTAATATGAAATTAAAAGTACAGTAAGTTTCCAAAACCAGATTGATGTTTATAAGAAGTCATTTTTCCTCTGCTAAACTGCTCTGAAAATGAAATATGCCTCTTTTGTGGTTTATGGTGTTACCAGCAAGATTGATGGTGGAGACGATTCTCCAGGCACCAAAAATACATGTAGATCTCTGCAGCTGTCCCTAACAAAAAACTTCACTTGCATTTGGTCCAAGCTGTCAGGATTCCATTGATGTAGGTTGTCATTTGGTAGAGTTCTTAAAATATTCTTATTCCACCATTCAGAGTCAGTTTGCTAAAATTGAGTAAGATATATGGAAAAGGCATAGAACATATAAATGAGGCAAATTTTGATGAGAGTATTCTATCTTTTTTTAAACATGTTCTAGTTGAAAAACGCAAACAAGTTTTGAACATAAAAGCCCTTTTTCAGGTCTAAAACACGAGCAGCAAACGTTACTACTGCAACATGGCAAATGCATGAAGGATGTCAAAACACACATTTAATTTGCTGTTACTCAATCTTAACTGAAATCTTAAGTGCAGTAGTGTAATTTAACGTTGATGGGTGGCTCAAGTCCCTAATGTATTGACCCTTTCTTATATTCAGTAAAAGTTTTACAACTGCATCAACTTTTGAAGGGAACAGATTTAGACTGCTACAAAGAGAGGGAAATTCACAGTCTGTTTCTAATATCCAGTGTTTAATATAAATTTCACAATGCAGTAGAAGATATATGTCCTGTTTTAAGAGAAGTCATGTGAAATGTGTGATTCCAGCATAAGCAGAAGTGAATTTTATTTATTTAGAAGTGGCAGCACTGTTGGGTGGGTCTCCTAAAGTTCTTGTGGGTTTGACTTCATATTTTCCTTTGTATCCACCCCCTGAGCTTCTGCCAAGCTTACCATGCTTCACTTCAGGATCTCTGTACCTACTAATTAAGGACTTTCAATGTGTGTATGCATTATACAATCAAACGTGATCTCATAGGCAGCTTTAAAGAAGTAAATGGTTGCAAATAGTAGCTGACAATTGTTTTTTTCTCTGAGACATACAAGCTGCCATACATAAAATGTAAAATATTTCTGCAATAATATTAGTATCAGGACATAAGAAAAACTTGGTAGACAAACTAGTATACTAATTTTCTGGGAGAGGGATTTCAATAGTTTCAATCTTTTCACGTCGAGATCACTCTAATGTTCAGTCTGGTATCAAACTTGCCACATGTCAGTAAGGAGCCTAAACCTGCATTTCTGACGGTCATTAGGCATTAAAGTTCAAATGGCTTTTGTTGCGAAAGTAGAGCTATTAAAAACATACAGCTGGGTTAATATGAAAAATATTTTTCTTACCTGTACTGTTACCTGAGATTTCTTAAAATAATGAAACTGAAGAAAGCCAACATGATTAAAATCAGCTATCATATCCCATTTGGAGTTTCGTAGAAGTTGTTCTCTGTTCTTGGACAGTCTTAAAATAGTCAATTTCATCTTGCTTTAAATTAAGCTCATACTTCATTTCACCTTTTATTTTGAAATACTGTTCCATATTTGCCTTACTACTCCTGCAGAGGAATATTAATTAATGTGAAAAACTACTTCTAATGGGATTCTTCGAAGTGGTTGTTTTGGATTTTTTTGGAAGCACTTTAGTTGAACTTTATAAACATCGACTTTTAGGAAGTTGGCATTGTATGTATTGTATTTCATTTTTGGTCTTTTATTTTAATAGTCTTAAAAAAAATTCCCAGTTTTAGTGATCACATGTCCTGTAACAATATTCATTGCATTAGAAATGGTACTTGTCTTGATTTGTGTCCGATATGTTCCTGTACAGTTTGTTCTCTGCTGATAGGCATTTGCAATGTTCAATTTAGTGGTGATTTCTGTTTATAAATTATTTCAGCACATATGGAATAGTTTGTCTTGTCAATCAATTAATTTAGTGTGGGTAAAATGATGTCTAGGTAAATGACACGCACCAATCAACTCAAGGGTTTGCACAGTTGAAATTTTCACTTGTGGAGTGCAGTCTGATCTACCTAGATCCATGTTCAGTACTACAATGCTCATAATCTCAAGAAACTGTTCATTTTACCCTCTTCTTCCCTTGTAAATAAAGAAACTCCAGAGTCAGCGAAATTAAATTAGGCCAATGTTTTAGTTAGTTCATTGGTCTGAATACTCTGGTTTTCCTTTGAGGCTTTTAACGGCCCTACGTTTTGCAGTTCAGCACTGCAGGGGTACTGTGAGCAACCTTGTTTTATGTCTTTCCCATTTTTGAATTGCAGTCTAACGAAGGTAGCCATATGTAACACATGATTTTCATGAGAAATTTAGCTGAGCTTTACAGTGGGGAAGTATTTGTTGTATATTGGGTTTGGGTTTATTTTCCTATTTTTAAGTATTTATTGTTTGTTGATTCGTGCTCAAGCTCTGTTCCATCTACTTTTTTCCATTCTGAACACATGGCTATGATATATTAAGGGATCCTGGTAAAGATGTAATGAAATATGCTTACATGCAAAAACTTCTAATACCTTAGTTCTATTACAAAGACTTACCAAATAATTTGTCTTTAGTTTCATTCTGAATTGTCCTCAGTTCCCTTTTCCTATTTGTTTGTAAGTGGAATTACATAATAGCATGAACAGGTTGTCTTTGTAGGCATGAAGACACAACTCACACTTGCTGCCCTCCTGAAATTCTTCAGATAACCCTCACTTGGATAAGAGTTTTCCTTGGGCCAAGGGAACTTTTTGCTCCTATTGATTTCAGTGGAAGAGCTGTCAATTCTTGTCCAATAGAGCACTTAATAGCAATGGAAAGACAAAGTCTTCTACTATGAAAATGTAGTTTCTGCAAAACAGATATGTGGGCAGATATGGGGACAGATGCCTTTCTCATCAGAATACGTGGTCTTGAACAGCTATTCCCAAGAGTTTGCTTTTGTTAACAGTCTTAATGTTACTCCCTCAGAACAGCTCAGCTTGCAACCTTAATTCTTCTCTCCTGGAGAGCTGTTTCCAATCCTTTTTGCAGGTTAAACTGGCAGCCTTTGGCATGAGGGCTGCTGGAACCCCCTTGGAGCTCTTGTACCAGGACCAGAATCTGGTTACAAGGTGGGGTTGTGAAGAGACACTGTGATTCTGCTTTTGGACAGAAAATATATCAATTTCATGCTATTGTTTGACAGATGTTTTCCAGACTTAGCTGAAGAGTAATGTAAAAGTTTTCTGTGAGTTGCAAGCATTAGACTTCATGGAGGTCTCCTCCCTCTGATCAATAAAACCTTTTTCAGAAAACCAACCAAAAAGAAAAAAAAAAAAGGGTGACCAGACTTCAGTACTCTGAAATTGCCATTTCTAGTTTGGGCACTCTTGAAATACTTGTGAAAAAACACTATTTATAAGCAGGGATCACTAAAGCAAGCTGCATTAGGATTTGTGGGTGTTGGATAAATTTAAAAATCAGCGTGATCATTTAAATATGTTCAACCATGTTTGATCTCTAGTGGCAACAAATTAAGTTTTAAGTTTATACACTTGCATTCTCTCACCTGTTCAGATATAGCCCTTGAGTAATCCCAGTGGATACTATTTAACTTATAAATAGCATTCAGCCATATAATTTCTCGTTAGCAGTTGAGCGTCCAGTGCCACACTATACCCTCCATGTTCCTTTAACTTTATTTCCTAATTAAAGTTTTTGAGGGACTAAAGAGTTGTTGTTTAGGATGATGGTAAATAGCATTTATGTATGTAACAGCATAGAATAAATGACATCTAAATTAGGGATAGAATAGGGTGCATAATATCTACCAGGGGCTTTGCTGATATGCAGTCTTCTGATGGTTGTTGGCATACAACTGAGTCTTGAAATCACTTTGATCTTTTCATGTCACCTCAAAAAGTAATCAGCCACATCTAAAAGCCTTATTACATTTTTGTTCAGTGTATTCTGAGTCATTACTGATTTCAAGAGTTTAGCCCGTTATCGACACTACAGCGAGCTACCTCTTTCATTGGTCATTTCAGATCTTGTTTCTCTAGTTCAGAGCTTGTGAGCCATCATTGTCATTCTGCTTTCTGACTTACCCAAGTTCAGTGGGACATCTGTAGTTTGCACGTTTTATGAGAGAAACCTATTGAACCGAAATGTTTCGTTTAATGTGTAAGTTGGTAGAGGGCACCAGATAGGAGTACAGACTGAAATCAAACCTTGAATGAGAACATTCTTAAACATGCAAATTCAGGATGTGGATCAAACCTAAATTTTCCCAGAATTTCAGCGGTTTGAGTTTGCTGTAAATAATGATGGGTTTGCTGTAAATTTCACATTGTGAGTCTGCATATTTGTGAATATTTTAAAATTAAAGCCAGTTTACACAAACGTACAGGAAAGGTGTAATTAAAATTAAGTTGATACAAAATTTATCACTTTTTAATGCAGCCTTGTCAATGGGGGTTTCATGGATGTGATTGCAAGAAAATTTTATGCTTTTTCTGATGAGCTGAATTATTTTTATGATAATGATTATTCGAGTTCACACAGTAATGACTTGATGACATGTGTTACCTGGTTCTCATCCTGTTGGCTATGATGATTCTTGGTTAGATAAGAATTTTCAAGTATTTATTTTGCAACACTATGCCATGCTATTAAAGAAGAAGAGAAATTGTTTGGCCTGTAGAAGAATTTGTTTTCTACAAGCGTAACGGTTTTAGATGTACTGTTCAACTACCTTGTCACAAATGTGTTATCATCAATGGTTTCTTCACTCAATTCTGCTTTTATTCATATAACATATATATTGCTATACATAGGTTCCAATTTCCAGCTAGGAGAAAACCAGAAATTCAATAGCACCCTGTTTTAAAACAACACAGAGCTTATTTGTTTGAATTAGGCCTACGAGAAACAGCATGCCAATAATGTTAGTGCACCTTTGCACTTGAAGGCTATTTGCAAGAAGGTGAAACTACTATATGAGATTATAGATTATTTAAGGAAATGAACACAGTATCATTGAAGATACAACATCAGCTATGGAGAAGGAGTAACCTTTGTTACTGAGCAGAATACAACCACGCCATCAGTGGTTTCCCACTGTTTTACTAGTAGTAACATTGCTGTATTTTCCCTTATTATCATGCTAAACGTCTCTGTCATTACCCACAGGCTGCGACGTTCTTCTGTAGCTGTTTTATGCTCATATTATGCCGAGTTACAGTCATAATGGTCCTTTTTAAGCTCCTTTCCTTAGATGCCATTTTCAGAATGTAATTGTTTACTCCTTCATGTATTTCTGTACTTTCTTAAAATGGACTGTATGAACCAAAAATTTCCCCTTCACAAGAGTTCTGGGCATTTATTTTTGTGTGCTTTGTTTGGCTGTACAAATCTGCTGCCTGTTAATGTAGTGCTGGAAAATTATTATCAGATTACCTTTAATTTTGGTTGATGCATTTCTGCCAGGCAGAAGCAATAATCACCGTAATAGTTTTGTTTTCCAATCTTATTTCTACTGTTTTTACTTCTAGTTTCAAAGGCAGCACATTGCCAGAAGGGTTGAATTCTTTACATTGCAGTGTTACGTATGAGTAAGGGTGTTTCATTGTTTATTTTAGGCTCAACCATGAATTTTGTCCAGGCTTTCTGCACTTAATACAATCTTTTACTGCAACAAAAGCAATTCTAGAGGGTCAGTTCAGGCTGCATATTAAAATTAGCACTGGTGATGGGATGAATGTGCTATAAAATTCTGCTTGCAAAGCTGACTGTTTTTCTTCAAGGCAGGCATGAAACATGAACGTTATATTCTCAGGTCATTATCGCAGAAAAATATATTTTCCTAAATCCTCTTGCTCCTTTGGATAACACAACAGTGAAGACTCGCACTGTATCTTTCTTTGATTTTCTTATTCAAAAAGGGTGGAGCATTTCTGTGTGCTTTGCCATTCAAACATTCCTGGTGGTTCTATTTTCAACTCAAAATTTTTAAATTAGTAACAGATGTGCTGATTCTTTGGACTGAAACTGTGGACAAGTTTTTCTACTATATTTTGAATAGACTTTTTTGAACTTTTACTGATTATTCAACATTGAGCGCTAGTTTTTGTTACCCGCCTTCATTGTAAAT
Source organism: Rhynochetos jubatus (assembly GCA_027574665.1). Taxonomy (NCBI): domain Eukaryota; kingdom Metazoa; phylum Chordata; class Aves; order Eurypygiformes; family Rhynochetidae; genus Rhynochetos; species Rhynochetos jubatus. The sequence goes on from CM050650.1 coordinate 32,769,121, forward strand.
GGTATCTTACACCTCAGAAATCTCACTGAAGTTAGTGGAGAGTTATTCTGGTGGTATGATGATGAGCAGCAGAGCATATTTGGAGTGATTATAAGATGTAGCTTATGGAGCTAGACCCCAATAAAGTGTAGCCATCCCAGTGTTACATATCCCAACCTGCTTAGGTCTGTATTGTTCATGTATCATGCCCACTTACACCAAAATTGCAAAACAGGTAGCCTGAAAAATAATTGGCATACATATGTTATTGGTACTCCTGGTCCATTGACACAAAACATATAGAAAAATCTTGTGCTGCAGAACTCCCAGGAAATTTTGTCTTGTGGGGGTGTCAATAGCTCTGAAGCAGGAAGAAAGGCTTGCAAGTAAGACAGAAGAAGGACAGTAGAGGAAAAAAAAAAAAAAACAAGGAGAATCAAATACCAAATTAAGGAATAGAGTTTTGAGGTTTACAATGCGACCATGGATTAGAGGTGGAGCTATTATTCATTTTTCACCGTTTGACTGTGAGATTTCCCCCCCTTTCTGCTCCTGAACTGTTTCCATTACTGTAATTTATTTAAGTGCAAGTGTCATTCTTTCTTCTTGCTTACGTGTACTTGTGGTAACACAGATTCTGGTATAATCTCTCGTTCTCCTTAGGCCTTTGAGTTATTTTGTTAGTGATACTACAGATACATAATTTCTTACTTGGATCTGTAGATCATCTAGCAATGAGAATAATAAGTAATACAGACTGTAATACTTTCCTCTAGCGATGTTTAAAAGATTTGAAGGCCAAAAAGGTCTTGACCTTCTGTTGCACAAAAGGAAACAAACACCATGTTGAAAATGTAAAAGGCAGGTACCAACCAATACCTGCTTCACTTAAAAGGAGCTGAAAAACATTCACTAATACATAATTAAAAGAAGGCTGAATTTTTTTCTTCCAAGAATGCTGATAGTGTTCAGGGTATGTTTAGGGGACAATATGAAATAGGGCTGAAAGAAATACAGAAGGAAATTGTGTTTTGTTATTATGAAAATACCTCTAGCACACACTAAGATTATTTCACTTATTTTAAATTTTCAAAGTTTGGTTTTACTTACGAACATTTTAAGTTGTCTTGAAAACTTATAAAGTTCATACTTTCAGACTTTAGAGAAGTGAAGTGAAATGAGTTTGTCAGACAAATCTTTTGTCAAAATTGGTTTCCCTTTGGTGGAACATTGAGCTTAGTCTTCTGGATGCTTTAAGATCCCTGGTCTGACTTGCTGTATTTGTCTAAATAGGGGTTAAATAAATGCAAAATGTCTGTCTTATGATGACTCAAGTAGTTCCCAGTTTTGGGTTTTTGTTTTTGTTTTTTTTCTTGGGACAGGAGGAAAGATATCACTTGGATGTCAGGAAGCTTTTGAAATTTACAAGAGGGACCATGCTGACAGTATAACCATTGAGGACAACAAACAGCTTCTAAAACAGAGGTGAGTGTCACAGCAAGAATCAGCTGGAGGCAGACATCTGAGGGTTCATTATGAGTCTCAGTAGTAACACGTAATTTTACACCAGCATCCCAGGCTTCTAATGAGAACTGGGTACAGAAACTTCACCTTTTCTTATTGGGCCTATTTCATATTCACAAGGCACAGAGTGGTGACAGAGTAAAAGTCTGGATAGAATACGAAAGTGGCGTGAGGAATCTTAGTGCATATTTCCTCTGGTCTTATTCATCTTATCTGCATAGCCATGTTGAAGCAATGTGGTAATGGCATTCATGATCCTGAATTATCTAGAGGAAGTAAGACCCATGTGACTGAATCAATTACTGCAATTTCCATTGTCAAAAATGCTTTACTGGCATGGACAGTAAGCTAGGAGATGTATAACATATGCTTTTGTCTGTTGTTCCTAACTTCTTTGCCAAGTGATTTTTGTTTCTCTCTGCCAGTTTTGCACTCAAAACCAGAAATAATACTTTCCTTCTCCAAATTTATTGTTAATGTTGGCAAAACATTACGAAATCTTCCGGTGAAAATAGCGAGACTGGGCAAAACATCGAAAACATGAATTTTCATAAAGCAGATTTTAAATATCTCAGAAATTAAACCACCAACCCAACACTTGTCCGTGTTGATTGAGTAACAGTACTGTTTCAGTGTCAGTTTTTCAATGTTAACCCTCTCGTACTGCAAGAGAAATAAAAGGTTTTGAGGTTGGAGGTGCCAAAAGATCTCTCAACCTGCCCGCGTAACTAACATTTCCCCTAACCGTCTTTTTATCCTTTTGTTTTGTCCTGGGGTTTTCTCCTTCTCTAGGTTTCTCCTGCTTTTTTCTGCTTAATAACCAAATATTCCACTTTAACGGCACAAAGGCTACTGTTTTCAGTGAAACTGATGCAAGAAATAATCTCTACGTCTCTGTGACTTTTTCAAGACCTTGCTGTTTATCACTTTTCTGAATTGGTTAACTTTCTACCTGAATTTGTATCTTAGCCACAGGGATACAAATTGCCAAGGTATTACACATATATGGGAATTTATCCATGTAAATTGATGTCTAATAATGCCTTTCTTCTAATCAGTGTATCAGATGATGCCACATCTCTGCAGAAATGATGACACTGCAATCACTTCTGGTGTTGCTGACTGTTGAGCAAAAGACTTTATGGTCACAGCATGAAAATGGGAGCAGTATGGTTCTGAGCCATGCCCTGCATTTCCTGTAGTTAATCACAATTCTTCCATATTTTCTCTGTTATTACTATGAAGCAAACTGGTATTTCTTTCTGGTTTCAGAACATGTAATAGAGATGGGCAGGGCCTGAAAAGTTTAACGCCAGATTTGCTTTCCCTAAAGGACAAAGAGATTCAGACTAATGCCTTGAGTAACCTCTCGCCAATATGCATCAGCTGATTGCTGAAATCAGTACTAATGTGAATGTTGATACCCTGGAGCAAGACAGTTTTCCCATGCCATTTACAGTCATTTTTAGCAAAGATGCCTATAGCTCCAAGTTTACTGAGTTCATTAAAATGGATTTGTATCAAGTCCAGTCTGTAATTTGGAATGCAGCCTCTGAACTACCAGTTACACAAAAGCTCTGTTACCCAGCCAGTGCTCAAATTGCACAGGAAGCAGTGTGTGGACACCACATGTTTAAAGGTTACCATAACTTCCCTTTATGTGTAGGCCTCTCATGTTAATAATTTTGTTTATAGTTGCATAACCACTTCTGTCATACCACAAACAGTATTTGGTTCACAAATTACTTATTTTTAGCTGTCTTATTTTTTCCTTGGGGTATTTCGGGTAGATTTTCTTGGCTTGCTAATTTTATCATTCTTATATTAATTGAATGGTGAACTGTCAGTGAGCCTAGTTAAGTTTGACTGTGAAGGTCACAACTGTTTCTTGGGCTGTGAAATTATTCATATAGATGTGAATATGCATAGTCAAACGTACAGTAAACACGGGGTTTTTTTCTGTAAGTACCTGTATATAAGCAATCAAATGTAATCAATTGGTTAAATCAAATACTGAAAAACATTTGTCTTGTTTAAAAAGAATAAATAAAATACTGGTTTTCACATAAAATTTTCACCTAGTACTTCAGCACTCTTTACAGGGGCAGTTGCTCAGTACTGTAACTCAGTACCACCTCTGGATGTAAAAACAGGGGAAGCTTGTATAGTTAAGGATAATTCCTCTCTGAAGTTCATGTGCTGACTTGCTGTTCAAGTGAAAGACAATAGATTCAAGCTATCCTATTAGGACAGTTGCCTATGGGAAGTGGCTTTGTAAGATAGAAAAAGTGATCTTTACAGCTTAGTTTGCCATTAATACAAAGCAATTTTTTTCATTTTTCTTCTGTACATTAATAACTGCTGCTCTGTTTAAAAGAAATTTAAAAATCTGTGTTTATGCCCAGACAAAATCAGATTTCTGCAATTTAGCATTCCTATAGTTGACCTCCAGAGAACTGTTTCTCAATGCAACCATGTTCTCCTCTGAGGAGGAGAAAAATGCATCTCATTTTCGGGTGAAATATACTACCAAGTAATCTTCCCAGCTGAGCTACTCCAATGTAATATTGCATACTGCATGAAGCTTTTAAATCTCATCCTAGTCAATATTTCCAGTAGTAAAATTCTACTGAAGTTACAGATGTGAGGTAAATGTAGCTTCCATTTTGTTGTTGTCCATTAATTCTTTCCACTTTCTTCTTCCCTTGCTTACTGTGTTTCAGCTGGTTAGCAACTAACTTGTTTATTCAATATCTGTGGATGAGTTTCCTGGAAAGGATGTGTTTCACTTAGTTCGCTTCTTGTAATTTCTAATAATTAAAAATGAGTGAATTTTCATTTATTTCACTAAATGTCTCCATTTTCTCATTAGACAGCCTCTGAGTTTTTGCCTTGGTTTACATTAAGGGTTAGAGGTTTGTTTTTCAAAATGTTTATTTTTTAATTACTGGCATTTGCATCCAAACCGTGAAAGTTTTGAGAAAAACACTTGTTACACTAAAAGTAATGGCCAAATTAATTTTGGAGTTTCATCATGGCATATTTATTTTGCGGACAATAGAAGCCATGATTTGGCAACTTCAGCCTTTCTCTGAAGTGGTCTCCATGACTGATGCACGTGAACTTTTTTCAGCTAACAATATAAATGTTCTCTCATCACTATTCATAACAGTATCACCTTCATGATAGATAATATCAACTTTTTATTAGAGGAGTATCAGGAACAGCCTTTTCCTTTTCAACATTAGAGTCAAATCTTATGTCTTTATCTGGTTTATTTGGTTTGACTATGATTCATAGTCACAGATAGAATTTTTTGGACTGTAATAAATTAATGCCAAATTTCAGTTTATGTTATTGTGCCAATTTATAAACTGTGGCGTTTGAGAAACAGATGCATGGCCCAGTCAGCTATTGGCAGTAACCTATGAATAAGGGCTAGATAGACAGATGGCTTCAACTTGTCCAGCTAAATCTCTCTGTGAACTGCCATAAAAGCTCAGAAAACTGACAGGAAAAAAAAGCGCAAAAGAAGGCATCAAGTTCTAAGGACTGTAGGGTTGTAGAGTATATAAGTGAATTTGTAAGTGCAGAATGCTTAATAACACTGAAGTGAGCATTACTGCGACACCATGTTGCATGTTAAAAAACAAACTTCTGATCATTACGATGTTTTACAATCTCAAGATTTGATTATTTAAATATAATGAGGAAGTGGTCAGTGTATTATTTGAGAAACATACCTGGTGGGAATTTTACATTTTAAAAAACCTATGTCTTTGAGGTCAAGCTATTTGCATACTACAAAAAGGGAGATTCCAAAGTGTCATTCATTGATTTGTTTCTGTCCTTCTCAGCCTGTTTCTTGCTTGCTATTTGCATATCTTCAGGTGCCTAGCTTTGGCTTGTGTCAGTATTTGCACAGTACCTGAATGTCATCTGAAAGTCTGCATTTGCATAAGGACTATGTGTAGAAGAGCAGAATCATTTAGTTTTGTCACATTTACTTATATTTCTGTTTGAGAGGTTTTTTAGTTCCTGGGATGTATATTTTCACACAACGCAAAGAGTGATCATCAGCAATATGCAAATTACAGGCTGAAATTTGAAAATTCCTGGTGAGCAGAAGTTCTAATACTTTCAAACATTTTGTTTGGATTTTTTTCCTTTTACTTTTATATAGCGGTATGTTAAAACATTGCAAGTAATGTAATATATTAAAATTATTATGGAAGTGTAGTATGAAAAAAAGAATCCAAACATTAGAATTGAAATAAAATAATTTTTGAACTTTAGAAAGTCAAATAATTTTTTTTGGTCTGTCTAATAAGCCTGTTTGTTGCATGGTTTCTTTCAGAAATGGTTTCTTTTAGATCAGACAATCTTTTCTGATGGAAAGTTGTTTCCAACCAGTTCTACTTACAAATCAAAAAGTAGTCCTAAGTAATTCTGTATTTTATTGTGAACACCTAGTTTAACTAGCTGTTCTTTAGAATAATTCTGTATCTTTATGCTTGCATTGAAAGGTTTGCTGAAGCTAAATGCCTTGGTGAAAAATTGAATGAAGTGAGAAATAAAATAAGTGAGTACATTTTAGCTTTATTTTACCTTTTAACTGATGAAATCAAAGCATTTAGAGGATATGAAAAGAGATTCTAGTTTCTAAAAGAGTCAATGCATTACTAAGTTTTTCAATAAGCTAAAATGTTGCTGATTATAGCAGTAATAATTTTATGTACCAGTTTTGATTATTTCAAATGTGAAAAACAGCTCCCTTTACTTCACCGGATACCTGAAATTCATCAAAAGGAGACGTTAAGGTACTAACAGATTTTCTGAATTTTATTTTGGGATAAAAGGATGCAAAAATATAATTTCAAATTGTGATATCTATGGATTATTGATTGTATTTATTTATAAATTTGTATAGCTTCTGATAAAAGATTTTATTGTTCAATTACCCTTCTGCACTTCCTTTGTATAGATCAATTAGAACAATTCTAAGGAATGTCTCTGTTTGGTGGGGGGAGATTGTCATTTTTCATTTTAGAGACCTAACTGCATTCACTTGGCTTCCAGTTTCAGATTGCTCAAAGCCAAAAATCACCTATAGACACATTCAACTCGAAGATAGGTCTCATCTGATACTCCTAGCGGCCTTTGATATGTTCCTAGTTGGTTTTTGAGTTCTGTTGATTCCGAGCCTGTAGCTTCTTTCTGAAAAATTGGCTATCCCGGTGCTCAGTCAGATGTGAAAACACAGTTTTGTCCTCTATCCTGACATGCTTGGAGATCAGGTCCATGTGTGCACTCACTCAGATAAACCAAGTCTCTTCAAGCTTCCAGGTACAGGCTGTGAGGTCCCAGATTTAAAGGTAGTCTGGCATGAGGTCCAGTGGTGTAGACTTTGCTCCCACTTTCCGTCTTCTTTCTTCTTCGGGTGGCACCAGCACAGACATGGACAGTGAAGTCATTGTCATCACTTCTTGTCTTATAACAGCAGTTGACTTCTGGGAAAGACAAAAGTCTCGTGGCACTCCTGACAAGGGCTTTGTGTTTTTACCATAGCCATGATTATGTTGTCTGTGGTCATGAGTGGTTGCTACTGCCAGATTTCCCTCCCAATCACCTTTTGATACACCACAACTCCCTCAGAGATATTATGCAGTATATTTAAAGTTATGTCAGCTATGTGGGAAGCCTCAGCCATGTTGGCACTGTGTTTTCAAACCACAGCACAAAGGATGTTTGGAAGGGATCCAGAACCAGAGAGATCAGGTGCTGAGCCCTGCTGCAGCAGTGTTCTGGACACTAGGTAATTTCTACAGGACATGGCACGTCAATCAACCTGCCTTCTCTCAGTAGGCTCATTTGTCTTTCAGACTGGCCAGAACATAAAGGTCAGTACAGAACTTGTGCATGGATATTCACAAATTGGCCCATGCAGGTAGAATTTTAATATCCACCTTGCAACTATGGGTCTCTCCAGTGTCCATGTAAGGTCACTTAAATCCCACCAAGTAGGCTTTGTCTCCTGGTAAACCTGGAAAAGCAGGTTAAACCTACTTTGAAGGACAATGCATGTTATTCTCCAAGTAACAGGAAGCCTCTCCAAGGTGAATAATGCCTGCAGCTTTTGGGCAGCGGTGCAGAGGTGTGAATATCAGCCATCACATCTTTTTCTCTGCTGCTTTCTTAAAGTCCAGATTGTCCTGACTTCTGTCTCCTAGATTTACTTGTCTGTGATAAGACCAAGAGATTTCGTGGCCTAAACAAGATAGAGCCAAAGTCAGCACTGAGTGTCAAACTTCTTCCTTTTGCTGAAGCTGAAGTCCGTTTTGGAGCAGGCATAGTGAACACCAGCAGTAAGCAGCCACACGCAGGCAGATCTTTCTCAGTGCCTGGGGCTGTGACTGTGCTGCTTGAAGACAGGAGTCTAGCAGCCACCTTACATACACCTTTATCTGTTGCAAATGTCTTAAGGGGAGAACAAATGTTTGGAAGGCGTGGGAGGCAGTACAAGAAGTGGTGGGACACATGCCAGTCCTGAAGGTATCCCATGTACTGTCATGTTGGGACAAGATTTCTATTGTCTGTAAGTCCCTCGAGACTTGCAGGAGTCTGCTGTGGCAGAAATACTGTAACAAAGCAGTGTAGATGTAGCCTCTTGAGACAGTTTCCACATATCCCAGCAAAATCTAAAAGAAATCCTTGGTTTGGACTGAATTACTGTGGGTTTTCCCCCAGTAAGTTCGGCAAAACTTCTGATAGCTATAGTGCAGTAGAGTATGGATTTTGCTGCAGCTAAAAGCATCTGTTTTATAATTTGGTTTTGGTTAAGTTCTTAAGTGTTAGAAGTGAAATAGTGAAATATATTTGAGGAGCAGGAACAACACAAAAATCTGAGTGCATATTCGTATGTATAGTTAACTTAAACCAAACTAATCCCTTGAACAAATCAAGCAGCTGTGTAACAAATCCGTAATATCTCACTGAACTTGACAATGCTTATATGCCTCCTACAGGAAAGTGTAATAGCTTGACATCCACATGAATATTGAAAAGCTCCTTAAAGAATCAAACTAAAAATGTCTCCATAGTTCTAAGAAAAATTACACAAAATTACATGTTTTGGTTTTGTTTTGGTATATAAAGTTCAGTTACAAGTAAATTGTTTTCAAATTGAAGTTTTATTTTATTACACTCCTTTTTTTTTTTATTTTGGTAGTAAAATGGAAAAATAGCCTTTTAATTTAGTTCATACTGTAATCCTACCGTACAAGCAAGAGATTCCATCCATGTTGTATCCTTTTATAGCTATCCATATGCTGATCCATGCAGGTTATGCAGATGTACACTACTTTGTGGATGGTTTTTAAACACTGAGGTCTGAGCCTTGAGAGATCATATCGTACAGTCCTTCTTTCAGTTCTTTCTGTGCAACTTCATGCAGCAGGTGAAAGTTAGCACTCTAGTTAATACAATACTGCATTTTATTAATCTATTCTTTTCTCCTATCCAGCCTTCTTTCAATCATAGTTGTTAATAAATGTGCCCATTAGCACCTCTGTAACAATTATTAAATCTTTGCATCCAGGCACTTTCTGGTTTATTCAGCTTAGCCAAATCCAGTCATTCTAGTTTATATGGTTTAGCAGCCTGAAACAATTTTTCAGTTAAGTCTCTCTCATCATAGCATACATACTCAGAAGACCATTAAAGATGCTAAGTAAGGTTACTAACCTGCCAAATTTTTACTGAAAATGTGGTAGGAGAAATGAGAGTCATCTGCGGCCTGCAACTAGATCTTCAATTTACTTTTACTGTTGTTTCGGTTTCCTTAAGCATTCCTGGCTGCCTTGTTGTGCACAATCAAGAACAGATCCCATCAATATCAGTTTCTGTTATTTCTAAGCTACGCTTAATAGTATAAAACTATGCACAGCAGAGGCCATAGAGCCCATTTCATGCGGTCTGATTTATATTTTGAGATAGCAACAGCAACTGGCTGTAACTTTTAAGTCATAACTATGCTTTCATTCTGACTTTGGAAATATTAGTGGGTTTTTTTCTGTGAGAAGTGCATGAAATACTCCAACCGCTTCTCAATTACACTAGTATGATTTTCATGGTAGGCTTTTGCTGGTGTTTCTGCTTGCATAAAAAGATTAAGGAAAACAATGTCTAGCTGTAAGCTGGAGTTTAAGTGTAGTGTGACTATAATATCAGAAATGAGACATTGTGGCTAGCTTGCCTCGTTGCTACTATACCACATATTCCTGGATTCTATCTCCTTTTATGCTTAATAGCACTGCAGTGAATGCAGACATTTTAAAAGTATTTTTATAGAAAATGATATGTATGTCTTAGATTTTTAATATTGCTTACTTTTCACAATGAATTCCTAGAAATAAGGTGAATTGTAGGATGAAAATTGTCTTTTTCTGATGCTTAAAAAAAAAGAATCATTGCAGTCATCCTGTTTCCTTCATTATCACACAAACCTCTGTATGGGCACAAATAAAGGAGCACAGGGCTATGATGCAATCATTGAGGGACAGTTATTTTTGAAAGTCAATGATGTACTGCATAAATGCACCATCAGAAGGCAGAGAAACGAAGCATGGATTTTGAATACATAGATGTGTCTGGATAGGTTTGAGTGAACTGTTCAGAATTGTTTACATGTGACTGGAGAATGTACCCGAGGACTACACTTTAAAAGACAAACGCAGAAAACAACATGAGTAAAACTGGAAAGAAATAACTGGGAGGTCAGGGTACTAATGAGAGCTCTGTAACCAGCGTAGGAGTGGAAAGTGGGCCAGCACTGACATACAAGTAAATTTTTGCCTTTCTAGTCCAACATGAAAACTTTTAAAATGTGTATTTCACTGGCTAGGAAAAAAAAAGTTTCATTTTCTTGTGCAAAAACATGCTGCGAGACTGCAAGTGGTTTTGTAATGTATCATTTCCAAAGAGTAATGGTCTCTAACAAGAACTGTAGATTGTTTTGGTATTGCTGGAAAAGACTTAATGAATAAAATCTGATGCTGAAGCCAAGGCTTTGATTTCAGAATAGTGAAGGTACAGAATGTCTTCTTGCCAAAAATCGAGTGATTTTGTCTAGGACACTGTGATGGGTCAAGCTTGGCTGGGTACCAGGCACCTATCCAGCCGCTCTCTCACTCTCCTTCCTCAGCAGAACACGTGGAAAAAGCTTGTGAGCTGAGGTAAAGATGCGGGGATCACTTACCAATTACCATCACAGGCAAAACAGACTCAAGTTGGAGAAAATGGAATTAATTTGTTGCCAAATAAAATAGACTGGGATGGTAAGAAACACGGAAAAATCTCTGAAGTCAAAGCTTTTCTCCTTATCAGGGTTTGTAAGAGGTTTATTTCTAGAATGCTGTTATCACCAAGGTGGTTTTACACCATCACCAAGAACTTTCTGTGCAAAAGGATTCTGACAGTAAGAAGTTTTTTACATCTGAACAAAGTGCAGAGCATTAAATGACAACAGAAAGTCCCAACTGCTACTACATTGATCACACATCAAATTAGAGTTGGGGGAATTAAAAATACTGTTTTCAGCATAAATTATACTGAAACATTCACTCAGAATTGAGTAAATAAAAAGTTGCCTATGTAGAAGAATGTCCTACATGTTAGATGCCTTTAAGATTAGTAAAGATTTCCAGTTCATACCTATAAACATCTGTCTATTTTGGGGTATTTATACCACTATTAGATTTAGTTTTTTCCAAAAGGGAAAAAAGCATACTAGATGGTATTTAATGCCCAAAGGGAAGCAGCTGTTGTTTTTAGTCTGTCCAGAAATCAGCTAACGTTATGACTGAAGCTGGGAGAGGAAGGACAATCTCATGTGGGAGTAATAACTTTGTGAGGAAACAGGCACTCTCGGAATGAAAAAGGGTAGGTGGGCGGATTATGTGCACATGATGTTGATGATGCAGCTATACCCACAGGAATGCTGCGATGTTGCACTGCTCTGCCTCATTTCAAGCTTTGAATTTAGTGCACAAGAACATCGGATACCAAAGCCAATTATAATCTTTAGTGAGGGCATGTCCTAGTATTGCAAAGCAAGATTATTGAAGAGTCTTCATTACATTTGCTTGCAAATTATTCAAATAATTGACCTTATGCATCACAGTTAATGGAGCGCTACACTGAAATGCTGAGCACTGGAGGAGCGTGAGGACAAGGCATAGCAGTGCTCAAGGATAATACTGAGTCTGAGTCACTGCCTTGTACCTCACACTGTTATTTCTGTGAATGCAGTTAGATGTAAACCCTACCCAGAACCTAAATAATGTAAAACCTGAATTTATAATCACCTTTTTCTCTGTGTACAAGATTCTTTGTATGTACACATCAAAAATTTCTTTGTTATGGTCACTCTTCCTCCGCATGGAGATAAGCCAAGCAGACCTACTTTTAAACTCCAAAGTACAAATATTTAGTGCAAGGTGGTTCTTTATACCTGCACAGCTTTATGAAGGGATCTGATAGCGCCCTTTTTGCATAGATATGAAATGAAATAAGATGAAGTGATGTTTTTCAGGCAGGGTGGTTTGAGAGCACTCTATTGGCTACATTGTATATCTACATTGTTTTAGCTTCACATGCAGGGAATAAATTACTTTGAGAAAGGAGGATCAGTTAGTTAAGAACTAGAATCCCAAGGATGACATTAGGAATGTTATGCATATTTTAGGCCATGATTATATGGACTGAAAGAGTTGAAGGAAGTCATGCATGAGCAAAAAGCATTTTTTAAACTTTTGCTGAAGTGTATGTACTTAGGAAGGTAAATACTTTACATTGAACCGAGATGAAATGAAAATGCCGTGATGATTTGCTATATGAAAAGAACATTCATCAAAATCAATGTGTTTCTTAATACTACTTATAGTATCAAGCTTTATCTATTGATTTTAAATTAATATAAATGTTCTGAGTTGGAGACATTAGCTTACTGGCCATTGTTTCAGCCATGAATGCAGTGAGGCTCTAATAAGGGAGAAATTACTGTGCTTTGAAATGCATTCCATTCTTCAGTGTAATATTCTGATTATGGAAATAAACATTGAGACTTCATAGCTGCTGATTAGTATAATTCACTGTCCTAGTTTAATTCCAGAAAGTATCAAGTACTTACGCAGACTTGTATCTGATATATCTGCTCACTGAATTTTACTGGAAATAACTAATGCGGAAGAAAAATGGCAAGATTGGGTTTAAAAAGGGATTGAGAAACTCCAGAAGAAAGGTTACATTCCACAAGGCAAATCTGGTTCAAATGAGATGCAAACAACTCATAAATAAATGGATTCAGTATGCAGATTTAATGAACAGATAACTCAATAACATCATTCCACAACGTTTCATTCATTCTTCAGGTAGCTTAGTATGAATTGCTGTTCTCAGCAGAGACCTCTAAAATGCATGGAACTTGAAATCGTGCGATCCTCACTCAAGAAAAACTCTAGCTGAGGTCAGTTTGAGTTCTCCTTGTGTAAGGATTGAAAAGAAACTTCTGAAAAAAATTTGACATTTGGCTTCATTGTTTTAGTTGATAAAGGGCAACAAACATTAGCTATAGTAGTAATTGTTTTAAGCAGACAAATAATATCACTTATACTGTGAAGCAGATTGCAATATAGTCCACCTTTGAGGTCTCCAAAGCAGCCTCTTTGAGCTGCATTCACAATTTCACCAAACTTCATACCACTGAGGCAGCTCAGCCACCTTCTGATGCGGTTCTTCTCCTGAAGCCGCCTTCGGAGCAGTGCACTGTTGTGCGCTCCATCAGTCACTTCAGGACTGTCCTCTATTTAAAACATGGTTGCCTTTAAATGTTTTCTCATTCATGGTCTTCAGAAATTATACAACAGGTATGACATATGGTCTTTCAAGTGCTTTTTCCTATTTTGCAAGCAGTTTCACCCACATCAGTCACGACACATAACTTGCAAGAACAGCAGGAGAATTTGCTATTTGCTATTCATCTTGGGTTTTGATCAGAGTCTGTTCTTGACGTGGAAAACTTCCTGAGAACCAAAAATTAACATATGCATCAATATTTGAGATTAAAAAACTCAAGGTCCCAGGTTTTCTTCACAGACAGAAATCTGAGCAGCACGGTGTATCTAACATGCTCAGAATACGCTGAGCATTTGCAATGGGTACATGTTGTGCAACCCATCCAGCACTTTCAGGAGGTGTGAAACGGATCGTGTGCCCAGATGACTTCTACAAAGCCTGCTCAGTGTCATTCTGCATGCATTTGCATTCTGCATCTACGATGATTTATGTGTCCAGAATTTCTGGCTGCCTGGCAGCTGCTACCCCAGCTGGGTGGCTCAGTACCTGAGAATTTCCAGATGAACAGCCAAATCAGTGATCTAAAACAAGCTGAAACAGTAGTTTACCATGACAAGTAGGAGATTTGGCAAGTACGCATCAGTGTAGACTGGAAGCTGTCTGAAGAAAAGGGATTGCCTGCCTGCTGTTTCACCACTTCTGTTCCAGCACTAGGATGAATATAAAAAAAAGCCTTGATACACTTTATCTCCACTGATTTCTTCTCTCCTGGGAAGCTGCCTGCAGGTTGCAGATGTCCTCTGACACTTAACAGGGAATCGGTCTTGATCTCAGGATGCAACAGTTGTGTCAGAAAAAGGGACTCAAGTGGTATTTCTAGCATATTTATTCTCAGGTGTGTAACTAGGCTGTTTACTCCTGAGGGATGTCACTTATGGCTGGCACAACAAAGCATGTTAGCTCTGCAAAGCCTGCAGCCATCTATGAGAAAAACAGAAGAGAAAACAGGCCCTGGGGACAAACAGTCCCCCAGATGTAATTTCCCAGCTGGGATGTTATTCAGTGTGGCCCTGTGCCTAGAACCCCAGTCTGTTTCTGATCTCCAGGTCAGTTTCAAAGCAGTTCTGTAATAAAGGAGGCATGTTTATGTGTTCACCAAAAATAGCAGTAGCTGTTAAAGCTGAAGCTGTTCAGCATGGCTGACAGAGTCTTCAGATTCTTTCTCCTTAATTTCTTGGCCCAATTGTTTTGCAACTTGATGCTGGAAAAACATAGTTCCTATGTGTGTTAGTTTTGGACAAATATCCAATCATCGTGCCATTATGACTGCAGGTTTTTTTAATGTTACATTTTGATTTTTGGAAGCATGGAATTGAAAACAGAAAAACAGCTGAGTTCCTGCAGATTTTGTTTACTTAACCACCTTGTCATCATCTGCAGTTTGTTCTCTGTTAAAACTGTCATTTACTTTGCTTTGCAGGATGATCCATCTTATTTTTCTATTTGCTTACAACTCCATACGGTTTAACTTATTTCCTTCTTTCCATGATGAAATATAACTTAGTTTCACCCTGATTCTGTTAAGGTTCTTTTTCTATCAATGCCCAACTTACTTCAGGTGCGATTTCTATGGCTCAGTTTAGCCAGGGATCTGTAGAACACAATATAAAAATGCTGTGATCCTTCATAAGATGCTGTGAGACTCCTTCTTTCAAGGGGCTTTAATCTAGAGTAGAGGGCATGGACTTTACATGGACCTGGCAGATAGATGCAAAATGGTAACTGGTTGCTACCATCTTGGGGCAGACTCAGTGCTGTGTAGAAAGTTTCCACAACCTATTTTCTTGTTCTAGGAGCAGCCAGTTGGCTAGTAATATAAAGCAGGGAGTGACAGGAATATATTTTTCTTTCTTGCTAGCAGTTCAGTGAAAGGTTCATATTAATGATTTTTTTAATTTCTTCACAGTGTTCATAGTGAGTCAGAGTAATTAATTAACTGCCTTGTTTATGATCAACATATATTTTTGATTTATGTGAGAATTTGTGCTTAGAATCTCGGAAGTCACTGCGATACGAGCAGGGCTCAACACTGAGTTGGAGTAGTGTGGTTATATTTGCTTAGTGTAATTCTTAACACCCTATGATTAAGCAAAGAATAATAAAGTAATACATTTAGCTGAATGAGAGGCCCCAGAAAACTGAGTCAGATGTGCAAACAAGGTGAAAAAGCAGGCAAGAACATAAACTCTACTAGAGTAGCCTGTAAAGCAGCATTACTGTGCTTTTCTGAAATCAGGAGAGACAATCCATGTTTGCTATGCTTACTGTAGGCGATGTAAATGTTATAGCTCTAACTCTCGCCTCACTTCAGAGGCTCACCTAGACAGCAGCTGTGACAGAGCTCTCTCTTCTGCTATGGCTCCAGCGCGGGATCGTGCTTGGGCAGTGGTCAGAGAAGACAGAAGGAAAGATGTCATTGCTGCATCTCTGTTCTTGGCTGGTGTAGGACTTGTCTTCCCTGCTTTGCTAGAGCGGAGACTGACAAGAGAACCAGGGAGGCTTAGCAGCTTTCTGGCAGGCTCTCTCCTTTTTTTTTTGCACCTCCCTATAAGAAGAGGATACCATCTTCAGTACTATAAAATCATCGTGGCAGCAGCACTCAGGAAACTTATTTTGGAAGGTACACGTCTTTTAGCTTCAGGGGGCAATGCATATGTTTATGCCAATGCTAAATATTGCCCATTGTTTCAGAGTAGCTTACATATGTTTGGTTTTACTTTCAAACAATAGGCAATGCCCCTGGGTGACAGAGCATAGGCTGAATGGGTCCGTAGGATGAGAACACACCATTCGTCAAATGACTTATTCAGAAAATACCAAAATGAACGAATTCATTTGAACAGCTCTATTATGCTCCCCTGATGTGCTATTCTTTAAACAGAGGAACCTTATTAGTGTAACAGTCACTCCAGGCCCAAGATGTTAATGTTTTCTTTGGATTTGTGTTGGAATCTACATATGTAGGAAACATTTTCATTTTCTAATTATTACAAATGATGTTCTGTTCTTTAGAAACAGAAGTATTTTAAGGGGAAAAAGTTATGCTCAGGAAGAAACCAAGTAAACACTTTTTACTTAAGGTTTTCACTAGAATAACTAAAAGCAAATGGACCAAACTCATTGGATTTAATCAAGCTATGAACTACCATGACTATAAACTTGGAAAAATACCTCTCAGTAACAGATTTTCTGCTTGTAGGCTGACTACAGACTGAATAAAGGTTGTCATTGCTATTTCATTAGGTTAATAAGGTCTTAAGTCCATCTAATATATTTGCTCTTTTAAAGAAAAGATGCTAGCTAATGCAAAAGATTAATTTTGTGTTGTATTTGTCAGATTACTAACATCAGTCTCACCTCTGACCAGAAGTCACACGGCAACATGGACTAAATTCTAGGGCAATTTCTTGGGTAAGATAGCAAAATTTTAAAAGGTTGTGAAACTGAAATATATAGTGAGGCCTGGAACTCTGTATTTAATTTTCTGTGGTGTAGTCTTGGCCAGAAAAATATATCAAAAATTAAAGTGGACATCAAATTGTTGCATAGAAATTACAAAGCCATGAAGGCAGTATTATAACAGAAGATAAATGTGTCCATCTTATAGTTGGATATGTTAACTCTGTTCAAAATATTAACTGAAACCAGTGTATTATTACCAGAAATCTTGTTGGGGGTAAAATTCTTTCACCTTGCCTGTTTGTGCTTTAAGGCCCTTTATTTATTTTTTTAAGCTTCTTAAATTTGGACATTAAAAAAAGAGAGAGGAGCTGTATACAAGGCTGTTCATTTGACTTTGTTTTCCTTATTCTTTCTCTTCACATCAATTTCTCAGAAATAATCAAGAGATAAGCTGCATTTAGTCAGATGAGCATCCAGAGTACTAAATTCACAGATTATGATTCCATATCCATATGGCATTGCTTTTCACCCATGCTTTTTGGGCCAGCTTAATATTTAATTCATGAACAAACAGAAGTGGTCAACAACAGAGCAACAGTTTCCAGATGTGCATCATTTCTGTCTCTTTTTCAGTATATGAAAAGAAGATAGATACACAGAAAATTTGATCTCAGTGGACAACACCTAAAATAACACTCTGGCATCTAAGCTGTAGTTTAAATGAAATGTAAGCACCTAAATTCAGGAGAGCTATCTAGGAAAACAAAAAACCCTATTCACTTTAATTCCTGAAATACAATAAACTACCCTTACTAGTGTATTCAGAAGCATGATGTTATTGACTGATATGCCTATATCCTACCCACTGAGAATCCAGAAATTATGTGTGCTTCTGCTGAAATCTCTTGGAGTGTGCTTGGTGTTAAACATCCATGCCTGGCTAAAGCTGCCTGGGCAGCATTGAGTTCAACTTAAAAAAAAAAAAAAAAAAACCAAAAACCAACAGCAGGGTAGTGCCAACCAGCCTTGGGACGCTAGAATAAAGGTCTAAGCATTTGTAAATTCAGAAAGCTTCCAGGTTGTGAGTTCCAGTTTCAAGATCTTGAACTGCAGCCCAAAGCCCTTAGCGCTTTCTGTTGGTTGTCCTAGATATCTCAGTATTGTGCATGTGGACTGTTAGGAATTTATGTGCCCTAGCCACTTCCCATACTCTGTTTCCTACAGAAAGGAGTCCTGTGCTTTTGGGTGAACAGGAGCTGAGGTTCATGCTAGCATTTCTTTCTTGTAGATGAATGGGACCTTGAGGAACACATCAACAATTAAGGCCTATGCAGCCAATGACAGTCTGTACTTAAAGGAAGAGAAGTCCACAATGCTGTCATCAAAAAAATAAATCCAGTTTCTGTACAGTTTTGCTGTATAGCCCTGTCAAAGCATTTTTTCCTGTACCAGCCAGAAGGTATGAAAGGCTACTAGAAAAAAAAAAAAAAGTGGGATGAAGGGTGCTGTAGAAATGCAGGCCAAACAGTGAACAGTTACAGAAATGCTCATCAATCAGAAAGTGTAAGTAATTATCTTGTGAGGTAAAAAAGTGTGATGTAATCTGGCCAGAACTAATGAGAACTTGTAGGAGATGAGGAGGGGAGGTTAATATGGAGGTTAGAAATAAATGCATAGAAATAGGGGCAGAGTTGAGAGGACTGTATATAGCGTAGCTCAAGGCATAAATGCAGTGTCATCCTACAACAATAAGTGACACAGACTGCTGTCTAATAAGCTTGTTTTCTGTAAATTTGATCATGCTTGAAGGTATGAAATGTGTCAATAAAACCTGTGATTGTCTCAGATAGGCATGACAAGGAAGGGAACATGCCCCAGTCAGGTATTTTAAATAGTAACCTCAAAATGTGCAGTGTCCTACATCATAGTAAAATGTACTCATTTGAATCTGTGATATTTAAACTTCAAAGAATGAGAGTACGTTGGGAAAATTGTGTATTTCCAAGTGTGTGTACTCATGTGCTGAGTTTAGGCTGTGGTTTGCAGCTATGGTTTTGCTGTGGAAATTAGGACTGTGCTTTCAGTTCTGAATCTGTTGTCTTTCCTGGCTACTCTGACTGATGAGTTCTACTAAACACTGTGAGCTGCCTTGCTCCAAATGGTCTGCCCCATCTCTTTGCTGGAGTTCACGTCTCCAATACTTTCTTCTCAGCACAGCTGGCAAGAGTGTTTACTAGTATTTCAAGCATTCAAGTTGACTGGATGATAGTGTCACAGCTTAAATTGCCAGTATGCTTGTACTGAGATGCCAAGCTGTGCTGGAGGAGACAGAACGCAGGCAGACGTTTGCTTCTACTCTCTCTGCTGTGGGGAAAGTAACCATTGACAGCAAACCTTGGGAAAGAGGGAAAGGAGATGGAAAAGGAGAGCCAGTAAAATCTTAAACCACTGCAGATGTTTCTTCAGTGAACAAAAGGCAGAAATCTGCTGCAGCAGGTTATACTTTACAGTATGTTGCCCCAAGTGTTGTCATTAACGTATTTTTAATGCTGGTGAGGGCTGTATTTCATACCTTGCAAAATACGTATACTATAGTTAAGACGCTCCAAGTGCTGCAATAGTGGGTTTTCTTTTCTGATGCCTCCAAGGACTTTCTGAAAATTAGGACTTGGCAGATTACGTGGGGGTTTGGCCAACCGTGTGTCCCAAAATAGAGCATTTGCATCAGAAATTATGTTGAGCCTGGTTACTAGTGCAGATTGCTTTGCTCCTGCGTCTTGTCCTAATAGAGCTGATCTGCATGTTTTTACCATTGGAGAAGGACAAATGTTGCAAAGCAGAGTCAGAATTTGCCCCAGATATTTCTCTGCATCAGAGAAAGGCTGAAGAGCTTGGTTGCTCTTAGTGCTGTAGGATTTTGAGTTAGAAGAGTATCTTTCTTTTTATTCCATTTCTTTTCAGATACTTTTTATCATTGGTTGTGTTCTCATACAATTTCAGCGCCAAATTCTCAAAAGTATCCAACCCATTTGGTAAGATTTCCAATAACTGTCTCTGAATATTCTCCATTTGAGAAATTACTCCATTTGAATATCTCCATACACGTTCAATGTCTCCCACTTTCAGAAATCCTTTGTAAGCTGTTACAACTTCGACTTCAAGCTCAATTAAAAATATCTCTCTACAAGGCTCATGGAAGTTACATGATTACCCTCCTCTGTCTCTAAAAGCCTATCTCAGTGATTATTTGAGAGTATGCAGTTTTAATTTGTGCTTATTGAGTAGGATTCCTTATCTGACTCAAGTGGATGCACCAACTTTATGAGTCAGATTTAAGTCTTGAGTAGGTCTTCATAGTTGGGTGATAGGTGGGTCCAACCCACGATTGTAATGCAATGTAGAGTCATTGCATTACAAACAACCATCCCACGTATTTCCTGTTGTGCTTTAACCCTGTCTGGCAGCTCACTCCCACACCACCACTCGCTCGCTCTCCTCTGGTGGGATGAGGGACAGAATTGAAAACGTGAGAAAACTTGTGATTTGAGATAAAGACAGTTTATTAGGTAAAGCAAAAGCTGCATGGCAAGCAAACCAAAATAAGGAATTCCTTCACTCTTTCCCATAGACAGGCAGGTGTTCAGCCATCCCCAGAAAAGCAGCACTCCATCACACCTGATGATGAATCGGGGAGACAAATACCATCACTCACAAGGTCCCTCTTCTTCTTCCCCCATGCTTTTTTTGCTAAGTATGATGTCATATGGTGTGGAACATCCCATAGGTCAGTTGAGGTCAGCTGTCCCAGCTGCATTCCCTTCCAGCTTCTTGTGCACTCCCAGCCTACTCGCTGCTGAGGTGGTGTGGGAGGCAGGTGAAAAAAGATAAATCTAACATTTAGACCATATAGCATTAGGGACCCAAAATGCCCTGAAGAGTAAGTGAGTTTCAGGAATCGGAGGTTCCCTGGATGCATAAGAGGATGTTCTGCCAGATGTTTCCTGTAACACCAAAAACTGTTTAAAGATGGAGACAGAGAGAGATACAGCATCCTAGTTGGGGTGTGAAGGTTTCAGGATCTTCTGGATGGAATGACATCTTAAGCTAAACACAGGCTTGGAAAATATAAGATAATAGCAAAGTATTAAGAAATAACAAGAGATGAGAAGTTATTGACAAAGGATCCAGCCTATCAATTATTAAATCAGATGAGGCCCTGCATTAAGTTAAAGGTCTATCCACATCAGGAACAACAAGTGTTCTCAGAGGGAGTTAAGATTGTATGTGTACTCTTAGCTTGTCCAGTACTTTAATCGTTTAAGCTGGAAGTCTTTGAAACCTGAGAATAGTATTATGCAGAAGGTCTGATAAAACATAAGAGAAGCTTTAAAACCTGTAATGTGGACTCAAACAAAACCAAACCACTTTTTTTAATCAGTATATTTTTAATTGTAATATACACATTTTTGTATTTCCCTGAAATATATGGAGTATTGTCAAAACATTCATTGTCTGTAATAAATTGGAAAATAATTTCAGCTCCTTCAAAGAGCCTGGAAGAACACAAAGACAGGAAGTTAAAGGACAGCCATACCACTCAATTTATGGATTCTGTCACATTTAGTCAGCATATAGGATACTTTCCTATGCTTTACATCCATCTTAATTAGGCTTCTCTATTCCGTTTTGTCTTCTCCATTTCCCTCCTTGCTTTTGTCTCCTGTCACAAAGCTGAAGTTCTGTGTTACCAGTTCATCTCTTTTCCATACCTCAGGATGGTACATGTGTCCAGAAACACAGGCCAAAACCAACAGATTTATCACAGCCTTAATGACAGCTGGCTGCATGCTGAGTGAATTCTTAAATTCCCTGAAACTACTTTTTTGCCAAAACATGTGGAGTTGCAGCATTCTACATTTTACTGGGACTGTTATCTCCAAATGAGGAATGATTCCACTGGAAAAAATTATTTGGTATCAGCTGCAGACCTATTTTTAACTTCTTGTTTGGTGAAACTTCAGAAAACATAATTAGCCATATGTTGAGAAATGTTTGCCAAGTCTTAAATTCGATTTTTGCAAACCATATTTAAATACTACCTTGTCTACAACTTTACACTGTTGGAATCAGAAGACATAGTGTTTTTTTATGAGAATGTGATTCTTCATATTTCTTTGAGTAAATATTTGTGTTTATGAAGGTTGTAGAACTGGCAGTACTAAAGACTGAAATCTTCCATTTGTTTATATGGGAAGGTCTGTGCTGGCAACAGTACTGTAATCATCCCCTACTTCTGTCACTTATGAACCTCAAGCCTTGTATTGGGGTGACGGTGTTCTCAGAGGCAGAAGAGTAGAGCAAGTCAAAAACATGCATTTTCCCCCACAAGTATTTGTAGTGAAAACAGAAGACGATTACTTTAATCAAAACATGTACAGAAAATGTTAAGATTTTGACAAAAATAAGAGTTTCAACATGAAAACCATTTCTTTTCCAAAGAAAACTTAAATAAACTGTCAAGTTTTAAATTGGATTAAAACAAATTGAAAGATTAAATCATATCTGGCTAATTCGTGGCCTGGAATTATAGTCAGGTGTCTCATGATACCATCATGTCCTCTGAACCAGAATTCCTGTTTGGGCTACTTTTCTCATCATACAATTACATTTGCTCCCCAGGAAGTTTTCTGTGAAATGAAGTCCAGTGTTTGCTGCCCTGAAAAGGCAGTTTGGACTGTGTGAACTGGATAAATGTCACCTTTCTATTTCTATTCATAGAAGAAAAAGAAAAGTCTTTTGTTATAAGAACGGTAAGACTGGATTTTTGTTTTTCTAGCAGAAGGAGAAGTTTGCTTTGGTTCTCCTCTCATTACTGGTGGTCTGGTTCCAACTTCTCATTCTTTCATAAAGCTGACAAACAGAAGGATGGGAATTCTTGCAACATTTTGCACCATGTCATGGATAGAGTGGAAGTATATTGAAGGCTAGAATGAAGGGAAGGACGAGCATTTGGGACAGTTCCACACTGTTAGCTGGCCCAACAAATCTTGCAATAAAAATAGGGCTTCTGCATCCTCTGTGCTCTCTGTCCCAGCTGTCCTGAGAGTAAAATCTAGCTAATTGGAAGTCAAGCCTCTTGGCTATAATCATTTAAAAACCAGTCCCCGTATTCTTCTGTTTCCACATATTTGTATTGACTGCAAGCTGTTATCTCTCTGTTCGATCTTACTTTCATTGACTTGTTTGCCTTGCTGTTTTTCTGTTGACCTCATTGCCACTTAATAGAAATTTATGGAAAACATTTAGATTGCCGCTTATCTCTTTATAGCAAGGTTAAAGAAAGAGAAATGACACTACTAAAAACATGTATTTACAGGATAGAGAACTTGTATGTCATGTTTAATTTCAGTTGATTCTTGATGATTCCTATATTCTCACTACCAGAACCATTTTTTTTTAAATTACAGTGGCATTGCCTTTTGTAACTCATAGTGCTTAAGGAAGTGAATTTCTGAGCCCTTACACGTAGGTACGAGTATAGATGGATATCTGAGGCACCTAAGTTAATGGTAATCCATTAAGACAAATCTCAGGATCGCTACAAATTGTTTCATAACTGTCTCATGTCTTAACATTGAGTAAAATCACCCTCTGTGATACAGTATGATAGAATACAAAGTTATATCCAGAATAGCAAAAAGCAATTTGAGGGAAAAAAATGGTAGATTTAATCACATTTCACTGAGTATTGACATTAACTGAGTTGTAATATAAAGCTTTGAAAGCACAAATAGCATGAGTGTTGACCATTTAACTGGGCTTTTATTGGTAAAAATTATTAATCAGCGTGATTTTGTCTATAGTTACAGAAATCAAGAGCTTATTTAACTGAATGGGTTTTTAGTTGAGTGTTAGTACAGCTAAGATGGAGGATTTATTTGGTATATTGTAGTTCTTTCAGTTAAGTTGTTTCCCAGTAGCTGACAGTTTTCTTAATTCTACAGATAACCCATGAATTCTTCTGTACTTAAATAGAATTAATTGAAAAGAATAAAACTTCCTGTGCAGAAAAATAAGAATCTGCAATATCTGGTTTATAGACAAGGAATAAGGAGGGTGTTTTGTTTTCTAAAACTATTCAAAACAACATATTCTGCTGTCGTACTGCAATGTATTGCATATAATATACTTATTCTACGATGCTACTAAATATTAAAGAATTATTCTCATAATTCCCAAAGAAGTTTAATTTTTCATGGTTCTTTGGTGCTCATAAAACAGTGTAATTCTCATGACCTGTGAATTTAAATGGGTGTTCACGTTCTCCAATTAAACATTTGGCAGCTTTTAATTACTTGATTAGCTTACTCTGTAAGTGTCCCCTTGTAAGCAAAAGCATATTTTTAATTCGGAATGTATGCTAATATAATTTACATAATCACAGGTCGGGGGGGGGGGGGAAAGTGAATCCAGCATGGATTTTTTTTTTCCCCTGGTATCCAGATGTAGTGCTTAGTAAACATTATTAAGAAGACTGCCTAGAAATTGTTTTAATTTGAAAACTTGAAAGACGTAATCCCATCCTCCCTCAGAACACACATACTGCTGAAACTGCACATTTAGGGTTATGTTTTTCCTTTATTGGTTCCATTAATATCTATGAAAAATGGCTTCCCATGTGGTAATCTAATTATCATTTGAAATAATTGGTGAACTAGAACAGTGTCATAGGTCAAGGTGGAAATTAATAAAAGAAGGGTAAAGATGAATTATATGAAGCATGGGACCCTAACTAGAAATAATGAGATAATGAAATTAAAGAAAAATTTTGATCAAAGACTGGTGACATCTACATAGTGAGTACAAGTACTTGTACAAGAAGGGCCAGAAAGAGGATCCAGGGAACTACAGACCTGTCAGTCTGACCTTGATGCCATGGAAGGTTATGGAGCAGATCATCTCGAGTGCCATCACATGGCATGTACAGAACAACCAGGTGATCAGCCCCAGTCAGCGAGGGTTTAGGAAAGGCAGGTCCTGGTTGACTGACTTGATCTCCTCCTATGGCAAGGTGACCCACTTAGTGGATGAGGGAAAGGCTGTGGATGTTGTCTACCTAGACTTTAGTAAAGTCTTTGCCACTGTTTACCCCAGCATTCTCCTGGAGAAAACTGGCTGCTCATGGCTTGGGTGGGTATATTCTTTGCTGTGTAAAAAACTGACTGGATGGCCAGGCCCAAAGAGTTGTGATGAATGGAGTTAAATCCAGTTGGTGGCCAGTCACAACTGGTGTTCCCAGAGCTCAGTACTGGGGCCAGTTCTGTTTAGTATCTTTATCAGTGGCCTGGACGAGGGGATTGAGTGCACCCTCAGTAAGTTTGCAGGCATCAAGTTGGGTGGGAGTGTTGATCTGCCTGAGGGTATGAAGGCTCTACAGAGGGATCTGTACAGGCTGGATCGATGGGCTGAGGCCAACTGTGTGAGGTTCAACAAGGCCAAATGCTGGGTCCTTCACTTGGGTCACAACAATCCCCTGCAGCACTACAGGCCTGTGGACAAGTGGCTGGAAAGCTGCCTGGTGGAAAAGGACCTGGGCGTGTTGGTCAACAGCCAGCTGAATATGAGCCAGCAGTGTGCCCAGGTGGCCAAGAAGGCCAATGGTGTCCCGGCCTGCATCAGTATCAGTGTGGCCAGCAGGACTGGGGCGGTGATTGTCCCTCTGTACTGAGCACTGGTGAGGCTGCACCTCAAATCCTGTGTTCAGTTTTGGGCCCCTCACTGCAAGAACGACACTGAGGTGCTGGAGCGTGTCCAGGGAAGGGCAATGGAGCTGGGGAAGGGTCTGGAGCACAAGTCCTGTGAGGAGCAGCTGAGGGAGCTGGGGGTCTTCAGCCTGGAAAAGAGTAGGCTCAGGGGAGACCTGATTGCTCTCTGCAACTACCTGAAAGGAGGTTGCAGAGAGGTGGGGGTTGGTCTCTTCTCCCAAGTGACAGGACATGGTCTCAAGTTGTGTCAGGGGAGGTTTAGATTGGATGTTAGGAAAGATTTCTTCACTGGTTATCAGGCATTGGAACAGAATTATGGATGAGGTGGTGAAGGACATGATTTAGTGATGGTACTGGCAGTTTTAGGTTAATGGTTAGACTCGATGATATTAGCAGTCTTTTCCAGCCTGGAAGGTTCTATGATTCTGTTGGGTAGTAGAACTTGCAGAAGCTTTAGCACATGGGATATTTAAAACTGAGCTGGATGAACAGGAAAAAAATGGACTGAAGGGAATTGATTCTTAACTGGCAAAGAGGTGGACTAGATGAACTAATCCCTCATTTCCACTGCTAGCACCTATAAATCTGTTTGAACAAATACTTGGAATTCTGTATGTGTTCTAGCCTTACTTGGAATTCTTTTGTGACTAGCAGCAGGAGATCCGTATCCTGTGAAAGTGCTTGACAGTAAATAGTTTCATTTTCAGTCTTTCATATTTGACAAAGTTAAATCTGAGGATATGTAGAGCTAAATTGTGCCTACTTATTTACTTTCAGTAGCAAGAAGGAGACAGCTCAGAAAAGTACTTGTCCTGTGGACCACAAAAAAATTCCCTTAAATTGGCCAGGAGCAACAGGGCTTTTCAAATGGTGGGAAATCAGCAATGACTTCATTCATTTTTAACATTTCCATGCTAACTATTCACATTTTTGTGTCTTTTACAGACCATCTGAAGGGAGTGATAACCCAGAGGCATATTCAGAGGGCAGCTCTAGGTAAGAGTAAAACATTTCAGATACAATACAGGGGCAACAAGCTCTCTCCCAGGTCTGACTGTAATTGTGGGGCAGGTTATATTTTCTGCTTCAGTTTTTTGCCACTGTTGTGGCAATTTCTACAATAGTCCATTCCATAAAAACATGGACTCTGAACTTGGCCAGAGATTTGGCTCAAAAGGCATCTGATTTTATGTGTGGTGAGAAAATGCAAAAGTCTCAATAGTTTTGGGGGTTTGGTATTAGATTTCTTTCTTTTC
The DNA here is from genome assembly GCA_027574665.1 of Rhynochetos jubatus. Classification (NCBI taxonomy): domain Eukaryota; kingdom Metazoa; phylum Chordata; class Aves; order Eurypygiformes; family Rhynochetidae; genus Rhynochetos; species Rhynochetos jubatus. The sequence continues at coordinate 32,795,960 of CM050650.1, forward strand.
AGGGTGACCAAACAAGAACAGACACATCTAAGTTCTCCTCATTTTTGGATATTTTTTTTTTTTTGCTTTCTGATGACTCTAATTTGAATTCCCATGAACAGACATTGATTTGTCCCGAGACTGAGCTTCTAGACATGTTGTTACAATCTGTCTAACGTCCTTTTTAATTTTCCTCATTCCAAGAAGGACTGAAGGCATATACAGGTCATTTCTTTTGCATCTAGTTATAGAAGTTGAGAAGTTATTTCTTGCAGTTTCTGTTGACACAGCTGTGAAGCTAAAAGTGTCTATGTAAGTTGTTCACATAAGTGTAAAGTCATCCAAATTTGGTTTAAGATGCTTTAAGCTGACTCCACTGGCTTTGTACTGAAACAGCCTAGGAGTGTTCATATGAGAATTCCACTTTTGGGACAGTAAACTCCAACTATGTGACAGAAAACTGCTGGGGGAGTAACAGTTTAAGCCACCCTTACTTAGATTTGTAAAAGAATCCTTACATTTACCTTCATAGACCTTCTTCACAAAACAGATGGAGCTAACTCAGACCAGATTGCAGTTGATACCTTTATTTCTATGTTTAGGTAACACAACAAACAATATTTGTCTCTTAATAAGACAGAGAAAATTTGGGGTCTTTCTTTTCTCCCACAAGTCAGGAAAATAAGTTACTGCAGAGTAGAAAAATAGTTTCTCATTTTCTAATTTAGCCATGCGTCTCAAACTCTGTTGATGATGTTATTATTTTATACCTTTATCCTTTTTCATTTTAAAATCAGCACTTAAAATTAATGCCATCCATGCCAATAAAGCCTAGGGGTCAAATTCAGTTTATTTTGATCAGTATGAAAAGGGGAAGTAAAGGAGGTGCTGATCTCTTCTCCATGCTATCCAGTGACAGGACATGTGGGAATGGTTCAGAGCTGCGTCAGGGGAGGTGTTCAGACTTGGTTTTAGGAAACATTTCTTTACCAAGAAGGTGGTCTAACACTGGAACAGACTTCCTAGAGAGGTGATCAATGTCCCATGCCTGACAGTGTTTAAGAAGCATATGAACAATGCCCTTGACAACATGCTTTAACTTTTGGTCAGGCAGTTGGACTAGATCATTGTTGTCAGTCCTGTCTGACTGAACTGTTCATTCTATTCTATTCTATTCTATTCTATTCTATTCTATTCTATTCTATTCTATTCTATTCTATTCTATTCTATTCTATTCTATTCTCTCAAGTTCAATCTAAAGGTGATATCTTCAGTATAACATGGCATTCTTTCTTTAATTCACTCCAGGTTTTAATACTGTCTATTTACTAATTTTATGCCCGTTGAAGAAGTTATATCAAGAAGAATCATAGCAATGCCATTTATGAGAATTCCTTATTCACTGTTTCAAAAAATTATGTACTCTGTATGTGTCAATCTGCATGATAACATCTGGTCTTGTATACTGATTTCTTCCTATATAGAAAATTGTGTTGCAAATGCTGTTTTCAATAACTATCTAAGCTGCTTTTCATAAAATAGGTAAGCATATTTTTTTCATGTCCTTAGGAAATGACATAGTAGTGACTTTACCAGCTGTACATTCACACTGTAAATATTCTATCAGTATTCCACAACAGAGCTGGCAACCCGTGTGTTTTTGGCTTTTGTTTTCAGCATTGCTATCTGCTTACCATCACAAAGTCTGGACCGCACAAAGTGTTTTCCAGGCTTTTTTTTTTCCCCCTTTCATTATTCTTTTAAATACTCTGGATATTTTGACTTATAGTTTATTCTGTGAGTTGGGGAGTAGTATTTGTCTACCTGCCTTTTTGGATGAATGTTCTTCCAAGGAGTAACAGGTGTCAAGTCTCCCAGGATCTTCTTCATGACCAGACTGTCATCAAGATATTTTTAAATGGAAGTTGCATGGTAAAAAGTCTAATTAAGAGTTTGCTGAAATCCCAACACGAAATACAACACATCATTGTTCCAATTAGAAGCCAAGTTAACATCTTCCAGCTGCCTTTTTTTTTTTTTCCCTTAACTTAAAGGAGTTTATGTATAAAACTCGTTAAGAAGCTATTTTAGTTGGATTTTAAACAGTGTAGATCTGTTTCCCTCATGGCTATGCTTAAGATGTGGATTTCTTATTGAAGGAAAACTCCACTACTTAGCCCATTGTTCTTAGCTATCTCTTTTAAAACACCATGTGCTGGGAGTTAACAAAGGACACAAATAGATGGGAGGTTTCATTGGAGGCAAAAGAATTCTCCATGCTTCTTCAGTACACAACCACAAACATGAAATGTTTTATGTAGAGAAGCAAGGATTCACTCTCAGTGTGACTTTCATCTTTAATAATTGTAAGAATACCTTACTATGCAAATCACTTCTTTTATTCCCCCAAGATGTTCAGGCAGATCCTGACAAAGTTGCAATCTAGCATGGGTTAAAGCTGGCAAATATGGGCCTTTGTAAAGAACATGTGTCCTTTCTAAGAATTTCAGCATTAAGGCCCAGTTTTATCAACATTTTATTAACAAAACACTGGTTTTCCCAGGTTTTGTAATTTGGCTTTTAGAAACAAGGTTTTATATTTCTGCTGTTATTCAAAGAGCTGTTCCCAAGTCCTGCTTCGAGAAAACTTCCTTGGAAAAAGCCCATTCCTAATGGAAAATAAAATGACTAGGTGAGTCAGAAATAACAGATACATTTGAATCCCAAAATTGCATATCGGCATTTGATTTAAAGTGGCACATGCCTGAGAGCAAGGATTTTGACATCTGTTATTTTTATGTTTGGATTTGTAACACGTGTTTGTTTTAAGCAGAAATAGGGAGATTTCTCTTTGTCTTTGGTCCCTCTGAGGCTTTGACTACATCATCTTTTCCTACACTTTCAAAGATACATACCTGTTCTACAGATACTGGTATCAGTTTATACCCTTATTCCACCTCTACTGTGTGTTTCTTTATAGTGTGTTTCATTCTGCTTCCTCACCTTTCCTTGATCAGAAGTGAAAGAACAGCACGATCCATGCCAGAAGTAGGGACAGACAGTGCTGTATCAGAGTTCTACTGCAGGAATAATCCAGCCAGTGTTAGGAAAGAATTTCAAAGAAACTATTCCTCCAATGCACTTGTTTGTGGTGCTCTGAGAAGCTGCCACTATCATGTATCCCGTACCTGGTGGGATGCAAATATGTTGGCTCTCATATTTCTGCATGTCTGGAGAGGTAGCACTGGAAACTGCTGCTCCTGTTGTCCAGAGTGAGATATCATAGAACCACAGAATGGTTTGGGTTGGAAGGCACCTTTAAAGATCATTTAGTTGCTGAAGGTCCCATCCGACCTGATTTTGAGCACATCCAGTGTGGCCCATGCCACTAGAAAGGCTGGGCCACCATGGCTTTTATCTGGTGAGGATATAAGTTATGCTTAGGAAGTCTATGATCTCTCTGCAACCATAGCAGCGTCGTACAGACATATATAACGTTAATTCCGCTAATAATTAATAACTGTCTTGAAATCATCCACTGTGATCTGTGTGAATGGGAGGCACATAGCACTTCCAAACTGCTGGTTTGCCTCACAGTTAATCTATTTAAGTAAATCCATAGTTAAATAAAATGAGCTCAGTTTCTTTCACTGTCCTGCATCTTGTAACAGAGGTGCCATGTAACTCTTCATATGAAGCAGGAGTGTTGGTCTGTCCTAATGCCATGAAATGAAGAGACACAAGTGTTTTCAGTCACAAATGACAGAAGCTGAGGAAAGCAGCAGTCTGTTTTCCTACACAAATCCAACACAGTCCATGGAGAATAATCGATGGCCTGCTTTAAGATCATCATTCCTGGTGCCAAAAAAATTGTATTTTATGTATGGGCTAAATATAGCACTTTAGAGAAATAATCTGTCTGAAGTCCAGAATTTTAAGACTTTTTTTACAAGAGAAAAGCAACATGTCCCCAGTGCTGCTAGGCATCCAAAGATGCTTCCTCTAAAACCATGTAGGTGAGTTCATGTATTTCCAGTATGCAAAATATGCTGCTTTTAGCCAAAAAAAAAAAAAAAAAAAAAAGCTCAGTGTAGGGCAGTTTGCATTTTTCTCAGAATAAGGGAAAGATTTCTCCAAGAAATTAACAACTTTGATATACCCAATGTTCATGTGTGTTATATTCTATATATTTCTGCTTGAAATCTCAAGCCACAGCAGTGTTTTTGTAAAAGTTCGCTGCTCTTGTGCATGCAGGGCACTGATTATTTTATTCCTAGAGTGTCCTCTAGTGGTGTCAAGGTCACTCGTGTTAGTGATGGGTTTCATTTCTTCAGTCTTTCTGTGTCAAAGGTAAGAAAATCAAAAATGTTTTACATTAAGCTTTCTTTTAGGAATCCTAATTCTGACAGAAGGCTGTTAAGATTGAGCTTGTTAAAGGTTGTTAAAAAGATGATTTTTCACTATTACCGGGACAAAGATATAAAGAGCAAAACTGGCTGAAAATTTAGAACCAGTGCCTCTTTGCCTTTTTTAAAATAAGAGTTTTACTCTGAAAGTGATAAAGACACTTTTGAATTTGCTTTGTGCAATTATTGTAACATATGAGGTGCTTTTGGAAATATTTACCGAATCAGTTTTTAAGCAAATGCTTGAAATACTGATGGACAGTTAATTTTGAAAACATATATAAGTAGCTATATAGGATAATATAAGTAGATTAAATGATCTTTATAGCTTGTTTTTACTGCAGTCTGTTTAAGTCATTGTAGTTATTACAGATTTGTCTTGGAGGAAAAAAGCATAGACTTTAGCCTGTGGTAACTATGAAGTTACACACCATAACAAATTTACTCTCTTGGCTTTACATGCCATTTTGTACTTCAAGTCAGCACAGTATATGGGTAAAACTCTTGAGCTCTTGAAGAACATTTGTGGTTTTGTATGTACCAAGTTCTTCTGTAAAGATGATCACAACCAGGAAAAAGAACCATGGATTCAGAGCAGCAGTTAGACAAGAAGCAGTGATTCCATTGCAGCAGTACTTGAGGTTTCTTCTTAGGTAATATGTTTTGGGTTTTTTCCACTATTATGTAGGAATTAAGTTTAAAATTGTAGGAGTATGTTCTAATAAGAAGATACTTCTTACATCTGTCCCTTCAGGCCTCAAGCCCGCACAGATCTTTCCATAAATTTCTCTTCAGCCTTTCTAGGGTGTTTTGTAGTTTTGTGGTTTTTCCCTGTTACTCATTTAGCAGGTTTTACTAGGTACAGTGCTAAATTCTAGAGGCAGTTATGAGCTTTCCCTTTCATTCTGTCTTCAAGAAAGAGAATACTGCACCTTTACTGGAAATCTTTGCAAAAATGTTCTCCTGAACTGTCAGAGAAAAATCTGAGATTACTTGTGTATTTGTGGCTGACTGGTCACATTCGAAGAGTTGCAGTCAACAGCTCAACGTCCAAGTGGAGACCAGTGACAAGTGGCATTTCTCAGGGGTCGGTACTGGGACCGGCACTGTTCAACATGTTTGTCGGCAACATGGATGGTGGGATTGAGTGCACCCTCAGCAAGTTTGCTGGTGACACCAAGCTGTGTGGTGCAATCGACATGCTGGAGGGAAGGGATGCCATCCGGAAGGACCTGGACGGGCTGGAGAAGTGAGCCTGTGCCAACCTCATGGAGTTCAACAAGGCCAGGTGCAAGGTCCTGCACCTGGGTCGGAGCAATCCCAAGCACAAGTACAGGCTGGGCGGAGAGTGGATTGAGAGCAGTCCTGCGCAGGAAGACTTGCGGGTGTTGGTTAATGAGAAGCTTATAATGACCTGGCAATGTGTGCTTGCAGCCATTGGCTAGAAAGCCAACTGTATCCTGGACTGTGTCAGGAGAAGTGTGGCCAGCAGGTCAATGGACGGGATTCTCCCCCTCTACTCCACTCTTGTGAGACCCCACCTGGATTACAGCATCCAGCTCTGGGGCCCCTAACATAAGAAGGACATGGACCTGTCGGAGCAAGTCCAGAGGAGGCCATGAAGATGCTTAGAGGGCTGGAACACCTCTGCTATGGGGACAGGCTGAGAGAGTTGGGCTTGTTTAGCCTGGAGAAGAGAAGGCTCTGGGGAGATCTTATAGCAGCCTTTTAGTACCTGAAAGGGACCTACAAGAAAGCTGAAGGGGGACTTCTCACAAGGGCTTGGAATGATAGGACAAGAAATAATGGCTTTAAACTGAGATTGGATGTCAGGAAGAAATTCTTCATGGAGAGGGTGGTGAGGCACTGGAACAGGTTGCCCAGAGAAGCTGTGGATGCCCCCTCTCTGGCAGTGTTTAAGGCAAGGCTGGATGGGGCTTTGAGCAAATTGATCTAGTGGAGGGTGTCCCTGCCCGTGGCAGGGGGGTTGGAACTAAATATTCTTTGTGGTTCCTTCCAACCCAAAGAATTCTATGATTCCCATGTGACCCAATCAACTTCAGCTTATCAGAATCTTAAAAAAGAGCAAAGACATCTTTGGAACAAGTGATATTTTTATTAGGAGTCATGAACTTGTAGCACAGCTATCCAGTTCTCAGTTTTATTGACATTGACTTCAGTATTTCACTGTTGTTGGAACAGCTTGCAGTCTGTGTAAGCTTTCTTACAATAAGTATTTCTTTGGAAATACTGAAAAGTTCAATGTGAATTCTGTTATTATTTAGAGACTCCTTCTGGTGACTAGCAAGTAAGCAAGACAAAATGGGGAGGTGAAGCTTTCAAATTTACTAGATGATCTTTAAGGTCCCTTCCAACACTAACCATTCTATGATTCTATGAAATTTGGTCTGCTAATATTGTTATTAATAAAAAGATGCTATGATAATAGTTACACATTGAAAAAGGTCCTCAGAGAAGTTTGCAGGATCTCTGACCTTGGTGTTATTCATGACACACCAGGACAACCTTGTCTCATTCAGGTTTTGCCCAACTTTTAAGCAGTAGGTTGGACTACGCAGCCTTCCGACGTGTCTTCCAACCAGAATGATTGTAAGACAGGTCTTGAGATGGAATGAGCAAAAAATAAATTTGAGTTTATGCACATATTCTACTGATTCTAGGCCTAAGCTTGTTTGCTTTAGCTTCAGTATATCTCAGAGTAGTGTCTCTCTACTCTGGCTCTAAAAATCTGGTAAAATAATCAAGAGTAACATGCAGTTGAAGGTCCTGCAAACTTCTTTCCTCTGGCCATGTCCAGTGGGTATGTTGGGCAGCATGACTAGTTCTGCATCCATTAAGGTTTCCTCTGTGAGAGCTCTTTGTACCAAACTAAAGTTCTGTAATCTAATCAATTGTAAACAACAAATGGAGCTCTTTCACCTGTGTTTTTGCTTTGATTTTTTTCAAGGTAAAGATCAGACCTAGAATAGCAATTTCCATCTGATCATGTAAAGCACAGTACAAAGATTGAATGAGAATAGCATGGCTGATGTGATATCCAGTGTTTAGAACAAGCTGAAATCTAATGAAAAACGTTTTACATTCTGCTGATGTGGCTAAAAACATTCACTACTTCATTGCTCAAAATTTTTTGCATGTTTAAGATCAAAGAAAATAATGACTTGGAACAAGTAGTTGCTAATAATATCCCACAAATATGCAGAGGTTGGATATACTTCTGCAGATAAGAATCTTGCGGATAAGTTGTAATTGTTTCTGGGTATGCCAGGATTGTCTCTTCTCTGTGTACAATACAGTGTGAGTCAGCCAGCAGCTGCCAGAACATCGAGCTCAACGCCGTTTCCTTCATAGGTCATAAGAAAGAGCTGAGTTATGAGAAATGCCTAAATACCTGTGCACTTCTTGCCCTTCTTGAGCTGGTAACCCAGCACAGACAGCCTAGCCGTTCTGCAGCTGTAGCCAATAGGTATGTGAATGGGAGGACCAACAAAATTGTGGCACTCGCTATGGGATATAAGTGTGGCTAGCAGGAAGAGGGTCCCTAAAACATAATCTGGTTCCCACAACTACCCAGGTTGCATATGACCCTGATCCAGCACATATGCCAGAACACTGAATAACATCAAAATGAATCTTCTTAATGAATAACGTTCCCGCTAACATGAAATCCTATGATTGTGGCTTCAGAAATTTTCTGGAAAATTAGCACATCATACTAACAGAAAAGCATCCAGGAAACTCATTTAGAGGGCTAATGGAGTAGCCATGTTTAGTTAGTATTCACCTTTTGAATCAAGGTCAAAACTTCTTTTATTGTCTAACTTAAAGCGACACATCAGTTGCGTGACCCTTCTATACCTCTGCACAGCTGGAAGAGCAGCAGTTAAGTATAAAACGTGTACTTATTTTTCCATACTATTCTTGCAAATAACATTGTTCTAAATTCAGTGTACAGTCCAAAATAAATTCTTCTGTGAGTTGTCACGAGTGTTTGTACTGTCAGCCACAGCCTGAGTTCACCTCAGAATGCAGGTAAAACACCTGTTACTTTCAGAAACAGCTGGCACATCTCAGAACTGTACATCTGCTCACCTGAGAATCCCCCGCAAGAAATATGAATCCACTAAGCTTCAGTATCTCCTCTATGCTCTGTGACACTCAGTGTGGCTGCAGCTTTGGCACACCTAGGCATTCCTCATTCTCAGTATTGTCTTGACCAGGCATTTGTATGTGTACACAACAGAAAGAGATGAGTACGCTACAAGCTGATGTGGCCTTAACAGCAAAAATAGCAAATACCAGAAGTTGTGATGCTGTCTTATTGCAGCTGTGGTCTGCACATTTGTGGCAGCGTATTCCTAAAGTCTCAGCTTCATGATAAGCAACCAACTTCAGAAATATTTTCCATCCTTTTCTTTCAAGAAGAGCATGACAAAAGTTAGCAGAGAGACTTTTTTTTCCCCATGAAAGCTCTTGGATGTTGTAGAAATTATTGCTAACCAAGCCTCAAAGCCTGTGGATGGCAAACCATGCCCTTCTTGGCAGGCAGAGAAAGATCATTCAAATATCAGGTATGGTTTTAACTAATATTATGAACAAGATATATGATGAAACAATGATCTCATTTAATCAATGGTAAAATATATTTATTAAATGTAGGAAAGAATCTAGTAGGACTTTCCTGACTAAGACCCAGTTACATTACTATTCCAATAGATCAGCTGCTGTGTATAGAACATACTAACCTTGAAGCTTCCCCCCCCCCCCCAAGTACATTGCACTTGTATATTTGGAAACCAACAGAGAACTTTCAGCCACAATGGTTTCAGAAACATTCATGGCTTGAGTGCAGCTGACGTGAAGGCAACGCCTTCTGTTTTATATGCCATGCATTTTCAGGAGCATATATATATATATAGATGACTAGTTTCAAAGAAACTTGAGGGAACTGAAGTGTGGGTCTGTATTTAGCTAGAACAGCTCACAGAGATGGAAAAAATAGCTCCGCTTTCCAAGTGTGTTGGAAGTCAGTTAGTTTGAGCCAGTAAAACAATAAACGATACAGTGATACAAAGAAAAGCAATACCAATGGACCTTTTTACTAAGTTCAGTGATGAAAATACGAATAAAAATAAAAAAAATACACATGCCCTTAATCCCCATGCATGCGCTAACTTGTAAGCTGATCCTGAATAACACTGGGTGGGTAGTTCTTTTAAAAAAAACCCAAATGACAGCGTATGCTCCAGTTTGAAAGCTGTAAACCCCAAGTTGGCCAAAAGCTTCAGAGACGATAGCTAAAGCAGTAAAAATATTAACTGGATACTGAAGTCAACTCTAAATTTGGTTAGTTCAAGTGGCTATAAATTTAAGCAGATAAACACAAGACTATCCAGTGAAAAAAACAAAAATCTTTGACTGCAAAAGTACAGCTGGAGGGCAGGGCACAATGTTATTTGAGGTACAAGACAATAAATCCCTAGGAGTTTGACTTCTAGGATACACTTAGGTCAAGAAATATATGAGTGCCCCAGAGAGTATAAAGTTCAGGGTCACAGAGAGTTTCTTGCAAAACTTTCTGACTGTAGACAAGAATCTGCCAGAGTGTTTCAAGTTGTTGCCAGCTTGCTGTACACTATGTTGATAACGCTTGGTGTCTCATGCTAGGAATAGTGTTTTTCATCACTGCTTGCCATAATGCTTTGAAACAGTGATCCAGTCAGCAGGTGCTATCATTTCTATCTGGTACTGTGTGATTGGGTGATGTGAAATATGTTGTAAAATTCACTGCTTTCTGTGCTCCAAAACTGGCCCTTTCATTAGAATAAAATCTAATCTTAAAATTACTTGTTTATACAATCTTACAATCTTGTTTATAAACAAAACCAAACCAAACAAACCCACAAACCTTTATGATATGAACTGTCAACTCTTGCAGAGCTCACCTTCTTCTCTAAGCAGGTGGCTGGTATCGATTGTATCTTGTGCTGCATTTCAGAAAATGGGTTGTATCTGAAGATGAAACAAAAAATGTTAGCCTAAAGATACATATAAAAGTTGCTAGCTACTTCACTACCCAATGTAGCACTGTCAAAATCTCTTCTTTACATGGTGTGACTCACTACTCCTAACAAAATACTTCACAATGTAGGATTCATAATTTTTGCCACTCAGCTGTATGTGCAGTTACGCTGATGTAAAGGAGCTAATGCTCCTTGTGAGTACATTGCTGACCTCTCCCAAAATAGCTCTGTTGTATAGAACTGGATGGAGGTATGCCAGCAGAAACCCTAGCATACACATAGGCAATGTTTTCCTAAACATGCACATCACACCTCCCCTGCAGCCCTGAAACCTGGGCCTGCATTACCCAGGATCAAATTGCACCAACTGCTTTTGTTTCTCCGGAGAAGTCGCTGGGGCACAAACAGTGCGTGGTGATGCCGCACATCAGCTGAATGGCTCATCTCTGTCGATGCACTGAAAGCATAGACCTGGACAGTACAATCAAGTTTCGTATAACAAACTGCCAGTCAATTAATTAAAAGTCAACCCTGAGTGAACAAAGCAGATAGCACTTTGTGTTCTTCTGTGTAGTTGCAAAAGTGACATCTGATCGTTAATATTTCAGAAGTAGCACCTCTGCACTTTTTAATGTATTGCAAATTTTTTAATGTATACTAAAAGCTGGTCTCGGGAATCTTCAGGTTTTCTCAATTTAAATGTATTTTGTCTATATGTGGTTAATATATAGATAATATCTGATGTTTCAATAAACATTTTCTGATTCTGCATGGGCAGGCAGATATATACACTAAAAGGAAACTCTTTAGAGGAATAAAAAACCAGGAGTAAAAAGGAAGTATTTCTGCTGTGGTATCTATCTTAAACTTGTGAGTAAGTGTTATGTTTTCTACATTTTACTGTCTATTCACTCAGTTGTCCCTCTTGTTATTTTAAAATAACTGAGCCTGCCTATTGAAGAATGCTACCGTTAGCCATGGCCTCTGCCTCAGCTGCCTGACTTCAGCTGCAGCTGAAATTGCTTGGGCTGGTGGGAGGAGAGAGGGCTGAGGTGCCAGCAGCAGAAACCCAGGGGCAGAAAGAGGCCACTGCAGGGATTCAGGAAATGTAAAGGAAAGAGGGAAGAAAGAAGTAGCAGGGAATGAGAAGGCAGAAGCAGCAGCAAACAAAAGGTTCAAAATACACTCCACCAGACCATAGATCTCTTTTCTGTGGAACATTAGGAAAGAGCCATGTGTTCATCTGTATATGTTACAGTAGGCAGATTCAAAAGGTCTAGGCTTTAGAGCATAATGTTATTCAGTTCACAAGCATGTTGTTGCAATGAGCAGGCGTGACAAAAAGCTGAAATAGAGACTGCAAAGCATGGGAAAAGACATCAGAGAACTTGCAAAGTAGTGCCTAAGGAGGCATTCCTAGACTTGACTTACCACTGACTTCACCCGATGTGGTGATCAGGTCTCTTCTGCTTTTGTGACTGGAACGCATTGATGGATGTCTAAGTTTTAGCCACATACTTGAGGAAGGATCCAATGCTATTTTTGCTGCTAGGGACACATCAGTTTGTAGTGTACTCATCTCTTTCTGTTGTGTACATATAGAAAAATTGGTGCTGCTCACCTTGCCCACAGCTGTGTTTCTTGATTTTGTCACCAGCGTATTGCCAGAGATATTGGGCATAGCTGTATTCAGGGTTGAGGATGCTGGGGCCTTTGTGTCACAGAGGTGCTTGTCTCACATAAAAAGCTTTATTATTATTTCTGAGGGTAACTTACAACCAAATAAACTCTGCTACTGTGTGTAATCAGCAGCAGAAAAACATTTTTCTTGGTGTTTTTATATATAAGTGATCAAATTTTGCCTAAGTTTGACTGCCCTTTGAGAGCTAGTGCAAATGTAATTTTCCAAGTACTACATGCCCTAATAAATCAGGGAAGGAAAGCTGCAATATTATGCCCTTGAATCACTCTGCGATGACTAGCAGAATCTGATGATGTTTTCATGTAGGGAAGTTCTGACTTCAGAAACAGCATTAATATTTTAAGATGTCTTTAAGAAGTCTCCCACTCTATATTGATTTTCCTTCATTATAAGGGGTTAGAGCTGCTACCTCCTGAACTCAGGCACCATAACTGATGGTGCGAATGGGCCAAATGCCCTTCAGTGTGCTCGGGAGAGTGAGTCCCTTTGAACCACTGCTGATGACAGCTCGAGATAAGCCTGGCTGGCTTTGCACGGAAGCCTATTAAGGATGCTCACATGCTCTGTGAGCATGGCTCACTTGGGAGGCAGCAACTCCGTAAATCACTTCAGTTTGTTCCAGAACAGCGTATTTCTTTCAAGCCTGGAGGCTGTGTATTCATGAAGGGCAGAACAAGTGTGGACCCTCAGGCGCTCTGCAGTTAGCGTCTCCCCTCAGGTTCCCCTTGTAGCTCTGCTCTTTTCCACGTTGTGCCTTCTCCTGAGGATGAAATCTGACAAATCAGAAAATCCTGATTCCCTGTAATCGTTGCAAGGTTTACTGCTTTCCTTAAAGGTTCGGGCATAATTTTTATAGCCACCTTCTTATCTATTGTGTTTGGTTATCGCCTGTTACAGAATGTGACTGCTGTAGCATCTCCTTCACCATGTTTGCATCTCCTGGTTTATGCTCTTACTTTAATATTACAAGCAGTTTATTTTTTAATCTTTTGAGGGTACCCTCTCCACCACAAATGTCTTCACCCTATCCTTCTTTTGTAACCCACATATCCAGCAAAGCCTTTCAATTTATGAAATGAGAATTGTGCATGGGCTTTGTCTGCCTCGGCTGTCTGTATTAACATGCTTGACCTGAGTACCTGAAATGCATTTCAGCTTCATCTGTATTAAGCTACAGGGTGCTACAACAAAAGATAAATGGTTTCAGCTGGTGTGCTGACAGGCAGAGAGGGGTCATTACTGCCCTCTTGTTCCAGACAGAATTCCTCTCCTTGAAGAGAGTGCACTCCTCAGGCCTCATGACAGGTTGACATAGAATTTATTTTCTTGGCAGAAATAATAGTCAGGATGGAAACTTGTATGTATTGTACAGCAAATCTTTTGTTTCTTTCATTTTTCTTCAGTTGAAAAGGTTAAGCATGTTTTCTTGGGAACCTTAAACTATTCTCATTCATCCTAGAAATAGAAACTGTTGTAACACTAGGAGGTAACTTTACATTTCCTTTCAGTGCTGAACATATAACCCATGATGGAAAGCCTGTTTTGCCATCTCTCAGAATAAGCATGTTGTGTATTGCATTCTAACTACCTCTGTTATAGGATAGGGAGATCCTAAGCTGCTTTCTTAGCGTAACTTAGGCTACTCTTAAGGTATTTCCTCAGTTCTCCTTTACCTTGAAAAATTTCTTACAGGACATTTTCCTTATTTATACTAATTATCTGTGTTTATCACTTATCGAAATTAATTTTCTTCTTCTTTGTCTTTTACTCTTCTTTCTGTTACTGGTTTTCCAGCCACCAGCACAGCGACTGCTGCATCTCCTTTTCAGTGCAACTTTGCTGTTGCTGTATTGTCTTTGTAGCCAAAACTGTCAGGCTGAAAGTATTTGGTGAGGGTTTATGCCACAGATGAACTTTTAAAATGGACTGGCAAACTCACTTTCATGCATATCTAAAATAAATATTTCAGTCTTCACGGGGGAAAAAAAAAAGGCAAGTGATCACTAAAGTTATCGAGTGTCTCTTATACAAAGTAAGGCCCAAATAAGGAATTGGAAGAAACATTTCCAAAAGACAGAAATTATTAATGACACACATTTCATTACCTTCCTCTTAAAGAACAGGTTTTATTCTAATTAAAAGTTGCTTCTTTTGACATCAACTGGTCATTTCTCCTATAGCTGTTTCCAGTCCTTCTGAAGAGCTAAATGCACTTGATCCAGTAGAAGAGGAACTTCGAAAGCAAATTGAAGCAGAAAAAAAAAGGTATTACTTCTGCCTCAAACTGCTGCCATCCTTCAGAAGATAAATTATTCTGATAGTATATTCCAATTACAATTCTGCACACACAACTACCCTCAGGGTTTTCTCTGATATTTAAAAAATATCAGCTTTGTGGTTCTCTAATAGTTTTAAAATTTCTGTATATTCTGTTGGTTTGTCTGTAAGATGCCAAAGTACATGAGTGGGGAAAATTTACGCTTGGGCTAATGGCTAAAAATAAATAAAAATAGCTTAATATCCTCCCTGAGGATTAGTGTTAGAAACTTGTTGTTTGAATCCAAATGTATTGTGAATCTTTTTGGTTGATTCAGAAATGTCTTTCCTTCCTTGACCCAAGGAAACCTTCAGGCTATACAGGATTGACTAAGTGTAAATGATATGAAGAATACGCCTTGGTTAACAAATCCTTCTGTTTGGTCTAATGTTGCTGTAGCCAGGAGGATAAAAGAAAATAGATTCGAGAGTATCAGTTCTAAATAATTTTCTAGCATTTACGGTATGTGCAATCTGTGAGGAAACTTGTGGCTATTTCATGCTACCAGTAAATCTCCAACTATATGTTAGCCAAGAGGCTTCATTAATGAAGATTCCATCTGAAAAGGGAATCAGTGCTCAGCTCCTGTCTGAATCCAGACTCTGAGTACCAGTTTTTTATTAAAGGTAACATGCTGAGAAATTAAAAGAATTAACTGACAACAACTGACTGATTGCACCTATATTTTAATTGTTAGTCAATATTGATCCCACTTGAATTTCACTTATTTCTTTAGTGAAAGGAAAGCTTTGGGGGATAAGTTTCTTGTACTTACTGTCTGGTGAAAGTCTTATAAAATATGAGATGTCTCTTCGTACCACCATTCTGTCTGTGTCCCCTGCATCTCTGATTGATTATTATATATTCTTTTGTAATTTAAATCTGTAACTGTTCTAGGTAGCATAAAGCTTTGTTCAGATATGTATTAGAAGATCTGTAATACATTTTCTTCTTTCCATATTAGTTATAAAACAATGTTCAATCGCTTGAAAGTGCTGAAGGTAGAGATTGAGCACCTGCAACTTCTTATGGAAAAAGTGAAGGTGAAGCTGCAAAAAGACTTTGAAATCTGGTGGTCTGAAGAGGCAGCAAATCTACAAGTATGAAATCACTTTGTATTTCTTCCATGCTCATGTCAATGTAACATCCTCAATCATTTCTTAAAGAAGTAATTAATTGACTACATAGAAAGGGGTAGGAAGGATGGGATTTGGGGCCTGATTCACCTGTGCTTATGCCAGTGTAAATCGGACAAAGCTAATGTGAATTATGCTTGTATGAAGCTAACAGCAATGAAGCAAAACCCTTGCTTTTTGCTCTACATTCTGTTTCGACATATCCCCCCCAACTTGACTGAAAGACAAAAAAGTCCCAAAATGCTGAAGACTCTGAAGGAACATAAAACAAGTTGGGGAGCCTAGAAAAAATCGTAATCATTTTTACTGCCAGCAAAACTGATTTCATCAGGTTTATGACGTGTGTGTTGGAAGATGGCAGTCATAGCTGTAACATGGACAAGTCACAGCAAACATAATTGGCTTTTAGCTTCCTTTGTCTGCAAACGCTCCAGTAACCTTTCAGCTTTCCGAAGCTCCCAGAGGGTCAGCAGCTCTCAGCAGAGGGCATGTGCCCCTCACTCTAGCTGCAGCCCACCACTGCCATCATTGCCTGTTTGAGAACCCGGCCCAAACAGAATCCTCTAATTCAACGACTTGTGTAAAGAGCTGTCATTTAAAACAGTGTATTAGAAATTCACAACACAGTCTGAAAGCTACACAGGTTCACAAACACAGGAGACAGCACAAGAGGGTCCAGCAGAGGATCAACTGAAACAACAACATAGCTGTCTTATGCTCCCCTTCTGACACTTTTTTTTCCAATGTCTTCCAAGTAGTGACACGACATTTCACAGCAAAGCACGGCCATGAAATGCACATCATCCTAATGAAAAAGTGCTGACTGCAGTCCATCCCGTATAATACATTAGATGGAGAAGAAGATTTACTCCTCGGGTTTTTATAAACAAAGAACTGTTTAGCCAGTATTTTGTTTAATTCTTATGAGTATAAATTTAACCTGTATTTTTAAGAAAACAGCCTAAAGTTGATATGGAACTTAACATGAGGTACTTAGTTATTTATAAAGTGCCATCTAACTAGCTTAACTTCAAGTTGCCGTTGCAAAATACTTTTCAGGTTAAAATCTGTAAACATGTTAGTGGCAAAGAGGATAATGTTTTAGTCACCCTCCTGACTAAATATTTAGGCACTTCAAAGTACTGCAAATAATATTTTTCAATCCCCTGGAGCACATTTTTCTCCATTCCTTAACAGGAGAGGTCCAGGATTTAGCCTCTCGTGATTCATAAGTAGGAGATTAGAAAACTGGAAAAAAATAATGGGGATTGATTTCTTGGATCTTGACCTATCTATACACCTGAGCTCCCTAAGAAACTCAAATCAGCGAACAGATGCTGTTACATATTAAAAACTTGTAACTTGAGCTTAAAAATACTTGATTCAGTCCTAAACACTTTCCTCTTTGTCCAGAAGTGTTTGTCCAAGTGAAGAAAATACTGTGTGATTCAAACTCTGTGTTTTCTGAATGAGTCATTGCCTACCTTGTTATTGCTGAGACCTGTAGACCAATATTAAGCACTCTAAAAAAATCCTATCCTCCATAATTTTGTTTTTCAATCTAAACCCAGCAGGAAGAGCCAGAGATGGTTAGCTCACCAAATACTGCGACTGCTTGTCCCAAGTTTATCAAATCCTCACAACATCTATCAACTAACAGGTAAATTGGTAATTTTTCTCTGCCTTTTACTTACTTGTAAGAAACTGCAGTTTTAGTAGATGTGCAGTTCACCGGAATGTTTTTGTAAATATCACATTCAAACACCACATTTCCAGTTACAAGAGAAATGACTGTATAGGAAATAAATTTTTATCATTCAGTTATTTTGCAATGATATTGAAGGTAGCTTATTATAACTCAGTTCTTTTGACTTGTTGGTCTTGGGAACCTTGAAACCTGTTACTAGGGACCCCATGACAGGTTGCTAAGAAAGGTAAGCCTGTTACCAGTCAGTTTTGATATTTGAGGAGACTGTATCTCCTTTGGAATGTGTTCAGGGGGCTGCAAACCAAAATAAATATTTCAGACAGTTATTGCATTTGATATTGTAAAATACTGGTGCATCCTCTACAGGAGAAAAATGTAATCGCCTTTATTGTTTCATCATCAGTCACTTCTGATTTTAAAACCTCTAAATTAAATTTGCAGTAATAGTTCTTTCATAGCCTTCAAGGAAAGTAGAGTGCAGGAAAACACATACCAGAATATGCAGGTTTCTGTAGTCATTGACAATAAATGGAGTTGTTCTCTCTCTCTCCCCACCTCTCTCACTCTCTTTTTCTCCCTCTCCCCCTCCTTCTCATTATACAGTTAATCTTTCTCTGATGAGTGACTTTACCTAAGATTTTATAACAACACTCTGCATAAATGATGTTACCTGCTTTGCAGCAAACATAATATATTCTACATACCATTAAATAATGAATATTGGATTTTCTTAAAACTGAAATATATTCTGATTTTTATTGTAAACTTTTGTGTATCTGTAGTAAGTGCTCCATAATCAGTACAAAGATAGCATGAAATGCATAATCCTCTTGCATGTTGTGTACGAGAACATTTTCAGATGTCTCAGACTGATGAATACTGACTGTGGTATTCTGTGCTTTGCTTCAGTTCTTATTCTGTGTTCTCCCAAGACGTAAGCGCTATTTGTTTTGCAAATGTCTGACAGGTTTTAGGCCTAATCTGAGCTGCTTATTTCTGGGTTTATACTGAAGGTTACTTGTCACACAGAAAAGCTGATGGAACAGAACGTGAGAGCCTTTATGGTCTAGCCTGGCAGTCAGCCAAATGAGCACAAGCCACCTATGACTGTCACTCTCCTTAACTTAGTACTGAATTGAGCTAAGGACCTCTTGCACAACCTCTCTGCCCCATTGTTCTGGGAACAACGATTTCCAGGTGGTGTGCTGATGCATTGCTCAGGAGAGTGATGTCTTTTGCAGTGTAAGCTAGAATTAGAATAACGTAGGATAAGGCCCAGCCACTTCCAATGCAATGGGAAATTGGCCTCCAGGAGTGGTGACTTCTACTTCCTCTACCTAAGCTCAGAAGCAAAATTGCATAACTGGTTTCTTTATAATTTTAAACTTTTCTTTCACATGCCCTTACCATTTGTGTTTATTACTGGATGACAGGTCTCAGAAAAGTGTGTGGCATTTTTAATAGGATGGGGGAAGGTGCCTGGTTGCTTTCAGCTGCTGAGCTTACTTCAGAGTCCTGCACTGCCCCACAATGTCTCTTGAAAAATACCACAAGCTCTTTATAATGAGCAATTTCTCTGTGTCTAAGTAATGGACATGCTGACTGAGATTGACTGGATGATCCTTGCATACGTATCACAGACCCAGAACATTCATCTTCTTGAGCTTAAATTGTAGAGGGAGTCAGGATGAATATAGTTTTGTGTTCCCATCTCTATCAATACTCTTGCAATGATCTTTTGAAGTTAACTGCACTTTCTTCCTTATACTTCCAGAAAGTAGATCTTATTTTATGTTAGGCTGTTTAAACGTATTTTACACAGGTACATTTCCAGTGTGATGTGCATGGAAGTAGAAACACTGTTTCTGCTTTTTGTGAGGCAGAGCTGCAGGCTTAACATCCCACTGTGCCTGAAAATTTACTTTTCCCCCTACTGGAGGCAATAACATTTTAGAGTAGAAGTTTCCAATTTCATAGGATTTAAGAGTATAAAACAGTAGAATATTTATTTCCCAAGGATCTCCTTGACCTCAGTTGACACAGTAACTTTACTTACCAGTTCCCATGATTGTGTAGGATGGGTCCTGGCTACAATTGCTCCTCTTGGTTACGTAGTCATGAGACACAAATGGCTCTTTGTTTCTAACTAACTTGCCTAAAAATCAACAATCTCTTTCTCTGAAATGATATTGCTATCTTCACCCAGCAGAATAACTGGTCAGAAAAGCAGAAACTGATACAAATTATATTTTATATAATGTGGTGTAAATAACACCTATTTCCAAGATGGAATTCAGTTCACAGATGTGTTCAATAGATATAAGATCTAAAACTTGGTGGGCTGCATGTGGGAATTCTAAGACTGCTGTTGACAGAGTAAATATGCAGTAAAACTGTTCAGACAGACTCCTGAGTGTGAATGGTTATAAATACAACCTTCAGGATTAGAAGTAATAAATTATCTATCTCAGCCTATAAAGGATACAGGTATATTCCATAATCTTTCTTGAGATTTATATATGTGTTTGAAATCTTTTGATCACCTTCTAGTGCATGATTCATGCACATTGTTACTGTATGACACTCCTTAGTCATGTTACCAGAGTAAATTAAGCCTTTAGAAGGGAATGTGATAGCCTCAAATTGTATTTTATATTAAATCAATATATAACCAAAACAGAGAAGGGAAGCTGATAATCCTTTTGAGGCTCAAGAAGGATACACACATATAAAAGGCACTTGATTCATGGCCAAACATGTCCCTTTCAATTGAAAAAATGGCTGAATTGTTAAGTGTTGAAATGAGTCTGTGTTAATAACGGAGTTGAACAGTGAGCATTTCTGCCTTAGTCTGTAAGGTCTTAAAGCCATTGGCTTGATCCTAGTCCCACTAGAGTAAGAAGCATAACACTGGTTTCAGTGACCACAGTGCTGAACGGGGGAAGGGTGAATGAGGGTTGTCGGCAGGTTTGGCACGAGAAAAAAACATTTCTGCATAAGAAAGGTAATTCCTTGAACAGGTTAAACACATCACTGAATCTGATAAAATCGCTGAAACTGGTAGCTTGTGTATTGTAGAGGCTTACAGACTCATGTTCATTAACATGTTGAGTCGATTCAGGTTTCTAGACCGCATTTATCTTTGCATGTGTCTTTTATATGAAGAATATAAAAGAATATATGCAAGAATATTAAATCTCATCTGATCTGAACATATTACTTAAAATGAAGAACAACTGTGCAAAGTAGAGAAGGAATGACCCATGTCTATTACAGGCAAAAAAGGGTCTAATCAGCAATCCCAGAGTCACAATACAAGGAAAAAGGAAGAGGAACTGAAAATGATCATCAAGAAGTTAGTTTATTCAACAGAAACACCTAATAAAATCACTGTGATGCTAACTGCAGCTCGTGCTCTATGTACGTTTATGTCTCTTAGGGTTTCTGTCAAGTCTGCAGAAAGTCTTAAAATGCATGTTGGGCTCAGCATTCTGTGTCTGCTCCACTTCAGAATTCAAATACAGCGTTTTGTTCCTCCTCATATAGTCTTCTCCCACACTGGCTTTCATTTAAGAAATTTATCTGGTCCTTGTCTGTTCAAGTTACTTCTCTCACTGAATATTTCCTTTCACTAGTGTTGAACTGTTCAAGTATTCCCTCTGAATCAAACAAATGTTGGACAGTTATTCAAATCTTCTAAAAAAATTTCTTCTTTTTTTCCTCTCAAAAGGAATGTATTCCTTTTTAATTGTCAGATCTTTCTTAACTTCACTTATTCCCTGTTACTGAATCTCATTTGTCCTATTTCAGCAAGCACTGCAGTATGTTCAATCTCAGACTCCTTGGCTCTGCAGTTTATTTGGAGTATTATTTACTCTCTGTATTAGTGCTGTGTGACACAGGAAATGTTTACATATTTTGCTGCATTTTCTGTTGTAATAATTTTTAATTCCTGCCCATTTTCTGCAGTGTTACTCGATGACAAAATATAATCTGCGAATAACATCATTGATCAATGATATTTCAAAGATTTTCACATTCTGTTGGTATCGGTTTAACTTGAACAATTTTTCTATGATTTTGAAAGTTAGGCCAAATTAGATTT
Source organism: Rhynochetos jubatus (assembly GCA_027574665.1). NCBI lineage: Eukaryota > Metazoa > Chordata > Aves > Eurypygiformes > Rhynochetidae > Rhynochetos > Rhynochetos jubatus. The sequence continues at coordinate 32,817,357 of CM050650.1, forward strand.
TGTAACCAAATACTGAAATGCTCAGATTTTAAGCAGATTGAATCTTGCCTGCTGTTACAGAGAACATCTGTTCCCCTCACATCCAAGGTTCAGATGGCTGGAGAACTGCAGCTGAGGTTTTTTTCAACATTGCAGAGGTTGCACACCTTCAAATTTTATGCTTTCTGTTTTAGTCTACCTGATTTTCCACTTCTTTGCAGCTGGAAAATCAAGCATTCTTACCATGACACCCATCATCCCTCCAACTCCTCTATCCTATGTTCTTGACAGAGCTGGTCAGTCCATGGGACAGCTGTCTGTAGCCCTTGGGTTCCTGCAGCAAGAGAGACATTGCCACAACACTGTGCACCTCTCTCTAGCTGCTGCCCCATGCCAGATTGAGACATACACCCCCAACAGATGATCCTCCAAAAAGACAAGTTACCCACTGGGTGAAACTTCAGGTACTAGGTTAAAAAAAAGAACTGAGACATATGAAGATGACAGATTATCTTTAATCTCCAGAAAAAGCAGGAATTTTACTGAAGCTGTCAGGAAACAGCAGGTTGAGACTTCTTAAATTCAACCCAATATAAAATCAGATAGATTCAGAATGAAAACTGGAATTATACATCATCAAAAGAACCTGAATAATGTTAGACCCTAGGAGCCAGAGACAGGACTTCTACACCTTGTATATCCATTCAAAACTGTGATCCAAGAGTGCCAGAAATGTTGGTTGGAAGGCATCTCTAGAGATCTCTGGACCAACCTCTTGCTTGAAGAAGGACTATCATCACAATAAATCAGGTCAGCTGTGGTTTTGTCAAGCATCCTGAGGTGTCTAGTCCTTCAGGCTTAACACACAGAGATGGGAATCATTACCCCCACACCATGCTGTCATAATGACTTTCCATTAAATTTGGAGCAGTACTAGCAAATTTTCTTCTCTTTTCTCATCACTGGAACAGCATCTAACACTCAGATGAAGGAGGAGAATCCTGGCTTCTGCGAACAGGCTAGGAGCAAGTTGCATCTGAGTGCACAAACCTCTGCACAGCAAAATTACACTCTTTTGTCCCGTTATGATTCAGCGTGTCTTGCAGTGCCATAGAAACATTATCAGAGCTTCAGTATGAAGGATGCAAATTATCCCCACACAGGCCATCCCTCTAGCCTAGAGATTAGAGAAATCTCTGGGATATGTAAAACATGGATTTGAGTTCTGCCAAGCTGAGGGACACGTTTGATACATCAGTACTCTGGTTGTTAACCTCCTATATGGGAGCAGCACTTGGAGTCACTACAAAAAATAGTTGGAAGCTTCCTTATAAATTTCCTTAACTTGCAGGAGAAGAGTTTGCTTCCCACAGAAAAAAAACTTGTGGCTGTAACCCCACAGGAAGAGGGTAGGAGTTTAAGGTTCAACTCCGAGCACAGTAGTGTTAATTTCTTGATTCTGGGCATCACCTCACTCAGTCTAAGGTGTTTTTTTAGTATCATCTTCCTCAGGTGCCCAGTTCTCCCAGAGCACTCTAAGGCAAGTTTCGACATACTGTTCTGGGTCCAGGAATCCACTTGAAAGTGAGATCCCTGTAGGTCAAACCCTGCCAGACCTGTAGCGTCTAGATTTTTTAATGGATCTGGATCTAAGTCCCCTTGAAAATGGGGCTTTAACGATTTTGGAGAATAATTTTAATTTAAATTCAATGCAAAAAATAGTTCAAACATATAAACTATTGCATTTTAAAAATAAATTACTTGAGCTGACTCACAGTATTTTTATAATTATACATTCTGTTCATGGCAAATAAAAAGCAAAGAAGCTTATTTCAGTGAAAGGAAAGCAATGAAAAAGGATCACATTAAGTCACATCACCTTACATTCGTTTCAGACTGAGAACACAGTCATGGACGGTTGCTATGATTCAGTTGATGTGTAGTGATTTATTAAACCATGGTCACATGACTTGGAAGCCTAGGTATCTCAGGGCACAGACACAGAATCCTTTTAGAAAATTGAATTTAAGCCCCTGAATCACTTAGTGTTTAACAACTGCCAAATCAATGGAAAAAATGTTCAGGAAATCCTAAAGCAGAACTATGATATGAAGTTCCCAGATACTGTTAAACCACATAGTAGGTAATAACATCACACATCCTTTCTAGCTCTTGTGATCTGTAGGTGTAATAAAGTACGGAATATTATTATTATTAAATATTATATTGATTTTGTTGAATTAGGCTGAGTCTTGAGGTTATTTTAATCCATTTAGGCAGGTGCGAAAGGTATGGGACTTGAGGAGTTAAAGAGAAACATTCAGTAAACCTGGAGTTGTTCATTTGGAGATGACTTATACTCTTGGGCACAATATCTTCTGTGAAACTGAACCTGGCACGGTGTAATACAGTAAAATTTTAGTAATAAATTTCTTTCCTTTCTCAAGTTCTCTGCCAGAAATATCAATTCAGCAGCCAACAATGAACAAACTACTGCAGTTAGCAAGGCAAGAACTTGCCAATCCTGCCATCTACTGGAAAAAGCCTAAAGCTGAGTAATTCAGTGTTTCCACTCAGATTGGCACCGGATCTGGCAGCACACACAACCCCCGGGGAAAGAAAAGAGACCCTAGACATTCCGTGGCAGAAATCTACCTTCCTAGTGGAGAGGGTCCCTGACACGGTATCTGCAGGGGCAGAAATGCACAACAGCTGTTTGCAATATATTTGGCTATCACCAAGAAGCCCCATCCCAAAGTCCTCGCTGAGTTTTTATCCCATTTCCCACTGATTTCAGTAATAATTTTGCCTGACTAAAAAAAGAACGGAAAATGAGCTAAGGCCTCACTTGGCTAATAGTCAGTTTGTGAACTAAATATACCATTACAAACTGTACATCAGATACATCAAAGTGCTTTACAAACCCTACTTAGAAAACAAATACTAATAGTCTAATCTTTATGAGCTTATTTCTCATTCTTTCGTAGCCACATTGTCTACATAAACCTAATCATTACGTGGATTCAACTGCAAAAACTCGTCTAGTAAGCAACGTGCTTTATATAGATCAAAAAGTCTTGAAAAATAGCTTATTTGTAGTTATTTAGCACAGATAGCCCTGCGCAAGGGCTATATTCTTTCTTTCATTTCTGCTCCCATTCCAGTTTTTCAGAGACCACAAGAGTCAGCCCTAGTGAAGATCCACCTGGGAAAATCAATTCAGTCACTTCTCGTAACTCAACTTCAAAAACAAGGTAAGAAGCGTACCTGAGATATTCAGAGGAAAAAGCAAACCAGTAAGTAATATAATGCCTACGTAACCCTCCAACAGTCTCTTTAATAACAGTCTCCTTGATAAACAACAATAAAACTGAAATTCCTCCAACTTCTAAAACGATACCAGCGCCGTCCCATAGCTTTACACTAAGTAGCTGCATAATCAGCATTATAGAGGTGATTTCTTGTTTGTCCTGATGCCTTTTTCTCCATGGGCTTATGAATCTTCATAACTGTGTCTTGTCAGCAAGAGAAAGGGACTCTGGAAGAGTGAATAGAGGCATTTGAAAGGAAGAGAGATCAGAGTATGTAAGCATTGCAGAATGCAGGAACTACACGGAGATCTTTTGATCCTTATGTTTTTGTCCTTGAAATATTTTGAGTCTCCCTCCTACAAATTATTCTAGTAAAATAAAATGACACCAGCAGCCCAGGTGTGCCAGGTGTGGCAAAGACTACATGTCATGTTTTCTCAACAGAGGTACTGCTTTGTGAAAATCAGCTTTGCAGGTTAACAGAAGCTACATTTTTCTTCTTTTTTTTTTTGACACCTCCATTTTTTCTAATTTGCTCATTTCCATGTTCTTTTATCCCACCGAAACATCATCCCACATCAGTATACTTCCAGAAGTTATGTTCTTCTTGTGCTCAACACTTCTAGCTATTAAGGCCCTTAGGAAAATATGGTTACTATTTTTCCTATGCATTAGTAATAACAAATCACAAGGGTTTCTTTTTTTTCATTTTCAAAATAATACGTTTCTGGAACAGTAAAAAATCATGGAAAACTTCATCCCCCAAAACCTGATGTTTTAAATTGCATTTGTATTTAAGAAAAACAGAAGAAAGAGTGAAGATAAAATGTAATTTAGACAGTACCTTCTCAAATACATTGTGGTGTTGGTTTTTTTTGCTTTTTATATTGCTGCTAATCAAATGGAAATCAGTAACAGAATAGTCCTTTACTGGTTTTCTGAGATCACCTTGTAAATTACATAAAAGGCAATATTTTATTAATTTCATAGTAATTTCTGTAATTTTTTACATTTTGGTTCACTAATTCAGCAACTGAGGATGTAACTAGTAGCACAAAAACAAGGATATCAGACTCCCATTTTGTCAGGCAAAATTACATTCCACAGCAATAGTCAGTAAAGAACCGTGGAAATAATTATAATTACAAAGGTAAGATATGTAAAAAAAAAAAAAAGTTTCTCTCTTTAGTTCCCCTTGTCCTTCCATATTGTAATCTTTATCACTCTATTACTCATTTCATCGTTAGTGCTTAGTCTTTAAACGAGGCTAAAGATACAGGGCCAAATCTGTAGCTGATTATAATAGCTCCACTGTAGTACATCATCTTACACCACTGGAGGGTGTGTCACGGAGCAGAGGTAAGTCAATGATTTAACAGCATAGATACAAGCTCTCAGCTGGGACTGAAGACACAACAGCATGAAGCAGTCAAATTTCCTTGTCAGCAAATGTCACGTGGTTATTTACTTCTAGGTATGCACGAACACTTAATTCCCTTACTGCAGGCAAAAATACTGTTGTTCTGTTCAAATAAATAGAACCATTTTTTCCTGAAGCAAACAAACACATGGCATAGTCACATCCATAATTTCTTTGGTAAACTCACTATATTAGGCTTTTCTGCTTGGCAATAAGTCTTTGACTCAGCAGTAAAACATTTTTAACCCTTTGTGAGAGGTTTTATAACTGATAAGTACGTAGCTCTACCAAAGTAAAAAGATACTGGCTAATCTTAAGAATCTGTATCAGGGCATTAAGAAGTCCTGGGCTTGATTCTTCTCTGAACTGTGCCATCTCTAACAGCGTATCTGGAGAACAAAGTCCTCCATGCTGGAAAAAGAGAGGAGAATAGAAATAGAAAGAAAATGAAAAGGAGAATGGAATAGAAAAACAACTTTCTTGTTCAACTGGGTCCACAAGTATACTTTCTTGTTTCAGGACCTTACCAAGTTCAAGTACATCTCTTCCTCTGACGGGAGACAGCCAGGCTGATGCTGACATTCTAGCTTTCTTTAAAGCAAGACAGAACATCCTGCAAAAGAAAGGTAAATCCTGCCAAAAACCAGGAAGTCAAACCAAAATCTGCAGTACAGCATTTTAAAGCCAAAATAGCTTTAGTCCACTGACGCAAGTGAGAACTGATTCTGGCTTAAGTTATATTACATTATGTTCTCAGCCGTTCTAAACACTTGAGGTTCTTCACATGTATTTATTTTCGTAGCTCGATGGTGCAGCGCATAACTGTGAAGTCTGTCTGTTTGTCTCAGCCACCATTACTGAACTTTCTGGTGCACTGTTCAGCCTGCACAGTGTATTTCTTTACACTTAAGTAAATGCGCTTGAATGTGGTTTCTTTTCTGTATACATTTTCTTTAAACTATCTGGCCTGGTTTTCAGCTGGTACAAATTTAGTTATAACGAATGACACCAAACAAAGATTAGGCAAGTGATTGCACTGTACCCTACCTCACAGGCAGGCTGGCCCACTATGTCTGACAGAGTATGATTAGCAGGTATTTCACTGTATCAAGATCTAGTGAAACTTTCTATGGGTATTTGTCACCAAATCAGGCACTGAAAGCAATCATAGGTAGGCAATAATGTTCACTCTACAGTGTAGATAAGTAAAATTGGCAGGAAGCAGAAAGCTCTAAATACACAACCGTGGCACTGCAAGGTAGCCTACAAGTAATTCATCATGATAAAGAAAAATGACCCGTGATTTTCTTTTTTTTTTTTCCTTTTTTTTTCCCCCCCTGGAATAATAGTTTTTAGTGGCAGCAACCAATTAAACAGAAGATAAAAGCAGTAGTGGTTAGTGAAGCAGTAACTTTCCATCAGCACTTGAGTGCTGATGACAGCATTATTCAGCAAGCTATCAGCACCTGGCAGATGGTGTTAGCACTGTCACCAAGTGGGGTTTCCATATCACACTGCTTATCAGAAAACTGTCAGGTAAACACACAGTGGCTGAAAAAACAGCCTCCCTACACTCATCCAAAGCAAACACTTAACACACTTAGGCTTTGGGATCCCTTTTGTCTTTATTTAGAAAAGCTGTTGTCAGGTTTCTTCTGCAAATGAAATTAAGTTGAATTTATAGACAGCTCACCAGAAGAAGGTTAGAGATAAGTGTCTTACGACACCTTTAGAAGGTCCAGATCCGCCTCATTTTGTGAATTACAGTAATCTAACAAGAGCACATCTTGTCCTATGATCATCTCCTAAATCATACCATATCAGGAATGTCTCTCTTCAATGCCCTTTCCATCCTGATTGTTTTTCAGCCACAAGCTATTACCTAGCGTCATCCATCAGTTTCAGAAGGGCCTAGGCATTATCAACATTGACAACTATTAGGCACCAGGTTAGGAAAGGTATTCTTACAGATCAGAGGACAGTCAACACTTTTAAAATTGTTCTGAACTTCAGTTAGACAGGGTGGGCTAGATGCTGCCCTAAGCAGCTGAAAATGAACGGAGCAACATTTGCACAGTATTAACTCCAGTCATCCAGTGCGGGGCTGGATGCCTCAACCCATCGCTAAGCATAGGCAGGGTAACAAAAAGTGAAGAGGCTTCGTAAGTATGACCTGCATATAACAAACGTGTAGGGACCTGGTAAGTCTCAGGTAAGAGACAACTCAATAGCAAGTTCTGGGAAGGATTTGGAGTAAACCTGGCAGATGAAAGAAGGCTTTTCTGCCTTGACTGCTTGTGAGGAAAGGGAAAACCTCCCAGATCTGAAGGATGGAGTCACTGATAGCAGGAACCATTGATCAAAAAAAATTTGTAAATTCTAATTTAGCAAGATGATGGAGGATAAAATCTATGGATCAGTACTACTAAGGAAGTACTTTGTGCTTCACCACCATAACAGAACCTGAGGGCATTTATGAGATGCAGCGGTAGCCTTTCTATCTGGCAGAAGAAATTGTGTTAAGAAACTCCACTATTCCCATATCTGTGATAGTGTTATGTGTTCCCTTTTCCTGTGGGCACATCACTCTTACATGACTGGTTCCTAGACTAAAAGGAGATGAGAGGCACAGTAACTGCTGTAGTACCTGTGCGTCTTTTCTTTGAATGCAACTGTTATTGGCAACTCCTTATAGCCAAAGGATAACTGGAGGGTTTTCTTTTTGCGGGTGGTGATGGAGACTTGGTTTTGTTTATAAAAAGAAACTATCAGAGGTCAGGTTAGGTAGAGAGAAAGAGTAGAAGAAAAAGGGAATGTGTTCTGACTTAATACTGTGGGGAGAAAGTTACGTGTATCAGCTTCACACACAACTTCTCAATAAATTTCAAATATACACAACATAAACCAGAGAGAAATTATTTGCCCAGAGGCACTAAGCTGAGTCAGAGAGCTTCATAGAGAAGCTAAAAGTGTGCTGAGTCCCAGCCCAATGCTCGGTTGTCTCCTTCCCAAACTCTCTTTGACTGAGATGTTCAATCGGCATTTCTGCGTTTGCACACAAATGTATTCCCTCCCGCGTGATTACTGCACACAGAGCGCCCTCCAGGAAACGTGGGAAAGCATGGGTTCAGCCAAACCTGTCTGCTAGGCCTGAAAGCTGTCAACATACCTACTGCTCTTTCCTTTATTGATCCTGACCCTCTCAAACTGTTACATCAGTATCTTAGAAGCAAACAGAGAGCTCCATTTTACATTAGCTGGGGGAAAAAAAAAAAAAGAAAAAAAAAAAAGAAGGAAAAAACCCCAAGATAAATGTGTGCAGAAGCTAACAGAGCGGAAAATCACTTTCATAAACAGAAAGCATGGGAATGCTCAATAACCTCAGTGACAGTAATGCCGTGGAGGGAATGAGAGGTCTCAGAGATTACCTCAGGGTTTGTAGGTCGTTACCATTTGCTTTCTAAACAAAAAGGAATTAACTCAGGCACATTCACAGGGGCTTGCTGGGTTTGTCAAAGCATTGTAATAACTACACTGGAAGGCTTTTTACAAGGGGCTTCTCTGCAAACACATGCTTTTGTTCCCTTGTTCAGACTTGAGGTAGAGAAATGAAAATGCAGAAGAGCAGATTAATGATTTTTTTGTCTTAAAGATTTTAAATTAAAATATTTTTTTTTCCTTTTGTGCTCCTGAAGTTCATTTTAAAACTGACAACACAATCTGCAATACAGTCTAATGTATTCTTTATGTTCTTTCAGGTTTGGGGAACAAATGAAATACATGTTGCTGTCCACAATTTCCTTTTAGAAATAAAGACCTTTACTCTTTGCCTTGCTCTTCTGTTTAAGAAACAGGTACAAAGAACTACTTTAGATGTACAGACTTCATGGGTAAAGATACAGAAGTGATTTGTCTTTGACAGCAAAATCCATTTCTCCAAGGAATGATATTTGAACATTTGCACTCAGTATCTCCAGCCTGCATTAAGATTAAGCAAAACTAAAACAACCAATTAGGAGTTTGCCAAATAAGTTTGTTTATTGAGAATTCATTGCATGTGTTAAAGTTATCTAATGTATTAATGCCTTTCTACATCTTTAATCCGGGAAACACTTATAACTACTTATAGTAGATTTGTTTGCATGGATTTGCATAAGGCTTTATTAATTACATCTAGTTGGCATCCAGAGATGTCTGTGCAAAAATAGTAGTTATCTGGGTCACAGAAAAACCCGTAAAATTTCATTTGAGACCTTTTGCTTTTTTTTACTTTTCTCAAGAAATGGTAGTTTTCATATCAGATCATTAGAATACTGTGATGGTATTGTAATATGGAAATAAATTTATATCAGAAAGTAATTCTAGAGTTCAAAATTTCCCAACATTTTTTTTAATTTGAATACATTAAATATTACGCAAAATATACACCCTCCCAGCATATACAGGTGTCAGAAGAAACAATGACACTTGGTGGGCTTGAAGTAAAATAGGAAAAATAGTTGTCAAACACAAATGAGATCTGGAAATTTAAATGCAGTTAGATACAACATAAGTTCACTATTGATTCAGTGCTATTTTATTGCATAATATCTCATCATGCAACATCTTATTTTACATGCCAGATGAAAACAAATCAAAAAATGCAATACAAAATACAGTCTATTTCTCTGAGATATTCAGACTTTCAGATTGAAGCCATCATTTTTATGCTAATGATAACCTTATAGTCATGCATTTGGAAAGGTTTGGGTTGCTTACCTTAAAATACAGCAATATATTGGCAGAAGTCTCATATCATTCTCAAGCGTGTGTATTTCCTTAAGTTCTTGATACTTTGTTCTGTGGCAAATTCATCATTATTTAGAAGTACATGGTGAATTGGTATGTTCAAAACTGCAGAAGATATATGCTTATCAAATTAACAACTAAGAAGCAATCGATTAAGAAATATTAAAGCTATGCCTTTCTCTGCATTTAGATTTTCTGTAAAAATCAACACAGCTACCACACACATTGGTAAGCTTTATGCAGAATTTAGGATGTACAAGGTGAGATACAACTCAGATCTACTGTTGATTTGTTAGGGAGAGTTCAAAGATTAGGTTAGTGGTGGGACAATCCACAGGTCTTCCCCCTTTTGTATGTCTGCTTTGTTGGAGATTACATTAAAATCTTGTTCCTCTGCCAGAATCTTTGCCTGTCTGTCTTTATCTTCTTCTTACTATGTTATATATAAACACTCTATTCAATATACACTGAATTAATGTTTATACAGCTTTGCTGAGGAGAGCAGGGCCACCTTCCTGCCTCTGTTCCACCCAGCTAGCTGAAGAACCAGAAGTTCCAAACCATTGCTGGGTGAAGCAGCTGTGTTTTTTGGTTTTCAGTAAAATACCCCTTAAGACAAATTTATTTGAAGGTGGCCATAAGGGAATTAGTGGTACAACGGCTCATTTCGTCTGACATTGAAACATTTCCAATAGCTTTCAGTCACTGGTTGAGAGAAGGATCTCAGTGCTATCCTGGTATGATCTATGTGACACTGCTACTACTTGATGATGACACATTCAGTGTTTTGTTCCCGGTTTGCCACACTAACTCACACAGAGAAAAGATTGCTTGCCCTTCTCTTTCAAAATTCTCTAGCCTTTTCTTTACAGTGTTATAAAATAGGTGTGAAATTCAGTCCCTAACAGCAAAGTAATACCTGAACTGCAGAATGGTCTGAGATTAAGATTGTACCAAACACATAAGAAGAGCTTGGACAAAAGTTCGTCCAATAATAGAAAAACATGTAAATGTCTAAAACTATACAAATAAATATAAAGCCTTTCTTGCATCTTTTGGAAAGTTTCATAATGCTATGTGGACAAAAAAAGATTGCTCATTCAGTACATAATCATCTTAAGAAGTAAAGCATACACTTTTTTTTAAAAACTGCCTCCACCCTTCAAAGGTTGCCTCTTGGGTTCATAGGAAAATTTAGGTTGGAAAGGCCTCAGAAGGTCTTTAATCCCACCTGTTGCTCAAAACAGCCTGAGATCACACCAGGCTACTGAGGGTCTGATCACACCAGGCTTTGTTGGGTCTGATCTTGAAAACCTCCAAAGATGGAGACTGCCTAACCTTTCTAAGGAACCTGTTCCAATGCTTCAATGTCCTCAGCATGAAGTTTTTCCTTACATCCAGCCTGAACTTGCTTTTTTCAGGTAATGCCCATTGTCTCTCTTGCTCTCACAAACCACACTGTCAAAAGCCTGGCTCCATCTTCTTGATGGCCTTATCACAGGTGTTGAAAGGCTACTGGCTTCCCTCTTCTTTTTGGCTTCATGAAAGCATTTAGTGCTTCAAGAAAGTTTGGTTGGCCACAGATGAACAAAGTTACTTACGTTAATAATCTATCTTCATATATTTTCTAGAGCAATTTGAAATAACACAGGCATTTAGCACACTGAAGAAACAATCAGTGGCTCACATTTGTAATACTCCTGCCTATGCCACCTGTAAAACAGTATTGCTAAGCACAGAGATTATTGTGTTTATCTGACTCCTACCTATTCACCATATCGTTGGTTAAAGGTTTATGAAATAAATACAATTATACAATTTATTATTATCTCCATGATAAATACATATACCCTGGTTTTGGAGATGTCTTGGGGAAGTAGCTCTACAGTACTAGATATCATACAGATATTTCCAGGATTAATTTATGCCAGACACTATGGATCATCTCATCTCTTACTTCAAGGCATTTCCAATCTTTCTCTATAGCTTAATGCAGGAGAAGGTAGATACCCGCTGGTCTCCTACACCAACATAGCTTCTGGGAGGGTCAGGATATGACTCAGACTTAAAATAAAGGCCAGAGGGTCTTTTCTCATTTATGCTGAATCTGCCAGGGATCTGCATACAGTCTGGAATGACACTACTGAAAACCTTGAGCTCACCAGCTTTTGTCTTGGACATGTGTCTCCATTTTCATCACTTCCTGGCCACTGCAGCTTTCCAGAGAGCTCCAAGGAGAAAATTACATAACATTACGCTGAGTATCTCTTGCTTGGAAGATGGACATGCCTAATTCATTCTCCCTTTTTCACTCCTGCGTTTTTTATGAATGAGGCTTTGAAGAGGAATAATGACATTCACACATGTAATATATCTTCCCAACAAAAGATTTTATTGTTCTTACCTGGTTTAATCAATCATAGGATGCAAGTGTTTTGTGTCAATAGTATAAACTGAGGGCACTTCAATGCAATAAAATGTTAAGATCTTATAAATGTTGCCTGTACCAAATATCCAGCTGGCGAATATGGTTGCCAACAAGTTGAAAATCTAATACTTAATAGCATATTTGGTAGCTCTATATAGAATCTGTTTGTCTTTTGAAAGTCCATTTTTAATAACCACAGCAATTGAACTTTTGCTTTTAGATGATTTAATACAAATCGCTTTTATTGTTAGTTAAATCAATGTTAAATGATATTTTTCTTTTTTTTTTTTCTGTTTCACTTCCTGCAGTGTTTTATGTTTGCTTTGAAATCTCACCAATAAGGCAAGCAATGTAAACTAGATATTTATAATAGTTACTATCCATGCCTTGATTTGACACTACCACAATAAAACTGAAGAATTTGACTAAAACTTTGATTTCCCTTTCCCTTGAAGGAAATCTCAGGGGCTGCCCCTGAGATTTTCTGAAGATTATCGTCCGTTCATTTTTGGGGTAGCTGAGGTTCTTCATTTGACACAGACGGTGGACTAAGCAAATAATCGTATTTGTAGACCAACAATGGGTTTCCCAAATGCTTTTATCCAGGTAAAGAACTGAAACAACAAGGACTACCTGCAATACAATAACTGCAGAATTCAAGGACCCCGGTTTTTTATTTATCAAATCTGTCTGAATTGAAATCTTGGAACTCTCTATAACTTTTATCTGAAAATGTTTTGTGTTTTCACTTATGTGAGTGTAAATCAGGAAGTCAAAATGGTTGGTTTAAATTTGGAGTGAGAAGAAAATCAGACGTAGAAAATTGCCAGATGGCAGTGTCATGCCTGTAGAAATGCGATGTTACTGTTATTTATATTTAACATGGTTCTAAATCATTTCCTTAACTCTCCTCTGAAGTGCAGGGTTTAAAAGTCACTCAAGGAGCAAACCAAATTCAAAACAATTCAGTATTTCTGTGTACAAATAGTTCAGGCTGCAGTGTATACCCTGTGGAAGAATGGGTCCCTGGATCTTTGCATCCAGTTTGTCATCTTGTTCTGTACAGAGACATTTCTTCCAGAGAAACTGGTCCAAAAATTCACTTTTCATCAGGAGTTTGCAAATGACAGGATCAGTCAAGGTATCGTTCAACCACTGAATTTCTTATTTTAGAAACAGCTTATTTGTTTCTGTGTAAATTATAGTCCTAGTAGTTACAATGGTATATTTCTGCCTTTTAAAATACAGAGTGAGGCAACCAGGTCACTTATTTTTGGTCTATCTTTTATTTACCGTCTGTCCATGTTTAGGAATTGTTAGGGACCATAACAACAATAGGTGAAGCAACTGGAGAGCACCTAATTGTTTGATTTGCTCAAGGTAATACGTGTAAAGTGATTTGTTATTTTGATTGTAGGCCAGGATGTCATTTTGGTATCTGTCCTTTCCAAAACGACTCAGATTTTCCCTGGGAAAAGCTGTATCCTACTCAGTCACATATTACAACAGCATTTAGGGAGGAAGATATGATAAGTGAAGGAGTAATCAAGGAGGTCATGTTCAGCTCTGGGTTCAAAATAGAGAATCATAGAATGATTTTTTTGGTGAGAATTCATTCCTTAGATTTGAGACCAAATGCACTCTCGTGTTAAACATTGGCAGGGAGCACTGGAACAGCAGGACTTCTGAGTAACAGTCAACTTCCAAGTGCAGCTACTCTCAAGAAGCTTTTGGTTTCAGAATGTTTTCATTCCCAATGTTTGTGAATTCAGGTTTTGTTTACTTTTTAATCATAAGAACATTTAAGGAGCAACAAGAGAAGTTAGATTAGACAGTGTGCTTTGTCATCCCGTCATTAAAAGCAATCTGCTAGTATTGTTACTTTGGCATATTGTATATTGTGCCTTTTTACCTGGAAGCCAAATTTCATTTCTGAGGTGCTAAGCCATGCTGAGCACCCTCTTTCAGATTCAAAACGCATTCAGAAATCATAAGTCTTAGGGTTACTTCCAAATGTATATATATGAGCTTCTTTTTTCCTGTGGCAAGACATAACTTCTGGGCTACAGCACAGCATCTTGTTTTGTTTTATTCCTATGTTGCAAGCCCACACTAGGAGGAAAAAAACCTTTGAAAACAGAATATTGATGAGTTCTGTAACTTGAAATCTATAGGTACATACTTCTGAATCTTTTCCATGGGAGTAAGTATGTCAGCATCAGCTGCTTACAGACTGTTGCCTTTCACATTTTCAGAGGACATTACTCTGCTTACCTGTATGGAACTGTGCATGTTTGTGAAAATACTTTCTTAAACATGCCCTTCATGATTTTTTCCTTGCATTTATCTGTAAGGTCATTCAGCTGTTAAGTGGTTCACCTCTAACTGCGTATTTTCTCTGCAGTTTCTTGTGCACATACAATTGATTTTTTTTATTTTTTGCATCTTTCTGCAGAAACACTGTTTTAACACACACCACAATTCCGTGTACCTCTAGAAGTTCTCTCCAGTGGTTTGATATATTACCCATTAATAGATTTTTTTTCTTGCCTTTTCTTTAATGCTTTTCAAATAGTTGTGGTAAAGTCAGTAACATCTCCTCTGAAAGTTGATTAGAAACCATTTCACTTGGCCAACCAAATAAGAGACACCTTTAATGCTGAAATACTTTAAGTAGGAATATCTAAAGTATAGAAGTAAAAATACCTTGACAGTTTTAGTGACTCAATTTACAAAACCCTCAGAAATTTAAAATCCTAAAAGTAAGCCTAAGTGGACATTTTTTCTTAAGGCATGATAATTTAGACTGCCCAGTTTGGCAGCTGGACTGCTTTGTTGAACTGAATGGAAAAACAGAAGGGGGCATAAAAGAGGTTCAATTCTGTGTTTGTTCATTTATAACTCAATTAATAGCTTCATACCCTTAATTGGGAAACCTACTTGAACTGTGGGAATTTGTCTCAGCCCAGCTATGCACATGTGTTTGCATTCATTCCAGAAAACCGGTAGGCTAGCATTCTCTCGGACTGGTAGACATAGTTCCTATAAACTACAACACGACAAACATCTGGATCGTTCAGCGGAGACAGCCCTGCTACTGTAACAGACAGTTGTGCAACATCCCAGGCTTGTCTAACCGTAACATTTCACAAGGTATGGAACAACAAGCTCTGCCTTTTAATTATGGAAATCAGACACAAGGGAGAAGTTTTTGCTAGATGCCTTGAAAGTAATTATCATCCTTAAGCACAGACTGAGAGAAGGCCTTGCATCAGTGGTAAGTAAGTTGGGCATCTCAGTTACTTCAGAGTAATTTGCTTCATCATGTTATTGCAGTGCTCATTAATATCAACACCACTATGGCTCCCAAATATTTCACTTCAGCTGAAAAAAAAAAAAAACAGCAAGGCTCTGAGTCCTTGCATGTTGAACTTCTCCACTGATCCCTTTCTGTCCCCCAGTCATAGCTACAGAGTGGTCCCGGACATGGTCCAAGATGCTGAGCTCTCCACAACACTTTTCAGAGTGACAAGTGGCCTGCTGCTGCCAGACAGTCAACCTCGTCTGGGTGGAGATGGCTGCCCTAGGCTAGGAGCACAGTTCAGATGGCAAGTACAGGGGTTTTCCCAGGTACACATGTGAATGAAACCATTTATTCAGTTTTTTTCTCTGAGCACTGCCTCTTGTTAGAAGGTAAATGAAAACCAATCTGAATGCTAAGCAAAGGAGGGATACTTGCATCCAGAATATTTTAATGGGAAGGGAGTTTGTTTAGAAAAGTGCAGCCGTAGCACATGGCCTCCTCGCTCTGTGTGCGTGTGTTTTCTTTCAGAAGCAGTATGGCATAGATGATACCAGCCATAAAGCTCTTCCTACAGAAAAATATGCAAGCCCAGCTCATTTCCAGTGTATGATAATCATTAAGGCTCCCATGAGTGACTCTCTGATACTTTTTTAGCTAATGATTAACCTTAAGCCCTCCTTCCCCCTTATGCATTTGGATTAAAACGGCAATACAGAGACTGAAAGCAGCAGGCATGAGTGGTTCATCCTCTAACTCTACGGACTAAAGGGTGGAGCCACCTGACAAAGAATTCAGGAGCAGCAGGCCAGGCAGTGAGGGAACTGATCTTATTAGGGTTAGAAAAGAAAGAGAAGGTGTGTCTTGTGACCAGGCTGAATTCAGGATGTTTATGAGCTTCATCATGCTGTCTTCACTGGTGCCATCAATGTTTGTATGGTACAGACGGCAGCTATTGACTTTTCCATTTATTCAGCTCCATACTCTTCTTTGTTCTGGGGAATCTGCTGTAATTAGAGAGTTTATAGTGTTTTCTTGTACAGAATTCTAGTGTTTAGAGTAAGGCTTTGCTTGTCAAGACTTTCATAAGAGTCTGCCTGTGACTCTGTATTCATACAGCTCTGGGTAAGTCATCCAACCACAGTTTTACTTCAGCTTCCCAGCTTGGAAAACAATACTGATCTCAGAGGGCTTATGACAGGCTTTATTAATTTGATGAGATCTTTTAATAGGAGAAAAATACTATGATTCACATTCTAATTAAGCCATAAATGCTCTCCCTTTTTTTGGATAGAGAAAAGATGTGGAGGGATAACACTTTCCTGTTAGTCTCATTTTGTATAGCCCTGATACCCATATGCTCTGTTAAAAAAAGCTCCAGGGCAGTGGCTGGGACCAGGGGTGTGTGATTCTGGGTGCCCTGGGCAGTGCACGTCTTGGGAGAGTAACCTAGTGAGTACTGAGAGGGACTGGCAGCAGAAGAGCAGCAGCATGCCCCTCATCACTGTACACAACCAGCAGATCAGCTGGACTCCACTGCTGGTACTGGGGTATCTCTTTTACCTCCTCCTGGGTGCTATGGTGTTCCAGCTTCTGGAGAAGCAGGCAGAGACCCACTTTCGGGACCAGTTCCAGCTGGAGAAGCTCAAGTTCCTGCAGAACTACACGTGTCTGGACAGGCAAGCCCTGGAGCAGTTTGTACAGGTAAGAGGAACAGGCTCCCATTATTTTGGCTCGAGCGTTATTTTTGGTTAGAAGAAATTATACTGTTGTCACCAAGCATGTCATAAATTGATCTGCCATCTATGATATTAAAGGACTAACTGTACAAGAGAAAGGCAGAGGTTTCTCAAATCCACTCACATACCTCTTTATCTTGATCTATTGCACTTCTGTCTTTTCCCAGCTGTGAACTCTCAAAATATGCAAATCTGCTGATGCACCTTCATGCTACCTTGCGATAATTTCAACTTCATGGTTTTCAGCTCCTTCATTAATTATTACATGGGAATTATGCATGGGGACAAAAGCCAAGAATCGAACCTACAAAAAGTAGGCTGTCCTTCCAAAGGGTTGCAAATTCTGCCCTTCCTTTCTACCAGAAATTGTCTACTGCTTTTCAGGGTGGCCTTGCACTTCCAGGCCTCCAAAGAAAAGATAAAGTCAATCCTCAGTTATCTGTCACTTATAATAAGAGATAAAGGGCTCTTGTTCAATATAGCTTGTGAATTTATGACATCTTCAATTACATTTTAAGCTATTCCTCAAAACAGACTGGAGATAAATTACAAGATAAATACCTTTTGTAGTATTACTACAGACAAATCCTCTTGTGACAGAATTCCTTGAACTATCTCTTTCCTCATGCTCAAAATTTATTCAGCTGCAGAGCTGGGTGCCTAAATGGTGTGAACCAAATCATTAAACCTGACAGAAACTCTAAACATGCTGCAAGTTTGCACTGTCAGAGCCAGAGGACTTCCACGAAGGCATACTTTTGGCCAACAAAAAGCCCTGATTTTGCAAATGGGTTTAAGCAAACAGTGAAGTTCAGGTTGGAAAGGGAAGAGAAGGTGCCTGAACCTCTGTCTCCAAGGACAATGTTCCACGTACTAATACTGTGATATAGTTATTGTGGAACATTTGGCATTTGCCCGAGAATTACTAGTTTTCAAGAACTTGCATGCCTAAAAACATCTGTGTTTTTTCAACTCCACCAGCTGGTGATATTACTTGTGGTAATGACGGTAGAGAAAATAAACCTGATTCTCATTCTAAACCAAACTGCGACATGTCATAGTATTGAAAGGTTTAGTTAAATCTCCAGAAACCAGAGGGAAGGTTCACAGATGTCCAGATTCTCCTCTCCCTGACTCTAGGGAAGCTTCCTTAGCACTGCTGGGCCACTCAGAGAATCACATTTTGCAGCATCTCTGCTGAATTATATCCATTTCACTTGTAAGCTGTTCCATACAAAGCCGGCTGAGGGCACCAGATTATCACCTACAATGCACCAAACTTCAACGTACGTAGACTTGACAGTCCTCAAGGTGAATATAAGCACAGGTGCCCTCTGACTGTCATTTATAAGACCTTAAGACACTTGCCCAGCTCTTACTAATAGCAGGGAGTAGTCTTTCCATATTAAATCTCTAAGACCAATGCAGGGAAGCAGTCACCTGTCTGTACTTTTCAACTACATTGTTAAGGAGGATGTTCATCGTGTCAGAAGTTCCAGTCTGACAACTGACAGTATTCACACTGAGGTGAGACACGGCCATTAGGTTCAGTCTGCTCAGCTGACAAGCCTAAGGTGTCTTGTCTTATTGCCAGTTCTTTAAACCTAAACCCTGGAATCTGAGAATCAACACAGGCCGCCTTTTTATCTATCTATTATCACTAAGGATAGAGTTACC
Source organism: Rhynochetos jubatus (assembly GCA_027574665.1). Lineage (NCBI taxonomy): Eukaryota > Metazoa > Chordata > Aves > Eurypygiformes > Rhynochetidae > Rhynochetos > Rhynochetos jubatus. The sequence continues at coordinate 32,836,000 of CM050650.1, forward strand.
ACTTATAGTTCACTTTAGACTTGTTTGGGCATAAAGCAAATTCCTGCCATTCCATGTCCATAAACTGCAATGGCTCTGCTTGGCTAAAACTGTCTAGCTGAGAGGTGACCCTGAGCTGCAGCTCCTAAGCTAAACAGCCCGGAACAGCTTTGGGAAAGTGCAAATCCAAACTCTGCCATTTAATGCATCTCTGGTAAACATAGTTTGGTCAGGAAACTATGCCGTTCTGACAGCATAACTGAGAAACACATGCGCTGAGTAAGGAGGTACCTTTTTTAAATCCCATTTTTTATTATGTCCATACTTTTTCAGCCCCAAAGGAACTAATATAAATATTGACCAAGAGGAACAAATCCTTGTCTATGACCCCAAGTCACTGCAATGTGCACTGGGAGGGGAACAGGAGCAGAAATGGCAGGCTGCTTTTATTTTCTCCGCATCCTACTATAGCTTTATGTAAGCTTTGAACTCGTAACGTAAATTACAGCACATTGCTTTTACCCATTGGCTACTTCTGCTCCCAAAGGCAACAGCTAATGTTCACCAACCACTCAACAGCTGCTCTGTTCTCACTCTAGCCATAGCCCTTACCTGAGGTGGAAAGGAGCTAAGGGTCATTATAACTGTCACACGTGAACTTGTTTGTTTAGGAACAATTCTCCTGGCCACCAGGTTGCCATTTCTTTCATGGGGCTGTACTTAAAAGCAACCATCATGCCAAGAAATCTGGCCTTGTCAGAACACGTCTGAAACATTCAACAATCAACATTGCCTTACTCTTCTCCCGTGTTGGCCTTCATAATGTGATGTGATGACTCAATGCACATCACTCTTGTGCATTGAAATGGGTAGAACTGGCAACTGTTCCTTACAGGGATGAAATAAACCTGTGATTGTTTTAGACATTTCAAAAGACTTACACCTCAGTAGCTTCTGTGTGTTCCTTCTAACCAGCAAATTAAATAGTAAACTCTAAATAATTTGCTATGTCAAATTCTTCTCATTCTAAGAACAGGCTTTTAATGGGTAAAGTGTCATATTAACAAGAAACATTGCTGGCACTTCAGTCATGAGGTCAAATGTGACGATGCCTAGCAGCCCTACCTGATGAACTTGACCAATGCGGTAGGATTTGTTACTGAAAGAATAACAGCTATTAAACTGGGGATACTCAACCCACCAGCACAGGTTAGCTGATATTGCAGAACCTACACAAAAGCAGATACCTTGTAGTGGATATATTCTTAGATAAGCAATCCTCCTGGCAGTGGTCAACATTTGAATCAAGAAAGAATATCTTCTTGCTCTCATACTCCTGGAACTAACTAAAGCTGGGGTTGCTGTTGAATCCTGCTCATGTCTTGCATCATACAAAAGTCTCTAGAAGAGATGAACAAGTAATTCCTTCAGACATTTGGCAAAATGACAGAGGCTGTGACCTCAAAATTGATATGTAGCAAACAAGGGGATTCTTTAGACCCCAGCCACTGATCAGAGGGTAACCAGTCTGCTTCAGAGAAATCCTCAGGGAGAGCAAAGGAACACAATCTTCACTAAGGTTGCTAACAAGATATTTGATGCATAATTAGGAACAGCATTTCTTTTGGACATAGTAGTTTTGGTGATCTGGTAAGACCTATCTGGAATAGCAGATATTCCATTGCCTAATCCTTTGGACTAGGAAAAGCCTGATATTCATTGAAAACTATTGGGAAGTCATAGCCAAAAATAGTAATTCATCCTCACTAGTACTTAGACGGAGGAAACAGAAATGGGTATGTTCCCCATGCCCCTCCCTACAGGCACAACCATACATTTACACATGCCCACATTAAAAACTAGAATGAGATGACTAGAGGAAGAGAGAAGAGGAGCTGCCTTCGGGTTTTTTGGGCATAATTTCACTTTCTTTTCCCAGTTTGATCACTCTGAGGACTCCCTCCACTCCCTTCTCCTTAGCCTTCAACTAGTTATGGAACCTGTCCTACTTCAGCGGCCAGTGCTCCAGTGACAACAGTTTGTGTTCCTGGCCAGTTCTATTTTCAGGTTTTGCCATGTCAACATGAGGCCATTTGAGTCAAACTCTACCCTGTTATCTACACTGTTTACTGCTCTGCTTGCTCAAGGTGGGAAGCAATATTTACTTCTCTCATTTTTTCTGACATTCTCCCTGATTTTGTCTAATGGATCGCTCATCTTTGCTCCTTTGACCTCTTCTGCCTCAGGTCCTCATGGAAGCATGGGAAAAAGGGGTCAACCCAGAAGGAAACTCTACGAATCCCAGTAACTGGGACTTCAGCAACTCCTTCTTTTTTGCAGGAACTGTTGTCACCACTATAGGTGAGCTACTCTCTTTCTTTATAAATTGGGGGTCCCTTCTGTAAAACCCCCAGAAATGTGCAGTTGGTGGACAGAATACACCTGCAAGACAATCTTGGCTGCTGTGGGTTACAGTTTTCTATTGGTTTCAAATTATACCTGTAATTCTTGTGTATCCAGTGTATTACACCTGCAAAACCAGCTGATTGACTACTTGTTACCTGCAAATTATTTTGTACACGCACAGCACATTTTGAGGTTGCTTTGAGGCACTAAGTTGTACTCATCACAAAATCAGAGACCTATAGGAAATTACAATAGTCTTTATGAGTAATACTTTTCATGTTAAATTTTCTGTTAGTAGTAGTGAATGCACAGGGATCTATCATAATCTATGGCAATTTGTAGGCAGATTTAGTTGCAGAAAATCATAGGTCCCGATGTTTCTGAAGCTTAACACAGTTGAGCTTCCAAGTCCAGGAACTTCCCATGATGACCTGCAGCCTGAATGTAAAGTCTTTTCATGTAGCTGTTTTCTTCTTTTTTTCCAGGTTATGGTAACCTGTCCCCCAGCACAGTGGCAGGGCAGATCTTCTGTGTGTTCTATGCCTTATTCGGAGTGCCACTCAACCTGGCCTTCCTTAATCAGCTGGGGAAAGGCCTCAATGCTCATCTGATTACCCTGGAAAGATGGGTGCAAAAGCCAGGCCGTGCCCAGGTACAGTGTCCATCTATCATTTATTTCCACTATTGTAAAACTAATTAAATTTCTCTTCTAAAGTAGGTGCTGCTGCTGCTAGTTTGGGTTTCCTTGCATGTGCCTATGTTTTTCTGAACCACAGCAATTATGTGGCCCTCTATATCAGAAAATTGATATACTCTATTTATCTATGATAGCTTTAAAGCAGTTTGCTTTTGCTTCAGGGACTGTAGATTTGCCTTTTTAAAACCTGACTCAGCAAAACTGTTAAGCAAGCATGGCCTCAATTTTGAGCAGGGTCCTTAAGCTCTGATGACCTTAGTAAAAATACGTGCACATACACACGTTGCCAAATCAAGCTCCTCTTATCTAGCCTATGCTAGTATCTATCCAGAATCTAACTCTACACTGCTCAGAGATAACTTATTTTTATTGGCCTGATAACCTGGCTTGAATTACCCTCCCTGATTGTGCCAATTTATCACTTCCTTCCTTTTATTTTCTTGAAATGTAAATAAATAGTCCTTCTCCTTAGTTATAGTTTATTGGCAAGTCATTGAACTAATCCAGATGTATTGGAATAAGGGAAGCACTGGTAATAGAAAATACATGGTCATTTATAACAAAGTTAGTGCATGTTTCTGAGTAAAGGTTCAATTAATTGACCCCTTTTGTTAGGGAAAAGTGAGATTAGATAGGCTAGATATAATGAAACATTTCAGAGTTCTGGCACAAGTTTTTTTCTCTTCTTCATCTGTAAAATCTCTGAGTCACTGCATTCTTTTTCTACGCTAGGAAACATCTGCTGGTAAAGCTGTAACGGTACTGTCGAATGCAGACTTGGTTTGTATGAGCAAGAAGTTCTTTAGCTGCATAACCTATGTCTGTTCCCAAATACATGCAGCTCTACCACCAGAAGGATTTTCATGCTACTATAGCTGCATCTTTCTTGAGATTCCTAATAGCACCTCAGGAATGTGATCAGTTTTGGTTTTTACCTCCTCATTTCTGGCAGAACTCCTATAATCAGACAAAGCTTTGGAGCTGTATCGGCTTGTTCACTCTGAAAAACCTCTTCCAGGAAGTTGGCGTATCTCCCTTTAAGCACAATTCAACCATGCTTTGGCAAATGAATTATAATCAGTTCTTCTGCATTCCTGAGTTACTGTTACCTACGTTACAGGTTTCTACCAGAAAGTTCTTAAAAGCCAAGGTAGCAAATAACATTGTGCATTACAGTATAAAGTTTTATGCAAACTGCATCATCTAATTAAATGCAATCACACTTCTGGAATGAACTAAATGAGAACAGATATCAACTATAACATGTCGATCAGTAATTCTCAAAGTGCTTTGCAAATGAGGTAAGTATTATTATACAGCTGGAGAGATATGGTACATAATAGAGAAGTGATTTGTCAAAGTCACCCAGTAGGCTGATGCCAAGTTTCTCAAGCTCAGCAGGCTCTTTTATACATGAGATAATACAGAGACAGAAAGAAAAACATGATACCTGGACCTTCCACTTCATAAATAGTGATTTGGCTTTCTATCCAGTCACAACAGGCACATGCATAGAAATTCATACTCTGGTTTGAATGCCCTTGAGGGCATTTTTAAACAATTGCAATGAGTTTGCATCAGTCCACACATCACTACTCAGCAGTTCACCAGAGTATGTTCCCTGGAAATGCATGACTTCCTGACCCTCAATCCTGAAATCCCCTGTCATGACCCATCCACTGACCGTTCTGTGTACCTGTCTACTGCAGCCACATATGCTGTAACTTATCTGCCCTTAACATCTCCCAGAAGGCAGACTTTCGTACTGAGAGACACAGATCTGCCCTGCTCTGACAGAAAACAGTTCTGCTCCGAATGCTTCTAAGTTTAAAATAAAAGCAGGCAAACTGACTTCATTTAAATTTCATCCAAACATATTTTTGGCTGAGATCTTGCAAGCCACTTTATAAATCTCTGGAAGCAGTCATGGTGAAGAGAACCCTAATTTGTTCTTGCCAATCTTTGTATCATGAGTTATGCAATAGTTGGTGATCTTTCTCAAAGGCGGGAGCCAATTACTTATGAGAGCATCTCCACTTGAATTGAAATTGTAAATATTTCATTCCTATGGTTGCCATAGTAAGTTTGAAAATGTGACTTGAGCGTACTTGAAAACTCATTGCTAACAGCTTTTTTAAAAAAATCTTTTTTTGCTCATCTTGAGATTTTGGGGATTCATGATTAGGTACAATATCTATGTGCAGGGTAAACGGCAAGGTCACCCTGCAGTACATGGAAACATTGGTTTATCTTCCCTTTTTTGGACATTGCTCCCAGCTGGAGTAGGTTTGTCATTCATGAGCAAAACAGACCAAACAATTTCCGCTAGATGAGTGCTCGGTGCTGTTTAGCTGCCATCCTCCTTTTGTCTTCCAGGTGGTTCAAACACTGGCAGTGGCCATCTTCCTGACCACTGGGACCTTGCTTTTTCTAGTGTTCCCACCATTGGTCTTCAGTTACGTAGAAGGCTGGAGCTACGGAGAAGGCTTTTACTTCACCTTCATCACCCTGAGCACCATTGGATTTGGGGACTATGTAGTAGGTAATAAAGAAGGTGAACTGGACTGAGCTTTGTTGAAATCAGTTATTCTAGTACAAAGTTAAATACAAAGAGCATAGATATCCATTCCACCATAAACCTGGTACAAGAGCGACCTGAGCCAGACTGTTAATAATGAGCTAATGTCATATATGACATGGGCATTTTTCTCTTGACAGCTAAGCTGAGAGTCACCAAACTCATTTTGCATATCCCACTGAACACCTATTCAACAGTGACCATGTCCAAGCTGGTATGAATGTGATCCATGAGTGACAGGTGGAATAGAAATGAAATCTCTTTGTCAGTATTAAGTCTTTGCTTAAGTAAAAGTCCTAACAGTGATTCGTTTCAGCAAGTGCCTACCATTCCCAATGAGAAATCATGTCAGATATGAAGTGATCAGTACTTACAGCAGGGAGAATATTACTGACACCCCCTGGATGCCTGTGAGAGAAAACAGACCCAGTAAGATTACACAGTCTTCAGAGATCTAGGATGAGACGTAGCAGTAGAGACACGTGAGGGTCTATTTTTCCACACACTTGTTTCAACACATGCTCTTAACATATTATGTATAGTGTGCTTAGTTGTTAAAAATACTAGGGTCTGTTACTTCACAAGTAGCAGCTGTCCTTTCCTAGAGATCATAACTATGTCCCAAAATGGGATAAAAACCCATCCCATGCTAAATCTGGACTCTGTGGAGTTCCACGCTGATCTGGATGACAGAGACTGAATGGATGGCTGTGATGCTGTCCTGTACCTTTATCAGCTGCACCAGCTGTCCATGCTGTGGAAATATCAAATTTGGGACTAAGATTCCCATAACCACTTGCTTAAAATGGCTGCATTTCCCATACAATATTTTACAGGTGATTTTGAGTCTTGGTTACTGAGGCATATGACCCTACAAAAAGCAGTGACTCTATCACTGTATCTTTCTAAATCATCTGAGATCCCCTGTGTGTCTCTTGTGTAAAATATGGTTCATACGGATTCAACATCGGGGTTCCAAGTTTAGTTTTTTCTTTGTCAGTGGCTAGGAACACTCGAGTTTGTGCATCCCTGATTAACATTAGATATGGCTATTTTTATTATATAGCCTCAGCTTCAGAGGTTTGATGCCAACTATGCTAAGTTTAACCTGGAAGTTGGAACACAAAAAGAAGAAAGCTAAAAAAAAAAGAAAGAATGCTCATAGAGCACAGACACTTGTTAAGCGTACACTTTTACAGGGGATAGAGAGGGTGTAGGAGTATGTATGATGTCTGTCAAACTGAAGCTGTCAAGACTAATGTGCAGTTTCTTGGTTTTTTCAGGCACAAACCCCAACAAGCACTATATCCCAGTGTACAGGAGCCTAACTGCGATTTGGATTGTTTTTGGCTTGGCCTGGCTGGCACTGGTCTTCAACGTGGGAGCTGACTTGATGGAAAAATTCCTTCAGCTAAAGTGGCACAAGCCTGACTTAAGCTTGGCAGAAGGAGCCACAATCAAACTGGAAGATGAACCTGAGCAGCCCAGAATCCACATCCCTAGCTGAGCAAGTTAGACAGAAAGCCGTCTTGAAAACGCGTCTTTCATCTGTATCTCACGCTCAGCAAGCCCTGTGGGTAAAGGACTAAACCACAGGTTGTGGCCTCTTTCCTAAGGAGGAAATGTTTCAGCTGCATTGAAATTTCCACACACTGTGTAGGCATCAGCCAAATAAAACCCCCTAAGAAGTAGCACGCATGGTAAAACAACTGTCCCAGGATTGATTTTACACTTCTCACTCAACAAAGGCAACTTCCCCTGAAGTAATCAGTTATTCTGCTTTCTCTAATGGAATTCAGTTCTTATGGTCACTCGTTTTCAAAGAATCCGGAGTGACTGCCTCCCAGCTCCAATGTGAAGTCATGTCACCAGGAATCTCAAGTGGAAAATGTCAGGTACAGAAATCTTTCTTCGTGTCCAGTCAGAAAATAAACAAATCACAGAGGAATATCGACTGTAATGACCACCTGTTTAATGACATTCATCAGATTAAGATTCATTTGCTATTGTTTGACATTAGCAGCTTTCATATAAAAAGCTGTTTCTTTAGTTCCTGGGCTAAAACAGTTCTCTTAAAATGTGCAGAAATTATGTGTCTATCCAGCACTGCCTGGACTGTTACAATTCGTTTCAGAGCAAACCGACAGCTCAAATCAGGTCCTCATCCTTATCACAGTTAATTTCACAGCCACTTGAAAACAGCACTTTAAATCTAAATGCAAGCAGAATTCCTTATTTCCAGCCAGATCAGAAATATTCAAGTCTGGCATTTGCTTTGGGCCAGTTCATTGAAGAAATATCATGCAGCACACAGAGCTGATGCTGTTCGTTTGCCTCTAAACAAGGCTGATATAGGCTCTTGTGTTAAATCTGATCCTCAGTCATGAACATAGTGTCACCCGTCAGAAACAGGGAGTTTATCACAGTTACTGTAAATCAAAAGTAGCAGCAGCCATCTCCAAGGAAGCAGAAAAACCAAAGAAGGACATACAAGCACCTTAGGCTTGTCACTGAGATACAAAACTGTAGTCACACTCTGATTAAACCATAGAAACTTGGTAAAATAATCGTCCATGCATTAAGTACCATACTAGGTTGTTTATAACTAACACGTTCCATGGGTACGCTTGTAATTATGTACATACTGCTACTTATTCAGTATGATTATAACTCATACTAACCATCAATTAATTCTTCTAAACTCATTGATAAGTGGAACTTTAATGTAAAGTGTGAGTGACACATGAGTGAGCATGTGGACTAGCCCCCAGCTAGCCCATGGCTAACAGGCTACAGTAACATCCGGTGTCAGCCTTTCAGCTGCTGCTTGGATATTTCAGTTGGGGAAGTGTCTGTAAAACATGTAGATATGTGTGTAGGTCACAGCATACTTTCTGTGCTAGACTTTTACCTCTGAGGAGGCTCGGAACGGATGCTCGTTCTTACATCTGACTTGGTGCTTGTTTTCTTTGCTAGTTTGCTTCTTAGGCTCCTGCATACTGCAGTGTGGCTGCTCCAGTCTCAAGGGCTGGCATGTAAGAACACCAGCTATTGTTTATCCAACACATTTCTAAACCGAGCTTTCAAATGCTTATCCCAGCTAAGATTTCCTTCATGTCGTACCACTACCTACCTCACAGATTTTATCTCAGTTTTTGCACTGATCATCCTCTCTGCGCTCAGCTATTCCCATGAATTTGGGCAACGGCTTTCTTTGTAGCCTCTTTCACTGAGCAGAGCCAAATCTCTCCTGTCTGGCTTTTTCTATCTTTCTCAGTACTCTCTGTTCCTCAGACATAATGTTTGCATAGGCACCTGCTAACATCGTGACCATCGCTCTACTCTCTACCTGCCAACACTACAAGACCTGTTTGTGTGAAAGGCAAAACTAAAGTTCTACTGACTTTCATATCTGACCTGTACCCTTCACCTTGCCATTTTCCATGCCTTCCTTACATTGCCTAGTCACAGCCAGCCACAAAACATGCACTAGTCTAAAGGTGATCCTATAGTGTTTTACACCATGCTGCATGCCATAAAAAATGATGGTGAGGTTTATCAGGGATAGACAGCATGCATGCCCCACTTACTGACAGTGTTCGTTAAAATCACTCTTACTTGACATCTGACAGCAGGGAGTTTGGATTGCTTTTGCTGCAGTCCAGAAAATTGTTCCTGTACCTCACACTGGTTTGGCAAGGTAGCAGCATGGTGAGACTATCGGCTGAATTTTTTGCTACTGCTGCTTTTAGTAAGGCTGAGAGTAGCTGCAGCAGCTCTCAAGCTGCCTACCAGAAGACTCAAAAAGATACCTTCAGTCAAGCATATGGCCGTGTTGGAACAGAAGAGAGAAAGATACTGATGACCTCTCCCGTGTTACACAAGTGATTGATAGAAATTTCTTCCTCACTTTGTCAGTTTTTCAAGATTCTGAATAGATCCTACAGGTCATGCACATCTGTAATCAAAGTTACTTTGAGATACATACTGGGAGCACTGGCTCAGTACTTGAGCATGGATGGATCAAGCGCTTTCTATTACCCTTCCTCTGACAAAGGGTTTGTCAACAAGTACCAACTGACCCGCCAAAAAAAATAATGTGGAAGGACTATGCAATCACAAGGCCTTACTAGGAGCCAGAGAAGTGCACAGAAGTGACCCTCCTGCTCTTTTAATAACCCATATTGCCAGCGATGCAATCCTGCACAGAATGGAGATCACGCAACCTGTGACAAGATGCTTGGCTCAGGTGCATGGAAAACAGCACTTCTGAAGCCTCTGAATGTAGCTCTGCGGCCTGTGTTAGAGGTGGTGGTCCAGGCAGTGTTCATCTGTGACATGGAGAAGTAGCACGTTGTCCCGAGCAGCTACCACTTGCAGTCCAGTGCAGGACAAGAAGCAAACATCCTTCTGGGCTTACAGTTACCCTTTAAGCCTACAGAGCAAGCCTTTCCTCGTCCTCAGATGTATTGGTACCTTCCAGACAACACCAAAATATCATCTGCAAATATTTGAGCCATTCTCTCAGGAGATGTAAATAGAAAGCTGGCACGCAAGTGACACTTTGAGAATACTCAAGAAAATCAGCCATTAAAATATTACATGGTTCTGTGAAGATGTGTTGTGAATCTTGATCTCTTCCTGCCCAAATTCCTTCTAGCAAGCACATGCTTGACGTCCTCGGGTTTGTCTTGCTTGTAGTTAGAAACCCCAAGTCTCACCTGTAATTTGTTTTATATATCTTTAGTATAAACATTAAATGCTGTATGTTTAGTCCGTAGTGTTTCAGCATGGTTGTACTTAGTAGCGTGCTTTCTATAAACTGATTTTAATGCAGTTAAAATGTCACACTGTAGTTCAGATGTGTCTGTTTCCTAGTCTTAAATGAAAGAGGCAACTAGAGTATATAGACTTTTTAGTATCTTTGCATCTTTTCTTTCTCATCTATATTTTTATATGTACATACATTGAAAAGGCACAGTTAAGACTGAGCAATAAGCAGCATAACTTTGGGTTTTTTTCAGACTATGTTCAGGAAGATATCTTTAAACTGGAATTGGTCTATCCTTTGTATGTTGTTTCTCACCTTTCCAGTAAAACTGAGTTTGTGCGAGTCAGATTAAATGATCTCTCAGAAAACCATAAATCGGCACATTACCGGAACCGTTCTGGCGGCACAATGCCTGTTTGAAGGCTGCCTGATGTGTTCAAACACTCCCCTGACAAAAAAAAATGCAGGGCAGTATGAGAAGATATCACTACCTGACAGTCTGTAAAGGCATCCTGACCAGAAATTGAGTGAGTTTATTCCCCTTTATCTCACATTCTGCAACAAAATAGATAAATTACAAACTTGTTACACACCCAAAACGATGTGGTTATTTTTTTCTACTCGTGGGAGAACAGAAGGGAACATTTGATGCAGTCTTGTACCCAAAAATAGTTAATGAAACAGCTCCCGGGCACTACCTATATGAAGAAATTGCTCCCATCGTTCATGGGAAGACCACAAAGGATAAAAAGACGCTCACAAACTTGCTACCTTTAGAGTTGTTGATCAGAAACACCTGTTTAAATTAGCTCAGCGGCTGAGCGAGGGAGGAAACTGGAGCTACACACGCCGCTGGTGCGGTGATGTGGCAGTGGTACCAGCTGGTTAGGCGAGCGGGTCGGCTTGCCGGGAAGGGAGCGGGGCAGCATCCCTCCAAGGGACTCGGTGCCCGTCCTTGCACGATGGAGGGAGCCCCCGGGCAGTTTCGCGCTCCGGAGGAGGCAGGTGGGAAGCGGAGCGGTGCAGGAGGAAGAGGAAGCGGGTGGGCAGACGGGCTGCCGCAAGGGACGCAGCGGAACCAGCTGCCTGGCCCGGTACAGCCCGGCTTTGGGTTTCCCCCTGCGCCGCGCAGCGTGCGAGGAGGCAGCCGTGGGGGCTGGCCCGGGGGAGGCGCTGGGGGCCGGCCTGCCCGGCACAGCCCTCCTCCTGCGAACGGCGGCTCGTTCAGCCGCGGAGCCGGCAGCGGGGCTGATGGTGGCGGCGCGGCGGCAGCAGCGGCGACGGCGGCGCTGGGGTCTGCCGGTTCTGCTGGTGGTCTACGTGGGCTATGTAGGGCTGGGCGCCGGCGTGCTGCAGGCGCTGGAGCGGCCGGCCGAGGTGCAGGCGGCCCAGCATCTCCTCCAGCAGCACTGGGAGCTGCTGGCCAACCACACCTGCCTGCAGGGACCGGCCCTGCAGCGGCTCATCGAGGTGAGTGCGGCGCGGCAGCGGCGGGGCGAGGGGGCTGCCTGGCTGGGGGCTACCGGGCGGATAAAGGAGGGCTGCTAACAGCAGCAGCCTGGGCTCCTGCGTGCCTGTAAGTTGTTATTTTTATAAAAGAAACCCGCAAACAAACTCTTCTCGTACCGGTAGCCATCCGCAAACATCGCTCTGCCCCGAGGAAGCTGCCCACGGCGCGGAGAAGGCTTTGGCTCCGTAGGCAGTTTCCCTGGAGCCAGGAGCGTGTAGCGCCTCCGGGCAAGTTGGGTTTCCCGGGGCTTGGCCGCGGGTACTTGGGGTCGCCGTTCCGCTGATGAGGAGTTTCCCCTGCTCTCCGCTGTCCTCCCGCCGGCTGGGGCGTTCGCGAGTCTTTGAGCGTCGCGCCCAGACAGGAGGGAAGGTCGTGGCAGTTTCCCGTTATGTGATAATTACCCGGGGTTAATTGCAGGTGGTTTGGTTTTACTGTCGAACTTAACTAAGAATGAGTTACGGTCCGTGACACCTTACAGGGGGTGAATGCTAATGGAAAGGCTCTGCGACGGTAAGTTTAGCTGGCTGTTGGGGCCAAGCGTTTTCACTCTTCTGCTTGTTATTTAACAGGAAATAGAAATTCCTGGTAACACAACTTCAGGCATCCTTAAAAATGTTTCTGAGGGTATGTGCAGGATGGCTGCAAAATGTAAAACAGGAGCAAATGCAGTCTTATAAAATGCACCTGCTTGTACTTCAGCAATAGAGATATGAGCGAAATAGGATAAACGGGTTCTCTCTTCACTCAATTTTATTTGAAAAAGAAAAACCCAGGATATTGAAGTGAGCTGAATATTTACCTAAACCATTCTAGTTCAGTAGGTGCTGGTGGTTGAGTACATGCTGCTCGCTTCGGTCTCTCTACCTCAAATAGATGTTGCCAAACAACTTTATTTTTTTCATGTAAAAGTGGTGTTTGGTGGCTGAAACCATGGTAGCTGGCCATCGTATCTCAAAGGACCTAAAAGAGGCTTGGATAAGTGTTTCCAATTTTACTTTCCAGCAAAGACAAAACTATAGAAACCTATCAGATAGATAATCTTGTCAGGAGTTTCATCAGGCCCTGGAAGACAGAATTATATTGATAACCTGTGTCAGGCTCTCATCCCTTGACTTCCTACATGATAAATTCTCTGGGGCCTTCAGTGGTACAGTGAAGATATGATATAAATTTGGGCCCTGGAAGGCTACCATGCTATCTACTCTTATTATTTGTAGTGTGAGCTGTATACTGCCCCAGCTGTGGGGCAGAGAGAAATAGTCAGAAGAGAGAAATACATCAGAGGAAGACCAGTCTGGCACTTTGTAAAGGCAGGTCTGAGCTAAGCATCATTTGGCTCTGGTCCATTGATCAGTGAGCACTAGGCATGGCCTTGCCTTGGGGTTGGAAGGGTTTCACTTGACAAATGACAGTAATGTGGTGATAGTAGTGGAGAGAAGATGAAGATCACAGCTGAGTAGGTAGAAAGGTCTTTCTGGTGTCCTTCTGATGGTTTGTTTTACTGTAGGGCAATCTCCACTGATTCTTGATACTGTCTGGTAGTCAAGGACAGTTTCCAAATCCCTTTAGACCAGACACTGTTACAGTATGCCACGTGAGTTCTTAATCGTGACCTGAGCAAGACCTAGATGAGAAAGTTAAAGATGTTTAATTTTATGGAGTGTCTGTTCATGCCTTCGTGCTTTGAGAAACCATAGAGTTTGAATGGATTTGTGTGTTATTTTTAATAACTTTCACAGTGAGAAGTTAAACAGATAATCCACAGGATTGCTTCTTTCCTACACTCTTTTCTAATTTCCTGTGTAGCAAGTGCTGGGATACTGTAAGTGTGCTTAAAAAAAAAAAAGATTTTTTTCTGTGCAGTAAATTGTTATTACAGTAAATTGCACATAGTTTATCAGGCAGTGTCATCACTGGCCCTCCCCAGATAACAAACTTGTATTCTAGATACACAGCTGATTATTTGCTAATTAAGAAAGACATATAAAGAGTGTTTGTGAAAACATAAAGCAGTGTGTGAATTTTAATTGCTTTGACATTACTGGAAATTCCTCATTGTTTTCTTACAGCTCTTTCATCCTAGATAATTCTAAACTCTGTTTATTTTAAGTGTATAGGGTCCAATAGGGAATAAAATTCCCATTTGCTAAGCAATGTACAAACATCCTTTTACAACCTGTTTATTGCTTAGTTCCTAGTTACCAACCGGGAGTGGAAATCCACTGTTCCAGCCCTTGCACAGATGGACAGTAATAGAGAGCTGCTGCTTTGGAGGAGCTGGCAGGAGAGCACAGTGTGAGGATGGGCAGGAGGAAAGGCAAACAGACCATGCTGTGGTAGCTAGACCTGTGAATTCTCATTCAGTAATTTCTATGGCTCAGATTCTTTCCAGGGAAGAAGTAATTGTCTAGTGAAGAAAACAGACATGGAGATGGAAAAAGCAGCCCAGCGACAAAAACTGAACAGCAGAGGAGGAAGTGTTAGGAAGTGTGTGATATCTGGAGTGGTGGGTCCCTGCTTCCTACAGCTAGTTTTGTCTGGAGGGACTAGCTGGTTCTTCCCCTGTGGGATGCTGAACAGTTCCACGTTTCATAAGTATTTGAGAGTAGCGTGTGTGAATGCTTTATGTGTAAGCAAACAAATAAAATGCATGCTGGCCTGTCTATATGTTACATAGATGTGTGGATCTGTATGGGGGAGCCTGATCTGCATTTTTCTTGGCTGTTGTTACCTATACTTAGAACAAGGACAGCATAGGGGACTACAGAGGCCACATGTCCCTTTACTGTGAATCCAGTAACATCTACTTGCAGAAGGCATGACTTTGTGTTTGTTGACTCACCTAACCATAGGCTATTTTTCTGACATTGTGTACAGTCTGTACGTGAACACACGTTCATGAGGAGCAAGATTGAGAGCAAACAGTTCTTCAAGAGCAATTAGGCAACATACAAAGAGGGTAATCTCTCTCTTTTTGTTATAAATGTTATGGTAGTCTTTACACACCAGCATTACTTGCTGTGAATGTCTCTTTAATCAGGTGATTGGTTGTACAGCCAGGCTTGACCTGTGCATTTTCTGTTAGGCTGTTACCATGACCACCTCCTCATGCTGCCCTTCCTTTTTTACTATAAACTTTTTTTGGTGTTATATGTATATTTCCTAATGCAGCTATTTCCTGTATTTCTCGTATTGTTCTATCTACTTTCTATTATTGTAGATGCACAATGCCACTTAAACCAAGTTACTTACCTAAAATGGGAAGGAGAAAATGAAAGCTGAGCTAATTGAAATAAATATTTCCTTTTTTGTCTAGCAAGACTTAAGGTGTAGTGAAAAGGATCTAATTCTAAAGGGCACACCATAAACGAGAAGCCTGCAGGTGGATCTAGATACGGTTATCTCCAGAGTCAACAGCTAGAGCTACACAGAGTTTTAGTTCATGTTTACAAGAGCAGCAAGATCCCACGTGACTGAACGATCCTCATCAATACTTTTGCTTACACTGACATTGAACCAGCACAGATTTGTACCAGCTGTCAGGAAATAAAACCCTGAAAATACCTTTTACTAAAATCATCTTGCCCACAGATGATGCAGCAGTGAGAAACTATTAAGGAGTGACCGTCAGAGATCACCTCTTGGTGATAGAAGACTTTAAGGAACAGCTTTGGCTCTTGGTGTTGTGGTGCAGTGACATCTGTATAGAAATCACTTTATCCAAATATCCATTGGCTTCTCACAGATGAAATAGGGTTGATCCCCTGTAGTTGTTCTTTCCAATTTCCTTCTTATCAAAATGTACTACTACTTTGGTTAAGCTATAGCCAATTCGTTCTTCTCCAGACCTATTAAGTAAAAAGTACTTGTGGGTATGTTACCAAGAGTGTGGATTCTGTGCTTATAATTTCCTATTATAATATGCCTTTAACAGAAGTTGTGAGAGAAAATCTTTATTCTGTAAGGCAGTACGCTAGCACTATATTGTTGGACTTTCTGGGAAGGTGAGGAGAAGAGCTACTGATGAACTAATGTTTCTGGTTAGTTGACTCACTCATAGGTCTTCTGGTCGATGATACAGCATCAGGTACCAGTGTCTAAAACGAAAAGGTGTGGGGGAAAGCACAGGAAGCTATTCTATACCTCTGCCTAAAGAGAAATGTTCATTGATGTTATCAAATTCTCAGTTACAGCTGGTCAGGCTTGGTGGGAAGTGACAAGTAAGGAAGTGTAGCAAGCTGGAATTAACAAATAACTGTCTCGATAACCTGCCCAACCAGGCAGGTTTGAGATACTCTACTAGCAGTGACTGAAGATGAGGCATAGGGGGTGCGTTCTAAAAAAAAAGAAATGGTAATTCTTGTCAGTTGTTTGAAGATGCGGGTTACTTCTACAGGTACTTGTTCATTCTCTACCCTTTTCAAATGAAACTTAAAGAAAAATAACTACTAGAAAAAGAACTTCTCACTTTTACAAGGATGATGCAATGTGACCTGCTGTGCTCTGTTACACAGCTTACGTGGGCAGTTCCTTTCTGCAGAACCTACTTATTTCTGTTGCAGCACTGCTCTCAAGTTACTGGTCTCGTTGGGGTTTGGGAAGTGATTGGAATTCAGCAATGCTTTGTCCCATGAATCAGGCCACACACTCTTCCTTGACACAAAAGCTTAATTTTCAGAAAAAGTACTAGTGGCTTAGAGTAGTAGTGGTTGCAGCATCACTGTACTCTGCTACATCTCTTGCTCCTTTTCTGATGAAGCGTAGGTCTAGATGAATTTTAGAAACCGTAGTGCAGACCCAGCTTGAAGTACAAGTGCTTTTGCCATTAGTTTAGAGGAACTAGTGCCACTTAAGTTCGCAAACATAGTTGGGAAAGGTGGGGGAGGGCACTTATTTGATCAGGTCTCAGGTTAGTCAAGTGACAAAGGTAAGAAAACAGCTGGATTCCGTTTCGTTTGTAATGTACCTTCTGCCTGCTCTTTTGTTCAGAATTCAGAATAACTTCCACTCCAGGCAAGGACAGGGGATCAGAGCTCATGGCTGGGAAAGGTGTGATTCATAATCTATTTTTTAATTATTGAAGTTAATTGGCCTTCATCCAAACAATATGAGACCAAGGTTAATGTTAGCAGTTTCCTTCTGACTTAGAGCTGTATTCTGAGAGATGTAAATGAATGTTTATATACCGACATTGCACAGGATTTCCAGGGCACAAAGTTTGTGAGTTTCATGTTTCCTCATTAATCTGAACGGTGTCTTAGTGCCTTGGGAACACCTCCTTTCCCTCATGGATAGATTGTGAAGGAGGGGGAAGGAAGTGTCTGAAAGGAGGCAAACAATTTTCAGGAGCGCACATACTCCATGGAAAAGTTGTTTTGTAATATGAGCATGTAAATTTCAACTGAACTTGGGAATGAAGTTTCTCACCCCAATTCATTCACATGCTTTTTTGCCTTCCTTGAGAACTGCTGTTACATACCTTTGTCGGCAAAAGGAGCATTTCCCAATTGTATCTTAAGATTACTGTGAATGCTGGCCAAAATGCCACAGCTCAGAAGCACAGGGCAACAGCGGTGGCTGGAGCTGTGTATTATAAAAGGGTCACTTGTGTGACTCCTTCCTCCAGAAAACAAGTGGTTTGTCTCTCCCCCCTCCCCAGAAATAAGAGAATTTGTGATCTTGAGTCAAGAATTCTTACGGAGAACCTCTGTGTGGTCATCTTCCAGGGTCTCGCTTCCCCCTGTTCACTTTATATCTTGCTGTTATGATGGGGGACAGATAGATTAAGCAGACTGATTCTAATCACTTAAATAAAGTTTATTTTTTTTATTGGTGTAAAGCTCAAAGAAGGAAAGAGAAGCATAGTGTTACGACAAAAGTCGTGTCTTAGTTTACATATGCACGTGCATTCACTCCTTAGTGCCTTTTTTGAAAGCCGTACCATAGTCGTGTGCAGTTGTGACTTGGCACAGAGGTGGAAGATGAAATTTTTAGTTGGTGTTACGGAGGTCAGAGTAAATAAACGTTTCTCCCTTTTGCAGACTTGGTGACCAGAAGCTTGTGCTGCAGCCACAAGCTGGTGGTGGAGGGGCCCACACGTGCTAAGAGGGTTTTAGAAGAGAGGAGGCGTGTGAGCTGAGAAAGCTGCAGGTTGCCCAGCGCTGGCAACACAGCACACGTGGTAAATGAGGGACTAGGGGGTACAGCTGCAGGGCAGACTCCACAGCAAATAGAAAAGAGGAAACCTGCATTTTGCAGGGAATAAAAAAGATGGAACTCTCAAATGTGAAGAGGGAACTGAACTCTGTAGGCTGAGTCTGCATTAAGCTTCTGGTACTTAAATAGGTGTTCTGGTAGAACCAGCAACCTCACTTCTCTTTTTGTGTTTTTGTTTGGGTTTGTTTCCTTTGTAACTAGACAATATGAACAAAGGAGCTCTTTTGAGTGTAGTTCAATCGGGTGGTTTGATTTTTGCTAATATGACTAACTATATTGGGTTTGGTGGTGCAAAGCTGTATAGATTGGTGAGGCTTTTCCAGGATAGATGAGGCACTCATCTTGCAAATAAAGCTTCATTGACTCAGGAAGGCTGAAGAGTCTAAAAGAACCTAATTTGTGAATCCTATAGCAGTCACAGTAGTTTCTGTGGAAACTTTTATCTGCAGTTAAAATAACAGAAGCACTGTCAGCTAAAGACGTAGTAGTTGCTGTGAACTGTAAATTATTATAATTTTAGAGAGGTGGAACGTGCAGAGAAGGGAAACTGTGTTGTGCAACTTGCCTGTCAGTAGAAACCAAGGCGGAACTGAATTCTGTTTCTTTCCGATTATTTTAAGCACCCACCTGTTTCCTTCCTGTTCTCGTTTGAGTTGCACGCATGACCTTTCAGGTTCCCAAAATACTACACCCAAGCTCTGCAATTTCAAGATTCGTTGTGTTTGGGCAGTTTGGTATTGACTGGGGCTTGGATCAGGCAGATACCTGCTTTTGAAGACTGGATTTGATACCCTACTTCTACCTGGTGCCTTTTAATGTGTCAGGTTTTGGAGCAGACACTGTATAAATTGCTAGTCTAAGTAAGAGAAAAAGGAAAACTCCTAGGATTTCGCCTCAAAATTAGTGTAAAGCAAACAAAAAGAAGTCCCTGGTTCTCACAAAGGCAGGCTAAGGAGACCGAGCAGATGTGACCCACTGTATTATTCTATTCCTTTTTAGTAAATCTTGAACCCACAAGCCAAAATATACCTCAGGTTTGTGAGTGTGTTTTTGTTTGGGTTTGTTTTTTATTTGGAAAATCACCAGCAGAGACACATTGGTGCCTCTTCAATGGGAAAAGCAGGAGGAATTCAGCTGTTCTATCAGAGTGTTTATTAGCTGGGGTTTTCCTGTGTTCTGGCAAAAAAGACAAGCATCTTATAATTTTTCTGTTAAAAAAAGCATTAGCCAAGAGCAGAAGTCTAGAGGAACTTATTAAATTAGGGCATGTATACATTGATGTCTTCCTGAATGTTCTCTCAGCCTCTAGAAGTTTGCAGTCCAGAGACTGCCTGTGCTAGAAGTAATTTCTGTGTGTTCATAGCTAGCTATGGGTTTCTGTGGTGAATCTGCCTCTATGGGTGCATCTGCAGGAAGGAAACCTCTGTTAGTTCTACAGTTCTCAGAAGAATCAATCTAATTCTATCATCGTTATTGTTGTGTGTCAAAGGTGGATTCTAGAGATTGTAACAAAGCATTTTTTTTTACTTAAAACCAAACCCAAACCCAGAAGCTGGTGTTCTTATCTCCACCCTCTATGAATCCTCCCCTTTAAGGATGGCATCAATAGCTCTTTCTTCCTAACAGTGAACTTGACACTTGTCCTGGGAGTGTCCGTTTCTTCAGGTGGCTTTGGTTTGTGTGAATATTCAGTGGTGCCCGTATCAGGCTGCGGTGGGTGAGGTGAGCCTAATGGTTAATGATGGTGTGTGGATGTTTGATAACAAGCCTTAACGAGGGAATGCTCAGCCAGAGGCTTACTGCTGAAGGCTCTTGAAGGTGCACCACAAACATGCTCTGTGCCTCAATCTCAGAAACAGAAAACAGCTGGCATGGTGCAAGCCCATGTTTGCTCTTTGCCAGTGATTACACGGTACTTTCCTCCCTATCGAGGTGAGTGCAGGATCCATCATGCTGTTTGGGAATACTTCAGCCTGTCTGAAGACTCTTAAGACAAAAGTTCTATTTCCTGGCAGTAGCACGTACTGGGTTTGTGAGGCAAGGTTTTGGTAGCGAGGGTGCTACAGGGGTGGCTTCTGTGAGAAGTGCCAATGCCAGCTGGCTCCAAGACGGACCTGTTGCTGGCCAGCACTGAGCCAAGTGCGGTCATAACATCTCTGGGATAACATCTTTAAGAAGGGGAAAAAAACCCAGGAGAGGGTAGATCTTTGCAGAAAGAGAGAGCAAGATGTGAGAGAAACAACTGCAGACACCCAGGTCAGTGGAGAAGAAGGGAGAGGAGGTACTCCAGTTGCTGGAGCAGAGACTCCCCGGCAGCCCATGCTGCAGACCATGATGAGAGAGCAGGCTGTGCCCCTGCAGCCATGGCAGGTCACAGGGGAGCAGAGACCCTGCTGCAGCCCAGGGAGGACCCCACGCCAGAGCAGGGGGATGCCCCAAGGAGACTGTGACCCTGTGGAGAAAGGAGCCCAGACGGGGCAGGCTGCTCCTGAAGGACTGCATGCCATGGAAGGGACCCGTGCCGGAGCAGTTAGTGAAGAACTGCAGTCTGTGGGAAGGACCCACATTGGAGAAGTTTGTGGAAGACTGTCTCCTGTGGGAGGGACCCCACGCTGGAGTAGGGGCAGAGTGTGAGGAGTTCTTCCCTGAGGAGAAAGGAGCCGCAGAGTCAATTGTGTGATGGACTGACCACAGCCCACATTCCCCATCCCCCTGTGCTGCTGGTGGGGAGGAGGTAGAGAAATGGGGAGCAAAGCTGAGCCTGGGAAGAAAGAGGAGGGTGGGGGGAAGGTGTTTTAAGATCTGGTTTTAGTTCTTTTTTCACTCTGATTTTAAATGATAATTTTTTTTCCCCCAAGCTGAGTCTGTTGTGCCCGTGATGATAATTGCTGAGTGATGTCTCACTGCCCTTATCTCGAGCCATAGGTCTTGCATAATATTTTTCTCTCCCCTGTCCAGCTGAGGAAAAGGGTGATCAAGCAGCTTGGTGGGCTCCTGCCCTCCAGCCAGGGTCAACCCACCACAGAGCATCATCTCAGGGAAAGTTAAGACAACGAAGTTAAGGGTTAAGACATCACACTGTTAGAAATCATTGCAAAACCCTCACGGGTGCTCACAACTGCTCCGTCTCCTGGTCCTAAACCATGTGGAACGCAAGTGGGACAATGATGTGAAATCAAACGTTCAATGACTTGGTTACACCTCATGGTGTCTTGTGCAGGCTGCGTATTTCCCCCTTCTGCAGGAAGAAGTTTCTGTTTCTTTGGGCCAATTCAGCCGCAGTTCCTTACAATCTTCTCTGGTTCTTAAGTGTTTCTGGCTTTAAAAACTTGATGTGTGTAATGTTGTCAACTGCTGAGCCTGTATTAGCAGGAGAATGGATAAACAAACATGCTGCAAGCGTGGATCTTCTGAGTCTGTCTGATCAAACTGATAAATTTATTATCTGAGAGCTGGGCTGTTGCTGTTCCAGCAGGTTCAAGACTAGAACTGCAAAGATCACAGGCTACAGAAGGAAAGTTGGAGAGAACAACAAACTTTATTTTCCAATTTAACCATTAGTTTCTGAAGGGGGAAGAATACAGATGCTCTGTATAAATTTCCAGTCTCTCACTTCCCATGTGGTTTAGTTTGGGAGTTATTTTATGTTCATGAGGACTGTGATTCCTGACTAGGCCATTGTCTGCAGAACATCTCGCACTTCTTAAACCTGAGGTCAAGTAGTGTCAGGTCAAGGAGAACAGAGAAAGGTCCGAGCCTGCATCCCATACAGCCTGACAAACTCCAGTGCAGGTACCAGCCCTGGAAGAGGAGCAGGGAGGAAATTTTACACAAACTGTTCAAAACAAATCTCTCTGGAGGCTTCCTGATACCATCTTTTCTCTTTTTTTTATGTTGTTTTGTTTTTGTGGGTTGTTTGTTTGCATGTTTTTTTTGTGTGGAGAAAACACATATGACTGAGGGAGGAGGGGGACAGGGTTGCCCAAGTCTCCCATGTCACTTATGCTGCATAGTTCTTTCTGTGAGTTCCCCACTTAAGTTATAGCAACAATTCACAGAAGGAAGGATAGTGTAATACAGCGTCTGGTCCTTAGCCCTTTCCAGAGCAAGGGCTCTCTGCTCCCTCTTATGCAGGGAAGAGCATGTTGTCAGGCTTTAAGGAACAGTAATGTGACCCTGAATTATTCAAATTGCCTTGACTTATGAGTAAATGAAGATATTTCTGAGAATGTGACTATCAGTGTTCCTTACTTGGAAAAATGTGTTGATCTCTGAGCTGCTACTTGCTCTTAGTGTGAGAACTAGTAGCTCTGGAGAAAGAGATCATGGTCCTTGCAGTTAAACTGATTCTTGAGTCTCTGGAAACAGTTTTTAATTCACAGCTCTATATAGTGTTATATAATTAACATGTTACATGGGTAAAATGGGACAAAGCTTCCTTGCTTTGCAGGCTTGAAGTGTAGTTTATACATCCATCAAGCAAACCAACAACTGCTTTATAAAAACTCATAACCAATGCAAATCTAACCTGAAAGTGATTCCTTTTATTATCAATGGTGAAAGCTTTATCAGCACCCTTATTGTTAGGACAGGGGTAGTATTATTTGGTATCTATAGGTCTTTATCAGAGGTGATGAATTTTATGTGTGCTTGACTACACTTTGCACTCAAGGACAACGAAATCTCAAGCATTCTTGGTCAGCAGGTGTGAAGTGTTTAGTGTGTGTGCTGTGTTTAATGTTGTTTTGGACATAACTCAGTTAACTGTCATTAACTTTATTGGCATGAGAAGGCATCGTCAGGTGTGAGCACTGTTAAGACATCTGGTATCTTACTTTGGCATAACTGCACACTTCAGGAGAGTGACTTCTGAGTCCTTCCCAGGTGGATTGAATGGAATCGGGCATCATGCCAATCTATTCCATATATTTATAGTCCTGATGTGGGGACATATTGCACAATACTAATAGACGGGCCATCCTGCGCAGTCTTCATCTCCTACATCGCACCACATAGATCCCTAGCCTATGCTGGATAGGAATGAATATCACTTATATGTGCATGTATATTTACTGCTCAGGGGCTTCTGCCATTAGAATATCCCATCGGGAAACACTTTCTTTCCCTAATGAATGTGTCGTAAGTCAGCCTTAAGCTGGCTAGGCTTTCTCTAGGTAGTTCTTGCCCTCCAATCTCTTCCACATTCACTTGTGTGATCTACCATGTGCAACTTTTTTTTTTTTTACTCTGTAGATGCCCTTTTCTTAGAAACAATATGCTTTTTGGCTTTTCTGACCTCTCAGTTCTTTGGTCTCTAAGGCACAGGATACCTTCTATTAAAAGGGAAGTAATAGAGTCAGAAGTAGCTGTAGTTTGTGACTTTACTAGCCAGCACTTGAAATGCCAGTCACCTGAACTTGCCATAAGGGAAGTTGTGGGATCTCACATTATTGTCTCTTTGCAGGGTATCATCCAAGCCTACAAGAGTGGCATAACCCTCCAGGGAAACACCACTAGCCTGGGCAGGTGGGACTTCAGTGGGTCTTTCTTCTTCGCCATCTCTGCAATAACAACCATTGGTAAGAGTTCCCTGCTCGCAGGGCTGCCTTATGGGTGGGAAGGGAGCAGGAATGGGGACCTGTATGATCAGATGCTGCTTCAGCCCTATAAGACTTCTTGTAGCTTGTCTGCGCCATGCAGTAGGTAAGCACCCATGAACCTAGCCTTAGAAATGCTTTGTCAGTGCGAGCACAGTAATGATATCTAGCTGAATAGATGCAGGGATAATTAGCTTGGTGCATATCCCTACTAAGTAATGTAGCTTTTGAGACCTGAACTAGTATCACTCCATGGTGCTGCACTGCCTCTACATTCCAAGCCTGGTGAGTGGTCTGAGATAAGTTGTGCATTGAAATAAGCTTTTCCTGTCATAAGGAGAGAGAATAATTTTGAAAAACTCTTAATATTGGCTGTTCGCTCTTCGGAGGCTGTATTTTTGAATTATTCTTTCTTATTACTAAACCACATTGGATGAGGACCTGCTTGTTCAGGTGAAAGTCAAATAGCTGGATAAATGAAACAATTAGGTTGAGTCAAGTTTCAGCAACAAAGTAATGCAAAGCTATGAAGAAATGATGGAAATAAGTGGGGAAGAGAATGGAAACAAAATGTATTTAGGTACAGTGTTATTTAAGGCAGGTGCTATTAATTATAGACAGTGTATGTCCCCAGTCCCCCAAACCATTAATAACTTGCCCTGATGTCTTTAATACTGGGTCACACAGTAAAAAAAAAATACATGGGAAGAGAGTATGTGGAGAGAGGGCTGTTGAATATTGAAAAAACCTGTGTGAGTTTCCTGATTTGAGTTGAATCTTTAAGCTCTCTACAATTTTGAGTACCATTTAGACAGAATTTTCTTTGTGCAGGTGGAGCATTCTTTTGATTTCTCTGTTATTGAAGACACATTAACTGCAGAACATTGAGCCCCAAAACAAGAGCTCAGAGAGTGAGGGTGGGTTTTTGGTGGTGTTTTTTTGGAGGGTTTAGTTTTTTTTTTTTAAGGGGGAAATCCCCAAACCTTCCTGTGACTCTGTACATCACTTTACCCTGCTGTTCTGCAGATGTTTTATCTCGACTGGGAGCTGCATTCGGTATGCTGTACTCCCAGGTACGGGTTGTACCAGATGATGGCAGTGGAGGCTCATTTTACGGGCTACCCAGGCTGTGGGTTTCCAGGGCAGAGCATGGGCTGTTCTTTCCAGCCTCGGGTACAAAGCAGCATCTGCTCCAAGCTGCTTTGCTTGCCTCTGTAGTTAATCCTGATTAGTTTCTAAGCTGTCGAAGTGACTCTGTTTTACCACAACCAATTTAAGTTAACCACATTCAGGAAGAATCAGATTTGTCATGTTAAACTATGAGGGGTTTTGTGATATTGGCAGAGATCTAGGCTAAACATTTCTGCCAGTTACTCCATGAAAGCCTAAACTACTATTTTTTTTTTCCTTCGCCCCTCCCTCCCCCACCCCGCTCCCTTTCCCTGTAAGTAAACTCCTTGCCCTGTTGGCTGGGACAGGGGGGAGAAATGACTTGACAGCAGGGGGCAATAAAAAGAACCAAATATTGCAGTGTTCTATCTCATCATTTTTAGCTGATGCTGTGATTGTAGGGACTTGTTTATGATTTTTTTAATTGTGGAGTTGAGAATGCTGTACAAGACATCTTTATGCAGAGAACTTGATACAACAGGGCCCATGATTTTGCTTTTTCAAGTTAAATCATTCACTGCATACAGGTTAGTGTCATAAGGCTTTGTTGATAACAGCATGTTCTAGAAGAGGAAAATACAGATTGGCCTCACCTTGAGTCTGTTACCCACCCTCTTTCATTATGTAAGATCTTGAGATAGTGCCTGGTGCAGCTTCATTGACCCAGACATCATTGCATGACTGAGAAGTATAATTGACGCCAGGTAGGAGACAGGGTCCTTTCCAAAGAACTGAGTGAAGTTCAGCAGTGATTCACAGAAGCTTCATGTGCAAGGTGTGACTATGGGGTAAATGACACAGTTGAGAAGGCTTATTGAGAAGGGTTTGTTGAGGTTTTGTGCCTTATGTGGCAAGGAAGAGCTTAACTTGGGCCGTGAGTAGGGAACCATTGAAAGCTGGTTCAGCTTCACAAGGTTAATGTACAGAAGTTAAAAACCAAGGCATTCTGGTAAATGAGTTCAGAAAGAATAGAGTTAAAATGGTAATGGGGAATAGATTCTCAGGAATTAGGGATACTACATAAAGATTTTGATGAAGAAACTGGGTGGACTTGACTCTGTGTCCAGGCTGCTGCAAGTCCTTTGTCCTGTTTCTCTTCTATTTTCTTTCTCTGCAACTAATGCTCTCATGCTTTGCTGGCCTCTTATGCAATGTAGTTTCTTTGTGGCTTCTGCATCAGCTATTTCTTCCTTAGTCTTCTCAAACAGCACTGCCAAAGCCATTATCACTTTTACCTTCATCACTTTGCTTTAAGATGCTCTTGCTGCTCTGTCAGCTGCTATTTTCTGCTTGAGGTGCTTTAGCCCCCTACAGAAGTCTTGATGTATTTCTCAAATCCTCACCAGAAGACCCTCTCACTGAGATACGGAAAGGGGCATTAGCTTCTTTTCCCACTGACACAGATTGAATCCCCATGTCTCCTCTTGCAGCATTTCCCGTGCTGTGCTCTTCTTCCATCTTAATGAGCACCTTATCTATTTCCAGTAGTGATTAAAAGTAGAATGCAAATTTTGCTTAAAAAGCAAACTTCCAACCTACAGGCTGGACACTCTTTGTATCCTAATCCCAAAGGTTTGAAGAACAGATGTGAATGAACCAAAATCTGCCTCAAAGCCTATATAGTTTTTGGCCAATCCCATCATTTGAATGGAACTGTGTTTATAACTCTTGATCATGTGGGATGGGCAGCCCTGGCCTTCTGATTCTTTCTAAGCACTGTTCTGCTGCTGTGGTTTCTCCGCTGCTGTCTTTTACATGTCATGTCATCCCAGATCTTCTATGATCTTGTCATTTTCTGCAGATGTTTCCATATGAACCCTTTCTCTTCAGTGCCTGGAAGAATCACGTTCAGGGTTTTTAGAGCTGTGGTACTAAGTGTGATTAAAGAAAGAAAAGCTAATTTGCTGGTGGTTTTATCCCTCAGACATCTTTATCACTTGCCAACACAAAGTCTATCTTTTCAGTGTTTACCCTCCTAGTTAGTTTGGACTAACAAGGCAGAGGTCAAAGCAAGTTCAGAATGGGACACAAAAAGAAAGTTCCTAAAATCAAACTTCCACAGGGTGATGTAACTTCAGTGAAGGTGCTAGGGAAAGGCTTTGTGATGAGACTGAGGTTGTCTGTGCTAGATTTAGAGTAGAAGGAAGAGTAGTGTCCTCTCTAGCCTGAATGACCCACTTACCTTGGGTAGGTGGATGCATTAGCTAGTGCATTCCCATTTTATGGTGACAGAGCTAAGTACTCATTTGTATGAATTTCAAAGGCCCTCTTTAAACATAAAATAGAGTAGTAAAAGCAAGTAAACCATCTTGAAGTGAAGAAAGGAAAGGGAATACCTTCCTCCTGTCCTTCCTTTCTCTGGTTACCACAGTACAGTAGCTCCTAACAACAATCTCCCAAAGGGTTCAGGGGTGGTGAAGAAACAAGGAGCAGGCTATTGAGTGAGGGGTGGTATTTAGTACGTTGTCACAGCCATTTAGTATGTTGCCACAGATGGTTCCCATGGGGGAGAAACAACAGCCAGTTGCTGAAGAGCCCCACATCTTTCACACATTGATCTTTTCCCTGCGCTGTGGCAGCTGGCAGAGCTGCTCTACAGGCTTGGCCGAGAGGGTGTGACACAATGGTCTGTGAGAGGCCGCTGGTGGATGTGGGGATAGGACTCAGCAACAACCTCTGAGCTGTCTCCTGAACCCTGGCAAATTTGAACTCCGTTCTTAACTGCATGCCATCTTGTCGTGTTGAGACTAAGCCCACTATACAACTTCCAGTGCATACACAGTGCAAGCTGAACTATTCTGTGATTTCTACTGAGGGATTTATCAGGGACACCTTCCGGCTAAGTTGGGCCCATGCTAACATTTTCAGGAATCATACTAAGTGTTTCTTAAGGCTGTGTGAGGAATCCTAAAATGATACAATGGTTTGGATTGGAAGGAATCTTAAAAATCATCTAGTCCCAACTCCCTGCCATAGGCGGCACGGACACCCTCCACTAGACCAGGTTGCTCAAAGCCTCATCCAACCTGGCCTTGAACACTTTCAGGGATGGGGCACCCACAGCTTCTCTGGGCAACCTGTTCCAGTCCCTCACCACCCTCTCTGAACAATTTTTTCCTTATATCTAAGCTAAATCTCCCCTCTTTCAGCTTAAAGCCATTAATCCTTGTCCTAGTTCCCCTCTGGCTTTCCTGTAGGCCCCTTTAGGTACTGGAAGGCTGCGATAAGGTCTCCCCGGAGCCTTCTCTTCTCCAGGCTGAACAAGCCCAACTCTCTCAGCTTTTCTTCACAGGAGAGGTGGTCCAGCCCTCTGATCATCTTTGTGGTCCTCCTCTGGACTTGTTCCAACTGGTCGATATCCTTCTTATGCTGGTGGCTCCACAGCTGGACACAGCACTCCAGGTGGGGTGTCACAGGAGCAGAGTAGAGGGGGAGAATCCCCTCCCTCGACCTGCTGGCCACAATTCTCCTGATACAGCCCAGGATACGGTTGGCTTTCTGGGCTGCCAGCACACACTGCCGGCTCATGTTCAGCTTTTCATCCACCAGTACCCCCAGGTCCTTCTCCTCAGGGCTGCTTTCTTTCCATTCTCCGCCCAGCCTGTACTTGTGTTTGGAGTTGCCCTGACCCAGGTTCAGGACCTTGCACTTGACCTTGTTGAACTCCATGAGGTTGGCACAGGCTCACCTCTCCAGCCTGTCCAGGTCCCTCTGGATGGCATCCCTTTCCTCCAGCGTGTCAGTTGCACCACACAGCTTGGTGTCATCAGCAAACTTGCTGAGGGTGCACTCAATCCTACCGTCCATGTTGCTGACAGAGATGTTGAGCAGCGCTGGTCCCAGTACCAACCCCTGAGGAATGCCACTCATGACTGGTCTCCATTTAGACATTGAGCTGTTGGTTGCAACTCTGAGTGCAACCATCCAGCCAATTCCTCATCCACCAAGTGGTCCGCCCATCAAATCCATGTCTCTCCAATTTGGAGTCAAGGATGTCATGTGGGACAGTGTCAAATGCTTTGCACAAGTCCAAGTAGCTGATGTCACTTGCTCCTCCCTTATCCACCAACGCTGTAACCCTGTTGTAGAAGGTCACCGAATTTAATAGGTTTGTTTAGGTGTCTTTTTCCATTTTGCTGAATTACAAGAAGGCATCTTTTCCATCTACACTGATTTTGAATGTTATTTTTTCTCAATGCAATATTTGAGTTTAACATGAGCAAAACCTTCCATTTAGCCCAGATTAAAACATGCAAGTTACTTGTAAGGAACACAAAGGAATGAAAAGTTTAGATCTTCTGCAAAGTGTAACAGGAGTGACTTGGTGGTTTGAGTACTCCCTGAGGATGTAGGAGAGCAGTGTGCAATTTTCTCCTGTGCCTGGGAGAACAGCACTGTAGCTCACTGGAGATCATCCCAACTGTCAAGTGGAGCATCTTTCTCTGAGTGTTTAAATGTGTAATGCAAAATAAATTAATTCTAGCACTGGCACCACTTGGTGAATTGCTTAGAGGCCCTGCAGATCAGACACTCCTGTGTTAGGAGAGAGACACCTGGCTCCTGAGCTTCACTGGGAGTGTCTGGGTGTTGAAAGCAAAATACTGTCAGCATGAACATTCTGTAAATGTGGGGCTAGGTCATTCTTGTGGGAGGCGATAGCTTGTATCCTCTCAGGTAGAAGAATTAAACCAAGTCTCCCCAAAAATGTGTTTGAATGCTCAAATCACTGATAAAGTTACTGGTTAGAGAAGTGACTGTTCCTCCAACTATTTTTTTAATATAACTTTGTTTTTTCCTACAGTTGAAATTATTTGGTGAATTTGCAGATGTTTTTCAGACTATGAAAGACCCTTTTTTTTTTTTTTGTTCTAAGCACTTTTTGCTTAAGATACTCCTTTACATCTGGACAGTGAGAACGGGAGCCAAACAAACCTCCCATTGTGGGTAGCAGGAAGCTGCAGTTGAACCAGGGACACTACAAGTAGAATACTGTCTTGCAAATAAAGAGATCTTTTACCAATAATCAGTCCCCTCCTCTTAGCAAGTCTGCAGAGTCTCTGAATCCCCTATTTACAGGAATGCAGTGGGAAAGCAGGAAAAAAAACCTCTGAATTCACTTAATGTGCAACTGAAGCACATGAGTGAAAGCATGTAGATACGAACATTTACAAATAAATCCACTCTTATCTTCTGTAGAAAAAGCAAAATTAAGTTAAATTTCACTTTATTTCAAAATGAAAGAAGCTATAAAGGCATTTAATCCATCTGGTTCAGTGAAAACACTTACAGTTTGATCTCTGTGTACTTTTTGGTGATCATCTCCTGGTGCAGGCATATACCAGGTGACATCCCAGTAGTAGGCTCATGAGAGTTGTGACACAGCTGCCAGTGTAGTTTGTTTTAATCTTTGAATTTAATTCAGATCTTCTATTGTACAGCCCACAATGGTGTAAGACACCAATTACTCTCATTGCATTTACTGAAGAGGGTAAGTCTCATTTACCC
This sequence comes from Rhynochetos jubatus, assembly GCA_027574665.1. Taxonomy (NCBI): domain Eukaryota; kingdom Metazoa; phylum Chordata; class Aves; order Eurypygiformes; family Rhynochetidae; genus Rhynochetos; species Rhynochetos jubatus. Next base: position 32,866,429 of record CM050650.1, read on the forward strand.
ATTCCTGTTTGAGTTTTATAACACAGGTTTATATACAGCTAGGTTGGCTTCTGTTTGTCTAGTCCAAAGGCAACGGTGTGTCATCAACCAGATGTAAATTGGTGGCCATTTTGCAAAATCTAAAGTCTTCTGTGCTGTTTGATCAAACTTTGTATCCTGTATAAAAAGCTAATGGGACATGGCTCTGGCATATTTACAGTGGCTGTTCACCAAGTCTTCAGGAAACTGTCTTGAGCTGCTCAGCCCAGGATAAAAGGGACCCATATGCAAATCAGGTCTGGTGTTTGGTGGGCTGAGTTTATTGTACATATTTGGACCTTCTTACATCATTGAATTTGTTCTGAGTTAAATGTAATGTGCGGCTTAACCTTAGATACTCTCCAGTCACACTGTGCGGGGTCCCCAAAATCCTGAAGGTTGATGTGCTTCATGCAGTGACCTGAGATCATGGACCGTTCTTCCTCTCTTATCTGTTGTTTTTCTTCAGAAACTGGGTAACCTGGAAAGCTATGGTAAAAAGCACTGCCCAAGCCATTCTCCCTCTAGAAGGGAGGAACACACCCCCCCCCCCCCAAAAAACAAACACAAACCCACAATAAAACATGCCACCATAACACCCAAAGCAAAAAGAGGCATAAATATGACACGTGTTCAGACTCTAGTGTTATAGTAAATGCCCCTCAGCTCTTTCCTCTGGGGCCAGAGCAGCCTGCAAAATACCCTAATTCCCTAAAAGAGTAAAACTAGAAACAGTCCACTGAAATGTGGCACAGCCAGCATGAAACAGATTGCACCAGGTAGATAACCCTTAAATTCTTTCAGATGGGATCATCTACCAGACGTGCGTGCCTGTGTGTCTCATTTATCACACCTGTTAGTCTAGAAATGGGAAAAGCTGGCAGAAGTCAGCAATTACACGTGAGGGAAAGAAAGAGTGCGCCAACATCATGGAGTTGCTCGTAGGTGAGGAACACAGCCCTGGCATTAAGGCTTCTGTATGGTCTTAATTTAGCCCCTTTGTTTGACTGTGTTTCAGAAAAAACCCTCTAGTTACGTAACAGCATCCCCTTCTTTCCAGGGGATGCTCTGCCCCCTCCCAGGGACAGGCTGCTGGGGCCATTGCTTTGGAGCTATGGTATGTGTTGCCACATACATGAGACCCAGGGGCTCACATACCACTCATGCAAAAAATTAATGAGGGGAAGGTCTTCCAGATAGTAAAATTTTGAATTTGTAGGGATAAGAATGAGATTAAAAGACAGCCAACATAGGTACTGTAAAATAGCTCACTGCCAGACCTTCTCTGGGGGTGGTTTGCCAGTGCGTGTGCCTAATTACCTGCTTGCAGAGTTGTCCAGGGCAGAGGTTTTGTCAGCACAAAACTTGGCACAGGACATGTAGATATCCTAAGCTCGTCATCACACACCTTTCTACGTCGTTGGTCAGCGGCTCACTGCAGCCCGTGTGGGACAAAGGTTAGTGAAGGAATGGGACTGCATCCAGTTGACTGTGGTTGTTGGTGGTCTTGCTTACTTCATGTATGTAGCCCAGCTCTTGGACCATTCCCTCCTGGCGCTTGCCCTGGGGCTACACCACCTGCAAGCATGGTAGCAAGGCGTCAGCGGTGGTGGGAGCACCTCTGCCTGCGCTGTGTCAGCACTTGGGTGTCGCTGGGAGGGGATAGCATTACCTGTAGGAAAATGACACCCTGCCAAAGCTTATAAATCTTGTATACGGGCATAGACAAATCTCTAATGAGGTGATTCTGAAACGTGCTTCAAGGCCATAGGTCTCCGAGGGGCTAAGTCACTGTTAAAATACTCATCTCCTCTGAAATAAACCGAAGTTAAATCTGTCTTTTCTGTAGTATAAAACACTTGAAATTACAGAAGTGTAAGTCTGCAAATTTATTGGATGTTTTTAAAAGAAAATGCAAGGAATAAAGACAAATACTGTAGCAGTGATGTTGACGCCAAAATGGTCTAAAGTTACAAGTAAGGCTGTATTACAGGCCTTAATTGGCCTTTTTGTGAGGCCATTTTATACAATTAGAAGAAAAAGGCAAAATTTCAAACCCTTTTTTGTTTCCTTGGGTCTGAAATTGAAGTGTTTTGCTCAGGTTAAATATAATTTCTCCAGGTTTATTGACTCTCAGCAAGCATTTTCACAATTTAAGCTTAAGATGCATTTGGTACTTGTGGCGCAAAAGAGGGGTATAAGCAAGGAGACAGCATTAAGTTCACTAGTCCTGTGGGACGAAGATAGAAAAAGATTGCTATAATTATATTATAACAATTATAGCTATGTATATATATAATTAAAACACTATTGTTGTGATTCAGAGACCATCTGATAGCCATGCAGGCTCATTTAACAGCAAAGCCCATGCCAACAATGCTTACAGAAACCGAAATAAACGGAAGTTTTGGATTTACGTCAGATCCCAGCCAGGACAGTGGAGGGGAGACAAAATTTACTGGTAAATGGAAAAGGAACTAAACAAAATTGGCAGGGAAAGAAATGTTATTTTTCAGCCTACAATAGGGTATGACAAACAATGGATGTAACTTAGTTATTTATAAAAAAGTTCCTTTTGGAGCAGTGACCTTTTTGTCTAACTTTTGTAGAAGATGGAGGTTCACCCCTTCAGGGGAGGAGGGCACACAGAGAATAATTTAGATTTAACACCTCATTCCTTCCCTGCCTAGGATATGGGAACCTGAGCCCCAGCACTGCAGCTGGTCGAATCTTCTGCATCGTGTTTGCACTCTTTGGGATCCCCTTGAATCTTGTGATCCTGAACGAAATCGGGCAGCTGATGCTGTTGGGGGTTCAGCATTGCGCCCATCACCTAGAGGAGGTGTTTCACTGGCAGGTAAGCAATGCGGACAGGCGTGCCTCACCCTCAAGTTCAGGAAAGAAAAGAAAGGGTATTTGGGATCCTCTGACGAACAAGGACAGTCTTCCTACCTATTCAGCCAAAAAGACAATTATACAGAGGAATAACTGGAAGCAAATAAATTTAGTTTATGACAGCCCTATGAGGTGTCAGATAAGGTTGTTTATTAATTGACGGAACTTCTGTGATGAATGGCTTCCCCTTACAGCAACAGAAGTGCCAGAGCTTTAGAGCCATGGACAGTCCTAGAGTATCTGGCCTGTTTATCATCAGTCATAATTAGAATTGCAAGTGTAAGTTACATGGGAACATCTGTGGAATAGGTTTTAAACTGACATACATTTAGGGCTCATGAAGGTGATGTCCAGTTTGTGTGGACTGGGAGAGCCACACTGTTTATACTAGTGGGATGTCATGAATGTTTGTGTGTTTTTATGGTGCGCAACATCATCTTCAACTAGAAACTGAGCTGGATGTTCCCTGCCACCCTTCTTGTGACAGTCTCTTTATTTATTTTTTTTGTTGTTGTTTTCCTAGAAAAAAGCTTCCCTCCTGATTAAGACCTGTGCGCTGGTAACTGGCTTGTTATTGTTCCTCCTGCTACCTCCCTTGCTGTTCTCTGACAAAGAAGGATGGTCTTATGAAGAAGGCTTCTACTATTCCTTCATTACCCTCAGCACTATAGGGTTTGGAGATTATGTGATTGGTGAGTAGTTTGCGTTTCATTGCTTTCACCTAGTGAATATCAGAGCCGAGTATGTGTCATATGAAGTTCCCAACTTAGCAGTTTTACACCACAGGCAATTCACAGACCTGATGATAAATACGTTGTGGTAGGCATTTGACAAGTTGGAGAAGACATGATTTTTGAGACAGCAGTGTCACTTGTGGAAGAACAAAGAAACTGTTTCCCACTCAATGAGTAATTTTCCATCATGCAGGTGATCTGTCCCTTGAATGACTACACCACCAGGCTGGAGTGCTACGTTTTTAATCATTGCAGACACTGATGGCACACTTGGTGCGCTCCAGTGCATCGGCAGCGATTAGTTTTAAGCAGATGCTTCTCAGCATCACCATTAACAGACAGTGACCACTTCCTCTGTCAGAACCCCAGACAACTGCTTTCTAAAAGGCAGCTTAAGTCACTTAAGGTGTAGACTGTCAGGCACCAGGCACAGCCTAGTTTTGGTTGCCAAAACCCTTTGCCAGCGGAAATGGGTTTGGATCCATGCCTGATGCATTTGCTGAAACACAGGACACACCTTTTTGATAAAGACTTTCTGATTAAAAACAAATTGATTATAGAAACACATGCACTCTTGAATCCCTGGGAGACAGAAAGACAAAATCACCTTATTATGGATTCTCTATTTTCTTTTCTTCATAGTGCTTGCTTGATGCTTAGACAACCTAGTGGAGGTTATCTTGACTTGTCTATAATGCATCAAAGTTATGACCTAAGCTTGTGTAGGCACACTTAAATGAGCTGGCATCAAGTTAGCTTGGGTAAAGGTAGCCATGTGGAGATTAGCAAAAGCTAACCAGTTCAGCATTTTCCTGTACTGATTTTACAGGTGATGCTGAACTCTGTGCTGCAGCAGGTTTACTCCTCTCCGTTCCTGATAACTAATTTTGAAGCTCTTCTCTAGTATACCTCCCACTAGTAGGTGTACCTTCACCTGTGTGGTACCTTTGTAACTGGCATACTGCCATAGATACACTAGGTTCAGTATAGGAATAACAATGCATCGGGGACCTGTGGTATGTGGAGGCGAAACCATTTTGGCCTCATAATGCTGTGTTGGTGGTTTATGTCTCAATTTAAAAATAAGCAGAGCCAGGGCATGAGTTTAAGTGGCCATCACCAGTTTGTGATTGTCGTGTCATTTTCCCACTAGTGTGATCTCTGGCACTGTTCTGGACCGGGTAAATTCTAGGGGATATAGTATGCCAGGAGTGATGCCCAGTGTTCACTTTGGATACAGCTACTCTGTATTAGGGGAAACATAAGCCGGGCTATGACACTTGGATTTGGAGTCCTAGAGTCGTCCCTAACCTGTTTTATTTAGTGATATTGATGCAGCCTCTCTTACTGACTCTGAAATCTATCAATTTCCACATTCAGTAAACCCATCTACTTGACACAGGGTGCCTTGTAGGCCCTAAATTGCTTCTGATCCTCTCATCCCCAAGACTGCGCCTATCAGGTGGTCTGTGTGGATAAAGCATTCTCCTTGGAAGCCTCAAATAGCCCTTCCCTGTTGTTTTCATTTATTATTTAGAAGCCAACAATTTTTAAACCTTTGAATTTAGCATCAGTGAATGGTGCTTGCTTGAATGATTAATGTAATACTCTTCCTAGTTGTTCACCTGGATGTGGAAAGCCAACACAAAGAGTTGGTACCACAGAAGTGGTTGGTAGCTCCCAAAGATTCTTCAGGAGCGTAGTGACAACCTCAAAATGTTTTGTGGTCCCATTATATTAAAAACACACACAATGTGTATTGTATAATATATAATAATATCAGGTAAGTGGATGTAAAGGTTTGGCTGTTTAATATGGTTTCACTGAGCAGTTACTACTTAAAACAATCTTGTAGACAGCAACAGTTCATGGACCATAATTAGGAGCTGCTAGTCTGTGCAGGTGATCATAGGACAGTATTCCTTATTCCTATATACAACCAGTCACAGATGATAAATACCTGAACACCTGCCTTTGTGGATGTCCCTTTTTAACCCATCCCTATGTGTACTTTTCATTGGAACGTGAGATATGGAGAGCGGCCTCCAGGTTCATGGAGGTACCACGTCATACATGCTAACCCCTCACACTCTGCCCTGAAAATATCCGGGGTTCTGTAGTATCTGCTGCAGAGTAGGTACACAGTTATAATGTGACAAACCTTCCTAAGGTAAGGAAACTAAATAACGAGACCTGAGAAGCAGGAGAGAAAAAGCCTATACAAAGACTTTGCAGAACTGATTAGTATCCCGTACCTTACCTGTGTTTGTAAGGGTACCCCAGCCTGCTTTACTAGGTCATATGTCTGTCTTTGCTTTATGTGGAATGTCTCCTTTGAGGTACTCTTCATCCAATCTAGAAATGTTCTCTTGTAGGGATGAACCCAGACCACACCTATCCAGTCTGGTACAAGAATGTAATCTCTCTGTGGATCCTCTTTGGGATGGCCTGGCTAGCACTGGTTATCAAATTTTGCATCAACTTTCTAGAGACCTCCAGTGACTTCTGCCAGTGCAACAAGAAGAGCACAGAGCTGGCAGAAGACCTAATGGATGGCGACAAAAATACTGTGACGGGACTTCACGATGTGGAGATCTGCAATGATAAAGACACAAAACCAAAAGGACCAGATGAATCTCACACCTACGCAGCTCCTGCAGAAGCACTCTAGGGAAGAAACATAACCTTGAGGTGTCAGGTTTTAGTGCACCAGAGATGCACGAATTAGGGCAGCTCCTTTCCCCTGTTTCTGATGTTTATGTGGGATGAAAGCTTGCCAGTTGAGCTTGAAATGCTTCTATTCTGAATTGAGCAGTGACAACAAATTGTTTCATTTGCAGCACTACCAAGAATTACCAATGGGATTCTTAGCCAAAAGTAGATTTACAGAGATATTACCTACCCTCAACCTCAATATATGAGGTAAACTTTGAAACCTATATGCAACACTTGTCCTTTTCTTTACGTGCAAAGTTCTTGTAGCCTATAATTTTATGTATGGTATTTTGCAAATACCACAGCTGGAAAAGCAAGAGCCATTTAATGCAGGAAGCAAATTGCACGTTGCTGTCAAAGGTAGTAACATGCTTTTGCTCTCTGATTATTAGTACGTGTATGGCAACAAGGCAGAGTTTGTAGAGGCACCTAACAGAAACAGATCATTCAATTTTTAAAAGAAATTTCTACATCAGAGGTCAACTACTATTAAAAAGAGACTGGATAGGTAGGCTGTTCCTTACTCCAGAACTTATGTAGGATCATCCTTTATAAAGTGTTATGTAGAGCACACGTTATCAGCTAAATATGACAGTTCATTTAGATAGATTTTTATCTTGCCACCTCTTGGAAGCCAGAAAAGGAGCACTAGAGACAGTTCTAAGTGCCAGTGGTTCCAACATTATCCTGTGGCCAGTGTTAACAAGGGCTACCTTCATCTAGAAACAGACTGGAATCTCTTCAACCATGATCAAGAGATGCTACTATGATGAACTTCTCATGTCATAAATGAACATTGTATCTGTTCTAGCTAACATCTTTTTCATAAACACAACTATCTTTTGATCTGTGGAACATAAGACGTGCTTATTTGGACTTTGTGTCAGTCATGAAACAGAACTGTTGTGGCATGGGGGGTTTTTTGTTTGTTTAATTCCATTAAATTCTCAGAAATCTTTTGGCCAATTATGCCATTTGTAAACGCCCAACAGAGTCTAACTCCTGCTGGCATTTATATGCTCATATCTAATCTTCTCACTTTCTTATTCCTGTTGTGCTACTTGCATCCCAGACCATTAACTTTGAAAACTTGGCCATAGCAGTAAACCAGAAGGAAGCATTTGGGTTACCCTTTCAGCTTCTGCACTGGACCAAGATTCCACATGGATGGTGGAAAAAAGGCTGAAACAGAGTGCGGGACTTGGAAATTAGAAATATCCATAGCTGGGTTTACAGAAAAGCAGCGAGTGAAAAGTTTAGTCTTCAGGCACACAAGTTCTGGAATATGTATCATGGAAAAAGTATTTCAAGAGTAGGCCAGTCTGAGTGTTGATGTGTGGAGGAACTGATTACAGGAAAAAATGCAGGAAAGGAATCTGCTGGATGAAACTTAGTCTGTCAATCTGTTGTCAGCCTTTTTGTCATTGGCCTTTTGCTGACTCCATAGCAATAAATGATCTCTCTAATACTGTTTCAGTGGACAGCAGAGATAAGAAAGGGAGGCAGTGGAAATCTCAGGTCATAGTTGGGAAACTGACACTAAATAAATACATTTCAATCTTTTTGAATATTGGGTAATTTCTTTAACGGCCCTTAGTATAAACTTTTCTGTCTCTTTTATGTTTTGTCTTGTTTATTTTCACTGATGGATATACAATGTAAGTTTTACTAATGTTCATAACGGGCTGGGCTACAATAAGACCAAAGTGTATTTCTTTAAACCCAAGTGAATCACAGTTCTACAGCAAACTGTGATACTCTTTTATGCATATCCTTTACACCTTCTTTCAGGTGCAAAATTTAGTAAATATAACTGTGTCATAATATCTGGATGCCCAGAAAGTAGTAGGAATTTCTAGTGTCAAAGCATGGGAGTGACTGTGCTAAATCTACTTCAACTTTAACTTGAAATGTCACAGGCTCGGGATTTCTACCAGTTCTGCTCTTTGATGAGAAGACTTAGCTTGAGAGACACTTTTTTCTTTTCAATGTGTATTATATTAATAACTTTGATTCATATTCCAATGTATCTGCAGTTTGTGAATGAGGTTCTCAAAAGTGCCTTAGAGGTTTGGGCACCCTGGTCACACTAAAGTGCAGAGTCAGATGCCTTAGGACAGCTAATATGCACTTCTGAAAGCTGAAAGGAAGAGGAACTCCAGGAGTAGTCCCAAAAAAAAAGGAAAAAACTGTGCTTCATGTATCTCCGTGCTTCCACTGTACGTCAGGGTTCAGCCACAAACCTAAGCATGTGGCTGGGTCTCAAGGTGATTCATTATCTGCCCCAGAAATCCTTGCTGATTCACTTCCTTCCACAGCATTGCTGTTTTAGTACCTAGCAGCTCACCACCAGCATGGTCCTGCCTGGGCAGGAGGCACATCTGAATTGCTTGCAAGCCACATGTAACTCCAGAGCAGCAAGTTTCCTGCTTGTGTCCTGGATCGCCTAAAAAACTAATGAAATAAGTGAGTCAAATGCCACCTCTGCTTGGGTTCTCCGATGCCAAATTAGCCTGTTGTCATTTATTAATATCCTTTTATTGTCAGTTCCTCAGCTAGCTTTTGATACGGACAATAGATGTTATTTTCTGAGTCCCCACAAACTGCTGTGCCTCTAGTCTTTCTGTTCTTTATAAAGCTGAGCTGTGGTTAAATGACAAAGATGAATTTGTTCCCAGAGGGATGAGAAGAAAGTAGAGTTTTGCAATATCACAAAAATATCATCACTGATGTGTCTACTCTACCAAAATATGAAAGGTTATCTGCTCAAGGGTAATATAAAGAAAACAAAAGCATGGTGCTGTTATCATTCTTGTCACAGCTGACTTGCAGCCTTCTGTACTCTGCATTGGAAAATTACAGATGCTCCTTGATTTTATTTTTTTTTAATAATGTCTCTTCCTGTTCCTATAAGTGTGCAGTTTCCATTAGTGGTTTTGGGTTAGACTTTCACTGCTATTATTCTTCATAAGTCAATTCTTCCCTATTATCCCGTTTTCTTCCTTGGGAGGAGCAGGGGCTGGAAACAGGTTTGGTTGGTAATGGTAGTTGTAAATATTTATGTAACATCAGTGTCCAGAGGCTTTTTCACAATCACATAGAGCATAATGTGCCTCTGACCTTTATACAGTTTCCCAGGAAATCAATCCCTTAAAGCAAGAAAATAGGCCTCTCCCTAGCTCCCCTACTCCAAGGACAAGTCCTGGCTTCAGCCTCAGACTTTCTCATGCTGGCTCTTCCAGCTAGTCCAAGAGAAATGTTTACCCCTTGGGGAGAGATATGTCCAGAAATATGTAATAAGATGTTACAGCAACACAGTACAGACTGCTCAGAACTGCACAGTTTTTCATAGTCTAGTTGACTACAGTATTTTAAGATCCCTGGACTAGAACAAGAAAGCCCTTTTTCCGTAATGTCTGAGTCAGAAAAAATTCAGGATGTCATTTTTTTCTCACAGCGATGGGCTGATGAGATCTTCTCTTACAACTGATATCCCAGCTCAGTTTAGAGCTGGGACTGTTCAGCCTGGAGAAGGCCCAGAAGGACCTCATCAATGTCTATAAATACCTTCAGGTGCAGTGTGAAGAGGATAGTGCCAGGCTCTTTTCAGTGGTGCCCATGACAAGAGGCAGTGGGCACAAACTGAAACACAGGAGGTTCCTCATGAACACCCAGAAACACTTTTTCACTGTGAGGATGATTGAACACTGGCACAGGATGCCCAGAGAGATGGTGGAATCACCATCCTTGAAGGTATTCAAAAGCCACATGGACATGTTCCTGGGCAACTATCTATCTGTATGTGACCCTGCTTGAACAGGAGAGTTCAACCAGATGACCTCCAGAGTTCCCTTCCAACCTCAGCCCTTCTGTCATTCTGCATTGCATGGTCAAGCCATCCTTCTCACAGTCCACAGTCTGCCACTGTCTCCAAACTATCTGCATAAGGTTGTACTCACAGCAGGCCTGGTAGGCCTGATTCTTCCCACAGAAGAAATGGATCTTTCCAATCTGAGTGAGTACAGTGGGGTGGTCTATTTACGTAGGGGCTTTATTAAAAAATTACAGAGTTTTCCTTCATCTATGGAGATATTAACCAAGGTCTAGGTTCCATTGCACTAGGCAATTTGTAGATACCAATTCTTTTTCAGAGATCTCACAGAACAGCTTTATATGAAGGATGGTACAGAGAGATACAATGAGTTGCGGGCGTGGGGTGTGTGTGTCTCCTCCAGATGTTCAGTGTGTTGTGCTGTTCTGAAAATGTGCAATAATGTTCCACTTGATGTAGCCTCCTGTCATTGTTATGTATCTGACTACAAGTTCCAGCAAAAGGATTCAACGCTTCCATCTCTGACACACTTCAGGTAAGGCGGATTGTACCTCACTGTTGTTCACTCTTTCTAAATTAGAGGCTGACATTGGTACGTTGGTGTTAATAGGTTACTTACCAGTTGAATCAGGGCAAAATTTTTATGTATTTGACCTTATAATATGGGTTTGGTACCTGCCATCTCTGTAAATAAATATTCTGGCTAATAGAAGAGGAGGATGCAGTGAAAAACCTCTTCTTTTTCAGTACTGTTATGGCTTAGGGAACCATGTGCTTGGTAGTGTCTCCCCTTCCAGTAGTCCTGGCTACGTGTGAGGTTCATCAGGGCAGATTTTTGGGTTTAGATGATCGCTTTTTTAATTTTACCGTATTTTGGAGTGTTTGTATCTCTTTCAAGTATGTGGAAATTTGCAGTTGAAACGAAGTTGAGTCTGAACATCTAGGCAACTATCTGTCGTGCTGCACAGTTCTGGGCAAAGATTCAAAGGTTTTTCAGAAAGATGAATGATTACAGTGGAACAATATCTGTGCCCTTAAAAATTCTCATTTGAGTTTCAAAGAGCTGTTTTGGTGGTTTTTTCCAGAGATAAACTGATATACATGTTTTAAGCATGTTGCAGTAAGGGCTGCTGAAAAGCTGCCACTGTTGTTGGAGACGTCAGCAGTGTGGCATTCAGAAGCTGTGCATACTGGGATAGGCCAAAATGAACTTCAAGAAAGCACATGAAAATTATTTTCAGATCTTCAACGCTGAGCAGTGTTTCAAAGGATTATTGTATTCTAAAGCTGTTAATGTCAGTATGTGTGCAGATATGGTCTTCAAAACTCTTTATTCCTTTTCAAGTTTTGAGCTAAGCTACCTCTGTTTTTAAGGGAATTATACAAGAAGGTGATCCCAGTAAAAAATTGATAGACCCATAGGGCTTAAGTCTAGGTGCTGGAGCTACCTCTTGGGGCAGAAGCAATGCAGTTAGAGAGGCTTTGAAACTGTTTTAATTTTTATGGTAATATGTAAGCTGTTTCTTTTATATTCCCTGATACTGACTTAGATTCACTAGAACATAAGATTTAGTTTTTGAGTAACACAAGTTTCCAAAATCTCTAAATTAAAATGAGTATGCTTACCAAAGCAAGCTATAACAGGTGACAACAGAAAGAGAGGGAAACTAATAGGAAAGAAAATGTGGAGAAGGAGAGAAGTTCATGGAGTTTGATACTCATCCCTAAGGAACCTGCTTATCAAACTTGATGAGGTTTGTACATTAATTTTTGGTAATGCCTTTAAAAAACATCTCTTAGATAACTGAATCAGTCTGTATTTAGTCAGTGATTATGGAAAGCCTTCTGGCAGCCATATATCTGAGTGAATAGAAAGGAGCAATGGATAAAGTCAGGGTTGTACAAATCTGCCACCAGATGCAAAACTGAAGAAGACAGGTGTGGAAACCAAACAAGGAGGCACACTGTACAGATAGGGTTAAAAAGAAAGGATGAGTTGAGGCAAGCAGAAATCCAGTGAAGCCACATTTGCCCAGCTGGCTATGATAAATGAAGAATGGATAATTGAGGGAACTTTCAACATAATGAAGAATTAGGATTAATCTTATTTGGATAAATACTGATCAAAAAGTCATGATTGTACTGTAATTGCTATTACTCTATACTTCATTCTTTTACAGGTTGAAATTGCAAGACAGTTTTTAAGGCGTTTCAGTTCTCCAGATTAATGTTGCTGTTAATCCCTTTTCCCGGTACTCTTTTGGACTCACTCAGTTAGAACATTATCCTGGTAATAAAGATCCCCTGCACCTGAAATGGATATACAGGGTGCCTTCCAAATACAAGCTTAAATCAAAAAGCTTTGGGTTATAATGTAAAATATTATAATTTTATTATGTAAAACACAGAAAAATGTAATCCTACAAGGCAAGTGGGGTGGATGGCTGCTTGATGTACTGGAACTATCATAGACAGTGCCTGGCTGCTTGGTTTTATATAGTTTTGCTGTCGATAAAGCACAGTGAGGGGTTTGATTAGTTATGGGCATCAAAATAAGGGAGAATTGCTCCTTAATAAGCAATGAATGTAAGTCACAACTTCAGTGAAACATAACCAGTTTGTGTGTACCCAAAATAAGGCCCGATCTCAGATCTTACTTAATAAGGAGACTCAAGCATCATCATGGATGAGAGTATTTTTGAAATCTCACAGCTCTTTCAAGCCCAGAGATTCAAAAATCCTGAGTCATACTTTCCAATGTCTGCCCTTTGAATTTTGAACCATTATTGCAATGCACAGCATTGCATCTCTGTATGTTTCTGTGAAAGAGAGAAAGAAATGGGGCTGCCAGTGTTCCCAAGTACATTACGGTTACGGTAATTCCTGCAGCACATTCCCTACATGACTCCAGTCCCTTTCCCAGAAAATGAAACAATATTTCATGATTTCTTCTTCATAAAACATTTCTTTCTCATCCTTCCTTCTGATCTTGCTCCTCCTGCCTAGTCAGTCCTGCTGCCACACAAGTGCCTTTACCACTCTCAGGCCAACATCAGCTCTGTTCCTCTCGCATTTCCTCTGTGTGCTCAAACCCTTCTCCTGTGCTAGAAGAGGTATGTACAGCAGAGTCCTTCTTGGTGATGCTGCGGCCAGCATTGTATAAAAAGCAGGGAGAATGGGGCAGGGTGGGGGGAGCAGAGGATTTGTAGGAACGACTTTTCCTCCTCCCACTCTCTTCTCTTAATGAAGTTAACCTTTGGCTTCCAGCTATGGAGGTTGTTGAGAACTCCACAATGTCTGCACCAATTCTGATCTGCTGGTTGTCTTCACGAGAGGAGCAAGAGGGTCCAGACAGTCTTGGAAGGCTTGCTTTCAGGTTGGTGGTAATCACTGGAAAGCTGAAGCTTTGGGTGTCAGCTGCAGCCATGTTCCAAACCCATTTGGCTTGTGGAAAGTTTGAAGGAATTGGCAACACTTAAATTCTTCAGGAAAAGCCTGAAGGAAGGTGGTGATGGCCTCACACAAGTTGGTCTTCCTTTTGAGACAGCATTAGCTGCAGTAGTCCAAGCAGCACCGTGCTGCAATGAGTGACCTAGGGAACTGAGCAGGGAATAGTTTTCCCTGGGGATCCCTCTTGAGATCCAGCAACTCCGGTTGTTACTGCTATTTGTTCTATGATACTGTCGCCTTCTGAACTCAGAACAGAATGTTTCAGCTGAGCAACAAGTTGAAGGCATAAGGATTGAATATGACAATACCTTTTGATGTGACATAATGACGACAGCTAGTAGCCACAAAAGTGTACTGTATAGTGGTCTTGTTATGACACTAGACTAAAACTTTGGAAAGTTTGGGACCTGTCACAGAATTTCTGCATGATTTTACAAACAAGGATATTTACCACTCTGCATCGCCCTCTATATAACCTCTAATTCTCAGGGTAGCTGTACAGTATTCCCTGCTGTGCATGGAGTAGCTAACAGTGGGATTCACTGAATCCAGAAAATAGCGAAAGGAACCAAGCCAGTTAAAAAAATAAAAAGAGCCAAACAGGTGGACAGGACCCCAGCCTTACTCAAGCATTGTGAAGTGCCTTTGTCTGCACTATGTCCAGATGTTAGATGTAAAGCCAGTGCTTTGTCTTGAAAAAAAGGACATAAAGTGCATGGGGCTGATGTGTGGGAAGGAGGGACCCATTTTCAAGTCTCCAGTCTGACTCAGGTAGGGCAGGCCAGGCCAGCAGCACGACAGGAATGCCGTCTACCTAAGGTTCATGGGCAGGCCACCTCAGCCACTCTTAAAGCTGTTTCACTGCCTATAAATTATTAACTTGGCTTTGAGGTGGGGAACTATTACCTACCCTCTTTCTTGCTTGATGAGTCACTACATGTGTAAATCTTTATTTGGATTTAGCCCTTAAGGAATGACTAAAATAGGAAGAGAAAGAACAGTCCAGTGCTTGGCTAGCAGTAGCCAGCTGTGTGAAGAATTGCTGTCACAGATGATGTCGAGTTTGCTTTCGTGGGTCTAGATGACTGTTGGTTGTCAGGCACTATAACATCTTGGTATTAGATGGACTTGTCCTGTAGTGGAGCCCTTAGCCATAAGAAAGGTAAGCATGTTCCCCACATAATGTATGGGAATGCTTAGATACATCACTGGGAGACCTCCCTTGGTCTTTAGCAAGGTCCATGTGAGCTTGCAAAAATAAGCAGACATGAATGAGCAAAGGACAGATACAGAAATGTCTGAGTGACTCAGCACTCGACCACAATTCCTTTGTCAGAGACACCTACACCTGACTTTTCTGTTTGTGGAAACCCAGCAGAGACTCCTCAAAGCAGCCATGTGTTGGTTTGTTGGTGTATTTTTTCAATAATTATTGCTGGCATGTACCAAGTATTTCACATCTGAAAATTAACACTTTTGCTGCCTCTAATTGCTCAGCTAGTGTATGAGGTCTGCCTGCTCCAGAGCTGGGATTGTTGACAATTCTGCTGGTGAGTTGCAAGGTAGAAAGACCCAACTGAAACCCTTTATCTGTCCATAAATGTTTCTGTTTCCTGACACCTTTAAGGAGGGGCCTCAATAATTCAAGATATTAATCTGATCAGTGATATGTTCTGTCCATGAAACAAACACCTGTTATTCACCATAGTAAATGAATCACTCTTTTTGAAGTAATTTTCCCACTGGATTATAATTTAACCCTTATCTGGAATGGGAACCAGGAATCTGAACGATAACTGGGACGTTAAGAAAATTAAGTGTTGTTTCCTCATTCCTCCCAAGTGGTTATGCAGAAAATTGATATTTTAGCCTTCATCAGCTTGTGTGCTTGTAAACCCCTCTCCCGCTCCCATCCGGGGTTTGTGCGGTACTGCTAACAACATTAAAAAATACAGCATCCAAGGAGGACTGCTTCTACAGAAAAGGGTGGAGAGCCAAAATCTTTTACCTTAGAGGTAACTGGCTGCTGAATGGTACATTTGCAGAGTATGGCAAATTGCACATGGATTGGTCTGCTAAATTCTTCCAAGAAAGAGACATATCTATTGACCTGTCCGTCAGGTGCCTGGCATTTTTTGGTTGCTTGGAATAACTAACGGTTAAGTCTGGAAACTCAGATCATGCTAGCAGTCATTTTGTTGACAACAGTGGGATTAGGACTGAGGTTTTTAATTCTTGTCTTTTTCTAGGTCACAGAGCCTTTTATGACTGTGATAATTAAGCCTCAGATCAGTTCTCTGAATTGTTTTTCATCACAGTTATGCACTGAGTCTGAGACTTTTGTTAAACTGATTTTAAAGATACTGAGATTTCTTTTTATCTCTTTATTGTCTGTGCTGCAACTCCATATTATCTCTTGGGAGCTTGGCTGACTATAAGTGACTGATGGCCACAAAGTCAGTCTTACAGGTAGGAGTAAGACTCAGAAGTCCTTCTCTATGGCACTTTTTTTGGTCTTAAAAGATTGCCTACTCAGCAATGTGTTTTTAAAACACATGTGATCCAGATTTCTTTGAATAGACGTGTCATGACATTTTTTTAGAACATATTACCCTACTCCCATGCCTTGAGAATGGTTTTCAATCTGCTCTGTAGGTCAGGTCAATTCCAATACCCAGACAATTTGGTCATGGGAAGAAAGTAGTTTATTAACCTCAAATCAGACCTAAGTGATGAGATTTTCAGTTACAATTATGTCAGTGAAAACTAAATTACAATCAGGTGATGTTACAAACACCTGGCAGAGGGAGTTGCATGCAGTGAGATTCACTCAATGGAGACACTCACATCTGAATGAGGTACTAAGTGCCCCTGATAGTTAATGGAGAGAAAAAAAGATATGGCTAGGGCATGATTAATTTCATTCCTAAGTTTCTGGAGAAAAGACAGCAGATAAATCTTAGCATAAAAGTATCTATTTCCAGTAGCTATAAAGTGAGCTTAGTTAGCATGACTACTACCTCAGGTAGAGATTCACATCATGAACATTTAAAGTTGATGAGATAAGCTCCCCCAGAGAATGAGTTCACACACAAAAGGTGAGTACAACTGTGGAGGTCACCCTGTGAAGTGAACTCTGTAGTGCCAGAGCCCACAGTCAGAAAAGAAATTATGTTTGCAGGATGCTGGAGCAGTCACCACTTTCAAGGCCCAGCAGTCACAGGGACAAGCTCAGCTCTGCTGGTGAAGCACGGCTCTGCTGCTAAAACTGCACAAGAGACTTCTGCTGTCATGGCCGTCTGGTTCAGGCACCTCTGGTCTCCAAGCCCTATCGCAGTAGGCAGAGGTCTAGGGCTGAGATCTGGCTGTAGTGGTTCAGTAACCTAAATAATTTTTCCCAGTGTCTTCATTACCAAGTGTGAGCTGAGTTCTGATAGTCCAGAGAAGTCTAGCTACTTTAGCAGGCCTTTATATACCCACATAAGGACAAAGAGTAGTTGACAGGCCAGAATATGTCTAAGGCAATAGTTGCCACATGCCCGACTTGTGTGCTGTGAAGGGAGCCCTGTCACACGGTTTGCCACGCAAGCAGAGGAGTCTGCTGCAGGTACTCCCATGGAGAGAGATGGGCACAGCACATGGTGCGGCCTGGGAGCCAGCTGCAGCCCATGCACTGGCAACCCTGTCAGCAAACTTGGATGCCTTTTGGGGAGACCAACATAATGCATGGTTCTGACCCCTCACTCTGACTTTAGCTCATTTCTGTAAATCATAATTAAAAAGAAAATCAGCAGATCAAAACCCCGTGTGTATTTCTTAAAAAACATTACTTTAGTGAGAGGCTGTTAACGCTATGAGAGACTTCCTGAGCACTGGAGAGATTCGTCTGTTAACAAGAACTTTATGAAATGTTCATTATCACCACCTTCCTACCAGGGAAGCTAACAATTTCACACCCTTTTTATTCTTAGCTGCACATTATACCCTCTTAACAACATTTTAAAAATAACTGCAGGAAGAACTGAATCACGCATAATTTGAACAATTAGAAGTGACAAGCTGTTTTTCTCATCTGGTAAAATATACCCATTTGGCATACTTTGCTGTCTAGCAGAGCTCTTTTATTCACACCACTCCAGTCTCTAAGGAAGACAAGCTATTATTATTATTATTCCATTGAAGAAATGGACTTCTGTGCTTTCAACAAGATGAATATATTGAACACACAGGAGTTATTTTATAGATCCAGAATTCATTGTTATAAAGCAGACCTGGAAACCTGACGACACGAGGCCCAGCCGAGTGAGTCCTTGTGAAAGGACTTGGTCCACAAAGTTAGCCAGACAAAAATGAATCAGCCCTCCTTGTGTGTAGCATCTCCTGTTTATAAACTGGGCCTCATAATGACATTTGGGCCTCCACTCAATAAACGTTTAAGCGGTTTGAGAAGGTAGCACGCTCCATGTCAGAGGTGGCACAGTAGTTCTCTAGACAAAGCAGAGGCCCTGAGTTGAAGATGTTATGCAGTCATCTTTATGCCAGTCAGATGTTTTTTCTTTCCACCTATGAACTGTCAAGTTCAGTATTCTTGCTGAGCAATTAGCTTGACGTAACAGGCAAGCTGGAAGTCAGGACCCACGAAGGGTTTGTAAAGACCCAGATATCTAAAGATGCTTGAAGCCTAACTCCTATGACCTTTCTCCCTGAAGACCTACCATAAGGCATAGCCTTAAGCTCTGTATCACTTTTATCGATGAGTCACTTGTGTCTCTTTTTTAAAAGTATATGTGGGCCTAAAAAAGCAGGTAAGTGGTCAGTGGATATTTCAGAAGTCCTTTCATATCTAACTTCTATTGACTCAACTGTCAGATGACTTCATGCTTTGAAAAGTCCTAGAAAGAAGATTTCTATAGCTGAATACATTTACCTCTTTGGGTTCTGTTACCCTAAAGGAAATGAAAGCTACCGTAGATGTCCATTTCCTTGGGGAGGATGACAAGATTTTGCTGGGAAATAAAGTGGTCTGGAGCATGAGCACTGCTAAAGAAGGTTAAGTAGAGCTGAAGGAGGTGAGAACATCCTAGGTTCTGATGTTGTGACTCTTGACATAGAAAAAAAGGAGGCAGTGAGCTGAAGCGTTTCTTTTTACTGGACCCTTATTTCTCATTTTTGCACACTGGTTAGCTTCTTGCCTTCACACATCTCTGATCCTCTTTGCTCTGCTCCGCTCCTCCCACCTGCCACATACACAGCTTATCTCATCCCACCCTCTTGGGTGGTAATGGAAGGTTAATTATCCAGTGAGAGACAGTATGACTCCTATCTTCGATCTTTCTGGGCACTGACATAGTGTTCATAATTGTCATATCTACTTCAGATAACATGATAGGTATTTCAGGAGGTGAAAAATGCTATCTATTTTCTACCAGCAAATCTCATTCTTTTCTGCTTGATCCAAATATTTTTTTTCTTCATCTATTTTCTAGAAGCATAACAAACATGCTTTCATTGTACACTCTATTAGCAGAAAAGCAATGTCTGATTCTTAAAAATGTCATGTTGTTTTCCTGTCCCCTTCTGTCCCTTGAGGCTAAGTAATCCCTTGTGAAAAATCTGACCCTATTATGATGGAACTGTAAGGTCAGAAGAAATCGGTAAATGTTCACTTGCTGGTGTGCCAAACAACTCTGGATAAAGCACATCAAAGGGCTAAGACTGATCCATTTCTGTTGTCCCAAAGGGAGAGAGCTTAGTGCATTGATCTGCTTCCTTGCATAAACTGTAGTGACTACAGAACAGGGGATCTGCCTGATACCCAGAGTTTCTCCCTTTCTACAAAGTATTAATCTTATTCATCTTAGTTCTTCACAGAGGAAATCTGTTTGTTAGTTTGACAAGTAATTCTGTTAGGACTTTGGTCCTGTAATGTAGTATAGCTGAACCCATAAAACGCTGATAATCCTTCACTCTCACTGGGAACAATGGGAATTTATAGTCCTGATTACTTTGCAGGATCAGAGTGCAGAGAATTCATTCCAACAATTATAATTTGTCCCCTCAGCATTAAGTCATCTTCTGTTGTTATTATTAGATGTAAAGTAAAATTCTAATCTTTTTAGCTATGAAAAAGTGTATTGAAATGTAGGTGAATTTGAAGTGAGTTGTTTGATTCTGTATGTGGTGTGGGAAGGGGAACTGTAGGCTTTGCATCCAGAAGGAATTGGCTGCAGGAACAGGGAAATGAAGCAGTGGTGGAATGCCAGAGATTTGGGAAGTAATGCCTTTGTGAAGCAGGGAGATTCTCAGTCTAGTCACTGAATGCATGTAGGAAGCAACCCTGTGTTGGGCAGCCACACTGTGCCTAGGTATACCTGCCTCCAGCAAGGAATATGTGTTAACAGCACTGTTATCACTGTTAATAGGAATGATCAAGGCAGGCCTCAGGAACACCCTTTTGGACAATAATAGCCTTCCTGCCCTCTCTTCACCTGAGGAAAGTCATAATTTACAGCTATGCCAACAACAGTCACTGCAGCCCTCAGGACACCAACTGATGCACAAAGGATTGAGCAAAATCTACACTCAGTCTCTCCCATATATATTCTACAACTGCCAGCAAACCCTACAAATTCCCCTGTGTCATATTTCTAATCTAGGTAACCTGCGTAAGGCTGTAAAGTCAGTGTCTGTTGTTTATGTAGTTGCAAATTATTTAGGATTTTGTGGGATAACCTAAACATTGAAACCTGTGGCACAAATTATCTGAGGTTCAGTCTCCATTGAATCCTAAGAGCTTGTGCTGGTGGAGCTTGTGCTTGCTTCCCAATCCCGGTTGCAGCAGCACAGTCAGGGCTGTGCTGAGAAACCTGCTTGTCCCATCCAGAGTGGGGCCATCTGCCCTCAAATATTAACTTGGGTCCGGGGGCTGTGCTGAGAAACCTGCTTGTCCCATCCAGAGTGGGGCCATCTGCCCTCAAATATTAACTTGGGTCCTGAAGAGGCAAGAGGGTGCCAAATTCACAAACCTGGAAAAACTCACTCCACAGCTGTGTTATGAAACATCTGTGTTTTCTTTTTTGTTGAGCTACCATCTGGGGAATGAATTAAGAGTTGTTGGGTTTGGGGTTTTTTTTCCCCCTGTATAATGATTTTTATTTTTTTTATGAACTGAATTTTAAAAATGGGAAATATCTGCCATTATGTGAGAAATAATCTGACTGGTAACAGCCCAGCAAGAGGCTGTCTGTTTGGGTCCATAGATCTCTCTTTCTGCAAACATTCACATTCACACTGACAGCCTGCTTTCTTTTCTCTCACATAACTTTTTTATTGAAATTATGCCAGAAAGAGTCCAGATTTTCAAAAGTGAAAATTTATTACAGGACTTGGACACCCAAACCTTCCCTGAAGAGAGCATTCCCAGCTCTGAACAATCCCTAATAGAGCAGGAGACCTGGTAATGGGGGACCCAGAAAAGGCTGAAGATCTCATTTCCTTCTTTTCCTCAATCTTCACTGCCAAAGTCTGCCTTCAGCCTCCCAGAGCTGCATGCCTGGTGGCAGAGCCTGAAGGAGACAAATATTTCTAATGGTAGGGGAAGATTAAGTCAGGGGCTGCGTAAACAAATGCATCAGCATGAGCATGGGGACGTGTACAAGTCCTTGAGATGGTATGGCATGGATCCAGGGGTTATGAGGGGGATGGCTGGTGTCATTGCAAGGCCATGCTCTATCATATTTGGAAGGTTATGGTAGTTGGATGAGGTCCCCAATGTCAAGAAGAAAGGTGTCACACCCACCTCCAAGAAGGGCAAGAAGGAGGATCGTTCTTAGCAAGAAGCTTGCCAGCAGGACAATTCCCTCAATTTGGTATTCATGAGGCTGCATTTTGTGTCCAGCTAACAGGAGGGAGGTCCAGCCGAGGACCACCAGGATGACTGGGGGCACATGACATGGGAGGAGACACTGAGACAATAAGGTTTAGCCTCAAAGAGAGAAGGGGAAGTGGAAAGCTGGTTGCCACCTTCCACTACCTAAAGAGGAGGCTATAAAGGAGACAGAGACAGATTCTTCTCACAGATGCACCAGGCACAAGAGGCAGTAGTACAACAGGCAATGGACACATTTTGCAGCAAGGCAAACTCTGACAGGATGTAAGGAAAGAAAATTTTATCCTGAAAGCAATTATGCACTGGAACAGGTGTCCATAGAGGCTGTGGAGTCCCAGTCCTGGGAGATTTTCAAAACTCAGCATGTCAAGGCCTTGAGCAACCTCACCTAGCTTTGAAGTTAGCCCTGCTATAAGGAGGTAGTCTGGTCGGATGGCCTCAGGGATGCCTTCCAACCTGAACTAGTCTGTAATTCTGTGACTCTTAAGTGTTGAGGCTGGAGAGTCTTCCATGGTCTCTCTTACCTGTGTGTATTCCTAAAGAATAAAAGAGAACAAGACAGGACAATGTATGTAACTGTTAAGTCATAAAATAATTCCCTTACTCCATTAAAACAAGGAAAGTAAAATACTTACCTAAATGGACCAGACTCTATTCTGTTCTTAGCTTTCTGTTGTTTAGAGGATTCTGATTCCAGGTGAAGAACACTGGTACCTATCACTTGCTATAAGTGAGAATGTTTTGCGAGGCACCTTCTGGCTTTTTAGCAGTAGGCTAAATTTATTTGCAATGACTGGAATTTCTTCCAGTGTGTCTGAGTGCTTTCAAATGTAGGGAAGTCCAAAGCCATGCTGCTGATGGCTCAGTGAGGAGATCGTGACTTCTACTGTGTGGAATGCAGTATTATCTGACACATCTGTGTGCTGGCCTTCTGCTGGGATCTTCTTTTCCTGCAATCCCAACATTGCATTGCATCATCAGTCAAAGCTGTTCTCTTTTAACTCCTAAATTCAACAAGTGTCTAAAACCTCCAAATCCACATAAAAGAGGCTAACCTCTAAAGATTCTTCTGACATGTTCTTTTGATGCTGGAGCTCATTCATCTTGGGATCTTTCCACTGTGAAAGTGAATATGCTGGGGAGAATAAAATCAGCATGATAGACAGACAAACACTTATTGATTAGAAACACTACTCCTTAATGCATCATCAGTTTGGTATGGACATTTACCAGCAAGCATAAACTTACTAATACAGCGAGGCCAATACCAGTGTAAAGCAAAGACTTAGGGAAAAACCATCTGGTTGCACGACACTTCTGTTACTTTCATGCAGCACACAGTAATTTCACCACTTTCAATTCCACTTTCAAATTTCCGTTCTACAAGAATCTGTAGGAACATCTTGTATGCATTCACCACCCACACAAGCACATGCATACACATGCACAGTGTAAGACAGTCCGTTAATGGTTGTTATTCATATGCTGTTTGGTCTCCTATTTACAGTTGTAGGTTTTCCAGCTAGGATGACCAGCCGAGTGAACACAGGGGCAGCACAGGTGTCACCACACAGGTATTCCCTCAGCCACGCTGACATTTGCACCAGTGCTAGTGCAAAAGCGAGAAGTCAACTCTCTAGAAACAGCCCCAGTATCTGAAGGCAAAGCTAACTATCTGTTGTTTCCTGAATGTGAAAAGGGACCAAGCTCCTTCCTGTATTTGGGATGCCCTGTGTCTCTCTCAGCTAGCACTCTACAAAGCACAAGAACGGCCTCAGGGCACTCCTTCACAACAGGGCAGATCTGTGTGATGTCCCAGCTCATGTCTGCCTTCTGTGGAGCAGTGCCATACACAGTCCTTGCAGCAGCCAGCTCACCTCAGTTTCTCTGTGGTGCCTGAACACTGTCCTCCTTGCAAGGTTGATCTTTCCCAATTCTACACTTCCTCCTGTTGACCAAATCCAAACTCAGTCCTCACTCCCATGTCGTCCCATGAAAAAATCTGCTCCCAAAATGCTGTAATTCTTTTCTGTCATGTAAAGAGCCGCTCCCATGCACCTCCCTTGAGAGTCTTACACACACCCTAACTCATGCTTCAATTCATCCTGCTTAGCTAGTGTGCCTGATGATATGATGCTGTGCACTCCACCTTATATTAATGCCCAGGCTTTGAGTCCAGAAAAGCCCCTTTAGCAGCCTCATGGACTAGTAACGATTCATTTCTCTAATAAAAGGTTAATTCCCTTTCTTCTTGTGCATCTTATCTCTTGGCCCAGAAACAGGCTACAAACATTTTTTGCGTACAAAGCTGCCAAAACTTAGACGTCTTACACAAGAGCAGCTGCTTAGGACTTTGTCCTTAGCTGGCTGGCAGTGCAGTGCTAGAGCAGAGCCCAGTTCCCTCCCCTCCTGGCTGTAGCACAGCTTTGATTACACAGACCCTTGAACTTGCAAGTTCCCACATGGCACCGAGATCTCTGCTTTGGCTCCGATTGTGTCATCAAAGTTTTAGTGACATCATTGCCATGCACCTAATCTGGGCATGCCCTGCAGCCCTGAGAAGACAGATGTTCAAGGAGGATACTTGCATATGGATACATCTGCCAACAGGACAGTTTCATCTGTTTTAGGGCAGAGGGTCCCTTCTGTAATTAACTTTATGCTACAAACAAGAGCTGTCAGTTCACTTGCAATGTCCTCAGCATCTTTGATGGTTGCCTTGACACTACATGTTAGGTAGCTTTTATTTTTTTGCAAGTTCCCCCCCCCTCCCCGCCTCTGATTTATAGAAAATATTATGTCTTCTTCCTCCTCCCCCACATATCTTTAATGCTTCACACTCCTTGGCATTTATTGGTATGAAACCCTCACCACCCTGTGCATAACTAGGTAACAGCTTCATTACTCGTGAGTGTGCAAGTCCCACCCTGTTAGTGTTCCAGCTGACAGCCTGCTGTGCCTTGGACATGGACAGCCTCTGCAGCCTTGCACTTCTTTCTCAACCAAAGGACTGACTGATTCTCTATTCTATGGTGCTGTACAGAGTTTAATAAAAAAAAGGTAAGACATCAGCTAACATAGTCGAGGACACAGATGTAGAGAGCAATAGTAAAGCCAAAGATGATATGTTTCAAGAAGCCGAATCAAAAATATATGCAGCAATGCCTTGTGTTCAGTGGCATTCACACTCTGAGGTTCTTTCCAGATTGAACACTTGTTATTTGATTACTGTAGGAGTTGTCTATGCAAAAATACACTGTTTGCTTATCAACGTACTTACACAACTGAAGTTAAGTCTGCTGGTGTTCTGCATGGACATTCGTGTGCTGTAACAAGGCCATAAGCAAAGGGAGCTGTGCTGGACAGTATGTGCCTGAATTGCTTGCATAAACCTGTGGGCACTTGAGCTCACAGTGAGCTTTTGTATCTTGAAAGAAGCAAAAGCATCAAATTTCATGCATTATCCTTCTAAACTCTCCCCTATTTTCTTATCATTATTTTCAGTCCTTGATGTCGCTGTGGATACTCTTTGTAAAAGTCTCTTCTCAAGATGCACTGATTCTGCACTCTCAACACTGGCAGCAAGCCTCGTACTCAGGCAGAGTCCGCAGGCTTGGATGAGTGCAAATATAATACGCAAAACTCATCTCTCAGGATTGGAGCGCTAGGAAGAGTTGAGTCCTTTGAGCACTTCTACCCTGAGATACATTCTTTCTGAGGCACCATGCTGTATGAAGCAGGAAACCCTTATAGCATTAAATAGGGATGAAGCCAGTAGTGTATGTAGAATTAAGCAGGGCTCAATAAAAACTTGCTTTTAGTGTAAAGCAGGAAGGAAAAGAGGTAGTCATCAAAGTGTGAGATGACAATAGCCTAGTAGAGGACCTCAGCTGTATAAGTGGAGATATTTGTGAGAAACTGCAAGATGTGGACTCAACCAGCCTGAGGAGGTAAATAATCCCATTGAATAAGATGTCCAGGTTACAGGTCTATATGAGAAAATAGTATCATAAGAAATTAAGACAAAAGATCCAATATATTAGTTAAGATTGAGTGTTAAATGGCAGCTAGAGATCAGAAGAAGTTCAGTTGGAAAAAAAAAAAAAGATAAATCAGCAGGGATGCAATAACTTTTCCAGTCCTCTGCATTTGGGTGGTCACTACCAGGTAGACAGCGCATGTCTGCAGCAGCTCAGCATTCTGTGTGTCAATGACTTGTTTTCCTGGGGTAAATCTGTGTGTGTTTCAGCACTAAACAAAAAGAAGTGATCAGTGGGGGTTGTCTAAATGCTGATGATTCTGTGACTAGATCTGCCTTTTGCTTCCCACTCATACATTAAAAAAAAGGCAACCAGTGCTGGGGGACAATTCTGTATTGCTGCATCAATTCCTACAAATTGTGAATGGCTTCTTCTGAGTCTAAACCAATGTTCACAGAGGACATACTCTCTGCCAATTTGTTTGCAATACCAGTGGTGCTTGATGCAATTACGCTAGCTCACCCTCCAGCCTGAGAAAATGGACATCCAGCTGTTGAATAGAAACCACTTTAAGTAGTTTGCTCTTCTTTTATTTCTACTGGTGGAGAGGAGTTGTTCAGCTGTAACAGGGTGCAGGTGTGTGGTCTCCCCATATGCATAATGCAGTCTGCTGTGGGAGTTCCTGGTCAACTGACACAGCCCCACAAATGTAACTACAGCTCACTCACCCTTTTCCCCCACTCTCCTCATCCAGGTCTTCATAAGCTGTCGTTAGGTGGGAACTGGCACCTGCTTCATGCCTATTTATCCTGCGACTGGTTTAAGCAGCAGAGAAGGTGCACATCATAGCATCCATTCTGAAGATCTGTTGCCAGTTTTCCTCCCATCACAGAACTCCAACAGTTTTCTGGTTGTTGAATTGCAGGCTGATTTGAAGGCAAGTGGCTTTGTTGTTGTTGTTTAAAACTTTGCCTCTGAATACTGTTTGTGCTCCTTTCCATTGAGGGTGTTAAAAGTTCTGGTATAAGTCGATGCTTTTGTTCTAATCCATTTTGGGCCTGCCACCAAACTCAGGCCATCACTCCCTTTCTTTTTCTGAAAGCCCCTGTAAACTTTGCTTCTGGCAATATCTCAGAATATGACTGCATAGGTGTTTTAGCTGACTCCCACTACTTTGCTCCCCTTTCCAGCACACTGCTTGTTTGCAGTTGAGAGGGTGATTTTGATTTTCACTGCCTCATGTGTCAGTGTGCAAGTCTGAAGGGACCTTTTTATAATTCTAATAACAACTCTCAGCAAAATCAATGGCACTTTCATTACTGGTAGGAAGCATCCATTTTCTTTTGCCCCCAAGGAATGGATGCCTTATTGCAGAATGATGTTACAATAGAGGCTGACAATCAGCAGTTACAGAGTAAAGCCACATCACAAGAAAGCTCTGTCATGAGGCTGCCTTTAATAGGCAGCCAGCAGAATTTGGCTCCCACTTACACTCAATTCTCTTATCAACAAATGTGGCATCAAAGGAACTACAGACTTCTAGATTTTCTGAGCTTGCCTGAACCTCAGTGATGTGGTGGCCTCTCTCCCCATAGCAGCTCTTGCTACGAGTGGAAAGTTGGAAAAGTATTATTGTTCCAATTTGATATGGGAAGAGGAGGTTCTCAAGCAAATGCCTGTCCGGGGTGACTCACCAGTGCAGGGGCTGAGATTGCTCAATTAATTTTTAGGCACTTGACTGGCCTCACAGTAGATACCTGTAGATTCAACAGCAGGTGCCAGAGGGTCTTGCTCCTGCACCAATTGGGCAGGAGCACACTCCTGCTCTGGTCCCACCCATGCTTATGGGTTTCTCTCCCATAAGCACAGGAACAATGGGAAGAGGAAGGTAGAGGAGAGAGCCTGGTGCACGCCCAGGCTTTACCCCTGGACATGTCCCAGCCCCAGGAATATGAATGTGTTGTCCTGAAGCATAGAGGCAAATTAAGGCACTCTGGGATGCTGTGACTACCCTCAGCCAGTGCTGTTGCTTCTTCCCTCCGCTGTTTTATCCTGCCCCTGACAATGGCGCACCAGTTGTGCTGATAGAGCTGCTTGTGTGGTCACTGTGTGAATGAGATTGGAAGACTCCATCCGAAAAATAATTTCCTTTTTGTTGTTTTCTCACTGGAGCGGTTGCGCAAGGCTGTTCACAGCACAGCTGCACAACGCAGGGATAGCGTGCCACTGGCTGGGGTGTAAATGAGAGAAGGCATCTCTGGGGAGGGGTCTGTAAGGAGAGGAAGGAGATGATACTTTAAACCAGAATAGCTGTGAAACTCTTTGTTATGTAAAACTACAGCCGAAGTCAGTTAGCTCATCTTGGGCTCTCTCTGGTCACTAGGGAGAGATAAGCTCTTTCAGAGTGATGGAGAGCAGGAGTCCTTATCTCTCTTCATTGATTATGGAGGGATCCCAGACAGTGAAGTGCTTAATGTTACATGATACAAATACCCCTAAAGCAAGCAGTGAAGCCAAACCTCCACCATCTCAGGCATTTGTCCTCATGCTCTCTTCATATTAAGGAAATAACTTTCATTCTTGTGCCAAGAGCCTGCCAAAATAGCAGAACCATGCTCCTGAGTGTAAAACTATTTTGTTATTCTGATCAGGCAACAAACAGGAATCTAAATCCTAACTACAACTGCCAGCCCTGACAGCCCTCATCTCCAGGTGTTTTTTATTTTCAGAAATTATACAACATTTAAGATATGGGCCTAGCCCCATGCCTACCTACTGCAGACAGTCTTTTAAAGTCAGCATTGTCATCTTTCTTGTTTTGTTTTCCTTCCTTCCTGTAAGCTTTTCTGAGGCTGTGAGCCTCATTTACCTCTGAGGCGATACAAGCAATAGGTCGCTTACTCAGCTCCCACTCTGCCTGGAATTGTGCTGCAAAATGCTCCTTAATTAATTTAAATGGAGTCTGGGCTAAAAAGGGGGGGGGACTGCACAATGCCATCTTCCAGCTGAGCTGGAACAAGGAGGCTGCAGTTCCCTGTCCATCAATACCAGTTCCTGTGCTCTGCAGGATCATGCGGCAGTGCACATTTGATACGGAGGAGTCATGAGGTCAGGATGCTACTCTGGACAGATTAGTTCCAGAAGAGCAGCTCCTACCTGCTGAGCTACTCCTTCAAAACATTGTGAACATCTCTGAGGCAGCAAAGAGAGTATTAGTTCAGTGCCTTGCATCCTGAGACTGCAGTGATTTTGATCCGTAACTACTGTGAAGGTGGAATTACCATCTCAGGGAAGCCAGGCCTGAGAAATGTTTGCCAGCAAAGCAAGTGTCATGTGTTTTCTCTCGTGAGGGTGGGATTTACACTCACAGACACACTGGTTTCAGTGATATCAGAAATGGCAGCGTTTATTTATGTAATCTGAAAAGGACCACCCAGCTACTGCGACCGCACAGTTGTCAGCAGCCATCAACCAAGCAAAATGATTCTGCCCGTTAATTGACCACTGAATAGCATGCTGTGACTTTGTCTTGCTTTGCTTTGCCCATTCTTCCTCTGAATTACAGACCAGGAAATGTACCGTACTGTAGGACTATTTTTTTGGCATTTTTCAGCTGACAGGCATGCAATTCAGTTCACACGCACTGCACCAAACAGGGTTATAGCACAGGTCAGATTGCAGATTTATTTTAGTCAAGTTCCCAGACCTCTATAGATGTAGATTATGGCTGCACTAAGATACAAATACCTGGTTAAAATGTACTACTTAAAAGTATTTCATGTAAGATCAAGCTATGTCTTAGCCACATCAAGAACTAATCAGATCTCACAAGATGATACAGTGTCATGATGTACATGAGAATTAAAGCATGTATCTTTCAAAGGGTTTGCTGTATTTAAATTGAAGTTATGATATTGTTGTGTTTTAGATCATTCCAACCCCCAGTACTGGCACATGTAGTTTTAGTTTGTATCTGTCTTCTGTGGCATACGTCCAGTGAAAACGAGACATAAGCCAGTGTCAGAATGTCCTTATGCAGAATCGCACTGTTTTACTAAATCTGTGCAGCATTGTACAGTTTGTTGAACTGATACACCTTCCTGCTTAGAGCTTGCCTGCAGCCGCAGAAATACTGAATCAAGGTTTTTAGCCACAAACCAGGCTTGGTTTGCATGTTAAAGGGAATGACAGAGCCCCTCAACCTTTCCCCTTGCAGCTTCTCTCTTAGATCCTTAGCCCTTCAGAACACAGCTACAAGGAATATCTCAAGTTCCTGAAACTTTATTGCTGTTCTATCCTCTGGAGTGACAAAGAACCTTTCATGATTAGCACTGTTTCCTGCCTACAATGGTCCTTTTCTTCAGGACCTCCATTAAAATCACTTTGGAAATTCCACTGGCACATAACTCACTGTTAGACTCTCCCTTCCACGCCTCAGTCTTCTGATAGTGGTGCCCACATGACTAGCTCATGGGTTGGTCTACTGAGTGCGTTACCCCACACCACCACTTTTCCATAGTCATGGTCTTCACATTGTGGTTTGGAGTAAAACGCTATCTGACCAAAACCAAAATAGCTCTGTCAGTCTTCCCAGGTCTCTCTGAAACTGAATCCTTCAGTATTAGTGATGAAACTGAAGCAGAGCTTCAGTCCAGTGCAAACATCCACACATCTGCTATCCCCATGGTGTCTCCTGGCTGCCAGATCCAAACCAGAAACCACGCAGTCGTTACCGTGGTCCTGCCCCTGAACACATCAGCCTTGCTGAGGGGCAGAGGAACTGAGTTGGGATGGAAGTGCCACGCTAAGGCCATTACTCATGCCCAGGCAGCTTGGGGAGCAAGCGGCCCATCTGCACCCATCTGTCTAGAGGCACCCTCATCATGGCTAGCTGTCAAGGGCTAAATCTGCAAAGCAGAATGCTGCTTCATACTGCAGGTTCTAATGTCCAGCTGTCCTGACACTGAGAACAACACCCAGCCCCAAGTCCCCAGGTCCAATGCAACTGGAAAATTGAGTAAAGAACCTAAAACCATTGTTTCTGAATTACATCTTGAAGAGAAGAAACCCAATTTTTACATCTAAGAGTGTAAAAAGGAATGTAGTCTAAACAAGGGAAAGAATACGGTCTAGCAATGATCTTGTCCTAAAGCTAAACACTTAGATTTTGTTAGCCCTGTTTAAAAAAAAAAAGAGACAATTGACTATTCCTCTGCTCAGCATCTTCAAATGCTTTAATCTCTGTAGTACTGTTAGGCAGAAAATTTTCTGTGTGGATCTGGGCTCACTATAGGAGCTTCATGCATTACCTGTGCAACTTGGCAGCTGCAGAGAAGCCAGTTGTAGCATCAGTGGGGAAATGCCTGCTTAGTTAGGTGGAAAATTAGTAGCATAGTTTTCTTGTTACCTAACAGTGGCCTGAATTCCTGAAAGGGATAAAGGAAGAAAATCATCTTCATTCTTTCCAGCTGCACCAAATAAACAGCATTCCTCTTCCATGTTTGTTATTGCTGACAGAGCAGGCAAAGACACCCATTTCCTTCTCCAGCTTTGATGCTTATGAAAAATTGGAAATTGTAGGAACACACCCTGCAGCTGCCTTCAGCCAACAAAGTGTTAATTGCAATTGCCACTCCATTTGGCACTCAAGAGAAGGATGATAAAACCTTATCTTCACTGGAGAGAAAAGGTCTCACCAGAATAACAAGAGGAAAAGGAGGTTCAACGAGCAAAGGCTTCTTAGCCAAGGAGGTTTTTCAGCTTTGGCTGTGTTTGTATAGTCAAAGCAAGCAACCCTTCACCACGCTTTATCACAAATATAAAGATATCAGCTGAAAGTCCTGCACAGTTAATTTTGGCTCGAGAAGCAATATAGTTTATGTTAGTGTCAGGCAACTTTATCTACCATTTCTAATGACATAAACATTTGTCTGGTAAAAAACAAGATACTGCACCACTGATCAACATATTTATAATCTGTCTAGGGTAGACCAAAGTTTTTAAATCTGAGTGTAGAAGGTTGAAAGCATGATCGACACTGGTGTAGCTCCCTCTTTATACTTGTGTAGTGTGTCTGTAATTACAGTGTATAAATTGCTTTAAGGACATAGTGAATTCTGGAGGCATTTGTAGAACAGAGCCCTTAGGAAGTTTGGGACTGAGTTAAACCTCAAGCCATGTAATTGGGTTGGATATTTAGTCATTGCGTTCTGTAAATTGGAAATATTGAAACAGCCATTGGAAGGAAACACTGAACTGAAATGAATTGGAGTATGGCTACTCAGGGCTTTGTACCTTACAAATATAATAATCTGAAAAGAATCTGAATGCTGTCTGACTTTGCTCACTCAGATGGGTGCAGATTCACCCACTGACTCATGTCATTTCAGCTCATCCTTCTTTTGAGCTCCTGACCTCTTTGAAGTGGTAATACTGGTACAGGGGCCTGTGTCTCCAGATCCCAACATACTATACAAACATCAACATCTTAACTCCTAACATTCTAGAGAGCAAGGGAAAGATAATCAGTTTGTTTTGTAGGCTTTAGCTCCACACGACTGACTGGGCTAAGATGGGTGTTGAGCTGAAGAGAAGAGGTGGGAAGAATTCGCATCTCCCTCCGAAGTGTTATCTATCATATTCAGCTGTTCTCAAATTTTCCAGTGAATGGCTCACTTTTTCCTTCCTTTCAGAACTCCTTTCTTCTATTTGCAGTCATATAACATTCCTGTGCTGTCTTCGAGGACTAACATAAGGAAAGTATTTAATATATTTTACCTAAGGCAAGTACTAAGGCTATTAAAAAAACTTCCATGATTTAAAAGGTGACAGAAACACTTTTCTGTCACATGATGTAAAATGAACTAAGTTAGGTTACTTTGGCTGCTTATGCTCTTATAATGCAAAAGCAGACCTGGAGCAGTAGAGGAAAAATGTGCTTTGCCTTTTCATTTCAACATTTAAATTGATTTTGTCCATGAATATAATTATACCAGGATAGCTATACTGACAATCTTCCTAATGGTGACGTACCTTATGGGTGTAAACTAATTAGATGAATTAAATAAACTAGATGACCCAAAGGATTAATTTTCTTTTTTCACCCTGCTACTTTTTCTTATTATGTTTTAACTTTATCCGTAACAGTAGAGGTGTGATTTTATCTTTCATTCTTTCTTGCATCTCTTCTCCTTTGCTCTCCATGAAAATTCTCAGCAGCAACTCCAAGTGGTTTAATATAAACAAAGTCATTTTGCAGGAAATATCAGATAAATAAAAAATGAATATAGAATTTGAAAATACAACTCTCCATTCATGGAGCAACTGCACACAGGGACTGAGAAAACAGAATATATGAAATAACTGGAAGGTTTCAGAGAAACCAGTTTGAAAAACAGTAGGCAGATACCTGTAAAACACATTTCAGCTGTGGAATACAAAGCAATACTCATGGTATACCGAGGCTGGACACACATGAGGGACTGCACTGGCATCACTTCTTCTCATACCTGGGCACAGAGTGATCTCCCCAGTGGCCTGTACCCTTGGAAGAAGAGGGGGAAGGGATGAAGTGAGATAGTGGAGATGGAAATCTTGGGTCAAACCTAAGCAATGAAGTTTTCATGCTTCGAATATTTGCCTTCTTATTTCTATCCCTCTAAGTAAATCACATCCTGAAGTACCCAACAGATTTTTGTGGTTTTATGTTGACTAGGTGGGGAGAGTAAAGAGGCAGGATTCCTCACCAGTATGTTCTGTGCCAGCAGATATCCTAGAGTTGACCCAATTATTCCCCAAATTAATTTCTTTTGTCAGTGCAGTCAGTTAATAGGTAGTTCACCATGTCCCTGGCTGTCTTCAAGGCCAGGCTGGATGAGGCTTTGAGCAGCCTGGTCTAGTGGAGGGTGTCCCTGCGCATGGCAGGGGAGTTGAAACTTGGTGGTCTTTAAGGTCCCTTCCAACCCAAACCATTCTATGATTCTACATCTGAATGTAGGACTGTTCTACTGCTATAAATAGGTACTCACTAGGAATTAGTACAGTATATGGGTGCCTTATGCCCTAAGTAACCCCTAGAGTAACATATAGCCCAAAAGCTATTTGCCAGAAGCAGACAGAGCTGCAGTTCATCTAAGACACCACTGATACTGTGAGGGCACCCCTACCTCTGCTCATCCTTTGGACCACGATGATGCTTGCTAGAGCATGCTCACAGGGGGACCGCCCCTCTTCAGAATGAGTTGTACCAATAAAAAGGTTTTGTTTTTTCCCAGATCAGTCCCCCTGGTCCTGCTGACTGTGTGGGTACACAAGGACTAGTGGCAGCACATAGGAAGGGACAGAACTGCATGAAATGCAGCATTAAATCAAATTAATATAATCAGGGAAGTATATCTTAATTCAATAAAGTTGATCAGTGAACGAATATGAGCAAATTCCTTTCTATTCATGACAACTATCCCCATAGAAAGCCAAAAATGTGTCAGATATAGACGCGGTAGTTACAGCAAGGAATTGTTTCAGTTAAGAACTGAAACAACTAGAAACTGAAACTTAACTAGAACTTCTTCTAGTTAAGAAGTTTCTCATATACACAGTAAGAGAGGAGTGATAAGACACATTAACCCTTGCATTAATGAACAGAATGTTTCAATTTTAGTTTGGTTGGAGCAGAAACAGAAATGCTTAAGCTGCCTTTTTTTTTGAATGCAGCCCAAGATGTGGGCGGTAACAAAGCATCAAAAAGGTTGCAATTGATTTGGAGCATATGGCAAAACTCTTTGTCAAGGAAAAGAAGGGAAAAAGTTGTTTTGTTTGCTGGAAGAAAAATAAATGAGAAGACCAAAGCAATTCAATCTGCTGAGTGTGAAATGCATTAGGAGGATAGGAGTGTTGCACAGCTGAATGCCGCGCTGTCACTGCCAGACACTTCTCTGCTGGCTCCTGATCCTGGAGCTCTGAAATAGGTCTGGCAGCTCCAGTCCATCTCAGTCAGAGCCACAGCTCTGGGCTGTGGGGATAGGAGCATATTGCTCCAGTCCAGCATAGACACAGAGGAGCTGAGGGAGGTTTTATAGGTATGGTGAAACAGAAGGAAAAAAGCTTTTAAAGTATTATGAAACAGAAACTCAGGCAATATATACCTTATTTGGATATGGATGGCATTCACATCTGGAAACTGCACATCTGTAGTAAAAACTCCAAGGTTTCTCCTGTGTTCCCAGACTCCTGCATCACCAACACTGCCTCCGCCACTGCGGCGTTCTTAGCAGTCCCCTTCCCCACATACCACCATCACTTCAGGTGTCAAATTAGCTTTGGGAGGAAACAGGACCTGCTTTGTTACCTTTTTCCATCTACCAGAGCGTGCCTAGTTTAATCAATCACTGGCTCTGTCTTGCTTCTAGTGAAAGAAGGTAATTGCCCTCTTTTCTCTGCTTTGGAAGAGAAGGAGGGATCTGAAAGATACCTAAAAGTGAAAGTTACTCCGCAAAGCTTTCTAAAACTGACACATGGGATTTGCACTGCAGTTAGGAAACCACTGTGCTTTGGGAGGTAAGTTAAAATGTGTTTGCAAGTGAAGCCACAGAGATGAAGCCACTGACTGCCGAACCCAAAGCAACCCTGCGAACTTCCTTGATCCCCACGAACTGCTTTGAACTTCAACTCACTGGGAATGAATAGAGACCAAACTTACTCTATCATGTAGGCTTTATGATCTTTGGTCAAACATGTACTATTAACGGAAAAGGCACCAATGGTCTTTCTTTTTTCAGGTATGCCCCTTTATTGAACACACAAAACAGATATTATTAATGTATATATCACTGAAGTTACATCTGATAATCCAAGTGTTGATCCAAGAGCTATGAGTGGTAGATCATAAGATTTGAAATCAGTGTATGGCCTAATGAAGTAGTGCAGGAGTAAACCTGAGGGAAGAGAGACAGATGTCAGCCACAACAGAGCTTGTGAAGGAATGCCACCATGAGATGTTAGGAAACCCACATTTATTCCCTTTTGTCTCATTCGTGAAGGTTTTGTGCTCCAGGTAATGAGTTTGAAAGTTATTTCTGTGGCCCTTTTGCTGCTTGGTTCTCTCTTTGTCCACTTTGCTCACAAAGGACTTCATCTTTCTTTGGATTTAAATGATTGCTGCTGGAAAGTGTTAGACAAAATGTTTTGAGAAATCTGTGTTTATAAATTAATAGATAATGATGGCAGAAGAGATTGTAACACTTTCCTTATTCAACTTCTGTAAAATCCAGCTGAAGAAGTTCAATTTAGCATAACAATCTATCTCCTAAGATTTAAGCCTATGGAGGTCTTTCTATACTGTAATAACACAAGATGCTGGCACACATCTTTCAGAAAAGAGAAATTTAAATCTTTCCCTGGGCAGATCCAACCTAGTAGTGAATTATTTCTGTGGGATGTTAAGTCTGCAGCTTAGCTGTGGAGCAAAGAGGAAAACAGGTATTATAGTTCAAAACAGCCAAACAGACTGATTTTTTTCACCTTCTCCCTTCCTTTTTTTTTTTTTTTTACTTTGACTGAACAAAAGTTAGACTAACCCAGCTTTGAAAAAAGTTTTTGATTGCCTGACATGCAGATACACCCCAAAATCTCATATGAAATGTTTACAGCAGTCAGTCAGACTCTTACTCTTTTCCACTTACCATGGAGAGAGCTGGGAAAACAGCTGTACTTTCTGTTCTAATACTAGCTGGAGGGTCCTTAAAATGAAGTCCATAATCAGCCTTTATTGTATTAAGATGTGTTTTAGACTGTTAATATGCAATTAGAATTTAATCATTCAAAGTATATTAGCTGCTGACCAACTTCATGCAGTGCTTTAAAATCTGATTCTACCTTGAAATGTGATAGATAGGAAAGAAATCATGAGTGCCAATAACCTTGTAGTGTGTTTAGAGTTACCTCAGATTATTTTATTGTCTCTAGTGTTCTGTTGTGTTTGTTGCTTCTTTATGCAGAGGTGCAAAGAAGCAAAGTCACGAGCATATGGGCATGTTTCTTTTCTAACATTAGACTGAATCTGTACAGTCCTTTTCTGCAGATGGTCTCACAGTACTATACCAGGACTTGTCTGTTCTACATCCCTGAGATGCACCCCCAGCGACACAAGAGGAGGATGTAAATGCAGGACTGTGCTTTCAGGAGCTCGCACTAGGAGCTTGGCAAGGGGTTTGTCCAAGGATGCCTGGCATGAGCAGCAGACCAGAGAACAAAGCCCAGGAGGCCTCCCTCTTGGTCAGTTGCTCTAACCTCAAACTTACGTATTTACTGAAAAGTTATTTATATTACTTCATTAGCAATTTCCACATGATAATCTTAGTTTTCCACCCACTTTATGTTGTATGCCCAGAAAAGCTGGAAACAAAATAACAGCACCTGAATGTTCTCTTAAGTGGTAATGAAAAAAATGAAACGCCAAGAGAACAGCTTTGGAGGGGTACTGCTGTCATATAGCAGACTTAGCTGGGAAAAGACAATGCTGGTTAATGCCCTTTAATGGTAGGCACTTCTCTATATTACCCACATACCTGACAGACATAAATAAATACAAGCCATTTCTAAACTTAGTTGGTATCTTAATTGTTCAAGAGGCTGACACCTGCTACAGTAAATAACCAGTGTGACCACAGGGAAAATATTGTGTCTGTTTGCTTTTATATATTTATAGAGCACATACCTCAGTGGTATGCAAACATTTGGTTGCATCACATTGCCTATAACTTCATTTATAACACATATTGCTCACAAGGCAGCCTGAGCTCTGGTAGATAAATCTACCAGAATTAGAAGTTTGCTCAGAAGCTGAGCAAACTGTCCTGCTCACAGTGACTCATAAGAAAGAGGCCTACAGCAAGCAGCCAGGTGATGGAAACACAGCAGAGCAAGAGGCTATTTTTATTGTTCTCTGAACAGTTGGCTTTGCATGTTTCTTTAGCCCGCAGAGCTTCCGAAATGCTCACTGACGTACTACGGAGGAAACCCAAGCTACCATTCATATGGTTTAAAAGCAATTTTTTCTAAAGAAGGCTGAACTCTAAAATAGTGAAGGATTGTCATAAGTAGAGGTACGTTTCATCCTGTTTTGCATTTCTTCTTCTTTTAAATCATGAAACCCATCCAAAGATCAATTTTTATATAAAAATTGATGCATAGTTTTAAGAGACAAATGGTTAAACGCTTCTTTCCAGATAATAGTGCCGAGAAATGGCTTGCCATAGATTTATTTGGGATTAGGTCTTTTAATTTAAAAAAAAAAAAAAAAAAAAAGCAGAATAAGAATCTTTCTGACCTCAGACCATGTTAATTCAAATTCCTCTGTATATCTAGCTCAAAGCGCATCCTGAGTTCCCCTGGTCTTCTAATCCTTGCATCACAAGGATGAAGCACTGATGATTTAGCATCTCCCAGCTCCCCTTTATGCTTCATTTTAGTACTTCTAGACTGGGAGACATGATCTCCTTGGCCAGCTCCCGCATCAAGGAGGTTCATAAATTAATTGACAGATCTTATATTCACTGGGAGAAAGCATCATTAATGCAGTTAAAGCTGTCCACTGGTATCTCATGCCCTTCAAGCATGCATCAGGTCTAACTCCCACATCTGAAAAAATGGGAAATAAAGGATTAAAGGACATATCTGTGAAACCTTGACACTTGCCTTTCCCTGTCAATAGCACTAGAATTACGTGCAAATCATCCAGCTGCCTTGCCTGCATGATTAGCCAGAAGGATTAGGCACTACAGTTCACCAGAGCTGTGATTCAGGTGAAAAGCTGATCTGGGTGGACCATTCCCATTTGTGAATGGGGGAGCAAATCCCTTTACAGGACCCTTATTTGATCAAAGGAGGGCTTTGTGTGTCTTCAAGTGCTGCTACAACCTCATTTAAGCACTGCTTTGAGTCAGTCCTATAAATAAGGATGTCAGCAGTTGGCCCGTAGCTCTCTGTGCATGACAAGTTTAATGGTAGGTGAGTGTAGGGTTAGATTGCATCAAGTGCATAAAGGCAAAGAGACTATAAAAATGAAGAAAAGGGCTTATCAAATGTGAGCGATCTGGTGTTCTGGGGGTGCGGTGCGACAGGAATGTGGCTGCAGGGCAAGTGTAGCCACCCCCCTGCCCAGTTCAAAGCCACCTTGTGGTATGGGAGCTATTCCAGGCGCAGGGGCCGCACAAGCAACGCAGAGTAAAGGTTGCCTGAACAAGTACTTTGATTCTTCATTCCTAGTGTTCATAAATTTCATTTTTTGCTGACTTGATACTTTCTAAAATGACACAGGACCTCATCAGCTATGCTTCAAGAAGTTTAATTCCTCCAGATACATGTTAAAATATTCTCTTTTAATCTCAACATTAATTTTCTATCTATATTTCTTTTCTTTAAGCAGAGAGAGAAACTTGATTGACAAAGATTCGACGTCCTTTAGGTAGCCATAGCTATCACAGTTTTACAGTGGAGGTGCTATGGCAACTAGTTAAATATAAAGGAAGCTATGTGATCTTCAAGTGATTCTTCTGTTATATATAGGAGTGGGAGCTGAAATATTTGGGGTTGCTGATACTGATTCCCTTAAAGAGACAGTGATATGCACTAGCTGGGATAACTATTGTATGAATTGGGCCTCCCAGATCTGCTGCATATGCCTGGGTTTCAGGGCTCCTGTCAGGGATGGGCAGAACTAATCAGGGTTTCCATCTGAGTATGTATCAAACAATCCTGGACTGTTCACCCATAGCTCAGGTGAAGAATCCAAGTCTGAACATCTTTAAAACAGGCAAACCCATGATATTCCCATACAGCTAATCATAGTCTTCTCTCTCTTCTTGGACTTCTTCTGTGCCTGTGCTATTCTGGTCTTCCAATTTCTTCCCCTTAATGTAATAATCACATGATTCATCCCCTTCATTCCAACTATCCTTAAATCCTCTCTGTCTTTCAAGAGCCCTAAAACAATATACTTTTCCCATTTGATCCTATCTCTGTACTATCTAGAAATCAGATCGCACAGTGTAGCACATTGCTTCTGGGTGTATTCCTGCCTCCTCAGCAGTAGGAATTTTCTTTTGGGCACCCAGCATGCTGCTGCTGCTGCTCTACTACTAATGTTGTGTCACTGTGACTTCCAATAATAAGAATGAGCACCTTATTCTTCCAGGACTTCAGTGCTAAATGTTTCAATTTTGTGGTGTTAGAAAGAAGGAATATTTTTAAGATTTATCTGGAGTAATAAGTTGAATACTGTGTAGAAAATTATACTGCAAAAGAAATTAACTGGAGTAGGGCACTAGAAACAACAGGATAGAATTGATCTTGTCTAAATGATAGGTAAATAATATGTGAGGATCATTTCAGTTCAACTTCAGAATGAAAGGTGATGCAGGGTCTTATGACATAAATCTGTTACTTTTCCAGAATTGGTGACCTTTACCCATCTGAATCTTGAAAGAGAATACTTGACTGTGTCGAGGTTCATTAGAGTTGGTTAATTATCTTCTAGTACATTTGTAGAATGTGATAAGCATTACAGCCCTGTAAAACAGATGACTGCTATTAAAATTTGGTGGTTTCCTCTAAATGCCGGGGCAGGCCAGTAGTCTGCATGCTGCGAAAGAAGTCTGTCTGGTACAAAGTCTCTGCTGATCCCACCTTACTGTTTTCTTTTCTACCATGGAACACCTGGCCTTCTCTCTGCTTACTGAGACTGTAAGCTCTCCTTCCAGACCTCTCCCAGAACTTTGTTTCTGTAACATTAGCTACCCAATACAAGCTTTTAAAGTGGTAAAAAAGTAGTTGCATATTCTCTTTCTCTGGCTGTCCAACTGAGAAATGTCACCTTTGTCCTATCTTTCCCCTCCCTCCATTTACTTTGTTGCTTTCACTGGTTGTCTGCCCTGGCATATCCCTTCCAGACACACAGCCGCACTTGACCTCTTCTGAGAAACATCAGCATATCTGCTGAATGATGAGTGTTATTTCTAATAATGAACAAACAATGAAATTGCTTTTACGCCTTGATTTCAAGAGACTTGGAAACATATGCCTGATAAGGGTGGAAAAGAAAACAAGCACTCATACGGATCGTAATGTTCTGCTGGTCAGCATTTCAACATCTCCTGTGAAATGGCTATACCTGACAGAGCCTGGACCTCTGTGATCTAGAGACTCCTGGCATGAAGACAACCTGAAGGTGATGCAGGTCAGGACTGTAGTTTACATATGAAGACATGTAGGATTACTGGGACTCAAGCAGTTGCAGGTGATCATGACCATGGTGATCAGAAAGGAAAGGCTCAGGCAGGCACAGCTTGAGAGTGGGGATTCTTATTCCTTATAAAGCTCAAAGAATTTGCTCGTGATTTTGCTAAGTGTGTCCCCAGAAGCAGATAAACTGCTGCAACATGACAATGCTTGGACAAATTAAAAAGCCTCGCCCAAGGTGGGGTTTATTCACAAAATTTTTTCCCTATGCATGTGAATAGTTCTAGTAACTTGACTTACACTCAGACTAACACTTCTACCTTTCACCTTTGTTCCCACCCCGTTTCCACACTTCAGTTTATCTTCACAGCACTCACGTAGGACACATCAGTACTCTTCTTCCTTTCGCAGAGGAAGAACTGAAGCATTGAGACATCATT
The DNA here is from genome assembly GCA_027574665.1 of Rhynochetos jubatus. Classification (NCBI taxonomy): domain Eukaryota; kingdom Metazoa; phylum Chordata; class Aves; order Eurypygiformes; family Rhynochetidae; genus Rhynochetos; species Rhynochetos jubatus. Next base: position 32,907,615 of record CM050650.1, read on the forward strand.
TGCACATAGCTTTTCTGTGCAAGAAGTAATAATATGAATCAAGGTTTTCTAAGTCCATGATCACAGCGACTTCCTGCTTCCCCTAACGATTAAGTAAGTTCTGCATCTTCTTTGTTTATTAAGATCCTTCCTAGATGGCCTGTATCAAAGCAAGATTGTGGGCACCTGAAATATGGTGTCTATTTTATGAAGAATCTCAGAAGACCCTCTCTATGAAGGTTTAGAGAGCTGTGATACTCCATACCTAAATTGTGTGTGCCCACCTCCAGGAAGGGGACCACTGGTGCTGAGTGACACACAGCAAGCAAGCAGGGGCAGATGTTTCAAGCTGAGGTTGACAACAGGCACCTCAGCATTCAGAGCATTGAGCCAGGCAGTAGGAAATGCTGTAGGAAGGGATCTCTCTGAAGTTCTCTCTCTTGCCTCCACTTAGTAGTTGAACTCTGTTATGGAGTTAAGTGCTTTTGTGAAGCAGAACCCAAAACCAGTTCTTGAGTTTTGACATCTCAGTCATGGACTTGAGCACAGGCTGGAAGAACAGCCCATTCCAGTGCCTCCTTCTTGCAGGTTACTCTCTGGCCCTCCTCAGCCTCAGGGGCATCGAACCCAGGGCTCCCTTTCTGCTGGACAGCCAGCCGCCAGGCATTGGCCATTGCTGGTGGACACCTCCTACTTTCCTTTTGAGGATAAGGGGCCAGGACTACAAAACTTACACAGGGCAAATAGCAACAGGGCAAGAGAGACTCACAGTTCACCACCACAGTGTCTGGGGACTCGGGAAGGTGGGAGGACCGGCATCTCCCAGGCATGGTTGGTTAGGTATTTTGTGTTGCTGATCTATTCTATGGGTAGAAGAGTGAAACTCAGCTTCTGAATCCAAACTATGTGTCCCTAGGCAGTTTAGATGAGATTTGAGTTATTTGGATCAAGTAGTTGGGAAATTGTCTTAAATTGCTCTTTATGTGGTGAAATGCTCTTATGGATCGCATCATCAGTTGCTGTAATTCAGAAACTGTAATATAGTGAGAGTTAGGAGACCTGGTTTCTTTTTTTTTGTTTTTTTTTGCTTTGCCACAGGTTTCAAGCATGATCTTGGCAATCAAATTAATTCAGGTCAAATAACAATGAACTCAGTGTTTTAGGTATTGGCTGTCACAAGAAATTGGAATATATCTGCACCTAATTTGTGAGTCCAGCATTTCTTATACACATCAAGCAGACAAGTTTACGGACTTTCTTACATTTTGTGGATGTGCTGATCAAACATGCTAGTATATCCTGGAGTTAAACTGAGATTATAATGTTTTGGTACATAACAGGAGTCCAAATAATGTTTGCAAAGCAGTCTGAGATTCTAACATGCATCAATTTGTGTATAGATGCACATGACTTAAAGCACATAGCTTAGCTAACAATTTTTAGTCTTTTGAAGTTTCACAAATTATGCCAGTCTGTGATAGGGATGCTACCTTAGGCAACTGAAGTTCACAATACAATGCCAATCTATTCCTGAATCTGTTCTAGGAAGATCTAGGGCAACCATGACTTCAGACAAATGTTTTGATTATGGAAATGTCTTGACCTCATCTCTGTGAGGAGTCAAAGAGTCATAGACAGTGCCACTGATAAAGACATACCAATGTATCAACAATATAATTAATGATTAATGTACTATTTATATTGTGGTAATGTTTACAAACCACAGTCATACAGCAAGACCTGATTCTGCTGTACAAACACACACAAACATAATTTCTGCACCAAAGGGTTAAAAATCTAAATCAGAAATAAAAGCAGTTTTCAGATCCCGGAAAAGTAAAAGAATGGCAAATCAGTGACAGTAAAAGATTGTGCAAAGCAACTCATCCATGCTGCAACATGAAACTCATGGTTTCTGTTCAAGAGGAAGCTACTCTCATGTAACTTGAAGAGGCTTTAAACAACATAAAAGATTATGCAGATACTACTATTTCAGAACATTAGTGGCTAATTTAAGTCTAGTTAGAGATTTGCTCAAGAGCTTGCCTACATGGTATATATTTTTCTCATTATCTTCATATAATTAGCTAATGAAAAACTTGGGAGAGTTTCATCACATAGGCACCCAGGGGAGTACAGACGTAGGCAATTATGCAGTTGATGCATGGAAGCAATATCATCACACTCAGTTTTGCTCTGGATAACAACACGGTGTATGCACCTAACTTAGACATCTACAATCTACGTTTTAGGCATTCCATACTTCCATGCCTTCCCAGGTGTGTCCTCTCTGCCCAGAGATTGTGTCCAGGTGCCCAGTCACACAGTTACCACAGGAGCACAGCTCTGCCTGGACTGTCTGCCAAGAAGAAAACCCAGAGAAACTTCTACCAGTTTTGTACAGATCAAATCTACAGAGTTTGTGCAGTTAGTTTTGTGAGCCTTACTGTGTTCGGTGTTCATGCACTTCATGACACAAATATAGTTCTGTTAGGGAACTTCCATAAAGAAGAAAAGGAGCCCTTGCTAAACTAAAATATATACTGCCCGTGCACCTTATTTTATAGAAGAAAATTGTCTCTTCAGTTTACAGTGTTGAATTATTCAAAGCACCCAAAGCTAAACGGGAGAGAAAAAATTATACATCAAAGTAGCAGTCTGAATGGGGATTATGTCCCTCTTCATGGAGGGGGGAGGAGAATAAAATAAAATAAATTCCCATCATGGTTTTCTTCTTCTGAGCAAAACAATTAAGAGCAAAGGGAATAGCTGGAGGAGTAGTCTTGAACTACAGCAGTGAGTTTTGTTGATGCTTATCTGTCAAAACTGTGATGGCAGTGTCCGTATCGGTTTCCCCATACTGGCATAAATTCATCTCTCAAGTTGAATTAGAATGAGTTTTTCAGGCCATCCTTACGCTGTCACATAAACCCCATTCCTATGTGGTGGATGAAAGTAGAGGAATCTCATAGTGCGTAGGATGCACACAGATCTTTTCAAACAGACACAAAATGATGTGACCTCAGCTCCCCCTCAAATGAATATTATGAATTCAGATGGATCCAGAGGTTGGGAAGACCAGAGCACAGGCAGCAGTTCAGACAGGATATCATGTCAGAGCAGAGGACAGCTCCAGCATGGCCGTAATTACCCTGATGCTGGCACGCCACTAAATGCTTCAGATTCCTTTTAGGTAAAGAGCAAGTACCCAGGACATACCCATCTGACTGCAGGACAAATGAAAAACATATGCTGTGAACCTAACACAGGGAATTAAATTTTGCCTCAGGTGCCTGCAGGTAAAACCGCTGGGTTTTGTGCAGTTATGCTGGTATGGGGTCTGTGGCAGAGCTGTTGTTGCTCCAGGCTGTTGCTGGAGGGCATTCAGCCAAAACAGGCACTTGCACCTGCAAGTATGGACACACATGGATACACAGGGAGTTATCCCTCCTTGCACCGTGTTTTTCTCACACCTCAGTCTGAGTCCTCAGCAACCTCTTCCACCATGTCACCGTGTGTCTCTGATGTGCCTCTCTCTCCTCCACTCCCACAGCCAGGCTCTGGCTCCTCCACCTTCCCACCTTCAGCCCCCCTAGCCCAGTTGCCCCAGCCCCGCAGTCCTGCTCTGCTGCTGCCTTGCTCCTGCAGCTGCACTGGGGGGAAGCAGTGGAGTAGCAATCCTGGGAGCGGCATAGGACAGTGGGTGTGCGGCATCTTTCTTCATCCAGTTAGGTTAACAACGATTGGACTTGAGGACCTGAAAGGTTTTTTTCCAACATAAAAGATTCTATGATTCCAGGTCAGGGCTCAGCTCCCAGGGATGTTATTTACCAACATATATTTGTTCACAAGGAAACTCTGATGCACTCTAGACAGGACTATTAAAATCCAGACCATCCCAAGGTATCATAATAAGCCTTTGGAGTGGTAGGGCTTATCAACCTGTATGTCATGCACCTATATTGCTTCTGGACCCAAGCAAGTGTCTTGAGTGTTTATCCTCCACACAGAGACATCTGGAGATGCTAAATTAGGAATCTCTGCACTGCTTTCCATTATTCCATGTACTCGTGTCCTAGGATATGTGAAATTAAAATGTCTTGCAGAACGAAAAGCCCAGACGTCATTCTGATGAGACAAGTGTAATTACAGGTATGTATCTGAGAATTTCTTTGCTCACTATTGCCATATACTTTGGCTAGAAGAAATCCAATCTTTATGAAGCCCGTTTCACTGAGAAATGCAAAATCAGGGAGTGGAAAATCTGGAGGTATTCTGCACAGTTCCAGGTTTGTATGAAGATTGGTTACAGTTGCGTGATAGAAATGGCATGTACTGAGAAGTGCCTGAGAAACCTCACAACCTTGCCTTGCAAGCTAGAAACAATATCTTTTGTCACTACCAGCCTCCACTCATCGATTTTCGACAGCTAGGGATCTTTAGCCCGCACATTGTATTAATGTCAGCGATCTTCCACAAAAAGAACTCAAACATCAAGCCTCAAACCCTCTCTGTGAGGTAAGAAAATACCTTTTCTATGTACATAACTCTAACACAGTTAACTAACAGGATGATAAATTTCTACTTGCCCCTTTGGACTTTAGGAATGGCGAGGCTGGAATTGCATTAACTAACTCCGCACCCTCGTTGCTGAGCTGCACTGAATGTCCTGTCCTGGAGTTCATCTTCCAAAATGCACATGTATTTTTCTGGGCTTTTAAAGGCAACTGCATTTCAGACTGTAAGTATGGTTGGAAAACTGCTGCACTGCAACAGGGTTAAAATTCAGCATATATATTGTCTTCATCGGTGTCTGGAAGTATTTCTATGTTATGACTATGAACCTTAAACATACTATTAGGAGAGATACTTCAGGATTTAAAATCAAAAGCATTTGAAAGTACTGATTGATAAGAATGAGCTGAATAGTAGTTATTTAGGAAATATTTATCTGAAAGCTAAACAGTGAGACCTGTAAGAAAGAACAGAGATGATGAATGATGGAAAACCAATTGAAGTACTCCATGATGTCAAGCACCCAAAGAAAACTATGTGCTTATTTTCCCCATTGCTTTCTTCTGCCCAGGAAGTGCAGCATTAGTGTGTGTGGTGCTCTGCAAGCCAAAAAGAGGCAGCTCTGTCCTTGCCCAAGCTAATGCTGACCTCCCTTCCTGACCTCACTGTCCCAAAGAGGGGCTATTTTTCCTGCCTAAGCTCTGCTACGTTCATGGCTTGCCTTTCAGAATGCTCCCCACAGCACAGAGTAGCTGGGCATCCTTGGCTTTGTGTAAACTAAAGCCACTGAATTTGACTTGGTTTTCGTCCAGGTTTTGTCTCATTTTAGGTTTGCTTGAGAGCTGGTGGCTGTGATTACGAGGAAAACAGGAGGAAAATAGGGATCAGTGGCAGGTTAGGAAAATGAAAGGACTGGAAAAACATCTCTGCCTGAAGGAATGGCTTTGAGCCACCTGTTCTAAATCCCTGTTATAAGAGAGGTTCTTCATGCAGTGCAATGTGGTAGTTGCTGGTTATTGCTGGTTATCCCTCTGGAGAGGCATGCTGTGAGGCTTTCACTTCTGTCTTGTCCCCGGCGGTGGTTTTGGGGCTGGTTTTTGCAAAGGTTAATTGACAGCTTTTATGAGCGAGAGAGGAGAGGAATGGGGAAACAAGTGATGAGAATATCTGTGGTAAAAGATCGGGTACAAAACTGAGGGTAGTGGGGGGTGTCTGTGGCCTGAGCAATGGTTATAGTTTGAAAATGGCAGACCCATTGTGCAGAATGAACTGAGGGGTCCAGTGTGGGCTAAAGCAGAAATCTGACTTGAAAACACACTGTAAAAAATAGACTGACTGTTGTGGTCACTTGCTGTACAAATACATGATGCAATATCATTCTTATTAATGAATACATAAAGAACAATGCAGGAAGAGCCAGGATCAGACCACAAGTTAGGAACAGATTGATTTACAAAAAAAGACAAGGAATCAGTGGCCATATACAATTTTGTGCCGACTCAGTGCAACTAATAAGCACTGGTGCAGATACAAATCAAGTATTTGTGCATCAAACACCTAGCTGCGGACAAGTTGCTTCCTTGGCCCTGGAAGCTCTGAATTTGTGAATTTATTCTGAGTGCCTGAACAGCTCTCGAAGTAGAATGTGTGCTTGTATATGTGTATAGCACAGCGGTGAATCCACCAACCCTAACAGCTGAATCTCCCAATAGAGTTACGTCAGGGATGCTTATCTGTTGGTGTATTTACTGACAACAATTTTTGTCAGAGATAACATCAGGAAAACTGTCTCTTGAAGAGTCTGGAAATTTACTAGAAATACAATGTAATATTAATGGCAAAAAGCCCATTCAGACAGGAAAGTAAAGGAATTGTTTATATAAAAAAGCACTTTCCTCAGAATAAGCACAAGACCTTCAAGCTAGAGTGAATTGCCTTCATAGTGTATCTTATTACAGGTAGGACTTTCGATAGCTGACAGGAAAGGACTTATTCCGTAGGTAGTCTCCACATGGCTTGAAGTTGTGGCAGAACAGAGCAGGAGCTATGACAAAGAGGAAGCAAACACAGTTTAAAAAACACCCAAAACTGGCTAAATAGTGCCATTCAGACTCTTTCTTTAGTGTTGTCATGGGGGAATCCATGCTGACCTCTCAATTGATGTCTGCAAGACCAAAAGAAAGCTGCCAGTGTTGTAAGATGTTCTGTTATTCCCAGTTATCTGTTTTTAAGCTAGACAGTTTTAGGTTTTTTTTTTTTTTCTTTTTTTAACTGTAGACTGTTGTGGTTCTGGATAAAATCAGTAGGAGCTTTAAGAACTCGTTTCTCTGAGTGTGTTTTTAAGAAACAACAGGAACTAAAAAGCAACTTTCAGCCCCAAAGTAGTTCCCATTACAGGTTGGATTTGAAGCTATACCCTTCAAATCAGTGGATTCATGTAGGCAATGTCTCCCTGTGTGTGAGGAGTAATAAGAACAGGCAGACTGCAACAGAAACAGCATCAATCATGAAAGAAAAGAGAATGCTCAGGACCACAGAATTACTGGAGAGGCAGACTTGGGGATGTATTTGAGGTTATACTTGCATTTGTATGTACACTATTTCCACTGGAATAGTGCTTTGCAGTTGGTGTTTGGTGTTTCTTGCACCCAAGTCACTGTAATGAAGTCTTTTGTGCATGTAGAATTTGAATGTCACACCATGTCCATTATGGTTTACTATGTCTTTTCAAATATCAGTAATTTGGTGGCTGTCATAGACATGATATGTGAATAGAAGTTGGTGTAAGTGGGAAGTGGGATAGTGTCATTGGGCAGGGTAAAAAAGGTGACCACATGGTACAGGATGTTCTATTGACAGTCAACCTATGAAAAAACTTGGGCTCCTATGTTCAAGACCACATGCTGTCAGGTTTAGTGCATGCACATATTTCCTGGAAACTCTGCCAAATATTTACAAATAAAATTATCCTTGGGTAAAATGACATCTTAGATAGACATATAGACACCAGTGAAGCAAAAGCAGTTTCTTTTACTTTTCACAATATCTTGGGGGTTTTTTGGTGATACTTTTACACTCAGCATAACCACTTAGAAGTGCTTATTAGAAAAAGCTTATTTTTTTTTTTTTTTTTAAATGCATGGATACAACCGTGGTCCTTAATCCTTATTTAGTCACTAAGTTCTGCTTTTTTGAATAGTGAAATCAGATGCCTGGAGATGTCCTAGACATTTAGCACACTTTCTGTGTAGTTATGAACCCATGAGTTTAGGCATGCATTTTTAAGAGCAGGTGAAGGTTTTCTTTGTATTTGTGTCCAGCCTGAATGCCTGTTGCACAGCATGCAGGTGAAAGGGCAATGATTGTGAGGTAAAGACACTGGCTCAGGTATCCGGAGATAGGAATTCTGTGCCTGGCTCTGCCAAGCCTTCTTTAAATGAGTTGCATCATCTTTGTGCTTCATTCTTTCCCATCTGCAGAGCAAGAAAAACAAATCCCAATTTACATTGGCATTACGAGCATTAATTCATCACTGACTGTAAGGGAGATCAATCCTCTGATAAAAGGTGCTAGAGGAATGAAAAGTATTTCTATTGTATAAATACGAAAATGTGGATACTGTCAAGGTCTGTCTTGGCTAAATCCAAGACTCCAATACCAACTGCAGTCCCTCAGAGCTGAAGACTGGCTGGACTTTGGATATGTGGCAGGATTTGTGAATCCTGATCAAGGCAGGAATAATATTTAGCACTAGTGAAGGTTTTCTTTAAAGGTAAAGTTGCTGTTTCTTCGTGACACAGAGCACTTTATAGCTTGTCACAGTTTTGTGATTTGTGCTGCAAAGAATGTGCCTCATCTCTGCTATATATTCCTGCTGGCTTCTCTCAGTGTAGTACACCAAGGCACTCAAGGGTCTGAAAGTGGTCCATCACAGCTCAATGGCCCCTTTTGTTTCTGACTATCAAGTCCCATAAAGTTCTAGTGACAGCCATTAAGTCTTTGTGGCATGTTATGGAAGCATCATAAAAGAAACATTTAGGATGAGACTGAGTGAAGCAAATGAGAAGATTTATACTCAATACTCACCCCAAGTGAGGGTCAGCCTAGGACACACAAGTGCATAGGCCAAGTGTAAGTAATAAAAAAGGTGTTGTTTTACAAAAATAAAATGTCCAACTTTTGGACTGTGGCTGGAGTCAGCCACAGTCATATATATACCTTCAGATAGATGTGGTTCTTGGTGTACTCCTCTTACATATTCCACATACCCTGTATGGAGTTTGTAAATATTGACAAATACTTTTCTTTCCTTATATTTGCAAGCATGCAAATTCAGAAGGAAAATTTCTCAAGTGCTCTAGTCCCATGGGCAAAACCAGCTAGTAAAGAGAACATGAAGAACAATAATTCCTTATTCAGTAGAGTGCCGTTAGAATGGTAAGCTTCTGTGCATTGTCTGTGGCTAGCTTTTTGAGGCCTACTACGTCTACCTCACCAATTAATCCTTCAACATCACGTACCATATTTCCAGTGTGTACCTCCCTTTTGGCATCAGCAATATTTTGTAATTATTCCAGGCCTCAGGCAGTGGAGACTGTTTAAGCACCAGAGACAGAATTGCCTCTTGGCCTGGTCACAATTTTTCCACCAAAACACATTTTCCAGAAAATAACTCTTTTTCACTGGTAACTTTTTGACTTTGTTTTTTTCTCCCCTGGAGACACAATGGCACTTTGATAGCTTTTGGCCGAAGTCAGGCAAGTTGGCTGCCTGGCTGAAGGTGTGACTGCCTGATGGGCTCACAATCTGGCTAGATTCTTAGGGAACTGGCCAGCTTCCTTGGCTTCCCTGCTTGTGGCTGCGCAGGTATTTTGGCTGGCCAGTGAACTGGGTTGTTCCCATTTGCTGGAAAATTGGCCGCTGATGTTTTGTCCTAAGCACAGTGTTAGCAGCCTGGAATTTTACACAAAGCAGAAGCTGGTTTGGTTGTGTTTTTTCTTCCTGCCACCACTAGTCACCAAGAATATACAGCACTTAGTTGTGCTCCAGTTATAAGGCTGTTGCATCCAAGCAGAAAGGTCTTATTATCGCTTTTGTCCAGCGTTTTTGTTTCAACCTGTGTCTAAGGATAGTGGCAGCAGACTGCAATTATTTCTGGTGCGGTCGAAAATACAACATTTTCATTAATTGATTGATTTTTGCAAGAGTGAAAAAGAAGATAAAAGCCACTGTGTACCCCCCTTTTTCCTCCTCATCTTGTGATCTATCAATATATTTCAAAAAGTCTACTGGCTTAGATTCTTGACATTGAGAAAGTAGTAGAATTTTTCCTCGTTCCCACTACATGTGAATGCATGTGACGGTCTTGTCTATTTTTGTCTATGTAATGAAACATCAGTGCCCCAAAGGCACTGGTCATTCATCTACTTACGCCAGCATTCTTGACACTGTCTTGGCTTCTTCCAGGCAGCTTTGTGCATCAGCAGCAACACATGAGACAGCGTGCCTTCTTAGATCTTTTTCAAGTGACGCCTTAAAATTTTCCTCTTCACATTTTCTTGAATTTAAACATAGCTAATTGACAACCATTTTGATAAGGAGTACAGAGATATTTTAGGGGCTAGGATCACTATATTCCCAATGAATTTGCATGATTTTTCTTTTCAGGGTATATGACTGTACATCTGAAGTGTAATAATGTTTAATGGCAGTCACTTTAATACAAATTTTACATTCAATTTGTCTTCCCCAGCCCAGGAATGTAGTTTATATCTAATTCACATAACTCTCATATATTCATGAAGACTATTATATACTGCAAAAGTTCAGTTAAAATTAAAACTTTCTGACCACAGTCAATCTCCTTGGATCCTCTAAGGTTTCCAGTGTCAGGCAATATATATAACATGCATTCCTTCCTCAAGAGGTTGCAAAGAAATTACTAGAGCTGGACAAATTTTCAGCAAAGTGTATTTGGATTCTTTACCCCATGTTATTTACAAATTTAGTTTGAATTAATTAGGTACCTTTGGCTAGAATGTGGTCCCTCCTCCTCTTCTACCACAAAGATAAGGGAGTATGTGACAGATACTGGATTTGCCTGACTGTCTGGGAGTAGAGTGTTCACCTGGGCTGTGAGTAAGCCTGGGTTAGCACCACAACTTCACTTTGCATAAAACATTTAAATATTACAAAATACGGACAACAGAAAAATGTCCAGGAATGAGCCACCACCTGATGTGTGATGAACTCCCTGTAAGGCTGCAGCTCTAATCTTTACTCCTGCAAATGTTTATCCAAAGTGAAAGTGCATCAGCAGATAACTGGAGAGCGGCTCTTTGACCACATGTGGTGACTATGCCACTTTTCTGGGAGGTGAGCAATGCAGACATAGTTGAGTCTGGATAGTTTGTGTCCTGTGTAAGTGCTACAGTCCTTGAGACACTCAATAAAGGGGCAACTGTCTCCCCAGCAGCAGATCTGAGAACTGCTCTCTCTCTAAATATTTATATTTCTGCTTCTGTGAAAATTCTTCAGATGAAATATTTCATGTTAGCTAGAACATGACATGTCAAATTAAATCAATTTCTTTTTTTTTTTTTTTTGTTGTTTTGTTTTGTTTGTTTTTTTTGTTTGGCAAGCAGATTCAAATTCTGTTTGATTCCAGCTGAATTTTCCCCCAAATTTTTATTTGGTTTCCAAGCCACAAAATCAATTATTTGGACAACCATCTAGTAGATGTGTCCAATGAAATTGCTCAGAACAAATTTTAACGAAAAATCACACTGTTTTTCTGTGTTTCTGTAAACAGATAACATCACTGCCAAGCAAATATTTTTAACTACTTACCTTCCCTTTGGCTCTCACATTTCTGTAAGGTTTCAAGGACAATCAAAATATCCAAGCATAGCTTGTCCTTTTCTGCTGGGATTTCCATGCTCAACACATGGTTCCCTCACAAGACCTGGGAGAACAACTTGTGTTTCTATGGATGTTTTTAGAAAATGTGTGTATTTTCTCATTATGATCCATGCACCACTGATGAGCCAGATATGTGCTATCACTTTCTTTTGTAAATACCGAAAATGAGGCATAGAAAGGTAGATTGCTGACTTGACTCTACCCAGGCAAAGCCTACAAAAGTAACAAGTGTGTAGTCAGATGTTCTTTCATGTTCAGTAAATTTAAGGAGTTTGCAGCCCTCAGAGGGTAGTTTCACCCCACTTCAGGTAAGATACAGTAACAGTCAGTGCAAACTTGGCAGACAAGTCTAAATGTCCTTTAGAAGGGGTCTAAAGCTGTCCGCAGTCAAATAGTTATGCTTTTTCAGGTGAATGGGAAGAGGCTGCTAGTTGTGGGGTGGCAGTGAAACTATTGTAGAAGTGCATATACCCTAATGTTGGGTCACAGATGCTAGACCTTACTAGAGCATGAATTAATATGGTTATGTTACCAGAAGCACTGCCTGGGAACTGATGCAACAGCTCTAACAATCCAACTGCAAGAAAAGTGGGCAATTCAAGCTTATATTGGTATTATATCTGCTTCCTTAAACCTGTAGTGCTCCACCTGCATTGCAAAGCTGACCATCTGTCCAATCCCTTTGTTTAAAAGACTGACCTCAGGAGTTGCTTCAGATAGTTACACAGATTAACAGAGCAGATGGTTTTAAATAAACATCCACCCAAGTAGTTAACATGTGTTAATCAACCCAGCAGAGCTAACAGTCATGCGCCTGCAGCTTTTCCTGTCCAGAGTGGCCAGAGGTCTGTTCTTCTGAAGGGTGCAACTCCTGCAGTGCCCGAAACAGGTACTGGCAAAAACTCTGGTTTAGCAAGGCATGTAAACATGTGTTTAAATATCACCACAGCAATCAAGTCTGAACCTTGAATGAAGAGCCTTGTCCAATTAGAAGAATACAGGAATTTCCATGAGAAATCAGGTTGAACATCCAGCTAGTCTAAGCCCACCCGAGACTGTGGTCAGAGCAGAGGTTTACAAGGCAGGCAGAAGAAGCTTGCAGCAGGCAGATGGAAATTCATCTTCTCCAGAGTGGTTTAGGTACTGGGCTATGAGATCCAAGATACTCTGCTGTTCTTTTAGTTGAGTTCCTAGTCTCCCTTTTCCAGACCACTTGCTGTATTACGTACTTTTTTCATGTAGCTCCAGCCTATGAAAATACCAGTCTTTCCAATCTCTCTTCCTGTGAGAGGTTTTGATCATGCTCCCCGGTTCTCCATTTTGGATTTGCAGGAGCCTTTGTAAAGTGGCTCGCCATAGTTCTGTGGTGGTCCCTGGGTATCCTGTTAGGTGCCTGGTGCAGCAGGCTGCCTCTCCACTTTTGATTCCCACTGGAAAACTGAGTGGTCAGGGAGAGGGATGGAATTTCCCAGCCCCTTTTTGTCACCATGTGTCATCTTATTGCTGCAAGCTTTGATCCTGAAAACTGTTTGTAGTTAAACACGTAAAGGGTTTTTGAGTGAAATGTGCATTAGTGATAGATGTAATTTGAAGGGTGCTGGGACCCTGGGAAATGATAAGGCTTGGCTTCTCTGATCTGTTCTGATCAGTTACTATAATTGCAGATAGATCTGCTCAACAAGCATGTACAATTTCAGTTCATTTTGCATTGGTCTCAGAGCAAATGCATGTGAGATCTTGAAAGGCATACGTTGAAACTCTGAGTAGGTGTTCAGAACTGATTTAAGTTTGGGCATTCTTAGTCTTAACTTCTCTTTTGTCTCCTTCCCAGCTGCATATTCCTTCTTTCTTCCTTGTGCTAGGACTAATATTGTACGTCTGCAATATGATCTGATTTGTGAGATGATTCAGTTTAAAGAAAATCACTTTTTAAAGTTATTTTTTTGCAAACTCCCAAAGCCGCTTACAGGCCAATGGACCATTTGCATCGTTTTCCCGTGGTAAATAGGATGTTAAAGCTTCATAGGCTTTAAATTCACCAGCCATCTCTTCCACTCAGCTGTGGGAAGATTCAACCTTCTAAAATTCCCTGTTCTACTTAGTAGTACCTAGTTAATTTTCTCTTAGTGTTCAGAGCTGCACTGTGTATAGGAACACTGTATCTGCAGCCCAAACTCTTAAAGCCAGAATCAGACCATGATTTTGGCGAGAGGCCACTAGAGCAGGAGAAGCAGGAGAAGCCTATTATAAAAGCTTATTTATAATAGGCATTTTGTCCATCAGAAGAATGTCAACAGACAAATTACCGTAAGCCGCCTGAACCAGCTCAGCCCTCCTGTACGTGAAAGCCCAGATTGTATTGGGAGTGTTGGTCATTTTTTAAATAAATGAAGAAATAATGGTGTATTCACAGCAGTCAGTAGAGCAAGTAGTCATTTTAGATGGACAACCCCAGAATCCTTACTGCTGGCACTAAAGGGACTGCAGTTCTGGCTGGTGTCAGTAATAATCCTACCTGGGTAAACACAGATTTGCCGGAGTCACAAATTTAAGCTGTATCAGCTGCCATGCTTTCATCTACTAGTTTCAGGAATGTGGTTTCTGCACTGGATCCATCTGGAAATTACCCCCCAAGACAGATTGCTTGTCAGTATCTCCTTAGGGCTTGTCTTCAGTGCTAAATGCTGCTTTTTCTACCTTTTTTTTTTTTTTTTTAACCTTGGGGTAGCTGATGTACATCAACTATCTGAAGATAAAAGGAAAGGTGAAGAATACCTGCAGCCACAAGAACAGTTGCAGTGGGATAGGGGAGAGATGCTGGCTGTGGGGTAGAGCCTTAGCACAGTAGGACTTTGTAATCTTAGGGACACCTGGGACCTGTCTACCATGTCATCTCATTCATGCTGGCACATGTGCTGGGTGAATGAAATTGGGGGTAAAGGCTGTACAATGCACACAAGAAACACACAAATGCTTTTAATCATGATTTTGAAGTCCTGACTTTTAAATTTTGAACTGTAAAAGAACATCAGTTCTTTTCACACTGTTTCACACACAGGGCATTCTTTGTTTTTAGCTACATCAAGGCCCTTCTGTACCTTCCTCTTGGTCATTTTATTGCATGATTGCCCTTTCTATGAACAGCAAGTAGCTTGTTGCTGTTAGTATTTTCAAGGCAGTGCACTGGAGAGGAGCATTGAGTGGAACAGCATCGCCCAGCTGCCCCAGAGCCTTGAACAGAATCCCAAAACTTCACAGTGCAAATATAAAGGGTTGGTGTGGTCAGGCCCTCAGCTCCATCAGCAAGCCCTGACACATTTGGCCACGTTCCACTAGCAAGAGTGGAACTCCACAGAGTCTCTCATGCAGATATTTAGATATTTTTCTGTTCAAATCATCTTCCCTCCTTGTGGAAAATACTTGCCTCTCAGAAAGCTAGGATTAATGCTAAAAATGTTGTTACTCACATTACAAGGCGAGGTCTTTAATTTTAGCCAAGAATATATGACGATGACGTACCTTAGTGTTCAGATTTTGAACTTATACCACCATGTCCAAGGGAGGTAAAAGATGAAAGTATTAAATCTTCTTGGTTATATTAAATTAATCAAATTAAAGTATAAGGCTGGGAAGGCAAATTAAGTTCATTAACTGTCTTAAGCCATGCTTACATTTTGCTTTCTTGGTGTGCTGATACAGCCAGAAGATACCTCCCTATTCCTAACTTTTCCTGAGTCTCCGTATTAAAAGATAGTTTAGCAGCTGGCTTTTTAGCGTGCATGTTTGCAGATCTCTCTGACTTCAGTTTCACTTTGCATGCCATCTTCCACGCCCTGCTCTTTCCCCTCAACAAGAGATGCAAATACCAGATAACAGACAGTTTAAGAACTTGTGATCACCACTGGTTTTCATGGTTGGAGATTGTTATTAAATGAGACATTAGAAATGCCCAGGCATGGAAAATGTGTAGTTAGCTTGGAGTTCAGGGTTCTCCACAGATCTTATGCCTGGACAGCTGAGATTTCTTAAATGTTAAAGTTCGTGTCACTTCTGACTGCGAAGGTGACCTCAAAGTGCTCACTGCGCCTAACCTGCAGCCGGCCAAGCTTAAACAATTCTAGTCAGAAGTGTGAGTTCTCTCTTTGATCTCTCTGCACTGTTAGTTGTTTATCCCCAATTAAATATTTACTTTGGACTTGTTTTCTAATCTAGTGCTTTATGCTGTACAACACAGGTGCAGACTCTGGCCGTCTTAAGACTGCCAATATTACTTTGAGATAACCTTAAGTTTTAGTGTCTTGCAAAAAGGCTGAGGCTCCTAGACATGCAAATGATTTCTAGAAGGAGTCTTAAGCTTCTAAATCACTGAAGTACACTTGAAGACTTAACCTGTTTATAGAAAAGAAAACTGTAATGGTTAGACAGAATACACCCTGATACGTAGGAAGTTATGAATGGCTTTAAGGATTTAGCTTAAGTCAGGATGCAATTAACTGAAGCTAAATCAACATAGAGAATGCCATGTCCACTCAGTTTACATCACTTTAATATCAGTTTCTATACAAATATGGGACTTACTTGCCCAACACCTTTATAGCTGTATGGGTGTAACTTTACACAAGGAACTGCTCTGAGAAACATGAGCACCTCTTTCAGCCACACCAGCCCCTCAATCATCATTGCTATAATGTCACACTGTACTCTAAATTAAACGGATGTAACTGTTTGGTTATTATTCTCATTTAGACTGACAATACTGATGTGGTACAATATGATCACCCACCACTTCTGGGAGTTCTGAGGTTCTTCCCGGCAAAGACACCTTGTTTTATGCAGATTGCTACATTCCCAGCAATGGCACTCAGAGACAGTCTTTGGCAGAGCTGGCTGTTGGAGCTTACTGTGCTTGACCTGAAAGACAGGAAATCAAGGAAACTTTTAGATCACTAGTTTTGGAACAACCCATATGGTAAGGCAGGGCTGATGGCAGGGGACCTGGGAGCCTTGAAGGCTAAATCTGAACCACCAAGTCAGCATTGTGGCACAGACAAGGAACTATGGACCTGGAAGCTCAAGTTCTTGGTTACTTTCCAGACCTATTGGCTAGACTCTGACTAAGCTGCACGTTGCCAGTACATTCAGCCTGCATTTCATCAGAAGTGCACTTCAAATATTTTGGTGAAACATTATTGGGTTTATGATATATATTTTGTAATAAAACCCTTTTACATTGCAAATTTCTCACGCTCTCAGCAGTTAAATTTTCAAAATCACTTTTTGTCATATTCACACAGTCCGTCCCAACATATTCATTTGACTCTGCTAGTGTTTAGAGACCATCTAAAAGTTCATTTGCGAGGAAGAACGACAATAAAAAATTAAAAGTGACCTTCACAAAGATTCTCATCTTTCTCTGCCTTTGAGGTCTGAGTAGATAAAATTATTTTACATGTTAATGACACTCTTTTTGCTTCAGCATCACATCACCTTCTAGAGATTTTGTGGTTAATCCATACATACTATTTCCCAGCCCATAATTTTTTTTAAGTTTTATCTGTCTGTAGACCATTGCCTTCCCAGAACAAGCATAGTCCTTTTCTGAATTCTGTCCATCCCCACTAGCATATAGTGGGGGATACGATAATAATAGCATAATATAAGAAATGTTGAAAACGGTTACTATTTTATATGTATGGTATCCTGTAATGTCTTTCCTGGTAAAAATAAGTATAATAATAATTGTGCTGAATCATCAGTAATGCTGGAGCTTAAGAATGTGTAATCTAAGAAAAGAACTTACAAAAGCATGTGGGTATTCTTTTACTCACTGGGTTCTGATTCAGCAGAACTCTTAAGCACTTACCTAAATTCCTGTGCTGCAAAGCACTTAATCTTAGATTCACTCAAGGTTTTAAATACATTTCTTTTCAAGAAAACACTTAAACAATATATCCATAATCAAACTGAATTACAATTCCACATTGACCAAGATAGACAACTGTATTTGAAATGAATCATGAAGAAGTAATTTGGACCATGTTTCCACCCAGAAATTGTACTGCTCCAACGATCTTCTAAAGTGTGGATGAAGATATATTGACAGTGTTTATATCAGAGTAGTTCACTACCATATGAAAAGCAGAGCATTATATCTGTTATTTTCAGCTGCAGTTTTCCTATAGGTTTCAGCTATGTAGCTGTGCTGATAAAAGCCATGCCTTGGACCAAAATATTAATACTAAATAGTCTACACTGGAAATGAATAACCTCTTCTGTTAAAGACATCATGAGCTTATGAAGATGGAGCTGGATGGAAAAATACTTGCTGCGCCTGAAAAAATGTTCCTACTTCTTAGATAACCCAAATGATTAGGATTTTTTTTTTTTTTGAGTAAACACAAATGCAGTATGCTGTAACAAGATAAAATAAATATGATAGTAAAGACTGAAGTAGAAGACTAAAAGAAGATACCTATTTATAGGTACCTTTACTTACATTGTCAATGATGTCTTTCATGCCCTAGTTTCTGTTTCCATTCACATTTTGCAAATAGCATAAACATTAGATAGTAACTGAAGAAATGAAACAAGAGCACACCAGAAGGAAGCAGCGCTATTACTCAGCAAATAAAGCTATATGCTAGCAGTAGGTAAAAACAAGGGCAGCTAGCGGCAGCTAGCAGCAGCCAAAAACCAGCAAAGGACGGACAGTACCCGTAACAGCACATCTTCTGCAATAATCAGTGGGCAGGATTAATATTCTTTTTGACACTTTCTTTTTTAGGGTTGAAATTTTCAAGTAAAGTAACATACCCTGACTTGAAAGTGATTTACAAAGGGAAAACAGTGGGTTTTTTCTAGTCCCCACATGGTTCTGGAACTGAGAGGAATTGTCAATGCTATTTTTTTGAGACCGGTTTACCTCCAAGACTCTCTAGGGATTTGGATGTTTTATAGTGAGCTTTTTATTGATATTATTTTTTTTTTAAATTTTAATTACTGACATCAGTCTCTGATTAAATAACTTGTGAATAAGAAGGAAGGAAATGTAAAGTCTTTACTAAAGACTTGCCTCCTACCTCTTTATAGGGCATTAGAATTGGAAATTTGAAACGTAGAAACTGAGTTTTAAGTAGGCAGAAAAAAACTCCCCGTCATCTCAGCTAATTAATGCTCATTTTTCTGGTTGGCTAATGTCCTATAGCAGTGTCTGCTCACTGGTATAATACTTCTTCTAAAATTTTATCACTCTTAAATTTCTATTAATATTATTTTTCCTAAAAAATAAACCAACAAGGTGGAGAATCTATGTATTCAAAGGTATCCTTTGCTCTTTTTTCTACAAGAAAAAACATCCTGAAATATTTTTTTGTGTCATGACTGAAGAAAAGCATTGCAGGTTTGGTGTTTTTTTTTTTTGTTTTGTTTCCCAAATAATCCTGGGAATCTCTGAGACTAAGATTTTTAAAGGCCGTGAGGTAAGAGAATTTGAGGTAAATATATTTCATTTAATCCAAAACCAGATCAGTATGAGGGAGATGCCCTGGAGAATTAGTCAAGTGGTTTGATCAATTCCTAACATCTTGCGCTGATTAATGCTCTTTTATCTGACAGGAAGTATTCAAATACATAAGCCTATAAGCCTATAATATAAACCTATGCCTATAGGCATATAGGCAAAGCCACATTCATGGCTCCTAGTAGCAGATCTGTGGCTGCTGAGAGGAATTTGAAAAGTCTAGATATGGCATTACCACTACCAAAACTTTAATCTGATCACTAAACATGAAATGTAAGGTGACTTCTAAAAATACCCTCCTTGGAATTCTCAGTCATATAGAAACTGGAAATCATAAGGGGAAACTGTTTTGGAAACATGTGAGTGAGAGGTGTTACATTTTTAACATGAATATCTGGAAGATATTTATGTTTTAATGAGAAATCAATGGGAGTTGAATTCTCTAAGGTTAGGTGACATATCAGTTGTTGTAAACACCCAATTTTAGCCTGGATTCATCATAAAAAAGGACTTTTTTTTTTATTGTACTACAGAAACTGGTAGGAGTGACAGAGTTGACAGACTCAAACTTTAAGCCACATTCAGCTGCAAAGATCAGAACTGTACATTTGTCTGTTATCTAAAGAAAAAAACTATTAAAAATATTGGTGCCAGAGAACCAGCACTCATGGAACCCTTTGCTAACAACTTGGTGCCAATGAGTGGCCAGTGGGACTGGTGACACAATGGCTTTCTGAGCACTGGCAATACAGAATTTGCACAGTGCACTGCATGACCTGAAGACTTGCATTAAAAAAAAAAAAAAAAAAAAAAAGTAAAATTTGCAATGATGAGCAAACTGAAATTCAAATACCCAGAGTATGAAATCAGCCATTCTCACAGGCCACTAGTTTGAAAAAATTGCCAATCTTGCTGTCCTGCTCACTCTCCCAAAATGTGACAAGCAAATACTATCTTAGGCAGAGCTCTACTATCCCATTCTCAATTGGCTAAGCACTGTTACAGCTCCAGAAGTGAACACAGCCAGATATGTTCTGTGCATCTTTATATATGTATCTATCTATATAAAAATGTATAGGGTTATAATTTAATGTGATAAAATCCCATTACGGGAAGTGAATGCTATAGAAGAGGTTTCAGATTCCCC
This sequence comes from Rhynochetos jubatus, assembly GCA_027574665.1. NCBI lineage: Eukaryota > Metazoa > Chordata > Aves > Eurypygiformes > Rhynochetidae > Rhynochetos > Rhynochetos jubatus. The sequence continues at coordinate 32,927,696 of CM050650.1, forward strand.
TCTTAATTATCCATAGTACACATATGAATCCATCTGTGAATGCAAAATTCATTTACACATGCAAATTTCATAACTGATTGAACAGTTACCAGTCTTGTGTGCTCAGGTGGGGGATTATTTTAACATGTACCACAAATTGTGTGGATGCAGTGTAGGTGTTCTGCTGAGTTTATGACTAATATCCCTCAGGGTAGAGCTATGAAAGGGAGAAAATAATCTGTCAAGAACATACTTAACGGTTAGTTTGAGCCTAAACATTTGAGCAGCCTTTGAACCTGAGCCGAGATGGTTCCAGGAACGTTCTCTAAGACAAGCGCCTCTGACTGCAGGTTCAGGATTGGCACCTCTTCTTTATTGAAGGAACATATTGTACAAGTAAAAGGATATTATGCTGGATCCAGAAAATATTTTACAAGTATGTAACAAGTGTATGCTTAGATACTTAAATACTACATGTACTACTTTCAAACACTATTATGTACTTAGGGCATGACCCTGACTCAGGAGGCTACCTATGGCATGGTTTGTCTGGTTTTCATTTCCATTGCTTTTCATGTTTCTGCTCACCACTATCATGTCTAATTGTTTCTCTTGCTTTACACATCCACTGACTGCATGCTTCTGCTAAGGGAGTGTACACAGCCCATCTCGATGAAAAGAAGGGACAAATAGTTTTGTGGGTTTTTTTTAAAAAGTGTTGTTTCTCCTCATATGCTGGACCTTGAGAGAGGAATGTACCTTCAGAAGTGACCAGCGCCCTTCAAATTCTTATCTAAAGGAATCCCACAGGAAACCTTGGAGCTCTTACAAAAATTTGGACTGTCTGTTCTTTATCATATTTACAAGGACACTAGTCTTTGGCTATCAAGCTCTCTCGGAGCCACCAACTGCCCTGTCCCCTTCTTCTCACTGTTAACAGTGGAGGTAAACATTGGCTTAAGTTTGCTTCGTGCCATCAATCTGTAGTACAAACAGGTTAACTACAAATGCTGGCAAGATCTTGGCTTGGTATTAGCCCTGAAGCCCTGACATCAGCGCCTGGTTATGTCAAGTTACAGGCTGTCTAGCAACTGACAACAAACATTTGGACCCAGCCTTTAGTGGGTGGGGAAACTGTAAGAGCATCTTTCTCACCAGTGGTCTGCTATAATTTCCCTGATTTGTTAGAGCCTTTACTGGATGCACATCTCTCAACATCATCTTAGTTACAAAGTTCTCGGTATTAGTTTTTCTCCCATATGAAAAGACCCATACATTCCCTATGTGGCTGGTTCTTGTGACAAGCCAGAAACTGAAGTAACAACCCAGAGGCTTATTATAAAACTACCTTTTTAAGCATATTTCAATTGTGTCATTGTAATTATATGCATGTAGAGCACCACGCAAACATCCAATGCTTGGGAAAGCTAAAAGGGGTGGTCTGTCTGATAGAGACTATTCTAATATCTAACGAGGAACTGAGTTCAGAAATTATTCCTAGAGTATGATAATGCAGTTTGGGCTTCTCTGAGAGGAGACATTAGTATCCCTTTCCTGAGCGGACCTGGTAAACATTCAAACAGATGGCAAATAAAAATCTCAGCAATAACACTATGTAGAACCATGATATGTAACCTGACATTATGTTGCTGAGGTAAATTACTGAGAATGATGGTGACAGAGGATATTGTCCAGTAGGAACAGGAGCTGAAACTTTCAGGTTCCAGTCCTGGTGGTTCCCTAGCCTTTTCTCACTGACCTTTTATTGCTTCCCTTTCCCTGTCTGTTTTACTGCTCTTTTATTTTTTTTTTTTCAGTTTTGTGACCTAGGGTAATTCACACAACTGTACTAGAGCTGCCTGTGAAAACACATTTCCGCAACCAAAAGCTGTAATTAGTGCTGAATAATGCTTATCAATTAATTTGGGACCATTAGATAAAAGGTATAAACCCACCTTATTTCTGTTATATTAATTCAAAGAGCTTCTGATGGTATATGTTTGGGGCAAATAATGCTCTGTTTGCAGCTCAGAGCCAGAGTAAAAGGTTTTTCAGCCCATGATCATTTGGTACTACTTCCAACTTGCTGAAATAGTTTTGTCCACAGCTGAAGAGTTGCTAATGAGTCCAGGCTGTCTTAACCTAAGAGTGCTTGAGTTTATGACATGGTTATCTGTACAAATGTGCAGACCTACATGATTAAAGTTCACTGTTTTAAACAGTATATCTTCACACATAGTTGTCCCCAGCTTTCTTAACCGTATAATTTAAAGTGTTTCAGACAATGAAATTATTATGGCCACTGCTCTCACAATTAATTTTTTCTACTTTGACTGATATCTTGCGTACACTATTGTATAATTAACAATCCATGACAACAGAGGTTAAGTGAGTTGACAAGAGATGGGTCTGCTCTGAAACTCCACTTCTGAATGTACCTGAACTTCAGCAAGTTCAAAGCAAAGTGCAGGACAATGAAACTCAGCCCTTTCTCAAGTCCTTCTTTTCCTGACTTCACAGGTTCCTTTCATTTCCTGTGATACAAATTAGTCCTCACCTGGGGCATTTGCATTTACTTCTCTGAAACACAAGTTTAAATTGAAGCTGGGACTGGGAGGGGAATCCTGCTACCACAGAAAAGAGAGCTGCTGGTTCTGAAACAGAGCTGGTGGTTCCCTTTTTTCTTGCTGGCTGAAGTGTCACTGTTTATCTCACTGCCTTTCCTTCCTTCATCTGGTGCCATGAGATTTCCTCACCTCTTCCACACTTCTGCAATTGCTGACACCCTTCTGAAAGCACACAGAGACACAGTTTCTGTGTTTGAATAGAAGTGTTTTCCAGTACTCTGGCTCTGAAATGCAGGAACCCAAAGAACTCATATATTGCCTGACCTCCGTGCTATAATTTTTAAAAATTCTTTAACGTACACTAATCCCTTGACAATTTAAATGTTTTTCTAGGGAAAATGGATCAATATTGGCTTTGTGAGGAAGCTATAAGGAGCTTAGTAACCTGTATGGTAACAGATTCTCATGAAAAGAGCCTCTCTAGCCTAACATGAACAAACTAAGCTTACAGCAACAAGAGACAAGACAGCATTTTTAGGAGATTAGTGAAGGCTTTGGGCTGATCAGGTAAAAAGAAGCTGAAGGCTGACAGGTTACAGCCATTTGGCAAGCCAGATGATAACATCCAAGAAATATGCATTTCACTATATGAAATTTCTCCATTCTTAAAAGGAAAAGTCAACCTTGGTCATTATCTCTGCAGCTCTGATGGCAGCAACTGGATCCATTGGCAGCTGACAAGAGGGGACCTCCTCGGCTTGAAGCATTTTGAGTGAAATGCACTCTATTGCTGCTCCCCCACTGCGCCCACCCTTCCTGGTAGCACCCCCAAGGTGAGAGCTGCTGCCAGCACTGCGGCTGCGGAGAGGAAGCGCTCAGACCCAGAGCTGGAGCAGGTGGAGAAGACCCTGCAGGGGCCCGCATTCAAAGCAGCCTGGTTAAGCAGCACGCGTCTGCCGGCAGTGGCATGCCCTGTGCACCTCCTCCGTGCATGATCTGACATGCCCAGTGTCAGATCACGTACAGGAGCAGAGATGTGGGCATGCATTCTCAAGTGATGATTCCTTCCAACCTCCTCCCCTCTTCACGTGATGCAATTACCCGGGAGCCTTGCTGTTCCAGACTTTTGACAGTTCAGAGGTCTGCAAAGGGTTGAGCCTGACTTATTTTTTATTAAGGATTAAATAAGTCTGGGAACACAGTTAGAATAAGACCTGTCTGTCTGTAAGACCTGGAGGATTTTAGAGGTATGGAAGACTTGTGTCCATCCTCTGCATAAACAGGATTTCTTTCAATAGATGAAACATGTTCCTGTCTGGACCAACAGCAGAGGGAAAATCTGAAAGAATTAATGGGGCTGTTTGTTTTTCAGTGAGATGCTTGTTGGTTTTTGCTTGTCTTTTCTAAGGCACTATTTTTGGAGAAATATATTTGCTACACCAAGTGCACTTAAGAGCCTTGATCCATGTCATCACATCCACTGTACTCACAGCAGGTTGGAAAGGCAGATCAATGCTCTGTGCCAGGCACCGTATATGACACAATGTTCTGTTAACTATCACTGCATGTAGCAGACACTCAGGAGGGAACATTTCCAAAAAGAAACTGCACTGTCTAAGCATGAACAATGTATGGAGGTGGACCACTCAAAGACAGAGTGACGGTGTAAAAGCTTCCCCCGACAGAGTAGCTGCAACCTTTATTCTTTGTTCTTCATGGTTCAGTAGACAAAAGAGCTTTGGTGGCCCTTTTCAGACTGAGAAGAAGAAAAAAACCCATAAAGATTCCCACTCCTCTCAAATTATCTTTAGTTCCCTTTAATCGAAATTCTCCCATGTGCAGAAGGGTAACACAAGAGGTATATCTCACAGCCAACCTGAGGATTAAGTAGAACTCAGGTGCTGTGCAAACCGTATCCTGGCCCTGCACGCAGGCCTGAAATTCACTCAGTATTGTGCTGTGCACAGTCCTTCAGTGAGAAAGTCAATACAAGGAATCAGGAATATACCAGTGGTACCATTCTTATCCTACGTATTTATCTGTTTCCACTGTCTTCCCTGTAGACCCAACAAGTGTTGATATTACAGCAGAGGCAGCTTATCCAGCTAGAAGACAAGCTGGCTGCAGGACTGGCCATAGATAAGATACTGTGAGAAGAAACAGAATATGAGAAACTGTCAGAGCTCAATGGGAATAAGTTGTGTGCCTAAATTACCTCTTCCCCTCCTCCAAAAGAACAATAAATCTTTCTAGTTTGGAAGACATTTGAGTACAGAGGACTTGATAGCTCAGCTTTGTGCATGTGACTGTTGAGCTGCGGGCTTTGCACATCGCAGGTGGCCTGTGTTGGTTTCAGTGGTTTTTCACAGGTGCCTAAAAGATGATCAGTGAGTTGTGATATATTGCCTGGAAGTGGCCTCCTGTAAGAAAAATAATACTTGATGTTACAGAAAGATTATGACTTTTTGTGTCCTGCATTCCAGTTCACGTGTAACATCCCACTCTCATTTTTACTTGCTTTACCAACATACTGTTTGGATAGTTTTAAGAAATATAAATGTGCTGGGATCAGGGAAAGTGCTACTGAATTTTTCCTCTACAACTCCTAATGTCTGCCTTTCTGAGTTTAAAAGTTGGATCAGGTGTGCTGGAATCTGTCCTCCTACACAGCCTGTTTAAAAACAGGCATAAATGGTGTAAAGAGACAGACCAAAAAAGGCAGAGAACTGGATATGCAGCTTTGAAATTAGTTCAGGAGAGTATCAGAGTAATTCTTTCCATTGTTATTTGAACGCTCTCATTACTGCATGGTACGGTGTATTCTTTGGAAAAGGAGTGCATATGGGGGAACAGATTGGACAGTGTTATAGTCTGAAGTTATTTGCTATTCACTCTGCAAGGTACAACTGGAAACATAATTCACTGCAGTGAGTAACTGAAAGGTGCATATTGCTTCTGTATGCATTGGCAAACTGTCAAGCTGCTAGTGTGAGCTCTTCCTTACCCTGCACCCTGGCCCTGATGCAGGGCGGTGAAAAGTCAACTATGGTGAAAAGTCTGTGGGGAACTGCAAAAGTTGCACATGGAAAAGACTGAGAGGTTATTTGATCTGTCTCCTCAGCAGTGTCAGATTGCACCTTTTATATTATTCAAGGCATTTTTATTCTCCTTCTTTTTCCTCTCTCTGCCACTCATTGAAAGTATTAAAACTTGCTATCCACACAGGGCTGAATTCAGGCTTTATGTCTAAACCACGATCAATGTAACAACAGTAGATTTCTGATATGGGAGACTGCTGGACTCGGAGGCGTTCTCCACCAAGTGGAGACCAGAAGGAAACAACAGGTTCAGATTTGAACAGGATCCTAAAACTTGATATCTCTCTTCAGAAACAGATATGAGTTTGCATCAAGATTAAAGGGAGAAAAGACAATTCAGTTTAGTCACTCCAGATACAAAAGCCAAGTTTTTTTTCTGGAAAATAAAAATGATAGCTGTAGTATCTGTTCATCATGTGGCCCTGTGGCCTACACCGCATCCAGCAAAGGCCTGCAATGGCAGTCAGCCTGCACAACCCTTCCTCTGGACTCCAGTGACATCCTTTCTTACAGTGCCTGACTCCCTGCAGTAGCGGTCTCGTCACCGTGTCTTGCCAGTGAAAGACCACACCAGCTTTTCTCTCTCCTGTATTAGTGACATTAGGTATGGAGATCCCCTCTCTGCTTATCTGCTGCTCTGTTAATGGGTGCCAGATTTCCACATATTATCATGATAATGGATATTCCAATTGTAATCTTTCCAGTTTGCCCTCCAAGCAGATTTAGATGCCAGCATTGCAGCATGCCCTGCAAGCTGTCCGACTCTAAGGAAAGGCAAAAGAATTTAATCTTTCTAGGTTTCAAAAAGGGTATCTGAACACTCCAATAGAGAGCAGCAAAACAACTCACTTTCAGCTGCTGGGAATAATTATTTGTTAGTTAATGTATAATTGTGTAACGAGGGCCTTTCCCAGAATTAGAAGGAAATTTGAGAGGCAGGTCTTCAGCTGATACATGCAGGTTTAATGATCTTGTCCCAAGTGCTTGTAAAAAACCAGTGTTGAGGCAAGCCCAGAACTAAACAAGGCTTGGTTTATTTAGCAAGGCTGCTGTATTTGCACTAGACAGCACAGCAGAAGAAAGACATTTCTGACAGTTCTTTTATTCAGCTGGCTTAGACATTGCTTATTTGTCACGTTTTAATAGCTTTGTGTCAATTGTCAGTTCCTTTAGTCAAAATGAAGGTTGCATGGTCATCTGTTTATAATAGACACACATTGAAATAACATACAACAGAGTTAACGTCAACTGTCAGGTTCTGACCACTTCTGCTTACGTAAAGCAGCATGGTTTCTTCAACCCAGCTAAGGAGAATGGTGGTTTTGGTAGGGCATGGGCAGCTGTACATGTTGTCTGTTGTACATGTACTTCAGCAAGTTATTGTCCACATGCTTGTGACACAGTAGCAGCAATGCAAGACTGTACACTCCAGACTATTTTTACACTCATCTTGAAAGTGGGGGAGTGGGAAGGTGGGAGGGTGTAGTTTCTGCAGGACACATTTCTGCACTCAAATGAGTTGCGGTAATCAGGTCTCTCATGAAAACGAAGGGCTTTGGGCTTCTTGGTATATTGCCAGGGCAACATTAACATGGGCAAAATGTTGCTGCTCCTCCTTCCCCTGTGAAAATTTCATCACAAAAGATGATGCAAATTGCTTTATAGGATCACAGGCACACCTTTTATTAACTCTGATTGTCACTGAATTGCAAAAGATTGGGGTGAGAGTAGGGAGTGAAGCAAGGGTAGAAAACAGGCAGCCCTAAGATCCAGGCTCTGCAGCCTGGGCAATCTTTATTGCTACAAGTATCTCCAACCAGTGAGAGTTCTTGAGCAAAGGCTGCTGACCTGAGTGTTTGCGGATAGGTCTCATTATTTGTGTACACTTCCTTATTCCAAAGAAATCTTAAACACATACAAGGAAACAACTGAATTTCTGTCCTGACTGAAGTAATGCCATCTGCAAGTTCCCCATCTTGCTACTGACTCAATCTTTAAAATAAATTAACTACCCCATGTAATTTTTATTTCCTCCTCCTCCTCCTCCTCCTCCCTTTTTCTACTTCTCTCTTTGGCAAAATGAGTTGTGAAACCTCTAACAGCCTGCTAAGGTTAGTTTCTATAACCCATGTTGGCAACGCAGAATTCACTGGGGACCCTCTGGCTGGCTCAGATGGTCCTCTTGATGGAAAGAAGTAGCTAGGGATGTTCACATCTGTCTGGATGCCCTCAGTGAGCACCACATCACTTCCTCTTGATGGGGTCAGTGTTGCCTTCCCCACCCCTCTTCTCTCTCTCTCCCCACCAACTGCTCCAGAGATTTTTGCAGATGTACCAGATCCGCAGGTATAGTTATAGGTTGTCTATTCTTATGCTCTCTGCCTTGCCTCAACTCTGATTTCTGCCAGGCCTCTCACATACCTCATTGCTGTCACTGTTGAGTCCAGCCTGAGTTACCAGGACTTCTCCATGAGATTCCGAAGGAGAGCAGCAATGTAGGCAATTTGAATCTGCTCCAGTTCACTCACTGCTTCCTCAGTTTCCCCAGACTTCATTCTGAGACCAGCAGGCCATCAGACAGAATGAAGAACAGAACATTGCTGGGGTGCTACACAATGCAAGGAAAACCTCCAGCATCTGACTTGGTTTGCCACCTCAGTCATGGGTTATCACGCAATTGGCTGTGACCATCCACACACATCCCTGAAAAGCCATTGAGAGCCAAGAGCATGGTCCTCACCGTGAGACCAGGGCTAGTGTAAGTTATAACCCACAGGCAGCTTTTATGCTTACAGACGTGACAACAGTCTAGTCATTGACCGAAGCACTGGACTAGGTGGATTTTTTCCTGATGTTCTAACTCAGTCATTTTTGTGCCAAGTTGCCTCCCTAGAGTCATATCTGCTAGTGACCTGGATTTGCTTGCTGCTTCTACACCAGGTTTTGGCATGTGGGAGGCACCACCGGAAGGCAACCATCACTGAAATCCAAGTTCCCTCCAAACTCTCTTAATATCTCTCCTAATAATGGTCTAGGAGGGCACAAACCATAAGTTAAAAGCCACAAACTGCTTGCAAGCACTTCACTTGCAGGACAGCTGTGGGTGTTATGGCTCAGCCTTTGCTGTCTTCTTTCCCAACACCACACATGATGGAGGAGGGACCACAGAGGACCATGGTGAAAGGTGAAGGGGCTGTGGAGGTAAACTGTGCAAGGAACCCTTGTCTTCTTATAAAACTCCTTTAAGCACAGAAGGAAGAGGCACATGTGTGGGTCACGATCCTCCTTTCATTCCAAGGCACCAAGAACAAAAGCAATAGCAAAATCCATAGCAAAAAATTCTTTAAAAGTCATAGTCCTTTAACTGTATGTAACCAACTCTCTTGCTTATTTACTCAATCTTTTTTTTCCCCCAGATAAGAACCAAGCTAACCTTATAAGCTGTTGCTGCAGGATTTGGAACAGGAAATAGATTATAATATGATCCTTTCGATGTTTTGAAGGTGTATCTTTGTCCTCATTTGTTATCCACAAGATTCTATCCACCCAAGAAGGAAACAAAAAGCGCCATCAACATTCTCTCTCCCTTTCCTCTGCCAAAATTAATGTGGTGACTTTGTTTCTATAAAGGGAAGAGGTAGGTGGGAAAAGCTCTTCAGGCATGTTGACTAACAAAATGTGAGCACTACACAGCAGGCATGGAAGGGAGCCTGATGTGGATGTGGGAACTGCCTGGTCACACACACAAAGCTCCCCATTGCACAACCTGGCACACAGACATGCAGCTGCGCAACCCAACTGGGAGACGGGGGAGGCCAACAGCTCCTTGAATTCTCCCCTGTAATCTGCCTCCATCACATTCAGGCAGGCACTGTAACACTGGAGTAGACTTTTGCACTGTGTAACACGAGATTGATAAGTTAAACGGGTTTGGGAAACAAGTCTCAGGGCACTGTGCAGGCATTCATCCATATTACTGTACACAAATAGCATTTAACTCCTTCGTAATGACACAAAACCTAGACTGACAGTGATGTTTTACATAACAAAATAACAGATTGTTGCATTATTCACTGGCTGTTACCATGGTGCTCAGCTATCCTTCAGCATATTATCTAGAATAGTAATGTGCTCCAGGTATCATGATGGTAAAACCCAATCCAGGATCAATATTGTCTGAGTTGGCATTTTTTGTATAGCTGTACACTGAACTGTCCAGGTCACTGATGTGAATGTCAGTGTGGAGAACTATCATCAGCAGCGTTTGATAGTACCAGTGTTTGCAAGACTGAGGCCATGGTGAATCAGAAGGAGAAGGCCAGAGTCTTTCTTTGTAACATACTTTGAAGGAAACTGGGTTTCATCATCCAGTTTTGAAGATGCAGTGACTGCTATGGATGGCTGAGGAACAAGGCTGTCCAGGAAATACACGCAGAAAAAGTGTTGAAATACCTGGACTTTCTGATGAAGACGTTTCTCTCAAACACTGCATGTATCTCAGTGAAAAACAGATGGTCCAAATGCATATTTTTCCTTGAACACATTACAGCCGTTCCACACAGGTATTGTACTCATCACCAGTTATTCATTAAGCAGAATGACTAACATCTGTCATGTGGTGTTTGTTCACTCATTATCTGTCCATGGGTGAAGAAGTCTGTTGCAGTGGTATGCAGGTTGTTTTGGTAAAGGTTTTTATTATTTTTTTATTATTTAGTATGTATTATTGTACATTCAGGGCACAAAACATGCTATATGTAAACACTGAGGCCAAGAGGTGTGAACAATCCCATGGAGAATTTCTGAATTTTCTACAAATGTCTCATATAAAATTCTGCATCATCAACAGACCCCCCCTACCCTTTCTGGACGCACTGGAGTTTACCAAAGAAAAGCTGCTTGTCACGACAGTACACCTCCCAACTTACTTAAAACCATATGTGGCTAGATGTATAACACTTGAAAGCAAGGTTGGCTGTGTTCAAGTATCAATGGCTAAAGGAAAGTGAAAGATGCGGCGTCAACGGGCATTTATTGAGAACAGAGCCATCAACCCGGCAAAAATAGAGTTCAAGTGAAAAATGGCACAGGCTTGAAGAGAGGTTCACAGTTCATGCTCGGTAAAACAGGCAGTCTTTGCCCCTACATGACAGGTTTCCTTTGCCCAAATAATAATGTCTCTTATTTGCTCCATCTAAAACATACTCTGACATTTATTCATTCGTTTCAGGCTGTTCTAGGAAACATCTGTACAGCAAATGTGTCTTAGACATACAGCTTGGATGAAAGAGATTTCCTTTTGGGCTGGACAGCCTGAAATAATGACCTATGCAGATAATATGATTGATACTTGTGGTATTGCTCACCAGAGTGTGATCTGCTGTTTATCCCCTGATTTTTTAATGAGATTTTAAAGCCTTTGAGTTTATAACCCCAGCCTTTTCATTAACTTAGCTAGCATGAAAAGCTGTGGGGCCTACGTGGCAGGTGCTGTGGGTTAACAATAGGGGTACTGTTTAATCCAAGGGAAACAGAGAGTAGAAAAGGGCCATGAATAAAAGGATATGGGATATTTTATAAGGTCAGGAGTGGTATTTTAGATCAGGAGGTGCAAAGAGAGGCCAGCTACAGAAAACATTCCTTCTTGCCACACTCTCTTGGACAGCAGCATGAAATTATGCCTTGTAAGTTGTTCTGCAAAACACAAAGGAATCAAAGTGAAATACCTAAATGCAAGAAGTTTGTTGATACTCAGAGGATCACCTCTACTTGTAGGAGTGGCTGGTTATGGTTACCTGGGGAATAAGCTATTCTTCTTTGTTACCAGGCTCTCCTCTTTGCAACTCGGAGAAATACAAGGACACAGTCTAACAAGTGCAATAGAATTTCAACACAGGGAAAAATGGTACGCGATTGGTTTGTTTTTAAACACAGACTAACTCAAATACTGAGAGCACTGATTATGCAATCAGTGATTGGGAGTTTAGAATGGAAAGGGGGAATGTTCAATCAAAACTGCAAACACTTTCCACAAAATGCTTGAAAGTGGTTTTGCTCTCATCTGCGTTTTATAATTGCAGTGGGTTCAGGGTCATTCATGTTATTCCTTGTACCTTTAAGATAGTGTTTCAACGGTATAAATGGACCTTTAGAGACTTAGAGACAGATGGAGAAGAGTACAGTTTCAAAACTTAATCAAATACCTTCCAGTTACGAAGCACAGATGTTCAGGGTCAGGAACACACAAGTGTAATATTGCTATAATGTGTCAGGCTACTGATGCTGCCGTTGGAATAACCTAACCACTTGCAAGTGACTCAGAAGAAGGTGCAAGAGCACCGAAAGGAAAATTATATCATAGCTTGCCTATGGGAAAAGTTCCTCCTCAGTACTCTCAGTCACTTGCCATAGGTATTTACATACCTTACAGTTTTTAACTTTAATTTTAGATCAGTAAGTGAGGCAATGATGGATGCTCACATTACTCATTTATGTGGCCAATGGCTTTTCAAGTTTTGCAAAGGTCTTGGGCCAAGTGATAACACCTGGGAATAATTTTCACGCGGTAATTATGCATCATGAAATTCTTCTTTTCCTTTTAATTAAAAGTTCTGCCTTATCAGTTCATGAAACATCACACATTTTTGCCTTGGTGAAACAAAAAGGTTACTGTATGACACTAATTTCTATGACACTCGTTAATTTTACAATGTTTATTATGATGCCTTCTACGTGATCTCTCCTCTAGCACATATAAATGCTTTAAATGACTTTTTTTTGTCTTTTTACTACTACGGTTTGGCAATCCTTTTCTCAATGTTTCCTTTACATAACTGGGGAATCCCGTGCAAAGACAGCGATGCTGATCACGTAACACGCCTGTGGATTTTGTGGTTTCTCCAGTCCTGCTTTTAGGCTGCCAGGAACCTCTTGCAGATGTATTTTCACTAAGCACTTTACACATTAGTAGGAAGGACTCCTTAAGGGCCATGTAATTTTCTGTGGGCAATCGCACAAGAGCACCCATTGGGCATGATTCAAAGCTTTACAGATAGGTGTCTCCAGATACCTCCTAACCATGGCATGCTCCTTGATCTCCTTTTACTTTTCTTACACCCTGTTGTGTATTTGCTACTTGTTTCCTTCCTCTTTCTCATTGTCCCTCCTCCCATTTTAACTATGTCTGCATGACAAATTTCAGCTGCTTCATCTTAGCCCTTTGGTGTGCGGACTCTAGCTGACACACCTATGCATCCCAAAATTCTTGGTGTAGTCACAGTTGATATGGACAGCTCTGTGTTTGAGTGTTTTCTTCCCGTCGGTGGATGGGAGGTAGGGCAGAAGCCCTGAAGAAGGCAGAAAATAAGTTAGCCCCACAAAACCAGTGTTTCTATAGCAAACCACATCCACGCCATGAGCCCTTTCCTGTGTTGTGTAACACAGGAAACCGGCCATGGACTTGCTATTCCCCTGACCCACTGACCCCCATTTCCAGCCCCGTTGATTCAAAACGCTCAGGTTGCCTTACTTCTGCCTTGAAGGGTGAATGAACATGGAGGAGTGTGCTCTTGTGCACGGCCGTATGGCACTGTCAGGACCGGGCCTTCATGAACGGGATGACCTTCAAGACAGCTTCAGCCCAGATGGGGTGTTGAGCATCCTGTGGAAAATCGCTGGTCGGGGTCTCTTCCCTCAGTCCCAAGCTCACGGGCACGCACACGGGCACGTATAGGAATGTGTTATTTATTGAACGTACGCAATGCGTGAAGGAAGGGAGATGCAGTTCCTGCTGTGAAGGGTCTGTAACGCACATGTGTGGACATCCCCGGGAAGGGGTGAAACCTGCCCACAGACCCCATTCTTCCCGCACTTCGCTGGAGCCTGGAAAGCCACAGCTCTTTTCACAGCCTTCCTGCGCCGAAAGCGAGGAACTCCGCTGAACCTGGCACCACGAGGGAATAAATAAAGAAAACTGAGGGACGTTACACCTCTTTCCCTTCACAAAAGCAGAAATACGCAGAGGAAAACACGAGCCTGGGCGCAGGGAAGCCCCACTGCTCACGGGGCAAGGCGCCCGGGGCCGGGCTCACCTCAGCGACCCCCACCGCCGCTCCCAACGACCGCGCGGGCAGGGCGGGAAGAGGGGAGGTGGCGGCCCCGCTCCCCTCCCTCCCGGCGGCGGCCCCTCACGGGCGGGCGATGGCTGTAGCCGGACCCAACCGCCGCTCTCCCTTCCCCCCCGGGGGCCGGGAGCCCCTCACCGGGGCCGCAGGGCCGGCTCAGCCCGCGGCGGGGCCGGGGGCACCTCGGGGCGCCCCTCCGGCCTTTCCCTCGGTGGCAGTCCCGCATGCGCGGGTGGGTGAAGGGGGAGGAAGCGGGAGGGCACCAAATTGAAATCGCTGCTGAGGAGGGAGGGGAGACAAACCGGGGGAAGGAGGCAGCCAGGGGGAGCGGAGCGGAGGAGGGAGGAAAGGAGGGAGGAGGAGAGAGTGGGAGGGGAGTGTGGAAGACTCTAAGGGAACGCGGCAGAGGCCGGGAGAGGAGGCGCGGCGGACAGCGGCGGAAGGCAGAGGTAGGCAGAGGTGTCAGGGGAAGGACAGCGCGGCTTCGGGCACCCACGGCCGCAGAGTGGGGCAACCGTCCCGGCCCGCCCGCCACGCTCCGCCCGCCGGCCCTCCCTCCCGCCGGCACTATGGTGGACAGGGGCCCCTTGCTGACCTCGGCCATCATCTTCTACCTGTCCATCGGGGCGGCGATCTTCGAGGTGCTGGAGGAACCGTACTGGCGCTCGGCTACCGACGACTACAAGCGGCAGAAGACGGAGCTGCTCAAGCAGTTCCCGTGCCTGGGCCAAGAGGGGCTGGACAAGATCCTGCAGGTACAGCGGGCGCCGCCGGGGCGGGGACCGGGGCCGCGGGGGTGCCGGGCGGCGGCAGCAGGTGCTGTCGGGCGCTCCGGGGCGGAAAATACCGCGCCTTTGGGCGGACGGGAGGAGCGCTACCGGGCTGGAAAGCCAGCCGCTCCCCGGGAAAACCCGGCCGTAGCTGCGTCCCAACAAAGCCCGGTGTCTACAACTGTCCCTCGAGCGGGAGCGCGGGAAAAGCTCTTAATTATTCCCAACTACTTAACGATAACGTGATTAAGTGGGTCCGCATTTCCCGCTTTTCTCTCCCTCCCCCCGCCCCAAGTGATAGAGGCGCTCGGCGTTGATCCGGCCGGTGCCGGGGGCTGCAGGAGCTCACGCGCGGAGCGTGCGCCCCAAGCCCGCCCGCCGCTAGACCCGGCAGCCGTGAATGCCGCTCTTGTTTTAGCACCGCAGTGGTTTCTTCCACCTCAATGGATGTTGTGTTACGAGGTAGGGAAGGTGAAGCCAAGCGTCTTGATCCTCTTCTGTTTGGTCTGTTTTCCTTCCCCTCCTGTTTTTTTTTTTTTGTTTGTTTAGTTTTTTTATTTTTTTTTTTCCCCGTACTGAATGCTCTCGTTGTAAGAAAACCATGTCTGGGGGTCCGGGTGCGGGTCCCGGAGGTCAGTCGGGGTAACTACAGGAAAGGCTGAAACGCCTCGCACAGAGGGATGCTTCCAACTCTTGCTCTCTTATTTTTAATTTAGGAGAATGACTTCTTTCCAAGCCATAAGGAGTTGATAATCTTCCTATCTCGCTCATCTGGCAGAATGCCTCTTCAAAACTAATTACTAATCAATAGCATGTATTAAATCATGGAGCTGTATAAACTTGGTTAGTGCCTTTTTATGGATGTGGTATCCATTAAAACGTGGTGGCAAGCAATGGTGAACCCTGAAAAATAGGCTGCCCAGACATGTGGGGCTCCAGTGTTGAGAAGGAATCATTTGGGACTTTATTTCAGAAATGTTTATATTGACTAGATCTTCTAGTCAATGTGTTTTGGATATTTTTTCTATTTATTTTATTTTAAAATTCACTAAAGGTCTGCTAAAATATAGAGAACTGGGAAAATGGCTCATTAGTTCTATTGGTGTAATCGATACTGTGCAAGCATAGAAGATGATATGGTTCTTGATCCTAAAAGTATGTGGCTTAAACTTTTTTCTTCAGTTGGTGGCTGCTGTCTGTCTGCTACAGATAGGAAAGCTTTCTGGTGGTAGTGTCCTTATTGTTACCGTCTTAGTACCCTGTTAAATGTGTTTTTGTGGTATACAGTGGAACGGGTAGATAGAGGCTTGAAACTATAAAGGGATGTTGGAAAGTGAAAGAGATGCTATGTTTTGAATATGCTTTTGCTGTTCTGGAATCTTACTGAGGTCTTACTCTAGGTTATATCCCAAACCTATTTTAGCATCCTTGAGGAAACCCCTTTATTTGGATTGAGATGTGCATGAAGCCTGCCATGCTTAACTTGCTGCAGACATAATGCAGCATCTAGAGATTCTGGCTCAATTTAACATTAAATTCATGTTGGTATGAGGGAACGATTAGGGTTTGGTCTTTCTTCCCCACCCCCCCCCCCCCCCCCCCCCCGGGTCCTTATCGCAATTAATCCTGAAGGGGCCAAAAGTGCCATCTTAAAATTCAAAATGACAATGAAAAAGTTTATTGGGCTGTTCATTAGAATAGACTGATAGATACAGCACACTATAGAATGGGCATGGGTGCAGAAGCTGGGGGGGGTGTGGGTGTGGGGGGGTGGGAAGTACTGTGAGGTGAACTGTGGCCAGATCAAAATATTTGAGTATCTCTCCACAGCACAATGTGGAGAGCCTTCCCTCTTCAGTGCGTGTTAGCTCCTGGTGATATTCTCATATTCATGTGATTTCAGTTTTGCCTCTGTACTACTTCAAATCATGCTTCACTTTCCATGTCCAGTCTTGCTGGTCTGATGATCCCTCATAGATATTCTGTTGTCATATTAAGCACAGGTTAGCTCAAATATAAGTCTTGCCTTGCTCTTATTTCACTCTTACTGGTAACTGGAAACTTCGCTACCTGCATTCTTCCACACTTGTTCCTGTTCTTATTCAACTTCTGTGTCAGAAGTGATGGGAAGAAGGGGAGTGACATTTCTTACGGAGACGGATGGCAGGGTGAAATCTAGCCTAGCTGAAGCTTAGGTGGAAGGAATAATGTAAGGACAATAATGTAAGCTGTGAAGTATATAAGAAATAGTCTTTGTAGTTGTCCTTTCTCAGCCACTATCTGTGCTGCTTCTGTTGGGTTCTGCTGAATCTTTAAAACATTAATAACATCTGTTTGCTTTCGGCAAATCCTGATCATCCTGTTTTCATATTAAACCTCTAAATTTATTCTCTTACAATACATCCAGAATGTTGTTGACTTGAAAATGTGCGTTCCCCACCTCTGTTTTGTTCCTCTGATCTTCTTCCATGGACTCCTAGAAATTGTTCTTGTCAGTCTTCATCTTAAAGCCTTTTCTCTCACTCTGCTTGCGGTCCCCACTGACACTCATTACTCTACAGAGCCACACTGAGCTTTGCTATTACTTCACTGATGTTCTTTTTAATAGCCCCATTTACGACGCACTGGATAAAGTTCTTTAAAATTCTATAGCTGGTGATATTTGTTAAATAGTTGTTAATACAAGGCAAGGATGCCAAGAAATGTTCAAGTGGAACTAACAATACCAATTTTGTTTCCAGAAACAGCCTGAAAGGTGACAAGGTGACTTACTCAGAGACCGATCTCTCTGCTGCCCTTGTTCCCCACCCAGGTTAGCTCGTGTGTTTGTCTGAGCTTAATGTTAGCTGTAAGAGCAATGGAGACTGCGTGGAATGGCTGCAAAGTTAGATCTGTAGTGCAATCTTAACTGCTTAAAAAGACAAGTAGGTTATCAGCACAGATTCTCAATTCACATACAGATTGGTATCTCAGTATCAACGCTTTAAGTCATTAAGTGAGCTGTATTAGGTCAAAGACTGTCTGAATTTTATATTCTGTAATGAAGACTTCACAACACATTTCTTGCATCTGTTGCTACTGTAGTGTTTACCAAAATGTATTTAACATGCTTTCAGAAAACTGTGGGATATTTGTGGGATATGCTAAAGAAAAAAAAAGCCTTTTTCCCCAATCCAAACTAAGAAATGCCTAAAAATAAACCTGTTTAAAAACAGCTTTTAGAAGTCTCTCATGCAAAGAATCCATTTGTTTTTTATTATTCTAAGTACTATATTACTTAACTCTAAGGTATAAAGACAGTACTCTAAACTCTTCTAGGAGTAACGCTACTTGGACCCTGATGGTAAAGCTGACTCACTCTGGTGAGCCAGTGCATAGGCTGTTTGCTCCCTGCCCATGCTCTTGGGGTAAAGCTGATTGATCAAATGGAATAGCTGAGGTGCTTGATGTGACAATTTATATAGGCCTCCAGAGACAATCCAATGCAACCATGTATTGACACAACTCTGTAACCTCTCCTCGCTATGTACAGTTACCTTGGAATAGAAATGTCTCATAATGTTGTGGAATATCTGCAAGAATGAACATTTTTAAGTGATGTAACTGTGCCATGTTTATTGTCACTGTGGAATCTTAGAAGTGGCGTGACACCTCTGTCTGTTGACAAAAGTCTATGGGTTGTCCTTGCTGCTGTGGCCTGAAGTCATGGGACTCTTTAGGAAAAGGGATAAGGCCAAGATTCACAGTGATGACACCTTTCTAGAACTCATTCCTACTGCAGGATAGGCAGACAGAAGCAAATGTAAGGCAATTCAGTTGTTTCCCTCTTCTCCAGTTCCTTACTTTTACTCTTTATTGCTCCATCCCGATTGTGAAATATCAGCTTAATGATAAAGGAGCTATTCATGCAAGGAGGAGCCCTTTTGACCCTCGTGTCACTATTCACATGAGCAAAGGTTTGCAACATTGGGCCACATCTTCTTTACTGGGAAATCTTTTATTCATCCACTGCAGTCTTCAGCAAATTAAATACTTCCCATTGATAAACATCAGGGCTGGTGAAAAGAAAGGGGAGAATTTGAAGATGAGTGAAAATGAGTACTTTCAAAACAGAGCAATAAAATGCAAAGAGAAACTGCAGGATCCATTTAGGAGAAGCAGACAAACATACTGAGTATAAGAACAAATAATTGAGGTCTTTATTTGAAAAGCATACAAGACTCTAAACAAGCCACGCAGACAACGTTAGACTTAAAGCCTAGTGCTGTGAACAAACATTTAGAAGACACTTTTAAGGAGAGCTTCTGCTAGGATCTACATGGCATGGTGGAGGATTATGCTAAAGGAAATAAGTTAAGTGGTTGCTTAGTAGTTTCTATCCTCTGTTTTTTAAAGCCAGGATCTTTTCCACTCAGATACTGACAGGTGCATTTACAGGGTTTGTGTTTGTGTTTGAAAGTGCTGAAATTTGCTTCTAGATTTGTTCATTCTTGGAGTTTGTCAGTTTAATATGAAATTTTTAAAATAATCTCTCATTCTGAGTGCTGTTTCCCACAGTGCTTTACTTCCAAGCTGGTACCTCAAGGGTTACGTCTACATACAATACTCTTGGGAGAGTCCGCAAGCTATAGTTTTCTTAACATCTTGAGCTAGATCTTTAAATGTTTTTCTTTAGTTCAACATGCAATAAGGAGATTTATAGCTTTTGCTTACACTTCGTAGAGTGGCTTGTTTTCCAATGTAAAGTCAATAGGGCATATTTTTCATAATCTTCCCTCTCCCATGTTCTTCAGTGCATAAGTGAAGTTCTAGACTACTGGGATTTGCTTGGTTGGTCTTTTCCATCTATGGTATTGAAGGTCTCCTGTGCTAGGAGACTGTATTCCTTACCTGGAATGCCAGATGAGCTGTCTCTTTCAAGACCTGAGACTTGCATGGGCTGAACAAAGTAAAGCTGAGCAGCTATCAGACAAGGACGAGGGTCTGCCAATGGAAAATCTTTTTAACTGCAAAGTTAACGACTGCATCTAATACTTGTCATATGA
This sequence comes from Rhynochetos jubatus, assembly GCA_027574665.1. Lineage (NCBI taxonomy): Eukaryota > Metazoa > Chordata > Aves > Eurypygiformes > Rhynochetidae > Rhynochetos > Rhynochetos jubatus. Next base: position 32,947,278 of record CM050650.1, read on the forward strand.
AAACTTGACAGTGCAGATTAAACCTTGTGTCAGAGAAATAGGTATTGCTAGTTTTTTTCCAAAAGTGTGTGTTCAGTTATGCACCCGCTAAGTTCAGCAGGGATGCGCTGAGATGAAAATGTAGGACTACTTTTCAGTGCGCTGTGGCATCACAGACTGAGTTATGGATATTGCCACTGCACCATTAGGAGGGCAGACTGGAGAATGGGCAGTACTACGTTACTCTGCAGCTTTTCTCTGTGTGTTTTTACGTGCAAAAACGATAAATAAGCAGGCATGCTTTCATGTTATGGTTGGTTTTGTTGTTTTTATCGGGTATTTTTTTTCTTTTTCCTTGTTTAACCATTAAATTGTTTAAACTTTCTTGGAACATGGTTAAACAAAGCTGATAGTGCATACACTGCAACTCTCTCCGTCGATGGAGCAATAGTGATCGATCAGAAGTTACAGTCTTTCTGCTGTGGACTTAATCCTTGAGTGCTTTTAGTATGTTGTCCTTCTGTTACTTTAGGTTAGGTAATACAGTCATTCTGTCATGTTGCCTTCTGCTACTAGGTGTGTTTTCTGACACGCTTTGCTCTAGAGACCATGTCACACGAGAAGCTTTGCAGGTTATCAACAGCTTGTTGTCCTAGAAGATCTTGGAACCACTGTTTTGGTTCATACTGTTTATATGGTTATGGCAAGATACCTTCTGTAGCTAGTGAAGATACAGTGTAATGATGACTTTGTCCAGATTTAATTTGTTTTAAAACAAATTGTTGTTATTGCTATTAATACTAACTAAACAAAATTAATTGTTTAGCTTTTCTGTGAATGCTGTTGACCTTCAAAGCAATCACACTGCATGCTGGCACTGCAAGTAAATGTCAACATAGTAACACACAACCAGAAACAAGCTGGATTGCAACTGGCAGTCTCTAGTCTGACGAGCAAAGGAGCCAAGTGAGAATGCTTTTGTGCTTTGAGGCTGTGGTCCTGATGATCACAGTGCCTTTATTTGCAGGGATTCCATTTTGCATGGGCCCTTGTATGTAAGATCCTATGGACTGAATGCCTATGAGTAAGTAGTGAAATTTCTTCATGGAGCATGTCTAATTTTTGTTTAGTCTGAAGTGAGTTCAGCTCATAAGCTCTGAATCTGCGTTGTAGTATGAACCAAAACATAATGGGACAATTGGAAGAGTTGCACTCTTCATCTAAATTCAAATACCGCTGTGGTCACACCTGAAGCTCCTCAGGTGAGCCAGGCTTAGAGGCAGATTGAACCCCTAAAATATAGCATGCAGTACACACTCAGCATTTTTATAGGCTCTGTTCATTGAAAGGGTGGCTTAGGTTTGAACTCTAGGGGCTCAAAGGCACTGTTAGGTGCAAAGTAGTTCTTGAAAGGTTTTAAACCTTCTACACTGTTTTCTTAAGAGAAAGAAAGGAGTGATGAAAAGGGAGTAGGAAACTAATAATAGGTTGTATACCATAGCCTCTGTTGGATCTGATATCAAGTTCCTTTTCTAAGAATGTGTATCTTTCTAAGAACACGTGTAGTGTTTCTTGTGATGGACCTGTTTTTTAACACCTGTTAGGCTGATCTGTAGCAATTGATCCCATATCTGAAGGCTATATTTCTGCCTTAATGAAATGGTGGACATGGATCGTGATTGAGCAAACTGGTGAATACTAAATTGACTTTGTTCTGTGCCAGCATCTTACGAATATTGTGCAAGTAAGTACCAACTGCTAAGAAACGAAGCCCAGACCCATGTGTCTCTTTGAGGCTGCAACAGGTGCAAAAATAGTCCCAGTTAGACCTATCACAGGCCTCTGAACTCTGATCATTCTTAACAACAAAGATGTCAATTATATAATGTTAATCTGAACTCCAAAGAAAATCATAAGATTGCCAGAAAATGGCAACTAATGAGTTGATAACTAACGGAATTTGAAAATAGCTCTACAAAGGGTTGTCCTGAGGTGGGAAGCATAGTCAGATATGATACAGTATTTTTGGTAGCATGGCTAAAATAACAAATCTATCAGTGATGACTTCTGTGCATGACCTCCAAGTGCTCATATTGCTGCTCCTCTTTTCCACTTCCAACCCACTCCAAGGGAGTAGAAAAGCTGTAGAGGAAAGTTGCACAAGAATCTTGTGTGGTCCCTTGCTAGGAGAAACAACAGCTGTAAGTATGTTTGTTCTGGCCTATGAGGGAAGGGGGGCTGATGAGTTTCCTCGAGGCACCAAAGAAATAGAGGAGGTGTTTGGAGCCAAGCAGCTACATAAAGAGAAGGGGTCTAATCAAACTCACTGGTGGTACTGACTTCACCCATGATTTTTCTTGCAGCAGTTTGGCCGGAACCCTTACCCTAACATGCTCAGCTGTTACAGTTGCTGCTAACCAGCTTCATGGACTGTAATGCAAATATGTGAAATCAAGTTAAATAGTTGAGCTATGATAACTTGCCAGTTAAGTTAGAATTTCAACCTTCAGACCTGTGTAAGTAGTGTGTACGTGACTGCACAATGATAGAGGGCAGTTCTGTAATCAACGCTTGCCTTGTTGGCACAAGGGATTTTGAAGGGCATTGAAGTTTATGCTTAGAAAATCGCTTTCCTATTGGTATTGGTACACTCGGAAAGCCTTTCACCTGTGACACTACCAGTTTGCCCTTTTAAAATAATACTTGCATATTTCCAATTTGTTTGGTTATGTTTTGGGTTTGGTTTTTTTTTAATGGCTTTTGGGGTGGAAGGCAGGAGAAGGGAGAGGAAGAATGAAAAGCTTTGAAGCTGCTTCTATTGTAGCGGACAAAACAGTAGCTAACTTTTTTGTGTGTCTCTAAGTGATTTGTTACAATAATACAAGGTTTCCACTTAGTATCTTATCTGGATTGTGACTGTATTGCTACGTAGTCTCTGCATGATTCTTTAAGCTGTCAACTTGTTTAATGAAATGAGTATAGGTGTCTTTATCTTAAATTAAGCACAGTAAAATATGACTCACACTCTGAGAGTGCCTTGGCTTTATTTGTGTGTTTTAAGAATGCTTGCTCAGCTCTGCTACAATTGGACAGTTGGTAATTTGGACAGATGTCCCCACAGCTGACAGCTTCTTGTTTCCTAGTTGAGAAACACTGCAATAAAGTAGTTTTACACTAGGCGTTAACTTGGTGCTTTCAGCTAAATTCTGTGCATCTTAGAAAAGTAGCCTCGCTTATTTGATGTAACTGCAGCTTTTCTGTGGGTTTGATGACTTTCTGAGCATCTTGTATGCCAAGCAGCTTTTAAACTGGAGGGTTCTCTACTTAGCAATGTGCAAGTGCTTCCTCTGTCTCCACTTCTAAGAGGGTAACAGATGCCTGCTGAACAGTTAGAGATGTCAGTTGCAGGAAATCCAGGCTAGGAAGGAGAAGCGTGACAAACAGAAGGCAGCAACTGTAGTGCTTCTGCCAGCTGATCCCTTTTCCCTTTAATACAGTAGCAAGAAGACAGCAGAGTGGTTTGGCTTTGATACATTCTCAAGGGTGGGACAGTTGAGAAGTGGCAGGGCAGAGAGTCTGTTAATTACTTGCCATATGTCAATGCTGTACCTTACCCTTTGTCTTCAACTTGTCTCGTGTTAGATGTTTAGGAGCGACCTGCAAATATGTGGACAACTTTGACTCTGGAAATGTGCAGTTTGGTAGTCTGAAAGTTGAAAGAATTTTCAGTCAACTAAACTTTCTTTTTCACTTATTCAAAACACTTTCTACAGGATATATGCAATGACTTGTTTCCCATCATTTATTGTCCAGGGACTAAACGTGATACTGGACTGAAAAGATTATGGAAGGACTATTGACAAAAAACAGAGCAGATACTGCTTCAAAGTTATTGATTGGAAGCTCTCTTAGGAAGAAAGCCCCTTCTGTGTAGCTAGTAATAGAAATGCTCAACAAAATAGCAGAAGATTGCATTCCAGTGTACCTGCTGTGTGTGTGTTTTTTAATGTTATACTCTTCTTGCAAAAATTGGGTTTATGTGTATGTTGACACAACTGTGTTTAGGAAATATTCATAAGCAGCTCTTAGCAGCAAACTGATGTTATTACCAGTCTAATTCACTCACCCAGCAGCAGCAAGTTAAACTAGGCAAGTTATATTATTACAGGTGTGAGTGTGTCTAGATCAGACTGTTTCCCAGCACTCTTATCTTAGTTACTGGTCCCACTTCTTCATATCATGCCATAACTGTGCTGGCAGATCTGTGTATCTATATTTGAAAACATTTGTCTGAAGCAGGCCTCCTCTCCTTCCCTAACCCTACTGTAAGATCAGTCTTGAGCTAATCTTGTGTTGAAGGGTTTTACAGTAAGTCAGATAACAAAATTTTGTTTCAGTTTAAGCCCTGGATAAAGCTAAATACGTAGTAACAGAAATCTAAAAGCAAATCATGCTGCTCTGGCAGGTTCCCCCCCCCCTCCCTTGTTATTCCTCTTAATATAAACCCATCACCTTGCTATTCGTACAAAGCATCCTGTCCCTGTTGACGCTGGAAGGCTGGCTTGCCTTGCCTCGCCTCCTTCTACTCTCTGATGGACCAATACAAAGAGAGGGACACTAGTGTGGCTGAAGTTATATAAAGTTTTTGGTTGACCCTGGGAACTCTGTTTGGCCTAACAAGATGAGTTAGTAAAGGTTCTGCCCCAAAGAGTTAATAGCCAAGAGTGACTGTTACTCCTGTTCTGTAGTTCAAAATCTACTTGATTAAAAACGTCATTACACTTAGTACTCTGCTCTACCCAAGTCTCATCACTTTTAGTTTTGTTTCATTGATTTGATGCTGATGGGAAGAAGTAAGATTTTTATTTCAGCATGTGTAAACTCAACGAACTGTCGGACAAGCTGTTTTACCAGGATGTGCCTTCTCTTCTTTTAACGTGTTTCTCCTTAAGATAAGCTGCTAAATGAGAAGTGTGATGTTGCTAGCACGCTTTTGCAGCAGCTTCTAGTTTGGTTTCAGAGAAGCAAGACTTTTAATGTTGTATCGAACGTTGGGGCTGAAATAAAAAGATGCCTGTGAAACCCCAAGCCTGTAACATTTTGGTCATAGCTACTAAGAAACAAACTCAAACCAGTATGTCTTTCTCTAAATTTCTTAATCTGAAGCATGTTTTTATGGATGGCTATAAATGGGAGAGAGCATAATATGCTTCCTAATGCCATGTTAGTTTATGCTGCAATTCATTCACTGAGTTGAAAAGCGCATTTAGGCCTCTAAGCAAAGTTGTCAAGCTTGGATCACTTGTATTTTAACTTGTCCTAGTGAGCTGTTCTTATAAAGTGAAATCATGGGGAGGAAAGCTTAATCTTAAAATGGTGTTTTCCTTCTACTTCTCCTGTCTAGTAGCAAGATTTTTCTGTCCAAATATTCCCGTTTATACCAGTTTATGGCTGGGTGAAAATTTGCGAAGATTAACTGGATTGCTGCTTCAGGTCTTGAGGCCTTGTTTGAATAAGGAGGGGAAAAAAAAAAAAGGCAACACTCCAAATATATGGTCCAACCCCTCCTCATCTAGTAATTTCATCTCAGTAAACTGTTTTTATTGACAATATGAGTGTTTTGGTTTAATTTCAATCTACTTAAATCAATTGCAGCAAAACTGAAATATATTATTTTGGAAACGGACTGCTGCATGGGTTAGCATGTGCTTATGCAATTGTACCAGTTCTGTTGAAATACTCTCATGTAAATACTGTCTGGTTCTAACCCTGCCTAACATAGGTCACCAACTGGTGTGAGAGCTTGATTAAACTCTTCTGCTTTCACTTTCTTATCTCTAAAATGGGGACAGCAGTGTTTTCCAAAGCCTTTTTAAAGGGGAGTTGGCTACATCAGTCACCATGTATGTATTCAGATAGGAAGGAAGCCTAATCTGTTGTTACAGATTATTCTAACTTCTTAATTTTAGCTGATGCAACATAAAAGTTGTTGAAATACTTTTTTTCCAACCAAGGAAAGGTGTGTTATAACCGTATTGACACAGAAGCCCTCAAAATTAAGCTGTATTAATGGAAGTTACAAAATTGTCTGATAGGTTTTATTTCTGAATGAGAATAATCAGAGGCCAAAGAGAAGTTAGGGCACTCAGCATCTGCACAACAGCTGCAGTTCTCATGCAGCAGTAACCTTTAGTTAATTTGTCTTCAAAACATGTCTATGTGGAACTTTGGGAAAGTGAAAAGGAAACAATTCTATAATTGCATTAATCACAAGAGCAAGGGAATGCTGGTAAAGCACTGAATATGCTTTTCATCAAAATAGTTTATTAACTAGTTCATCAAGCTGGAATCTAGTCCTGAAATTAATAGGGGGAAACAATCCATATCAACTGTTAAACTCTGTAGACATGATGTGTCAGAGAAGCCAGCTGCTTTCAGAACTGTTGGTGTTTATGTCCATCACACATAAGTGGAAAGGGGAAATAAAGTTAAGCAGCATCAGTTAATTTAAGCATAGTATCTGCAAGTATCACAAACAGGTAAGCTTCAGTGTTCAATGCTGCGATGACAAAATAGTTCAAGTTAAGTAATTTGCTGAATTATGAGTTTCACATATTATTTAACTCTGCAGAAAGCCACAAAAAGGAAATAACCTTGTTGATCTCTTTCCATTAATATCCCTCACATTATTTGTCCTATGAATTATGACTTATAGGAAAATTAACTGTCCATGCTATACATCATCCACAAGCAGGTCTTAAACAGTGCATGCTGTGAAAATATTGACATGCTTCCAAGAGGTTAATATCCCTGCAAATTAAAACGTTTTTCCAGAGGAAACAGTAACACCTCTTTGTACTACGTAATGGAAGTAGAGCTCCATTTGTTCAAGTGTGGATTATTTTTGTTGGGGGTTTTGGGTTTTTTTGGGTGCAGTTTTTTTGGTTATGAGCTCTTACCAGCTAAGTCTAACCTGAATTTGTGTTTCATCCTAAAATAGAAACTATTCCAAAACTTGGGGGTTTATTGCAGAATTAATTCAATTTCTCATTACAATAATTTACCCTTAGTAGTCTTTTTCACACATCTGAGCTAGGAGATCACTAATAAAGCATACTGTTAGCTAGTTCTTACATTGGCAGGTTAGCAGCAGGACAACAAGGGTTGGTAATGAGGGGAAACTTAATCATTCAACTGTAATGGGTTCCATTTGTCAAAAAAACTCAAAATGCACCTTGTAGCAGCTTATGACTGCTTGATTTCTGATCAAATGGTGGCTTTAAGTTGTTCTGTGCTTTCTCTTAAGGGCTTATTTGCATGTTTGATTTAATTTCTAAGCATGAAAACTGCTGATGTAGCCACGAGAGAGCTTGTTATTACACACTTAAGGTACAGAAGCAGCAATAAATGTTTCCAAAGACCTGACTACTCAGCTTTTCTGCCAAGTCACATGACCAACACTAGCTTGGCCTCAACTTGCCTTGATAAGGAAGATGGGGCATGTTCTTAGGTCCAACCTCGTTTGGGCCGAACATCCTTTGGTGGTCTTATTCTTGAATTTACAGTGTGAAAACTGAAGCCTCAGACATGGGGCATTCCTTTCAGTAGAGGTAGTTTGGGAAAGCAATGGGGAGTTTACATGAGGGTGGTGAAAAAAGGCAAAACACAGAACTTGTTGCAGACTCTGAAATCAATAAGCATTATCCAAATCACGGCTGGGCAGAGTACAACAGGTTTCCAAACACACATGCGCACAATGTGAGGACTTTTTGAAAAATGTTTATGTGTCTTTTGCCTGAAAATTTCTCAAACTTCCTATTATTTAAAATACTGATTTGTAAAACAGAGGTTTCTGACGGAAAGCTTCAAGGATAAATATAACTCTTGCTTTTCACAAAACAAAAGATCAAAGACATACCCTTCTTCATTCCCTTGCCCCACTCCCTCCAAGTTGTTTAGTTTCTGCTGAAATACTCTATTACTATTATGTTTCCATTATCAGATGGAATATTTTCATGAAAAATTTGCTTAATCTGAAGAGGGTAGCTCTTGTGTCTGTAGCTGTAGATGTGACAGCTGTCTGTAAACCTTCAGCAGAACAGCACTTTGTACAAGTAAGGAGTACAAATTATCATTACAAAGTCAATAATCTTGACTTGTACTTCTCTTAAACATGGCCTTAAGATGAGGTTTCACAAAATCGGTAGGGCAATGTGTCCACTTTGTAGAACCATTAGTCTACTCAATAAAGGAAATTACATATATTTTATGATGTGCAAGCCTTATTGAAAGACCTTTTTAAACTCTTGTTAGAAGTCTGCCAGGAAAAAATATAAATCAAGCTGGTGCTGCAAAAATTTTGGTGTTCTATTTATCAGTACAGCTGTTTCTTTCCAAGTAATTTGTTTTACTCTTTAGTATTTATCTCTTGCCTACTCTGCATCATGTCAATCCTTGAGGAAGAACTCCTGCATGCTTTTGAATGGTGCCACAGAAAATGGTGAAATTGTTAACTCTTTCTCACAACTTCTGTCTGAAGCACCCCTTCTGGATTACTAAGATTTTTACTGTAGGGCAATAATATGCTCCCCGATGCATTATAAGTGTAATAAGGATTTCGGATCTGATATCTTGTTTGTAACACCACTTGTAGAAATACTTGCATTAAACTAAATCACTGTTAAGATGGATCTTGGATTAGACAGGGAGGTTCATCTACACAACCATGCTGAATACTTTGATTAAAAACTATGGCATAGGTTGAGAACCTGTTTTAATTTACAACTTAATTTCACTCATGCTCAGTTTTGTTTTGTTCTTACACCAACACTGGGCTTTGGTTTAAATGGCGCTCGTTTGTGGTATTGTGTTGTGGTTTCTGATGTACAAAAGAAAGCAATGCTATCCCCTCTCAGGGTTTATTTTTGCAGTACAGATTCCTTTGGCTGACCCATAATAGTCTCCTCATTCTCCTATCCCATGTTTGCCTCTATACCCATTTCTTGAAGGCTGATGACCAGAATTGTAGAAATTGCACCATCTAAGTTTCACAAGTGCTGTGCAGAATGACAGTAAGACATCAGGAGTTTTAAGCATCTAACTCTTTCTTGAAGTTCTTACCTTTTGTTTTTATTATGTTCTTCTGTTGTTGAGATGCCTAAATTCTATGATTGGACTAATGAGATGTAATGAAAAAAAAGTATTCCCCTTCTATTGACTGCTGTATGTAGTAAAACAGAACTCTTATGTCAGAGAATAGGAGAGGCAGAATGAATTGCAGTGGGCGGCTGGAACACCTTAAAGCTGACTTTAAAAATACTCGATTTTTGAAACACAGTTCTTCATTAAGATAGGTTATCCTTAAAACTAAAGCAGTAATGATATAGTGTACAATTGACCTGGACACTTTGCAGGCTTCTCAAATCCACTGAGCAATCAATGTTTGAAAAAGGTGTTGAGATGTTGAAGGCGTGTCAAGGTCTGTAATGTTACTGGCTTTACAGGGTGGCCAAGTACATGGGTAATAGGAATGAAAGGTCTGGTGCCATCCTTGCTAATGACTGAAATGATGGCAGTAAATGACTCTAAAAGATACAGTCAGTGTCACAGCTAATCTCTCTCATTACTTTTCTTACAGCTTTAGTAGACCTTATCTTCTCTAAATAAAATTGACAACAAAACCTATATTGCTTTCAAGGACAGTAAGGTCCAGTTGCAAGATACAGACATTCTGGAACACTTCAGGATAGTAGAAGGAGAGGTTCTGTTCATAGCATAGACTGAAGGAGGAAGTTATGGAAACTAAATAAACTTTAAGCTGTATTTTGCTAGTCTGCTCTTTCTTGTGGAAGGATATAATTCAACTAAGTCAGATGGTTTTCCAGTGGTTCGCTTCTACAGGCAGGCATTTTCTGTAATTAAATCAACACGTTTTCCTGGAACTACTTTTTTTCTATTCATTTTCAGATACTGCAGAAATTGGAAAGCTAGGAGGGTTAAGCGGCACATTTGTTCCCCACCCACTAGTTTGTCCTATGGGAGATAATTCTCTCTTCATGCTGATGGTGATTATTTTCCAGGATATTTTCCATTAACTTTAAAATTCTCAGCCCTTATCCTTCATGCTGGGGGAAAGGTGCGAGGAAGTCAAACCAAAAAAAAGTGCACTTGCATCTTAGGAAGCATCGTGTTCTCAGCAAGCTTTTTCAATTAGGTTTACTACTCAGCTGTAACTTTCCATGCAAAACTCAGAAACATCAATACATCCTGTGAAGCTTCCCTTCACCTTGTTGGGAATGAAGAGGCAATGGGGCTAGTTACCAGTGCTGACTAAGCAGGTAATTTTGCAGTACATTACAACAATACTGAGACTCTGTTTTTCCAAGCAGAAGCAAGCCTAAGGACTTGCTATAGCTAGAGTAAAACCCATTGCAGTGATCAGCATTTACAAGAAAATGGTTAGCACGTGAATATGTTTTTTTAATTGGGGGGGTGGGGGGGTGGAGAAGGGGAGGGAGAGAGGAGGGTAGAATATTAGATACATCTAATGCTGGCACTATAGAACTGCCCAAGACATTTATCCTCACTTCTCCTGTTTCGTCCTGCTCATGCTTTTTCTAATTTTGATCATCTTTGCAAGCAAGGAATAGCTGGCAGAATTATTTACCTTTTCTATTCCCAAGCAATAATATGGAATTAATTTGATTGTAGACTCACAAATTGTTTCCACTGGACTGTGTTCTGAGGCCTCCAGGCTTACAAAAATTTAATTGTGGCTAATATTTACGAGTCTTTCAGGTTCAAGCAAGTACAAAGATGGTTCTCTGTCTCCTCTAAATTCATGATTTATTACATGGCCTTCAGATAAGTTAAAAACAGGGTAGAGGTGTTCTAATTTTGCATGTAAAAACCTTTTCCCCCCTCCTTGTCTCTGATTACAGCTATTTCTGGTTAATAAATTGAGATTGTGCTTGAAGAGCATGATTTTTTTTTTTTTCTGCCTAGTATGGGTTAATTAACAGGTTGCCTTTCTAAAGGATCACTTAGTCTGTTTAAATTGTAATTGAAAAAGAAGAGAACAAATGGGCACTTAAAGAATGAAATAGCAAATGTTTCTGTCTGTGACAGAAGTGCATTCTCTGCTCTGGTTCTTTTTGTGACTAGGAAGCATATATGGTAAGGGAACACAGTGGCAAGACGAGGTGCTTGTGCCTGTAGTACTGTCTTAGTGAGAAACACCCTTTCCAGGTTAAATAGTTTATTTCCTCTCTTCACTGGGTTGTCAATGTTAGCAGTTATGGATTGAAAGCTTCATACTTGGTCCCTGTTACAAATTTTAGCATTTTGATATTGTTCCAACCCAGACATTACACTTGCAAAAAGGTAAAACAAAGCCCAGGAATAAAAACCAGAAATGCCCAGACTTAAGTTTTCACTCTTTCCTTTAGACTCAGTCCGCTGAAGAACTTCCTGCATTGTTTAACATGCATGATTGGTGATGTCTTAAAATAATGATGCTGGGGGGGAAAAATATGCTGTCATCAGTGCTTGGGAGAAGGTTGGGGAACGCTCCTTTCCACTTAGCAGAATAGTTAGAAAGAAGGTCTCTTGTGCAACCTCAGCACAGATTTTTAGGCCATTAGCCTAAGAAAGGTCAGGGTTGGTGACAGTATTCTCTCTTTGGTTTTATTTCTAATGGCATCGCATCCAAATGCAATTACTTCTGAAAGACCTGGGTCGAAACATTTTTGGGAAGTGCTGGAGTCTATATGCAATGGTACACTGACCCATAGCAAGGATGCTCTTGTTCAAAATCATCTCTGTACATGCCAGTGATTCTGGGATTTGGTTCTGTGAACTTTAAGAACAGCTGACCTGATAGAGCTTCAGATGCAAATAGGAATTCATTGACTTATCCAACAAACTTAAGCAGTGGTATCGTAGAGCTCACTGTTGAGCAGTTCCAGTTTGCTTTGGGATATTTCTGTGTTCTTCAGTTCTGAGCACCTAAATAAACCTCAGATGAAGCTTCCTCAGAACTATACTAAATAGCAAATATTTTCCAGTATAAAAGTATGTGTGTAGGGTTAAGATGTGGATGCTTTTTAGTCCTCCTTTAAGCTCAGTCACGTTCATCGAAGGACATACACGGGTTTTCTTAATGGCAGAGGGAAAATACTCTTGATTAAACTGCACAGCTTTGCTGAAGACCACTTTTGTGTTTCTGTGGTTTGTTTCCTGGCTAATCAGTAAATTTAAAGGAATCCGCAGCTTTAATCTATGGCTTTCTTCATAGCATGTGCTTAATTACTTTTTACTCTGTGCTTTCTACATCTAATAAAACTAGCAAGGCTGATTTAAAAAAAAAAAAAAAAGTGCTAGGCCTATTGCAGTTTAGAAACAGGAGTTTCCCCAATACTTAATCCTTTCTTTCCTTTTTTTTTTTTTTTTTGTGACAAAACAGCCAAATTAAGCAATCAAGACCAAGACACGTGTAAAAAGCCCTCTGGGTGTGCTGTATTCTAAATTAACAGACACAAATGATGTCTGGTTTGCTGTCCTGTTATATAACAAAACTATGCAAAGTAAAATCCAGGCATGTATTTACGTGCATACTTTAAATATCAGGCTTAGATGTAGGGACAGCTCTGTATGAAGTGGCATGTGCTGGAGGCTCTATTAGGTAAGAAAAGGTATGCTTAGATGGAAGTCCAAGTTGCTGACAGACCAAAGTTCAGCATAATGAAGGGAAAGCAATAGAGTGTCTTGGTTCTGCAATTCATTTATGCATTGAGATCTCCTGTTGCATGAACAGAATGAAACACTGAAGTTGCCTGGGTAAATGAAAAATCAAGAAGATCAGCTAAACTTTTTCTGCAGAGGAAGTTCAATCTTGTTGTATAACCTTTTGAATAAAATGGGGTATCTACAGAGCACTTGACCTTTATTTTGTATGCAAAGATATTGGTGGATCATTTTAAAGTCACTTTTAGCAAATATAAATAACTTTGTCTTGTCAGAAAACCCATACAAAACCAAAAAAACACTGCTGAAGCAGTTAAAAAGAAGAGTTGAGGAAGACTTGAAGTTGTTTTTCTGACAATTGTGGAAAACTGACAAGATAGAACATTATCTGCTGTATTGGTAGGAGTGTGAAAATAACATCTCATTCCAGATTAAATCTTGCTATTGCTGGAAAGAAAACCCACCCCTGAAGTATGTAAACCCATATTTTCCAGGATTTTTTTTTTCCCAAGTGGGAATTTTCAAAAGTTTGCCCTTTGATAGGAACTGTATTTTAAGATTAAAATGTTGATTGAAAAATGCAAAATATGTTTTTACTTGCAATAACACTTAATCAACCCTTTTATAAATGCAGTGTGTGACAACAAGGGGAAAAATTCTCCCTGCTATTTGTAGTTGATCTATGTAGGAATGTAAACACTGGGACTAACACTTGCTTTCCAGGGTTTGGTGTTTCCCCCCCCCCCCAGCCCCCTTTTGTTCTAGTTCAATTCATAGATAAAGGAATCCTGTATACCTGTACTGATCTCTTTAGCTTTTTGGGTAATGTTCACATATGCTTTTGGTTAGGTTTTATTATTTACATCTGTCAACACCAAGCATGAGCGTTTGTGGGCGTTTTGATTCTTTAGAAAGTAAAAGTTAACATTTTCTCAATGACTACTTCCTATTTTTTGCCTCAATATCAACTTTGGACTTGTGATCAGAGGCTACTGGCCATAACCCCACTGTGCTACTAGAAACAAGCTGTTTCTGCCTCAGATGTTATGTTTGTTAAAATAGACCGTACAAGTTCTGGGGTTAGTGAGAGTCTTGGAAAACCTCTCGATTCTTGGCATAGGCCAGCTGGGAAGAAGTGCCGTGCACAGCAGTTGAATTAACTGCAGAGTCACTCCTATATGCTCAGTTGATCTGGATTCAGACTTGTGTAATCAACTGATGTCCTCTATAATAGATGTGGAATTTATTGAATCCCACCATCCTTCCCTAATGCAGGTGCTGCTGACTCATATCCTGCACCCTT